>JACSVZ010000003.1:11939313-13139313 GCA_014706295.1 Lycocorax pyrrhopterus obiensis | reverse complement strand
ATTCATTTCTTCAACACAAATGGTTCACTTGCCTACTTCCCACAGTGTTTGGTTCTTCCCTAAAAGCCTCTGGAGTTACTTCATAGAAACAAGAGGGGGAGGAAAAAAGGCAAGAAAATATTACCCACTTCCATTACAGGTTTTCTTTAATAGTCTCACAAGAGCAAATTCACCAGAAAGTCTGAAGGGATTCATTTGGGCTTTTAAAAGAAAATAAATTGCAATTTTCTAAGGGGTAGGGGGTTTTTTTTGGGCTTTTTTAAACTTATCATGCTACTATTAAGGGTCAGTTTGTCTCCAAAGGTAGGACAAAAGGGCAACACTTTGTTCTCTCAACCAGACAACAAAAACCATGGAAGAGGATTTGTTTTCGTAGATATCCAGTTTGCCATGAGCAAGCCCTGGATTGAACAGGTATTAGTCCTCTCTAGGTCAAAGATATCAAATAATTGACAAATATGATTGTGAAGTCAGTTATAGAAGCAACAGGATAATCCAGCCTGGGCTGCTCTGGGCGCTCTGAATGGGTGAATCAGTCTGATCCTTCAGATTCCTGCCTTCTTCTAACACAGAGCTGGTGCCTAACTCTGCCTAGGCTCAGCCCAGGAGAAGGCACTGGTTGTGACAGCTTATTCCCAAAAACCTCATTCCCTGTCTCTTTCAAGAACAAAGAAATGGAAATATCTCAAAGGACCAGATCCTGCCTGTGGGTGGAGCAGGCGAGATGTGATCTTTTTTCTTCCAACATTTACCCCCAATTATAACTTCCACTTCTCCATTGTTTCATCCTTTTCCCAAGCTCCCAATGCAGATTTCTCCCATCTCACAACAGCGTTCTGTACAGACTGTCCCTAGGCAAATTGTCAGTGCGAGGCATGAACCTACATCACCCAACCCTTACTATTTTTAATTGGCTAGATCTCTGCAAGTCATCTTGAAACAATATTCTGACAATTAGTCTTATTGCGCTATTTACAGCCATCTCAATCTGTTTTGTAGCTGTTATACCACGCAGTGAGAATCTCTGTTTTCCCGGCAGTAAATGAGATGACAGACCCAGTGCTAATGAAGAGGGACTGTCAAATTACAGAAGTTATGGAAAGGACCTCACTGCGTTCCCTTTTCCCTACATAACAGGAGCTGTGGAGGAAGCATTCACATGACTGGAATACTGATATGAAAGTGCACAGCTTGCTCAGGAAGGACACACAGCGAAAAAGAAAGGGTGTATCAAAAACACAGACCTGCTCAAAGGGAGAGAAGCTACAAGCAGACAGACCTTTCAAAAACCTCTGTGCCAAAAGAAGGCCAAAGGCAACAGAAGAGTGTGGTGGTGCGCAGCTGTTTTGCCTTGCCAGACCAGGAGGATAATGTGGATGGGGCCTTTTTTCCCTAAAAACTTCAAGAGTTGTCCAAAGCACAGGATTAGATGCTAGCACAAAGGTAGCTTCATTTAATTAATTATAACTATAATGAAACACAGTTTATAGACCTGTTTTTAGGACTTACAAAGCTGCAGTCAGTGATGAAAACCCATTATGGTTAATTTTGTTTTCCTTACTCTGGGATGTCAAACCTGGCACACCATATGCTAAAAATATGAAGTAGCCCCTACTCTGTGCTCCATGTGTAATGTTGGGGTTTGAGTTTTCAAGAAAAGTGTGCTTCTTTGGAAAGAGTGGAGGCAAGCACCAAAAATTATTGGTAATTTAGAAAACATGGCCTGCCAAAAATGGCCCAGGCCCCAATTCCTTCTTTCTTAAACTGTCCTTGTAGAAAAACCAAGCCTTTCAAGACAAAAAAAAGCTTCTGAGCTAGTTACTCCCTGAAGAGATTCAAGTCTTCATCACCAGAGGCTTTTACCAGTAAAAGTGATTGTTTCACACACTTTTCAAAATTGTCAGAGGCAATTACGCAGCCATTTACCACTCCTTAGCTGACAAGTGGCAACAAACTCCACAGCTTGGTAGTTCTGTAGCCCTGGAGCACCCAGAAAAAGCAGGCTTCTCTAGGAATCTGTAGGCTTGGCAAATATTTCTGGCTTTTAGCTTGAAGTCAGTGGGACCCATATTTTAATTTAGGATGACAAAGAAACAATCACGTCAAATCATGCAGAAAATTTTTGTGGAATAACATTCACCCCCTGCGGAGCTGAATTCTGAAAATGATCTCTTGACCCAAACAGTCTCAGTGACCCTTAATTATGCAACGTTATCAACAGAACAATCATTCTCCCATTTCCATGGCAACAGCAGCAGCCAACAGCAAAGCAATCAAGGTCAGGCGTATAAACTGAGGAAGAGAAGTCATTTTCTGTGTAATGGTTCATATGAGCTTGAACTGCAGCAGAGGCAAATAAATAGCTTTATCCTTGCTTGATCTCCTGTCTCAAATGTACACACGGGGAAAAAGGAAACAGGACTGCAGAGATTGCGGGAGCCCAGCTGCAATCCCTCTGCTCCTGGGCTCTGCCGGTGGCTGCTGCTTCGGAGGGAAGTGCAAACTGCACGGAGGCACTGCTGCAACGTGAGGAGCTTGATTTCTTATTGAGCTGGCAGTAAAGAAGCCAGGCAGCACAAGGCTTTGGTGTTTATCAGTGTCATGGTTGATGCTGTGTTACTTCCAAGTGCTGTGCCTGCGCCTCCTTTGGCTTTTTGGGGCAATCTCAAGCCCTTTTCTTTAGCAAGATGCTGCTGCTCTTGGGTACAGTTGGTTTCCATATACATTATGAAAATGAGAAATAGACTCTGTGGTCATCATTTATTTATTGAAATTTCTGAGCTGAGGGTTAGCTAATTCTCTTGTTCTGTACAGACAGTAAGTCAGGAAACACAGCTGCATACATATTTATATCATACATATTTCTATCTGTCTTATTGCGGCTTACAAGGAATCTTGTCATTACTATCTTTATCTTGTCATTACATCTTGAGTCATTACTATATTTACTCACATGAGGACACCCAAAGCTTCTTTGTTCTGCTACTGTATTTGGATATTCCATAGTTTTAAATTATTATTATTATTGTTATTGTTATTGTTATTGTTATTGTTATTATTAAAATAGGACAACTAACTTGGGAGGACATCTGGAGAAGATATGTGAGACTTACCAGGGATAAGAAACAGAGTAAAGAACATGGTTCTTCCTGGGGTGGTTACAGCATCTCACTTTCAAAACCTCACTATTCTAGCACCACTCCAAAAGAAAAGTGCTTTTTATTCAGTTTCTTTCATCAAAATATGTTTCTGCCTCACATCCTTTTCAATTGAAAAGAATTGGGAATAATGTTCAATTTCTATTTCCAGAACACCTGTAACATAAATATTGTTAATGGCATTTTATTACTTACCTGAAGAGAGCACCTAAAAGTTTAAAAGTATTTTTGATACTAGGATAGTATCTTTTCCTTATTGTAATTACCTGTGTTTTCTGTTTATTTAATTTTATTTTCAGAGTGCTTTATTGGAAAAATATGTAAATCACACTTAGCTAAGAGCTGCGTCAGACTGGGCAGTGATTTACAAGTTGCCCAGAGCTCTGCACAAGGCACATGCTTAAGTAACATTTGTATTCTGCAATGCTATAACGATAATATTTGTTCTTATTATTCTGCATAAAGCTGACACAGAGTTCCAGGATTGTAAATTGGAACCAAAGATGTAAATGAAGCAGTTCAAGCAAACTCTGGAGGTTATGGCTGTTCACAGGGAATTGTCCCATTTTGTGATGAACGAGCAGCGTTTAATTGTCACTGTGGTTCCAGGCACCAGGCTGTGACTCACAGCCCCGTCCTCCTCCTACCAGCACTTCCATGGCTTAAAATCAGATGTTAAAAGACTGAAAGATAAATCCAGCTAGGACATTTTAAAAACAAATTAGTGTGAACTTCAAAGCTATAGATTTTCAAAACCTGAAACTTTCTGTTGTTATAATTCCAGAAGTAAAGGAGACAAGCTATTCTTTAGAAAACTTTGGCAGCAGGGAGCGGGACAGTGGAGTGACACCACCCACGCATGGCTCTCAGATGTCTCTATCATGCTGTTAACAACACCCTTGACCTGACTCCTCTCTACCTGGCACCTCGGGACTCTTCAGGAGTGATCCAGCCTTAGGCATGGGGCCAGCAGAGAGTTTTGTTCTCATTAAGTGCTGTATAAATCCTGGCTTGTCTTAAGGAGACCCCATCTGAACCCCCAGTCTCCTGCGGAGGACAGGTTACACCTGCAGTGGCTGCCCTTGGAATCTATCAGGGACTGAGAGGCTGGAATCAAGAAATTGATCCAACCATAGGTCAATAAGTACAACACAAGCTTCTAGGCATTCCCGTCGAGACAAGATGATAAACAGCTAGAGGGTGGCTTGGTATGGCCCCTTCTCTCATACCCTGCACCTCCATCACTGATTCTGTTGTGTTCACAGCAAGGTTTCATCACAGGGATTTAACAACCAAGTTCTAACAAACCTTATTCTATCCTGACATTCGGATGTGAAAATAAACATGCCTAAGCATCTCTAATAAAAATTGTTTTATCTGTATCCTCAGAAAAACCAGCGCCTCTTAACAATGAAATTTTCCCTGTATATTTTGTACTTATGTGTTTTGTCTTGTTGCCCTTCCTAACACAGAAAGAAATAGGCACAAGTATCAGAGCTGCTTGTTCCTTTGGAGCCAAAATCAACAGGCCCTGGAGCAGCAAATCCTGCTTAAGGAGTAATGATAGACAGAAAACTATTCCCACAAAGGACGGTTTTGGCTCAGAAGGAGACAACCAATAAAAAAATAAGCTGTGGAAGGGTTCACAATGTCATCTTATCCGGCTCAGCCACGAGACAGGCTCGGTTGTCGCTCCTGGCAGCAGAATTAGCCCTGACAGGCAGTGGTACAACCACTTGTGAAAGCTGCTCAAAGGCAGCAGCTCAGCAGCTCTCCACGTAATCAGATCCATTACTTTGCAACTCCCCTCCCACTACAGGAACCTTAAAGATACTTGATTTTTTTCCATCAGTTTAAGCCTGCTTCTGTTTGTCCCTGTTTCTCTCGTTTTGCAGAGTAGCCACCTCTCTGCAGCCACGCTTTACATACCTTTAATCTTTTAATACTCCTCCCAAAATGTGCCTGAAATGCGCCTGAACAATCACAACGTGGCCTGGAGCCTTTCTGCAGTGCTGTGACTCAGCACTTGCAGTAAAGAAAGTACTCCCATTACTGTCATTATGGTCTCTAAAAGATTAGCACTTCCTCATTAATACCCTCATTGGCAACTTTCAAACCCATGTTATTTTTAGTCTAAAACCCTGAGTCTAATAAGGAGATACCCAAACTGCATTTGTATTTGTCATATTCAATGAGCCAAAAACTTAATTAGGTTGAAGACATTATCATTGGCAGTAGCACTTCAGCTCACTAGCTATCACTGCTTAATACTTCCATTTTAATTATTTCCTTTATTGCCAGTCAACTCTCCTCCTTCCAGCAGTTTCTGTGAGGTGCATCACTCATGCTATTTGAAGCCACATTCAACGAACACCGTTCCTTACACACACTGAGAAATCGTGAAGAAAAGGAATTGCTGGAAGCAGACTTGGCCCGTCACACTGCTCTGTCTAAAGGATGGCTCTCCTTCAGCAAATGGAACAAGCTCTTTTCTTTTTCATTAGAGCTCACAAAAGCAGGTGCTCCCTGAGGGCTGCGCTGCAAACATCTGCCACCCAGAAAGGCACAGAAAGGATTTTCTAGTGCTGTGGGTTTTGAATCCCTGCAGACTTTCAGAAGAGTTTACATATTGTAACTTGCTCCTCAGCTTCCTTGTGGAAGGGGGTGAAAAAAAAGAGAAAAATTCTCTAATGGTATCACAAAGAGGTGGAATTTAGTTATGGAGGAGATTGTGGTATCGCTTTGGCAGGAGAGCTCTTGTGAGAGCTTCAAGCAGTGCCATGATTGACAAGTACATTCTGTGAAAATGAACAGCTGGGAATAATCCTTAGAACGAGGAGTCTTTGGACACCGAATGACACAACACAGGAATGGAATCACAAGAACAAAATGCAATAAATACACAGGATCTCGCAGAATAATGGCTGATGTTAAAGCACCAAAAGTATCAGCACTGACTCCCAAGATTTGTATCCCAGGCAGAAGGTGACAGGGCTGAAAGGCTGCGGGAGTGTTTATAAACAAAGCAAAATACCGAGGCAGAGCCGTGGCACGGAATGGACCAGTGATTAAATGGATGAGCAATTTGCCAGGGCACTCTCGGTGCTGCAGGGGTGTAATGGATGGCTTTGCAAAGTGCTTTGGAATGGCCAATTACTCGGTGAAACCCTACAGATGTCTGCAGCGCCAGAGCTGCTGGAGGACAGCCCTCTCGGATTTGCACCTGTCAAAGGGAAATGCTTTCTGTACAGCTTTGTTTTTTTCCGAATAACCGGAGTAAGGAAGAGATTTGCATTAAACCTGCAGACTCCGTGTTCAGTTTCATGTGAAGGGGTTTGTGATATATTAAAAAATGCAGATGGAACTAACACAGCAGCTTACATGACTTACTCACTGTGCTGGGATTGTCTTGAAGCCCTGTTTTGCTCCCATTCACTGCAGCTACTCCCATTTGTTCCAATTTTCAGTCATTAATTTAACTAAACATTAAACATATTTTTCCAATGGAGAACTGTTTTACTATTTCACTGAGTGAAGATTGAGGGACGAAGAAAATAATAAAATGAAAGAAGGAACAGGGTAAAAGGCTAAGAAATATTTCTAATTTTGCTGTAATTGCTTTCTCCGTGGATGATTATGATAGCTGTCCCTTTCGGTTCACTGAGTGCTGAAGTGTACAGTTTATAAAAAAGACAGAGATTTTTCCAACTCATTGGACCATTTCAGAGTAGGCAGTGAGAATGTATTCAGTCAGAGTTGGACTTGGCAGTTTACTCAAGAAAAGTTAATGAAACTGTCTGTTCTGGACAATGGAGTGCAGAAATGAACTGGCTGGGAAATCACAGGGGGAAGGCTAAACTTGGTGTCTTTGCTTCTAAACCAAAACCACTATTCCTGCAACAGAGATGAGCTGGGCATTTCTTCCTCTGCTACCATTAATATCAGTCAGCCAAAACAGACCTTTGAGAATTCTTTGTGTTACACTTTAACCCTTGTACTCGAGGGAACTCAGGCAGTCAAATCATTACCTGTGGTAAATGTAATCAGGCAAGAGTTCTCCCCGTGGGGAGCGAAATGTGCACATTTCTAACACTGTCACACTGGGACCTTCTCTCACTGTAACAGAGAAGGAACTTCCCATGCAAAAAGCAATGAGACTTTAAAAGAGTAGGGCAGCAAGCAAACAAAAAACGTATTTAGGCCCTTATAAACCAATGAATGCGCTGAGTAGAGTTAAGTCTTTAGATGCAGTAGAAATAAGTACAAAAAAGAGTCCAAATTGTTCATAACTCAGAAATGCAATCATGTGGCTTTTCAAGCACATGAGCAATTCCATTAAACTAATCTGCTTTAATTGCATTAAGCTTAGAGAGGCTACTCATATGCTTAAACTCAAACATATGATTAGTTATGTCCCTAAAAAATAGAATGGATAATTCAAACAAATGCTGTATGTATGCATTTAAATGTTTCAAGGTATTAGATTCGTCAGTCTATAAACTAAAACATTTTAAAATGCTTTTTGGCAGAAAATCTGCTCCCTGGATGCAAAACATTCTCATTAAGCCACAACTGAATTATTGCTCAAAATTATTTTGCTGAGAGTCAATAGCTAATCGTCTAATAAGAGATTCAAGTATAATCAATCACAACTAAAGGAAAAGTTCATATTCTATATGTGTGTTCGATATGCTTCAAAAACAATACAAAAAGCATGTTCTTAGGTAAATTCAAGTAATAAATAGGAGATGATAATAAATCTTTTCTCAGCTCTTTCCAGTAAACTGCTCTTGCAGAATTAAAGTTTCAGACACTAAAAAAGGAGCTATTGTCACACACATAGAAAAATTACACCAAATACTTACTGTTCAGACTGTCACAGGAGTCTATTATGCATTAATTAGTGTCTCTGATCATAACATGTTTAATTATATTCATTTTGCCTTAAATTACTGGGTATTTTGCAGTTTATATATCATAAAAGCTTACTCTTTTATGTTGCTTCTTAAATTCATTTTAGGGGCACTATTTTTATTCACTTTAAACGAACAAATGACCACGCCAGTGGCTGTGAAAGTAGAACAAGATGTTCAGCAGGATGCTCTCTGATGTCTCCTGTGTGACAAGCAACATCTGAACCCGAAGAGGTCGACAAGCCAATAACTGCACTTTGTTCTGAGGGAAATGTGGATGGGGAAGATGAACAATAAACTAATTTTATGGCAAAAAAAAAGGAATTTTGTTCACAACTTTCTTTTCTGTTTTGGCTTTTAAACCTGAAATTTGTCAGATGCTGCCTTCAGAGCAGAGCACTGGCTCACCCTGATGCACATTCTGCAGTCACGTTTGAGTCAGCATTCGAGAGGACCTGTTGCCATATGGAAAATCAGGAACAATTACTGTAAAGAATTACATCAGTTTATTGCTGTTTGTTGCCAAGAGAAACAAGCCTTGTTGGTAATATCCACTTGCATTGCCAAGTAACTTAATTTTTCAGAAACTAAACATGCTCCGGCGCTAGCACTTCTCCAGCAATAAATACCCTTTCTAATTGATAGCATCATGACTCTAAATGCACCTTTGTTCTCATGATTTCCTGAGGTGGTCTCTGCTCAGTTATGGGCTGAGTCACCACGCCTGGCTGGGGACATGCAGAGATGGTATCTGAGCACAACCAGTCGGTCTGGGCTTCCCTCTGCCACTGGGGACAAATCAGAGCTTTCAGAGCAAGTGAGATGAACATTTAACAGACGACATCAACTGCAGCAGGAGCCATTTCTCCATGGATCAGGAGTCCCAGTGGATGTGGTGTCAGCTTTACTGAGCTCTGGAGTTTAGGGGAGACAGAGCCAGGGCAAGTTCTCTCCCATCCAGGCTGCCAGCAGCAATGGAATTTAGTCCCTGTCAGTATGATTAAACTTTTCCTTTGGCAGTAGAGCCTGAGGAGGAGCCTGTTCTGTGAAACCTGCAGGCTGGGATTGTCAGACTACAGCAGCTGCTTGGATTTGAACTCAGCAACATCCACAAGCGTGAGGCCCCTCAGTCAGGTGCTCACAGACGGACGTGAGCGCTAGCCTGAGCCACCGAGGAGAGAGGTGGCACTGGCACCTCCTCGTGCTCCTGCCACAGCCACTTTGGTTGTTCCCGAGCCAGTTTTGCCAGGCGCTTCCCTTCATTATGGCCTGTACATGTCTAACCCTGCTGGTTAACTGCTGTCATCATTCAGACTGGTGCAGACAACAGCTTGCTGTCTCTCCTCGTGCTGTCCGCTCACATTTCATTCCAGCTTGAAAAGACAGCACTGAAATCCCTCTTTTTTTCTCTCTCAAGTTTATTGGACTGAGCAGGCTTCCCCTCCACAGCTCCTTGCACTGCAGTTCTCATTTTCTGCCTTTGGCTTTCTGAAACCAAAGCACAGCCCTAAAGGAGCCACTTCTCCTCATTTCCCGCCTGACTGCTGCAAACAGCCGCGACACGATGACAGAGCTTTCCTGCCTCGCCAAAATCACACCGTGCCAGTTTAACGCAGCTCTGTGTTTGTGAGAAGGGCCTGATAAATTCCTCCTAACACAGCTCAGTTTTGCCCACGGCAAGTATCAATGAGCTGCAGTATCGCGGGTGCCTGGCAGCCCCTTTATTTAAGGCTCACATTACACAAAGCATTTTGCAGCCTTCGGTGGTTCCTCCCTAAGCCAGTTGAACCTGTTGATTCAAAAACTACCTTGCAGTCCTTCCTCACAGAAACTATGGAGCTTTTCTGCTTTTCCGATTTCTCTGCGTTGTGCCACTGATTCGTTTTGCTGTGCTTATCCACCCTCTTGGGTTAACAGCCTGGAATCAACACCCAGGAGCCCTTACTGCTTGGAGCCATGGGGGTTTTACACCATGAAAAACACTTCCCATGCACCTGTCAGATCAGAACCCTGCTTTGACTTGTTCTCTTATATTTTGGAAAACGTACAGAAGGATTTCACACTAGACATATAAACCCAGTGCTACAAAGGCCTCATAATTATCTTTTTTTTCCAACAGACCAGTTACTTTCTCCATGACATCCCCTGTACATAAAACTCTAAGTCATCATGCCTCACTACTGTGTTAAATCAGGGTATAAATACTTCCCAGGATCTGATTTGAACATGTATTTACACTCTTCTCATATGAAACTTCCTTTGAGGACCCATTTCTGTAATGATACCTAGAGAAGAAGAACTATTCTCTACGTTCTGTTTACCTTCTATTATATTTTGTTGACTTAATTGAGTTCTGTGAGGAAAGCTGTTCTATCAGAGCATGTTTCCACTTAATGATTTAAGTTTTTGGATGTATCAGGCCTCTGATACTCATTTTTCTACACTTTTCTCCCTGTAACCTTTGTTAGGTCAGATCCTGAAACTTTAATGTGAAAATTACTCGGCACAGAGAGCATCTCTTATCCAGGGTACCTGGAGAAGTCTCATTTTCAGTACAGAGTTACACCATTCCAAATCTACAGCTGATAACATTTGGACTAAGAACATACACTCCTCATTAAAGGGATTAAATCTTATTCCTAGACCAATCATTCATAAATTGATTCACTTATGTGCACAAACACAGTTTTTAAAAAAAATAGTGTGCAGGGTACAGTGTGTATTGAATCAATTCCTTGCAATACAGTAAAATATCTACGTACATGGAGCAATCTCTGTAGCTCCTCTTGTACTTACGGAGTTGTTTCTTTGTCTTCATACTTCTAATAGTGCATAAAAATTGGCACTGACAGTAATACAGTTATTTGGTTCCTAAGTTTCTAAATTTCCTTTGTATTTCTGAAGGTCACAGGAACTCAGCCAAACCTGAAACAGTCATTTTAATTCCCAGTCTTCTCATTCCACTACAGTGTAATTATCTTATAGATTTTTGTGTAGACTTATTTACTGTTTTTCTTTTCCTGTTGGATAAGTATACAATAACTAAACTAACTTCAAATAGGTAACTGTCACCAATATTTAAAACTTAATGATATTTTCAAAATTACAGAAGTAATCCAAGCATAAAAATTATTCTTTATGATACCATTTCAGAACAGTGGCACCAAATCCTTATCATACAATAGCCTGTGCCTCAGAAACATTAAACACAAGCCATCGTCACATTTTTCTTCTAAGTTCCATATTCCTTTATTTATATACAGTGTCTTTCTCTGTTTGGACTAAAACATCTTTAGGAGATACAAAATGGAATATTCGGCATCTTAATTTAGCCTCAGTATATTAAATTATCTTCTTAGCTATGCACATATAATCTTACTTATTTCAGAAATCAGAATTTGTCCTTGTGTATGCAGAGGTAGCTTTGTGTCTGCCTTACAGTTCCCCTCCAGACTTGCTAGTGCTATTTTAAAGATGATTCACTCTCAGAGGCCACCACCCCAAGAGGTTCAAGGCACTATGATATAAAGGCCTGCTTGAATTTAGGCACACATTTAAATCCAGCATAAGTCTGTGTGCTTTGCAGTATCAAGAGAGTCTTAAAGATAAGCATATGCCTAAATATTATGCTGAACTGGGGCTGGAAACAAGGTCTATCCTCAGAAGGAGCAGAATAGTTGCAATAACCCAGTACAGATTAATGATGCTCTGTGAAATTCAGCTTTTGACTGTAGCAGGAAGAGGAAAGTCTCCATCAATAAAAGGGGAAATCCTGAATCAGCAAGTGCTGGAGACTGTAGCAAGCAGGGAAACACACTGAACCACAGGTTTCATCCTGTGCAGCACTCAGCTTTAATAAAATGTGGGTTAACTGGCTGCATTCAAGTGGATGACACCCTTAGCAGTATTTGCTTTTTACTGAGGAGGAATGATGTCAGTGTTCTGGGAGAAGTCCATGGTGTAACATTGCTCGTGTGAGATTGCTGTTTTAATATAATTTCAGTGAGAAAAACTTACTTGAAGGCATTAGCATCTCCATGGACCTTGTAGTTGTCTGCACTGATTCTGGAGATGACTCTTGTGACAGCAATGAGGATGCCAATATTGACCTGGAGAAAAAGAAGGAACAAGGCTTGCTCAGGAAAGTGAGTTCTGGCTGTGTCCGAGGCGCAGACTGCCCCAGGAGGTATCATACAAACACAACAGAAACAGAAACTTTCTGTCTCGTATTTATTTGGCAGAAGAGGTTTTCAAGGTTGGCCTGGTGTAGTTTGCCCCTTGTCAATGATTTCCAGCCCCTCACAGTGGGAAGCTCTTGCTTTTCTCTTTCCTTCAGGAGCTCCCTTGCCTGCTTGGGAAAAGTCTGGAGTGGTGCATTGCTTCACAAAGTGCTCAGCATCCCAACTGTACCAACAAATACCCCAATTGTCTACTGCCAGCTGACAAATTAGAGAACTTCAGGGACTTCATCAGCGAGGGCGCGTGTCTGCATCCTCTTTGGGTTTGTGCTTCACGTGCACAGACTTCAGAGAGCCCCTTTCCTGCCACACCTCAGGGTGTGCAAGTCCTGTTTCTTGCCAAAGCCTGCTTGCAATTTAGGTACAAGACTATTCTAAAGGAGCAACGAGAAAAATATGTTAAGTCTGAACTCTGCTCTTCA
This sequence comes from Lycocorax pyrrhopterus obiensis, assembly GCA_014706295.1. Classification (NCBI taxonomy): domain Eukaryota; kingdom Metazoa; phylum Chordata; class Aves; order Passeriformes; family Paradisaeidae; genus Lycocorax; species Lycocorax pyrrhopterus. The sequence continues at coordinate 13,126,582 of JACSVZ010000003.1, read as the reverse complement.
AAGGCTCCACTCTCTTTGATGTCAGGTCCAGCAGAAACATCAATAAAATGAAAAGAATTCCCAACAGAAAAGTAGGAAATCTTGAAAAGACTAACACTGAAAATGTTCAACAAAAGAAAGTTTGTGCTGGAGTCACAGGTGAAGGAAGAAGGAAATCTTTATCACTTAAAGGAAATGTGGCGAAGACTGTCTTGCTGTGCAAAGACCTTGGGTTTAAAGAAAAAAAAGGTAGAGAATGTGAAGGTGAAAGACATATTTCCCCCTTCCTGTCCAAAGTTGCCCATCAGCTACAAAGCGTCAAGATCAAGGGTAGAACAAAACTATCCTGAACGACAGAACAAAAAGAAAGAGAAGACTTCGAAAAATGTGCTGTTCTTCAGCTAAAACTCAATAATCATCCTCTACTTTGACATAAATATTCTAATTCTGAGGATGAGAAGGTGAATCAAAAATGTTTAAATTTGACAATAATGATTTCCTTGGGTTTTTTTCAAATCTTCTGACCCCCTTTTTAATTTTAGATTTCTAAGGGCAGATCATCACCTGCTGTAGAATCAGAGCATGTCTGTGCTAATTCAAATCTGCCACAGCTCTTGAGTTTATCCAAAGGACAGCTGACAGCTCCTCAATAGCAAGTGTACTTGTTCAATCAGCTTTACAGAGATGAATAAGAGGTGAAATTCAATGGTTTTGGGATCATTTTCCCTATTCCTACCAAATCATATTTTGTAAATAACTTCTATAAATCCTTTGAGGTGGTAATGAGCATTTTTGAGAAAACCATTTATATGCTGTACTCAGAGCCTTGCAAACCTCACTCCAACTGGACCTGAGCCTTTAGATCCGGTCATGGAAACATCACAAGGCAAATTAGACAGTTTTCTAATGGACAAACTGTTCAATATTTACAGCTGAATTTTAATTCCTTTATATAAAAGAAATTAAATTTAAAATTAATTTACTGGGTATCATGGATGGTATAAAGTGGAAGCTTAAAACGGCCTTGAGCTCCTCCTCTGGTGCAGTCAGTGTGACTTTATCCTTTCCAGGGTGCACTGGTACATGTTCAAAAGATGAGAAGGAAACATTGTGGTCTCACCACTGATAAAACACAAGGTGCTTGTAAAATTAGCAATGAACATTAAACTCAAGCCCTTAAGTTCTATATTTAAATTTCCTGAACAACTTAAAATTTTTGCTTAGGTATTTCGAGAAATTAGAGCAATCTCATCCAGCCTAAATAAGCAATTAACTACAAATGGCTCCCTTTGTTAAGGATTCAGTAAGTAAAGCATGGAGCTATTTCTACTGTCCTTACAATGGGAAACCAAAATACAGCCACTGAATTGTTCTTTCAGTGAATATTTTTCTTTTTGGCACCTGATATAAATACTTTGCCAGTAATTTGAATGGGAGAATGTTTAGTTGATGAAACACTCATTATGCTTTAGCCTATATCAGAATGTTCAAATTATGAGAATAAATATTTGGATAAGGGCACTGTAGATAGATCTCCTCCTTTCCTGAAAGGCCAGATTACCTCACAGTTGCAGTTATTTTGCCTTAAAGGTATCCAGAAACTTCGAATGGTTTTTCTTGCAGGTAGACTCTAAGCCAAAAAATTACAGCTCATAATATTTGTGCTTGTTCACTAATTCCCAAGACTTCTTTCAAGGCATCTTGTCCAACCCCAGGCACTCTCAACTCTGCAAAGTCAGCAGGAGCTGCCAGTTCCCATTCCTGGAGGTTTGATCCAAAGCCCACAGGAGCCCATGGAAATGTCCCAGTGACTTCAGGGACCTCTGACTCTTTCAAAACATTTTCTCATCTAAATTTTTTCAGATCGGATACAGTGAGACAATTTTTTTCCCTCTCTTAGGTTGCTTTGCTGGGATTTCACCTAAATTTTCTCCAAGTCACATAAGACTTTTGATTCTTCATAAATACAGGGCAGAAATCCCATGTGTAAAACCCTCTGATGTGGTGTGTCCCATCCTAGCCAGGAAAAGACTTGGCAGCACAGAGAAACTAAAAAAAGGATAAAACATATTGCCTTAATTAAATCCATTGACCAGCTTTGCTCTAAAACCACAAACTATTTTAGGCTGCATTTCAGTTTTGGGCACTGGTACAGGGAGTTGTGAGCGACTGTCCCAGTGTGAGGTTTAACTCGCCCCCTGGTGCTGTGAGTGAACGTGATGTTCCCCAAGACACCAGTGGTGGCACGCCAAGGCTGCAGGTCCTGACGCTGCAGCCCACTGCTGGGGCACACCAGAAATCGGCACTGGCCCAAATGCATTTCCAAACACAGCTAGTCAGCTGAATTTGATGGGTTTAAAATTTGGGAGAGTGGTTCTGGAAAGCCTGGTTCTACTTTTAGCTATCCCAGAGTGACTGCAGACGGAACAGATTACATTGAGTTATTTTGTACATGAATTCATATAAATGCATGAAGTACCACAGCAGTCAGAGCTGAATATCAGAGCAGAGCTTTGAGGCTGGAAAGGAAATAGGGGAGAAAACAAAGATAAGCTGCTGCAGAAGCCTGACTTCTATGCTTTCCTAATTTTCGTCCTTAGTATTGAACCTGTGCCCTTGTTCGAAAACACCTTGTATAATTTCCTGTCGGTTAAGTAAGAACCTTAATTTTAAAATAATGAAGGATTTTAATTTTAAAATAATGAAGGACTTTAAAAGACTAAAAGTGCCATAGCTGAGTGATAATAAAAAATGAGAAGCTTAGCGGGTGTGGTCTAATCCAGCTCAGCACTTAAGTAGGTACTTGGTTTCAATGGCTCTGAAGAACCCTACAGTCTCAGGGCCTTTAAGCACTGTGTGTTCAGCTTTCTTTTCCATCACCTTTTCCTGTGATGGATAACGCCTAAGAAGGGACACAAATTGTCACTTTTCTATCAGTGGGCCTGCCTGCAGAGTAAGAGACTGTTCAACACAAGGAAATCACCCTAATTCTGCACTGGTACATAAAGATACGAATAAATACCATGAGGAACTTAGTAAACCGTGTATGATCAGCAGGTATAGGGGAGATAATATTATTTTATATATTGAGTATTCATAGGCAAGTGCCAGTTGAAGTCAGTGCTGGCAGTGTCAGCCTGGGGCCAGGTTCCCATCTGAAGACACTGCTTCCAAAGCTGATGTCCCCACAGCCCAGAACCCATAGCAACATGCTCATGAAAATCATTCAGCTCCATAAAAATGCTGTTTGTCCAAAATACTTGTAAAAAGCCTCCAGGAAAATAACAATTTACAGGGGAAACAACAGAGAGGACTTGCCACTGCAGCCCAGTATCTCCCTCCACAATGGCTCATTCCCTCTCTGCAGCACACCCTCTGCTCCACGAACATGGAATTTCCTTAATTCTGCCATATCTATGGAAACACTCCAAGGCAGCAGATGGCTGATAACAAACAAAGCCTGCTGCCAGGAGTTTTAATGTCTTGTGTCAAAAATTCAGATGCTTTGTCAAGTCGGGCTTTTTTCCAGTGAAGACACCTCCCAGGGCAACTTGGGCTGAGCTTAGTTTGGTTTGCAAATTAATTGCAAGAATTTTTCTGTGAGGCTGCCTTAAGAGGATGATGTAGAGGCTTGTGTGTCATGGTTTGGGGTGCGGGGGAGAGTGATCATAAAACCTTAAGATGTAGGTAGAAGCCAAAAGACCTACATATAGAAGGAACTATTTCCTTCATCACATCCCTTGACTCAAACCCCAAGGAATGAGCATATTTGGTATGGGAATCTATATAGGGCTGGGAGGTTCTGTGAATTACTGCCTAGAAAACTGTGTGTGAGTGTTTTTCCCCAGTCACACTCCCTCCACATCGTTCTGTTTTAAGGCTCCATGATGTCTGGATTGCCTGCGAGGCTGGGGCAGGATAAAAGTGGACTGGGTCTGCCTTGTCTCTAGGGAGTGGGAGTTGAAAGGAGCAGTCCCCCTGTTTTCTGCACAGCGTAGTCCTTTTTCTTGGCAGAGAGAAACTGTGGCTCGAACTAGTCAAAAACTGCTTTTTGAGAAGTATTTTCAGACTTAAATGCTAGTTTATGCAACTGGTGGCTAATTTGTTATTTGAAGAACACAGGCACATATGCGCACACACCAGAGAGTGTTTAGCCTTGTTATTTCCCTATAGGCACTGATACATTTTTCAGCTGGAATGTTCAATGCCCAGAGAGGTAATTTGTCAGCTCACTTGCTGCTATTTTGGGCAGAGCTGAGTTTAGACTATTTAACAAATTGCTCTACGTGGATCAACCTTTGTAGCTCACTCTTTTACTTTCTGAAAGTATTTGTATCCCTACAAGAACATAATTCGAGCTGCACAAATGTTATATATCATAAGTTAGAGCCAGACAGTTAAACTCTCACTTTCTCTGCCAAGCAGCTGCACATGCAAATTGTTGGAGGCTGTGCTTGCTCAGGTGAGTAAGCGTTTCACTGCCTGGTGTGTTTTGGTTAACATCATCCTTGGACAGCAGCCTGGAAAGGTTTGGCGTTACTGACTGCATCTCATTTCCTCCTTTGGTGCTGGACAATGGCCAGAAAGCAAGTGCTAACGTGAGGCGGAGACATATGAATATTGGATTATTTCAATTGCTCTCCAATCATCAATATCTACGTGCCTTTGAATATAAACTCACACACAGACGTTCAAGGTATGCCTTCTGCTTGCCGAATAGTTACAGAGGTATGCAGTGGTAAACACTAGTTATATATATATGGATATACTCCTTCTAGATATATGTATATATTCCTTCCTTTGGCTTGTGAGCAGGATTTGTGGGGGTTTTCTGTGTGAAGAAATCTGGGGAAGTTTCTCTGTGCTTTTCTTTTTTTTAAAATGTTCATGCCTCTAAAAATCTACACAAAGCTCTAAACATAACCTGGTTTCACTGATCAGTGAGTCTATCGCATCTTCATGCTTTCAATCTGACTTTATAGCCTGCCGGAAACATTGTAGATAACCTGGTCAATAAAAGCATTAGAAACAGTGCTGGAGAGGTGCTAATCTCGCACGGGTCTCTGCAAACACCCCCAGCTCCTTAAGTAATCACAGCGGTTAAGCTGCAGCTCGCTGTGATTTAATGTGTGAGCATCATTAACTGCTGTAGTGTTCGAGTGTCAGCACCGGGGCGTGACCCTGCACCCTCCCCTGCAAAGCTGCTGTTCATGACGGCTGGCAGAGGTGCTGGGCAGCCACCTGAACCCAGCAAACACCCTGACAGCCCTGCCCTGATCAGCCAGACCACCTGCCCTACCTGACAGCAGACCAAAACCCAGAGGACGAGAACAGATTCCTGCGCACTGCAGCGACCCAGGTGTGGAGAAGCCCGGTGCCTTCCCTGAGCCCCGCCAAAGGGTGACAGCTCACACCACTGTTCCATCACATCCCTGCTGCTGCCTGGTGCTCTGCTGGTGACCATCTGCACTGGGGGCTCTCACGAAAGCTTCAAACACCAGTGGGATGGAGTCAGGCTTTCAGCTTTCACTGGTGTATGTGAAACACAAACCAGAGTCTGTTCTTTTGGAGGATGTTGCTGAGAACTGTCAAAACTCCCAAGACCACTTGGTATCACACAATTATTAATGACCCCAGCAGGGCTGTCCCACTATTTTAGGTCCTATCTTTGTCTTTGAATAATGAAATTAACAGTGTGAGAATTAATATGCGTAAACTAATACACAGCCATGTACGAGACAAAAATTTGGAGCAGGAACCAAGAATTTCTGGAGAACTCAGGGCTGCTGTTTCACTGGGCTGGGACAGGGACTGACCCCAGGCCTTCAGCCAGTTCTGCTGCGTGGCTGACACAGACATGCAACAAGGAACAGCAGCTGCTGTGATTTTACCTACCAGAATGACAAACATCGCTGGCGCCACAAAAGCCCAGATTGCTCCATTCTCCAGTGAAAGCCAGCAGCTGCAGGGAGAAATCAGAGCGGTTTCGGAGGAAACACACAGTCATTTAATTAGTAATGTTCTTAATTTAAAAAAAACCCCAACTTACAAAACAACTAAAGGAGAGTGCAAAAAGACTGCTGAATTTTGAAAGCAAGAGACGCAATAGCACATCAGGAAAAAGCTCCTTTTCCCCTCACGCTCGGGGCACCCAAGGAGGGATCTCATCTGGATTTGTCACAGAAAACCAGACTTGAGGCTTCTATGTTTAAGAATATGTCTACACAAGTCATCCTTTTGCAGACTCCCTCCCCTGCTCCTCGGGAGGATCTTGCAGCACCACAGCCCTGTTAACACATTTACGAATTTCCTCCACATCAGATTTTTCACCTTGTGGCACCTGCAGTGAGGATTTTTTCATACTCACTTGCCACTTTCTCCATAGCTGTGTAGGGACGACGCTACAGAAATGACACAAATCACCAGTGGGCAGCCTGCAGGAAGGCAGATGCAGAGACAATATTAGGAACAAAAGTACATCTTCCCGTAAACCCCGCAAGTTCTGCTAAATTTTGTATGAACAGAACAGCTCAGCGTCATTTTCCAATTAAGTGTAACTTGATGTCCTCCTGCAGCTGTTTAGTCCAACATATTTTGATCAACTGATGTCAGACAAACAAAATTATTTTTAATAAAGCACTAGTTTAAGTGTAAAACTGAATCAGTGCTGATTTCCTTGGGAGTCACAGTCATCATGTGAAGCAATATCAGCCTTATTTTAACCACTTTCCCCCAAGTAAGTGCATTTTTGTTCAAGAATTCAAAGTTAGATGGGAGAGCACAGGGGTGCAGGAATAGCAGGTGAGAGGACAGGAACAGAGACATTTGGTTATCCAGAGCATCACACCCGGCAGCAAGAGACAGAACCAAACTCAGACCCCCTCAGACGCCCAATCAAGACTGATTTTAACATAAATACGTAATAAAACTACAAGATTTCTGTGTTTAGAGGAAACTCTGTCTCCAGACGGTTCTGACAGTGGCAGTGTGCTGTGGGATGTTCATGGGATGGCACAGGAGTTACACAAAGGCAGTTCTGGTCCTGCTGTCCGGAGCTGCTCTGGCCCCAGCACTGCCAGGTCCTGCTGTGCCGCTTCATCCCAGGCCAGGAGCGGGAGAGGAAGCCAGGGGTTTATTGCCAGCAGTTCCGAATACAGTAAAACCCATCCCTTCAAGTATTAAATGATTGTCTGGTAATTCCTGTATGATTTAATAAAATGTGAAGGTTTGAGCTTTTATCATCTTACAGAATTTAATAAACAGGTCCCAGACAGAGTATTAGACATGATAGCTTAAAGTTTCAATTTTCATTTTAATTCTTTAGGTTTTTTCTGCATGAGGGTTTTACAAAATTCTCTGACAGGCAATTTCTGCTTAATTTTACCTCTATCATCCTCACAAATTCTGTAAAGTTTTCCAGTACTGGCAGAAGTATAATGTTTGGAAGAAGTATTTTCATTCTTTAATAACTGCAGCTAGAAGCAAATTTATAAATATTTATATATTGATATGAATATGTATTTATTAATATGGGATATATGCAGTAGTTAAGAAGCATTGTATTTTGAAAGCTTCTGTGCCTTCTATACCTGAAAAAAGCCAAAAAAACCCCCCAAAAACAGGCTGTAGAAACTCTGTGGCAGACAATTCAAAGCAATTTTAGGACATCAATTCTAAAAGGCTAAATACATCATTTACTGAGAAAGATGAAGCATTAGACACAAATCAAAGTGTATTTCCTTCCAGTGATGAAAAGTTCTACTTTGCTTGATGGGGATAAGTATATTCTCCCATTTATATTGAGGAAGTTCATTTTCTATGATTTTCTTCTGCTGTGTCACATCAGATCTGGGCAGAAGTCGGGGACTACAACAACTAACAGCAAATAACGAAATTTATGTCTTTTGACAGCTCAGAACAAAGTCTTCACTCTGTGACAGTTTCTAAAGGAAAGGGAACTGGCTGAAATAGGAAAACATCTACTATCACAAACTCTACCACCAGCATCCTACAAATGGTGGGACGAAAAATCTTTGCTACAACAACCTCTGCCTGATATGCTGGATCACCAAGGCAAAGAAGAAGTAGATTTTTTACCCAATCAATCAGACGCCTGGTTTATTTTTGTGCCTTCTAAATCACTACCATTTCACACCCAATAAATCTTGCACAAAATGCCACATGGATGCGGCACTCCTGAACATGTCCCACAGACACAGCGAGGGCAAAGGAGAAAACCTTGCAGCTGCAGCTTGTCCCCTCAGTCTGGGGGATCCCGTGTTCACCAGAGGACTGTGGCAAGGGCCCTCAGACACAATGGATAGGAAGAGTTTTAAATGAATGAGGAAAGAAGTACAAAATTAAAAGGACATAATAAAAAAAAAAAAGGAACAAGTAGGCAGCTCTTGAAATATGTATATATATATTTCACAGCATTATTATCACCCAGATCTGCATGGTGCCAAACAGGTATCAAATATTCCAATCATGGCTGCAGCAGGTCTGTATTATTGATGTAATTGCTTTTCTGTATCTCCAAATGAACTTGGAGGGGAGGAAAGATAATGCATATTTTAGCATATTTTGAAATTATCTGTAATTGCATATATGTTCCTCTTCTATGTTTTCACATCTATTCTTTGACTCACTGTACAAGGTTCTGTCTTCTTCCAAATGTGGAGCTTTGTCAGCTGCTGCTCTTCCAGGGCTGGGAGAGCAAGTGACTTTGATCTGCTGCAAGAGTCTGCAACAAAACACTCAGTTTTGGCTCTCCAAGCGTGCACACAGATTAAGCTTTCATTGGTGCATGTAGAAAGCCTTGAATCGCTGTCCGTGACATTTCCCATGTCACAGAACCACTTCCTCATTCCTAATAATAATATTGGGGCTCTGTGCACACTTTCAACCTAAGGATTTCAAGGCACAAAGCACCAGCTAATGAAGTCTTGTGACACTTCTGTGCTACTGTGCCCATTTTTATGGGTGACTTTGCAGAATGCAGATGGAATAAGCCAGTGTTGTGAGTTAGAACCAAAAAAAGAACATAGCAGTGTAGTGAGACCTCCCTCCACAGTCCTGCTATTGATTCGGTAATTAAGGGTCTGATCTGGCCTAGAGAGGTTGTGGCATTCCCTCCCGCACTGGAATTAGGCTTAAGGACTACACATTTTGAAGTCTGATTGCAGTCACAAAAATTATTCATTTTCTTATCCGGCAGACCTACTCTCAGTAAGGCAAACTGTGATCATAAGATGACAATTTCAAATATGCTTCCGAATATAATCTTGGCCCTATAGTGATGAGACTTAAAGTAAGCAGCTACTAAACGCTTACCCCATCCAATTCCATAATAATATAAGTGCTTGCTTTCTTCTGACCCAAATACTTTGATCACCATGCTGTAAAGATGAAATCCTTCCACCAGCATCCATGCAAAAGCACTCAGGAAGAAAAAATGAAGGAGAATGGCCAGTATCTTGCAAGGCAGCTAAATTAAGAATAAAAATTAATACATTAGTTCTTTGTGATACAGTCGCATTGGTTTTCTAATTTTTTTTTTAATCTACAGACATTTACATGCTAAATGCTAAATCACTGAACTAAAACTGTCTTAAAAGAAAGCACTAGACAATTTCATTTTCCTACTGCATTTTCAGATAGCTTCAGAGTAACAAATCCTCTTACCTTTAAAAAAAAAACACAAACCCTAACAACGTTGCTAAACGTGGTGTGGAAATCCAAATGTTTTATTTATTTATAACAGTAGGAACAATACTCCCACTGAAGTCTACAAAATATTTAGGAAATCAAAACTGAAGTGTCTGCATCTGGTTGCAGAGCCTGTAGTAAACACAGGAGTCGAAGAAGTGGGGTACAAGTGTTGTCCTGTACCCTTCTCCCTGGTTTTCCTTGCGTTGCTCCTCTCAGCGATCTTTACATTTTTCTCAGCCTCCGACCAGCCTGGCTTACCAAAACAGGAAAACCAAATCCCTTCTCCCTCCCCACGCCTCAGGTGCTCACACCACTCCTTTTCCTCACTCATTGCTGCCCGAGGTCTCCCCAGAGGGGCTGCGCCCATCACTCGGTGACTGAACAGATGTGACTGCACTGATCCCACCAGGAGAAAACCCCTCTTGGATTGTTCCAGAGAGGCACAGCTCAAACAGGCTCTGGGAACGCCCCAGCCCTGCCTCTGTCTGCATTTTGGGGCAGGCTGATGACGATGGACCTTCTGCCCTGTGGCTGTAACATCCCTCCTGTGGCACCTACGGAATTCCCGAGGGGTTGCTGGCATCCAGTCCATGGAAATGGGAAGACTTTTGCCTTCCTCAGCTGGGCAAGTCTCAGAAAGGCCCCGGGCAGGTGGAGTCTGTGCTGGGGAGGCACTGCCAGTAGAAGCAGTTTGCTGCCTTCGATGTTAATCGTTAATTCCCTTCGTTGCACGAGCCAAGCTGTGCTGTGCTGGCCTTTTATTCTTCATGTGGATGATTTGGGATTTTGTACTCTAATGAAAATTAAAATGTTGGGACTTGGTAGTATAATGAAAATGGAGGCCTTCCTGCCCAGTCTCACTTCTACTGGTGCAAGGACATTCTAATGCAAATCCAGTGGGACTAGGTGAATTCAAAAGCAATAAATTTGGGGTTAATTCGTGTGAGTGAGGTCTGTGTGTGGTTTAGTATTTCACAAAACTCAGTGACGTTATTAAACCAGATTAGCTTATTGACAAAAGCTGTAAAAGCCTTTCCAGTTAATTTTATCATAAGGTTATAAAATCCATTTTAATGCCTTTTGATTTCTACCAGGAGATTAGTCCACAAAAATATAAATGCAACATAAAGCTGACTTACAGGCTATTTCTGTCAAACGGATAATTTCCAACTTTTGAGTAGCCAAACAATATGAATCACAAAACAGCAGAAAAATTACACACAGTGGAGCAGCAGGAGGCTGGTCTGGATATAATTTTGTATAATACCGACTTGCAGATTTGTACATAAAATCCATAGCAAAGTTGCCGCTCATTCTGATTTTTTTTTACCTTAATTATGGCTTAGAAGTTACTCTTAAGTGGCAAAGTTGCCTTCTATAAAGCACTGAAAAGCTGAGCCTTTGCATACCAACCCCAAGCATGTCTCTCGTGCTGCACCATGTGAAACACTCTACTTCTAGCAGAACACTTGTAAAAAGGCAGATCTTGTTACTGTTACTCTTAGAGCTGACAACTCGAGAGTCTGTGAAAACGGAAAAAGCAGCCCAGCCAGCCGCAAGGTCTGTCATATTACTGTTGTTGAGAAAGTAAAGCAGACTCTCAGAAAGGCCTCTCAGAAAATATCAGTAATTTTTTTTTACTGAGGAGAATCTTAAAACAGATAGGTAAATTTATACATGTATCACAAACAAAAGCAGCTTGTTTCACCTCTCCATTTGGAAGTTTCCAGCAATGCCAGGCAGGAGTATTGTGTGAGAAAGAGTTCAATACCCTGATCCGGAACTGCAGATAGTAGAGACATTAAATTTTCTGGTTGTGCTGGAAAAACCCAGTGCTGGCTGACATCTCTTACTTCAATTTTCATTTTCCTATGTCTGAATAGTATTTCAGTTTTCCCCACAAACACACTCTGGTGTTTGGAAGGCTTCAGTAACCTAAAGAAAAATTGCTGTAGTATGAATTGTAAATCATTAAGTTATGCATCTGAAAACAGCAGGGAATGCTGTATGCCGTATCTGCAGTCAGAACCGAAATATCCCTGGAGGCAGAGGTGGGAAAAGGATGGGGAGGTTCAAAGCAGCCGCGCAAGGAGGTGATGCCAGCTCAGCGCCTGATTTTGAGGCCGTTCCCTGTGGCACAATTCCTGCATTGCCTCGAGCAAGGGGTACCGCGAAGGGTCCTGCAAGGGCACCAACAGGCGGCTCGGCACTGGCACACCCAGCCCCGGCACAGGAGCACAAATTCACACCTCGTGTAAGTACTGCCTCCCTCTGTTGTAAACGACCGTTTAGCGGTTCAATTAAAGCTGCAGTTAAAGGCATTTAAGCTGCTGTCAAAGCTAGCGAGAACAGAGCAGGAGTAGGTGAGGACAGCAGACCAATAAAAGGATGAATCACAACCCCCCCGGATTCCAAGGGGACAAAGCATAAAAATAAGAGCCCAGCAGACAGTATTTACATCACGGTTGTCAACTTTAAGATCTTTACAGTGTTAGCCCATACAATTACAGCTGTTAGAGAGGAGGTAGGGCTAAAAAATCCGTGGATTCTGTGAAGCATTTCATTTCGCAAAGCCTGTGGTGTGAAACAGGTCTTGCTTTCTTGTGCTACTGTCCCGATTTCACCGAAGTAGGTTTGGAACAGGCTTAAGAGAAAATATGCAGCTATTAAACTGCAGCTTCAGTCTGTGCGAGCGTTTCACAAGCTTGACTAAACAAGCAGGAGCTCTGTGTGTGAACAAGGCACGTCACAAATGTGGGTGCCACTGGGACTGGTCCCCGGAGAACATGGGCTCTGTTTGCATCCCACTCAAACCAGGAAACGCAACTCGTATTTCAAAGTGCTTTGAAAGACTGAAGGTGATGCTGGCCTTGATAAGGTGTAAAGAGGCTTTCACACACCATCTGAAGTGACTCAGCTGAATTGTCTGAAAATTTGGAATGGATGAAAAAAAAACCTGTGAGAATGCGACACACTGTTACGCTGAGTGAACCTTTTATTGCCCTCAAGCCTATGTCCTTTCAGCAGGGTTTTAGCTCTATACTTAAAGAGGATTATTTTCATGCCTGGTTTCTACTGTCTTCAGTTTCATCTTTTGCTGCTCTCCAATGTCTCCATTTCATTTTCCTTCGAACCCATTCCCTACCATTTTCTCCCTTGCTCATTGCGTGACTCATTCAGGACCCACCTGAATGTTAAACAGCGAAAGAGTATGAGCTTAGTTTTCCAAAGTGCTTTTAGATCTGCAGGTAATAACTGCCTGTGCAAACCAGACAGTACAGTTATTTATAAACTCAACAGAAATTCAAGGGATCCCATTTGAACTGAATATAAATTTAGGTAGCTGTTGTATTGGCAAAATGAAAAATGTCCAAACCTCATATTTACTGGTACTGAGAATAAACAGAAACACCAACCCAACCCCCCCAGTGATTGAAACCACCGGCTGCTTCTGAAAAGTATTTTGGAGCAGCAGCTGGTCACCAAAGTAGCCAAGTTTTTACCAGCAAAACACAGAGGACCCTGGAAGTTTACTGTAAAATCAGGTTTTGTTTCTGCTCTTCAGGTGGGACTTTCCAGCAAAGACCTTACGTTACTTTAAATCGCATTTTTTTAAACACAGCAGTGGAAAGAAATTGGTTTTACTGGTATGTGATACTGTTAACTTGGTCTGTTTGTCTTAATCTAACCCATCTGCTTTAAATGCCAGTTTTAATGGTTTAGATCCTGGTACTCGGGATGGGGAGTTCCCCCCTGCAGCAGGATGGCATTTTTTGGCTAAGGCATGTTAAAAATAGATCTCACATGGAAGACACTTTCCTGCACGTGGCACATGGCATTCATTCCATGGAGTTGACTCCCAAAACAACCAAAATCATCCTTTCTAGGACTTACAGTTCCGGGGCTGAGCTGAAAGCTGGTGAGCAGCAGGATCTGGGCCAGCAGCACGGCAAAGGACAGGTTGGCATGGATGTGGTAGCGCTGGTTGCGGATGGTGCTGACAGACCTGGCAGGAGGCAGGAACACGGGAGTGAAGCAGTGTTCCGAGAGGCACAAATACATCTATGATTTATCAGCAAGCATTTAAATTGGCTTTTGGTTTTGGTGGGGTTACCACGGGGTCTTTTGAATTCTCCTTCCACCAGGATGGGGTGGCACCTGACAGAAGATGGCAGAAAGATTGATTTGCACGTGAGCAAGCTGGTGACTGGTGACAGAATATTAACACAGGGTTTGATCCTAAGGGGGCTGTGCTGCCAAGGAGGTCAGACCCACACCTCACAGAAAGCACACGGCACCTGGCAGCACTCAGCCCACACTGTGCCAGAGTTCCTGGGTTTATTTTGTTGGTATTTACCTGTATGAGAAATAAGGGAATGTGAAAAGACACTGGTTCCAATTCTGACTTACACCAAAATAACTTCTGAGCACAGGAACTGTATCTCCACCAACAGATGGGCAGTGCCTATCTTGACAGGGACCTGACTGTGGTTACAACACAACTTGAACATATCTCTCTTGGCTTTTCAAAAACCAGCTGGAAATCTGACAAGAACAGGCTTTCCTGGAAGTCTTCTGACCTTGTGTTTCTGTTCTCATCCAGAAATAGGAAACAGAAAACAAAAACATTGATCTGAACATCTCAGGCCTTTGGTCTAACTCTGTTCTCTTTAAAAAACAAACAGCCCTGGTGATAACAGGTTTCCTATTCCAACCCACACTGCCTGCTGCACTGCTCCACTCGCAGGGGATGAAGAGGGAGATGACAAGAAGTATCAAGATCCCAAAAAGCAACTCAAGGATGCACTGCCTGGTGCCAGTGGCTCTCTGATGAGGAGTTCTCTGTATCACCAGCTGGAACGGTGATATCCAGGAGGGGAGCAGGGCTCACTGCCCTCCTGGGAAGGGGCTGCCACTGCCAGGACATGGAGTAGCAAAGGACTTGCCAGATTCTTCTCCACTTATGTCACAGTCATCTAACACCACATTGCAAAATTTCACTTCAGCTGCTTAACGAGACCCTGCTCTCCAGTGAAAATATAATCAAATTATTTTTAATTGGCAGTTTTAAGGATGCTGTCTGTAGGTGGGGTGCTTAACCCTGTGACAGTCAGCTGACTCCAAGCTCTCTTCCAAGTCTCCTGTTTGCCTCCAGTTTCCTGAGGAGTTTTCAGCCTTGCTGCAGCAACATCTCCTCTTTTTGCTCCTTCTTCCTTTCTAAACATTCCAACATCCAATTTTGCACTCAGACTAAAATGGAGCAGATCATTCCCCTTAGCCTAAACATGCCAACAGCACAATGCCAGATAGGCAGATGTTGGACTTATTTAGAGTGGATTTTGCCACACATTACGCTCTTAATCCAAGTATGACCAACACGGATCTTGGAACTTGGAAATAATATGGGGTCTGGAAAAAAAACAAGCATTGCAATCAGTTTGCTGAGATGTAGCAAGTCCTTTTCCCTAGAAACTGGCCTCTTAACAGGGTGTTCAAAATACATGCTTAGGCACAGAAAACAAAAATTGAACTCTTAAGTGGGAACAATATGGTTTAGTGTGTGAAAGGAGACAAGAATCCCACTCCTTGCTGTACTCCCGAAGTGCTGCACAACCTTGGACAAGTTGCTTCACCCTTAGCCAGGTCTTCTATTTTTTATTTAGACACAAACCTTTACGAAAGCTTTTTTTTCAGAAATGTTTGTATCAGACCCAGCTGGGCCTCAAGCTCATTTGTCACTACTGGAACATAAACAGGGATAAAGGCCCTGAGTGCCTTGGGGCAGAAACCTTCCCAGCACAGAGAGCCCTCACAGGGGCTGCCCTGTACTGGGCAGGAGATCCAGAGGTTTTTAACCACAAGCCATGGAGTGAATTTCACACTGCTTACAGTGTCCTTCATCCCACTAAAGGAACACTTTGGAAAATCAGCCTAACGGAGAACAGCAAGAAACTTGAATATAAACGTGGGTTGTATGAGGTAATTGTGTATGAGTTGTGTGAAACAGAAGTCAGGCAGCTAACGCTGACTGAGACTTCCTTACTGGGCATTCCTTCATAAACACTGCGCCTGACAGACAGGACAGTGGAAAAGCAGAAAGTGCTCTCTGCATACTCCAAGCAATCCAAAGATGTAGGGAGGGCAGAGGGGGTGATCCTGCAGTCCCTGTTCTGGTTGGAGCTCCAGACCAACACCTCCTGCAAGCCTCTTTGCAAGATTCCTGAACTACAGCAAAGCACTGACAGTTTAAAAAAAAAAATTAAAAATCTCTCATGGGATGGAAATAGCTTGCTATGTAAAGACTATCCCGTTTCAGAAAATGAAAGTAATTTAGAAATAACCAACCAAGTGTTACAAATACATGTGCAGAATCTAATTAAAGAAGGTTGTAGAATTAATAGCCTTTGTTTTATCCTGAGCACCTGAAGGGATCCTACCCTGGAATGCACTGCTTGCCTTTCTGCGTGATGGCTGCTCAGCAGGAATTAAGTTAGAATTACTCACGACAACACCGCGAATGTGACCAGGGTGATCGTCAGGCAGAAGATGGACAGGGCGCAGCCAATATAAGTGATGGAGGAGAGGGCCACCTGGTGTTCTCTCGTTAGCTGTGCACGGAGGAAAAAACCGAGATAAGAGCTGTTAATTGACGTCTCACCCTGCAGAACCGCGGGGCAGCCCCTGCACCCCTGCGCTCCTCCAGCCGGCCGCACCCGAGCTGATGCTCCCGGCCAGGGCGGCGCGGAGCCGGCTCCGGGCTCGGTCACACAGCCACGGCATCGCCGTGCCAGGGGCATTTCGTGCCCTCTCCTGCATCCCAGGACGAGCCGGTCCCGGCCGCGAGGGGCCGGAGCAGCCCCGGGCCACCAGGGGAGCTCCAGGGCCCGGGACTGTCCGGGAGCATCCACATCCCTGAGCAAACACCGAAGTGCTTCACAGCACTGGGGACTGACAAACCAGGTGAGCCATAAATCACAGGCCATTGACAGCCCTCTTGCTTTGTTTAATGTGTCTTGTTTTCCGTGCCTGCTCAAGGAGCTGGGCTGGCGCCTACAGAATGCAAAACCCCAGAAAAGACCCAGCGTGAGCAGTAGGAGGGCAAATCTCGTCTCAGCCTCTGTTTCTATCTACAGGCGTCTTTTGTAGAGGTAATTCAGTTTTTATGAACATTTAAACTGTAACTCCACAGTGCTCTCCACCAGGATCTGTGTAAAATCTGGACAGAGCCAATGCAAGAGGGACAGTGTGGTTTGGGCATTTATCTCAAATTAATCGGAGTGTGCTTTAATTTTCCATGCAAGTACTCGTAAAAGAATGACAAAAAACCACACCCAGCAAAGGGAGCCAGGCAGCATTAATATATAATAAGCAGAACAGAGCTAGGCAGGAAAAAGCTTTCTCATCCTAGAAGAATTTTCAAACATTTTTCCTGACTTGATTTTGGATCGACTTGACATTTTCATAAACTGAACATAAACCAGAGGGAAAAAAATTAGCCAATCAAAAAGTTTTAATTTTGATGCTTGAAATACTGTGTTTTTATTTCAATCTCTATTCACTATTAATTAAATTCCAAGCTGAAAACTCATTCAAAATATTTATTTATTTTTAAAAAATACTAAAAGGAAGAATATCTTTTCCAAATTCTTTTACAGCAACTTTATCTAATAAAAACTAATCCTTTCTCATATGTTTGGGATTTTCTATTATTTTCCACACATACAATAAAATTTCCCACCCAAACTAAGTGTTTCGTTAAGAGATTATCAAACCGAAGCAGTTCCACCAATAAACTCCCCATTAAAATTCCTTTTAAAGGAGAGAAATAATGTGCCATGTGGTTATGAGAAAACATAGATACAGGCAAAAAGATGTGTTGTGTATGTAGGCTTTTATCATAATTATCTGCCAACTGTACCAGCTCACGTATGGGGAGTTTTACAGCAGAACTTGTGACTTGCTCAGGAGTCTGAGAGCCATTAAGGGATGCAGCAGCGCTGAAAGACAACTGTTGCTATGGTGTTACAGTTCCTAGGAAATATGATGCAGCTCTTGAGTATTTTTTCTTTTTCGGCCAAAGACACATTTCTTTTCCCTGACTGGACAGCATCAACCAAAGAAACAAGAGTTCTGTGTGCTGGAACAGCTTAAAAGCTCCAGATAATTCCTACAAAAGAGATCCTATCGTCCCTCATCCCCCGAAGAAGCCAAGCACAGGCATTCTTCACAGGATATTCCTGAAATAGGAATAATCTGTGTGGTAAATGGAGCAGTTTAGAAGTGATTTCCTCATCAGGTACATTCATGTCCAAAATGCATGGACCTTATTTCCTGATTTCTCCAACAGACATCCTTTTCTCTGGCTGCAGGTGGGTCACAGTTCTGCAGGAGAAGGGGAGCCGAGGAAGCTTTTCAGATTTAAAGTCACCCTGAAATCAGTATTTCACAGCAGTTCAAGGCTTTCTTTCACTCCTTTCACTCCCAGAATCCTTCAGCCAGAAAACGTTCCCCAGAGAGTTTCCCTGCTCAGTGAAAATCTAGGTTTACAGTGGTCTGTCAAGGGGTTTGCCTTGGCAGAGATCTCAAAGGGGTGGGGGTGTCTTACTGTCACATACAAATACAGGAGATAGCAAGGAGCAAACCAGGGGAAATGGGCGAAAATCATGGAATCATGGAATGGCCTGGGTGGGAACGGACCTTAATCACGCAGTGCCACCCCAGCCATGGGCAGGGACACCTCCCACTGTCCCAGGCTGCTCCAAGCCTCAGTGTCCAGCCTGGCCTTGGGCACTGCCAGGGATCCAGGGGCAGCCACAGCTGCTCTGGGCACCCTGTGCCAGGGCCTGCCCACCCTCACAGGGAAGAATTTCTTCCCAGTGTCTGATCCAAACCTCCCCTCTTTCACCTTGAAGCCAGTCCCCCCTGTCCTGTCACTACGCACTCTTGTAAACAGCTTCTCTCCACCTTGTAGGCTCCCTTCAGGTACTGGAAGGCCACAATTAGGTCACCCTGAAGTCTTCTCTTTTCCAGGCTGAACAAACCCAATTCTTTCCTTGTGGGAAAGGTGCTCCATCCCTCTAAAAATCAAACTCCTTGGTTTTTCTCCATAGTAATCCAACAGAAGATGATGATCACACAAATATTTTTTTTCTCTCTAATTTCTTTGATGTCATGCTTCTAGGAAACTCTCTCTCTGGGTTTTAATTCAGTCTTTCTCCAGAAACCCCTGCAGGGCAAGACAAGATGTGAGTCAAGCTCTTGCAAGTGGAGCCTCTATTACTTAGAAATGAAAAAGGGAAAAAAAAATCTCTTAACAACAAAATTTAGAAGATTCACTGAAACCTGAAATAACCTGCACAGGTCCCTGCATCTGTGAGATGGAAATTGCTCTTGCTCTGGTGAACACAACCAAATCTGATGATGCTTTAAGAATGATGCTCCTAAATCAATGCTCCCATCAGTGTGGTAACAGCTATTTCAAAAGCAGCACCACTGCAGTTCACCTTCTCCTCTCGCCTCGAGTGAGGGGCAAAGTCTGTGGGCAGCTCTGAACCAAAATTGTCTTAAAATTGTAATGAAGGACTCAGTGGAGCCTGCAGTAGCTGTTCTCAAAGGGAGAAGTCGGGCTGGAGGGTGCAGGTGAGGGTGAAACCAGCTCCTTCCTGCGGGTGGTGTGAGTTGCAGGGGAAAGAACACGGCACCAAAAGGAGGCTTGGGACGATTTCCAGGGTGTGCAGCCCCATTGCAGGGCTGTGGTGAAGGAGAGAAAAGAACCTGTGTTTAAACCTCTCACACCCCAGCTGCCACAGCACATCTGGATGTGGTGTGTTCTCATTTTAAGGGATAACGAGGAGCAATTTTTTGGAAGCACCTGAGTTGCCAAAGCATTGGGCCTCATTAATTAAGAAACAATTTCAATAAATTCCAATGCTCTGATAAGGGCTGGTTTCACCTCAGCTCAGCTTGTCTTTTTGAAAGTTTATAGACTTCCTGCATGATGTGGAATGTAAAACAGTAATTTGGGATATTCTTGTAGTCAGCACAAAAGCTCTAATCAAGCTGTAATGCTATTATTAAAGAAAATAGCATTAAAAAGTACCAAATAAAACATTGAGCAATCTGTGAAGTAGTCCCATGAGCCTGATTCTCACACTTGTCCCAATCTACATTAAATTATTCTTTTCTTCTGAAACGTTTTGCTTCCTTGGGTTTACATGGTCATTCTTTTACCCTGCAGCGAGCTGAAAAGCCGGGAAACGAGCTCATGCAGCCCTGAGCGTGAGCAATCACCAGCACGGAGAGACGGATGTTTCTTGGCTTCAGCTTTGACAAAGTAAAATCAAAAATTCCTGCCTCATGAAAAACCCCCACGTTTTAGCTGAGGCTGTAACACCCTTCACCTGGGGTGCTGCTAAAAGCCTGGACAAAGGACGGGTGTTTTCAGTAACCCCACCCCTCTGTGGCACTACAGCCCATCGTCCTACCCTGCTTCTCCCTCGTAAAAGAAGTTACTACATTGCTCTACACTTTTGTTTTGGAAGCTCACAGGCACGCAGATGGCCTGAGAAATGATCCTGGAAAGAGACCAGTGCAGACTCCAAATAGATATTTTTCATTTACAATGCTGTTCATAGCAAAAAAAAGAAAAAGGAAAGAGTGATATCTAACCCCTCTGTTTAAAAATAACTGCACAGAAGATGAAAATATATTATTATAATGGGATGGCACTTTTCATCTCTGGAGTAGCTGGGAAAGGTCAGTTCAGGCTGAAAGACTTATTCAACAGGCTCTACAAGAAAAATTGTTTGTATCTGGGAGAGAAGACCTCCTTATTTATGGGAAGTTAATGAGTGACCCCATGCAGGAGCACAGCAGCCACTGGGCAGCTCAGAGCACCTGCCTGGGCCACACAGGGCTCTGCTCAGCGCTCCCTTCTCCCGTGGGACATTTGCCCTCCAGCTCCTTTTTGAATTATTCTCCTCTCAGGCTGTTGACTGCACCTTTTCTGCTGGGCAAAGAATGCACTTTTGGCTTTCTCCAAAGGAAGGGACTTTCTGGGGAAGTTCTAACCTAAAATTTTCTTCTTCACATACCGCAAAACATCCCTTTATCTCTGCCTTCAGAGGTCACACATCAGACAAAGGGCTGAGCTCAAATACTTAAACCAAGGTTTGTCGTAGCTGATCCTGAAAGGGTTTGTCCCTAAACCAAATTACAACTTCACCACTTAGACGCCAAAAGCAGTAATTTCACTGTCTAAACTCCTTTTGAAATCTCCTTTCTGAAAAACAATTCGTCTTCCAGAAAAAGGTAAGGTCTTGAACCAAAAAAGTTTTCACAGCCTTAAAAAATGAGTCCTGCAATCTGAGGGTGATATCAGACCTCCCACTTGTATTTCAGTCTCACTCACTGGTAGAACCTGGAATATGATATTTTTCATGTGCTTATATAGAGGATACACTTCATGAAACCACAGTTATTTGTTCACTGCTCGAAATGCCATGACAATTACGTTTTGCCCTAGGTCCAAACATAGGAGTGAGACAGATTTCAGTGTCCCTTTTGGTCAGCTCTCCACCTCACAGAAACTTTCCCACCATGGAGTTCCTTGCAGTGACGGGTGGTTTTCCCCCATTTATTGGTCTGACAGATCTGCCCTGGGCTGCCCAGCACTGAAATCCACCTCAAACCCTCTGCAAAGCCTGAACATCCTCTTTGAGACAGTTCTTGGGGGAGGGAGGGGTGAACAATTAAGGCTCAGCCAAATCTATCCAAGCTGCACCTTTAAAATGTAATCTGAATCCAATTAGAAAAGGATGAATAATTAACTTCGGCAGCCTGAGTGTCCCAGAGACATTAAAATGCTGGCCTTGGCTGATGAAGCTAATGGTTTTAATTGCCTCCAGAAAGGCTGCTGAAATTCAATTTCAGTCCAGGGAGGCCTTTATTTATATATTAAATAATAACAACAATACAAATCTCTGTTTTCCTTCAGCTTGCCAAGCAGTTTATTAGGTACATAACATTCCTTTTTTTTTTTTTAAATTAACATCTGTGATGAGTTCAGGAGGCTCAATCTCCTCCCTGAGACCACAGGAATGATTTTGGTGGGGCCACTGCACAATCACCACTCACAGAAAAGTCTAATTTGATGCACCAACTCCTTTTCTCAAGCTACAATGCATCAGATACTGTGAATTTAAAGAAAAAAGGGCCTCTTAGAGTCACGCTTCACAATGCAATCATCTTTATCAGCCATTTCCAGCAGAATTGGTTTGAATTCCCATTCTCCATTAACTCCACAGCTCCTAGCAATCTGCAATAAAGTGCTGCAGAGGGGGCTTTTCAGGATTAAAGGCACATTTTCCTCCAGCCAGCCCAGCCTGGTGTCGCTCATTTAAAACTTTTCACCATGACACAAAAAATACGGAATTTTCCAAATATCTCTGCCAAGACATTAATTAGTACTTTTAAATGCCCAAATCATTTTTTAAAGCAGTTCTGGGCAACATGTCATCAAACAGTAGGGATTCTGCTCATTACAAATCTCGCACAGCAAGTTCTTAGTTCAAATGAAGCTTGAAGGAAGCATGGCAGGGAAGAAGGACTCAAGTTGTGAAGGGGAATCAGATTATAATAAAGTTTGGGAACCAGAAAAGCCGATATTTTCAAGTTCTTCTTAAATCAGTTACTGCAACACAGAGCAGTGGTTTTTTTCTGCCTTCATTTCAAGTCTAAGACTCGCAGTGTCTTGGGAAGTGTTAAATGCTGTATTTACAGCAGATTATCCCCTGTGAAACTCAAGGAGCTGCTTCTGCCCGTACACCTCAGACTCGTACATCTGTTCTCTACCTTCTGTTCCAGCCCGAGCAGGCTCGTCCTGTTCTCCAATTAACAGCCAAAATTAAGTCCATCGGAGAGCACTCCAAGAATGATCAAACCCACCAGGGGTCCAGCAGGCTCTGGGAGACACAGAAATGCAGGTCCCTTGCCAGACTCTGAGTCTGAGATTTTTCAGAGCAGGTGAGGATAATTAAGTACCCAGTTCCCAGCAAAATTCAATAAAAATTAGTGTGTCTAGCTCCATTTTCTCAGGCTTGGGCTTTGATTCCAAGAGGCCCATTTGGATTCAGGGCTGGGAATAAGTGAGGCTTGTGCCACAGCCCAGGGTACCCCTGAGCCTCCCCTGCACCACCCTTTGGGAGAAAGAGCACAGAGAGGCCACTGCAGGAGGCAGACCAGACTCAGAGTACAGAATGGCTGCACTTAAAGAGAAAAATGATGGCTAAAGGTGCCCTATTTATAACATTTTTGTACTGCATGGGGAAATCCTTTAGTCAGCAAGAAGAACTGGCTGCCAAGTGGTTCAGTGCTTTCGTTTCCACAACAGAAAGGAAGTCTCTGTTATTTTGTTAAGTATTCTGATTAAAATAGACTGCTCTATCATGCTCCTCAAACAAAGGAGTTCTTTTGACAATTACAGCACTCTTAAATATTTGTGCTTTTCCAAAATAAAAAGTCATTTTTTGTTCTCTTCTGCTGAGTGAGATCCAGTAACTGCCAAACAATTCTCCAAGGAATTTGAGGGTTTTAGTATCCTGCAGCACTAGTCCAACCTTTTCCATGTAATTCTGTGGGATTAAGGACAACCAGAAAGTCTCCAATTTCCTCCCATCAAAACCAACAGAGCTGTACTGGCAGAGGAGTGGAACAGCAAAAGAATGAACAATGGCTCTGAGTTAAAAATCGAGACTAGTGCTCAATTTTCAGGAAAGATGAGCACGGCTGTAGTAAGGACAAAAGAAATATGAGGCACAATCCCACTGTGAACATATCAGGGAGATGTGCTCCTCCACAGGGACAAAAATCCCTGCAATAAAATGGAGGGGGAAGTGGAGAGAGTGAGAAAGAGCAGAGAAAGTTTACAGAGCAATGCTAGAATAAACACCCAGGCTGATTTATCTTTGTTCATCTGGGGGCTGAGGGCTGTCTGAACTGTCTGTAGAGATCTTTTCAGCTAAAGAGACCGTCAATGGTAATAAACAAGGACCAAAAAAATCGCAATGCCTACCCAATTTTTAAATATGCAGCACAAAAGAAAAATTACTGGACTAAGGCATTATTCTTTTTATGTTCCCGGCAACGAAAAGCATGCTGAGAAAAGTAATTATATTAAAATTACAAAACAGCAGAAATCGGAGAGTGCCACATTATTTCCATTTCTTTGTCCTATTAGAGTATGTAGCTGGCTGAAAATTTCAAGAAAAAAAGTTATGATTTTAGACTGCTATTTTATTGCACCTGAAGTGCAGTGTTTGATTAATAACTGCAATATTAGATTTAGGAAACAATGCTCCAAAAGGATAAATTACACACCTGTCCCCCATATTTTTAAAGCATTTTGCAATACTAGGGCTTTTTCAAAGCAGCCTTTATAAACAAAAATTGATGCATTTTTTTCTCAGTCAGCCATACATTATCAAAACTTGCTGTCAAACTCAGCTATAATGGTGAAAAATAAAATAAAAACACATATATTGCCCCAAAGAAGAAATTTAGGAAGACTTTCTTTTTGTAAATAGAAGCTCACAGAAAAATACCCAAATCTTTTCAAAATCCTGGGCTCCCTAAAAATGCTATGGGATGTTTCTACAGTTCCATCATCAAGATCAGATGGTTCTAAATATTTTTCCCTGTATAAACACTTGTCTGCTTTCAAGCCCAGTGGTGAGTGGCTTGAACTATGTTGATTGATGGTCTCTTCTGAATTGTGAACAGGAGCTACAAATGAGATAAAAACCAAAGTAATTTCTAGCTTTAGAACTGCAGAAAATGTGTTCAAAACCCCAAACAATTTCTGCCACAGATTGTATAACACTGTTGCTTAGCTGGAAATGTCCATCCACATGTGAACTTTACAGGAGTAATTTTTATACTGTCACAGTTGGAAAAGACAGCAAGAGGAAAAACAGGAAAAAAGAACAATTTAAGAGAATGGTCTAGGAGTCATAAATATTTCAGTTCTGTCCTGCATTGGTCTCTTGGGGGAGGGGGACCCAAACTTCAACCTCTATTTTTCTGTGGAGGAAAATGATTCCTCTTTAAAACGATCTTTGAGCTGTGGGTCCCCAGGCGTCCACCATCCTTTTGCTGAAATGACATTTACGTGGCAGATGGTACAAATAGCCTGGCACGCTTTGTAGTTGTTGGATCACTATAAAAATAAAATCTGCCAGATGGCTGGCATGTTTCTTGGCAGGAGTAGGGGGCCCCACTGACTGATGGGGGAAACAAAGCTGCCCAAAATGAAATAATAGCATCTGAATTTTCTTGGAAGCACTTTTGAACCACAGCTTACTCTGTGTTGGGTTGGGTTCCTGCTGTCCAGGAAGCTGAGCCATCCCTGTGTCCGGGGTGCCACAGGGGTGCTGCTCGTGCCACTGCTCTGTGGATCAGGGAAAGAGAAAGACAGGAATTCCCACGAGTGCAGCTTCAGCAATGATTTGCTGTGAGGGACCTCTTTACCCTGGCTCAGGCTCCCCATCAGAAGGAGAAGCTGCATCGGAGCAAACATTTAATATCTGCACAACTACTCGGAGTGTCCCACTGCCAGACTTTGCTGGGAAGACGAGACTGAACAATTCTCAGTCTCACTGACTTGATCAGAGTTGTCAAAAGAGTTCCCAACCGAGCCTCCAAGTTCTGATTGCGTGCTGACCTTCATTACACCCACACAACCTCTCCAAGGCAATCAAGGGTTGAACATGTTCCTTCAGGAACATTCTGCTCCTCTTCAGTCCCATTTTACCTTCAATCAACTTATTTATTTGTTTAAACCAGCTGATGACCACTAGTCTCCAAAACTCAAAATAAATGTTATAATGTCTCAAGGGAAAACCAACAAGATAAATGAACCTCAGCAAGCAAGAATTTGGGCCAGGCGTGACACAGACCTAACAGCAGAGTGATAAAACACAAATAATTTCAGCATCCCATGTGGGCCAATTCATCAGCAGGGTAACAGGTCAGTGCCAGGCTGACATCTGGGCACCACATGGCTGTAAGGTTTTCCAAGATGTTTATTTCATTCCTGAAATAAACTTGTTACAAGTGCTGACCCCCTGCACCTCTGAAGGCACTAAACCGAGCTCAGCAGCAGCACTGCTGGTGTCCTTCTCTCACGATCACCGTGGCTTCAGTGCCTCAAAGCCCCTGCTGAAAGGAATGTAAAATCTGGAGTGGTGTTCAACTACCTCTGTAATCCAAGCTCAGTTTTAACTAATTCACAGCATTCAAAGTTCTTCCCATCCTGGTGTAGAGCCCACAGATAACAGAGTGAAGCTTCATTTTGTCACATTTAAGTTAATATTCCAGAATTTAAATTTTTTTCTTTGTGACTCATCTCTTTCCATTTCCTTTTCTGAATATTGGAATAAAAATGATTTTTCATCTCGGCAGATTTCAGCCTTTGGAGATTACTTCCAGCTGGCATGCAGTAGAACAGTGACTGCATTAATCTAACCTGTTTTGAGTAAAGATCAAGAAGAAAAATGAAGAACTCACAGCTTGTTCCCAAGAACTTTCTTGCATTTCTATGCTCCCTAGAAATTAGACCCACCTGACAGTGTGTGCCATAAATGTCTAACATTTCATCAGCATCCCTCATCTCTGTATTTCAAGTATTCAAGAGAAAGCGCCAGCAGGTGCAAGAGATCCTACAGTTTTGTTCCTGTGAATGTCTCACTGAAACAAAGTGAAATCCACGTGAGACGCTGCACGCCTCCCCAAGCCAGGTGCATGAATGGGTAACACAGCTCTGCAGTGATAAAGAATATCGAGAATATAGCAGGGCAGTTACGTACACAAGAAATGCACTAAATGCGTGCATGGAGAGAGAGATCTGCTGGGTGTTGTGAAGGTGGGAAAGGGAGCTGGAGCAGTGCCAGCAGGAAGGGAGGCACTGGGGCAGGTTCACAGGAGCTGCCCCGGTCTGGGTGGTTTCTGTAGGTGGAAAAAGCCAGACTTTACCATGTGAAGGAACGAACAGAAGGAGTTAAGCAAGAAGATTCTTGTTGGAATTTAGTAACTCAGGAAAAGAGTCATCATCCCTGACAAAGAGTTATCATCCAAGCCAAGCTCTCTGGTCATTAGAAATGCCCACCACACCCATCCAGGTGGCAGGGACGGTACTTCTGAGGAAGGCCACTTATTTTCGGTGTTTGTGGCTTAGGGACACCTCGGCTTTGTCTGAGCTCCGTGAGGACTCCATGGTCTCTGGCTGGGAACAGAAAACTCTAAATAACTGCCAAGTCACATTAATGGAAAGCTTATGCCCTTTTTTTCGCTTTTTTTTTTTTTTTTTTTTTTTGAGCAGAAAGAAAATCAATGTGAAGAGGAGCTGAGAGAGTCAGAACGCTCATCACCCCGAGCTGGTCTCAGGAGTTCAGGGATTTCCACACAAGGGTTCTCCCTGGCGATGTTCTCCCAGGCCTGAAGCTGCTGCAAGTGTACTGCTCTGTATTGCAACTCTTTATCACTGTCAGTATCCCCCTTTTTTTATTTTTAAAACTGTTTTCTGTGCATCTGCCTGCCTTTCTGCAAGGAGTGGCAGAACTATGCACACCTGGTTTCACTGTTGCTCTGGCTGCTGCACAAAAGGCTGTTAAGGCGCCCTTGGAGGGGGCCCCTGACTCTGGCTGCTCCTCTGAGAGCTGCATTTATCAGTACCACGGGGAGAAAGGGAAATTTTGCTTTCCACAGGAGAAGGGAAGTATAAAACACCCAGAGAATTCCCATGAAAAATTAATTCCCTTTTTTTTGGTACCAAAATACAGTGTTTGATGAAAAACTCTACAGTTTTCAAGCAGTTCATTTCCAATAATGTGTTTCCATTTTTTATGAAAAGCAGAGCCCTTTGCGTAAGAATCTAGTTTTTTTTCCAGAATCTAGAGAAAAATAAACTTTCTGTCAAAAACAGTGTTCATACAAAAAAATTTGATCCAATTCAAGTTATTTGGCCACAGATGTACTATAGCTGTGTAAACAGAACTGTTTAAATGTGGGCAATTGCACACTCCCACCCTCTTTGACTTGTCTCGTATTATCTGTGCACTTCATTTATGAAAAGAAGATTAAAATATACAAAAGTTCAAGATCAGATATAACAGCATTGCAACAATTTGTTAAAGCATTGACAATCTGGTGTTCCAAGGAGTGATTTAAAGGGGCCCTTTGAACCTTGGCTCATGAAATTCTGAACATGGTGAACAAACACAAATACGTGTTTAAAATCCACAGCATTCTAACATTTACTTAAGAGGGTTCCAAGGACACCTGAGAGAAGGTTCCAGTTGTCACATTGATTCAGCAGGCTTTGCTTAGCAAATGTTTTAGGAATTTGTAACTGAGCCTGTAGAGCTCAAAGGCCAGGAAGTCTGCCTTTGCCTGACTCTTATCTTCATGCCAATTACACAATGTAGATAACAATTCTTTTCACTAGTTAAAAAAATTAGTACCACAAGATAATCCTAAATGATCAGTTTAAAGGGCAGGTCTTGGACAAAGATTTGGGATGAGATTTTCCTTTTATCATAAAGGGGAAAACAGAGCTACGCAAAAGAATTCTGCACAAAGTCTGGTGGATGTAAATGCATCAGACCAATAATTTAAGGAGAGAGAAAATACTGATAATAGAACCATTAAAGGACTGTCAGGAACTGGAAGGTCCATTCACGGAGAGAGAAAATACTGAAAATAGAACCATTAAAGGACTCTGAGGAACTGGAAGGTCCATTCACATCCAGCCTTTCCTAGTTATGCATTCCAGACCTCTTAAGGAAAATTTGATCCAAAGAATTCTGTATGAAATACCTTTGATCTCTAATTACTAATATTGCATAATACTGAAACCTATTGCAGCATCCCATGAATCATCACAATCCTAAATCTGTTTCATTGAAAGCTAGGCCTTTCAGAACTATTCCCCAGTGGAGAATCAACCAATCTTTCAGTGACATTTAATTGGTGGCTGTCCTGTTTAATCCTGGATAATTCCCTGAATGCTGCTCTTTAAAACAGGGTTAATAATAGCACATTTCTCCCAAGATGCTTCTGTCTCACAAGATGGGAGGTCTTCGGGGAAAGCTGCATTTTATTATCACCATGAAGTATTCCTAGAAAAATTATACTTGGAAACCATTGGGGTCATTAGGTGCTTTACAAGTAATAAAGATAATAATGGATAGATAAAAACCGGATGACCTGAGGAAGCCAAGCCGCATCATCACGTGGCCAGGCTGATACAAGGGCTGGGGTATGAGCTAAGCTCTCTGGATAACAGAACATCTTGTTCTCAAGTGTGACCCTGACTACCACAGCAATACAGCCTCTAGCCAGAGCTGCCAGGGAAGCAGCTGTACCCAAATGTTCCTGAACCAGTAGCTCCTCATAGCAACCTGTCCTGGAGAAGGCACAGCCAGGCCGGAGCCCTCTGACACTGCAAGCTGCCCTCTGCACCTGCAGGAACCAGCTGTCCTCACTAGCCCCTGCAGCCCACCCTGCTGCAGGTGCTTTCTTGGCAAAGCTCCAGCCTGAAAAAAGAGCAAACCCATCATTCAAAGGGACACGGCCGTGTGTGCTCCCATGCCAGCAGAGCCAGCAAAGCCCTCCCAGCTGCATCACACCACGCTTGTTAGCAGCACACAGTGGCAAAAGAGGCAGTGGGAATCCTACTGAAGCTGTCCTTCAGTTGTTAATTTATATTACAGGGGTAATGTCTGTAGGAACCTGAGAATGTGCCAGAGAGCGTAAATTTGACAGACAATCTGTATATGTTTCTTTAAATGTACGGTTTGTAATTATTTATATTACACACTCATTATTTATTGACTGAGGGTTGTTTGGAGCAGGGCTTCACCCCCATCTCTGCTGGATCCTCCCTGATAGCAGCACACCTGGATAAAGGGGTAAAAACGTTTTCCATGCTCATGGCAGTGCTGTGCCTCATTGACAGGACCCTGGATGGGGCTGATCTCTCCTGCTGCTGAGTTTGGAGAAGGAGTCCTTCAGCAGGAGCAGCCCTTCACCTGCCAGGAGCAGACAGTGCTCTGTACCATGAAGAGAGCGTTGCTTCTGTGGAGAGCAGCACGATTGCCGTCGAGTTTCATCTGAACCCCGTGTCAGGCATGAGCAACAAGCAAAGGTCCTGGCTGAACAGGGGAAGAGTCACGCTCCCCTTGAAAAGATGTTTGCTTGCCAGCTTTTTGGACAAAGGAACTGAGCAGAGATAAAACTCTGCACAAGGTGTTCACTCTCAACTCCAAATTCTGTTTCTCATGCTCCTTCTACACAAGTCCCTGCTTGGCAACAAGTGGAAGAAACAGCAGCAGGGAGGCACTTGGAAAGCTGGCAGAGATGAGGGCAGGGGCCACCAGGCAGCAGAGCTTGCTTCACATGGAGTTCAAACTCAGCTGCTCATATTCCACAAGTCGAGTTACCAAAACCCTGAACAGCCACATCTCAGCTGCCTCCTTCTTGAAAATGAATTGTAAAAGTCAAGGTCACCTGTACAATATCCTCTAGTGCTTTTCCTGCCTACAACTTTAACAAACCATGCCAAAACTGTGAGAATAAGGTAAAGTCCAACCTAACACAGACATGTTTCATTTCAGTTCCCAAGAGTTTTAAAAAATAAATGTAGTCAAGAAGTATTAAAACATCATCCCAGAAAGCAAGAAATAAATGCAAGTTGGGTATAAATGAGCCCAGTTTCAAACACTTACATGATGTGAAGGTGCAACTGATGTATTCATGCTTCATTTTTGACAGACAGATTTATTTACCCCTTTGCTTAATCTCACCTTCAGAGGCACCACTTGCATCAGAATGGCAAAGTTGGTGAGGTGGTTGCAGAGACACACGGAGTAGTTGAGGTTCCCGCTCTCACGCACACAACCTTCATTAGACCAAACACCAGTTCCATTGCTGCAAAGCACAAAAACCAGAACATAATCTCTGTCAAAAAGCATCTTCTGTGGGTTAATTTGGCATGCATTGTACCATAAAGGAGATAAAAAGGTCTGGAAACCATCTGAGGCTGGCGACCCCACAAACATTGCTAGTGTCCTCTCAATTCCATCATGAAAATAGTTAAGGAAAATATTCACCAGGACAAGGCACAGATCAGACCCCTCCGTGAATGTCTCTAGAGATTTCTTCCCAGTTCTATAACCAACGAATGATAACTACACTCTTTCCTTACATTTTGCATCTCATTTATGGCATTTCACCCAGACCCAAATTTCTGTATTCTGAGAACTGTAGTATCAGACAAGTCAAGAATCTTGCAAAACCCCCAAAAATCAGTGTGTGTTCTGTGCTGCCTACCCTTACCCACAGTCACACTCATCCTGTCAGAGTAATTCAGGCTGATTGAGCACAAATTCCAGTGGCCCATCCCTGTCAGTTTTGTCACTTCACCCTCAGGGGCAGCTCCTGCTCCGCTGTGGGTAAGGCTGGGCAGGATGCGTGGTCTGGTCTCAGGGCTGTGCAGGATCCTCATGCAGTTGCTTTTTTTGTGCAGTTTTTTGAGCAGGGATCCTCATGAGTTCGCTTTTTCTTGGAGCCAGGGCAAGACAGAATTGCCTGTGCTCTCACAGCCCTGGAGTGGAGTGGGGACACAGGAACCTCAGGCTCTTTTCTGTGGGGATCCACGGATTCAGGCACCACAGGTCACCCACCCCGCTGTCTGATGGCAACTACTTATTGCTTTGGGTATCGTCCTGAGTCCTGCAGATAGGCTGAGTGATCTGTCCTCTTCTCAGTGCCTCTTTTAAAGACAGGTATTACCTCGTACTTCTGCCCTTCAGGACCCCCTTGAGTTGTCAGAGAGAGTCTGTTGTAGGTCAGAAACCAAATTAACAACCATACGCTAGGGAATAAAACCATCTTGGCACAAATGAAGCTGATTTGGAAGGACAGATTTCATACTTAAGTTTGTATCCTCGCAAAGCCTCCTGGGCCCCAGCCCCAGTGGAGAATAGTACAGGAACAATGCTGCAACCGTATTAATTTGCTTCACTAAAATCTGCTTCTAATTTATCGTAATTTGTGAGTAACCATAACAACGAGTAACTGCCAACAGCTGGGACAGTTCAACACACTTGAAACAAAACTTCAATAAAACAATTACTGTGACCTTCCCAAGTGCATGACGTACAGGAGGGATCACAGCATCCCAGGCCATTGCTACATCAATTAGGCTTACACTGTTAGGGCTCAAAAACTGTTAATCCCTGTGAAATTAAAAATTCACTCTTTGTATTCTTTCTCAATTAATTCAGTAAGAGCAAAATGTTTCAAAAGAAAAAAAAATTAAATATATTCAGAGCTAAAAAAAAAAGAAAATAATAAAAAGCTACTGCTTTTCCATAGCTCTTATTTTCTGAGTGAAATTTGAGGTGATATTTATTTCTCTTTAATTCTAATTTGCATTCAGGGATTTTATATTTACCCATTCCATGCATTGGCCAAAATTCACAGCTCTGAAATTCTGATCTCACATGATGCTGTGACACAGGCACAGATTCAGTGAAAACAATGGCTGTGCTGGAGCTTTGCCACCTTGAAACATCCAAGCATCTGCCCAAGTGGACACACTCATAAAACAAGATAAGCACGATTTGTATCAGCCTGCAACTTTGATGACAAAATGTTTTCAGTTCCCAATTACATACCTAAGCCGGGGTCTGTGAAAAACAAGTCTCCTGTTTATGGTAAGAAGAAACAATCAGACTGTGTTTTTTGTAAGCCAGTGGTTCCATTTCTTTAACTATTTCCATGAACGGAAGGAAGCAGGAATGATAAAGGTAACACAGAGCATCACAAAGTAAGTGTAATTTAATTAAACTGAATTAAAGAATGTGAAATTATGCAACATACCTATAATCCAGAAATGCACAGTACAGATGAACTCTGTTACTTTTATTTAGTGCTTGGCTGTATTGTCTGGGTGTCTGCAAGGAAAAAATATAAACCCTGAAGAAATGTTTAAAAAGGACTAAATTCCACTATTCAGCTACTTCAAATTCTCATTGCTACAATAATTTCAAGAGACTTATTCTAGATTAACACACCAGAACTGGCAGCAAAATTGTTCAGTCCTCATATCTTTAACACAAGCTCCAAACACGCAAAGCCTGGTATTCAGTCTTAATTTTACACACTGGGATTAACCTCGTACCACTCTGAGTGAGAAATCTGTGTCGCATTTAAGTGAATAGCAAACCAGGATCATTTCTTGAGTATAAGCACAAATACATGGGTTAATTTTTGCAGGATTGGGACATTATTCTTCAGCACATATTTGGCTTCTTTGGGTTTTGTTCATCGTTTGTTCTCACCGCGTAATAAAAATGTCACGTTTTACGATTAGTAACTCTGAAATATGTGCATTACAATGACCAATTCCCAGACATTTTCTTTCCACAATAGCAATTATTTTAAAACACACATTCAAACTGAAAGAGCAATACCATAATTCAAGATTTTATTTTAGCACACCTCAGCATTATAATGACATAATTTCTATCTTCCATAAACAGGTTTAGCAACTAACTCAACCTCCTATATTCAAGAAGCTTTGAGATTCCATTCTCCACTCCGTTACCTGAGCTTGATGACAAAATTATTCAAATTATATTGGAGTGAAGTAATAGTTTGTTACAGACAAAGTATGCAAACTAGAGGATTTCCAGTGTTCATTCAACCCTTTCTAATACATAAATCCCTGAAGTCCACATTATGTGGACCCCACCTAATGGCAATTTTTTAATTACAAGAGTCTTCAGCACAAGGAAATCACTGGTGAATTAACAGCTCTCGAATTATTGCAACACAGTTCTGCTGTCAAGAAGAAAAATAATCAAGTTTTGCTTTCCTTGTTTTAGGGGATGAAGAAAAAACTCCACCACCTCCTCCTGCTGCAACTCAACCAAGTACGAGAAGTTCCTCATGCAATTTTCCTTCTCCTCTCCCACAAGCCCAGCGAGGAGTGTCAGGCACGAGGCAGCACAGTTCCCTCCTGGCTGGTGATAACAAAGCATTTCTGCCCAGACCAGGGCATCCACACACCTCAAGGAACTGTGCTGCACATAAGGACATTTTCTTCTTAACTCACACCTCTGGATAACGTAAATGGAATTTTCTTATCTGCCTGAGCACATCCCTGGCCCAAATTTCTGGTTCCTTGCCTCACCCTGTTTTCCCCAAGCCTTTGTCACAGGAACAGATGATGCTGCAGGTCAGGAGCTTTGTGGAGAGCAAGGACTGTCAGTCGCCCTTCCCCTCTGGCTCCGGGGGCACCCTGCAGCCCTTTTCCACCAGGGGGGCAAAGCAAACACTGAACCCCACACTCCCACAGTGTGCCACACTAGGAAGGGAGAATGGGACAGGTTCACGCCCCTCATCCTCAGGAAATACCTCACTGATATAATCCCCAGTCTGCTCATGCCACCTTTAATCTGGAGCTTTGTTGGCAGAGCTCGTCCTGTCCCACCAGCTCAAGGCCACGCACCACCCTGTTTGCCAGTTGTGCTGTGTGATGTCGTGTCCATCATCTCAATAGCTTTCCTGAGGTAAGCAATTGGAAGAATCTACACTTGGCTTGTACTACAAATTATTTCACTTCTATGACAAATAGTGACTAAAAAAAAATAGAAAAGGAGAGAGAGAAAGATCTGCTATAATAACAGTGAAGATCAAACAATAACTGCCATTTCTGATTTGTAAGATTTGTCTAGATAAATCTGGATTCTTAATACACTGGATGGAAAGGGCACCTCAGGGTCGGGTTGGAAGAGGACATGGTGTTGCAGTTGTGTATCTTTTACACAAATAAATCCCAGATGTATGTTTTACCCTCAATTAAATTTCTCCAGCAAGGGACGAATCATTATTTTTCTCCATCTTAACTCTAAACACAGATGTCACTCACTAGAAAATGAACTGCACCAAGTGAGGCCATACAGGCTCCGACCTGTCCAGAATTGTGGTGTACTCAGATGGAGAAAGAATAAGTAAATAATAATAATGAAAAATAGATCGATTAAAGAATCTATCCTAATTTGCCTTCTTATTCCTCTTAAAGAATCTGTCCCATGTTTTATCATCCATGATACAGTCTCCACAAGGCTTTCCAGTGCCATTTATGATAACTGCACAAAATACTCATCTTCTCAGACTTCACTGAAGTTCTGCAGCAAAACTGTCATTAGAATAGAAAGCCCCCAACACATAAGAAACTGGCTACAGAGGAATAAACTCCCTCTGATCTTCAACAGCTCTACTTCAAAGTACTCTCTAATCTATGAAAAAGGAACTGACTGTACCTCAATATTGCACTTCTAAAGTTAAACTGTGTGTGACAGTTTATATGTGACTTGCATCCTGTGGAACTGAGGATATTGATTTAATGACGTTGATAACAGAAAGC
This sequence comes from Lycocorax pyrrhopterus obiensis, assembly GCA_014706295.1. Taxonomy (NCBI): domain Eukaryota; kingdom Metazoa; phylum Chordata; class Aves; order Passeriformes; family Paradisaeidae; genus Lycocorax; species Lycocorax pyrrhopterus. The sequence continues at coordinate 13,091,403 of JACSVZ010000003.1, read as the reverse complement.
TTAAAATACAAGTAGGCTTTTACACTAAAAGATTAAGCCACTTGAGTGTTTATTAAAAGCCTGTGGAAGGACAGTTTATGAAGCTTTGAGGAGAGGGAAAGTAGCAGCACACTGAGTAATCCAGGATCTGTGCATGCGCTCTCCCTAATCTACGTTCTTCACATCATTCCTTCAGCGTGGAGAGGGCTACATGCAGCTTCTCCAAAAAAGAATTACATTAAAAGAGGAAAGCAACCTCTTGGCACCAGAAACAGGGCAAAGTCAGTGCCTGTCTGACGGAGCCTGTACCTTGAGGAGGGACTGGTTGGACTCAGCGATCGTGAGGGTTTTTTCCAGCCTTAATAATTCTGTGATGGTCTGACTGTCTCTGTTTACATCACGCTGTCCAGTGTCCCTTACAGTGACCGCTTGCTCTCAGCAGATCAGTCAGACAAGCAAACCCCAGAAATGCAGGGGATATTTACAGGAGACGTACATGGTGTGTGATGGGAGCATGGGACTTGCTGGGAACCAGGCACAAGCCATGCCTGGTGGGGGAGGAGGCCAAAAAAGCGGGGTGTGGGCTGAAAGCACTGCTGGAAACCTTCAGGAAAACCTACTTGCAGGAAATGTCATGAACACAATTGCAGAAGAAAAACAGGCAGCCAGCTGCTGCTGGGAAGGCTTGCCAAGGAAGGGAAGCCAAGCAGAGGGTGGGGTGAACCTTTATGAGATTAGCTTGTCTCTCCTCTCCTCCCCTTGATTTAAAAAGCAAATATTTAGCTACACAGCGGTGGCCACCAAGAGAGGAGGGTGTGCACCTTCCTTCTGCAGTGTGAAGAAGGATAAACTATTGGGTCAGGTCTGTCACTGACCTAAACTCAGCAGCTCCCCAAGTCCAGTGTGTTGGGCTGCCTCTCATCCAGAGCAGTTGACAATTTACCTCATGAAGTTCAGTTTGGAGTTCAATTGTCTCTGTTTGCAAAATACAGAATTTTGTCTAATTTAGAGATTTTGAAATCTTGCTTTCTCAGCCTCCAAAAATACCATGGATTATTTTGAAGATGGCAAGAAAAGGCGCTGGACAAGCCTCTTCTCTGCATGTTTGTGTCTTTTGTGCCATTCACAGCCTCACTTCATATTCTTATGTGCGTATGATTCAAAACAAACTTTGATTCTGGTTTATGGATTAAATTAGAGACTAAAATGATGCTTCTAATTTAAGGATTTCCTGTCCTCACAGTGACATCCTGACTGTTAGTGTGACCTGTTCAGGGACACATGGTTTATTGACTTTCCGTTCCGTCTATTTCTCCTAATTACCTAGAAAATTAAAACTTCAGGGTACATTCATCTACTCAGTTACCTGGAAGAAGACAGGCAGAAAGAATAATCACCCATTTCTGTAGCGGCTGTATTGGCTGTTTTCTTCCAAGCTGTGAGAAAACTGCATTGCAACAGATTTTGGGCTTAGATCAGCCAACTATTTTAATTTAGAGTCCATTTGACTGATTCACCCTAAGATGTAACTAGCATATGTAATGAAAAAAATTTTGCAAATTGCACAAAAAGGAATTTAGGTTATGAATAGGGAATTAGAGTGTGTCATGGATAAAAGCCAGACTTTTAGTTGTTTCATTGTTGTGAACAGAGCTGTGCCAACACACACTTTCTGAAGCAATGAACACAACACTGTGAGCTCCCAGGGCCAGCAGGAAAGTTTGCTGAATATATTTCCTAATGGGACAATCATACAGTTAAAAAAAATTGCATGAAATCACAAAGGGTGGGAAATTGGGACAGACAGCAATATAAAGCTAAAAAACAGTGAAATGTCAGAGGTTATAAAGTTGTCTGAAATTAGAGAAGGTTGCCACATGGATTGGGTTTGATTATTCCTTTGCCTGAGGCTAAAAATAGCTGACATATCAATTTCCTGCAAAAACAGTGTTAATCAAATGCTGCACCAACGTCCTTCCCCAGTTCTCAGTCGTCTATTTAACAGCTGCTGTATTGGGCAAGCAGTGTGAGAACAAAAAAAGTAATGAAAAGACTCATGAGCAACAGACTGAAAAATATCTTGGCTGCTCTACTAGATATCATTTCTATAAGAGAGAGAAAAAAGAAGGAGGGAATGGATGAGGAAATTGTCCTGGTGCTTTCTTTTTTCATTATTGCACGTAGCAAAAAAAATTTAATACTTTCAAATCTACAGAGCATCAGAAGTTCTTGCTATTTTTCTACCACCAAGTCCACATCCATTTAAATAAAAATGCCATTCTCTTAACAGGATCCCATCTTTTTTACAGCACTGAACAAGGGGCTTCATGCAACAGCTGCCAAGCCAACATCTGAGCACTTGCAGAGCTCAGTGTGGGCTGCCAGGCCCTGTGCATCTGTCACACACTCGCTTGTGATCTGCAGAAACTGCCCCTTGGTGCTTGTCTTGCTCAGCTGGTTTCTTTGGTCCAATTTGAGCCACCTGCCTACAGCACAGGCGAGCTGCACGGCACCTGGAAAGGACTGCTGAATGTACAATGACGTTGAAGGTGCGATGTCATGACAGTGTGGAAAGAGGAACAGCTCTTCTCTCTGGTTTGGGGTGCTCAATAGCACTAAAGTCAGTTCTTTCCAAACTGCTCAAGGAAAGCTGCAATTTTGGCAACAGAAACCGTCTGCAACCCTCGAGTTAAAATTACAAACTCCCTAAACACACATGCACAGCTCCAAGTGGCTTTCCTTTAATTTTACAGCTACAAAATTCCCACCATAACAGAGAAGTTCCACTCATGAAGATCCTTCTGGCACTTAGCACAGCATCAGTGGGTCAGTGCTGAGGCCTGAACAGGGATTTCTGAGCACAAAGTGCTTTGCTCAGCCTCACATACCCTCCATGGGCTATGCTTTCATACATTCCTCAGTTCCAAAGATCTCAAATATGTAACAGTTTATTTCTTCTTTTTTCCCTGCTCCTTGGCCTGGGTGCCTGTGGGCATGGTGGGTGTTTGTGAGTACTGGTGAACACTGGGCAGTGACAAGGAGTTGCAAGCCAGAATCTTTCAGCTTGAAAGCCAGAACAACTTAAGATGCAGCACTGCAGTGTAAACCCATGCCAAACTCCCTCTGACTGCAATCTGGATTAATAACACTCACAATATTGTTGTAAGTCGTGGTAATAAAGGAGAGCACAGAAATGTTAACAAAGAGCTACAGGAAGAGGCAGGTTCATTTTCATTAGAGATGCATGGAGCCACCTTGAATGGAAGACGTGCACAAACAGAAACTGCAGGACAAGGACCTTTGAAATGCAATTTGGGAAGCAACTGGGTTACATCAGTAAATATTTGATGTTTAAAAAATTTAAATGCCAGTCAGTGAGGAGCTCAGCACAGCGGCCTTCCCTTGTGTGAGCACCAACAGACACAGAACTGAACTGATGGTCTCTATGAAAAGCTGCCTTAATGCTTAAGTGAAAACATTTTTCATGTTCCTTAAAGCACAGCTCTGTTCCAAAGAATGAAGAAGTGAAAGTATTAATATTGTCTCTCAAGAAATAGCCTCATTTACCTAATTAGCAATATAGCAGACAGTATTGATATGTCCTTACAGTTAAACAGTGATATCCATATGTAAGAAAAAAATTCTATGAACACAGCCCTCTAAGCCTAAATCGAAGGATGGACTGAGGGCAAAGTTAAGCCAATGACACTGATGCAGCCTTGCCTCTTTCAGTTTTAGCAAGTCAGTCCAAATGGGAGAGCAAGAGAGGACCAGTTTCCTTCCTGTGTGTTATTGACAGAATTGTTTATGCAGAGCCAGAACCATCAAACTTGTTGGGACACTCCACATTGCCTTCGGCTGGCTCAGGGCACAACCTCCAACCAGACATTACCTCTCCAAAATTAATGAACGCAGTCTGGCTCCAAAGAGACCTAATTTAAACCAAGTAATTAAAATGCAAGTTATTTCACTCAAGGTGCCCATGTGGAGGCAGTTAGTCATGGCTTAAAAGACCTTATTCTGCTTTAATGGGATGCAAAGCCCTGCAGAGCAGCTCCTTTGCTTTTGCCTATGTCCACTCAGCTCAGAGCTCCAGAACATCTCACTGCACAGAAGAAGAAACGCAGTGTGATTGTCAGGGCTCAAAAAGAGTTTTTCAGACTGACAAATAAACAAAAAAAGGAAATCTGGTTTTTTTTCAATGGCAGATCCACCTGAAGTGGAGATCACCGAGGGGCCACAAATGCAGACTCCCACCGGCCGTTCTCCCCTCACCAAGACCTCATTTTTGTCTTTATGCTCTGATCTCTTTTAGGACATCTGAGTTAAATGGGCCAGGCTGAAAGTAATCTTGGAGCATGGATGAAGCAAAGCTAAAAATCCCAAAGTACCTCAGTTTAGCCTGGTTCATCCAGGAGGTAATTTTGTGAGGTATTTCTTGCCAAGGCTGGCCACTAAAGCAGCTGGTTGTGATGTTCATCCCCCTGCCGCAAGGCTGGGCTGCTTTATGGTGCTTCTGCACTGCCAGGCTCCTCGAAAACACTGTTTTTAATGCAAGTAAAGTCAGCCACTCATAAAGCTATCTCTGCAAACCATCCACCAGCCCTGCAAAATTCTGGTCACATGCACTGCTGGAAGCTTACGGGCATTTTTGGATAGATGAATGAAATATCATTTCAGCTTTTCCCCACGCGCCTTACAAGCAGCATAATGCAGTAGATTTTGTGATCATGCTGATACAAATCCATGATAACTTTCCAAAACTGCTTAATGAAATAGACCATGGTGTCTTTTGTTAAGGTTTTTGTTTTCTTTCCTGTGCCTTTTTCTGCTACTCTGCATTATTATATTAAAAATGTGTTGCTCTTCTAAAATGAAAAGCAGATGTGCCTTCTACACATCCTTTCTTAATCTACTCTGCTTTTCCTAACTCATGTGAAGGTATTACCAAAGGAAAACAACTGGTCTGACTGATGTAGAAAAAGCTGTTTGTAAAAGGACACGTTCTCTAATCCAACAGAACCATAATGAAAGAAGCAAACGAGTCTTCCTCTCTCCCCCCCATTCACCTGTAGTATTTTGACAAAGGCAGAAATATTTCCCTTTGCCACACAACTCTCCAGGCCCAGCAGGGAGTCTGTAACAGGGAACACTGTCGAGGTAATGACAGGAGCTGTGACAGGGACCAGAAGGCAGCCATAAAACAGAATCCCTTAAAGGGATGCACACAGGAGAATCAGTTTTAAAAATACTTTTCCTATTAGGTAATATTTCCACAATTCTTAGTTTCCAAAACAGTGCCTGGACTTTTCTTCCTGATGGCTTTGGTTTTTTTTTTCTTTTTTAAGAAGAGAAACATTTACATCAGACAAGAACCATTCAAGACACTCAGCAGTTGTGATCTAAACTGCAGTTGTGATTCACAGTCCCCACATTACTGAGGCAGAGAGGATTTAAGTGAGGAACAAGAAGCTGGGGCAGCTCAGCAGCAGCTGGGCAGGAGCTGGGCACTGGCCCTGAGCACCCTCGGCAGGGCCGGGCACCGTCTGCTCCGATTGCCACAGCACAGAGCCCAGATCCCAAACCGCACATGCCGGGGTTGTTGATAGCCAGATCTCACCAAGCTCAGGTGAAATGAAACCCCGTAAAACAGAGGTTTGCTATCTGCAATTAACAAGCTTCAGCAACAGCAAGAAGTTGTGCTGAATTCAAAAGCAGGACTCAGCTTACAAACCCAACAGCAGTGGCAAGGCTCACTGGCCCTTTTTGGTTTCAGTTGTACACGCTTCTTTGCCAAGCCAGAAATGAAATCTGAGTTAGCAAACATCTGTTTCCTGCAAGAGTGAAAGTCATAATTAAGAAGAATCAATCCATATTCACTCATATTTATAATGGAGAAGGCTTCAGAGACCTTTTAGGCAATTTTTCACACAGCAGGCACAGAGTAGTTATCCCAAGATACACTCCCAAGTGAAGAAACAGTACGTACTACCTTTTCTAAACGTGTTTTTTAAAAAGCACAAAGATGCCCTAATTTTCCTTCACAAAGGCGGAACAAAATCTGGGCCCTTCTTTTTGAAGAGCACAAGGACTTTGACAGCCTGGAGCAGTGAAACATTAAAATTTAACTTACTCTGCATAATAACAACAGGAATAATGAACTGTTTATGGAATATTTGGGAGTAATGCATTTATCTTCTTTATAAAGACTGCCATCCCCTGCCCTTCACCTCCAGGGACAAAGCCGGCTTCTGGGAACAGGAAACCTTAAGGGTCAGGGAGCACAAGGTGTCTGATATGGCCAAACCCCCCATGAGCCGGGAGGAAGACAGAGAACACCACGGGAGCAGCGCTGCAGCGAGGGGCCGGGGCTGCTGCTCGGGGATGCTCCCGAGCCCCTCTGGAGCCCGGCCCGGGCAGGGAGGCTTTGCCGTGTCTCTCACGGGCCGTGGGTCCAGCAGCCCCCGGTGAGGAGGAGCAGAGGTGACAGCAAAGCAGCAAGAGCCGAGGGAGCCCCCGAGGAGCAAAGATTCCATGGACAGACACAAAACCCCTCTGCTCTGTGCGTGCGCACGGGAAGCAGCGGAACGGGACCGTGGTGTAGGACACGGATACCCCGATAGGAACCGGGCTGCTCTCCCCAAGGGAAACAACAACTCCTCCTTTGTCAGCTTCAGTCAGAATTTGGTCAGTTCTGCATCTCGCGCTTCGAAAGAACCCAAGATTTTGTAAGACGTTCAGTTGCTTTGTCCTCATCCATCTGTAATTTCTTCCCAAACAAAGGACCATGTTTTAAAGTGAGTTTTGAAGACATGATTTAATGAAAGCTTTAGGAGGAGTTTTAATAGTTCACGTCAGAAACAGAGTACCAGGCTTAATGGTAAAAATATTTACCACTCAGTACGTTTGTTGCTCATATATTGCTTTTAGGACTGGATTTATATGTTAGCATTTTCCATTCTCATTAAAATCCTGGCTATGCGAGTGTTGCCTCTGAAAGGCAGTGCCTCACATTCTTTGTGAGTTATATGTGGCAGCCTTTGTTTTATATTGACCCTTTCAGCCCTTACATCCCTTGACTAGCTGCTAATCGTCATTTATCCTTTCCCCGACTCCGCTAATCTCCCGGGAGCGGGCGGGACGGGCAGTCAATGGAAGCGATGGAGTATAAATAATGACAGAGTACAATAAACATTCCAGAGCAATGCCACAGCTCACGACAAAGCCTTGCACAAAGATTCAGCGAGCAGCCCTCCTACGATAAGGCTCTCGTAACCAGACTGGAAAATATTACAAAAAAACTTATGCTCGCTTAAGGACAAGATATTCAGGCCCACTAGGTGAGATAAGGGAATGTTTGTTTTGTGTAATCAAAAAGTCACTTGGATTCAGGACATTTGGTTTTATTCCCCAATTCACTTTTCCCAAGTGACTTTTCACAGGTTCTTTCCTGTCTCTACGTTCCATTTGACATTCATTATCCCAGATATTTACTCTGTAATGTCTCAGGCTAAAACACGACTCCTGTATCTGTGTTATGCGCGGTAGAAACCCAGCTGAATGCTGCCGAGACCAGAGTCACGCACAGCCCAAACTGGGGCATTTCCCGGTGAGAGCCAGGATCAGCTGAATGCCTCCAAGTGCACAGTGAACCGGGGAGGCTTTTCTCCCCTGAGCCCACTCCCCCAGCTCCCCAGGGTGGGCAGACACACATCCACTGCTTCACTTGCTGCAGTTCCAGCACACAGGCAGCCACAGAGTGTAAACGACCCGAAAACAGAAAATTACCCCCACAAAAATGCAAAGTTTTCTGTCGCTTTAATAAGCTACAGCTGCTGTCCTAAGTACAGTCAATAAATAAAACAAAGCCGCCACGGCAAGGGGGGCGAGGAGCAGGGCTGATCTGTACAGATACAGCCCCGATCTGCACCCAGCTGGGTCTAAAGTTAATCTTCATCTAGAGATAAAAACTCTCTTCTATGATGCCTCATGAGCAGCAAAGAGATGTAGCACACCCTCTTGCAAGGCCATTGCTTAGATCTTAACACCCCATTAAGGTATCACACTCTCCTGACCAGATCTTTCAAGGATTAAGCTCGGGGGTTTCCATTGCTGCTTTTTTAATTTTTTTTCTCTTCGTTGTGAGGAAAAAAAAAAAAAGAAACCTCTCTTGAGAACATTTACATTTTTTCCCTCCCATTTGAATCTTTTCTCCCATTCCTGCGCATTTGCCAAATGTGAGTTGTCTTTTAGTCTGTTGCATGAATGGGGATGAAATTCACACAACTATTTAGTGTCATTTTTCATTCACAGGAAGTGTCAGGGTGTCAGAATTATTTGATGTGTGCATCAACCACTTCCAACGAGTTGAGAACCAGTCTGCAATTAGGCCTGGTGCATTAACTCCAGTTGAGGAATGTGAGACTGAGCCATTGGGTTGATTTTTCAGACGAGAAAATGGGAGTCAGTGGAGCTTTGTCCACATCCGCAGACAGAGCACTGATAGAGATGATGTTCCTGATACAGCAGTGACAGAAAGGCAACCAGCTGGGCCCTGGCTGTGTGAGGAGATGGTGCTGAGGGGCTGCAGTGGGAGCACAGCCACAGCCCTCCTGCAGCCCCTCACCGAGCGCCAGAGGGGCTGGAGAGCTGCGAGTGCCCATCTCCCAGCAGCCAGGAGCCCTCGGGATGCCGGGAGCCACACCAAGGCCGTGGCAAGGCTGTGTTTCAGCAGCACAACAAATACAGCGCTCCTGAGAAGCTGGAGCTTGGCATTCCCCCCGGGATAACCAGGATGAAAGTTTTAAAGCTGGGATGTATTCAACCCTTCAGTCTTTTGTCAGGTTGCAAATAACACCAGCTTGTCCCCAGCTGGAGGTTTGCACCAACATTCACCAAAGGAGCTGTGTGCAGCTGGGCACAGCAACCCTGCCATGCACAGGGAGAGCAGGAACGGGAGCAGAGCCTTCCACAGGGATGGCAGGGAGTGCAGGAATGGAGCAAACCCCTCCACAGGGATGGCAGGGAGTGCAGGAATGGAGCAAACCCCTCCATAGGGATGGCAGGGAGTGCAGGAATGGAGCAAACCTTTCCAGGAAGGATTGCTGCTCCCAGCCAGATCACAGGGTGCCCCATGGAGGCATCTCCTGCCCTGAAACGCGAATACTTCCACAGTTACTCAGCTCCCAGTCCGCACTGCTCGCCCGGAGCTCAGTTTTTCCGAGGTTCCTGCAATCAGCGACGGCCCCTCTGCAAACTGACCTAATGGTTTGAGGAATGCAGCTGCAGTCATTAGAGCTTTGCAGAGTCTCCAAACTCGCTTGTCTATTAGTTAGTACAACAATTCTAAATGGGCAAAGAATGAGAAACTTTCTCCCTTCAATGGCAGCACTGCTACGCTGCTTTCCTTTCTCCTTCTTGCACTTCAGGGCAATGATAACCTGGATTTTTAATCACCTTGTCAGGATGCAGTGGCCAGTAGTTACACAAGGTACAGAGTGTCACATTCCAGCAAGCTCCTGGGACACAGGCACCCTGTACATCAATTGGTGTCTTTTCTTGTCTTGCTTCTTCTTTAAGAAAAGTATATTACATAAACAGTGGAAATGCTGTGTAATAAAACCACAATCCTATGTAAACAGAAATGGCTGAGTGCACAGTTTAATTTGCTGGGATCATTCTGTAGAACATCAGAAAAGTTACAAACCAAAACTCCAAAGCCTTCAGCAAGCTGCTGCATGCCAGGAGCTCCGCAGGGCTCGGAGGCACCCGAGCTGCTCCTGCTGAAGCTGCAGGGAAGCTCCCAGTGGCTGCAGTGGGTACAGGGCACAATGCTCATGCTGTGACTGAGACTGACGAAAAGAAGGACAGCCCATTTTCAGGAACACAGTGTCTCTGCACATTGCAGCAACTACTTCAGTGCCATCTGAGTGCGGGTCCAGGGTGTTTTATGCCACGGAGTGTGGAGATTTCTTTCTTTTGCTAAACATGTTATTTTTGGAAACATTCTTGATAGTGGTCATGGGAACATTTCCAATGGGACAACATTTCCAATTAAGACCTCTTTATAGTTTATAAATAGTAAGTGGCTGACAGCCTAGAAAATAAATGTATTTTTTTAATAAAGAGATGATGGCTAACCTGTCACAGAGTGATACACAGTCCAAATAAGTCAAGAGACTCCTTCCAACCATGACTTACAACTTAAGAACTTTTTTTGGTATCCTCATAACCAAAAATGGCACATAATGTGTTTGGGCACAGCAAACTAAGAGACTCTCTCTGGACAGCGCCAGCAGGATTCCGACTGTGGCTGGAAATCACCCAAACACGTGGATGAACACAGGAGAGAGCCTCCAAAAACACATTCCCTTCACAGAACAAACTCTCTCCAATGAGGTTAAATTATATTCCAGTTTATCTGACAGTGAAAATGATCATATCCAAAAAAAGAGCCCCAGCTACAAATGTGGAGTGCACAGGGTCTGTGCTCAGCCCAGTCAGAAGCCTGATGAAATTTAAATGACCTCCTGGGGGATCGGGGCAGTTTTCTCATACACATACAGCAAAGAAGAAATCACATGTATGCCTGCCCATGAAACTGTTCTGTGCTGTGAAGTTACCCATTTCTGAGCTCATAGTTTCCTATTTCTCCTGAAATTTTGCATGAAACAAACGTTCCTCTTCGCATTTTGTTTGTACACAGAGGGAATGGTTTTAAATAAGTTCTTCTTTCCCCTTTCCTGTGTAATGTGGGACTGAAAAAATAAAATGCCATGAAATTATAAGAATAAAAATACTGAAAAGTCTTAATTTTCAACACCATTTCCCCAAAGAAATCACTGATTGACCAAAAATTGTCCCCTTATTTTGAACAAAAGTACTGTGACATTTTCAAAACATTTTGATGTTTCTCTTCTGGGTCACATTCTTCTGTTTTTCAGCCTATATGTAATGAAGAAAATAATTAAATTCAGTCATGCTAAATCTCTGCCCAGAGGACACAGGGTGGTATCTCAGAGGTGTCCACTATCCCAGCCCAGGGTCTGACAGCAGAACTGCTCAGCACGGTTCCCTGTGGGACCTGCAGGTGAATTTATCACCCGCATTCCTAAGGATGTCACTTGTCCTTTGCACATTTCCCTGGCTGTAAGTAAAGCAGTTACTCTCCTGCCTTACCCAAGCTTTTTCTCTCTCCCAGCAAAGGGAGTTTGTTCACTGGTTTTGGAGGCAAGAGGATCAGACCCCCCAAATTCACGTGACCCACAAGATGAGTCCCACTGAGACTGCCTGAGATCTGCGTTAAAATAAAAGAGAAATTATGCCTTTGGGGGTTCTCTGTTTTTTGTTGTATTTGGGGCTTTGGGGTTTTTTTTTAGTTTTAGCACATGACAAAGCCTGAAGCCAACAATGACATTTATTTATCTGTGTCTTTGTGATGTAAAGGTTTCTAAAGATCTAGTTTTCATTTTATGAGAAAAGAGAGAGAAGGGAAACAGCTTTGCTTTGAGATGGTTTTTAGCATTTCAGCTTTTAACTTTGAGAACAACTTCAAGGCCAAACTGAGACACCTAAAATACAGGCTTTCTAAAGAAAACGCTGACAGCCTATAAACTATAAAAGTTATGGAGAACCCCGTAATAGTAAAAATAATATCTTTCATTTATATACAGTGATTTTTCTCCCAAAACATGTCTTAAACTGTAAGCCAAACAATCTCATCCGTGGCAGTAAAAAGGACTAAAATAACAAGTATTGTAAATTTCTGGATTGGAGAAACGTTCCAGCCCCGCTCAGTTGTGTCTCAGGACTTTGAGAAAAATTGAGTTAAACTAAACAGACCAATCTATGCTGCTCACCTGGTCACTAAAGCCTTTCCTGAGAACGGTTCTGAGTGTCAAGAATGACAGAGGGCTGGGAGTAGGATCAGATGTCCAGAGATTCCCAGGGTGAAGGGAAGGGATTTCCCAGAGGGTTTCCAGATCTGGGCAGCCCCAGAGCCCAGCCCGGGGCTGGGAACGCTGCAGCAGCTCCGGAGGGTGGGATCCCCTCCAGAGAGCTCAGGGGGGACCAGGCACAGCCATAAAAACACCCAGCCCTTTATCTGGGTAAGGAATGGAGGGGGAAGAGGAAAAGAAGATCAATTTCTCCAGCAGAAACTAGAGGGAGTGCAGTGGCTTTTCCAGTTTCAGTCTCTTTCAGTTAAGACGGTGACTTTAACAGAGAATAAATTTTCCCCTGAAGTTTATCCAAGAGACCAAAATTGCAATAAATAATAATAAAGTAGGACATGAGTGAATCCTACATGAATCACAGAAACTACGCACACGGCCACCTGAGCAAAACTGAGGCTGCTTCTCTGATGTGTGCTGCTTCCCTGCCATTACATGGTGTGCACGAGCTCTAGCTAAGAACACGAAATCATCATGAAAACAATTTTAGATACAACTTAGTGATTTATTTTGCATAACGGTTTCTTCCCCAAAGATCCTACTAGCAAGCTGAATAATAAATGTCTGATTCAAATTTATGATGAGAAACGGACACAGACCAAATAGTAAAATACTTGTGGCATATGGGAACCAGCAGCTCTGTGAGCTGCCCGAGTTGTTTGCCGCTATCTTCACTTGCTTTTACTGCAAAAATAATCTCGATACATAAAGAGGCAGCTCCTGGGCATTGTGAAGTCAGTGGGAACTTGGCCATTAGCGGGGCTAGAATGTGGCTGGCTCAGGTTTGATTTGGAAGGTGGGGATGGGAAGTTGTTTGGGTTTTTAAAAATATGCCTATTGGAAAAGGAAGGCTTCTCAGAAACAATATCATAAATTATCTGCCAATTTATTGCAACCAGCGATGCGGCAATATATCTAAAAATCTCTGTGCCAAGTCTGTGTGTCAAGTGCCAAGCTGCCAAGCACTGAGCACACACAGAGTTTCAGCTCTGAAGAGACAAACAGCTAAAGAGAACAGAATGGTTAAGAACAAAAAAAAAAAGCTGGACGATCATTGTGTCCATTACACAGATGGGCAAACTGAATTATTTCTGACCATCTCCCTTCTTGAGGTAATTCTTCATACTTCTTTTTATTTCATCCAAGTGACCCACCTACATTTAAATAGTTTGCCCAAGTTACAGAAGTAGATTATGCCAGATCCAGAAATTGGGTTTAGATATCAAAGTCTTGGTCAGCGGAAAATTGTCTTTTCACTTTCCTTTTTGTAATCACAAACACTCACTTCATACAGCTGCAGTTACAAACACAGTGATCAAGGGAACCACAGAAGCCCTAATTGAGGGATCTTATTTAAGGCAGTAAAAGCACAGGGTAAATATATGAGAATAAGCTTCTTAGGCAAATATATTCATCTTAATATTCACCCTTACAGAAAGTAGATTTACATATTCAGGACTGCTATTATGAAAGCAATTTATATTTAAATTCAGCAACATCCTTAAAAACTGCAGGTAAAAGGAGTGAAAACAAGAGGATACTGACAGAGGAACATCCATCCACACTTTTGTTTCAGAGAGTTAGAACAAAAGCAAAGAGCCTGCGAGGAGTTCTGTGCTTAGCTGGAAAGAGATGAAGCACCTGAATTGCCCCCAGAGCACCAGAACTTGCAGGTTTTGTACCACAGGCAGGTCCCTGAGAGCTGCTTGGGATAAAGACAGATTTTCTGATGGCTCAGCTTGGTCCTGTTTAAAATTGGCATATCACAGGAAAGGGAAAAAAATGAAGAGTGGTGGACTGGCAGAAAGATGAACGCTACCAAAACCAGATAATTTCCAGTCTTTTTTCTTATTTTAGCTTTAGAAAGCTCAGAAAACTGGGACACTCCTCCAAAACTGCATGGTTTACTTAGAGCATATCTGACACTTGGCACACAAACTGCATCTTTTCCAGGTTCCTGGGAGTGACAGCTCATGAGATTCACCCCAAAGCCTGGTTAGCCACAAACCAGAAATGCCACATGAAAAGCTCTTTCCACAGCGTTTAAATCCAGTTCAAACACAAATCCAGCAGTGCAGAGTCTTATACTGCATTGTTAAGCTAACAACATCTTCTTTTGAATTTCGTGAAAACGTAGGAACTGTTTGGTTCAGAGTCTGAGCAAAGGTTCACATAGTTTTCATTTTTATTAATTTTGTTCCAATTTCCTGTGCTCTTAGAGTCAGTTTTCCAGGGCTGAAGAAATTGCCTTATTCCACAAAACCTTCGGGGTTTTCTGGAAGAAATGGCTTTCAACTTTACCCTTATGATTTAACTTGCTGGCCAAATCTTTTGTTTGCTTTAGACTTTTCTCTACATATATTTTTCTCTACCTCTCCCAGCTTTCCATGAAACAGCCATTTGTCTGTCAGCATTTTTTCTGCTCTCAGTGTTCTCATCATACAATATGATTTTCTCAAATTAAATACTTTGGTTTAAACAGATACCTATTGAAGAGAGGTCTTGTACAACATTAAGATCTCATAAAAATCAGGATTAAACAGAAATTTGAAGGTCAGATAAAAAAAAGAAAGAAAAAAAGATATTTACAGAACTAAAAATGAACCAGTTATCGTAAAGGCACCAATGAACCTTGTCTGGTCATTTTTATATGTGCAAGGCCAGCCCCAAACGCTCCCAGACAGGAGCAGAACTGCACAGAGCTCGCTGCTCACACAGCTACACAAAGTGCAAGGCAGCAGAAAATGAGGACCATGCTCTCAACTCTGTGTAAGAAAGCCAAACTCTTCTGAATTCACCTATTTTACAGCAGTCTGCACTCTCTGAGTGGCCTGACCCCAGGGCAATTCACCTTGCACAGCACCGCAGGCCCCTCTGGCTGGAGGGTTTTCCCCAGGTGCTTGATCTATTACCTGCCATCAGCATAGGAAAAAGAGCATTTGGATAAGGGAATTTATCCCTGCCAGAAAACGAAGAAGGGGGCCTGGTGGGGACACTTAGAGCAATGTACTTGTGGCCAGGTTTCTGGATACAGTAATTCCATATAATTTGAAGACAAGACAAATCTCGTGGTAAAAAGGCCACAGAGACTGTGATTAATCTACACATATCCAGCTCCAACTCCCACCAGTATAAGCCTAAAGCTACAAGCCAGACCCGGGGGGGTTTGTCAGAAGCTGTTTCACATTAGCCTAATGACATCTCACAGTTAATTATTTTTTAAAATGTAGAATATGAAATGAACATCTCTTATTTTCTATTTAGAAAAAAAAGCAGCTCCATTTTTTCAATCAATCTAGATCCTTCAGTCTGCTTGAAAAGGCAAATTACAGCTTGATTGTAGGGTAATTATTCTGGTGGAGATCACTTGAATGACTGAACTGTATTCTTTGACAGGCAGTGTCTGTTATTTGAACACTAATGTTATTTAATTAAAGGATGAAAAACACCTCAGGTACTTCAAATCAAAAACTCATTGCCATGAGTGTTGCTCTGTTGTGCTTTTCTGGAATGGGTCTTTCAGCCTTTTGGGTCTGACTCCCAGGGCCTCATAAATAGTTTTTGGAGCTACATCCAGGGCAAAGCACAGAGCCAAGCCCATGTGTGATTTCCTTACCCTGCTGCCAGTGCAGCAGTGAGCCCTCATCCCCAGAGAGGGGATTTCCTTTGGGAGGAGCAGCAGGGTCTGCAGGGTGCAGCAATCTCGCAGAGCACCCAGTAATTCCCCGCTGCAATCATCTGGGCGTGTTTCACTCACACTGAAGGATCTCAGAAAAGAGTCACAAACTTCTGAGCTGGCCCCCACTGCTCGATGCACCAGTCACTGCCACTAGAACCTGGGTTGCAGTAAAAAAATAGGAGTGCAGAGTTTATATTTTGAACAATAAATTCTCTGCTCCCAGAAATGTTTAATCTGAGGAAAGGTAATAGAGAACTCATTACCAAGAGCTCATTATGAAGGCTGTGAATGATGCTCTGGGTTATTATAATCTGATTAGTGTAATAATCTATTTAATCCAGCTCCATGACAGTTCTGTGCAGATTATTTTGAATACTTCAGCTGGTTATGCTAAACCCACTGAACAGTTCTTCCAATTGCACTGACTAGTGTTAACTTAAAATGAAAATGTTTACTGTGTTAAAAATAACCCTTTCAGCATTTAGAAAAAAAAACAACCCTCTATTTATATTTATATTCTCATTCTTCACATTTTGAGTCATGTCTCAAGATCAACTAAAGAAGGCCTTACTGTGGTGCCAATGATATAAATCCTCGAAGTTTATGCCAATACTTTTATTTGTCATATTTTATTAGAACTGACATTTTTTTGGACTCTGCTCACACCATGACTCATGAGTTTAATTTGGTTTCATTTGTTTGGCTGTTTAAAATAAATTAAGATCAGGGTGTGGGGGGTTTATTGTCCCTCATGATTCTTATTTACTAATATTGTGCAATGTGAATTCAGCATTTTAGTTGCTATTCAATTATGCCAGCCGGCTAGGAAAGCCCTTACCTTACCCAGTGTCCTGATCTCACTGGGACAGAGTTAATTTTTTTCCTAGTAGCTGGTCCAGGGGTGTGGTTTGGATTTAGGATAAGAATAAAGCTAGTAACACACTGATGGTTTAGGTGTTGCTAAGTGGTGTTTGTGCAAGTCAAGGACTCTTCAGCTCCTCACACCCCCCCAGCTGGGGGCATGAGGAGCTGGGAGGGGATCCAGTTATGGGGAATGAGGAGCTGAAGCAGGAGGACTGAGATTAAACCAGCAGCTGGGCCTGAGATGAGATGGTTGCACAAGTTCAATCTTGGGATGGGTCATTTGTTTTCTTAATTGCAAATCGTTAAGGTTGGAAAAGACCTCCAAGATAATCAAACAGATTTAAGTCCCACAATACCACAGTTCAGGAAGAAAAGGTTACGTGGCTCTGATACCGCTGACAGCAGAAGTCCTTCCCCTCCTGGTGGTTCTCTGGGGGCACAAACTGCCCAGCAGAGGCCCGGGCAGGAGGGGCCATGGGGGGGATGCTGCAGCTGCCTGCCAGAGAGCTTCTGGGAGTCTGGGCAGGACCCCTCACTGAGCTCAGCTCACCCCGCCACCGCCTGGGAGCCAAGATCCGTCCAACTCTGGTACTCCAAATACCTCTGAAGCCAAACCCAGCCTAGACTACCAGGTGCTGTATTGTATAACATTACATGAAATTAAAAGAGAATAAGGTGACGCAGAACCTTTACGCTGTTACTTTAATTCCTGCTCTAACCCCCCGTTGACAAACTGCACGGGCTTTGCCTGACTGAGGCCCAGAAGGCTTGTCCCACATAAGCTTTTATGCAAAAGCCAGTGGTGTCCAGCCGAGTTCCTGCATCAGTGAGAACGCCGTCCCCGAGGACAGAGCCGCTGCACCAGAAATGAAGGCACACTCCGAGCATGGGCGTTTGAGATAGAGAGAGAAGAAAGCCCTGCCTAATCTGAAATGCTGAAAGCAGAAAAGCCTTTTATTTATTCTTGATTCCCAAGGCTCTTCACTGATTCTTGGAGCACTGTTTGGGGTCCTCTCTGAGGTCAGAACATTTCAGAATCACATTGTGTAGAGTTTTCAAGGCATCCTAACTCAGGCCACTGCCTGTTCTCAATGATCATGCTCAGTGGAGCACAAGTTGTTCGGAAGTCTTGGGAAAAGAGGAGAGGCATGAAAGAGAAGGATAAATAAAAAGGTGAGTTCAGTTACCTCTTTTTTTGTGGATAAGTAAGGCTGATGATCATCCAGACAGAGAGAACGTCAACTCAATTAAATGAACAACTATTAACAACCAAAACTGTTTGGGAATAGCAGTGACATCTGGTGCTCTGTTAACAACCCCCAGGTCAGACACTTAGTCCTTCTAGATAGGAATTAACTCCTCAAACAGGTCCCTGAACTAAAGTTAAAAGCTCTGAATGATTGCCTGTAAAATAACAGTTGGCATGACAAATTTCCGATGAAGCAAATATTGATGACAACAAGAAAATGCTGTTCCAAAATAACACCATATTATGCCACTGAGGCAAAGTTGGCTATTGATTGAGGCTTTCATAAAAGGAAACACAAAGCAATTCTGCTGGAGGAATAGCAGGGCACCCCAGGGGCAGATGAGGCAGACAGAAAAGGTTGTTGGGCCCCAGCGTATTCTCAGTAGCTGTACTCTGTTCTTTTAAATCATGTTTCAAAGCAGTTTATGAATCCATCTCCAACATGCTACAAAGGATCAGACAAAATCAACCTTAGGATAACACTTTAAAAGAAGCTGGATTTATCCCTAGGAAGTAACAGGTCCAGTATAACTTTTACACAAGGCTTCTTGCCAGCTCTTCATTTCTAAAATAGCCTTCTAAGGATGCACTCACACACCTTTACCTGATCCAGTGGGTCACTTTCTACTGCTCTCTACAACTTACAGAGTCACTAATTTATTCCCTTCTTTCCATCTGCCTGGTTTATCCCATCTTCCAGCTCTTTCCATAAAGCCCTGCATAATTCTACTCCTCAAATAACCACTTCACCCTTTTCTTTACGTGTTTGGTAAACAGCAAACTTCAAACTTTCATGTTTAAACTTTTATGTTGGTGCTTCAGAACACCTTAGACCTGCATGGCAGTTGTGGGAGGACATTAAACATCCTGTTTGCCTCTGAAGGAAGGAGGACAAGCACGTTTCAGCCTGTTTGAGAGGGTGCAGGAAGGTGAATACATTCGAAGCTGCTGACACCTGCAAACTCCAGACAGAAATATGGGCACTGATCAGTGCAAATACATTCAGCTGCTGGCCTCCGCATATATTTCTCTTTATTATGTAGCTTTTCACAGAGTTTTGGCCTTGTACAGTCGCTGCACCTTGATGGGCCTGATTTTGCATTCTATTATTCCTTCAGTCCTATCCATCTTGTAATTTTATACAGATGGCATTGAATAGGTTTATTCATCTTAGAGTTTATCAACCCAGTGCTTACCTAACAGCAGGGATTGATTGTAATACCCCATTTCTCCTAAATCATCTGGCTCGCTTAAACATTGCCTGAGATTTCTCCCCCACGGAGTTGCCCGTTTGTCCCCGAGTGTGACTCCTGCTCCGTCTGCCAAGGACTGCAAGACAAGGAACGCTCAGCTCATCTGCTTTGCCTTCCCAGTGTGGGGTCTCCTTGTCAGCGTGAAATGTGGTGTCAAATGTGCACCTCAGACAGTGGATGGCCGGTGCTGTTCTGAGCACACCCCCAGCGAGACGAGCAGCCCAGCCTGCAGGGCTGGCGTGTGTCCTGTGCAGAGCTGGGAACTGCCTCCCAGGGTTCATCCCCTCACTGTTCACCCGCCCAGACAGGGCTTCTGTGCTCTGCCTTCCAATTCCAGAATCAAGTTATGCTACACGTTTGCCACGGTTAATACAGGCAAGAGCCTGGCACGCAGCACGGAAATTGAACCTGGATTTCACAGAGAGAGCAGCAAGAAGGAGAATGCAAATCGACTGATTTTGACTTTTCAAACTTATACACCAAACTTCACGGGCATGTTGTCTCAGGTGAACAAAAATGTTATGAAAACACTTTGCTAAACTCTTTCAGCACAGCTTTCAGTTAAATCCATTGTAATTCCCAGGAAACAGAAAAAAAAACCGATCCAAAAGGTCAGAGACAAAGAATACACAGAAATAATTTTAAAATATGCTGATTAAACTTCATCTTATTGAGTGGGATATCACAATACAAACCACACCCTGAAAGCTCTGCTCTTGAGGGAAGTTTGTCAGTATTTGGTCTCCAAAGGCAACAAGCAGTGTCTGGTTGCTGCTCATGGAACAAGAAACAGAAAACCAGAAGCTCCTGAAGACCAGTAGAAGGTGGCTCAGGCACTGAGGGGGGTGAAGCCAAGAGCTGAGGAGTCTGGTTATAGTGATCAAAATGGAAAACAAGGCAGGGAGTTGTAGTAATATATTCTAGATTGTCAAAATATCCATTTTCTTGTTCAATACAACATCCCTACATGTACGTAACAAAACCCTGAGCCTGGTTTCACTCTTGAAACACGACACTGAAAACACTCAGATTCAGTATGTCACAATAAAAGAAATATATATTCCATGTTAAAATACCAAAATAAAAAGTTTCCATTTTAAAAGTACTACATAGGTTTATAAATGCTTTGCCAGAGCTATTCAATCCTTTCAGCACAAGTGACACCTAATTCAGCCCCTCCAAAGTTACGAGTTTGAGCGAACAACAGAGCAGTTCAGGAAGACATTTCCTGAGCATGTTCTGCAAACTTCCTTCCCCATCACCCTCAGGAACCTGGGGCCCTTTGCCCAAAGTGCTGATTCCTGTGGCTCCTGCCCCAGCACTGGCAAGGACAGGCTGGGCTGCACCAGAGCTGCCCTTTGGTGTGATGATGGCTGTGTGACACCTCTGAGAACCCAGTGCTTTTCCTGTGCTCTAGAATGTGCTGGAAATGGTCTGTGACTCAGCTAAGCTCACACTTTAGTCAGAGCTGGACTTTTACCAGGACCACTAACAGTTTTGGGTAATTGTTGAGGAAGCATTAAAGCACAATCCAATTTCTTAGAAAAACATCAGTCCACGTGAATGAAATGTGTGGCAATAATTTTGCTGAGTTGCTACACAGTTTGTACTATGAATCGTGGACTGGGAGGCAAACAAGCACAGAGGGAATGCATCTGTCCCCAGAGAAATCCTGCATTCTAAATCTGAGGGCAAGGGAACACGGAGACAGAAGAGCTGCTCACCTAGACCATAGCATTCCCCACTCTCAGATATTCTACAGCTTACTTATTGCAAAGGAAGGAATGGAAAAAAAAACTTTACTTTGCCTGGAGCAGAGACACGACCCGAATTCTCCACCTTGCCCCCAAAAAAGAGAATTTTATATATATATTAGCAGAAACTAATCTCTGAGAAGAGTCAGACCAATATGCAACATTTCTAAACATCTTGCTCTACCTGCCATTTTTCACACTTGCGAAAAACATAGGGAGCATTTGTGGAAATCAGGGTACTGTG
Organism: Lycocorax pyrrhopterus obiensis; assembly: GCA_014706295.1. NCBI lineage: Eukaryota > Metazoa > Chordata > Aves > Passeriformes > Paradisaeidae > Lycocorax > Lycocorax pyrrhopterus. Next base: position 13,070,430 of record JACSVZ010000003.1, on the reverse strand, counting down.
TTTTACATCCCTTCTTTGCAAATGTACGTGGCTCCTGCAGGCAGTAGAGAATTGGGCAATGTGGATTTTTTGTCATTGTTTGTCACCATGTTCACATGTGACAATATGGAAATTAGAGGCAACAAATAGCTAAGTTATTAAGGTAAAAGTAACAAAAAACAGAGTACCTCACCAATGTCCTTCAAAATTGTGATGCCAAGGTTTTATGGGAACACTCTCAATAGCATTCAATGTATTTTGACAGAGCAATTTTTTTTAACACAAGCAAATAACCCATTTGTCTAAAGAAACATTCCTAAGTAACACCCTGAAATTATTTCTAATTTGTAATGACAAAAACCATGCCCCCAAGAATGTTTCAGTGCATGGGGAGATGCAAAGAAGCAAATATACTTTGCACATGGCAGGCTATTGCTCTTCTGAGTAATTTCTTGTCTTTTTGTTTGAAGCGCATTTGCAGTTGCTCTGAACAGCAGGTGCAGATGTAATTGGAAGTGGCTGGTTGTGTCAAACCAGAAATGTTTCACGAGAAACCCTAAAGAGCAAAGCTGTACCCCGCTTGGGAGAGCTGATTGCAGGATCTGCCGGAGGAAAGTCGCAGGCTGACTGCAAAGCAAGAGCGCCCATTTGGCCTCCCTCCACCAGTGCTGATGAAATCACCCTATCCCGGGGCCAGCAGAGCTCCACAGATGTGCTCTGCCCTACAAACAAACTAGTGAGGTGCTTTGGGAGCAGGGGAACAGATTGTGTTCTGCTCTGCACGAGGAAATAATGGCTGAGTGAGCAGCTGACATCTCTATTTGCATTTATCTCTGGTTCCTCCCTTGCACCGGGCCCTCACACCCTCACACGAAGCTGGGTTCTCCAGTTTGGTCCCACAGCCTCCACGATGGAACATCTCAGGAGGTGCAGTCAGGCCCTCCTTGCCTGAACACCTCCTCTTGCCGAAGTGGGGACAGGGCTGGTGTGCGGCGAATGTCTGCCACAGCCAGTTAGATTTAGGGGGGCTGGCCTGAAATAAAAGGGGAAGTGATGGATGTGCTGCTGTCTGCAGGTGAGCAGAGTGGTGTGGAAGTATCAGTATATTACACAAAACTGCCACTTCTTTGGCAACTGGATCAAAGAAACCTGAGCAATAGAAAAAGAGGTTGGAGCAAGGCCAGCGAGAGCTTTACAAAAAGGTGCAGAGCCTGCCTTTCTGTGACATCCCAGTTACAGCTCCTAGGGCTTCCTTCTCGTGGACAGTGGAGAGTTCTCTCTCATCACAAGGGCTGGAAAAGGCAAAATTGGGCCAGAGAAGTTGCCCTGATTGTTTTTCTTTCTGGCCTGAAGAATGGACAATACAGATGACAAACAAAGAAGCAAGAGATGTTTTAGTGCCCGTTTGGAAAGTCAAGACATTCATACACCCTAAGAGACTACGTAAGAACTGCAGCACTTATGACTCATGCTTCCACACCATAATCCAGGCTTCATGCTCCCTCTTATTTTCCCAGCTTTGTATTTAAGTACTCACCTCCCCTGTCCTTCTTAAACCAATAAAAAAACCTCACAGATTTTGTTGCCATCCCACATTCAACCAAGAGCCTCCAGGGACTCAGCATCCTGGAAACATCGTGCAATGTCTGAACAACTGGAAATCTTAAAATTCTTTGTACCTTGAAATGATCCCTCATTACAATTCAAACTGGTGGAAAACAAGGAACAATATGGAATGGGCAATTATTTAAAATTCAGTAATTATCAAGGGACCTTTTTTTTCCAGATGTTTCAGTCCAGTCTGACTGCATTCCCAATACACCATCGAAGAATCTGACTCTGGCCACAGTGGGTGGTCCGAGAAACTTGTAAAAAAGGCAGGATTATGTCACAGTGAAAAGTGCTTTGTTTTACAGGCTCACCCCGAGCAACCTCTTTGCAGAACCAATCGGAAATATCTAATTCTCGTGCAACCCCTCCACTGCTGAAGTCCATTTAAGCTCATGCCAACAGGAGACAAAATACTTTTACCAGCCTGCCTCATGATAAACTTGGGAAAATACATATTGACATTAAAATTACAATTTGTCCATGTGAGGCACAATCATCAAAGGGCAGAAAACAAAGTCCGAACTGCTCTTTTCTCCCAGCTGGGCAAATCCTCCCATTTTCAGAGTAGCTAACAGAAGAGCTGGAGCTGACCTTGTGTCCTACTGCACTGGAGCTGCAGTGGCCAGTGTCAAACTTGCCCGGTGGCAGCAGAGGGGGTGCCTGGCTGCCCCCCAGCTGGAGGGAGCACAGCCCACGAGGCAGGGCTGACTCACAGCCCTGTTTACACCTCCTGCTCCAAGAACGCATTTTGACAGCGTGCACTGGATGCTACCACAGAGACAGAACATTCCTGGAAGGGAGTTTCTCTCTTTCTTGTGCAACTGATATAAGTTTAAGGGTATTTTTCTGGTTTAGCATCTGCATTTCTTTTCTTCCTAAGACAGGCTTTACAAGTCTCTGGTTGCCTCACAAGCAGCAGCTGTCAGGTTTGATGAGAAGAGGCTCTGCATCTTACGGAACTCAGCTACACAACAAAGACCTGCAGCCAATATTTTGGCCACACACAACCAGAGAAACTCTTCCTCTACCTTACACAGGAGTTTAGAGGATTAAGATCCATTGGTTTTCTTATGCAGTTTTACTGCTAACATGGAATGTGGTTCACATTGAAATGGTCTTTACGTGGTGAGGCTGAAAATACCCCCCGACCCACACCTGAACTTTCAGCCCAATTTCCACCTCTTCTATCCACAAATGTTCAATACAGTACTCCAATCATCAGGAAATCTGACATGTTTAAGCGTATTGCTACGTTATTCCATTTGGGGCAACCATTGCTTTTAAAACTGCATCTCGTTCCTGCTCATACTCTATTTAGGCAAGACTTATTTCTGAAGATAGGGTTTGAATGCTCATTTGACTGCCACTGCACGGTGGCCTTCCATGATGAATGTATTTGATAAAATTAACAGCCTTACCATGTGCTGTTCCCCAAGATTAGCTCGGTTCTCTGTCATCTCCAGAAAAATACATTATTTGCTTTTTAACTTGCATTTGTCTAAAAGAAATTTAATGCTAGTAGTACTGGAATATGAAGACTTAATAATAAATCAGATTTTTATCTGCTTTGTCATGTTTTCCATTGCTAAGAGATTCCAACATAATGGCTGGTAAATCTCATGTCTATGAATGAAAATAAAGGCAGACTAGAGCCACACTCTTCTATTTATTTGTGCCCTTAACTTGAACTAAGTAATCATTCTCACTGGTGTCTGATAGTTGCTTTGTTATATCAATATTTTATCTGAAAAATCCAAAAACTACCACCATAGGTCTTCCTCCTATAAAGAATTATATGCATGTAACTTTAAACAGATGATTCTGAAGTGATGCTATTTCTATTTCAAATTAAACATCACGTGCATCTTACTTATGCATGATTTTTAGAAGATAAAGGTTGCTTGAAGTTTAATTAAAGCCAAAGCACAGTACATTACAAGATGTTTCCTAGGAACATTCTGCTGTTTCAAATATCATTAACAGAGAGGAGATATTACATTGCTAAGGGATCTGTATAATCTGTAATTACATTAACTGGGAGGAACTGACACATACAGTAACAGAATAGGAACACCACCTGTGTTATTTCAGTATTGATCTACTCAAATGTGACTGCAAAAGTCCTCTCTTGACTCCACTGTCTTTTACATATTTTATAGCTAGATAGAAATTCTCTTTCATGGATCTGCTTCCCATGAGTTTCAAAAACTGTATCCACAACAGCTTAAATCAAATCCTCTGAAGTCAATCACAGCCCACCTCACCTCTAATCAAAGGTAACAGAAAGACTGAAGTTATGTTTTAAGGGTCTTGGAATCAAGATCATTACCCTTCAAGCTCCTAGTTATGCAGGAGAAATGAAATATAGGTATCTGTAGCTCTTTCAGGCCGAAACTACTTCTCATTCTGCGTTGTTTAATTGTAGGAATAAGCACGTTTGCTATTGCAGTAATAATGCAATTGTTCGTTTTTTTAGGTGGAAAAGACAGGAAATCACTTAGCAGAATGTTAGCAAAAAAGCTCACAAATACCTTAGAAATATCATAAAATGAGAGCACAAGAGTAAACTTCAAAGGAGTGACTGTGGAATCTTAAGGCATCTTAAGGCTCCTGTGCCTCTATTACATTCCTGCAAGAAACCTGAAGTTTTCACCAATATCGTTTTCACCAATATCTTTTACTCTGTTACAGAGGGAAACAAAAAGGATTTCAAGAGAAGCTTTCTGTTCACAAAGCAAACAGAAAGCAAGCCAGGTACTGGAGCTCAGCTGTGCCCTTGCATTTTCCCGAGGGTGATTATAACTCCTTGGCCCATCCAGAACTGGCACTGCTAAGCAGATGTGATACTTGAGCTGTGCTTAGTTTGTTTAACACACGTTTCCAGTGATAACACTTTTAGGATAAAAATCATCTCCACTGCCTGGTGTTCTCCATTGAGCGCATTCCTGCCTCAGGCTGGCCTGGCAGCACCAGGCACAGCCGTGCTGGAAGGCGCTGCCTCATTGCTCACATTTTCTTGAAGCCTGGAGTTTCTGTAGCTGGCATGAGCAGGACAGAATGAACCCTGGAAAATACTTACACAGACTACACCAAAGGAATGCAGGGCAAGGATTAAATTATAAACCAAAGTGACTTTAAATGAAATAACACAGCAGGTTGTGATGGCCGTTTGACACGGTCATTTAGGACCTGACTTTCAAGGTATGACAGAGGAATAGGAGGCAGATGTGAGAAAGGGGAAAGAGATTCCTGGCTTGCCTGAAGGCTTGTAACGATATCCCAGGTGGGGTCGGCATTCCTCCTCCTTCCAGCTCTCCAAACTACTTCTCCTTGACTTGGAGCCCAGAAAATCTGGTCACCTTAATATATTGTTGGCAGCGTACCAAAGTCCAAGTCCACACCGACATCTGAAAGTGATCATTTTGCTGCCCGCGCTGCAGGAATGCTTCCCCACAGGAATAAGGAATTTTATGAGTGTTATAAAAAGTTACTGGCACTACAACGTATTATCACTGTGGTATAAATTACTGCTGTGCTGTCAGCTAGGGGCCAGCTAGGACAGCAGCCAGAACCACCTCCCTGCTCTGACAGAGCTCCATGGGCTCCCTTCACAGCCTCCATCCTCACCCAGCGGGCTCCTCTCAGCAGGGACAGACTCAAAGCAGAAGGCAGAGAGGGGCAGAGCATAAAGCTGTTGCATCACATCCTGATCACAGCACAGCTGCAGCAGACAATGTTTTGATCACAGTTGTCTTTCTGCCAGTAAGATTTGCAGTGCAACACTGATTTTCATCAATAGAGAACAGAGCTGAAGTTTTGCCACTCTCTCAGATTAAGCAGAGTGTACTAGAATACACTTATCTATATTTAGTTCTCAAAATATAAGGTACTTAGACTCTAATCAGACCATATGCTTAAGCTGCACAATTTTTTTTCCAAGTGCTCTGAAATTTACCTTTATTTTTAGCCTATGTTCTTTTGCAGTTGGCAGACATTCTGTCACGGGAGATGTTGTGTACAAAATGCAAAATACTGCTCTCTATACTGTCCTTCAGACTCCTAAGTGGGACGTGGCTGAGCCACCTCCCAAGCCAGCTGATGCAGCCCAGCAGCACGGGGAGGTGGCACTGGCACAGGGATGATCCTTCCCTGAACATTAACCCGACCCAAACGGCACCTGCACCACGCCAGCCTTGCCCAGAGCAGAGGGGAATCCAGTGCAGGCTCAGCCTGGCTCCTTCCTGGTCCTTTACCCCAGGGGAAAAGCAGCCCCCAAGCCCCGATCCCCGCATGGGGAGCTGTGTGGCTGAAGTGACGCCCAGCTCTGGGCGCTGCAGCTCGGCACACGCGGCAGCTGGGTGACACAGCTTCGCCTCCTGCTCAGGGACCCGGGCTCTGGGACAGTGCCCTGCACACAACAGTGTCGGGCAAACGAGACAGGCTGGAGCTCAGACCAAAGCAATTAATTGTGTATGCAGGCCTTGTCATCATTTCCCATTAGCCTGGGAGCTCCAGCCTTGTCAGTGATCCATCAGTGGTTCCAGGACACGTTTTTATTTTCAGGGCTCTATAGCTCTTGGCTGAAATGTCACATTTGTGGCATCATCAAAACATATAAAATCTGGTTCAGTCGTGCAAGAAGGAGTATGAGGAAAAATAAAGGACTTTCATAGTATCATTCCCTTTTAACTTCTTTTCTCTATCTTTCTAAATGCCTTCCTTAGGCTTAAAAAACTGCACACTACAGAAAATCCAAAACGGGACAAGTTTTCCTCAACAACAAATCCAAGCTTCTGTCATTACAAATATAAATCTCCATATCTCATCTGTGCAGTCTTTACACCAGGCACGAATAGCACCTCTGGTTCCTTAATGCATCCCAACTGCTCCCCTCACAATGATGTTCACAGCAGGGAACTTCCCTTGGAGTGCTGATCTGTGTAGCTGCAGCCAAGTAGGACACGTAGGGAGGGTTTTAGCTGAGAAAATCAAGAGTTTTATTGCTCCAGGTTCCCTTATCAATCAAGACAAATAGGAAAAAATTCAGCCAAAACATTTTAAACAAATACTTTGGCATGAGATGGTGTCCTGGAAGAACTGGTGTCTCTTCATGACTGCACTGACAGCCTGGGCTGTTGAGCAAATGTGGAGATGTCAGTCACAGGGGATGTTAAAATACAAGTTTCACTCAAGCACACCCTGACCCAGGGGTTCAAACACAACCAGGGTGAAGCTTCATTCAAACAGAGGGTACCCAAATACCCAGACCTGGCCCCACATGGTTTCTGAATTGCCATAGGAACCCACTGGAGCCGCAGTGAGTGAAACTCCACGTCCCTGTCACTGGGAAAGGTCCAGCAAGAATTTTGCCTGCTCTTCACCAAGAGCAAAGGGCAGCAAATGCACCTTCAACATTTTGGCTTAATATTCTGCAGTTCAGAAGCCAACCAACTCCTTGCCAGCATTGGTGAATGCTGCAAAGCTGGAGAGAAAAGCTGTGGCCTGAAAGTAAAATTCCTCGATGAATCAGAAGTACACACAAGGAGAAAGACACAGTAGCTCAGATATCACGTAACAGGATTATGTTCTACAAGACTTGCACACCAGCAAGTATCAGGATGAAATGTGTGCAGCAGGACAGTGTAAGTGAAAAGCATCTCTTTGAGGAGTAGCACTGGAACAGAGTCCTTGTGTTGATTAATTGCCTTGAAACATTTGATCACTGTATTTAATCCAGTAAGTCTCCAAGTGCCTTGACGTATCTTTAGTGAAGATACAGTCATGCAATTATGTATAAAACATTAAAAAATAGTAGATACCTAGAAAAAAAAAGGTCAAAGCTTCCTTTTTGGAGTCTGCCTTCCAGGAACAGTCTTCTGTAACCACTTAAAATTTGCTGCTCTGCTAAATATTCTTGCCAGTACGTTTGTTTTCTGCTGGCTAGTTGATAGTTGCAGGAAGCAAACTCAAAACCTTTTTTTCTGAGGTGGAAGAATATTTATGGCCTGTTTTATTTTTGTAGGGTTTTTTGCGGTTTGTTTTTTTTTTAATAATATTTACTGATTTCTAACTTTCCTCAAGAGAAAGCCAGAGAATTAGCTCAAATATGTAAATCTAGTTCTGGGATGTACAAAATACTCAAATCAAGGGAAGTAAGAAACAAATCAACCGTCTGCAGACTATGAAGAATGAAAATACACAATATAGAAATATGCTACATTCTGAAGTTGTGCTTTTGTTCTCTTGGGTACAGAATTTACCACAGTAAAGCACTAAGTCTCTGCAAATTCTTTATAAATTTTTTATGGGAAATTCTTCTATCATTCCTCGGGTTTTATGTTCACAGGATGCATTTGGGTTTGATGTTTGTGTGGTTAACTGTGAAATACGTGATTTAAAGTGACATCACGTACTTCAGAGTGGTTAGATAAGTGCAAGGTTACTTGCTTCTTAAAATAAATGATCAGTTTTAATAACATATTTTTAAGGAGCTTGTTTCCTCCATGCTGCATTCAGAGGGTTTTGTGGGCCTTATATACTGAACTATTTGCACACAAATTCTCGTTTCATCCCTCCCAACTGGCCACTCCCATGCTGCTTTTGCATCCCTGTTCATTTTAGCCCTGAAGAGAAACGTACAAAAGAAATTAAGGTAGGAGGTTCCCTGTTGGTAAGACATCTCCAGCAGGGTTGAAGGGCAGGGCTGTCGCTGTCAGACACAAACCCGCAGCTGTGCCGGCTGCAGGGCTCCAAGCTGAAACCTGCTCCTGCCTCAAGGATTGAGGAGCCCCAGCCTGTCCGGGTGCGCCCCTTCAGCACAGCCTGGCTGGGAATGCCGCCCTGTCCGGGCCTGGAGCGCCTCGATGAACCTCACTCAGCAAAGTTTGACCCCGAAGAGTCGCAGTTACCCCGGCCTCGCCCCGTGCCAGGCTCTGAAGGGAAAGAGCTGCCAGCACGGGGTCGCTTTGCAAGAGCTCCGTCCCACAGAGGATGCTGAGCTCTGCCCCTGTGCCACACTGGGAGCTGCTCCCAGAGCGAGGCAGGGCTTGTCCGGAACAGGAACGGGGTTTGTGCTGCATTTTCTGATGCTACATCAGATTATTCCCTGGATAGTTCCTTCTTTCGCCCACGCCTCCCGTACCCCGCTAATGCTTTGTCTGACTCTTGGCGGATTCTCAATGTAAATATTTCTGCTCCTCAAAGGAATTTACATAAAGCCCAACTGCTCTGCCAAGGAGAAACACGTGGAGCTGCCACAGCTCCTTGGTGACAGTTTGGGAGGACTCAACACCGCAGTCGCAGGACCAAGAGAGGGAACATTTCAGCCTCCTCCCTTAATGTGCTCTACATTCACCAAACAGCTTCACTTTAGCAGTTAAAGCTTCAAAGCTTTGATGTGCCACTCTGAAATAATGCCCTGAGGAGCTTTTTCACCGCAGTGTTCACCGGGTTTGCAGCAGTCACATTTTGGGAAGTTTTGGCCATTTTGGAGGTACAGCGGCTGTTCAATAGCCTGGGAATGTCCTGTTAGTCCAAACTGGCACTATTTTATTCCCCCCTGTGAACTCTGCTGGCTGGCTCCATATGAGAATCTGGTCCCACTAAAGGCTGAGCCCATTTCTATAACGATGTTTTCTCCCAGTGTGAGCAAGAACAAACAAAAGCATCTGACTAGAAAACAGATCATATTGATATAAAGAGTTTCATGTATCAAAATAAATGGGAATCAGGATTTTAACACTGAAATAAATCTGTGGGGAAAGTTTTGTGTGAATCACAAAACAACCATTACATACAAGGTGAAACTGAGAAATCAGAGGTTAGAAGAAAAATTCAATACTGTTCTAGTTTTTAATTAGTTGGAGTGCAAATTAATAACATTACATTGCAAAGTTGACTTTCTTGGTAAAGAAAAATCAATCCAGTTCTGAAGGTCTTTAAGTAATACTTCTAAAAGAATTATATGCCTGCCATATGCAAAAATCAAGAAAACTTATTTTTAGGTTGAGGTGGAAAAAAAACCCCAAAGAAACAAACAAAAAAGCCTTCTCCCAAATCTGAAATTCCAAAACTTTTTGAGGGTAGAATTGTCATCCCTAATAACAGATGGGAATCAGTAAAATTTCATCAGTGTAACTGAATAATTACAAAATCACTCAGGAAAACTAAATTCCCTGGTGTGTCTGGTGCTTTCTCCAAACTGGCTATCCAAGCTGTATTTGATGTCAATTATCATAGCAGACAGGGACAAGGAATGAAGAATACAGACAGCAGTGGCTGCTGGAGTTCTTGCTCTTGAAATTATTTAAAACATCCTCAGGCAAATAAAAAGCCTACTGTAAAAATTGCTGACAAAGAGCAGCACAACTCACACACAACTTAACCTGAACCGACCCAAAGTGCCGCAGGATATTTTTTCCCTTGCAGATTTACTAATTAGATATATCCTTGAGCAATCAGCTCATACATTCCCTGCTCGATGGCCACGCCAGGGAAGGGAAAAGTGGCTGCTGTGCTCTGTGAGGATGTGAGAGCTTGGAGCTGTTTTACCAACCCCTAACGCGCATCACAGCAACCTCCCCGATGCAGGGAGACATTTGGTGCTTCACACAGCCTCTCCCCTTCCTCCTGTGCACGGAGTGAGGGTCCTGAGGAGCTCACAGCCAAACCTCCAAACCTCTGGTGATATCACCAGTTACGGCTCTGAACAGAGATGGAGCCGTGCTGCACAGGATTAATTTATTTCACAGCTCTTTAGTTGGCACGAATGCAAAATAATGGAGCCAAGGACTTACACTGGACTGAAAGCTCATGACTGAACATTTTTCGCTGCATCCAGGCATTAATTCCACCCTAAATCCTTCTGTGATCTGTCCCCGTACATTGCAGCAGCCTAACCCCGTAAGTTCTCCCAGAGTGCACCATATGTAAAATAAACGCAAGGGGTTTAATTTTGGGATGGATAATTTCTTCTTCCTTCTACCAAGCACTCAGGCTTAATTAGTCCCAAATTATCTGGCACTGCACTCCAGCTCATGCCTATTTTACAGCAATGTGGTGTTTAACATTAGGCCTACACATAAATAAATAAATAAATAGCAGACTTTAAGATGACTGAATTACAATATGACAAGCAAAAAAACTCCCTGTTTACCAGTTAACCAGATTAGATTTGCTCTCACTAAACCTGAGGATTTATTTTAAACAGCATTAGAAATACATATCTATTTCTGATTTCTCTGAAATCAGCCAGTACATGTTTAACTGAAAGTACCTGTGCCTCTGAGACATTAATTTCATTAATTTTCTTATCTTCATAAGGATTTCCAAACTCATCGTTATATAAAGCACATTCCATACTCCCTTGCATTACGTATATGCATGAAACAAGTCCAGACTTAACCTTAGGAGAACAAATAAAAGCAAAATATTAAAATCCAATGATCTGAGAAAAATAATACTCAAAGAAAAAATACTTAGAAAATTAAAAACCTGGGAATAGAAAGAAATTAAAAAGAGAAATGCAATAATTTCTTTTTTTAAAAGAACAGCTTAATGTTCTGAATTGGAACTTTAAACTTATCCAACTTTTTTTAAACGGCAAATTAATGAAATTTATTTCTATTTAATTCTATTAGTTCATGGGGTTTGTCTATTTATGATTTGCACATCTCCTATGTATCTCTCCTGGTTTAGCACTACCCGATGCCCATCCCCAGCACAGCCCCTGGCACTGCCCTGGGTTCCCACCCCTGGCTCTGACTGTGGAACCGAGCCCTGAGGGTGCCAGTCCTGCCCGCACCCAGAGCGCATGTGAGCCGTTAAATGAACGCTCCGACGGATCGGGATGACTGAAATTTACGGTGAGCGTCCGCAGAGGAGGGAGGCATGCGGAGCTGGCTCGGGGCTCACCGAGGCAGCTCCTCTTGGCTGGCCCTGTCCCGACAGGAATCTTGCTGCTAAGCCAGCTTGTGCTGCCTCTTAAACCGGGGAGGACTCTGCTCTACTCTTTTTTTTTTTTTCAAAAAAGGGAAAATCCCTCCTCAGCAGCTGCACATTTCCTGCTAGAACAACAACTCCAAGCCTGTTACTGGCTGTTAATGTCATTATCTTCCAGGAGGAGCGGAGCTCAAGAGCCTGGGGGAACGGCTGGTGGGGAGGGGAACGAAAACCCCAGATTTACCATCTTCTTCCCTTTACTGGCTTCTCTAAAGTATGGCTCCTCTGATATTTGTGAGCTAAAATTAATGCCCCTCGTAAGCCAAAGGTTTTATTTCTGTTGGGCTGGCTGCCAGCAGTGTTCTGGAGGGAGCTGCTCCTGCATCACAGCCCGCACCCAGCGCGGTGCTGCCTGCGACCAGCACGGCCAGAGCTGCCGGGCACCACCCGGGGCCTTTGGGTGTCCTTGGCCCAGGAACCTTGACCCCTGGGAGAGGCAGAGGACACCCACCCACCACTGCTGAGCAGGTGCTTTGTCTGTCCATTGCTGGTTAAATGCAACAGCTCAGGGGCACAGTAAAAATGGTCCAATTCATTAAAAATAAAAAAGTGTGATTGTTTCTGCGCTAGTGCTGCTAATGCCACCAGCAGAGCAATAATCTTTGCCTCTATTAGACTCTAAAACTGGTATTTCTCCCTCAAATATCCCCTTTTTCTATTAGGGTTGTGAGTATTCCACTCTTAATGCGGATCACGTTCTAGTTTTCCCACTCAGTGGTCCAAGGCAACACTCACAGCATTTTCCTGCAGAAATTGTGAATATTAAATGGGGGGGAGGGGAGAGGAAATCAATTTACATTAAGTGGACTTGCAGAGTTTTCAAATCCTCCTCTTCCTAACTATAAATTCATCCCATCTGGAAACTTCCCTCTTTATCAACAGAACAGCAAAGTTGGAGACAACTCGTCAACCCTCATTATGATAAACTAAACTTTTGGAGTTCCACAAATCCATACTGAACTCCCTCACGTTCATCACTCATGTCTAATGTGCCTGACGTGCCAAAAGGCAACTTTCAAACATTCCTGGTCCAGTCCCTCCCAACTGAAAGCCAACGGGGGAGTTCCATGCTCAAAACCTTTAATATTCTATGACATAGAAATACAGACAAATCAATACGTTTCCCATTGCCACCCATATCCTGCTATTTCTCTCACAAAGGAATACTGAGGACTTGTTTCATGACAAATGAATGATAACACAGGCAAAGTACTGTGTCTCCAAAGGTTTAAGCCTGTTTTGACATGGAAATTGCACCTTCTATGAATTACAGCTTACCACAAAGCAATCCTGGTTCTTAGAGCAGGCCATCTTCAATGTGCTTGAGGAAAATCTATATTTTCTGTTAGTTCACCTTTCTAGGCTGTTAGAATGGATTCCCATGGGAAAATAAGTTCTGTGATGTTTCTGTTAATAACATTAACAATAGAAAACTCTTGCTGTATTGTTAAGAGGAGCTGTATTTCATCATAATGACTGCTGGGGTTTTAAAGTTGCCCAGAAGCAAGAAAATTAGCTGCAACTATGTTCGTTTCTCACGTGAACTCAATGGATTTCCTGTATTCTTTACAGCGAGGATTTAACTCGCGTAGCAAAGTGCCAAACTTTGCATTGATTTTTAAATCACGAGCTTTATTATTATTTCTTCTTTTTGCCTAATTGTGGTACATTCTGCAAGAGTCACAGTTTTAATTCTATTTTAGTCAAGTCCTTTCTGTCAAAGTCCATCCAGTGAAAAAATACACGTTTTTTCTGCACAAATGGGCAAGATTCATGGTTTTTCTTCAATCAATATATAAATTGGCCAACACTTAACTTGTCATAAAAATTAATTGGCTCCACACTGATTTGTCTCTCTCATGGTAGCACTAGTATTTGTGTACAAATGGGAATTGGTTCTTCCCTTATTTTATTTTCTTATCAGTAATGATGTTAAACAAACCTCGGGATATTGCACGCCCAGGAAAAAGAGAAAAGGAGGATGTTCGGGTGTGTTCTAAAGGCAAAAGCCCCATTGCCTCATCGAAAGCTCAGTGAGAAAGGGACAAATTAAAGAACAGTGTCCCTGAACTGCAGGAGGACCGGGAGCACTTTCCTGTGAATGGGGCAGAGTTTAGAGAGGGGAAGTTCTGTCCGTGCCTGCACTTCACCACCTCCAGGGACTGCCGGGGCTGCTCCCACAGCGCTCCTGGCTCTGGAGCTTCGGGAAAGCCACGGAACAGAACCTGGGATTGGAGCGAGAGCAGAAGCTGATAGAGCCTCGCTGACGGAGCCCGGAGGAAGGGTCACAGCAGGTTCTGACGGGAACAAAGTGCAAGAGCAGAGGCAGCTCCTCAAAAACGAGGAGAGAAGCAGCTGTTTAATGATTCACTGCAAGAATATGGGAGGAAGGATTAACAGCTCACAGCCAGGCAGAAAACTCCCCAAGCGCCGTGTTTGCTAAAATGAACCTCGTGGAGCAAAGGACAGACATGGAACAATGCTGTATTAGTCCTATCTTAGTAAAACATGCCTTTTTCTCAGAATCAAACAACTCTCTAAAGCGGCACTGCCCCAAACGATATCTGAGGGAAAACCAGCTGCATTAAGAATTCCCAATTTGCATCTCATCTCCATGTGAGGACTCTCACAGAGGGTGCAACAGCCAGGAGCTTATACCTCACCAAAACTGCAGCTGCACATGTTCCCCTTGTGCAAATAGGAAACAGAAAATAAAGCCCTGGAGAAAACTCGAAGTGGTTGAAACTGGTGTACAAGAAGTTTTCTTCAAGATGCAAGGCAATTTTCTCTGTGGTACCAGCCAGGAGTGAGGGATCCACGGAGCACTGAGCTCTGCCGCAGTGCCCAGGGTGTGGCTGCTGCCCTCTTCTCTCATCACCTCATTCTTTGTGGCCGTTCCGTGCCCTCTCTGTACCGAAAATGCCTGGATTTACACCCCGCTGCTGCTTCTACGAGCTGAGAGACAGCCGTCTGAAACAGAAGGGTTTATAGCTACTTTGTCCCCAAGAGTGTCAAAATGTAACTTCACCATGGTCCAAAATCAAGGTTGATGCTACATAGTCTACGCTATGCAGCCTTACGGGTTTGATGAAATGCTGGAGCAGTTTGACACAATTTCTTTCTCTGTTGCCTCTTCTGAGTTTTTCCAGAGCACATTGCGATGCATTTCAGCCTTGACATTCATCACTTCTAAATTTCTACCCTGTGCTGTAATTTCTTGGATCACAGAAGTGAAATGTTAGTTCTTCTCTAGTTGCTCCTGCTATGAAAAACGTCTTGCTAGAAACAGAACTTTTTTCAGATAATCATTTTACAAAATGTGCTCAACTACAAAACATCCGGACAGGTCAAGACTGAGCTGTTTCCAGCTACAAAACACCATCAGTCTTCACATCCTCCCACACACCCTGAAGGTGTTAGTGGATTTCTGTTATCTGTTCTGCTGGAGACAGTGGTTCATCCGAGCTGGTGAAGGGCAGAGCATCACCACTTTTTAAATCTGTCAAAAGAAAAGTCTGCCTGTCTCTGAAATGCTCCTGAATAACAACTGACTATTGCAACTGAGTATTAACTTTTGTCTCTTAGACAAAAGAAAGTATCGTCAGAATAGTGGCGATTAAAACACTGCAAGTAATAAAACACATCTTTATCCCACCCACAGTGAGCCTTCTCTTCATAAGGAGAATTTAAACGAGTAATATTTTAATCCTGTGAAAAAAATTGGGATGACCTATTCATCCTGAATCATGAGAAATTTCATTTCCAGTCAGAAAGTCATTTGCCACTTGTGGAAGCTTGACCAGAGAGTGTTGTGCCTGCTCTGTGGGTAGAAGGAAGGTCAGCCAGCAGAGCTGATCCCGTGGGAATCCAGCGTGAGCCTGGACATCAGGGCTGTCATTGCTGATGCCCTTGTCCCACTCCTCTCTGACAGAGGTGAGCCCAGTCTGGTCTCCCTGGTCCTTGCACCCTGAATTAATTATTTTTAATTATTTATTAACTCTGGGGTGACTTCTCAGCTCCACGGCCCCAGTTTAGCCTCCAGGTTCCCCAGGCTGGGCACCACCTCTGCCCCATGGTGCTCTCTACAAAAGGAAGCATTGACACATCATTTATAGATATTCCCTGCATTCTTCCCTCATTGATTAGACATTAGTCCCAGTTTGGAATGCCTCGTGTTTCAAAATGAAAGAGAAATTTACTCACTTCAGCAGCTCCTCAGAGCTATGTGAGAAATGCAGACAACTTCAGAGAAACCCCTGCCTAAGAGGAGGTTTAACTCACTAAGCTGTGGAATGACAAATGCTCTGTGAAGTTTTGTTTCAAGAGGTGACATTCAGTTCACAGACATTCTCTTTGTAACTATTTCCTAAAATAGACATGGTTTATTTCAACTACCTTTTGTTTTCTCTTGCTCAGTGATTGGCATTTTTCCTACACGCATTAGAAGAAGAGGAATTACGAAGTCATGCTCAAACTTTAATAAAGAAAAACTATTTGCTTGGACTTGGTATTTTTTACGTTTCCTTATTACACTTTCCTCTGTTAAACTGAGAGCCTTATGTGGAACAAACAAACAGTAATAAGAATGGGATGGTATCCACTTCAAATGCTTCTCCCATTACTGCAGTATTTTAATGGATAAAACACGTTTCTAAGCCAGATTTTATGCTCTCAGTTTAAACATATTATTCAACCATAAACTTAGATAAATAACTTGGCTGTTACTCTTTTAAGCACATACTTTAACACAGTGATCTTGCAGCCAGAATTTCTTCTACATTTTAAATACTAGTTTTATTTCATGAGGAGCCCTTCTCAACCAAATGAAACCACTTCAGAGTGAAATAATATGTGCCATGACAGAAAGGATCTGTGCTCTGTGGTCTGAAAGCTTCCAGGGATGCGGAGCCATTTCCCAACCTGCTGAAGTAAATTCTCTTGAATTTACTCCTGCAAATTTGCTTAAGTCATTTCCTTAAGTAAATTTACGGTTGTCTAAATTTATATTGTTTGAAATTATTCCATGGAATTCATTGCAGGCACAGCAGTGTGAGAGAGAAGAGGTTTGGCCCAGTGCTGCCACGCTCACGCACAGCTGGAATAATCTATTCTTCCATCCCTGAACATGGAACTTAACCATCAATTAAAAGCCAAATGAGAAACTACATTCTCAAAGCTGCAGATGTCAGAGGCAAGCAGTCTTCCCATCAGATTCAGTGTGCACCCCCCTCCAGCAGAGCCGCACACGTTCCACACAGCTCCTTACCACCCATCTTCCCCACCGGCAAACATTCCACGTATTTCTATCCATGGAACTTTGTTCCTAAAGATCACTCACAGGGTTTGGAATCTGGATATAAGATACACAAATGCATTTGGGTTGGTTCTGTTGCTCACTGATTAACACCTTTCTTCAGCAAATTCACACTAACAGCAGGTATAAAAAATAAAAAACACGCCAGAAAGGCAGAACGGGTAACTAGATGTATTCCCACTGCCTAGACCTCAAACTGCAGCTTTATTAATTCTCTTTATGAACTTTAGTGCTAGCTCTCCTTTCAAACAGCTTTTCCAATGATAAATTATAGTCTTTCACTGGGAAAACAATACAAATTAAATATGGCAAACAACAAGTTAAATAAAATATTTTACGATGTCAAAACAGATTTTCTGATTGAACAAATTTGCTGGTTTCAGAATGTTTTGCTGCTTGAAGGTTTTTAGCATTTGGATCTTTCACATCTGATTTGGAATTTCAAAAGGAATTTTATAAATCAAGCTAGGAGATAAGCAAAGTGCTTCATTATCGGATAACACTGAAATCAGGTTCTGAAACAAGCACAGAAAATATAGTTCTGATTTGAAAAATACTGGAGAAATGGTTATTTAGTCCAAGGTGGGACCAACTTCTAATTCAAGTATACAAATTGTCCAGAGGGAAAATAAACAATGAGATTATGAATTTTCTAATCATACTGGTGAAGAAGAACTTCATTGCACCTCTTAAACTTGAGCCAAATGAACAGGTTTGTCCCAGCTAACAAGATGTAAGAGCCAGCAGGAGATGATTGCTGGAGACACTAAATGAGCAGGGGAAGAGTTCCCTGTCAGTCAGGGGGTGCCACAGCTGTGCTTTGCCCATCTCCCTTCAGGGCTCTGTGCCTGGGAGCAAAACCCACCACATTTATTATCCCAGCACAGTTTGCTGGACAGAGTTCAAGACCATGCTCTCTGCACATTTAGAAACACTTCCCCACGTTAAAACTCTCAGAACGTTAAAAACAAACATATTTACATGTATTTGTGGACTGATTTCAAACAGCACTGAGCTACTTTTTCAATGCTGTTCTCGGAACGGGATGTTTCCCCATTTTCTGCAAAAATTTTAAAAAATAAACTTAGAAAAATAAACCTAAACACATGCACACAACAAAACCTGCATCACAAACCAAACCCGAGTCCCACCTGAGCAGGTGCCAGCATGATTGGTGTGACCTGAACATTCCACACCGTGCAAGCAGCTGCAGGAATACCACGGTAGATAAGAGCTGGCTGCCTGTGATTGCATTGCTAATTAGCCAGAAGAGCTCTGTCAGAGGAACCAGCCACTCTTCCAACACAAAACACAGAGCACAGGCTGGTCGAGGCGGAGTCTGAAATTCCCCATCCACCTGTATCTGCTGTATAGGACACAATTAGTCATGTTCATATCACATTCTCAGGGATTCTGCTGGCTAAAACAAAGAAAGATGCCTGATAAATGTTAGATTTTGTTTGTATCCCAGATGTGATCCCAGTCATCTTCACAGTGAAAAGGAAAAAAACCACAGGTTTTTTACAGCCTCCCAGTAAATCATCATAACTACAGCATGAGGGGAGCCTGGGTAAGTAAAGCAAAGTGCATTTTGTAAATGATCTACGCAAAATCCACACTTCACTTCATGAGTGCCCACCTCTAAGAGGCCTCTCGGGACACTTAGGAGCCCTTAGTTTGAAAAACTGTCAGCAAAACAACACACTTCACTCCTGGGCCTCAGGGATTCTTCATGTTTTCTGTAGCTTACTCCATCTTTATCAAAAGCCCGACAGAAAGAAAATAAATCGGATTGAAAACAGCTTTAAAAGAAAAATATGATAAAATATTCAGAAGAACATCTAAGAGATGTATTCTAGGAAATGTTTAAGAATTTAAATCTTTCCTTGCCGTTCCTGTTCAATGCTGTAAGTGGGTCAGAGATGCTGCAGTGCCTCCTCCCAGCACCTCAGAGTCTGAACTCTTCTCCATTCCACTGACAAGACAAAGAGACTCCTCTTTCTCCAAGAGCAAACAAAACCAGCTATTTTCCCAGTTTCTTGCTGGCATATGTTAATTTGGAGAAACTGAAACATGTTACCAAAGTTCATCAGTTTTATTCAAACTTTTCTCTGAGTGTCCTCAGATTGTTGTATTTTTTGGCTCTTATTTCTCAGATTCGGAGTCCTCTGCTCTCTAGAAAGGGCAGTTCAGACTAGAACAGTGGTTGGAGCCATCAAAACCCCTCAGTTATCTCAGTGTGGACTAAGATCAAAAGCAAAAACCACAAGTGAATTCTTGTTTTTGACCACTCCAGGGAGAAAGCAGCATTTCATCCCAGCCTGCTGCAGACTGCACAAACACACCCACGGAACACAGGAACAAAAGGTCTCAAGCTGCACTTGTCACTTCACCACCTTCTCCAACACGAGCACTAATCAGCCTCTCGCAGTGATGAAAATAGAAGTCATAATGGTGGGGAAAACCTGATATTGTAGCCACAAATGGCATCTGAATTGCTACTAAAAATGCCCACAAAAGTCATGAGAGAAACACAAAGAAATCATCCCAGGCACCAAAGCTTTGCGCAGCCCAAACCAGCGGTTCTCATTTCACTTACCAATGTGTGGGTGAGCTGGATGGTGATGAGAGGAAATCCTGACAGGTTGTAGGACAGCTTGGGTAGAGGTTCCACTTTGATAGAGATAAGATAACTGCTTGCTGAGATCATATAACCTTTGTAGGCAGCAGCTTCAGCAATCCTTGGAAAGAAGTAAATATATTAAGGATGAAAAGTAACAACTGGTTTTTTTAGTTCATACACAACACCCACAACAAACAGACACAGGACCTCCTTTTTCCATTCAAGTCAATTAATTTCTCTAGGGCAGTGAGGTCTGGCCACAAAAGATCCCACAGGACTAGAAGCCAGAGCTGTAAAGCACAGGGACTCCTGGAAACTTGATGTCGAAGGTCCTCCTTCACTCTGTTCCTCTGTGCAAAGGTTTACAAGCCTTGCTGAAAGTGTTTGAGGTAATTAGAGAGAATCCTATGGAGGCACCTAAAAATGCCCTGAGCAAAGTGAGGAGGAAACTTGCAGGGGGTTTCAGGCTGGCTGATGGAACAGATGCATCAGTGTGTGAGACACAGACAAAATGCACATAAACGTACACACAGGAATGTATTTAGAAGCAATTTATAGCTTTACCTTGAAAAATAGATTATGTCCAGTTAGATTTGTTAGAGAGAAAGACAGGTCACAATACAAACAGCTGAACTTGACTAAATATCTGATTAATCCTGGAAATGCATTTATTCTAGGGGGGAGTAATTTTGTGGTGCACAAGAACCCTTATTTTAAGGTAAAACTTATGAGTTTGGCATTTTCACACATTTAGGAGTAACTGAGATCCGTGTAGCTTCAGAGTAAAATTTTTTATGCTGTCAGTAACAAACTGTGCAGGATTAAATGACTGCTGTCCTCTGCCTCTTGAGCATGAGGATGAATGGGTTTTACCATGAGAAATTTGAGCCTCAGTGAATTAACCACCAGCTTGGGTTTCCAAACATAGCCCAGCACTGGAAAGGGCCAGTTTGAAACCAAATGAAAAACCACCTTATTTACATCCACCACCTGTTTCAGTGGTTTCTTATTTCTATTTCCGAAAAAAAGAAAAAAGGAAAGAAAAACTCATGTCAGATGTTCAAATAACTGCACTCAGCTCCTTGGCAGGGTCACATGGAACAGAACTCATTTAGCACAAACCCTTAGTTCTGACCTTAAAACACCCATCGGTGTCAGAGGTTGCTTCTGCTCCCAGCAACCAGCACGTGAATGGAACTTGTTCATCTGAGGGCAGAATTTGCTACTCTGATATGAAAAATCTAAGTTTGGAGAAGGAATTTGCAAAGTCAAAATCATCATCCGACATTTTGAGGTTTCGCCTATGCAGATTAAGAGCATGGACATTTTTCCACACCCTTTATCTGCTTGTTTTAACTTTAGAGACCTTGGTGAATTTTGAAGTGTGAAAAATCCTCATCACGAGCAGGGAACGTGTCTCTGTGCATGCACAAGCCTTTCTTCACCTTGGCCTGGGTGTCAGGTCCACTTTTACACCAACTGCGTGTGAAGAGCAGCAGAACTGGACCCAAAACATTTCTGTGTTTCATTTTTTTTGGGTAAAGAATCAAGAGTTGCTCCCCTTAGAAACTGATATTTATGTAGTCTGAAAATAGAAGTCATCTGTCTGTACAGCACAAAGGCTCCAAGAGTTTTGGTTTTCCACCACAAAAAAAAAAAAAGGACAGGTTTCAAATTACAGGTGTTTAAGCAGCCCAGTACTAAAAGGAACACAAAAGCAATTCTTTAAAACAAACTACTCTGAGAAAAAGTTGTTGTTTTACTGAAAAGTAAGCAAAAAAGTTAAAATAGTAGAGCACAAAAAAGAAAAGCAAGCAGAAGAGAAGTGCATACTTATTTTTAAAACATCTTTGAGTACCTGGGGTTTGATTCCACAGAGGAAAAATCACTAAGGCAGCATCCCCTGTATTATTACTTTTTTAGATGCTGTTTTGGACAGACTTGCATCTACAGTTTTACAGACATGGTTGTGTAGTGCATTACACACCGCAAACATTTCAAGCAGTTCGAATTAATTATAGAAATCTAGGAAACATTTCTTCTCCCGTGTCCTTGTGTTTCTCTTTCACATTGTGACAGGGCAGACCCTTCCTTCTCAAAATGAGTGCTAAAAACACACACAGCTCAGGGGAACAGAAATGAATCTCCAGGTTGTCCTGTCCCATGGATTTCAGGGAATGTACTCAAAGATGACATATCTGTTTCATTTGCTGTGTCAGAGCCCCAGGACCTGTGACAGCGCATTAAACACTGTGCTTTGACATGCAGCATCATTAATCTGAGTGTGTTTGCTGAACTTTGACCTAAGTCAGGATCATTTTAATTCTCTTTCTCCCCTTGAAAAATGGAGATTACATCTTATTACCTGAATAAATTGCATTGATCCTCCTCTTTGAAAAACATAAGTTCTCAAAAATTATTCTTCCTGTCAGTACGAAATATTGCACACTGATGCCGCAGCTCCCTCACAGTCCTCTGCTAAGTGTCCTTCCCTTGAGAGAGGAGGGCAAACAACAGCACAGCTTGCTATTGATTTAGAAATGTCATTTAGTAATCACTGTGTGATTATCTCAGTGTGATCAATCTGCATTGTGATCCAATCTGGATCAATCGGGCAGGGGTTCTTCACCCTGAAGTTCACAGAGGAGTTTCCGTGACCTCCCAAGGAGCTGTAGCCACTCCCTGACACTCAGGGGAGCTGAGATGCTGCACCTTTCCTGCTGGCAGAAACAACCCAGCAAAAAGTGGCAAAGACTGGAAGTGCAAACTGATCCACACACCCCAGTGAAAATCAAATGAAAACACAGTCATGCACTTGCTAAAAAGGAAAGTGTAGTGATTTGCATGAATGGCCTTGCAAAAATCCCCTGGGGAGCTGTACTGCAGAGGGTTATACAGCTCCGCATTTACTTTATCTTATCTGCTAATGATTTCACTGAGGTAGTACATAAAACAAAAGGTCTTTAAAGAATTGCCTGGTCTCCCGCTATAAAATCATCTTATGGGTTTCTAGGATTAGGATTCAGATTTTGTCTAGGGAGGGATGTTGTGTTTTCTTGCTTGTTTCATTTAAGTGCAAGCTTTATCTTCATCTGTGCCAGAAGAAAAGATGCAATCTCCTTTTACGAGACAGATTAAAACTATGAAATTCTAGTACCAGATCTGATGAATGGAAGGAGAAGACAGAGAAAGACAAACATGTCGCCATGGGAATCTATTTTATCGCAACCTGAAATAAAACACGTAATGTAAACTTTAATCTCTCTCTAGTTAATGACTACACGCCCTCCACATTGCGGAACCAGGATTATGGCTTGTAATTTGTTTACAGCTGATAGTGACAGGACTGTTTAAAGGTATATCACTAAGGTAATGAGCAAGCTGTTACCTCCTGAGAGCTCTGAGATACTCACTTGGTGTCCATGGGGTCGATGCTATGGAAGAAATAATGCATGTTGTGGTAAAGCAGGCCGACGATAGTAATCCAGGCTGTGGAGAGGGAACAGGGGTTATTCCTCAGAGCAACGGTTCCAAGCAAGAGAACTTCTCTCCTAGGCCTGAAGCTCCATGTTAAGAGCCCTGAGTTACACAGACCTCCACATCTTTGCTTTGGCAGAGTTCTGATCGTTCTCTCAAGTGATAAAAGTGTGAACGTATTGCACAGCACAGACACCAAAAGTAAAACAGAAGGATGCCTGCCCTGCACACCTGTACCTCCAAAATCAGCTGGTACGGTCATCAATTATAACACACACCCTGCCAGCACCAGAAGAGGTGGCAGGACACAGCAGTGACTTCCCTGGGAGCTACAAGGGTCTAAAGGCCACCCCCACCACCTCCACTAACTGGCAGCCTGTGAAACTCCAGCCAGGCACTCAGCCCCAATGTTCTGTGTGCTGCCCACATGCCGAGCAATTCTGGGCTCTCCAGCCTCTGAGTGAGGAGACAGATGTGTATTTTCTAAGAGTGAGCCACACAGATGTCTTTTACTATCCCTTTTGCTGGGTTCCAAGTATTTATAGTGTCAGCTGTTTAAGGTGAAATAACAGATTTTTTAGGTTGGCTCATCTGGACAGTGTGGAAGTGTGGCCTGAAGGCTGAAATTGCTCAGAAGTGAGCTTTAGCTGGGAAAGAGTAAAACATTTAATGCACTGGATCATTTCAGGATACAAAGAATGACATGTTCTGAAGGAAAAAAAAGAAAATCTGCATGGTGAGAAACTGTATAAGTGGGAAAGGAAAAAAGTCCTCTCACATGCTATTTTTGGCATCACAAAGTTGGTTTGCAATTATGGTTATTCAAACCTGGGAGGACTTGCAGTCTCCAGTCAGAGCCCCTGCCAGTGCAAAGAAACAAAGCTGTCACCACAGATCAGACAGACAGCTCAGTAATTATCAGGGAATTTCTCACTGCAGGTTATTTTCAGCTAACTTCGCACTTTATGAAAGAGGGACCAACCATCCCTCAGCAGAGGCGACTGCAGAAAGGCCTCTGGGTGAGCAAATTCTGTGGGTTGGAATTTAGGGCACATAAGTCAGATTTTCAAAGATTTGAGGATGGAGGTCAATGCTTTTATAAATGGGTTCCTTCAGTCTCTGAGTAAAGCATAGAGAATTAACTTCAAACATTGTTATTTTAGAGTCTTGACTAAAGCTGCAGGTTTCAGCCATACTTCTTTCTGAGATTTTAAAAATTTTAGCATAGCTATGGATTTCTGAGTTCTGCCTTTTTGTCGTGAGTGCATTCTACATCTGCATTCTGTTCCTGTAGCTGCTATTGCTTAAATCTGTCATTTTATAGGTTAATTTTATACAGAAGACCAATTTTGCATGAAGGGATAGGTAACACCTGATCTGACATCACAGAATTTCTTAAGAATAACCAGTTCATATAATTAAAAAAAAAATTATGAAACGATGGCTTCTCTGATGTAAAAATATGTCAAAATTAAATGGCTTCAGTCTCTGTTGCCCAGCTCTATTATTCAACATTAATTCACCTAATATGCAAACTCTACCACATTAATTGCTCATTAGTATGACAGGACCACTGCTGCTGCCTTAGACTTAGAACAATCCACAGGGATCAAATCAGTTACTTGGAAAAATAAAGGGAACCAAAACCTGTTCTAAAGCAAAATCATTTTAGGATACCCTGAGCACACGAGTCCACTTCTCTCTTTAATCTTTTCCTTACCTTTTCCAGTGAAAGCTTCACCGGGAATGGAAATATAACTCTGTCCTCGAGATGGAAATCGATAGTGGGACACATTCAGGGTCTGAGGATGCATTTTGACCACAGCATAATCTGTGTGATAACCCAAACAAAAATATCATCAAATCAATAGCCTCTACAGCCTACCTGATTGTTTAACCAGACTTCCCTAATAGCTATTGCAACTCTTGGATTTAAAACCTAGATGTTTGCAGAAAAT
Organism: Lycocorax pyrrhopterus obiensis; assembly: GCA_014706295.1. Taxonomy (NCBI): domain Eukaryota; kingdom Metazoa; phylum Chordata; class Aves; order Passeriformes; family Paradisaeidae; genus Lycocorax; species Lycocorax pyrrhopterus. The sequence goes on along the minus strand of JACSVZ010000003.1, from coordinate 13,045,469 downwards.
ATGGTAAATCCCCCAAGTCCAAAATTGCCTTTTATACCTGAGTCCTTTACGGCAGAGAAGGTGGCATGAGCACTGTTAATGTGCCATGGATCACTTCACCCAGGCTCGGAGGCTGAGCTTGCCAGGGCAAGCAAAGCAGATTAACAGCACCCTTGCACTGACATTTGCAGGCATTATTGCAGTCCTGCATTTGAGAATCCCAGAGTCCAAGAGAATACTCGCAGTGATGAATGGTCCTGGTGACTGCTCAGGTTATTCAGCCCTCACAAGGGGTCTCCACAAGGCACAGCAGGCAGCCAGAACAGATGAAATACCTTTGATGCCCGTAGCATCCAAAGATGCAGATGAAATTAGGGCGCTAGGATGCTAACCAGAAGTGAAATAAAATTCTCCGAAAAGGTCAAAACTATTCCTATTATTTTCAGGCTCCTGCAAACCCCTTGCAAAGACTAAGGTTTTATAGCACCCAAACTTCCACATGCTATATATGAGCTCTAGGCCCTTTATTAGCACAGCATTACTCGATTCTTCACACATAAGTCTTATTCTGAATTCCTCCCCAAATAACCTCTGGGCGGCTCAAGCACAGTCAGAGTTACCTCCAGCCTGACCGCACGGTCATTTTCCTACAAACAAAGCTCAGCTTTGCACTCAAAAGAGGAAAATGGTGTGTTTTGATTTCCTCCTCAGTGTTGGCAAAGGAGGGGCTGCAAGCACAGAGCGTGCAGGACACCCAGGCAGCGCAGAGAGAACAGCTCGGCCAAGCCCCACCTGCCACGGACGAGGAGCCCTCGACGGTCAGAGGCAGCGAGCTTTCGTCCAGGTTGTGGGACATGTGGGCCATCACCGTGTCGATGGTGTGGACCAAGCTGCTGAACACCAGAGGGGTCTGGGGAGGGAGAGACACCAGGGGTTGAACCAAGGCACTGCTCTGCTCAGCACCGAGTGCGAGGTGCCAGGATAAACCCCTGCCCCGGGTCAGGCAGGGCGTTTCCGCGCTCAGGGGATGCAGTGTTACACAATGGGATGTCACCCAGAGCGGAACTCCACAAAACACTGGCTTTTACAGAGTGGCTCCAAATGACTGCTGCTCCCATCACCATCTGACAGTCAATTCAACCCAGGACAGCGAAACGAGGCCAAGAACTGTGCAGGACTTTTTGACAATACATAAAGATCGGTATCAGATCTCTCCTGGAACACAAGCCAAGACACTACTTGGCCTTTCTTTCATCTTTATTCAAATGCTCCTCAGCATAAAAGCTGCTTTAACCCTCCAGGCTGAAACTTGATTCATAAAATCTCAGAGTTAATGCACGTTTCAGTGAAAAGGAAATCTATTTTATCTGAAATCCATTTACACCAGAGATGATCAAGGACTTTACGCTAAGAACTTAAATCAATTAGACACAATTTTGTCTTAAAAAGCATTTTAGGCTTTAGCTTCTCCTTCTCTCAGTTTAAAAGCTCTCTTCTGAAATCCGTGCTTTCTTAAGATTCAAGCAAAAAGCTCAGGAAATTTCTGGATTCAGCCTGCAGGTATTTCATCAGTGAGAGATGATAAAATAAGTCATAGTGCCAAAGAGTCTCAGCAAGCCCAATAACAGAGACAACCAGTTCCACTATAATCCGTGTGAACTCATGCAACCAACGTAAACCACAAATCTGAGCCCACTTGTCTTACCTCTGGTACCTCATTCCAGTTGGACAGTAACATAAATTCTTCAACGGCTTTTAAAAATGCCTAAAAGACAAATAAAACTCGATTATTTATTAATCGGCTACATCTCCTGGCAAGGATCCCAGGCAGGTCTCTGCTGGGATTTTTCTCAGGTTTGTGTTAAGATGACAAGCCCACTTCCACTCGAGTCCCAGGTTCATCTCTACCTGCCAGCGTTCTCACCGTGTTCTGCATGGTGACTTTTCAAAGTAACAATTATTTTAATAAAAAAGCCCCACCACTGTGTAACTCCCAAGTGCAGTCATTACACTGCAGCTGAGCTAACACTGGACTGAGACCAGCATGAACCTATCCTCCCATTTTATCTAAACTCACATGACATCAGCACAATCATAGAAGGGTTTGGGTTGGAAGGGACCTTAAAAATCATCTCTTTCCAGCCCCTCTTCTGTGGGCAGGGACATCCTCCACTATTCCCAGGCTGCTCCAAGCCCTGTTCAACCTGGCCTTGGACACTTCCAGGGTTGGGACACGCACTGCCCAAGTGCTGAGCACAACACAGCCCCAGTCCTGGGGAGTCCTGCTGGTGTGAACAGACAGAAAGAAAAAAGGGAGCACAGAAAACTGCACTGAACATTAAAGGAAAAAAACCCCATGTTTCCTGCTTAAACTCATCTATTAAAACGCCTTCAGGGAATGAATGCAGTGAAGTTCCACTGTGAAATGTGAAGACACCACATGACAAAACCCAAGTCAGGTTTGTCAGAAGCGATTCATTACAAACGCGCGTCAGTAACCAGAAAGTTTATTGCATATCACTTAAATCAAATTTCCTTGTGCTGTGAGGCATACGGCAATCAGGCAGAGATAACTTCACAGAAAATCACATGCATGCTCGGTGCCTGTCTTTCAGGGAATTAGCTGCAGACAATACAAAGCCTAACCATCAATCAGGCGAATGACAGAGTTGGTGTGTATGATCAGGACTCTCTTGTATTTACTTCCCAAAATAGCTCTGCTAAAGATAATCACATTTCTGTCTGCAAATCACTTTCATGGCACACAAAGCAGCATCAGACAGCACGAATGAGCAACCAAACAGCAACTGAAATGATGTGGGAAACAGGTATGGTGTCTGGCAGGATGATGATCCATTTTCAATTTAGAGCCCACACAAATTTTTCAGTAAAACAAAGGAAACAACGTATTAAACCTTTTTAAAAGGGCTTTTGCTACATATTAAACTGTGATCCGTGAAATCCAAGCTTTAGAGTTTGCAAACACTAAGCTTTCAACACAAACTCTCAATTGCTGTCCCTGTCGTTTTCAGAAGCATTTATTTATATTTTTTGTCTGAGTAAAGCGTCCTTGTCACTCTGGAATTACCCGCAGGCTTAAAGGAACAATCACAGCGAGGCCAGAGCTGATTACTGTGATAATGGCTTCCCAGCCTGCTGAAATCAGGGAATTAGATGCCCATCACTTTGCAGCAGGCGAACTTTATGTTAGCGGGACAGGACCCCTTGCTCTCGGCTCAGACTAGAGAAAACACCTTCTTGCTGTTTCCCCTCTGAGGATTAGCTCGAATAAAATAAATTACCTGAGCCCATTTCAGTGGAGATTTGCAATCTGCAGGCGCAGAGGTCGAGCCCAGCGTCCCCTGCAGCGCAGAGGGGCAGAGCAGGGTGCGTGCACAGCGGCAATGATGGGTGGCTCTGCAGAAGTCAGAGGAGAGGCAAGACTTGCCCCCTGCTTGCTCCAGGAGCCATAACTGGCAGCAGCAGTCATTAACTTTTTGAGCCTCCAGTGCAGGTGCGACTCTCAAAGGTCAGAAGCCACACTTGGGGCAGTTACCTGGGGCCAGATGGACACAGCCACACCCAAGGGCTCCCTGCATCCCCGTGTGCCATCAGCTCCTGCAAACACCCGTTCTGCTGCTTCCCTGCTCTGGTTACAGTGTCTTTGGGCTCTGCACCTTCCAAACTCTGCTGCATTTTGGATCAGCAGGGCCACTACAGAAAAACGTTGTTTTTTTTTCCACAATTACATATTCACCATTTGACACTCTTGAAGCTGAAAAAAACCTATCAAATTGTTTTCTTCCCCTCTGTTTCCTGCTCAGCTAAATGATTATTTTTGGTGTGTGGTCATGGTTCCAGGTAGTTAGAGTCTATAAAATCACAGAATTGTTCAGGTTGGAAAAGACCTCAAAGACCACCGAGTCCAACCATTAACCCAGCACTGCCAAGGCCACCACTGAACCGTGTCCCCAGGTGCCACATCTACACATCCTTTAAATATTTCCAGGGATAGTGACTCCAGCACTTCCCTGGGCAGGCTGTTCCAGTGCTTGACAACCCTTTCAGGGAAGAATTTTTCCCTAAGATCCAATTTAAGTCTCCCCTGGCACCACTTGAGGCTATTTCTTCTTGTCCTCGATATTTGGGAGAAGAGATCCAGCCCCTCTATGTCTTCCATGTAGCGAGGGGTCCAAAGGAATTAAATAATATTTCCAAGGACTAGTGAGACCTTTAAACTCTTTTCTCTGGTTGTCATTCAACTTCTGCTACTTCCTAAGGCAGCCACTGCTTTTTTCGTGGGTATTTTCTGCAATGAGCAAAAACTTTCAAAGCTGCATTTGATATTCCAGGTTCCAGAGAAACGTCAGTGTCACCCGGGAGCCCGCCCTTACCTCAGTCAGGCTCAGGGCAGTGCTTTCTGACAAGGATTTGTTGGGCAAGCTGAAGGACACGTTCTGCAGGTACCCCAGCAGGGTGCTGGGCGAGTGGGAGCTGCCTCTGTCCTGGGCCAGGTCGGTGATGATGGGGTGGTAGGCGTCGGTGGGGAGCTGCAGCGGAGACACAACGCAGCACAGTCACCCTGTGCGGGATCTGCACTGGGGCTGGAGCCCAGCAGGGAGCCTGGGGCACAGCACACACCAGGGAGGGCAGGGAGGGCAGGGAAGGGAGGGAGGAGGGTCTGTGACCGTGTGATATACACATTCTGACACTATGGAAAAGAGTCCTGAGCGCTGTCCTACCACGGGGCTCGTAGTGGCTGTCACCAGAGACCACGGAAGTGTCGAAGAAAGCAAAACCTGCACGCCTGGGGAAACACAAACACAAAGGAGAGCGCTAACAAACCTGAATTTTTTATATCAGACGTATTTTTATATATATACATATATATTCGCCCTTCAGGCTGAATCAGTTCTAACTGAAAGCAGCAGATTTGCTGTTTGAGCACGTTACAGATAACGCCTCTTTGAGGTGTTTGCAGGCTGACATCAAGCACAGCAAGGCTGCTGTTGATCAGCCAGGCTTTGCTAATGAGTGTCCCCCACTCACTGCATCCACTGCAAATTACCGTATGAGCATATCATAAATGATTTGTCAAGACAGAAAGAATAAACTTGATTTTGGACGGCTTCCAGTTGCTCCATTTTAAAAATATCGATTCCTTTCTGTGCAAAGTGATTTATTAGTCATTTGCAACAGAGAAATAAAATTTTCTTCTAATCTACATCTTACCAAGAGTTATTATTTGCCAGGAGTGTGGGGTTTCAGTGCAATCCAACATTAGCTGCATACACAGGACACATTTCTCTCACAGATCCAAAAGGAACATGATTATTCATTCAATTAAAAAACATTCTGTCCTATTAAGTTTCTTGTGTTGAAGCACATCACCTGCTTCAACCCTGCTGTAAATCCTCCAAAATCAATCAATAGATATAACAACCTTTCTTTACTACGTTGATTACTATTGTAATACCCATTGCTTCCTCTAAGAATGTTCTGATTTCATACATTAAGTGGGAAATTTTACAAAATCCGATCAGTCTTTGAGTAGAAAAGCCAAAGAATAAATTTCCCCATTTCTCAAGTGCTCTGAAACACCTGATCACATTAAAATAATGTTGGCTTGGAATTCCTCTGACTAATTAAAAAAATATTTATACCTGGCATCCCTTCACATTTTAATTCCTAAGCCCCTAGAAAATACACATCAAGCTTCACTTTGAATTAAGAGTCTATAAACTTATTTTTCACAGCATTCTGATAGTTCCACATGACGCTGAAACATCTGTAACCTAGGAGTTCAGAGAACAACCCCCTCAACACAACAATTAATGTCATGCAAATTGCAGTAAACTCACAGAAGCTCACGGCACGAACATCTCAATGTGTAAATCAAGGAGTTTGCTGCACAGCCTCCTAAAAACCAGCAGGGATTAAAGGTGGGATGCAGGAAAAATTCTGTACAACTCTGAAAGAATTTGGACTTCATCAGAATTGGAGGGCCCAACACTTCCTGCAGGGCTTCAGAAGGGAGCTACAAACATTAATGTCCAGCAATCAGAGATTTTGAGCCCCACTAAGACCTTCCCAAACCAAAGTAGAGGAAAGGAGTGGAAATTGGAGCCCTGAACAGGACTTGCTTCAGTGGAAAGGGCCTTCCACGATGCCCTGATTTGTCAGAGGGGAGATGGGAGGGTGGAGGGATCAGAGGGCGAGTGCTGGGAGTTCACAAGAGCTCAGGGGGTTAAAAAAAGAGTTCTCCCTGTGTTTATTTAAGCCATACTTCCCTGACAGGGGAACAGGGCACACAGATTGATGAATCGGGGGCATTTGGAAATCTGCTGCTCTTGAGTTGAGCAGCACAACATTCTTCTTTAGTACATTAATCAAAGAGTGTGATTAATGGTAGCTTTGGGCTGGACAGTGTTATAGTAACCCTCGATTGTTGTGAAAGATACAGCAGCCAAATACAAAAGCATTTTTTCCACCATGACCAGGGCATTATAAACTTTTTACAGATTTTAAAGCCATTTCCTGTATCAAATGACTACCAAATGAATACTAACCCAATCAGAAGTTTTGAAGACTTTCATAAGAACCATTTTTTTTAAATAAAAAGGTTTTAATATAAAAAACTTAAGCAAAACTCCTACAATTTTTGTGGCAAATCAAATAGATTGCTTCATTATATACCCATAGGTGGAGGGTTTTCTATTTCACTGACTTCAATGGTACATAAGCTAGTTTATACTTAAATTTTTTATAAAATATGTTTTGTACATATTTGATTGGTGTAACCAAACCTGGAAGTCACAAACACAGACATCCTCATTTCCAGGCGCGCATCAGGAGTTCTGTTACATTTCAGCTGATCTCTTTTTGGTTCACATGCAAACGTGAGCTAATAAGTGTTTGTCACTTCAGGTAAGGAGCTAGAACCCAAGGAAAGAGGACTGCACATCCAAAGCCGGTCACTGAGTGTTTCAGTGACATTCACCCCGACCTTTTCTGCCTCCACAAGCTCTGTCCAATAGCAAAGAGATGTAAGACAAACACAAGTCCAGCACGCTGAACACTTTAAACTCAGCATCTTGACAGCTGATGGGCTGCAACAGCGCTCCTACTCACCAATGGCAGCTGTGAAGTACTGCTCAATCTCGTGGGGGGTCAGGGCCCTTTCCCAGATGATGAATTCATCAAATGCCCCGTTCACGTAACGCTTGGTCTGATCCCCCTCGATCCCAGTCAGGAGATTCGCGCTGGGGTCTCCGTAATCGTAGAAAACTTTCCCGTCTGGATCAGTGGTGTTCAGGGTTCCATTGACATAGACCTTCAGTCCCTCTCTTGACTTCCAAGTAAAGAGAATATGAGTCCAATAAGGACCTGCAAAGCATTAAAAGTCACAGCAAAATCCATGAATCAATTCCATTCAGAGCCTTTCTCCTGCTGGATGTGGTTTTGCTGACTTGTGCAATGCCATGGAGCTGCTTAGGAAGAGCTCAGAGTGAATTATGGAATGCTGATCCCATGTATATTAATCTTTACCCCCCCTGGGGAAGCCCACGCCTTGGCAGGATGCCCGTCAGCTTTTGTCTGAACCTGGGCTCACTGCAGCTCCATAAATTACACCTGCTGAGTGTTAGTGGCCAAGATTTGAGGTCTCTCCAGTAGTGCCTCAAAACTCAGCTCAGCAAGAGCTGCACAAAGCAAGAGCTGGAGAACAGGCAAATAAACTGCTCAAAAGCTGTCACAGTTCCTTTGTTATGCTTGAGAGGCAGAAAACATAATATTAATTTTCACTTGGATTGGATAATCCACAAATGTGTGAATTCTTCTTGCCATTTAGCAGCTTTTCTCTTTAAATAAGATTTCTAAACTGATTCGTTAAGCTTTATAAAACTGCTACTGTGAGTCGTATTTTAACAATGTATAGGTAGGCAAATTAGGGCAAGAAAATATTTATTGAATGCCACTGGCATTACTAGAAGACCAGAATTTGTTCCGGTCAGCCGATATTACTGCACCCAACAACTCACAGTTTGGATAGAAGCAGTGAGATGGGTGATACACCAAAATGTTTGTTGATACTACGGCTTGGCATAGAAAACCTGACACTCCACAGAAAACAGAACCACAGAAGCACCAAACAGCCAGTTAGAGAGTTACCAAATAAAGCCTTAATTTAGCAGGCAGCAGAGAGCAGCCCACCAGCTTCAGAACACACTGGGAGCTGTCAGGGATTAATCTGCGTTCTTTGCTTGTGTTTCCACCTGAACACTCATGGATCCACTGGTGTCGGTAAGGACTCCACTCCAGAAACCAGGGGAAGCTGGATCCCAGGGCTGTCACTGAATGGCAAAAGTTCTAGAGTACAATACCTCTGCTTTTCAGTGTGCACGTGAATTCTTAAGCACAGAGGTCTGCAGCTATTTTTATATACTCGCTTCTCTTTCCTGAAGTTGTGCTCTTGTCACTACCTCTGCAAGAATAAAGCAAAATATAACAAAGAAACTGGGTTTTTTTAAATATATAATCTTTACCTGGTGGACTAAAGCTTGCTTTCCACTTCATCATTGCGTTCCCACGGGTGTAAAATTCCACAGAGCCTTCACCTTCGTTTGAACAGATTTTGAAACCACTGGAAATTACTTGTCCACCAGAGGCAGGGAGAAGTTTAGCCTGTTGGTCTTGAGTCTTCCAGAAAAAGGAGAAAGTTACTCCTGATGAAAGCAAGGAAGAGGAGATTTTAATGAGAAAAATGAGTGCAATTAAAAATTTCCAATATGTAGAATACAGACAGTGGAAATGCTTTTGAGGACAGATCATCTGCTGGCATAAACCAGGACAGCACTCTTAAAACCAACAACGCTCTAGCAGTTTAAACCAAATAAACATCTCTCCCTTAGTTTTCATATTGTACCACCCTGTAGCCACAAGAAAACTGGAACTCAGTCCTTGTGTGTATTTTGGATCAGGAAATTCTGAAACTACAAATAAAAAACTAAAGGCACGATAAACACACATCTACTTTTTACAGGGATGCTTTTTAAATTATTTTTTTATTTCAACTTCACGTATGTTGACTACACACAGCTTCTGTGAATGAGTTCAAACCAATGAACAGAAAACATGCTCTTGCATCTTTCACAAATGTTTCTTTTGACTGAAAATTCCACTTCAAGGAGCCCGAAACTGCTTACAGAAAACCATTGTTTAAAGATTGCTTGAGAAGGAGCAAAGCGGGGGAAGAGTGTTTCAGCATTTCAAAAGCAAGAAGAATTTGTTTTCTCAAGTGAAAATAACAGTCCTGAAATGTTATGAAATTCAGCCTTTGAAGAAACACCGGGATTTTTGTTTCATGGGTTGTTGTATTTTCTCTGGAAAGACCCCAACACCCTTTCAGGACACATTCCCCGGTTAAGTGTGCTTGACACGAGCTTCGCACAAACACAACAAACTCATCAAGGGATGGTTAAGCAACAGCAGCTGGAATAAAATGGCACCTTACCCTCACCACAGGTGCATTTGATTTGAGAAAACCACAGCCACGTTCTTCAGACAAAAGGGTGTTTTTTCCTTTTTTTTGCTTTTATTAATACCTGCTACAGTGACTTAGTGTTTATTGTTTATATGATTTCTTCTCCTCACATTTTATCTACTGAACATTTCAGTGTTTTGTGCCTCTAATGTTCTTGTTTGTGAGATACTGGAATTGCTCTGGTACTATAAAAATTATTTATTCTGATTGTTAGGTTATACTAGAGATGTTGAAAGAACGTGACTTCCTGATGATTTTAATTTCCCAGTGGCATGAAAAAAAGCATGAAAAGATACAGCAAGTATCACGAAATACACCTGCAGTGGGATACTGAATTCCTTTTTCTAACACTCTTGGGTACCAGCTGCTCTCGGAGTGTCTCCTACTTGCTTACAAAGTTCATCAGCAGCTCTTGCTTCAGCAGCTCAAAAAAAAGTTCCTATTTCAAGCCATGTTACCCATCTGAAGGACAGCTTAAGTCAATGAAAGCAAGAAAATTCAGTATTAACAATGCTGCTCAAGTTTAGGGACTGCTGGAGCTCATAGAGAGCCACCACTTTCTGTGGACCCTTCCATTTCCTTGGAATTTCAAATCTCTGGTGACTGCCCTGTGTTAGTGACTGGGCCAATGTTTGTTCGGAATGTCACACACAGTTTTAATCATCCTCTGTAATTAACACTTGTCAAACCTGGCATTTTGTGATCCTAACCCAAGGGAGAGGGAAGAGAAACAGAATGAAGAGGTTTAAGCATCTATGAGGACAAATGGATTCCATAGCACCAGAGACCTAAAAATTTTCTTATCTCTAGAGATAAATCTAAAAACCCCAAGCCCATTCCTGCTAAGAGGCCACACTGAATGAGTAGTTGTAATCAGTTCTAATTTAAATTGCAGTTAGAAAAGACTAAATTTTCAGCAACCAACTCTCAATTGTTTTAAAAGTCAATAAAGTGTCAAGCAAGATTTTTAGATTTCATTCCAAGGAGGAAAGGAACAATGATTATTGAATAACATACTTTGGCAGCAAAAGAAAAGTCAATAATAATTAATGAATTTGCTCACCTTCAGGCCCACAAGCCTCCGGATTACTAATGCAAGAGTTTCTATAGCTTCCAAAGAAGAGAAAGGTGACTCTTTTCTGTTCAGTGACGTAAATTCCTTTGTTCACCATTCCTTCTACAATATCTAAAGCAAAAGCAAAATACAGTTTAACATCACATAAAGGAAAACTTCCTGGAAACACGAGTTTAACAGACTCCTATAGCTCAGATGCTTATCTTGTTCCAGCTATGTGTTTTTGTTATTTTTTTGTGTCTGTTTTTCTTTTGGGTAGTTTTTGTTTCAGTTTGACAGTTTCAGTTTGTCCAGTTTCTTTTTGTTTGTTTCAGTTTTATGTGTCAGTGGTTTGTTGTTGTATTTCTTAAAGACCACACAGAGAGCTCTTTTATTTCAAGTTTGTAGATGTTATATCCACTCAGCTCTGTAGTTAACTAAGGCTGTTTGACAGAACCCATACACCCAAAAATGATTATTTGAAAGTAATCTGAGTAAAGTTTATACTTTCCAGAGTTCTGAGATACTTCCTAGAGGTGTCTTACTGTAAGGCTGAGCTAGTAAAGAAATTCTTCAGCCAATTAAAATGTAACAAAATAGTGGGGTTTTTTCATTTTTTGGAAGGGCAAGTTAGGGATCAAACCCCACTTTTCACTAAAAACTAACTCAATGAAATTTACTTGACAATGTACACTCACAAGACAGAACTGATCTCTTTTTCAGGCATCCTTTGCTGTGGTATTCTTGTCACTTGGAAAGGCAATTTTGCTGTCTAACAGGGATAATGACTAATTTTCTTGTGATTTTGTTGTGTTCCCTCCCAAAGAAAAGCGCTGTTGATTCATCTCCTACCAGCTAGAGCACGTGAATCCTCTTAACACAAAAATCCTGACACTTGTTTACTGCAGGAGCCTCACTGAGGTCTGAGAGCACAGCTGACAGACGATGAGGGGAAGCTGTTCTCATTTGTCCTGACTGATTCTAGCAATGAGCACAATAGGAAATCACAATCAAAAATCACAATTGAAACGTTCTGCTGTGTTAAAATGCCTACACTCCACAGAACACTGAATATGAAATTGTCTGTTTCTGAGCAGACAGAACGTTAATTGCTCCGTGAGGGATTTCGTGTTACCACCATTGTTTGGGGTGGCATTTCTGCAAAGACTGTGGGGATTCAGAACCTTTGTTTTAAGTCCCTTTTTCATAATTTCTTCTGGAAAAATGTGAAGAGAAGAGCTGCTCCAAGGAAACTCCAGCAGTGAGAATATATTTTCCTTTTCCAAATGAATGCAGTGAATGCAAGTGTCAATATTCTCTTGGTTCATTCCAAATCCTTATTTAAATATCAGTTTTCAGGTATCTTCCCCTGTCTTTGAGGAAGAAACCGTCAAGTCCTGCCTCTAACTAACAAACAGATAAAATTTTGTTTCTTTTAAAAATGTGAGTGTGTACTGTGGAGCAAACCAAGCATTTTTAAGTTCTTCTCAAGGCACAGGAATTATAAATTCATCTACCCAGAAAAATTGCCATAAGGTAATGCATTTCTGTTTCCATAGCATTTCCTTTGCCATTGGTGTCACTCTTTATAATGTTCACATTGAACATATTTTATTATGTGAGAGCTATGCAAATGGTCTATAAAGCAGATAAGAGAGGACTGAAAAGAATTAGGGTCATTTGAAGTTCATCATTAATAGAGTTCACATTTGCCAGCATACTTTTACTGTTAGAGAGTGAAAAAATAGTGGGTTTAGTATTCCAATATAAAATTCTTACAATCTGAGCAGCCCAAATGACAGTTTTACGACTTCCATCCTTCTCCTTAGGTCAGATTTTCCAACAGCTTGATGTGAGTTAATACCTAAGTGTAAAGTGGGCACGAGGTCTCATTTCAATTGCACCTACACAGCACAAATGCAAGTGACTGGAATTAAGTGACTCTAAGCTGCTGTAACTGGTTTCCAGCCTGTCAGGCTTCTGCCTGGTGAGTTGTCATTTTCTGATCTTCCTTTGACCCCCTCGTGTGTTGATGTTAAAAGAAATTAATAAAAGGACATACATATACAGATTTTGCTTCTCATAAAAACAAAACAGAATAAACTATCATGTTAACCAAAGCTGTCATGACTGAAAAGACCTCACTTCCAGACTTTACAAATTTGCTTGCATTTGTCTTTCATAATGTGTCCTCTAATAACCATCATGGAAACAGTGAAAAACAGAAGGCTTCTTTTCCATTTTAGCCTTGAAAGACAAGAAAACCATTAACCTGTTTATTCTCATATGTTCCTCTGAAATGTCATCTCTGTTTCTTTTAAGCCTAATAGAATTTTTTTTAGGTTTTGGAGGACCCTTGGGGCCCATCCTCCCATGGGATTCAGGTGGGGATGCCTCTCCCAGCACTGCAGGTAGCACTGCAGGAATGCTTTCCCAATGATGTCTGACAGTGTAACAACAATTAACAGACTCTACCACACAACCCTGGAACCAAAACTCAGAGTTAACTCTGAATCTGATGTTACAAGAACCATCCAAGCCTGACAAATGCAGAACAAAAAAACGAGTAAATCCTCACCTACAGTTGCAGAGAAGTTAGAGTAGGCAGAGTCATTGGTATATACAAAGGTAGAGTTATGGGAAGGAAGCACAGTGAAGTTGTGGATTCTTAGAGCTGGGTGGAACAACAAAAGAAAATAAGCAAATAAGCAAAACAATGAATAAACACAATCAGTAATGAATTGGCCAGTTCATATCTCTCAACACAGCACAAGTCACAGGTTTGTTGATGAGTGGCCTTTAAAATTAACACACAAGCACTTCTCCTGAGGAGCTGGGAGTGTCATGGGCTTCACCTGCACAAGGGAACGCAGTCTCACTAAAATAATGTTTCCTTCACAGTTATTGAGAAGAAAAAACTATAAAAAATCCAACTGCAGATGAAGGGCTCTGAAATATATTCCTGTTGGCAAGGAACGCTGCATGTAGAATAAAAATCATCATAGTGGTGCAAAAGTCAGGGCAGTTCAAGCCCCGTGTCCAGCTCTGGGCCCCCAGTAGAGACATGGACATGCTGGAGCAAGGCCAGGGACAGGCTGAGAGTGCTGGGACTGCTCAGCCCGGAGACCTGAGGGCTCAGGGGCTCCTCAAGGTGTAAAAATGCTCAGCTGGAGATGTAAAGACAGAGCCAGGCTCTCCTTGTTTGCACCCAGTGAGCAGATAACAGCAATGGGCACAAATTAAAATACAAGAAACTCCACTAAATACAAGAAAAGCCCCAACTTTTTTATATCTGACAATAAAGTTTTACTCTCTAATTTTCTTTTCTGATTTTGAAAATTTAACAGTGTCTTGCACACTGTAATTGTTTACCCTGGGCAAGCAAATAAAGCTTGATGAAAAGCCCATGAAAGTAGATGGAGAGACATTGATTTGGGATTTAGACCAAATGAGCTCACAGAACAAAAAGACAAATGCTCTTAGGAAAAGAAAAATACACACAAAAACATCAATATAAAAATGCGTGGAAAACAAGGGGTCAGATGAAAAACCTGAGTATGGCCACTTTCTTTTTATTTGCTGTATTTTGAGCTGATTGTTTGTCTTCAACTGCTTCTAGTGCTGAGATACCCAAAACATTAATTTGCTGACACACTCTCACAACACGACTGCTTTGAGAGATATAAATCTGGCTTCACACACAATGACTTCAACAAATAAAATGGATTAACGTGACGGACAGATTATGATGCTTCAAGGATTTAAGAGGAGAAACATGGAATGAAAATAATTGCATGATATGATGAGTGGAAAAACAAGAAAGACTCTGCAATAAACAGAAGAGTTGTGTAATCAGAACGGAATCAAAAACAAGCAAATTGTCACCTGCAGTAGATTACAACAATAAAGAAAAATTTCTTACATATCAAAGTCAAATATCAGATACATAAAACCTCTGCTGGAGGCAGCTGAAATGATATCTGTGTCTTATAAGACACAATATAAGCAATGAGAGGAATTTGAGCTATCCAGTGCAACACTGAGGAGAGAATTGAGCATTGCCAGAATTGCGCTGCAGAGACAAGGACCTCTGGCCACTGGCATCCCTGCAAATTATAGTAAGACAAAGTCCTCCAAAGTTTTTCAGCAAAGTCATGCAGCTGGCTCATTTATCAATTTCTTTAACACCACGTCATAATAGGAGTCAAAAGAGATTGCTCTTGAGAGCCAGTCCCATTCCTGCAAGGGAAGGTTTATAGGATCAGGAACTTCATCTGTTCTGCTTTATCTCTTCCAAGACACTAAAAATACTTCTGAATTTTGCTGAAATAATGTAATTTAATGAAGTTTGAAAAACAATCTAACAGCAATTTTCCTTTTCCAAGAGCTATACTTTATATATATAATTTTCAAGCACTTTCAAAACAACTTCGTTGTAACATGATTGCCAAAACAGTGCTAGGTACAGAGCACTTCACTCTTTTTGAAACTGTGAGAAGTCCAGTGTCAGAAAACTACTTTAACACACTTTCAAAGAACTTATGTGGCAACTTTTGTAAGCCAAATGATTATTCTATTGAAGTCAGTAGGAATGCTGCCATCAGCTTCTAATGGAAGCAGAATATTGCCCAGATGTATTTCTGGTCAGGGAACTTCATGCCTTTCAGAAATTTTGTGGAAAGATAGGTCAAAGTTTAGCCTTAAAATACTTGAACACCTCTACTATAAAAGGATTTAGATATTTATGGATCTTTTTCCCCACTTAGGACCAGAGATTGATGTTGCCATTTTTGTGTAATAAATAGCAATAACTCTACACTTCTGTTAGCGTTTTCCACGTGAGGCTGCAGAGGTCTCCATCTCCTGGTTCCGCCTTCTGCAGGGATTCTGTGGGTGCAGGCACTGCAGCCCCCAGGGGCAGCGGAGCAGCCGCTCCCTGCACCAGCCCAGAACAGCCCCGCTGCGAGCGGGGGCAGCCACGGGTGGGGGGTTCTGGGGAGGGCTCAGGTTTGGGGAGTGCCAGGGAATCCATTGCAGACATCGTGTGAGGAGCACTGGAATCGGCTGAAGCACCAGCAGAGAAAAAACAGCTCATGTGGAAATTACTGAGGGACCTCTGAGTCTCGGAAGGAGGCAGAGCTCAGCTGAACGTTTCACCTGGAAGGAACGGCCCTGCAAGCCCGTAACTCTGGAGGAGCTCCTTAATTGCATCACCTGCACACCCCTGGAAACAGCCCTTTGATATCATTCCCTCTGGATCCCACAGTCCTGACAACTGACGCTTGCAGATCAGTGAGAGCTTTGCCTCAGCAAATCTCTCCTGATTTTGCCCAGCTGGAAAAAGAATTGAATTAATATGAACTAATGCTGCAAAACTGCTCTTAAGGAAATACCCAAGAGCAGATAAAAATGAATGAGAGGTATCCAGAGGAGAGCTTACACTTTTCTTTCTATAGGCACTCCATGGAATGCTCAAAAATGCAGGGGGAGCTCAGGCATTTAACTCCTTCCAAAATCAAAAGGAAGGAGGCATTTCCCTGCTGCAGAGCCAAAGATCTCAGACACTGAGTGTACTAGAGCATGCTGTGCATGTACCAAACCAACTAATAACAATGTGATTTCAATGACTCTTTGGATCATAAACCTTTTCTCTTTATAACCTCAACAATGCACAGACAGCCCATAAAACCTCGGAGAATACTCCATAAAAATCAGCTCACAAATACAACATCATTTGGATATCGGAGCACTGCAAAAACATGAACTGGGGAAAAAAAATCTCAACCTCTGAGCCACAAAAGTCAACCCCTTGCTCTTCTCCTGCTCCCCCTTCTAATTACAGACAGCCACAGATAGTTCTGTTATTGCCATTGTCAGGGAATGCTCCATCTACCTCCATTCGTATCCCGAAACTCATGAATTCCATCCACATCTTCCAGTGGCCAGTAATGGGAAGCTGATGCCAGGACTTTGAACCCTTTCAAGAAACACAGGTTAAAAGATTATTAAATAAAGGACCAACCAGGTGTGCAACAAGCCTCCACAGGAAATAACCATAGAAGAGGTCAAAAGGTTAAGTAAACCAAAATATTTTATGCAAATCAAGTGTGGCACATAAGCAGGATCATAAATCAAAGCAGCAGAGTAGATTAAAGCCATATAACTGATTAACCACCGCAGAAAACCTGTGTTTAAATCCCAACTGATTTTCATTTTAATTGCAAAACATGTAACAATCTCTGACTAAATCTCTGCTCGTGTACCTGGCAGCATTCACTGAAGTAACAGCTGAGGAGTCGTTCAAGAGTAATTTCAAGATTTTATTGAGATTTCAAGCACCTGGTGGACAGCCCAAAGCACTGGGACAGGAAGGCACGAGGGAATGTTCAGCCTCTCCAGCAATATTACTGCTCCTGCTTCCTCCAGAGGTAACACAAAGGATGCCAGGGACAAGGAGAGCAAGGATTTCTGTTACCCCCTGTCTGTTGTTCTCTGCCCTACAATCGTTTTTCATTCCCGAGCAATCTTTCAAGAGACTGAGGTGTGAAGCTGACAGAGAAAAGTTTGTTAAACCCCATTCCAGCTGTCAAGCACTGTACAGAATCTCCCACACCTAATGTGCAAATTAACCCAAGTCACAAGCAGTGTCCTTTGACTTCTGCAGTTTATCCCACACCTTTCTTCACTTCTGAGATCAAAGCACTTTGCCTGTTTGATACTTGCTCTATCATTTTAAGGTCCTGGATACACAACAGAATTTTGTGTAGTGGATATGAAGGTGCAAAAATTTTACTTTAAAAAGTGCCTCATGCCCACCCTGGAGAGCAGTTTGATGGCCCCCATCCTCACGGGGCAGTTTCTGAGGCGTGACACAGATGGGATCCTAAGGTTAATTTTTTTTTAGGAGTGCAAAGTTGATAAAATTGCTGAACTTCACAACAAGCAATTGCAGATCTGAGGAAACAGAACTCCAAGTTCTGCATCTTGTGAGGATACAAGAGCTACTCAGACTTGCTTCCAAAGTCAACTATACCAGAGATATCTAGCAAATGATTCATAGCTGAATTCATTAATTCAGGATCTATTATTAGCCCACCTAACTAAATGTTTGCAGTTGTCATAGAGGTTCTCCCTCGAGGAGGGAACACGAGCACAGACAGACAAGATGGGGATGTGTCACGGACATGGATGGGGTTCTGTGGTTATCCATCGCCTTGGACTGTGTGGAAGACAGAGAAGGGCACAGCTGCCACTGAAAGGACAAGGACACCGCCAGCCCCAGAGAATAATGACCCACAACGGGCACACACAAAGCATAACCTGAACATTCCAGGCAACTCAAACTCAACCAAGCTGAGCACGCCAAAGAACACTGAGGAAATGGGATATAGGAAAAGGGGTTTTGCATTTACATAGGCTAAACCTGGGTGTGTGCTTAGCTCTACCTCCAAAGAACATATTCAGGCTGCTGTAAAAGGAATGGAAATCATAACTTTCTGTGGCATTAAGAGCACCCACACAGACTACCTGTGCTAATACCCCTCCATGCGACGTCCATCCGACCCCCAGTTCCCCTGTGCAGAGCACAGGACACGCCTGCTCTTTCGCACCGTGTTTATATGCAAATATCTCACGCTCCCCTTAACAGTCCCCTTTTGTACCAAGGCGGAAAAGAAAGGATTTAAGTTAAAAGAGGTGGTAGGGAAAAAAATAATGAGAAAAATTGAGAAAAAGATAAAAGAAAACTCCTGGGAGAAAATTATCTGATGCCAAAACAATGTGTCACAACATGGCACAAGTGCTTTAGCAGCAGCAGCAGGACAGAGGCTTTGCCGTGGCTGGCACCAAACTCATGAGGAGCAGCAATATTCCAGGGAGCTTACATGTAAAAGCTGGGAAAATGGACCCAAAAACCGGGAAGGGAAATACAGACCAGCAAAGGAAACTGCCCAGAGCCACGCTGCTCCGGTGGCTTTCCCAGCTCCCAGTTCTGCAGCTCAGCCCACCTCAGCCCTGAGAAGAGCTCTGGAAACAAATACCTGTTGCCAGGAATGCAAAACCCTTTCCACGGGCACCTGCCCCGTTCAGAACAAAACCCCAGGGCTTGCTCCAGCCTGGTTCAAACCCAGCCAGCATCACCTGCAGTGATGCCTCCACACACACCCTGCACCACGGAACTAGCGCTGTGGAACTTGCCCATTTATTGCAGGAGAGTTTTCCCCCTGTTGTTCCACCAGCCAGAAACCCTCATTTTTGGGAAACAGGACTCTTTTTCTTGGTTTTGGGCAAAGGTGGAGCAAAAGAAATCAATCAAGCTGAAGCTACTCCTTGAACAGACGTGGCCTTTCCCCATAGCTCTGTGTTTGACTTGAAAATAATTACATATGGTTAAAACTGAGAAGCACAAAGCAAGACATGGATTGGTAAAGCAGTAAAATTGTGCTTGTACACCACCATGAGGCTTGAGGTTAAACTACTGATATAAACAGGAGAACTCTGCAGTTACACACACAGACCCTTGTAAGTGAGGTTTTTTACATTGAAAACAGATGAGAAATCCTTAATTCTCTCTGTAACTGATTTAAACTGAAGTGTGACGGCTGGGAGGAGGGTAGAGGACCTGAAGCCATGCCAGAGTACTGCAAAGTGTACAAGCTGGCAAATCCAACTGTAAGTCATTGAATTGAAAATGCTGGACATTGAGGAGGAAAAAAAAGAAAAT
Source organism: Lycocorax pyrrhopterus obiensis (assembly GCA_014706295.1). Taxonomy (NCBI): domain Eukaryota; kingdom Metazoa; phylum Chordata; class Aves; order Passeriformes; family Paradisaeidae; genus Lycocorax; species Lycocorax pyrrhopterus. The sequence continues at coordinate 13,026,173 of JACSVZ010000003.1, read as the reverse complement.
AGTCTGTGTAGAGATCTGATTCAGAAACTTACACTCAAGGAAAGCAATGATATACAAGTGTTTATAGGGCTTTTCCACATACCAAATACAAGCCATTTTTCTCCAAATGTATTTCTATTTAGAATATTCAGTGGGTAGGGTACTGAATTTAAAATGACTGGGACAGTCTGATACTTTGGACTATTAATTTTTAATACAGAGCTGACATTCAAACATGGGCTCAGTTTCTTTGGGGCTACTAGGGAAATAAAAAACCTCACAAACTGGAAAAAAGCAAATAAATATTTAAGCACATTGCCATAAAGTGTAAATAGAGCATTCCTTACCTGGGTGTTTGGGTAGCTGGGAATAGTTTCCGTACACCTGCACACAAAACATTACACAATGAGACACAGTGAGGCAAAACTTGCTCAGAGGAATCCAAGCATATCTCAAAACTGACCATATTCAGAATATTACCTGATATTTTTGCTGAAACAAAATCAGCAAAGAATAATGGCAACAGAGTAGAGATAATAAACTCTCCATTGTCTATTTAAGGTTAAAAGTACAGTTGAAATCAAATTCCTGTAAGATTTCAATCATAAGTTTTCCTTTGCTACTTTTGGTACTAGAAAGGACATTTTTCCGTGTAGGTTCAAAAAGTCCATTCCTTCAGTGATGGCAAAATATCCTTCCAGACCCTTGCTTCACCCTTCGATATCTTCGTTTAACTCTGAATAAATAACCACGACTGGTGGAAAATTCAAAGAAAAGTGCATCAAATCCCGAAGTTGTGCTGTTCCGTGGAAAGAAGTCAAATACTTCTGTTCCAATGTGTGCCAAAAAGAAAATATCTCGTTTGCAACTTTCTCCCTATGGTTGTGTTTCCCTTGCAATTCCTTTCACGCTGTCAGAGGTCTGGACGCAGTTGGAGCTGTGCTGGCAGGGAAAGGCACTTCCTTATAGCACCCCGGGCGGAAAACTCCCTCTGCCCTCCGAAATGAGCCGAAATGAGCTGAAATGAGCTGAAAAGAGCCGCGAACTCCTGGCCCGTCCCGCTCACGTTCGCACCTCCAGCGCGGATCCCTTTGGGTGGGGAGCGAGCCCGGGTGATGTCACGCTCTCTCCTCCAGCTCCGTCCCATTCTGGACTCTGTTTATCTCTATTTATATCCCGCTGCTGCTGCTCCTCTCTGGGTCCTGCGAGCAGCCAGGAGCCGCTGGGACCAGTCCCGGAGCTCCAGCAGAGACAGAGAGAGGGGAGCGCAGTGCTCCCAAAAATCTGCACACCTGGGGGGGGATGGCGGCCACAGCGAGTGCCCGCAGTTCAAACACTTCAAAAGAAGAGACATTTTCCAAGGAAAGCTGCCATCTACTTATTTTAAAAAGCACAAGTTGTATTTCTGTCCCAAGAAAGCTTTAAAAAAACCACTGATTTAAACCGCAGGGCACTCCAAGGGTTTGTTTTTACCTTACCTGCACCAATCAGGGGAAACTGAGGCATTACCTTTTTCACCAGTTTCCTCAGAGTTGCACACATCTAGAAAAAAAGCTTCTGTAGTTGCTACTTTACTTCTTATTTTAATAAAAATAATTACATGTAAGTATTTTTGTAAGAGTCTTACAATTACACTCCAAACCATGTCACAAATATCAATCAGCATTTTACACGTAAAAGGAACACAGCAGCTAGAACCACCTGATACTCTTCATTTACTCTGCTCTTCTATGGTAAAATTTTGTTTTCAGTTCTCGCCAAGTTATTTTCAGCCAAATAAACTGAAAGACTAATACTTTAAGCAAAATTTGATAAGCTTTCCACCCCTCTTAATTTCTTCCCTGCATTTCCCTATCAACCCCTTCTTTATCCTCACACGGGCCACTTAAAGGTGATGTAGGCAATATCACAGACTGAAAATCAGCATCATAACATGCTAATATCGCAACAAAATCCAGATTATTTTATTTACCTTTTCTTTTGCCAGAAGGTATGTAAATATTGGATAACACTTTCAGCCCCACTCATGCGGCAACATATTCTTTGCTTAAAACCAGTGAATGCACAAGATTCTGACCTGTAGGAAAGCGATTTCCGTGCACGCCACTGCCCCCACGGGACTTTCCTGCTGACCTTTAGGTGTCCTCCCCTCTCCACCCACCGCTTTTAGTGACTCTGGGCCCATCTCTGCAGGGGCCTCTGCACCTGGACTCACCTGGTTCCTCCTGTTCCTGCCCCAAATTCCCCCTCTCACCCGTCTGCTGCACCGAGATCCAGGCAAGGGCTGGTTATCCCTTTCAGGGGGAAAGTTCTCTGCTCACCCCTTACACAGATGTTGTGCAGCTGGAAACCAGCGAGCCGGGCAGCAGCCTGGCCCCGATTTCCCCGGCTGCATTCCCAGATGGATTCTGAACTTCCAAAGCCTCTGGGGGTAACTCTGTCCTTGCAAATGACTGGAAATAGATGGGACTGCAGGGCCCAGGGACTGAGGAGATCTGAATTCAGTTTGGAAACCCTAAGACATTCGTGGTGCATGAATGCTCCAAGGTTACCAAAGCTCAGTGTTACAAAATTTTCTTATTGAAATAAAATGTGAGTTTTGTTTGTAATCCTGATTAAGGACCCATAAGAGAATAATTTTGAATTTTTGAATTTCAGTTCCTACAAAAATTTAGTAATAGCCACTCTGGCTTTTGCTTATTTCCCTCCAGCTTTTTTGAGACTTCCTCCCTCATTACTGTTAGCCACAATCTCCTCGATATCCTGAAGGAAGAGGAGGAATTCCGTGCAACCCCTATGAACTCTGCATTGTATAGTGACAAGCAGAGCCATCCTTAGAAATAATAGAGAGCTGCAGCTAAAAATCCTGAGAAAAAGCTAACATGTAAAAAGAGAAAGACAGGAATTTGAAATATTTGCCAAGAGGGGCCTGTCAAGGGAAAGAATATGCTTACCAAAACAATTGTGAGGATCCAAGCAAACACATTCACTGCCAAAAATTTCTGTGGAAACAGCAAATTGCAAGCAGACATTGGAGATCATTTGCAGAAACAAATTCTGAATTTATTCCTGTGATCCTCTGGCAAAAGGATCTGAAATCCACACTGCTCCCAGCACAGCCCAGGGGCAGCACCTGAGTGCAAACTGGAGTCACTGGTCCAGCCCTGGGCAGAAAACCCATCCCAGGGATGGATTTATTTCCTGAGGAACCCGAGGATGGAGCAGAGCTCACTGAAGGTCCTTGCAGGTCACTGAAAGCACAGAGGGCAGGTGCTGGGACCTGTGCTGGGAGCTGTGCTGAGCCCGCTGGAGAGGCTGCCCCAAGCACCGCTCTCCATCCCCAGCGCTGGGGCCCTGCTGAGGGATGCAGGACTGGGAGGCCCTGGAATGACCCCAGATTTTCTGTCCCACTTGGCAGAGAGCAGGGAAAGGGCCGGGCAGGGGCTGCTCTGCAGTGGGACGAGGGCTCAGCAAAAAGGAAAGGTCGATGGGTTTGTGTCATTTGCACAAGGTGAGAGTGACCCACCAGGTGACAGCCCAGTGCCAGCTGCAGCATTCCTTGCTCCCCTGTGCTGGTTCAGGGTGATAACATGCTTGAAACAAAATCAGCCAGTGCTGCAGCTGACATTTACCAGGAAAGGACAAATAACCCGAAGCTAAAAACCTTTGTAGCCAACTACCTAAATACAAATAACCACTGAAAGAATGTTTCGCCCTATAGAAGACAGACAATCTGTAATCTGTAATAATGAAGTTTTCTTCCCTTGTTTTCATTGGAATCACTAACTTACTACAGGAGAGCTGGTGCCTAATTGGGATTGGGATTGAAATATTCCAGCAAACATCTTAGAAAGGAGTATTTTAAGAATCCATCTAGGAGATTTTGTAAAGCTTCTTTAACATCACAGTCTCTACTAACACATCAATAAATATTCTGGGTTAAAATGACTTTCTGCTCAAGCTGTTCCTCTGTCAGTAACAGGCACTGCTAGCAAGGTGATTACAGCTGATGTATCAGCACACATCCACTTACATTTTACTGCGAACTTTTCTGCTTGTAATGGACATCCCAGCTAAGTACTTGCAGAACGGATTTTATTTAATTCACTTACACAAATCACCCCACAGCTGTGTAAACTAATTCATCTGTCCTTTGCTCCAGGGAGCTACTCAGATGTACGTAGGTGCAATTTGGTTAGATTTGCACTTTAAAAAATCATTTGCCAGCTGCATCACCTTCAAAGAGACTGAAGAATGTTTCCTTCCCTCTTTTTCCTTGATGTATTACAATCAAATCATGGTAATGGGTGATGCTAATTGGCCAGCCAGGAGATTCACTTGAAATACAACAACAGCCCCTGGTTCAGGAGAAAAGCAGGAAAATACAAACCTCACTTAAAGCCAGAAGATTTTTCCTTTAAAAAAAGCACAGAAAATCAATTATTTAAAATAGTATCATGATATTAATCTGTATTGATTAATATAGGGGATGGGGATGAGTCAGAAAAGGCTGAGTTGTGCTTTTCCTTAAGGTTTCCAGGACACAAATTCCGTTTTCCTGTGGGATGAGGTTCCCCTACAGCTGTGGTGACACCACAGCCCTTCCTCCTGTGCTGTAAGAATTCCATGGGGTCTGTTGGGAGGCACTGAACGCTGCCCCCATCCCCACTGTCCCCCTGTCCCAGCAGTGCATCACTCCACTGAGAGGGGAAATCCAGCCCAGGAGAAGTTTTATTTGAGCTAAAATCTTGTGCAGCCTCACATGCTTTCCTAACTCAAGACTGCAATTCTAAAGAACACCAAAACACACAACTGAGAGGGGGTTTTTGTTCTTATTTAGAAACTGTTTGTTAGTGTTTATTCTCGTGGATGTGTCATCCTCTCGTGCCGCTGTGCTGAGCTCTCCACAGGCAGCTTTTGCCACAATCCCTGTGACATTCTGTTAAATGGTAAATATTCACTGAACTGTGGGTGCCTGCAAGTGAGCAACAGCTTCAAGCACTCTGTACCCATCTTTTCAGAATTAAAAATAACCTTTTTCTATTAGCACTTTCCCAACCAAACAACGGGCAAATTTACCAGAAGGTCAGTTTAGGTTTGCAAGTTTTCTCTAGGACTGAACAAACTCTCCCAGCAGCATCAGTTGCTTCACTTTACACTGAAACTTTGAAATCAAATTGTATGAAAGTGCATTTGTGATAGGAAAAGGGAAGAGGGTTGTGTAGTTGACATTAAGGATGTGTTTTCCTGACAAGGCAAGTGTGGCTGTAGCTCTTGTACCAGCAGAAACAAATAAATTGTGGGCAGCACAGGCCAGCAAACGTGAACTATCTGAGGGTGCAGACAGATTTGGGGGCTACAGCTTCACTTCTGTGGCTCCCTGGGCAGTACTCAATACGTTATCCAGCTATGGCACTCAAATGCTTGTTTTTCTGTTTAGAACCAATACAAAATAAAATTTTCATTTGTACTTACCTGTAAGTCACCTATTAGAAAGATGGTGTGGGGTTGTTTTGTGGGTTTAGTTGAAGCAGGAATGAACTCACGGGCCTGAATTCCCCGGGATGAGCCACCATTTCCAAGGTTCACGCACTGTCGTGAACAAAACAAATCCAAATTTGGTGTGCCTGGGGAGTCATCAGCACAGCAAGAGTCATGAGAGGTAAGCCAGGAAACACATAGGGATTTGAATTCGTGGAAAGGATCAAATCAGCTTTACACACTCACTGCAGAGGAGAAGGAGCAAGGCTGGGTTACACAGCGGGGGGAAGGATGGAAGGGATGTGCAAGCTCCAGCACTGAATGTGTTGAAGGACAGGCTGGACAAAGCCTTGCCAGAGATGCTACAGGAACAGTCAGTGTTACCTTGCAGCATGAAGGCAGAGCTAAATTCATTCTTTTTGTGCATTCCAACTGTATTTTGCCATCATTCTGTGACTTCTGAGATCACTGATGTCCTTGCACATTCTTCATGTTTCCCTCGCAGTCAAACAGAATTCACTTTCGCCAGTATCAACACCAAGATTTTCAGCACAGATTTCCAACACATAGCAAGAGGTTATGCAAACAAAACCCCTTGAGAAATGATAAGGAACTATTTAAAACAATTTATAGAATAAAGCCGAGGCTTTCCATACCTTATGGAAAGCACTGTGCATAGGGAGTTTGTCCAGGCTGTAGGGTTGGAGGGACAGGCACACACACCCGGATTTCACTGGCCCCTGTGTCAGACTGATCGGCAGCAGAGCGATCCCCGGCAAGATGCAGCTTCCCAGGGCTGTGACTCGCCCTGGCACAAGCCCAAAGCTGAGCGAGCAGCCTCAGGTGTGGGGTGACAAAGACACTCGAGGAGCTCTTCACTGGCCCAAGGACAGCGGCTGCTGAGCGGCTCAAGAGCTTCTAAACCTGCAAAGAACCGCAAAAGTGCTGAAAAACCCCTCAGAGGCAGCAGGAATGGAGGCTTTGCAGTTCTCACTTGCACAACGCCCTCTAGAACACCCTAAACACCCTCTAAGTACCCACAACATCCCCTAAAATACCCCAACAGAAGGCATCGAAGGGCGGCCACTGCACGGCCCCAGTAATTGACGATGTTCTGGTCAAACTCCTCAGGCAGCGACACCGCTCATGAGAGCATCGCCTGAAACCTTCTTTGGGCTGACAAGGCTGAGAAGGACAAACTGAACAGTCCAGGCTGGAGGAAAAGAAAACAAACACAAGTCCTGGAGCTAATTCAAAAAGGCTAATGCTATCATGGAAAAATATTTTTCTAATTAAGAATATGAGAAGTTGCTGGTTGATGCCAGAAATCAAAATACAGTGTTTTGGCAATAAAATTTAGGCCCAATACTTTCATTGTGCAACATATGTAACATTAAGCTGATTTAGTATATATATATCTAGATATAGATATTCCTTATGAAAACATTAGGACACTGATGATTCAAAGACCAATTAAGCAGGTAGATAAAACCATAGAATAAATTATACATTTAAAGTTTCTTTGAATGAGGTCCCACTTCCTGTGATAGTTATTGGATGAGTCCTTTTATTGTCTATTTACTGCTCATTGGGCTTTTTTTGTATCGTGGTAGTGCCTTGAACCTCTTACTCTGTGTGCTGAAGAAAACACTTGATTTTTGCAAAGTAGTTTAGGCTTTTGTGCCAATCCCAAAGATTTAATTTCATCAAATCTTTGATTATCTGAGCCCTAACGCCAAGCTTACATAAAATTGGATAATTGTACAAATAAAACACTTTACAAATCCTTTTTTATATGATTAAGCCAAATCCTGTTTGCCAGAAGCCGCCGTCTGTAGCTCTGTCTGTTTTGGGATCATTCGGGTAGTCAGATTTTCTTAATTACACAAATATTAAAATAATATTTATAGTATTATATGATAATGATGAATAATACCTGAACTATAATAAATTTTGCCTCTAGCATTTGTGCCAGCTTTTCTCTCGCAGTTTTACACATTTGCCTCTTGCTCTTCAGGGTAAAAGCAACTCCATGAAGGTTTAATTCGAGTGCTTTGTGAGCAGTTCACCAGCACAAAAGGAGAAGCCAGAAGCCAATGGAAATTCCTTCTCAGCAAGAACGTCTGAGGTTCTCACAGACATGTATATGAAAGACTCTTCATCCTATGGGGAATGACACAGCTCCTGGCTGCTGTAGTTTCCTACTTTAGATCTAAGTGGCAAACGCAGTGAGAGGGTGGGGACAGAAATCAGAGCTGGCTGAAGAGTTGGCAGAAGCTTCCAAATCTACACTCTTATTAAAATCTGAAGAGTCATCAAATCTGAAATGCAACTCATTAACTAATTTAAAAGCATGAAAACTGAATTCCAGAACAAGTCACATAATTTCAGGTACTGAGTCTTGGCTCTTGGGGCAGCACATAAACCAAACCCAGCATAAATTCTCCTCCATGACCTCTCTCAGCCACAGTGATTCCTCTTGGTTTGATCCTCACTCTGCTGCAATGCTTAATAATCTGAATAATCACTTACATCTGTCAGCTGAACAGTCATCCCAAAGATCCTAAAATCACAAGACACACCCTGGAATCATGGAACTGCCTAAAAACATATTTTCAAAACAATAAGTGAAGGAAAAAAAATCCCATTTTTATCTGCCACTGTTCTTAATGCACACTGCAGGAAAGTAAACTGGAATAAAATCAACCATTCAAAATGTGATTTTGACTATGAAAATGGATATGATATGGAGATCAGAGACATCCCCCTTTCTTTTTCTAAAGGATTTGTCAATCTCTCAGTGATTTTCATAGGATCCTTAAAGAAATGTCATTTTCAGTTGTCATCGCAGCTGAAGACGATTGATGCGACGTAATTCATACCCTTTTTAATTAGTTAGAAATACTGATTTTTCAAGAGATTAAGTGTTTCCCTTTTGGGCTCTAAGACTCTTTTAGCACATGCAAAGCCAGCTGGGATGAAGAGCAGGAGACAGAAACATCAAGGAATACCCACCCATCAATCTGTGGAGTTAAATAGGGATGAAATAGCTTTGTAGTCAGGCCAGTACCTGTGGAAACGGCATTACAAAACTTAACATGTCAGATTTTCTACAGCCAGGGATATACACCATGTATCCAGAAGTAGGATTTTTTGCTCAGAGAGAATAAAACCATTGATCCTCTGCTAGTAGGGAACCACTTGTAGTCAGAATCCGCTCCATAGATGGCAAATAAAATACAAGTAAAAGTAGAAAGTGTGATTAACGAAAGCAGACAGCATCGTTTTCTCTATGATTAACATCGAGTGTGTTTTGCTGAAGCTGCCAGGCCAGCACAGGGCTCAGGTATGAGGCAGTGCCCTGCTGGGAGGGGCTGCAGCCACAGCACTCAAAGGGCACTCACAAAACCCAGCTCAGCTGAAAGGAATCGCAAAACTGGCAACAGGAGAATGGCCCGGGCTGAAAGCCTTTCGAACTGCAGCACAGAATATGCTACATGGCTAAACCGTGCTTACCTCTCACCTGTTCCCTGAGGTCCCCGTTGCTTCTGAGGAGAGCAGAGAAATCCATCACAGAGCTGCTCCTCCAGCCACCCCAGCTTCAGATCTGAAGGTCTGTGAGGAGGAGCATCTTTCTCCCTTATTTACACCTCTTTACAGCAAAACAGGAGCTGTACTACTCAGGACATCAATCTTTCTGCTCCACTTTGCTATTCCCAGCACAACTTTACTCTAAGCTCAGGCCATGGATGAAATGACAGCGCCGTGCTAGATTTGACTACTGCACGTTCCTCACCGCATTTTTGTTTTGTAACATTAGGTGATCAGCACTTAATGGATGATTCTTTTTCCAGGTGAAGCTGCCCTTTAGTTCAATGTCAGTTATCAATGTGTTGGCTGTCATCATGTAATAAACTCTGATTTTAACAGTTTTTCAACCTGAACTTGATGAAGAGTGGGGAAAGTGATGGTGGTGCCTACGCTTTGCTGTGCTAACAGCAGTAGTGGATCTCGGGATGAGAAAATGCACCGGCGGTGGCTGTCTGCGTGCTTTTCCCGCTTCTGGCGGATTTCTCTGAAAGAAAAAGCCATTTATGGCAGGAGACCGAAACCGCCGGGCGGGCGGCGGCCGCCACCGCGTGGCCGAGATAGGAACTGCGGCGGCGGCCGGGCAGGGGCTCAGCCCGGCCCGGAATGGCCCTGGGATCAGCCGGGAATGGTCCGGAACGGCCCTGGAATCGTCCCAGAATCGCCCCGTCTGCCCACATCATCCCGTGTGCTGCAGCAGGGACCCATTCCAGCCCGGAATCACCCCAGAATAGCCCCGTCCGCTCACATCATCCCGTCTGCTGCAGCAGGAAAAGAGAATTCTGCGGTAACCACCCGATCCCCAGGACAAAGTTATCTCAAAGCTTCATCAGAACTGTTCACTTAGAGAGCTAAGAACTACTCGCTGCTGGTTTAAGCCTGGCAACACCCGCACTCCCGACTGTCAGCTGGTGCGTCTCAGACACTTCTTTCACATATAAACTTGGCAGAATTACTCATTTGCTATAGTCTGAAATAAGTTTTGTACCTAGACCTCAACTTAGGTATTCGAATAAAACAAAACATCCAGTACAAGGAAGAAGTAAAAATACCAGATCCAGAATCAAAAGACAATGAATAATGCCCAAAACCGCAGATTCCTTGTTAATTATGACCCACCTTTTAATTTGTAAATGCAACAAACCTCTCTGTCTTGAGCTCTTTCCCCAAAACCTACCCAGAGAACCCATTCCTAGACCCAGAAATTTTTCCTTTTTAATTTTTTTTTAATGATGTAATCCATTGAAAAAGTCTGACAGGAGAATTAACCTTTATGTTCTCAGTCTAACCAAAACACACAGTGCTCCCCCTCCAGTACTATTTTTGAAAGCCACCATGATGGAAAAAAGCCATCAGCGAGCTACCACTGGTTTTGTGCAGTGGCGAGTGTATACAGCAGGAGCAATAGGAATTATTATCGCTGCTGGGAAATCAGACTGGAGCAAACTCCTCACTGAAAAAGTTCAGCACAAAGGATCATTTGTTACTGACTTGATGTGCTGTCTTTGGCTTAACACTTTGTAGAGAGACTTAAATGGCTGCATCATGAAAGGTCCTGGTGCTCCAGAGTGTAATCAGTGACTCTTCAGCAGTCACAGGAGGAAGGACACTGGGTAAAGTTTTCTTCTTAGATGTTACAGGTCACCACAACCTTGAAGAGTTTCCTGTTTATGACTATTTTACAGTTGGTTTTCAGTCCTTGCTAGTAAAGTGTCAACAAAGAAATAGGCAACTCTGAGCAACCCACAATTGCCTCCTAGAAACCTGAACTGTATTGATAGCATTCAATTTCGAATGCTTATATTAAATATATTAAAACCATTACTTTAGAGATAAGTTTGATCCACTGAAACTTCTGGTAATGTTAACATAAATACGAATTTTTGTTTATTGTATTACCTGGAGAAATTTTGTCATCATAGTCTCAACTTTTTCCCCTTCATGTAAGTAGAATAAATATGGGAACCTGATAGTTTTCAAGACAGAATTCCAGGACCACAGCAAGACAGACATCAACCACTACTATCCAAACCAAAATAAAAATCAAGCAAACCATTCCTATACTGAACTAGTGTCCCAATACAAACACTGGCCCATTTCAGAACACTAGAATTTGGGGGAAATGTCATTCACTCACTGAACTCTCACTTCACTTAGTGAACTAGAAGATAATTACCCACACAACCCAATTAAAAGTATTTGCCTTGCATACTCCAATCTGTTACCCAAGGAGGTTTAGGCTGTGCTAGAGCCTTGGTATAAACAACGTGCCTTGTGTGTCAGTAACTAGACAAGTAAGGATGTTCTTGTTTGGGCTCATCAGCAAAACCCTCCAAGTCTGTTATCTGAAAAAGCTCCTGGCTAGGACAGCACACTCATTGATACCCTCCAAAAGCAAATCCCCAGCTGAGTGTGTGCCCATCCTGGCCACTTGCAGAGACAACCCAGGAGTTACAGCTCAGTCAGAACGTCTTCAGGGGACGCTCACACAGCAGCCTGTGCTAGGAAAAGCCAAACTCTTCAGCTCGGTGCAAAAACCAACACAAACACAAAGCCAGGCTATAAATTAATGCTCCCAGGCGAAAAGAGGGATCAAAGCTGTTCAAGCATCTCAGTTACCTGTAAGACATTGCTATCACTCCCGGCCTAAGAGGGACAACCAACTGTTGTCAAAACTCAGGTGAGGAAGGGACTGGTACAGGCCAGAGAAAGAACTGGCTTCAACCAAACAATGCACTTCTGTTTCAGCAAGGTGAGGGCACAAGTTTATCCCAGCAGTCTCAGACTGTAATAGCAGCACAACAGACAATTTCTGTAGGGAAAAGACAAATTTTGTTGTGTTTTAACTTGTAGGTACAACCCTTCTTGGCACATAGATTTCCAGTGTTGCAGACAAGTGCTACCCAGTGTTTCTAAAGGGAAAAAAAAATTCTCTGCTGAAATCCTGAGATCCAACAGCAGCCCCAGCACTCCTAAGGGGGCCTTCAGCTCTCCTTAATTTCAAGGCCCAGTAAGCAGCACATTTCCTCTGCCAGTTTCCTGCCTTTGCCATAGCTGCTTTTGTGATAGAACTCTCTGGGCTTGGACACTTGAACCCTCCCAGCTTTATCCTGGAATGAGTGAACAGCCCAGCTCCTCGTCCTGCCCCTGAGTTACCCCTGAGTAGAGTCTGGCTTTAAGGAACTTGTCAGTACAACTGGAAACCAGACACCTTGGTGCAGGAAAACTCACCCAGTGGTGTGCAGGGAACACAGAACTCCTACAATTACCTGATCCAACCAGAGAGCAGTCAGAGCAGTCAGGCACGAGTTGCAATGAAGGACTTCAGTCTCCATTCAATCCTGGCATTGACGTGACTTTAGTAAACAGGTTCTTGTAACACAACTTTAAGTTTCCTCTTTACTTGACTAAATAGGCTTTGTTTTCCCTAAGCCCAACTAGTGAAAACTTCCTTAGAACGGCTCAAGAACTTGAACTGAGCAATCTGCACATGCATTTAAGGCTACCTGCATTATTCAAAATCAACAATTAACAGGGAGTAAACAGAATAAATCTAATGCTGCAAGTGGGCTTTACTCCACTTCCAAAATATTGCAAATTGAAGAGATTCCTTCACAGCAGGATTACTATTCCTGTCTACTTCAGAGCTGGATTTTTCTGGACTTGGGAGCAGCACTGAAGCTTACAGAGCAAAGCTCCCAACAGTTAGAGCAGTGCAAAAGCAGCTTTTGCACCTTTCCAGCGGCTCTGGAGAAATCATACCAAGGACAGTACCTGTGTCAAGCAGGTGAGTTGTAAAGATGACACCATTCACAAGCTATGAGACCATACAAACCCAACTCCAGTGCTGATGCCTTTTCTTCTTGAAGTGTGTCAATACTGCAGAACTACAGAAGTTTTCCATTCTGTTTTTGAGCAGTACATTTCCAGAAGCGAGAGCTTGAAGATAAAAAAGCTACCACAGCTAGTAAAGCAGGAGCAGCCAAGCCAGCAGGATTAACCATGAGCTGCACAGGGAATTAGTAACACTACAGGCAAGAACCTAGAACAGAAGTTAAAGCAAGGTTATGCAGCAAGAAGAGTCAATGAAACATTAAGTGGGAGTTCGTCCCTTTACAAACACCAAGCGTACAACATTCCTCATTTTCATCCAGGAGCTTTCAAGTCTTAACACACAACTCAGCTTCTGAGTAGCTAAAACAAAAACAAACCAAAAAGCCCAAACACCCCAAGAATTCCCAACTTGAACTAATTTTAAAATGGCTCCTTTACAGAAATATTGCACAAGTAATAATTGTAGCCCAATTTTTGCTACTGGATAGCAAAAGTTGAATATTCAAGTAATTTATGTACACAAACATGCAAGTTAAAAGGAATAAATGAAATGCTCCACTTTATTAAGAAACCAAAAATACAAAACTGAAGAGTTCAAGGCTTCATGTACTCAAACACTACTGAAAAAAAAAATCCTAAACTTAAGTTTTGCTTACTAGCAGTACTAATATTGACCAAGAGTCATCTCTACAAGGTAGTGTTAAAAGTTGACATTTTCCGCCATTTGTGCTGCAATAAGCCAGTTTCAAATTAAGATCTTGGTGCAGTTACAGTAAAGTCTAGATGTTTAAATCACTGTGGCTTTAGTTAATACACCACTGGGTAGGCAAGAGCTTTTTAGCTCAAACCATGGCTGTTTTCTAGTTAGTGAACTTGAAGAGGCTTAGAATTCATTTAACCAGCTATAGCTCTACTGCTGTTCCATGCAGACACAGCTGAAGTCGCCTAACAGACCCGGATGCCATTTGCTTCTGGCTGCTAAAACACAAGAGCTCTGAAGGTAACTGTAGGACACAGTAACAGTGAGGAGTTGAGACTGTATCTAATTGTAGCATGTGCCAGCCGAACTGCAGGCTCTGCTCTCCAGCCACCCCGCTCCACAAACGTTCCCATTTGCTGGGAACGCCTGTCCAGCCACGCCACAGAAGCGTTCGCTGCTGCAGTTCTGCCTGGCAGTTCAGCTTTCCTCAGACGCTTGAGGTCTATGCGCCAACAAAAAAAGGAAAGGTTAACTGTTAGCTCTGAATTAGCAAGAGGAGCATAATGAGAAGCAGGAAGGAAAACAGAATGGGAAATGCAGTAGTAGACAATCAAGTATTACCTTCAAATGAAGAAGACACTTTGAACAGTTTTCCTAACAATGCATGAAAGTTCACTTGCTTAGAGATACTTGAAATACAACTTTATTACCTAAACAAAAGAATGGGAATGACAGAAACAAGATTTTCCACTTAACACTCTGATGTGACTGCAGCAGTCTTGTATTTGAAACTCAAAAGGGGAAGTAATTGCAGTCCAAAAAACAGCTAAATATGCAGGTCCAAAATATGAAGGTTTTTTGTTTTTTTTTTTTTTTTTCATTTTGTTTTGTTTGTTTTTTTTTAAACTGCCACATTCACTCCGAAGCCCATTCATCTCTTTCAGCATCCCAAAGATTAAGCACATGTTCTGCTCAGCTAGATAATAAAGTGGCAAACACGCTGCACCACTGACATCACAGGACAGTTGCCTATAAAACTAGACTTCTGACGCTGGGCTCCAGCTTCATCCCTCACAGGTCATCATCTTCATCTGGCAGTGCAGTGGTCTGAGCAATCTGGAACAAAGGAAGTTACACTTAGGAACTGTTCTTCAGCCACTTGTGCCAGGAGTCTGACACCAGTTACAGGCAGTTGTCTGCTCTCTGTGCCCTGTGCCACTGACCTGTAAGTCTTGCTCATACTGTGCTGCCAGTGCTGGGTCCATAACAACTTCAGGAGGTGCGAGCGCAGGCATGGCAACAAACTCCAAGTTCGGATCTCCAATTAGCTTTCTAGCAAGCCACAGGAAAGGCTTCTCAAAGTTGTAGTTACTCTTAGCTGAGATGTCGTAATACTGAAAAAGGTACATATTAGACATTATTTTTAAAACCCTTTAATATTTAGGACATACCAAGACTAACACACAATCAGTTCTTTTTCCTTACTTTTTTCTGGACCGCATGGCTTTTGTTTGCATTTTCAGAAGCAGTTATGATCTAAGTGTCTAGAAACAAACAGTTTCAGGCAGAAACTATGAACTGAAAGGCATCAAATCTCATCAAGGATGAGACTTTCATGAGGCAAAAGTGCATCTATCTTTCTCCTGTGACCTGATCTACTGCAGTCTCAGTCCTGTCATCGGATGGGATTCTGAGCAGTTAAAGCTAAATGCACAGAAGTTCTTAAAGAACTTATCATAGCTTCTGCTCCAGGCCAGTGATGATCATCCTTAACACCATCACTTCCCCCTGCCCTGAATTTCGGTGTGAAAAGCTAACAGATGTGAAGCTGCCTATAACGACAGAGGCAGAGCACAATTACTGTCCAAAACACAACCGCACTCAACAGACCCCACCAACTGGATTCCTACTGACTTACCTGGAGATTCTTCTTCCTATGGAAGACAATGGATTTTGCCTTGACTTTTCTGTCCTTAATATCCACTTTGTTGCCACACAACACTATGGGGATATTTTCACATACTCGTACCAGATCTCTATGCCAATTAGGTACATTCTTGTAAGTAACTCTTGATGTTACATCAAACATTATGATGGCACACTGAGCTGCAAGAGAAGGGAAGTCAAGTTACACCAGGAGTAACCACCTGCTTACAAGATGGGATAGAGAAGAGGAACCCAGAGATATCCCACACTAGGGTTAAGCATCTGCATTAACTTTTTCCTCTCAGCACCACAGTTCAGACAGCTCCCGTTCTGTTAACAAGTTCAATGCACGAGTCCACAGAACCTGGCTCATGACTGTGTCACCTCACATCCATGCTGCCCCATCTCAGACCAGCTGGTGTTACCAATTCAGCTGCATCACTGAGGAACATGGGGTAAGACCATATGAGAATATACAGGATTATAGAAGCCAACTTGGATTTGCCCAAATATTTGACAGAAATCAGTTAACACCAGTTTAACTCATCTCAGACACACTAATGAGGCTTCGAGAAAGGCTTTGAGCCTGCAATCCACATCTCAGTATGTCCTTGTCCAGAGCAGTTTCTCAAAGAACTCAATAATACTTTACAAAAATAAGATATAATAAAGATGTAACACAGGACACATCTTTGCCAAGCAGCAGTAAGGAACACTATCTGCACTTTTTCAGAAAGACAAGTAGACTCTGGTATGGAGGTGTCCAACTTCCTCACTATATCGAAAATCTTAAAGAGTGTATTCCAAGCCTTTGAATGAGCACAGCAATACAGACAAAAACCTGCACTTACTGAAGCACATGTTTTCCCCCCTTAGCCACCAAATATCACCAGCAGTATCTGGTCATTAAAGGTGCACCACTTTTACTAATACCAAAGCCCACAGTAACACACAAACACAATCTTAGCATGTTCCCATATTAGCACAAGTTGTCTAGCAAAGGACATTATCCTACCTACATGAAGAGTTTGAAGGCTTCTAAACCAGCTCATCAGTGCAGCCACGCTGACAGCTTCCAGCATGGCCAGTGAGAGCAGAACGAAGGACTGAAGTGTAAGAGGTACAGAACTGTCCCCCCCAACATCTTACCTTGGATGTAATAACCATCACGCAGGCCACCAAACTTCTCCTGGCCAGCCGTGTCCCATACATTAAATTTAATAGGGCCTCTGTTAGTATGGAACACCAGAGGATGAACTTCAACACCCAGTGTTGCTATGGAAATAACAAAAAGCAATGCATTTAACAAGTCATAGACTGCACACCCATTTGTAAGGTACTGGAGCTCAAATGTTTCTTCAGACATACCTACATACTTCTTTTCAAATTCACCAGTCAAGTGACGCTTTACAAATGTTGTTTTGCCAGTGCCACCATCACCAACCAGAACAAGCTGTGGACAGATAAAGGAAAAGAGTCAGAGCAATGCATTTTGAGACATTCATCAGCCATTCTAGCACAGACACTATTACTACAAAGAGCTTAGTTCCTATAAGGTGCTGTAAACAAAAGACAGAACTCCCCATGAAGCAACTCCCTGTGCTGGGAACCAATTTGTTAAGCCCATCATGCTGTAACTCTGGTCAGTCTTATACAGTCCTTGTAGGTAAAAATTACAACACACTGTGAATATGGTTCTACTAAACTACTACAAGAGACTGAATGAAGAATGTTTCAGGCTTTCAACCTGAATGCGACCAGATTTGGAGAGGAAATGATTAAAACATCCACTGGAGAAACCCATTGCTACCTTACAATTTAAAAACCCAACAAAACCAAAAACCCACCAACATTTGCACCATGAACTGGAATACGCTAGCCAAGCATGGCAGGAAACACAAGCAACAACCTTCAAGAAGCAGTCTTCAGGACTTCTGGCTGTTAAGATAACAAAAAAACACCACCAACCCACCAGCCACACAAAACACCAGAAAATTCTCTTCTGAAACATTTGAACAATTAGCACATAACAGAAAGCAGGCTATTCTAATTCACTCCGAGCACTTTTTACAGTGAACTTCAGTTCTCAAATTTAAAAATCATTCTGGAGGAAAAGATTCACTAAAATTTATTACACTAAGCTACAAATAAAACAGATTAACACAGTTTAACAGACTCTTTTTGTGCAAGCTGTATGCAATACTACAATAAATTGCTCCATAAAGGAAAGACCAGCACTTCAAAATCAAACCCACCATCCACGTCGGCACTCGGAAGTCTCTCCTACTAGTTTTCCAGTGAAGGGAAAAAAAAAAAAAAAACCCCAAACCCAACCTGCGAACCACTCCCTTACCTTAAACTGCACTTGGGGCTCTCCTTGGGCGGCCATGCTGGGTCTGCGGGGGAAATGGCAGCGTGTGAGCGCGGCGCGGGGAGCGGCCGCGGGCCCCGCCGGAAGTGGCCGTTTCCAGCTCCCGGGCGCGCCGCGCTCCGCGTGCTCCGGCCCAGCCGAGGGCGGGCGGCGCCTCCCGCCCGCGTGCGGCGGCGCAGCGCGCGGTAATGGCGGCGGCGGGGCCTCCGCCCGCCCCCGGCCCCCCGCGCCTTTCGGGCTCCGCCGCGGCGACGCCGGGCCGCGGCCTCCGTAGGGCGACTGAGCCACGGCCGACCCCGGCTCCTCATTCCGCGGAGAGTCCTCCCGGCCCGCCCAGAACCAGCATCCCGCTGCTCAATGGGAGCTGCTGCCCGATCGGGAGAGGCCGCGGCGAGTCCTGCGGGACTCCCGAGCGGGGTCCGCCCCGGCCGGGCCTCCCCCACGCACCGGGCCGGGCGCGCTCCCCGCCATGAGCCACCATGACTGAGCAGCGCCGCCTCCCCCCACCGGCTCGGGCCGCGGGAGCCCCGCTCGCTATCCCTCACATCCCACCCGCCCTTTCATCGCGGACGCAGCCGTGCACGGCCCCGGCCCTTCCACCGCCCCGCTCCCGGGGGCGAAAAACCGCCACGCGCCTCGGGTCCCGCAGCCGCAACGCTCCCTCAGGCGCAGCCTCCCCACCACCCAGCCCATCCCAGCCGCGAGCTAACGGTGACCGCCGCCCCCGCCGGCGGCGCTTTTCAGAGCGGCCGTGCGTGCCCCGGTCGCGGCGGGGGCGCGGGGGAGCAGAGCCCCGGGCCGGTACCTCTCCCGAGGCGTCTCCCCGCGTCGCTCGCTCCGTGCCCGGCTCAGGGAAAATGGCGGAAGCGCCGTTCAAATACCCGGACAGCGACGCCGCGCGGCCGCGGGCGGGGGCGGGGCCGCGCGTCACGTGGTGCGCGGCGCGCGGGAGGCCGGCAGGAGGCGGGGAAGGGCCGCGGCCGTGAGGGAGCGCGGCGGGCACGGAGCGGGGGCACCGAGCGGGGACACCGGGCTGGGTTGGGCAGGGCCCCGTGAGGTCGTGCGGCCCGACCGTCCGCCCAGCACGGCCACTGCAGCCGCGAAACCGCATCACCCAGCACCACAGCCTCGTAAGCACCTCGGGGATCGTGACTCCATCACCTCGCTGGCATCCTCTTCCAATGCCTGACCACCTGAACAGCGAAAACATTTTGTCAAATATCTAATCTGAACCTCCCCTTGAAGCCCTTTCCTCTGGTCCTCTCACTGCAGGCACGGCGGAAAGGACTGGCCCCACTTCACTAGGCCCTCCTGTCAGGGAGCTGTGCCGAGCATGAGGTGCCCCCCGAGCCTCCTCGAGACTCAACGCCCTCAGGTCCTCGGCCTCTCCTCGTGGGATGCGTTTTCCACACCTTTCATGGCCTCCTTGGCCTTCGCTGGACACGCTCCAGCACCTCCATGGCCCTTGTACAGTGAGGGGCCCAGAACGGAACGCGGCACTCAGGGCACATCTCTCGAGGTGGCAAATGGTCACCGAACGGGCCGGGCAGCTCCGTTCACCCGGGATCCAGCCCAGGTGACAAGGAGCAGTTCCTCGGTGGTGTGGGCAGGAGCGGTCACTCCCGAGGTGTCCTGGTGTGGGTGACACAGCCCCTGTGCCAGGCTGAGCTGCTCAGGGAAGCCGGCAGCCTCCCTGTTGCATCACTAAAATCACATGAGATGCTGTTTCAGTCAGCTGATGATGCTCTCCCCGCAGACAAAGTGAAAAAACAGCACGTAGTTACTTGGAAAAACGGTTCAACTGCCTCCAGTGTGATCTAATAAAGAGGTTTTTAACAGCAGGACAGTTTAATTGAACAGCTTGCAGGTAAAATGGGCTGTGGTCAAAGGGGCTTTCCTTAAATGTGCCTCATGACCGTGATTTTCCATTCTTCATACAAACTGATCCACAAACTGATCCACATTCACTAGAGAGTAATGAAAGCAAAAGTTGTTTTGTAAGTCTTGGGTTTAGAATAGTTCTGTAAGATCTCAAAACTCTGTCCAAGCATCAGTGGAAAAAGGCTGTTTGAAAACCGACTTTCAAAGAATGTAAGAGTTTTGCATATGTCTATAAATACCAAGTTCAGGGGTTCACACTGATTTTTAAGGCCTCTGGTATTTTTTTTAATCTAGTACACTTAAATTACTTTTATTATCTTTGTTGCTGCCCGCCCCCCCCCAAAAATATAGAATAAATAAATGATATGTTTTTTACATATCTCTGAATGAATTCAATTGACAAGGAAAATATTTCATGGCAGGTTATATATAAAAACATAGCTTGTTTCTTGTTAATTTCCTAGTGACATGGACAAAAAACATAGACAAAGTTTTATAAGAGTGGCTGTAGTTTTTGCATACTTGATAGTGTAATGCCGATCCAAATATTGCATAAGATTTTCTTGGAAAAATCACTGGCATGTTGAATTTGCCTTCCCTTTTTGGGATGAGTTGGGTTTGTGTGGTTTCTAGCATTTTTACTGAGTGCCTCTAGGTGTCAGGATTATTTTTTCAGAATATGCAACTCGTCTTATATTTTTCTCAGCACAATGCCATCCCTGATAAAACCCTTGTGAACTCCACCTCTCCTTCTGACAAATAGGAATGCCTTTATAAATAGGAGCCCAGAAAGCCACATCAGTGGAGTTTGGCAGTTTTTAAGAATATAAACACAGGGGAGAAAAAGCAATATGTAACTGTGTATATAACACTCACTGTGCTTTAGTAATTTCTTAATATTGTAACAAATTTATTAATAATCTACGTTTTCCCTGCAAACCATCTAACACTTTACTTTGGAATAATTAAAAAGTCCATTATCATAGCATTTGAGCTCCTGACAAACACTTATTTCATCATTACAAAGATAAATTACTGTGTGGAATCTAGTTTTTATAATCTGTTTTATTACCATGTATAAGTAAGTGTTCAGCTCAGAGGATGTACAAAACACTTGCTCCAGATAATCCCATTCAGCAAAGGCAGCAAAACACTTCAGCAGTGTTAGATCACTGCCTGAAAGATTAGAGTCCATGATTTCCATAGGTAATCAGCAGAGTAATTACTTTTAAAAGGCCTTTACATTTCCTGTATGTTAACTCGGGTCACCTGTGAACAAACTTAGCGACTCTGACACAGGTAAACACACAAAATAAAAGGCAGCAGGTACAAAGTGTTTGGAGATGCAGATGAGGAGTGGTACAAAGGGGTACTGGGGATAAACAGCCACAGATCTGGACAGCACATCTGCACCCCACCCGTGACAGCATCTGGGCCCTCTGCCTCTGGTTATGACCCTCTGGGATCTGCTGTTCAGCCAGTCCTCAATCCACCTCACGGTTCCCACATCCAGCCCACACTTCCTCAGTTTGCCTATGATCAAACTGAATCAATCACAGGTAATCAATTGACTGTAGTCTAAATCAGTACTTTTTAGCAAGCACCCGAGAACACAAACCCACGGGAGGTTTTCCTATGTCTTCCATAGTCCATGCATGCTCTTTTTCCTCTCAGGCCTTTAAGACAAACCTGTACCACTAAAAAACAACCAGGTCACACCTTTTTACGACTCTTTCTCTCATGACAATCTCCCACAATCGCGTTATAATTCCTCGTGGGGATCCCTCGTGGGATGGGAATTCCCTGGCGCGCACCCGGGTAGCGCTCAGACACCTGAACTCTCCCGCACCGAGGATTTCTCTCTGCTGTCGCGCCCCGCGCACACATCCACAGAATCCCAGAGTCCCAGGGAACAGCTCGGGTTGGAAGAGGGAGCTCTGGAGACCATGCGCTCCAACCGCCCCGCCAAGGCAGGGTCACCCGGCGCAGGTGGCCCAGGGCGCGTCCAGGCGGGGTCTGGATGTGTCCAGCGCGTTCCGGCGCGGTGCCACACCGGCCGTGCCCCCGCCGTGCCCGTTCCCCCTCCCGCAGTGCCCGTTCCCCGCCCCGCGGCCCCGCAGTGCCCGTTCCCCGTTCATCCGCCCGCAGTGCCCGTTCCCCGCCCCGCGGCCCCGCAGTGCCCGTTCCCCGTTCCCCGCCCGCCGTGCCCGTTTCCCGCCCGCCGTGCCCGTTCCCCGCCCCGCGGCCCCGCCGCCCCCCGGCCCGCCCGAGCAGCGCCCCGTGACGCGCCGGCGCCGGGCGGGGCCCCCAGGGGATGGTGGCCGCGCGTGCGCGTCGGCGCTGGGCGGGCGGGCCCCGCGGAAGGAGCGCGGAGGGCGGCGGGGCAGCGCGGGGCCGCCGCGGGGATGAAGGACCGGCTGGCCGACCTGGCGGAGGTGCGGCGCGGGCCGGGACGGGCCGGGGGGCGCGGGGCCGCTGTGGCCGCGCGAGGGAGCGGGCAGGGCGGGCGGTGCGGTGCGGTGCGGTGCGGTGCGGGCTCCGCGGCACCGCCGGTGCCCAGGGCGGGGACGGCCCCGCTCCCGCGGGATCCCTCCCCAGGGGTCTGGCAGCACAGTTCCACCTTGTGCGATTTTTACAGCGCGCCGCGCTCCGCTTCCTCCTGGCCTCTGCGGAGCGGCTTGGGCGGCACTAAACCCCCCGGTAATTCCGTGTTGGAGCCGCCCGGGCTGTAGCGGGGTGGGTTTGTCCGCCCGGCAGCTCTTGGGCCATGATGCGGCAGGAAAGCGCTCTGCAGGCTTTATTTTCCGCGTGTTTACAAAATGGTAGCTGCTGCTGTTTATACGCTCTTTTCCTTTCCCTTATTTGTGCTTTGGAAACAGTATCCTAAAAAAGAAGGGAGAGCTGGGGGGAGGCACCATCAGTCTGTCTGCAACAGGATATGGCTTGGGTAAAATAAAAGGTTATTCGAGGTTTTTTTGTTTGGGGTTTGGTTTGGTTTGTTTTTTTCCTGAAAAGAAATGGAAATGGAGAACACACAGGAGTTCCTGTGATAGTTTCAGTACTCCACGTATATGTAGAAGTTGAGCTCCATTTGGGTTTGGGGCTTTTTCATCTTCTGGAGCACCAAATACATTTGGGAAGCTCCATCTTTAGTGATGGAATTCCCAGTCTCTTTGTCTTCCTCTCTCAAAGGATGAATTGGCATTTGAAAAGTTCGAGGGTGATTAAATTACAGTTTCTATACCAGGAATGATGTTTTGGAGTCATGCCAAAACAACAGTGTCATTTCTTTCAGGTAGACTCGTTCCCTTTTCCTGTTTCTAAACATGTCCAGGTTGTGGGAACGCGTGCCAAATTTCGGTGCTGGTGTGTGCTTCCCAGATAGAGAAAGCAACCAACAGTGATCCAAATTTGCTTTATAATTTATAATCCTATACCCATAGACTTAATCCTGTTCTATGTTTTTGTAAATGAAAGAAACCAGTAACACACCCTGGCACACCCCTCATTGACAGAGTTAAAAGTGTTTAATGCAGCTATACAGAGGAATTTTCAAGCCAGCTTTAGTATTTGACATCTGAAAACGTTCCTGCAGCAGGCTGCTGCTTTAAATATATATGGGCTGGTATTGCTGAAGTGCTTCATATGCTCATCAATGTAATTTTCACTGCCTGTAGAATTAATGAATAGCTTAGAGACTTGAAAGTTTTCTTCTAACGAAAAAAATATTTAAACATCAAATGAAGGTAAAAGTTACTGAAGATCTAGTCTATGTTTTATTACAATTATAAGTGTGTAGTTGACATGAAGTTTTGAAAAGTTGCATATCCAAGGGAGATGGATATTCCCGTTTCCATGGGGAATTCATTGAAGTAGCAGCTTCCATCTTACATATTTATCTGAAATATCAAAAGAATAATGATTTTGTGAAGTGGTTTTCCTTTCATAGAATAAGCGCTTTGAACAGAGATGCTTGACACATGGATAAGATGCTTTGAAAAGGAATAATGAATCTGAAGAAATAATGTGTTAACACTTGTTTGCCTATTTTCCAAACTGTTTGGGTTTATTAATGTAGTTTCATTGTATTTCACTTGGCTAAATCATTAAGTGAAGAGCAGAACGTAGACGTTGTGGTTTTCAAACAGGCCTAGGCCTGCAAAATCTTCAGAAGTAACTGTACCTCGCCTCTTTTCCTTGGCGTGAGGATTTCATTATGTGTTCCTTTGGTCGTACCTTACCCGAAAGTTCCCTCAGCCCATCTCCCCCAAAGAACCAGTGTGGTACCCAAGGAGTTTAAAAGATCCCAGGACTGTAACCAGCCCACACTGATCTGTTCTAACTGAGCACACTGTTGCCTTTAGCAGAAATGCTCATTTCCATGTCCTCATTTGTGTGTTCCTGGATGGTATTGGGCAGCAAGCAAAATATTTTGTCATTAGTTTTTCCTAGATCATTATAAAGAAGAGGGAGAAATGTTACCTATCAGTGTTTGTGGTTCATTAACACAAAATTAGCATAACTTTCAGTTATTTTTGTTAATACGCTATGTTTAGGCAGTTAAACAGTTGCTCGAGAAAGAAGTGGTTGATGGCGTGCAGATTATATAGCCTTCAGATAATGTTGCTTCCTCTTGTTTTCTTAGCTTGAAGAAGTTTTGCAAAGTACCTGCTTTTTCAGAAGATAGGAACCATAATTGTGTTTGTTCAACTGTTGGGGGTTATTTTAATGTAATTTCTAAGTTACTCTAAGCAGGCCCAAATGAACTTCTTTAAGATGTTTGAAATGTCCTTTAATACAATTAATTGGACAATGGATCAAATCCCAGACTGGTTTTAGTTATTTTGAGCACAAGTAAGCATAAGATTAAAAGGTTTTCTCTGATCTAATACACTGCTTTCAGCAGTGGTTTATAGTAGGTGTTTAGGGAAGAAAAAATTAGTAGTACGTAGCTATGATTGCAAAATGTGCTCCCAGCCCTCAGTGGTTTGCTGTTCAAGATACAAGTCCATCCTAAAATGGCCCTAAAAGAGCTGTACATCTGTGTTCAGACGTTCAGTTGAGCACATTTAGCTAAGGTCAGGTATTAAATAAAAACAGATGTCCCGTTAAAGGTCTGTTAATAAAACTCATTCATGCTTTCTTTTTGTTGTTAAATCATTTCAGAACAAGATTGGACATAAATCTCTGCTCAAGCAGAGTGATGTTTTAGATCTCAGGTTTGGGGTGCATTGTCCATATGGCTCAAGAATTACCCCCTTGTGACATGCTGAAGTGGATGCAGAGCTGTCTATTGGAATCCATTTTTCATGCTTGATTGGTGAATCATCTAAAATACTTGATTTTTAGATTTCTTTACTGTTGACTGTTAGTGAAGGTATCTTACCCATAATCTTTGAAAAATGAGTAGTACATAGCAATCTATAAGTTCATATTTGACTGTAGCTTTTTTAAGCAAGGACTTGTAACTCGAGCAGAACTGCATTGATTTTTTCGGAACTGTTTCTTGGACAGTCAGTGCCCCCAGAACTGTTTAGGAACAGGTGAAAAACCACGAAGTCACAGAAGTTAAAACTGTTAGAATGGGGTAGTACGGAAACAAACACAAAGTGAGCCTTTCCAGAAGGAGGAAAACGCGGCTGTTGTTTTTCCCCGAGTGAGCCTCTGACATGCGGCTTCGTTCAGACATGGAATTTTCTGAGGATGAGCTGCGTGCCTTCCGTGTCATAGCAGTGTGAGGTGATTTATTGCAGTGGTTTCCATCTGATGTTTCTGTGGTTGTACAGTAGTGCTGCTGAAAGCGTGTTAATGATTGACCTGCCAAAGCTGCTTGGGTTCTCCTTGGCCCTCTGCAAGCCCTCCTTGGCTGCTCGGATGCAGAAGGATTTCTGGACACACGGATGCTGTAGGCAGAAGCTGTAACACTCTGTAAGGTACTCCTTGGGGCTGATTCCCTGGGATAATGGTCAGTTGTTATCCCTGCAGCCTGCCAGAGCAATACACGTGATCTGCACTGAGAAAGAGCTAACCTTGAATGGAATTTCAAGGGCAAGTAATAGTCACGTTTTTCAGTCAAAAGCTGTTTTCAGTTTCAAAGGTCAGTAATTACTAAGATATCTCCAGCCTGACTTATTTCTGCAATTTTGTAAGGTAGTGGAAGCAACAAAAGGTTCATCAGTCATCAGGATAGCTTCTGCTTGGAGCTGAGAAATGGTATTGTGAATATCTGTAGTTTAACCCGGCTGGCAGGAAGAGCAGCACTTGGCTGCTGCCTCGCTCGCCCCGGTGGGATGGGGGCAGAATTCCCACAGTGGAAAAACTCATGGATTGAGAATAAAGGCAGTTTAATTGGTAAAGCAAAAAAACCAATTCTTTCCTACTTCCAACGGGCAGGCAGGGGTCAAGCCATTCCCAGAAAAGCAGAGCTCTGTCACACATAACAGTGACTTGGGAAGACAAAATGCGCTGACGTTAAAGGTGCCCCCCTTCCTTCCTGCCCCAGCTTTATACACAGCGTAATGCCATGTGGTCTGCAATACCCCTTGGGTCACTCGGGGACAGCTGCTCCCCTCTGTGCCCCCCGGCCTCCTTGGTGAGGAGCAGAAGAGGCCCTGGCGGTGCTGCTCAGCAGTAGCTGAAACACCCCCGTGTCATCAGCGCTGGTCCGCACTAATCCCAAGCACAGCCCCTGCCAGCTCCTGTGAAGAGACGTAACTCTGTCCCAGCCAAAGCAGCACAAACTCCCCAGGGAGCTTGAGACCTTTTATAGGTCTCTGTTTCTGGAGCTGCATGTCCCGGACTTGGAGTCCCAAGGTCAAGGTATGAGCTGCAAACAGACTTTATTAGATTGCTCTTGGCATTGACGTGAAACTTTTTATCAGCTTTTTGTGATACTGCTTGTACCGGGGAGGTGAAGTCCAGGGAGAGCAGTATGTTTCTGCTAAGCTCGGTGATAAAAGTCAGTTCTTGGTGAGTTGTGTGCTTGTCAAAAGAAGCACAAAAGCACATCACTTCGGTTGAAGAGAGTTAGCAAATGAGCTGTATTTTAGGTAAGAGATGATTTAAGGATGTAGAGAACAGAGGTTGACAAACTTATCAGGTGTCTCAAGTGCTGATGGCTGAAGTGGGCTGTCCATAAATCCTTCAACAAACTGTAGAGAGCAAATTATCTGTCGGGTGTCATTGCAACCAAATATGAAAGTGAAATACACGTGGCACAGGCTGTGGGCTGGGGAGTCACAATCAGCTGCCTCCCAGCTGAGCATCTCCAGACAGATTTCTGAGTCAGATTTCTGTGTCGTTCATTTGTTTAGGATTCACACAGGTGTTACATGTTTTACTAAGATCTGATCAAACTAAAAGCTGACATTCTGAATCTCTTAGTAGATGGTATTTTCATTATTTTTACTTCAAATAACTAAATATAGGATGCAGTTATGAACAAGCAGAATTATTCTTTACTCAGTAAATATAAACAGAAAGTGTTCTTTTGCATAGATAATGAAATTAAATGTCTTCGAAGTGTAGCTCCTTCTTAAATATTAACTTAGAGCTCGTGGCTTAGTAGCAGTGCAGTCGTGGGAAAGGTAAAATGTTGGGTGACTGCATTTGGGCACAGACTTCCTCCCTTATTTGTGTTAAGCAAGACTGTTAGTCGATGACAATCTCTAAGGACAGATAATTTGAGTTCCAGCGTTATCTCCCCGAATGAGTAACTGCAGAAGGTCTTCAATGACACCCAGCAGTGTGTGGTTTGGAGGCTGGTCCAGGAGGGCAGTGACATCTCCGTTCCTGTATTTACTTGGGGCATTATTGTTTCTCCAGCAGAAAACCCACATGATTTCTGACAAACGCATTGCCACAGGGCTTTGTGCCTTCCCCGAGTTTGCAGAAAAGGAACTGGCACCAAGTACAGTAACTTCTCCCTGAAGATTTGGGGCACTCGTAGATTTTGATGCATGGATCTTAATTGACTGTAACTCGTTTATAAGATAATAGCAGTATTTGACACTGGATTAAATTGCAGAATTGTCATGCAAACAATGCATATCTCACGTAATTTAATTAAACCAGAACCAGACTTCTTGGGTAATAGGATCAGAGGGCAGGAGCAGAAAGTGGGTGTTAGAAGCTCAGAGGCAGAGGGCCTTGTAAGAAAAAAGGTGTCTTGGAATGAAAATACCGTAGTGATACCTATCTTGTAGTTTGTTTTTTTCTAACAGATAACCCATTGGCTGTACGTTGAGAGTAGTATTTTGTTCTAATTTTGATGCAATGCAGTTCAAACAGTCTGTGCTCCACAGAGGGAATTAAAGAAGACAGAAGCTCGAACTCTTTGCCCTCATGTGATGCACGTGATAGAAATTGTGTCTGAGTTACTGTCGGATGCAGGGATTGTGCTGGGCAGGCTCGGGGCAGGGAGGTGCGCCTGGGGCTGCGGGAGAGGCTGCGAGGGTTATCAGCTACGCAGGGTGTTTCTGGTGCAGTAGAGAGTAATTATGGCTGAATTGGTGTGGAATGGCACCCTGAAAGCACCCGAGGGCAGAAGTAGCAGCTGTGGATGGTTTTTGTTCTGGCTGGCTTTAGATGTTCAGCTTGTTACATCACAAGCACTCAGCACCTCTCTGTGTTTCTTTCACAACTCCTGTAGTAGTCAATGGACTTTCTGTGGCCTCTCTGCTTATTTCTTTTTAGAGTACAGTCCTCAGAAAATGAAAACTTCTTTGACTCTGCAGACTGTTGACGAAGATGTGTGTGCTGTAGCAATGTGGCAGAAGTTGTTTTTTCAGAACAGTGTCCTGGGGTTTATTTCACAGATTTGTTTTTGTTGTCTTTTACAGTATAAAGGAAATGAAGATGGGGAGACAGTTATCATTGAAAAAGACCATTTTATGGATGACTTTTTCCAACAGGTAAAGTTATAGTTTTCACCATGGATTAAAGACTTACTGTTTTCTCTCTGTGCCTTTTAATTTCAATAATTAGGTTTAACAATTCATCTACATATGCTACCCAGTATTGTTTGTAAATGCCAAAACAAATGTTGGTAACACTTCATTAGTTTATGTCAGGATATTTGCTGTATTTATTGCAGAGAAATGTTTTTAATTCCCTATCAACAAGAAATTTGCTAATAGAACTTTAAAATAGTTGCTTATTAAGAATATTAGCACTTAAGTTTTTGGCCATACAGAATATATTTGCTATTAACAATACCGTTTTTTAGTTAAAAAAATAATTACAGACTATTTAAATGTCAACATTTCTGCTGGGATTTCTTTCTCTGGTACTTACAGATGAAATTGTTTGGGTTTTATTAGCAGGTTTTTTTGTTTTTAAAAAAATATTTGCCCTGAATTATTCTAACGTCGTCTTTGCCATATTTCTCTTCCTCTAGGTTGAGGAAATTAGAAATAATATAGCAAAAATAGCACAAAATGTGGAAGAAGTGAAGAAGCAGCACAGCATTATCCTGTCAGCACCAAATCCTGAAGGAAGTGAGTAATAATTTTAAAGATTTCACATAACTGTGGCTAGATATTCTGAAATATTGTTTGTTTTAGCTCTCTACAGGAATAGAACTTCAGGTGTTCAGAATGCAAAATGTAACACTAAGTAAATATTTTCATTTTTGATATTGAATTAATACTTCCATTTGTTTATTTTAAGTCTCATTTGAAAAAAATGTATTTTCAGAACATTTCTTGCATCATCCAAACCTTTTCTAGACCAAGACTCAGGTTAATATGGGATTTTTTTCCTCAGAAACTGAGAGGTTACTTATGTTTCTTCTAATTTGTGAAAATGTTGAAGCTGTCAGCTGAAGGTTATACTGTCAGGTGCTGTCCTTCTGCTTCAGTAGGGTCGAGGTCCTGTCTAACCCCCGGGCCAGCTGCTGCAGCAGTACTTCCAGTTCCACGTGCAGCCCTATTTTCGGAGGCGTGAGCCCCAAAGCTGGAAGTGAAGCTGTGCTTTCTGAGCAGAGAACTCGGAAGTTCAGGGCACTTGCCCATGGACCCTTCCCTGTTCTCAGCCCTTGTTAGCTCCAGGCACGCCTGTGCTCTGGGCAGGGCTCAAAGAAAAGGGAAGAAAAGATGCTGAGAGATTTTTTTTTTTTTTGAATGTTGCAATGCTGGCTTAACATTTATCTTGTTGTTTCATCTTGTTGATGAAAACTGAACTTCGGGTGTTAGTTTATACTGTCCCCCTATTTTCCTTGGTGTATGTTTATATTCCTACAACTGATTTTGCAGGCTGCTTTTTCAGTGAATCTCAGGTTTAATCAGGGTTCATCCGAACGTTTAAATGTATGTGGTCTCAGCTCATTTATCAGCCAGTGTTTGTGCTAAAAACTGTGCTCAAAATTGCATCTGAACTGTATAGGAGCGTGCAGTGAGAGCACTTGTGAGCGATGTGTGTTGTTGTGGGTCCAGTGCTGTCAGTGGGCCCTGTGACAGGGATCTGGCAGAGCTCCCCGTGGATGCTCTGGGTAGAATTCCTCAGAATGTAACAGGCAGTGCATGGCGTGGATCTGTCAGTGCGTGTGAGAGCAATGCACACGTGGTACACAGCACAGCTGAGAAAAAGGGGAGGTAAATCTGTACTTTCACTTGCACTTAGTAGCATTTAACTTTTGGCTAGCAAATTAACATTACCCTGAATGTGTTAAAAAAACTGTTTATCACCTGGTTTAGTTGAAAGTTTGGTAATAATAGCATTTCCCAGGTGTAAGCCTGTCGTAAGAAGCAAGAACCTGATGGTTGCTGTTATAAAAACAGTATTTAAGGTACTTAGGAGGATAATAAACTCCAATTCTGCAGGGTTGTACTGAATACAATTCTGAGATTGCAAGGTAGATTTGTAGACTCTTGCTGACTTATATCATTAACAGTTTAAAAAAAATCTATTTTTTAAAGGAACGAAGGAAGAACTTGAAGAACTAAATGAGGAAATAAAGAAGATTGCTAATAAAATCCGGGCCAGGCTAAAGGGTAAGTTGTGAGGACAAATAAAACTCCTTGCTTTCAGAAATAACCTAGAAAATTACAATGCAAAATAATTCCTCTGTGTAGAAATGTATTCTGCAACTCAAATGCTTTTTTTGGGGGATGATATTTTGGAAGAAGATTAACTGCAAAAAGACACCTTTTAAAATTTTCCCAGTGTAACAGACTGTAGTGCAACTCTGTTAAGAGTATGATTGAAACAATTATCTGTGTTTAAAGATCTCTACCAATCATCAAAATTATTTAACAATTTTATTTATGTATCACTGCCACCCCTCTCCTCCCCTGAAATGTTACACATGTCTATGGGGAACTTGTACCTTTAAAAAGTAACAATAATATTTACAAAGCTATTGAGCTACACTGTTAAGTAACTGCCATTGACTGAGTGCTCTTGTCCTGTTCTTAGCTATCGAACAGAGTTTTGATCAGGGTGAAAATGCTAACCGGACATCAGTGGACCTCAGGATAAGAAAAACACAGGTAGGATCCCTCCAGCTCAAAGAAACTCAGTGGATTCTGGTAATGGGGAGAATGAGTTTAACTGTTGTGAAATCGTTTCCCGTGGGGTTTTGTTGGGCTGTGAGTGCCGCTCTGAGTTGTTGTGTGTGACAGAAATGGCCCTTTCTGATGGCCCTTTCTGATGACCCTTTCTGTCCGTGTCCCACCCCTCACACCAGCACTCCGTGTTGGCACACAAGTTCGTGGAGGTCATGACCGAGTACAACGAGACCCAAACGCTTTTCCGGGAGCGCAGCAAAGGCCGGATACAGAGACAGTTAGAGATAAGTAAGTGACCCAAACACCCTTCTGAACAACCCAAATCACCTGCTGTTAGTACCTGCCTTGTTGTGTATTAATTAAATGTGGTGCAAAGCATCAGAGATCTTGGACAGCATCTTGAAGTGTGGGAGAGAAAAGAAACAATTTTACTGCATGACACAAACTCTTTGATATTACAACAGCTGTAAAGAAAAGCGAGAAAACTCACTAAATAATTTCTTTTAGATTGAAAATTATTAAAGAAATTATCTTTTTCCTTTGCTTCATTTACTTCCAATGTCACAGCTTTAAATGAAGCATTAAGAAAAGCTGCGTTCTGAAACAGCAAGTGTTATTAAAAGCCATTCCAAAATTAACATGCCTAACAGGATAACATCTCTTTTTATGTGATGCCATTTTTGTCTACAAGGACACTTGTTAAATTCATCTGGCATAAAATCAGTGCTGCTGTTCTGTGTGCTTTAATCATTTGTTGACTGACTCACATATGACTTACTTCCAATTCATTGTTATGAGTATTTAGAAACGTTCCTGGCTTTACTTTGAAGTACAGCACCTACCTTGGAAGGTGTCTAAAAAGTGCCTAAAATTAGTCTTTTTTTTAATATGCTCCATATAAGTGAATACATACATTGCTGAAACAGGGAATGCAAACAGAGAAACTGGCAAATTATAAGAAAATTTTGCTTTTCATGTGCTTTTCAAATTTGTCATTAAGCCTCTGGTGATAATGGTTCAATTCAGCATTTCAGTAGAGTTGATTAGGCAAGTTAAGTTGTTCTTTGCTTGTGTTTGAGGGGAGGGACCCCAATACCTCAGGACATGGTTAAGTTAAAGTTGTTATGATCCAATTAGAGCCTTCAGCTTTTCTTAAGCATTACAAATTTTAAAGCAGGTTTTGCAGCATTCTTGAGTATTAACATCAGAAAGTAATATTCAAACTGTATCTTTCACCTGGTGGGACAGAATCATGTAAGTTGGTGCAGATATTCAACTTATTTTTCATTGGCAGAATAGGGATTTGATATGTAATTGTTAAAACTGTGCGATACAAATCCTTTGGCTGTGTTGGATTCGTTGTACCAGTGTGATCAACAGGATTCAGTTGGCTCAAACATGCAATGCTAAACTGCATCAAAGCAGGAGTGAAGGCACACTGGGGGTTATCATCTTCTCTGTGTGGAACATGAATGGATTCCTGGGTCGGTAAAATCAAATTTATGTAAAGATTTCATTGCCCACACAGTGGTGGGGTGAGTGACGTGACTGAATGGAATAGGTAAATACTGAGTGTTATATGAACAGCATTCTGAAGAACACTCCACGTAGCAAGGCTCATACATAGATTGTAAATGTTTCTGATCAAACCCTTCAATTTGACAAAGAAAAGACCTCAACCAGCCAAGCAAAAACAGCCCTGACCAGGATTCTTCATGGTAGCTTTGAATCTACATTTGGTTTCTGACTATTGCTTGATATTTTCTGGATCTTGTGATAAGCAAAATGGCCCTTGGTAGTGGCTGAACACTACAGGGTTTTATCCTGCCAAATCGCAATGCAAGAATTGCCTCTGAATTGTCATCCTTCTGGGTGGTAAAATGTTATGTTCAATAATGAATAAGTGATGTTATGTGAAGTCCTGTTGTTTTTGTCCTAGCTGGAAAGACCACCACTGATGAGGAACTGGAAGAAATGTTAGAGAGTGGTAATCCTTCCATTTTCACTTCTGATGTAAGTATTTCTGGTCCAGTTATGTGCCTTCTGTTCTGCTGCTCCCGCTCTTTACAAGTGTGTTGGCACTTGCTTATGTCCACGTGTCTTTCCATTCTCCCAAAGATTATATCAGACTCTCAAATAACCAGGCAAG
The DNA here is from genome assembly GCA_014706295.1 of Lycocorax pyrrhopterus obiensis. NCBI lineage: Eukaryota > Metazoa > Chordata > Aves > Passeriformes > Paradisaeidae > Lycocorax > Lycocorax pyrrhopterus. The sequence goes on along the minus strand of JACSVZ010000003.1, from coordinate 12,992,757 downwards.
CCCTGAACGAAATCGAGTCACGTCACAAGGATATTATGAAACTGGAATCCAGCATTCGGGAGCTTCATGAGATGTTTATGGACATGGCAATGTTTGTTGAGACTCAGGTAAACGAACCAGCTAAAACACATTTATGGGATGGCGGGTTCTTTCCTCACTCTTCCTCTTTGCAGTGTGCAGAAGCAGTTGATTACATTCAGATAGTGCAGACTTGAGTGGTTCTGGGCTGTGATTAGAATATATGAAAGTTAAACACTGGAGGTTTTTGTTTTGTTGTGGACAAATTGACCATCTCAATGCGCTTATAGGACATGCTTTCCATAACTGACCACAGACTTGCCTTCCAGTCAGTATATTTAATATTTCCTTCAATATGCTTAATTGCAATATGCTGGAACATCTTTGTGCATGTTTAAGTACGAAAAGCTGTCTCCTGGGACACTGGTTAATGCCTTGGGAATTTCGGATTCTCAGCCATAGTGGAGTAGCAGGTGTGTCAGCAAGGCTGTGTGCACCTTGCACTTCATGCAGAGGTGCAATTGCTGTGGTCACTAACAGGAACATAAAGGGCTTGACAAGTCCTCCAAGTCATCTCTTGTATTTGTAAGCTTTGTCTTGACATGTACATAAATTTGTTCTGTTTTTAGTCTTTAAATACCAATTATCCAACAAAAGTATTTTTAACTTTGATCTTAAAATGGTTTGACTTCTGCAGGAAAGTGAAAAGAATAGTGTTAGAAGAGAAACGTGCCTGAAAAGGACTATTTTTTGTAATTAGGTTTTGTTCTAGAAGTCCTTTGTTGCTTTGATATTAAATAAACAGCCAAGAGAAATTGGTAGCAGGTTTCTTTTGAATTACATATGAACGAAAGTTACTTGTGCATCATTCTGTAATGCTTTGCTGTTTACTGCTGCTGATTATTTCTTCTGATGGACAGAGACACAGGTAACAGACTTGCTGTCATTTTTCACCAATCCTCCATTTCATTGCCAAATTTCATTCATCGTAATTAATTGGAATTTGTCACGCATCGACATCCTAATCCCTGAGTTCTGAGGAACTCTCATGTGTGCATTTCCTAGAGAGCTGTTGAACCCTGTGTGGAAATAGTCCATGTTCTTTCCCACTGCAGACACACCAGGGATTTCTGATCTCGAGTGTGTCACTTTCAGCTTTGGCTGTTGAAACATCCCTCCCACTCAAGGGATGTTTTCAGCTGGTCAGTTCTTGTTCCCGCCCAAGGGGGAAATCTGCCTGCCCTGCTCGTGAGCATTCCTTGTTTGGTGAGAGCTGTGAGCCCTTGCTTCTCATTCCCTTTTTCCTTTACACGCCAAAGCAGAAAAAATGTCATCCCCAGTATGTACATCATGGACTTGTGAAAGTAATTCTTGATGTTCTGGAGCCTTTCTTTTAGATTCATTAAACGAATATCCACAGGTTCCAATAATGTGTTTTTTCTTCAAAATTTCATTTTAAGGGTGAAATGATCAACAACATAGAAAAGAACGTGATGAATGCGACGGATTACGTGGAACATGCAAAAGAAGAGACAAAAAAGGCAGTTAAATATCAAAGTAAAGCACGGAGGGTATGTTGTCTCTCTGTAATTGTGCTAGTCAGTATTTTAACTTAGCACAGGAACATGTCCAATGTGAATTATTTTGCTATAGTTAATATTGTAAATTTATAATACCAACAGAGGACAGACACTTCTTGGACTGTGAAAACAGATCAGCAATTCATGCACAGCTAAGGGTGTGTTCACAATTTTCAACTCAGAGCTGCCATTACAGACTGTAAAAACCCCCCAAAAAGAATTAATGTATTATTCCAGTACATAAATTCACATGTTTTTCTTACTAACTTCCACAATACCTTAAATTATTCAGATTCTAAATAACCTTAAAAGTTTTTTGCTGTTTGTCACTGGTAAACTTACCTGGATTTAAAGCTGTAAAATCTATATGCTAGCAGGAAAAATAAAAGTGCTTTTGCTGAAATAGGGTTATTTTTTTAAAATTCTGTCTGTAATTATTAGTTTTACAGATAAATGAGGGGGATCTTCCCCCTGGGAAGGGTGTGACATTGTGCCATGACACTGAATTTGTGGGGGACTTGGGTTCAGAGGAATGTTCCGGCATTTTCCATGGCACTCGTTTTGTTTCAGTATCTTTCTTCCCATCAGACACCAAATAATATATTCTGATATCAGACTACTAAGTAGTTTATTTTTACATTCCAGTTTCCCCTTTTGATACGCTGTGCAATTCGGTGAGGCTCTTTATGGTGAGCTGGGTTTGAGGGAATAATCCATCTCTCTGTAGATACAGATTTACACAGAGATAACACGCCTGGTTCATTTACAAAAGATCCTTTCAGAAGTGTTAAAAGAGCCCACTTAGTATGTTTGTAAATGGTGGTTGTGTCATCTCTGATAACTGTGTAGCCATTAATCACGTGAGTTTACCTGTTTAAAAATGTTAATTCTTACATTTGCAAGATTATACAGATAAATTTATCTCAATTTGAGAATACAGGAGGCTTTAAAGTGCTTGTGGATCTAAAAACTGTTTGAAAAATTGAAAATAAATGCAAGTGTTAATGTGCTTAATATTAACAATACCTTGTTTTTTGACAGAAAATGTGGATAATTATCATTGTGTCAGTGGTGTTGATTGCCATAATAGCTCTAATCATTGGTTTGTCTGTTGGTATTCGGTGATGCTTGGATAACCTCAGCATGCATGGCTTCCTGCCACTGTGGCAGTAAGTAACTAATCAACTAATTTGGCTCTTGTTTCCTCGGTGTTGTTGTGCTAACCCTTAATGTCTGTGCAGGGCCGTGGGGGAGGGCTGGGCGCCTCGCTGGCTCTGCTCTCTGTGCCCTGTGACAGTTCTGCGTGTGGATGCTGCAAACTGACCCCTGGGTGACCGGCCCAGGGCACAGAGTGCAGCCACTGCCCAACCGGCAGCAGCAGCAGGAAATGACCACAGAAAGCCAAGAACTGGCTCACAGCTCTTGGAATTATTTTTTTTTTTTATGCTGAAAGTTCACATCAGCAAACAATATGGAATGCTAAGTACACTTGGAACTTTATCAAATGGGGGTTTCTGTGGGCTTAAGTTGAGTTTTTTAAAAAAAATAGATGGCTGCAATCATAAAGGTGGCTATTATGGCTTGGAGAGCATCTTAAAATTTCTTAGTTTGAAACTGTTTATTAATGCTAGACTAAAGGAAACAGTGGGAGATAACAATGTGTTTAGGACATGAGGTGTTTTTCAGTGTTCATGTTTTTGCTGTAGTGATGTACCATTTCTTGTCCAGAAAATGCTTAGCCAGGCTAAGTAGGGAATAGGAGTTAACTGCTCTGGGTCCAGTAGAAATGCAGCCTTTAACATGCAGTGTCTGTAAGCTCTGTACAGAGCACTGCGAGCAGGTGTCAGTTCAGACAGCTCATCAGAAATTCAGATTTCTGTACTAACACTCTTTTAACATCTAAGTTTTCGTTTTGGTGTTAGAGATCCTCCTCAGCTCGGGTTTGTGGGCAGGGAGCAGAATTTACTGTCATTACTTGCAGTCAGAAATTCCTGACCCAGGGTCTCACCTCGATGCATTTACACAGAACCAGCTCTCCTTTTTTAACCCTTGCAGCTTTAACCTCTGAGCTATTACCCACACCCTGTTTTTACTGACCTTCTGGTGAGTTCCACTAAGGGTGCAGACGTAAAGGTTTGAGCAGGCTGCAAATATTTATCCAAGGAGGGTGGCAGTGAGCAGTTACTTAGACTTGACCTACATCTGTTTCTAATGATGTTTACAGAAGTTGGGTATGAGTAACAACCATTATTCTGTAAAGGAAAACAGAGAAATGTTGCACAGACGGCTCTGTCTTGTGACCATGGTTACATGTATGTTAGAAACAGGAAACGAGGAAGTCATAGCAGTGATTGCTCCTTAGAAAGAAAATCCCAAGGCTCAGCCTGGGTGTCAGTATTACTGTGGCTCTGAATATATTTAAACAACTCTGTCTCTGACAAAGTATTTCAGTCTTAACTTTTCTCTCTTTTCCCTGCAGAAATTGATGTTCATAATAATATGTGTAACTGTATTGCTTCTGATACTTGGAATTATCCTGGCAACAACTCTGTCCTAGCAAGCACATTCCAAGAGCTACGAACCTTCAGAAACTCCAAAACATCTTCAGTAAAACCAAACCTTTTCCACGGATGATGCCTGACACTGTCCCAGGATGATGACCTGTCACTAATGGTTAAAAATGAAAGCAAAATCACTCTTAATGTTTACTCATAAACGAAGATCAGAATGTATTAGGATGTGTATGGATTTTGCATCACAAACTAGACACGTGCAAGACTGCAACTTGCTCCTACTTGTTTTGAAGTAAAGTAACTTAGGATTTTTTTCACATCTCAGTGTTACAGTTGAAATAGGGAGTTGAGAGACTATTGAGTTTTGACTGTTTGGCTTTTTTTCCTATTGCTAATCTAATTCTAATCATGACTTTAAGTACCTTGCCAGTGCTGCCTTTGTTGGCACTCTTGTGAATGTTTTTATGAGATGTAGCCTTGTGTTTAAGTGTATTAATTATTTAGTCACCGTAACCTATTTAAACTTTATGCTTTTTCTCCAACAAGTGCTAAAATATTTTATCCTGAAAAGACTGCTCATTTAACTGCCTAGTGCATTACACCTGAGAAGAAAAGAGAAAAAAAAGCTTTTTTACACTTGCCAGTTTTTTTATTTTTTCTTCCAAGGTTAATTGCTTTAAATACTTCCTTCATAGTTAATAAGAAGTTAATTGCAACATTTCTGGTGAAAGCATACAGCTCTGAAACACGCTGAGTTTGCACTTGAGCAGGTGATTTTCCAGGTAATTCATGTGCAAAGGAACCTGGTGGATCAGTTTAGCCTTATTGCTTATATGAATATGGCAGAAATGACTTTATAAAGCCAAATCAAGTTTTCTTGTTCTGGAGTTTGCTGATGTTGATGTATGAATATAGCACACGGGGATGAACTCCCCAGAAGAGTCTGACACATAATACAAACTAAGACACTGATTTGTTATGGAGTTTGTGTGGGTATAACATAGATGAAGTGTTTTGGTGTGTACATGCCTGTTGTAATGCCAGCTTGCACGACTTGAAAGCTTGAAAGAATTCAAATGTACCCAAATAACTACATTTAATGTTACAGGTTATTTTTGTATTTTTGTGTGTAAAATATTTGTAACTTGGGTTTGTGACTCCTCATTGTTTAAGCATATCCGTGTAGATATGTAGATACATTTACACTCTGAGAAGTAGAGGAGAGGATAATTTGTGCCTTTTTAAACACAGTCTAAAACTATACTCATCAATGTTTTCAGATATTCAGCTCTCATGTTAACTGCAGTAACTCGGTCCTACAAGTTTAGCATCCTTAAGCTTAGGTTTTGTTGAAAGTGTCTGAGATCAAAGTTACTCAGTAAGCGAGAATTCAGACTTCATAAAATTCAGCAAAGTTTACAATTTATATTGTATGTATGAATATTCCTCCTTTGCTGTCCAGGTATACTGTGAATGTGCTGGAGCTATTCAGATGTCAAACATGTTTAAAAAAAGAAAACAAATGTCATTATAATTATTATTGGTCTCTTTGCAAGTCAGCCATAAAGAAGTCGCTTGAAAAATTCGGCTTCAGTAATGAACAAATTTCTTTTACCTCTAAGTCCAGAATGCTCACTGGTGTTTGTGAGGAAGTTTACATGCAAAGCAAGGAAGGATTGGTTGCCTTAATGCTCATTCTAGGTAAATATATTTTTTATTCTGTAGTTTTCTAGATTTTTATCAGTAAGTATTATTTATACAGATATGCAAATTAGATGGGGGAGAGTCACTCCTGCTGTTTACCAGCTGGTTATGTAAACTGACCCTCAAAATCCTGTCACGTTGAATTTTTTTCTCTATAATGCAGTAATTTGCCCATCAAGACCAGAAATTTGAATAGGCTACTCCGTAGTTTTTACTTCTTGTGGAACAGCTGCCTCAATGAGTTTGTTTTAAAGCAAAACAGACCTTTTCACATGAACCTCTTTGTTTGGTTCATACTGGAGGGGAGTAAATCTCTAACCTATGCACTAATAAACTCATCTATGCGAGTCTCTGGTGTCTGGCTTGTGTTCATGGTGTTACTGGGGCCTCTGGGAATATTCCCAGTACGAGTTTGAGTAAGGCTGGTGTGTTCTTGCAGTGACCTACAGTGGATTGCCTGCTCTCGGGGTAAGGTGGTGTCTGTCCTGCAACTTTTTACCAATAAAAGGTATAGAGACAATTATGAAGAAAATAATGGGATTTGTTAATTTAAGCTGTGACCATGGGGGAACTTTTCCAGAGAAGTGTTGAGGTGAGAAGCCCCAAGGTTTCATTTGAGTGAGTGCTCTCTTCAAATAGAAATAATTTGTGACAACTCCTGTAACAGTCTGACAGCAGTGAGGGTTTGCATGCAGAGTTAATGCCAAAGCACTTGGAAAACGACCAATTAATGACTGCCTGTCAGTAGAAACATAGGGAAAATGTTACATAGCTGCTCTTACACAGTTCAGTATGACCAGAATGCTCACATTGTTTAAAATGCAGATATCTGCTGCCTCTCACCGGCTGGGGGAAAGCACCAAACCTGGACAGGAATGAATCTCTAGCATCAGCTAAAGCTGTTATCTGCCGTAATTCTGCCTCTGCTGTGTTGTGTAAAACACAGAACAGTTTTAGGCAAAGGAGGGTTTGTTTGTCGAAGCACTGTGTGAGTTTTGATGCATGGAAGCCTGATAAAATTGAGAAGACAAAGGGAAAGGAGAGAACTGCTGCCTATGAGGAAGGATGCTTCTCTTTAAAAAAAAATCACATTATTTAAAAATAAAAGTTGTGCTTAGTGTGGTTTTGAGAGCACAGTTTGGATGTGGGCTTTGTTTCGGGTTGTGTGGGGTATTCCCAGGGGGGCGGTTGGGTGTGAATCTAAAGACTTAGGTTACGCAGTGTTAAATTTGATTTGATGTGTTCATGTGGCTCGGATGGCACCTCTGGAAATAGCCCTGGCCCCTCTGGAAATAGCCCTGGCACCCTGCACGGGGCAGCCGCGGGGCTCGGGCGGGGTTTGGCCCCAGTGCCACCAGCAGGGTACTCGCCAGGGAGAGTCTGGGAGCAAAAAGAGCATTTAATGAGCGCTTGCAATAAGGTTCTGAAGACCAAAAGTGCTTCTGGAATAAAGGTTTTTACAAAGGGAAATACATAGAAATGGTAAGTACCGACAAAATCCGTGTGCTTATGTACTGTGAGGAACAGTGGCTGCTTTGGCATTTCAGTCCATTTTACTGCAAAGAGGGGAAAGAAGGGTTTTAATGTTCAAGAGTAAATAGTTCCTAGAAAATGGCTAAGATGATGCAAATAGCTTCCGAGATGTAGCACTAAGTAGGAAGAACACATGGATTATTTTGCATACAAAATTATATTTTCTGTATCCATACTTCTGAGAGAATGTGACACTTGGTTGGGTCAGGCTGTGCCAGCTACTGTCAATTGAAAGTAAATCGGGCTGGGCAGCATTAAACTGGGTTTGATGTGACTCAGTTGAGAGAGAGTGACTGGGCAGAGGTGCTGTGTGTGTAGCAGCTCCCCTGACAGCCCTTTGATGTGGTGTTTCAGCTTCAATACGTGTTTGACAGGGTGACTTGGTCAGTGCTGCCCACAACTGTTCTGTTCCTGGACTTGAAAGGTTTGTAGTATTTTGAGTCTTGTATAACCCTCAGCAACGTTTCTGCCATCAGGCAAGTCTGTTGAAGTTTATGCAATTGATTTCATGATCTTAATCAGCATTTCCCCCTGCAGGGGTCTCGTGAGGGTTTTCCAGAAGTATTTCCCACACAGCTCCAGGAATTTGGCCACAATGTAGGTGATGTGCGCTGGCCAGGCTGACCGTGTTCTGTCCCTGATCCAAACCAGGCTGCTGGTCAGGAGCGGTGCTGGCCCTTAAAAGCACAGCTGGGCCCTGTTTTGTTTTTAATTTATAGCTGTGTTTTATATTGAGAAAGCGAAAACCCTTTGAATGCTGGCAGTGGGGCAGACAAAGCCATTTCATTCCGAGCTCCCTCTCAGCCGTGTGCACTTAATGCTGCGAATGTCAGTGGGGTGGAAAGGCGCTCAGAAAACACAATTAATTCTGATTGTATTCTTCCAGGCCTTCCCTGGGATTTCTGATTTAAGCACAGCTACCAATCTGGACCCGAGTCCAGGGAAAAGCTCTGAGGCCTGAAGCGTAGTTAGTGAGAGCAATTAAGCTCCAGTCCCCTCTGCAACATCGCCCGAAAGCCTGAGAGAACATCTCATTGCCGCAGCTGCGGCTCTCCCGCCTCGCTGCCCTGCCGGCTCCGGGAGCTTTGTGCCGAGAGGGAGCCTCGAGGAAGCTCCTTTGGCAGCTCTGTGTTCCTGAGGGAGCTCTGGGCAGGTGGCGTGAAAAGGAGAAAAACCCGAAGCTTCTACATTTGCAGCAAATATTGTAGGACCTTTGACCTGTGCTAAAGCAAAACGTGACCTTACTACCCGAGTAATTTTATTTAAAAAGAACCACAAAAGCATAACACAAACACCAAAAACCCACAAAAAAAGTATTCAATTTCACAAAATATGTCTCAGTTCTCTCTAGACTTTGTGGTTGCTGCTGACCTCCCTTTTCAAAATTTCAGTAATCACCTTTGTGCAGATTAATTGCCTTTTGAGAGTTTCAAATGCTGAATTGTTTGCTGTGCCCTTTCCATCTCAGGGCTGGGTGGCTGCTGACTTGCTCTGCAGAGTTGCTATTTTCCCCTTGCTACTTAATTTCTTTAATGAACTTTTGGTAAAGGCCTTTTAAAATACCGTGGCTGGCAGGTCTCAGCCTTCTGCAGAGCTCCAGATTGACTTGGGACCTGACCAGTGAAATGTTTGTCACTTTTTATGCCATTACTTTAATTGCTGGCAGCAATGACAGAATGCTGTTAAAAAAGGATACTTTTCCAAATGTAGACATTCTTAGCTATTGAGCCATCTAATTGTGGGTCTCAGATTTTCTGCCCATTTCTTATCTTGCTCTGGCTTTCCTTTTGTTTAGGCTGTGGCTTTTTGAGGCATAATTTCTTTTAATGTTGAATCTACCTTGTGGTATTTGTAGTGAAGAAAAATGGCAGTATGTGGCTTTACTTAAGAGGGACAGTCAGCCGTGATAAAGACTAATCTTGGTTCTATCCACGCTGCTGCCAACCATCCTTAAATGGGTAAATATAGCTGCAAGCAAGGGAGTCTGCCTGCAGCAGAGAGCAATCTGAAGAAAGAAATACGTGTATTAAAAAATCCAAACAAACTGCTTTTAACCATCTGAAAATCTGCAAAAAACCCCATTTCAAAACATCCTGGGCTTGAATCAGTTCATACAAGCACACATTGCATTTCCAGCTCACATGCTTGCTCTGCTTTTGATTTTCCCTTTTGGCAATTTATTCGGAGTAGAGACAGTGGGTAGAATCTCAGAGGACAATAAAAGCCAGTGTTTTGAGAACTAATGAAGTAATTATCTAAAGCATTATTTACAATGATTATTTAGAACATAATGAGACCCTTTAATTATGTTTGTTCTGCATAGCTAGCCGTTCAATAATTCAGGGTGTTGCCATACAATTTTCTCTATGTTTACTTTGCACATTTTTTGTTTAGGAGAATGTCGCATTTTTGTGCTGTGTGTAAAGCACAAAGCTGGGCCCTCTTCTGGGCATTGCTTGTCACACGGGAATCACCTGCTCCCTTCGGCTGGAGTAGGGGGCTTTTAGGTTCAGGCTTCTTCGGTGTGATGGAGAACAAAAGAAACGAAGATGCACCTGTTAAAGGCTGTTGTGGCTTTATTCCTGTAGAGGCACTGCTGGAGTATTTCCACACGTGCATTAGTCCTCTGATGTTTCTGGTGCTGAAGCTTGACTCGCAGTTTATTTTCATTTTGGGAGCCATGATGATTACGTTCCAAATGTAAGGTTTTTTTGAAAAGAGCTCATTTGTGCACGAGAAATTCAGAGCATTGTCAACATTTTAGCGTCTAATAAAAAAATCCACCACGCCTGTGAACTTGCTGCTACAATAAACAATTCGACTTAAGCACATCGTTAGCAGTGCCCGAACAGCAGAAGCTGCCTGCGGAGACGCATCTTCTGTCACGGGCGGGAGATTGTTCCTGCACCAGCGAAGCGTCGCTGCTCCGGGCTGCAGTGGCTGAGGATGGTGAGGAAAACCTGCACCTCAGAGGGGCTGGCCATTTATTTAGGGTCAAATCAACTCCCGTGGGACTCTTCCCACTGACTCCAAGAGATGCTGCAGGCGGTGGCTGATCTCCCACCTCCTTCTGTTCCCCTGAGGCAAACAGACAGCATGTGGAGGAGTACATCTTTATTACACTGGAGTATATTTAAAATATATAACGTAGGACCCTTCTAGAAGATTATAAAAGTTAAAAGTTAAAGGTTTATTAAGCAATACGGTGTTGGGTTTCAGGCGGCTGCTGTGCAAAAACATCTAAAAGAAATGCATTTAAATAGTGAGCCTATGATTAATCATGAATAAAGTGAGATTCTGAAATACCCGCCCAAGTACAAATGAGCTGCTTCCACTTAGAAACCACCCAGCATCTCCAAAGGTTAAAGATGCAAGACAGGCCCTGAGTAGGGAAGGAGGAAGTAAAGGCACAGGGAAAGGAAAGAGGAAATATCCCAGCACTGTGCCTGTTACCTTGGAGCTGCAGCTCGTGAAATGGTGCTGCCTGACTTTATTAAAAGTCAGAAGTCCCATAAGCCAATTTAGGCTCTCTCTAGAGGGTGTAAATGCTCTCAAGCCACTTTCCCTCTGTTGCAGAAGAAGGCTATCAGTCACACTGTGGATCAGGGCTATTCTCTGCTGGATTCCCCCAAGGCAAATCAATCACTTTCAAAAGTGGATAAGCCCTTGACTAAAGACCAAGAGGAAGACAAAGTGGTGAGTAACCATTTCCAACCCAGGGCGTACCAGAATTTGTCTGAAAACTTGCCTGGGTTTTCCTTTTGGAGGGGTGGAGTTATAGGCAACTATTTTAAATAAGCATTTAAAAAATCTTATATAGATTATAAATAATATCTTATATCTATAAATCTATATAAAATCTTATATGGATTATATATAATCCTCCATATAGAGGAACTGTGTAGAGCCTTGTTCATAAAATGCTTTATGGAGTAGGATGTGCCTCTAGTATGCAAAACAAGGAATGGAACCCCCAAGTCCTACAGCCTGGTAGAGACTGAGAAAGTGGAGATGCTTTTTGAAACAGAAAGTGTGGCCAACAAGCACAATCACAATGCAGCTACCCGTGAGCTCCAAAGCCATGACTTTCAGACAGTTCCTCTGGGAGTATTTTGGTGATGTCGTGGCTGTAACCACAATGCCAGTTCTGTGAAAGGAAAGTTGCTCTAGAGCCTGTGGAACTTTTGGTACCAGGTCAGTTTGGGTGTCCTGGTAAGTCTGAACTGAGCTGCAGATGCAGCTTTTGGAAACCAGCTCCTTGCACTTCAGTTGAGGAAATATGTTTGTCCCCACAACAAAAACCCACAGTAAGGATTCTAGTTTAATACCTGTGTCTCTCTCCTGGGTTTCCCACAAGGCTTGCCTGGTCTGTCTTTATATTCCCCACATCTGATATCCCCATTTGTGGTGAACTGATGCTACTGCCCCAATGCAAACATTCTCAACAGTCATTGTTAAAAACAATTATGACTCCTTTTCATGTTCCCCACATTAAAAACCAGTCCCTGCCTCCTGAGCTGCCTACCAAGTGCTACACTGATTTTTAAATAAATTAATTTGCATTTAGACTTCTCCTAGAGCATAGAGCTATTTCTCAGCACATATTTACACAGCTCCTCAATAGTCACCGATGGCAGGATTTAAAAAAAGTTCACCTAAAATTAGGTTCAGAACCATTATAAGAACCGCCCAAGTTCCTGCAGCAGGTTTTCAAAGTGCTTAGCAGAGTATTGAGTGAAGGGCATTTCTGACACGGAGCTGGAGAGCTGCCAGCTGTGGGTGAGCTTGGGAGGTTAATTTTGGGTTACAGTAATCTCGCCCTGTGCCTGAAGATTTGATCCAGGTCACCCTCGGTCTGCCAGGACAGGCTGGGGGAGAGCTCTGATGCTCTGCTCAGGCCCAAGGCCTGACAGCTGGGCACACTTGTGCTCTCTTGACTTTGAAACCATTTATAAATAGATTTTGTCAGAGTTCCCATTTATACAGTTCCCCCTAATGTATTTTTGGGCATGGTTTTCCTTCCAATGTGAGGCAAATAAAACCATGGAACAAATCAGTCTTAGAAAGAAAACATAAATTCACAAGGCAATAAAATTCAGCAAGTGTTGACATGTATTTCTAATCACAGCTGATATATTTATTTTTTTAATCTCTAAAATAACAGGAATTACCATAAACTTCAGGTGAGTTTGAAGAAAATAAAGGCAAATTCTCTGTTTCCCTGCAATCCAGCTGGACTCACATATCCATACACGAGAGTTGGGGTTAGGTCACAAATCTGCTTTCTGCGCTTCTCCTCACCAAAGCTGGTTCATTGCTAAGGCAAGCATGTGCTGAGCACTGAGTGACTCAGACCTGTGGGCCAGGATGCTTTTCTTGGGTTTCCATTGAGCATTCTGCCCATCCTACACAGATATAAATAAGTGCCCTTGCTGACTTCCCTACCATTTATACTAGAAAATAAATGTGGCATTATTGTAACTACATTAAAATATCTTTTCTGAGATTAAAGGGGAACTTTTCGCTGACAGCTGTTATAACCTTAAAGGTTCTGCTCTCACACACTGATACCCACAGTGCCACAACACAGTGCAGTAATGCAGAGAGGGAAAATAAAAGCTGAACTGAATTGCTGTAAATGATCAGTACTTAGACCATTCTGAGATCTGACTAGAGAAAAGAACAGACTCCAAACTTCCTTTACCAAAAAGACCTTCTGGCTTGGTATTGCAAGGTTCAACTTTCCTCAGATATGAGATGCACACCTCAGATGGGACCGAACACCAGGTCATGCTGGCCAAATAGAGACAGCCTGAGTCACCATCAGCAGAGAAGGGATGGAAATGAGGGTAGTGTGTTTGGAAAAAGAGATCTCAGTCACTTTGTTTACCCTCTGGGAGGGGTTTTGGCTACACAAGATTAAATGTTACGTAAAGTGAGAAAGCAGCTGCTGTGCCAGTGCTTACGGCCAGCACAGAGCGAGGGGCAGGGGGCATTTCACAGCGGAGTCCAGCTCAGCACCCACGAACCGGGGAAAGAGGCACCAGCCTTCCCGGAGGAAGGAGTGCGGAGCTGCCCCGAACCGAGCAGGGAGGCGTGAGGCCAATTCCCCACGTGCTTTGTGGTGTTTATTTAGGTTTGTACGCTCTGGGAGGCAGGACTGGCTTACACCGACTGCAGCACGCTGCGAAATTGACCCGTGCTTCAGCAGCATCCTGACATTTTGAAAAGGAATCAATGCTAAAATATCCAGCCCACTTACACCAGCACTGCCACACCGGGAGCAGCAGAGGAACCGAGGGCCCTCCCGGTGTGCTCCTGTGTCCCACCCCGCTCCAGGGATGCTGAGGAGGAGCCCCCTCAGCCCGAGCAGCCTTTTCGGCTGTGCCGCCGCTGTGACCGCAGCCACGGACATCCCTGCTGCTCTACCCATCCCCAGGCACACCCAGCGCGGGATCCTTCCTGAGGCTGACAGGGACACAGAACACGTGCAAGGGACAAACTGCTCCTAATGATGCCACCAGTCCTTGGGGCTGCAGGGTGTCCCCCCCGTGCCACGGCAGAGCACAGCTCACACCACAGCGAGCACTGCCCGGGGGCAGGAGGGCAGCAGGGACTGAGATCTGCCCTGTCCTGCCTGGTGCCACATCTCACCTGTGCCACGAGCTCTCCTGGGCTCTGCTGTGACAACGGGGCCTCACTGTGTGAGAACAAATGGATTTAAGACCAACAGCATCACTGAGGCATTTCAGATCTATTCTAAAGCATTTTAATAAGCTGTTGATGGATTTTGTTCCACAGTCCAGAGAGGGCAACAAGAAAGCAAAACAAACATCTGGGAAGTCTCCATGCTGCAGATCTGAGGGCAGAAGCAAAGAGAAGGGCAGCTCAGTAAATGTTAAGAAGAGCAAGGTGAGTGTTACACGCTCTGAAACCTTCCTGTTCTTTCCTGCCAGTTGCTGAGACACCTCTCACGGCATTGACACGATCCAGAGGTGATGAATGTCAGGTGAAACAGCTGTCTGCACCCTGCCCGGCACAGGGCACACGGGGATTTACCTCGGGTTTGGCTTCCCTGATATGTTTGGTTTGTTTCATGGTCCAGCACAAGTTACGTAACTCTCTGCAGTTTTAGGAGTTACGTTGTGGATGTTAACCAGTCACAGGACTACCCCATTATGACTTTTCCTTTTTACTCTTCTAAGTGGAGTTATTTACTGCTTTTATTGTACCTAATTTAAAATATTGGTCAATTTGAAGTGATCCCCCAATAAAGAAAGATGCTGATGTTAAATGCCTTTTGTGATGATTCCTGAATATTTGTTTGCACGTGTGGCTTGTGCAAGAGGGGGATCAACATCTTTCCAAAAACCCTTGAGTCTGAGGCTGGCATGGAAGAAGGAAGCAGTGAGGATAACCCAGGATACCCTGGAGATGGAGGCACAGCCCTGTTTGCCGACAGAGAAACTGCTTTGCAGTGACATTGGGGTGCCTCAGTGATAAAAACTTTACCTGATCTTTCCTCTGATTCGTCTCTTCTGTTCAGTAATGGATCCTCTCTCCAGAGCTTTCAGTGCTTCTCCCTTCAGCAGATACAAACACGATAAAAAAGTGCTTTAAAAAAATCAATAAACACTTAAGTGTTTGGCAACTGTCAGACTTTTACTGCATCATTTACTCAACGGTTTAATGCTTAATAGAAGAAAGTCACCAGCTAAATATTCATGTGCAGATTTAGCAGATACAACACACCTCAGGTTGGTTCTGCTTTTCTGACTCTCTTCATTCACAACAAAATCCATTGTCCCAGAGCACAGGAGCTGCGTGCTGGGGAGTGACACCTGATGGACCTGCTGGAGGCCAGCGTCAGGATAGGTTTGTGGGAATCTGCCCCCATTCCAGTTTGGGGCAGCAGTTTCCATCATTCCAAATTTGGAGCCTTTTTTGGCTTAAAGATGCCGAGTCGGTGTGAGCCGTCCCGGTTGGCACAGCTGTACCTGGGGCACATTAGGAGCCCCCTCCCTCCCCAGGGAGGGGCTGCTGGGCTGGGCTGGGCTGGGCTGGGCTGGGCTGGGGCACGCCGAGCATCCCTACAAAGGCAGCCTGGACGGGTCAGGTACCCCTGGAACAGACCCCAAACGCAGCAATGGGATGGGATGGATGCAGCGCTATCCCAGAGCCAGGACTGGCTACAGCTGAGCCCAGTGCAGGCACAGCCGGGCCCCAGGAAAGGGCAGAACCTGCAGAGAGTGAGGGCAGGAAGGTGAGGAATGGCCCTGGAGCCCCCGGGTGCGGGCAGGGGGAGCAGACACCCGCGGGCAGCCCCGAGATCGCTCCCGGAGGGGAAGGGAGAGCGGCTGGCAAGGAAGGGGTGAACTCCAGCCTGGCAAAGGGCAGGGAGAAGGCGTTGCTTTAATTTTTGCCTGTTTCTCACTACCCAGGCCCGTTTTAATTGGCAGTGCACTGATTTCCCCCAGTTTTGCCCGCGCTGGTGAATGGCGATGCTGCCCTGCCCGACCCCGGCCCGGAGCTCTCCCGTCCCCCGAGCACTGCCGGGCTCAGCAGCGAGCCTCAGTTTCCCCTCCGCCCCCGCCCAGCGAGCTCGGCCGCACGGAGCTGCTCCCGGGCAGGGTGTGCCGGGGTCCGCACAGCCTCGGGAACGCAGAGCCCGGAGCTCCGGGCGAGCCGCAGGCTCGGCAGCGAAGGATGATTTCCTACCGAGCTGCGGGATGCTGCGCCGGGCGAGCACAAGGCAGAGCAGCAGCGCGAGGTCGCCATCCGGTGGCGAACGCGGCGGCATCGCTGCGGCCACCGACCCCGGCTGGCTGCGAGCCACTGCGGGGAAAAAGGAGAAAAGAAAATAAATTGTCTGCTTTTCATTTCTTTGTGTTATCCCAATCTCTTCACCTGTGATTGATCAAGCGAGATTGTCTCTTACTCACTTACAGCTTGAATGAAATGTCTGAGGAAGAAAACTTTCAAATGAAGCACTTATGCTATGATTTTTGACAGAATTTGAATTAAATTCTTTCCCTCAGACAAAGCTTTAGCAAGAATGACATGAAAAAATGTATTTTCTCCTTACCAGGCTGTCAACCCTTCAACTTCATTGACATTGTCATCCAATAACAGTGCTGTCATCACAAAAACAATCACCAGAACTCTGCCTCTACAGCAGAAAATGCACTTTGTCAATGTTAAGTCTCAACATCTGCGAAGTATCAACAAACAATCCAAAAGCATAAAAGATCTGGAGATCCAACTGCTGCAAGGGGAGTGTGAGGAACTCCTAAATCAGCTGGGATGCCTAAGGGTAGGTAAAAATCCAGTTACATTCTTAATATCGAACTGTGCTGGTAAACAGTTACATTGAAAACAGTTTATTGATAGGTGTTTTAGACCCCAAATATTTATCTGTCCATTTCTCACTCAAACAGACAATTTACCCAATATTTAATACCAATAAGCTGTCCTGTGTGGAGCAGAGTTTGGGTCTGAATTCACAACACTTCTGGTTTAGACTCAAGTCAAGACTTCCACTGAGGATATAAACTTGTACTTTGGAATTCTCAGTGGCATTCCTGTACTTCGTATTCACTATCCCAACATCAAACTCTTCTTGGCATTGTCTTGTACTAATTTTGTGCCCTCCCAGCAGCATCTCTGAGCCCTTTGTACAGCAGCGAATCACATGAGAGGAATAACTTCCAGTTGCCAAAGGCTGGGATTGCCCAGCTCGTTTCCTACCTAACCTGGCTTGATCAGCAGCCAGAGGAAGCTCCCTGAGCTGTTGGGGTGCCTGAGGTGCAGGATGTGCTGCTGCTGCTGTGGGGAGATTGATTTTAGAGGGCAGAGGATTCTTAGGGCAAACACAGAAACTGACCTGCAGAAATCCAGGTCCAGGGCTACAGCAGATGCTGCTGTTCAGTCAGAGACTCAGCTGTGACAGAGCCTATGCCCCTGTTCCACGTGTTTGACAAGAGAGAAATGGAGGATTTCCTGTGCTGCAGGAAGGGCTGCTGGGGCAGGCGCCAGGAGACACCGAGGAGCTACTGAAGCAGTCTCAGAAGGAGCTGCTGTGGCTTCAGAGACAGCTCTCCTTCGTCTCCACAGCAGGCCCTGGCCGTGTCCTGGCAGCAGGGAAGGTGAGCTCCTTTATTGTTTTTTCATTCAAAAAGTGCAGTTAGCAAGGGGAGGGTTTATCTCTGTTTGTTTTGGTTCATTGAAGCAACACCCTGCAAGACTGGCTTTTCATACGAAGGGGACTGAGAGGAAAACTCACCTCTTAGGATGTATTTTAAATAATTGTTCCATGTAACTCAGACTGGAAAGAACATGAAATTCATTCTAGCCTGTGAAAAGTTACAAATTAAGAGTTAAAATGGTATTTCATAGAGCCCTTAGCATCTACAGAAAGGTGTTCTTTCTGTTTTTTTGTCTTTTGTTCTCTCTTCCTCTGAAGAATGTCTATCCGAAGGGAGGGTCGTTCTTTTGGGATTGTTATTCTGGGGGATTCCTTGGCACACAGAGCTGTAATTCCCTTTCTTCTCTCAGCAAAACTGTTGTGTATATTATATATATTCCTATGTGCCAGTGGCCCATCAACAGCATAACTGCAGCCAGAAAAAATTATTATCAAGCTATATCTGTAATGCTGATATTTGGCCACATAAACTACCAAATTAATACTAAAATGTTTATGATAATAAAGTCCTAACATCTTTCAGTTCCAGTAAAATGTCAGTTCTCGTCTGCTGTGGCATAACAAGTTGCATATGTCAAATTTTTATGACTCAAATTGCTAAGCATGTTCTTGAGATAAAGAATATGTTTTAAAACCTTCACAGCAGTGAGTCTGTACTGGTAGTTTAAAAAACTAGTTGCTGTTTTACTTTCAGAGTGACTTGATCAAATTTATTCATATAATTTTCCATATTTTTAAAACAGGGCTTCCAGAAAGTTTATGGTAATTTGCATATTTTATCCATGTTGTACCCACACACCCCATGTACAGAGACACATTTCAAACCCACCCGTGAAAAGGAATGGGAAGAGCTGCTTTGGCTCAGTGTAACACGTTAATAACACCATTTTACCGTGGTCTGACAGATTTTCAAGTATCAGGCTGGCCTAGCAAGGTTTGGTTTTGTTTGCACAAATGCACATAAAGGAACAGTCACGCTCCTCCAGTCCCCAGCCTGGACAAGACAGATCTCCCAAATGTGCCACCTGGAATATTCTGGTCCCACTTTGTGTCACATGCTGCAGATCTGTGCCTGGTGCTGAAGCACAGTGTAGTGAGTGCAGATACAGTCAGAAGGAACATTTCAGTTTGGAGCTTGCCTGTAGCTCAACTGAGAGAAAAAAATCTGATTTGCCAAAATTAGACTTAAAGAAAAAAAAAAAGAAAGCCATTTATGCCACAAACTGGTTATAAAAGAAAGAGTGCCTTGCCTGATGATCAGAGCCATAATCTAATCTGGGAATGAACATATGAACCTGGCTAGGAACAGCTTTTCCCTCAGAAAATGCCAGAGTTTTGTTGTTCCTGCTACAGTCATGAGTAATCTCAGGGAAGGTCATTTGGGGCTGAGATTTGCACAGCAGAGAGGTCTTGAGGACCATATTTTTAGATCTTGGACTCCTCATTCAGAAAATTCTAGTCTTTCTAGAATGTGCCAATGCAGACCTTCAGGGAAGGAAGCACAGATTGTCTATAAACCTTCTCCTCATCTGTTTTTCCTGCAATATCACATCCCCAGGGATCAGATCTTTGGCTGTTGCATTCATATAATGAGGGACAGATTTTCCAGCAGCAGCCAGTTGCTTTGCAGATCACACTGCGACCATGACTGAATTCTAAACCTCTGAAGAGAAATGTGTTTCATCCAAGTGGGAGTGGTGGCTCTCAGTGCTGCTGGAAGCTTTGGGGGCCATGGTCTGAGCGAGGTGCTCAAACAGATGGAACTCCTGCACCCAGAAGTACAGACAAGGCCAGTTTGGGATGATTCCTCAGCTGTTTAGTAAAGATCCTGGTTCAGGTGTTCACACTGATCGTGAACTGGAAATCCAGGTAAGACAAAACTTGAGAGAGAGGTCATCTGAGAAACCCCTCTTCCATGGCTCCTAATTCCTTCCAGAGAAGCAGCAGATGCTGGCAGCTCCTGGAGAGCAGGGTACTCCCCGTGCACTTCAACTTCATAAAGAGCTATTAGGCTTGAGGGCAAATCTGCCTTCTTTTGTAAATGCCAAACTTTTCTGAAAATTCTCCTCCTCTTCCTCATTATGCCTGTGGGTAAAACTATGGGAGGAAGACTGGTATCTGAAAAGGAACTGTAGGAAAGACCTTACTGAACTGAGGGATGCGTTTCTCTAGATACTTTAACAGAATTCAATAAACTTGTGCCTTGAGAGTGCAACATACTAAAATGAAAATATGGAAATATCACTCAGTATAATTCAGATGTTCTTTTTATGATTTAACCTTCATCAGCCTGGAGAATTCAGTTGTGTTGTAGTGAATGCACTCCCAAAGTGATCAGATTCTATCACTCAGACCATATCTCTACTCAGGAGAAACCGGGAGCAAAAAACAACGAGAAAACGACTAAAGCTGGGTTTCTAAAATTTGATTTATTTACAATCTTTTCCTGTATCCCCTTACAGCATCTCTCTCTGCCTGCTGGGGAGATGTTGTTGCACCTTAGAAGTTTTGTGGGAACGCGTTGCCCCCGGTTTCCCTGAGCAGAGGCGCGGCAGAATGGTTGGGATGCTCCAGGTAATCTGCCTTAATTCCCTTCTGCATCGGAGCTTCCGCGCCTTCCATTGGGCAGGCCGGGCAGCGAGAAAAAAAATTGCCGCTCACATTTACAGTTCATTGGTTCGTGCCAGTAGGCCACAGATGACCTACTGCGAAGATCCTGCGATAGCATTACCCGGAGGGAACATCCGCGCTCCCGGCCGCCGCCTCCCCCGCGGCCCCTCCGGCGCGGCGCATCCGCGGCTCCCGGCGCGGCTCCGCGCCCGCGCTGCGGGGCCAGGGCCATGTGAGACGGGCAGGGGCGAGCGGGGAAAGCCATCTTGGGGCGGCTGCGAGCGAGCTCTGCCGCCTCATAGGCTCGGGCGGCCGTGCACGGCGATGATGCTCGCTCGGCGGCTCCCCGCCTGCCCGCCCGCAGCGCGCCCGTGAAGCGCTGGCACCGAGCGCCGCCCGGAGCTGCCGCCCCTCCGCCCGGCCCCGCCGCCGCACCGCGCCCCCGCCATGGTCCTGCTCGCCCTCGGCAGCGCCTGAGCCCAGGTACGCTGGCATTTCACCCTCCCTAAAGATAGCGGGTTCTGGTAAATGCTCTGCGGGCCGCGGGAGGGTGGCAGGGATGGGGATGCGTGTGCCGGGGGAGAAGCCCCTCTTGGCGAGCGGCGATGCATCAGTAACTCTTACCGGAGGCAGGCAAACTTTATTATTCTGCAGCAATTTGGTGATGCCCTTCACTGGATCTTTGCTTCTGGGTGCTGCTCTGAATAATAAAATGTGCATCGTGCACGAGCACTAGGTAAAGGGATTAAACTCTTGCTAGATTATTCCATCCTCCCTCCGACTGATGTTTAATCTGATGTCATTTCCCAGTCACTTTTAGGGTTTCCAATAAAATAAAAGCCATATTGGCGGGTTTGATGGGCAGTGTTTCTATTCCGTGGTGGTGTCTGTGGGCAAAGTTAGTGATGACAGTGGCTGGTGGCTGTCCCTGCCACCAGCCCCGGCATGGTGCATCCCCACGGAATGTGTTTGCTTTGCAAATGTATATTGTCGTGTCATGGCAAAGTCATCGCTGTGACTGCTCTTCCACAGAGCCACTGCCCGTGAAAATACGTGGCATTTGTCTGGCATCTAATGCTAAATTAGACCGATTGCAAGCGAATACCTCATCCTTTTTTCACAGAAGGGCGAGATTTGCAGACAGATACAGACAGACACACGTATTTATGGACACACTGCACACAGCACTGGGGGGATGCCTGTTCTGCATACGAGCACGTATAGCAGAATAACAGCATTTTATGCTTGCATATTTCCCTAAATACCAGTTAATTAGCATGCACCAGTGTGCTGTGCTCAGTGCTACAGGGGATACTGCAGGGTTTTTATTAACCTCTTTTCAAAACTGGCTATTGCTTGTGGCGCTGGGCAGGGGAGGTGTGTCTTTCCCAGAGTGATGTGATGGTCGACATTACAGCTGTACATGGGCTTAGTGCAGTTGTGACTGAGGAAAATCTGAGTGCTCATGAAAGCTTTGGTTTTTCTTTTTTAAGCTACGGCTGCCTGATATTTTAGTGGTAAAACACTGCCTGGGCTGTTTTGTCCAGTGCAGGTAGTGATGCAGGGTTTGTGTATGAAATAACTCAGCAGAATAACTTATTAATGAGTCTTGACACTGCATCTGGTAAATACAGAGTCTGCTTCTTAAGGGATTGGGTATATTTTGAAGAAATACCTAAATTCAAAGCCATTGGCTGTGACATTAAGAATTGCACCAAGTATTCTGTGACAGGGGAAGAACACTGTGATTGTTATCATCCAAATAAAAATAAGGACCATTGCTTAGCAAGATAGAAGAGCTGCCTTAAGGCAACAGCGTGAAATACAAAACCACAGACCAAGCAGTAGAGGGGAAGTTACAGCATCCCCATAAAGTCAATATGATAAAAAATAGCATTATATGGGCACTGATATGAAAGTTGCTTTGTATTTTGGCTTTTTTTGATCAGGAGGTGTTAGATTTTTATTAGAGGAGGGCTTTCAAGTCTGCCCAGCTGACAAATGAAGAAGGTAATTCAAATCAAACATTACAGATGTCAGGCAGGACTCACCACTGTAGACAGCCTTTGAAATACATGTGCTACTTCTAGAACCTTAAAGGAGGTTGGGTCTTTTTTAGGTGCCTTTTTGTTGTTCCTTGTTGATCTGATGGCCCTGGTCAGTGGCTTTGTGCAGACTGTTTTCTTTTTAATAGGGAAAAGAGCGACTGTAAATGAAATCAGCGAGGTGGTCATGCTGCCTGCAGACTGGAGAGCAACCCTGATTTTCCCTACTTACCTACCTGAATGAGTTCCATCCTGCTAAAATACAGCATGACTGCATGCTAGGGGCAGTGAACAGAGGGGCACTGTTATTACCTTCGACTTTATATATTTGTCTCTACCTGGAGCACCTTTTCGAGAAAGGCAGTGTGTTGAAATTTCTAGAATTATAACCGAGTTACAGCTCTAAAGCAGCACGTGGGTTTTAGGGGTAGGAAAAGTGAGATGGAGGAAAACGTGGGGCAGTGCAGTGCCACGGATTTCTGCATGAAAATGGTCTGAATGGCTGATAAATGCTGGCTTAGCTGACTGACAATTGCAAGCTCAGAAATCTGAAGCATCTCTCTGTAGATGTGGCCAATCCCATACTTGTACAAGCTCTGTACGCACTTCTGCATAGATAAAAACTGTGTTTCTCCTTGAATGTATCTCTGTGTTAGACTGATCTTAGATGTGCTCACGCTCGTGTATGTGACCACTGCAGTTTAGTGTGATACTGATCATTAAATAAATATATCAGCACTACGGTGTTCTTGCTGGCAGCAGCTTATTACAGCAGTCTGAACCCTTCTGGGTTGCCACAAGAGAAATAAGGAGCCTGTGATCGCTGCATAATTAGTATCCTCGGGTATTAGGGGGTTTCCTTTTCGTGTGTCAAATGCCCCACCACAGGCCAAAATTAAATATCCAAAATCAGTCTGACTTTATTCTGTAATGAGAAACTTGTTGGTCATGCATCACTGTCCTGTCCTTTCAATATTTATGTTGAATGAAGCATGGTTTGACAGTCAAGGCTGTTTGTCATTTCACTGAAATTGTTTCAGGCCCTCATCACTGCTACGAAATATGTCACACCAGCTGAAATATCTGTTAGTCACGACTTTTTTCCTGGGACTTATTTTTGGGTTATTATTCAGCAAAAGGTTCTGACTAAACTGGAATTTTGTGTAAATCCTTTGTTTCCCCCTCTCACAGCATTATATCCTATTCTGATAGAATGTCAAGCTGTGTAGGTAACAGCTCCTCTCTAGGGTTTGGAAAGTCTCTCTGTGCATAGGACCAAGGAACTGAAATCTATTTCAGATTTTCTGGAAAACACCCGGTGCCACTGGTGATTACCTGTCTGACTGTTGATGTTCTCTGTAAGCTGCCTGTCCACCACAGATGAGGAGTGTCATGAAGTATTGCCGACAGCAGCATTTTCTCTGTTAGAACAGCATTTGCTGTTAGAATTGAAAAATATACCCCAATATCATGATTACAAATAGAACTGGGGTGTGCTGGGGAAATGCAGCTTCCTCAGAGCAATGTGCCATGAAACAAGTGTCTGCTGAGTGGAGAAGGGGGCTCTTGCCAGGCTTCTTTGCTCCGAGGGGGCTCTGGGAAGGGGCAGTGGTGCCAGGGCCCTGGAGAGCAGCTCAGGGTCCTCTGCAGCAGCTGAGGACTGAAGTCTGAGTGTGGTCACTGGGGGTTTCTTTGCCAACTGGGACCATCCTGTTAAATGACGTGTTGGAGGCGTGTTCATTCTGTAAATGATGATTGTAAAGCCTCCTGTGGTTGGGATTTTGGTGAGGAAATTACAGTGACTTAAAGGCTTGTGGCTCAACACTTTGGCTCGTGCTTGTGGCGTGGTGCTTGATCAGGAAATCAGAGTGGGACTTCCAGCTCTGCCTCGGATTCTGTGAATGGCCCTGAGCTAAGCATTCAGTATCTCTTGGGCTCTGTTCTCCTTCTGTAAATGGGAATAATAATGAACTCTTTCCACTACATTCTATTTATTCGATCTGCTTAGGAAATGAGATTTTCAGACCAAATACTGTTTTCTCCATCAGGATGCTGAATCCCAACAGAGGCTTCTAGATGCTACTTATAAATCACTTGACAGTCTGCATTGTGTGTTGTTGATCTATAGAAGAATGTTGCTGAGTGTCAGAAGAATCTGAATCTGCTCTGGGGTTTCTGGAATAACATTTGATTAGCTAAACTCTCTGTTGTGCTCATGGGTACACTCAGTTTGGAGTGAAGAGCCTCATTTCCCTGCCGGTGGCTGTGGTTTGGTAGAAACATTTACAGTGCAGGAGTCAAGACAGAGGAAGTGGGACTCTGGGTTTGATTTTTGCTTTTTTTTTTTTTTTTATAATTGTCACAAAGTTTGCTCTTTTCTGTTACAAACAGGCTTGATTTCCAGAGCAGTAAGTATTGCTGTGCCCAGTGCTTGCTGATCAGCAAGCAGCAGCAGTGCAGGGTGTTCTGTGACCAGTCAAGAGGAAGGATTGAGAATGTAACAGCATGGCACAGATTCTCCTCCCTGCTCTCATCTAATGACAATTAGAAAGCATCTTCCATTTTTCCTTTAAAGATCATCCTACAGCATCCTCAAGGCTCGGTGTGAACACGGGGAGCTGGTGGGCAGCCATCACATGCACCCCTTTCATGCTCCACCTCCCCTAGGACTAGACAGATTTATTTTCTTTCACTGAGGAGCATAAATCATTTTTATAGACAGCCTCATTAAGTTTTTACACTGGATGTGTGATGGAAAAAAATTACAATCAAACCCCCTCTTACTAACTTTGAAAGGAAAATAAGCCCTTCTTGAGGCTTGTTTACCTTTGTTTAGGGTTGGCTTAGAAAAATCCTAAATCAAGGCTAAATTCCTCCAGAACAGGGAATTTATTCTGGGACTTTACCTTTTCAGCTCCTGCTGAATATTTCTGTGCCTCCTTCTTACAGAGCTGAAAAGATGCTCTTTGTTACTCCTGTGTGGAGTGTCACGGTGCCTCGTCAGTGGTGTGGGCAGTGCCTCTGTGCCGAGCACACTGCCCTCTCACTTACGGGTGTTCTCTGGTGTCAGTCAGCACGGGCTTTCGCAGGTCTGTGCCAGTCCCCGAGCAGAGGGGCAGCACAGCGGTGTCCCTGGGAGTGTGCTGCTGCTGCTGAGCACTTCCCGAAGATGGATGGGGCTGATGGTGCTCAGAACGCAGCAGGATGAAGCTCACAGTTGTCCTGTCACCAGCACCACGGGGCTGCATCTGGCCCCTGTTTGCTGCATTTCCCTCCTCTGTGGCACTCAAAGTTTCACCCATTTGTTAAGTCTGACTTTCTGTTCTCCCCACTTCCCTGCCCCCAATGCTGCACAGGGTTTAGAACCTCAAGACCGTTTCAGCTCCAGGAGTGTGTTTCTTCCCTTCTCTCTTGTTTACCGCTTGCTAATTAAATTTTGTAGGTGGCAGTTTGAAATCTTAGTGGGACGTGTCATGTGACTGCTAATGCTCTGCAGATCTCTATTACATAACCTTTAAGTAGTTTGGGAAAATGTGCTTGTGTCATACTGGGCCTGACATAAGGCTCTGTCTGAAGCCAACAGTCTGATCAGGTTTTTTATGTACAATGACTGTAGAAATCTTGTGGATGGTTTGTTCTGGCACCAGATTTGTGCCCTCGGTTGTCAGGTCAATTGTCTTACTTCGCTGAGATGCTTTGCAGCCGGCTCTGGCTGCCTTTCCTGCAGGGCAGAGCAGGGGAGGGGTTAGATTTAAACACTCTGGCATGCCAGGTAGTGATCAAATGAATATTAAATGCAGGATGCTAGGAGCCCTTCTGCTTTCCTGGTAGCTTTGCTCATCCCAGTTTCAAAGTGACCAGAGCACAGAACAAACACAGAAAATCTCTCAGTTTGTGCCCCCACCCCTTCACCTCCCACGGATATTAATTGGGCTCTGGTGCATTATGCAAAATGAAAACATGAATCAATACAGAAGTTTAAAGAATGCTGTGTAGGGATGATCAATTTTTAATGCTTGGTAATTCATTAGGTTCTGGTTTGCTAAAGGAGCACTTCTGTAAATGACAGCAATGTGTCCACTCACAGACTGAGCTCTTCTTCCTTTCTCCGAGCCAGAACCACCTTTTGGTCATACTGCACGTACAGTTTCACACTCTTGTTGCCTAAAACATATTTATACATATTTATACACATTTATACACATTTATACACTACCCAGTGCAGCTTGAGCACTCCATTGTGGATGGACCAGCTCTGGCCCTGAAGGAAATAAGTCTCATTCTGTTTTCCTGGCCAGGATATGGCCATGGGGGCTGAGTGAGTCCTGTCCGTGGCTCTGATATGTGTTCTCTGACAAGCCACAGCAGATCCTTCTGCCTCACTTTCCTTATCTGCTGGGAAGGCTCCGTGGCAATGAGCTTCTGTGGTCTTGCAGTGGAAGTTGTAGTTAGAAATGAGGAAGAACTGGATGAAATTTTGGGTGTTGGGGCTCTTTTTTTAAAGGATGTCAGACTTACAAGTTTATAATCTCATACTGAAATCTAATTGTGTGAGCCTGCATTTTGTCTGGAGTAGCCCTTAGTCTGCAGTAGCACTTCTCAGTAAGAAAACTCTTTACTGAGTGTTCGAGAATGATGGTTGATATCATTCTGCCCGTTCTGCAGGTGAGAAATTCTCAGTGTGCTCCAGGTTTATTTGCCCAGGATCATTCAGCAGGGTCAATGGAAATCTATGGATATTGTTTGCAGAACCTGGTCTAACATTAATCCATTGTATTGCTTCTCTTAATTAAATGTTGTATAAGAAAGGAGGAGGGGGACGTATTGATCTTCTAGAACCAGACTTTTTTTTGTTTCATTTTAAATTAACTGGCTGTGTGCTACTCATAGTAATGAGTTTGCAAATGTATTAATCTTTAAAAAAATTACTACTGTCATAAATCATGGTGGCTACAGTCAGTTTGTGTGTTCTAAGGGCTGCCTGTTCACCTGCTGGGTATAGTGGAGCTATAAATGTCTCTCTGCTGGAAGGGTCTCTCTGCTCAACACTCTTCAATCTTCTGTATAAATGTATTTACCATAGTCTCCCTGGGATTTTAGTAACTCTGGTTTATTTGAAGATTAAGTGCAGTTAATGCTGCTGTGTTACCATGTTGGTGGCTCCTGGATGAGTTAGAATGAGAACAAAGAGGCGACTGTAAAGCAGTTTTAGGGGGTTTCTTTGGTAAGGCAGGTGGGTACCACTGATGTTTTTGTGTTTAAAAGGAAACCTGCCATTTAGGGGGATGTTAATCATGGGCAGGGATGAGCTCCTCAGGATGTGGGGCTCTTGCAGGTCATGTGTGCACAGTCACAGAGTGACAAGAGAGCTGTCACCTTGGCAAGTGCAGCCTGGATTGTTTTGGATGCCAGGAGTGGGTGACCCAAACAAAGGAAGGAATGAAACTTGTGCCTGACTGGGAGCAGATCTTTTCTTGCACTGTCAGCAGTGAGCCACGTGTGTCTCACCTGCACTGCCTGTGCCCCCTGGGCTTTTCTGGAGGATTCCCACCAGGGCAGAAATGCCAGCATGGATTTTAGAGTAATGTCCTGCACAGCCTTTGTTGGTAAGGGAGAGGGGAGCTGGGAGGAAGGGCTGGTCCTTCACGTCGCACCGACTGTCACAGCTCTGAGGGCTCAAATGGACTTCAGCTTAATTCCTTCAGTGATGGGAGGTCACAGCTTTTCCTCACAGCTCCAAAAGGTGAAATTTCTCATGTAGCCAGAGTAAAGCAGCTCTGCTCAGGGACTTCTTTGTAGATATTGATCCCAGCTGTTCGATGCAAGTGAGAGTTTTGCCACCTTTGATATTGATAGTTACTAATTATCATAAACCCTAAACCTTATGCTCAGCTTGCAACCTAACTTCCCTTTTGAAAAACTTCTGTTTAATTTCTGCAAATACTGTTATAAGGAAATGAAGTGTATAAAGCTTCAAGCTGCTGATATTTTTATAACTTAAAGAAACAAGTTTTGTAAATGCACCATTTTTTCTTGTCTTAAAATAAGACAGAACAATTTAGGAAACAGAAGAGGGGAAGGCAAGCTGCCTGTGGTGATGAGAACTCAAAGAATCAAACAGTGAATGAGGCCACTGAACTGCTGACACCACTGGTGTCACACTGTGGGGCTCAGGTGGTTTCATTGATCCTTTGTGGGAGAATTGCTCTGAGCAGAAGGCAGTGAACAATACTGAAAGCATAATATTTGTGTACTGCAAATAAACAGAAATCCACGTTGCAGTAAACAGAACTGTCAGTGTTGAGGCAACAAGTGTGTGACACTGAAGGTGACACTGAACACCTGGAGCATCCCCTAACCCTGATCTGCAGGAAGAGCTGCTGGCCAGGCCCTGAGCATCAGCTCACTGAACGAGGCACCGAGCACTTCTCAGCAGCTGTCAGTCCAGAAATCCAGCTGGGCACAGCAGAGTGATGCAGCAATTGAGGGAGCACAAAGGAAGAGCCTTCTCTTTCCTCCTTACCTCACTTTTTGGCCACTTTCAGGCGTGTTGTCTTCCCCCTCTCTTGCCACACTGTGATTTGTGTGACTAAAATTTAGTCTGTTACGTAAAAAACTACCAGAACACTTAGTCAAACCATGTTGTTGATTTTTTGATATAATTTTATTTAATAGCATTTAAACCCCCATGCTGCTATTGAGAAGGGTGTGTTCTCACTCTGATTTCCTGTAACTAAGTAACGGGAAATTCTCCCTAATGCAGCTGGGTTATCCACTGTAATGTGTGGATGGAACTGGCTGCAGTGAATTGGAAATTATTGTTTGAAATATTGGAAAATATTGTTTGAAAAGGCCTTTTGTACACCAGGAATGGTGTATGGAGCAAAGTGTTCACTTGCACTGGTGTTCTTTTTGGGGTTTACCAGCCTAGTTTGCCCACTTTAGCTCTGTGTGCTGGTTCTGTGTAGAAGCTAAATCAGATCCTGTAGGATTTTCCAGGCTACTGGATGAGGAGGGAAGAAGTGGAGAGGCTTGAAAAACACCCAGTGAGAAGAGGGAGTGGAAAACAAAGATTTAAAAGGTATCATCTGTTTATTTTCCATATATAAAGGGATTCTACTGTTGTGTGTCTAGCCTTCCATCTTACAGCCATTTGGTGTTTGTGAGAGCTGGCTGATTTCACACTGGGTTCAGAAATGCTCTCTGTTCAATACTGATGAGTGACAGGATCCTCCCTAATTCCTCGTCTTTGGTACTGGCTTTGTCCCCAGTAGTAAATCACAATTTAGCTTTTCACAAGCTTGTCATTTGTGGACTACTCCCCTTCCAAACTAAAACTCCCAAGTAAGCAAAAAGGGACTGCCCTTGACACCAAATCTGCCTTGAGGGTAAAAATGATATTTTGCTTGTGGTGTGTAACAATTGCCAAGAGCACAGAATTTTCATAGCAATCATGGCTGTTAGAAAAATGCAGACTTGAGGCATGTAACACTATTTCTTTAGTTTTTGTTCTCTGCAACATTCATTAAAAGTATAATTGCTGGCATTAACTTGGAAGAATAGCGCATGCCTGTGAGCTGCAGTGCTTTTAAAGGTCCATGTCATTCCTACTATCAGAACTTCTAATTGACTGGAATAACTTCAGGGCTGAAGTGGGTTTCTTTCATAATGGGTTGGTGCAATGTATGTTATTCAGATAAGTGGTAAATCTTCTCAAGTGCTTGAGTCCCACTGTTGCAATCCAGTGTAAGCGTGCATGGGAGAAAATACATTTGGGTTTTTATAGTTCCATCAAACCTGCTTCAGGGATGGAGGCCTGTGCAGTCCCACAGGAATGTTTAACTATCACTCTCCATCACTATTGGATTGATAATAGACTGCTCTTACATAAATAATAAAAACATCGAGTAAATACTTCGGGGGAAATATCACAATATCCCACTCTGCGTTTCGTGTCTCCTGAAATTGCCGGGCACGTTTGGAAGGGCAGGAGAGCAGTGTGAGAAACAAGCCACATTATTTCCATCATGAATAATTAAATCCATTTACAAAGAGTGTGGAATACTTAAAACACATCTTAAAGCTTTGCCTTTTTGTGTCAGTGTAGGATTTGTGTTCAGGAAGGATGAGTTGGAGCTGGAACAAGCCAGAAGAAAGGGCCGCATGAATAAACCAGGAATTTGGGGAGCTTATGTTATGAAACACTGAAAGAGCTTATTCTTTGTTGTCTAATAGTGACAAAATGACAAGGTAGGTCTGATTTCATCATTAATTCTGACTCAGGCATAGACTTAGTGCTGAGTGCTCCAGTTCAAACACCCAGAGATTGCCAAGGTGATGGAAGTGCTCAGAGATGCCATAAAGCTGCTCATCTTTAGTGTCGCTTTTCCACAGCATCTGTCTGGCTGAGGTTTAACCCAGCTTTAGTTTTTACCTTATCTAAGTGCTTCCTGGACCTGTTCTCTGTCTGAATTCAGTAATTCTCAATGAACCCATTCTTCCAAGTGCTACATGAATGTTATTTATGTAAAAAAAAAAACCCTTTTACTTCTGCAGTCTTTACATGGTGCCTCTGGCACTTTTCTCAGTGTAGGTGACCGAATATTTTTCAATTCAGAGTTCCTAACTAAAAGATCTGTCTGCTCTGGAAGCCCAAGGTTTCTCCTAATCTCTCACGGCCATAATATTTGGTTATTGTGAATAGTTCTGCTATTCATTTTTAGGTTTTTCCCAAAGGTGTTCTTGGGAAAAGCAGAATTTTATTTCAAATTGTTGTTCCCGTGGGGCCAAATACATTTGGTTATTACTTGTACTGTCTCAAGAACACCTGCTCAGTCCCTCGTGCCTGTGCTTCAGGTAGAATGAGTTCCTAACAGATATTCAAGTTTTCTCCATAAAGATAGAAGAGAAAGTCATGCTGATAAATGGCTACATTTAGGGTAAACTCCCCCTGTTAAAGATGATCTGCGTTTTGCCATTATTTTGTATTTGTTTAGATTTGGTGGTGGTGGATTCCTGCTGCCCTGTCCATTTTCAGTCTTTAGAAGCGCTGCAGAGCAGTTCTGCTGGAGCCCCCTGAAGGTCAGGTTGCAGATGATCAAGCACACAGCAAACAGGCTTATTTGTTTTCTTAGTCACGGAGTTATTTTGTACACAACCTGCATGTTTGTCTGCAGGCAGTTGTGTGTGGTACTGGTAGTGGCTGAATGAATTCCTCCTCAGTGAGGGGAAGGAAGGTTTGGAGGCACCGAGTCCATAGCTTTTATTGGCTCCTGGCTCTCTGTATGCAGGTCTGTTTCGGATGGAATGGCAGCAGTTTGCCTTTTACAAGCACAGGATTAATGGTTAAGAAGTGTTAAATGCATTATTCCATAGATACATTATTTTGTGTTTCATGGATTCGTATGATGCATTTTGTCTTTCATCTTGGGATTTCAGAGTCCTTACAGACATTAATTAACAAAGCCTTAGTGCACATCTCCGAGGTAAGAATGAGTATTATCCCCATTTTGTTCAGAAGGGCACACGACTTCACCAGATTTCTGCAGTGAGTCAGTGACAGAGCTGGGATTCAAACCTGGACGTTCTGCCCACACCACAGCCCTGCTCCACTGGCTAAACTTACCAGGAGACGTGTAGGTTTCTGTATAGTGTACGTGAGACATTGCCAGTCATTTCCTGATGCATAGATTAAAAACAAATGAACAACCAAAAAACCCAAAACTCCAGCAGTTTTGTGCTGGCGAGTAAAGTGATGGGAGAACATTTTGTGACAAGGCACCAGTGCCTTTGTGGAGTGCTGGAAGAGGTGCTGTAGTTCCCTCCAGGAAGGTGTGTCTGGCTCACTTTGCAAATGCTCCTTTTATCTCCTGTCTGGACGCAGAGGAGGCACAGGTCAAGCTGTAGGGCTAGCAGGGATGTTGCTGCTGCAGAGAAGCAAAGTGCATTTATTCCAGCTGCTGGAAGAGGCGTTCACCGTGCTTGGCTCGGATCTGCTGGGGAAACAACGTGGCTGTAGTACCTTGCTTCGAACTCTCCCGCTGTGCTGCCAGCAAACATTCTGCCTGCCACCCAAATGTGCAGACACTTTTATTTGTTTGTTACGTAACAGGATTCACTCGCTCCCCGTCCTTACTTGATAATTTGTTTGTAGGACAGACTTGGGATTTTGCGTGGCCCAGCCTGAGCACTCAGGGTTGTGTTTATGTTGGACCTGGCCTGAAGATTTCTGGTCTCACCTATGATGAGCTAAATTCCTCTCTGATAATAAATCATTGCTGATGGTTTATTCTCTTAGCCTGGATAGTACAGGTGAATGCTTTTGACCTGAAGGTCTTCAAGCTGTAATTTCTAGGGATGATATGACTGGGATCTGAGTTATGCAGACCTGTGATGGGTGATGGAGAGAAACGTTAGATCTGCTGCTACAACCTTAAAAATAAAGAAAAAATTCTTTCTTCATCTGAGAGGGAATTCTCCTGGTCCTAAAAATCCTGCTGAGAACCAAGAGCTTGCTGGAGGTTTCTAAGGAAGGGCTCTTTCTGGGAAAATCAGGCCAGGGTTTGCCTTTTTTCCCCTAGAATTTAGAAGAGAAAATGTATTTAAAGACATCCATTCTCTTCCTACATGAACAGTGGCTAGAATTTAGTATGCTGTCTGCACTGGAAGTTTATTAATGTAATCACTCAGCTGCAGATAGTTAAAACATTGAAGGAATCAGGCTGGCAGGGAGCCTAATCACTGTGCAAAACCAAGCCATACCACAGCAATATTAACCTTTCCCGTCTGGAGCTTTCTTAGTTTCCCTCTAGTGTGCTTATCTAAGCTTGCCAGCAGAATGTGCAAGGTAAAGACTTTCAGGAGATGTGGTGGTGTGGGGTTTTGTTGTTTATTTTTAATTGGAATGAGGTATTCCAATATTTGTGCTAATGGCTTTCCTGCAGAACTGAAATAGGGCGTGCCCTGGTTTGCTCCGTGGAAGGTGGGAGGTGGAAGGTCAGTGTAAAGATGGGACTCTGGTTCACAGAGTCCTGGAATCAGAGGATCATTTAGTTGGGAAATACCCCAGGGTAGCTGTGTGCAGCCTCTGGCCATCACCCCTCTGGGGTGTTGTTCTTCTCCAGAGAGGGAGTGGCAGCGCAGGGCTGGGCAGCAGCTCCCTGAGACAGCGACAGCTCAGCAGAACTCTGCCCAGACTGGGCTGCACAGCCTCGCTGCAGAGCCCCCAAATCCGGCACAGCGGGAGCGAGACTTTCACAGCCTCACTCAGCCTCTTCCCTTCCCTCACCTGCGGCTTTGCTGTGCTGTTGGCAGCATGACCTGGTGTGTTCCACCCATGTCACCTGGTGTGTGACACTGATGTCACCTGGTGACACCGATGTCACCTGCTGTGTTCCACCCATGTCACTGCTGTGTTCCACCTATGTCACTGTTGTGTGACACCGATGTCACCTGCTGTGTGACACCCGTGTCACTGCTGTGTTCCACCCATGTCACCTGCTGTGTTCCACCCATGTCACCTGCTGTGTGACACCGATGTCACCTGCTGTGTGACACCCGTGTCACTGCTGTGTGACACTGATGTCCCTGCTGTGTTCCACCGATGTCCCTGCCAGAGCCACCCCTCCAGCATGACCTGCTTCTGCTCCTGCCTCAGCAGTGTCCTGTGGGTGGGACGGTGGGCAGAGGAGGGTCCGTGGGCAGCAAGGCAGTGGGAATGTGCTGCCCAGGAAGGCTTTTGCTCAGGAATTGCACAGACTGTGCATCGGTCAGCAGCGGCCGTGGGCTTTGGCCTCTCCTCTGTGTGCTCTTGTCACTCCTAGAGAGGAGAAGCATTTTCCTTTCCGTGCATGTCTACAGTCATGGCATAATTGTGGATTCCATGTTCTGACAGAGAAGGGGGCTGTCCTGAGCCGCTTCGGTGCTGACCTGGTCCCAGCTGAGCCGTGAGCTTGAGGAAGACACTTTTTCATCCATTTTAGCATACTTGAACCCATCATTTAAATGCTGCTCCAGCGCTTGCACCAGCAGTTAGAAATACATGATTCGTGTGTGACGGAGAGAAAGAAAAAGCAAAAAAAGTTTCCTAGAAAAGTTTTTATATAAACTCACATCGGAATTTAAGTTTGTGGAGCTCAGTCAGTCTAGAATGCTTTAGACAGATGTATATTAACAACTTATACTGGCAGTGATAAAGAAATAAGATATCCAGGAGAAACAGAAGTTAGTTATAAAGAAAAATACTGTGGGCTTCAAGGAATCTTCAAAGTAACCACATTCCTTAAACGATGGAAAGCAGGAAATTGCAATGAATCTCAGTTTCATTAACTGGATCAAAGAGGAAGATAGATGTGACTTGCATATCATCAGTTCTACCCTTTTGCTTATACAGGATGGAGATGGAGGCCGGAGAAAAAGAAAATCCTTTAACTAATCTTCATATAACTTAACAGGAAAGTCAAAGTAAATTGATTCTCACTTCCTGGGCTTAATTCTGGACCTGTGATAATATAGTTATTTAACTTGCCTTTATTCAAAGAGCTCCCCTGGAGAAGGGCAAGTGGCAGCAGCTATTCTAGGCACAGCTCCACATGGAGTGAAGGTGTAAGCACAGATGTGTGTGGGGTCCAGGTGAGCTCTAAATGACTCATAAGAAAAGCAAGTGGGAAGTCAAGGTAAATTTGCTGTTAGTCTGGCCAGAAAGGGCCAGTTTTAGCACCATCACAGAGACCATGAGGAATGACTAATGCTCAGGCAGCAATAAGTTATAAAAATCAGATGGAGAAGGAAAGCTTTCTATTTTTAGTACCTGTCATGGAGTGGATATAAATTACATCTTAAAGTGCCCATTTCTTCATTGACTGTAAGAGGGCCCAGACAAGCAGAGTGTAGGTGTTTATATACTTCTAATGATGAACAAAATAATCCCATGGAGATTTCTATTTTTGATTTTGTATAATAGATGTGGTTCATTTTTAATAATAACCATCTTTAATCTCAGTAACTGGAGTACATTTTGAAAAATGTTTGATGCTAATAAATGTTGATGCATCATTTATAATCTCCATACAGGTGATCCCATATTCTCCCTATCTGAAGAGAGATTTGTGTTGTTTATACTAAGGAGTGGCTTGGACCTGGAGAGTCAAGTGTGGTGTGGACTCGACTCTGTCTGTTTTCATACTCCACAGGCTGAGAATCTCTTTTGATGAGCCCATTAGTGCCTGGCCAGGCTGACAGATTCTCACCTGTAGAGCTAAAGCTGTGGACTGCAGTGATTTTGGAACGCAGGGGAAGGCCTGCAGGGCTCAGGTGGCCGTGCTGTAGGGCTGCTCTGTTTGCTAATGTTCTTGGCTGCCTACGTAGGCACAGATCCAGCAGGGCTTGTGTCAAAGGCTTGCACCGAAAAAAAAAATGCTCTCTCTCTGCAGGTTCAGTTTCTGTTTTGGCAGATGCAGTTAAACTTGGTCATGACATCATTTATAATTATCAGCAGAGCCCTGATGGCGGCTGAGCACGGAATTGGAGGCAGCTCTGCTGTTTGCCACAGAATTGTTCAAAGTGCTGCCCTGGGAGAGGATGGGAAGTCGTGGGCTTTGCGAGACAGGGTCAGGATGCTGTTTGCCTCGTGAGGGGAGATTCTGTTTGTGCCAAAATGATACTTCTGCTGCTGCCAAAATGGGGATGCCAAAGTGGGAT
Source organism: Lycocorax pyrrhopterus obiensis (assembly GCA_014706295.1). Classification (NCBI taxonomy): domain Eukaryota; kingdom Metazoa; phylum Chordata; class Aves; order Passeriformes; family Paradisaeidae; genus Lycocorax; species Lycocorax pyrrhopterus. The sequence goes on along the minus strand of JACSVZ010000003.1, from coordinate 12,956,852 downwards.
GGTTTGGCTATTGAGGGATACCAGCTGTTATCAGATGAGTTCTGGCTTCACTTTGGGTTTCAGATTTCTTCACAGAGATGAATCTTCAGCTATTGTGCTGTTGTTTATGTCAGAGGCAGTCAGACGTTTTCCTGACTGTCATTTTCTCATAAAAAGCCACCTCAAATCCTTTTTAAAGGATTTACATTTTCTGTTGATAATACTTAGGGCTTAAAGGCCTGATTCTCCTTAGACTTGTGGTAATATCACTGAGGGATAATGCCAGTAAGAAATATATTAGTTACATGTGTGAAATGAAAGAAAAATTGGTCTGGCTGATACATAATTCATTTAAATAAAAATCAACAGCCCCATGGAAAAGAGAGGCATTATATTTGCTAGTGTGTGGCTCCTGCAGAGTGGTACAGTGGCTTGTTCATACATGGTGCTAAAAACTGAGGTATAAAAGCTTTGCTGAACGAGGATGTAGCTGTGACAGCTTTGTCATGTGGACATCCTTTGTGCTTTTATGAAACCTGAATGTGAAGTCTGTGTTAGTACATGAGATGTTGTGAATTTTACTGTTTAAAAGAATATTCACCATTAATGGATATCTGGTGCTCATAAAGACTTTTCTTCTTGGTCAGGAGGTTTGTCCAGGTTTGAGTTGAGAGTTAAGGCAAAGCTCCCTTAGGGTCTGTGGAGAAGGGTTCTGTGCACGTTGAGCACAGGGGGATTTCTTGCCCCAGTTTTCCAGTACACAGAGGGTGCCCATCTTTGCAGCATGAATAAAATGGAGAAATCAGCCAGCCTTATGCTCAAAAACCTTCTTCTAATTTGCAAATTAGGTAAATTATTTGATACTTCATGAAAGAAATACTCGGTAATATAGAGGTGTCACTTGCCTCTTTATCTTAGTTTATCCTTGTAAATTTTATATCAGAGTGCTAAAAAGTAATAAAGCAATTATTCCATCTAGACAGCCAGATTTGTATTTTCCCCAAGGATCACATTTCTTGCTCTGGCCACAGGATTTACTGACACGTTCTGTGGTACTCTGCTTTTTCAGACTTACGGCTAGAAGTGGTTTTTAGGTGTCACACAGCACCATGAGTCATTTGCATCAGAACTTCCTGCCCAGAAGGCACCAAAGTTGCTCTGAATTTATCATAAAAACTTTGACAGCAGACTCTCACTTTGAATTTAGGATAGATTTCTGCAGCTAGGTGTTTAACTAATTAAATTCAGAGCAATTTGGCACAGTAGCTAAAAATATGGGAACCCTCAAGACTGCAGTGCTTTGGAGAATTGGTGTCAGCTAAAGCAAGAGCCATTATGAAAATCAGAGTGATTGAGAAATTTTTAAACTGAAAGGGCAAACCAATGTGATGTTGACTGCATAAAAGAGGAAAATTAAGGCCGGGATGTGAGAAGAGGCTTCTGCAAACAGGAGTTTGCTCAGCAGAGCTCCCACCAGTGCTGGATTTTGTGAAGAGTTTCATTTGATGGAGGAAGGGTTTGTGTGGTAAGAAGGTTACAGAAGGTCTGCTTCAAAAAGAGGGAGCACAGAGCCATGGTGATCTTTGATGGAAAAAAGTGTGGAAAACTGTGGAAAAGTAGTTTAATAGTTTATCGTTTAATACAGTTGAAGATTTTATTGTTCAAATTAAAAAAAGAAAAAAAGAAAAGCCCAGTCCTTAGCTGGTTTTTATTCCTTCATTTGGAAGGAAGTAGTTCAGTTTGCCACATAGTTCACTTATCAAATCAAAGTAAATAATAGTTTTTCTGCAGTTTTTTCCATTGGTTGGTGTGAGCATTTTATTGCTTATGAGGGTTTTTTTCCTTGTCAGCTGTCTGCATTCATTTTATCATTCTGGTGATATCACTGTGGATGTTTCTGTTCCAGTGCTGGGACTGTGCATGCCTGGATAGCCTCCAGTACTGCCTATTGTTCTTTCTTACTTTGAGCTGCAAGTGACAAGTGAGCTCTAATTTTTGAATTTATTTATTAAAAAATCTAATCAACAATCTTCCCATTCGCAATCAAGATCACCATTCACCCAAAGCTGGATCTGTGTAATTAGAGCTAAACTGAGCTAAACTCAGCGTTTTCAGTAGTGATTCGTCTTTGCTGTCATGGTGGGAATTGTTCAGTCTGGCTGATATTGGAGGGTATTTGAGCAGGGATATAAGGATTTTTTTGCCTGATGACAAACACATCTTACTCATTTATTCTTGGTCCTGTGAAAGAGTTGACAGCCACCAGAGTAGTTTGGTTTCATTGGCAGCCCAAACCAGTGGAGGAAGCAAGATTATTAAAGGCAACAACCTTCCACATCCAGGCCAGAAAATGTGTCTGTGTTTGCATTTCAAGGTAGAGATTTTTCTCTATCACCGGAGCTGAGTTTCAAAAGGAAGAAGGGTTTTGTTTTAGCTGAAATCAACAGGGTCTTCAAGTTGTCAGCTCCTTGGAAAGTTGAGGTTACTTTTCTGCCACCAGTTGTCACTCATCTCTTTTGTGGTGGTTACTGCCCTGCACATCTTTATTGCATGGCAAGCATAGAAATAAAATTCAGGAACGCCACCTTGAAAACAAAAACGAGGAGCTGCAGTTGGCAGTTTCCTGCTGACCCAGAGCCGCAGGCAGCACCAATCTCTGTCCCGTTCCGCCTCACCCAGGAGAGGGCAGCGGCAACGCACCACTCATTTCTTTCCTGTGGCTCTTCCCAACACGCCGGGAGGGTTTCCTTCAAGGTGGTAGAACTTGTGGAAGTCTAAAATGCCGAGTTTTGAGATGCACTCTGCAACCGAAGGCTCAATGTGTCTTTACAGGGACATGCTCTGAATGGATGTTCCAGCCAGGGATGCTGACATGGCAATCTTTAAATGCTTCACAGCCCCCAAACTGACACAGAAACCCTGGACAGAGTACAAAAACTCTGAGCAGAATAATGGGTGTTCAAATAAGCCTGGGGTTCAAGGCTAACACATGGCACAGCTGGCAGAGATGGGTGTTGGAATGTAAGGAACATGGTACAACATCATTTCAGAAACAGAAAATGAATTCAGAGTAAAAGTCCACTTAGTTCAGGCAATGAGCAGCAGTCTGCTTGGACAGAAGTAAGTGCAGAGTTGTCTTTGGTGTGCATGCTCTTCCAGTCTTTGACAATTTGCTGCTGGGGAGACTTTCTGAACAAGAGGTGCTCAGGAACTTCGCACTGCAATGCTTTTCTTAAGCAATCTCCTCACAAAAACAAACAAAAAAAGCTTATGTGAACAGATGTGAACTCATTAACAAATACTTATCTCTATTTTTGTCCTCCTGACACTCCAAATATTAGTGAAATGTGAGATCTTGTCACTTTTTGCTGGCCATGCTCATGAATTGTACATTTAGGATTGGTTACTCTGAATCAAGGATGTGACTTGGTAAGGATGCCCTGCGTCTTCCTAACCATGTTCTGTAATTCATGTTTTCTTTTTTGCCTCTCTACCAAGAAGTGCTGGATTCTGCAGCACACAAGCATTTTCCTTTGCGATGCCACGAGTGCAGAACGGAATGAAAGATTTCCCAGTGAGTTCAGCGTGCAGTGGAGATCCTCACGTGACCTCTTGTCTCAAAGTTTGATACCCTGGTTGCCTGCAGTCTGAAGTGTATTCAGAAGGCTGATAGAAAACACTGTGCAACTCCACCAGGTGTCATCAGTGGAGTATTTTGGGATGTTGCCTTGTCTAACCAACGGGCATGTTTTGTTACATGCTTCCAAAAAAATTCTCTAACAAGAAGTTGTGATTGTTCCTTTTGGAGCCCACTTCCATGACAGCTTGCTTTCAAAACTTCCAGTACCATGAGGGTAATTAGGTAGGGACCCCACGGATAGTTCTCCTTTCTGGAAAGCCAAATACTCATTCTCCTCAGATGGTTGAGAAGAATTCCTGTCAAGCTCACTGTGTGTATCATTGATAGAGTTTAGGTTTTATTTATCTTGCTATCACTTCCCTTTCAAGCATCCAATTTATTGCAAGGTATTTCTTTAAGCATTTTTCTCTCAAAGTACGATCTCACCTGTGTGAGCATTTGCTGTGCTGCCCTTTGGTTGCTGTGGTTTGCAGAGCCTCTTTTTTGGAGCAGTTCTGGGCTGGGGCTTCCTGTGACTGGAGGGGAATTTACTGAATGGCCAGAATGGGAACATTCCCTGCGTGTGGGAAGCACATTTGGGCTTGAGGGGAGCACAGGTAAAGGATGCAGAGGGGACCATTTGTGTTTTCTGGGGTTCGTGTAGGAAGAACTGGCTGGGAAGTCTCTGAGCTTTCCTGTGGTGCCAGACAGAAAAACTTGAACAGAAACGTCAATAAACTGGATATCAAATTAGAGGGACAAGCATAAATTTAGTTTAATTAAACTAGCATCAGGCAGGCAGGGAGATGGTGTAGCAGGAACCCTTAATCTGCTGGGAGAGGGCTCTGTTGCTGGTGGCAAGCCCAGTTAATGGACGCAGCAGGGTCTGAACATCTTTGTTTGCTCTCTCCACTTTGACGTGTGTGCAGCTGCTTCTCCTCCCTTTTTTTTTATTTCATAAAAAAATATATATTCATAAAAATGAAACATGGTTCCATCTACTGCTGGTGGTTCTGTCATCATTTGGAACCACTTTTTTCATCAGTTTTCAGTGGCTGGTAAAGTCTGAATTTCTCTTCTGTGTCTGTGTCCCATAACAGACCCCAAAAATAAAAGGCTTTAGGACACTTCCTTGTGTGCCTGGATTCAGAAATTGCTAAAATGCCAGGTTAGTACTCCTTTCCTTCACCCAAACTTTCCTTTCGTGGAACATCTCCCGTGTCATGAATATGTTCAGTTTCCTCTTTTGTGCATACAGAGCTCTCTCACAGCTCTCAACCTGCAATTACAGCTCTCCCGTATAAATATTTAAATGGCAGTTCAGCTTTCAGACAGAGTACACCAGTGACAAAGATCAAGCTTTCTGACCTTTTGTTAATTTGCTCAGTGAAATAGGATTCCCATGGTCTCATTTTTTTGTATTTAAGAGAAGAAATTTGCATACAGAGGGGGTGTTGGCTTTTCTCATTTTTGTTGCTAATTTCCTTTTGCTACATTTATTCTAATAGAGCTTAAAGAAAGAAGTCACTGGATAGTTTTGTCAGTTATGCATGAGAACAGGAAAGATAGAATTGAAGAAAAAAACCACTTGGGCTCTTTATCAAGAAATGAAATTTTTTTACTATGGTGGAAAAAAAAAATCAGCAAACAAAGCAAAAGCAGAAACATGTCTAACCAATAGAGAAGTTTGTTACTCCGAATTTATTTGGTGTTTCTTTCATAGTGCTTGGCATAGGAGTGTTTGGTGTTTCATAGCCCTTCCTGAGGAATCAGTTCGTGCTCAGAACATCAGAAAACTCAAAATACTGTACAGCTGCTGACTGTGCCCTGGGAAAGGGCAGATCCTGGGGCTGGGGTGGAAGGACTGTGCCCTACCCAAGGAGTCTGGTGGGAGACGGGCAGCAGGTTCTGACAGGCACCGGGGGCTGGAGGGACGGGAGGCAGGTGTGGAACAAGGACTTGGTGGGTGTGAGGGAAAGAGGAGAGAAATGGCAAAAATAGCTCCAGACTGGGGGATCTGATGGTCAGGAGGGGATGGCTGTGCTGGCTCTGACACTGCAGTTAGGGAGGGACATAAATTAGCTTTTTATTAGTTTGAGAGAGGGGAGAAAAATAAATGGGTAGAGCTAATTAAAGGTATCAGAAGGGCAGAGGCTATTCCTGGCCAGTCCAATCTCCTCATTCACTGTGGGTCACTAGAGACCAGGAACTTTCCCTTTTGCCCAGTTAAAAAGAGTCAAATACTTGTGAAATCTCACATCTCTGATCAAATGAGAAAGATTCCTCAGGTTAATGGAGAATATTTAAACTTTTTTCTTGAAATAGTACGATTGTTGTAAAAGAATTATTACTCTTTTCTATTAAAATACCAAGCAGTAATTAATTATGTTCTGTGATCGTTAATTATGATTTAGATGTTGGTGTTGTGCAGGTCTGTACTGGCACGCCCCTCTTTAGGTCCAACAAGTGTTTGTTACTGGGAGAATGCTTATGTGTTAGTGTGTTTATAAAATGAGCATTTAGCTGCCAGCTCCACTGATACTCACTCAGAGATAATTATTTTCATGGCTCACATTCCCCACACTGCATTGGAAAGAAGTACAAACTGTTTATGGAAACAGTGAAGTGTGAAGCTGGAAAATCTCAATTATTGCTTTGGAAATTAAATTATCTGTTCTGAAAAATGCAGCACCTGCATAGCCCAAAAAACTGAAGTGACAGAAGACTGAACAATGAAGTGTGTAAATGTAATCACGAACCCACTGGATTTTCAGGAACTGCAAAATGAAAACTGTGTCATGTTTTTGTCAACCTTAGCTAAAAAATTGGGCTTCTTTGTATTTGTTATGAGTTTCATGTGGATATTTCAAAGGAAGGAATGCTTGCAATTCCTGGAGCAGAGGGCAGGCCGGCCAAATCCTGGGAAAGCTCTGCTGTGGCCCTGTAGTTTTGTTAGTTGCTCTTTGTTTCTTATTTTATATGCAGCCGTAAATGAATGGACATAGCTCTGAAGTTGATTAAGGAAGGGACTTAATTAAGGGTTGTAATTAAACTAGAGGAGGAAATTACAATGGAATTGAAAATTCAGAATGGGCCTGTGTGATGTAAAGGCTGATGGTGTTGAGGCAGTAATCTGTATGAAATAATTGATTCTGCAGCCATTAGTCTTTCCTAATGAGATTAAGGACGAGGTGGCACGATCTCGCTAATTAATTTGTTTTGTGACTTTGAAATATGATGTCATGGTACAGAACTGGCGATGGTTTAACACACCAAGAAGCTCTCAAACTGTAAGACAAACATCATCGGAGTAATTCCGTGTTCTCAGTTGTAACCGGGCTGAGGATCTGACTTAACACTAAAACACTGGACCAAACATCCTGCATGGTGCAGCCTCTCTGAGGGAAAGGTGTCAGGAGAGGGCTCCCCCAGCTGCGTTTGAGGTGTTCTGTGAGGACTTTATGCTGACCATTACTGGCACCAAACCTGCTGTGGGGACCATTTCTAGGAGTATTGGCGTAGTACCTATCAAAAATTTTGTTTTCCTATTAAAAAAGACAGAGTGTTAAAAGCAGAGGTAGGTCAGGATAGTCCTTTCAATATAAGAGGGAAGATTGAAATGTGTTTTGTGAAGGATTTATTGAAGTATCTTACATTACAAGCTCAACATTTAGGAATTGCTTCAGTAGAGTGATAACTTACAATTGTTGACATTTTGCCTTCCGTGTTGAATGTTACTGCCCTCTGTGTAACCTGGCTGCTGACTCCGATCACCGGGCATTCATCATTTGCAGTTTAGGACCAAAGTCAATTGCTGAATTATTTCTAATGTATAGTTAGAGACCATAAAAGAGATGACACAGGGACAGCATCTTTCAAATTAATGGATGTTAAAAACAAACTTATTTGACATTATGAGTGTAACCCATCAAACCTTCCTGAGTGAAAACCCTGCAAGGGATATTATCATAAGGTTATGGCTCTGACAGGACTTTTACCTGCATTTATAGAGACACTGTAGGTACTAGAGCTGTGAATCTGTGCAACTACAGGGGACTCTTTGTCTTTTATACTCAGAGAGCCCTAAGGGAAGGCTGGAATTCCACAAGAACGGTAATAACTCTGCAAAACAACACTTTGGCTGCAAATCTCATGCTTGAACACCAAGCTGCAGCTGTGAACTTGCATTTTTAAGGCCTGTGCCCGTCAGGCATCCCGCTGCCCATTGACACAATCCTTGCAGCAAAACATTTCCACGGTGCGAATGTGCGTCACTGCATTTGTTCATGTCCTCGAGAAATAATGCCATCTCTCAAAACCAGACTTTGATAACCTGTACTGCATGAAGCCACTTCTCAAGATGTATCTTCCCCCAGCAAAAGGCTTTGCCAACAGGGTTCTGTAGCAGCCAGCTTGCACCCTAATGAGTCACTCAGACAGGCAGGTTCCAGGGAGGATTGAATTACGATCCTGTTCAGCTGACACAAGGCAGCCACTGGTTCTCCTCAGGAAACTCATGAATAAGTAAAAGATCCTGAGCCCCAGGCCCAAGCCCAGCAGCACTGTAGGGATGCATCCTTTTCTGAGTGATTTCCCATGTCCCACGAGCCCAGCCGGGATGCTGGCATCAGAATTAGATTTGTGCTGATGAAGACACCAAACATTATGTAAGTAAAGGCTTTTATAAATAGATGGAAATGTGGGGGTATGAGTGGAAGTATCTATCATTAGCTCTGTGCAATCTGTTAGACTGTAACCTCTGATATTTAGCTGTGCATATAGGATGCAATTCATATGCCTTGCCATTTCATGTGTGGAGGGACACTATCCAAAGGTATTTTTAGAATTCCATTCCAGGGGAAAAAATAGGAATCTTTGGAAGAACTTATTCATGCTTGTCATCTTCTCCCCTCTTCTGTTACCTTATGGGTTTTAGCACAAATTCAGGCTCCAGAGGGTGTTGTGCTACGTTTGTGTGACAAGGAGAGCGATTGATCAGAGGAGCCTGCAGTTCAGCAGGTGATTTGGGATTGATAGAACGGAACAAGAGTGTGGGAGGAAGTTCTGTATGGCTGCTGGGGGTGGGTGTAACCTTGCTGTGCCCCTGGCTGAACCGTCCTGAGTCTTCCCAGGTACCAGAGCAGGGGAGCCCTGTAAGGAGGGCAGCTGGATGCCTTTGGCAGACGCCCGTGGGGAAGTTTTCTTTGGCACGAGGAAGAAGCACGGAGATGTTTATGTGAAAATGCAGCCACTGAGGGGGCAGAGCTGTTGGCTGAAGAGAGGTGGGAACTGGTACCTTGATAGTTTCCAACAATTTGCAGAGAGGACGAGGTCCAAGTGTTGTTTACTGGGTGGAAGGGAGTTATTGTTGTGTTTTCCTGCCGACTGCAGAGAGCATTGGATCCTGAGGACACTGCTCTGTGTGGGCTGGCTTTAAGCCTTTCTCAACTTCCCTCCTACCCCTCAGTGTAGCTGAAACGAAGCCATCTCTGCAAAGGTGGGGGCTCATCAGAATTTGATTTGCTGAGCTTAATCAGCAGATCTTTCTACTCAGTTTTTTTATTTTCTAGTTAGTGAAATGCAACCCAAATCAAGTATTATGGAAAGGTGCCTTGCTGCTTCAGAGCCCTAGTTGCAAGACAATTTATTTCTAAAACTGCTCTTCCAGTAGCTCCAACAACTTTGCACTTGGTTATTTTGACCTGAATCTTGCAAAAAGAGGGATGTGAGGATAGAGCATATGGTTGGGAGTTGTGAAGACTGTGGACAAGTGAGGATGCAGCAGAAGTTCTCACAGAAATTAACTGCAGAAGTCCCTCTGTGTTCCCCTGGAGTCAGGCTGGGAGCTGAGTCCAGGTGCCACCAAAGCTGCTCCACCCCTTCCCTCCCCTCCTCAGGGGACAGAAAATAGGATGAAAGGCTCTGGGTCAAGACAAGGATAGAGAGAGACGGCTCAGGAATTACTGTTGCAGCAAAACAGGCTCTACTTGGGGAAAATAATTTATTACCAATCAAATCAGATAAATAAAAACCAAAAACGCTTCCCCCAGCCTCAGCTTTAATTCTGAATTATCTACCTGTGGGGAATGGGGGCTGTGTTCAGTCCATCACACGTTGGCTCTGACACTCTTAAAAGTGAGAAATTCTGATAAACTCCTTATTTTTGCACTTGCATTTCTTCTGGTTTTTCATCAGTGCTCTTGTGGTGTTGAACACTCAGCCTTCAATGCATGTATGTGACGAGGGATGCACTGAACAGGTTTTTCCTTGAGGATGGGCTGCCCCCCAGCACTGCTCAAATGCTCGGTGCTGTGCACCCTTTGGAAGGTCTAAAATTGAACCCTGCCTGTGCAGGTTTCCTCCTTGCTCATATTTGCTGTTCTTCCCATCAGCTCATTCTGTCACTTGAGCTGTAGCCCTGTAAATTAACTCTTAAAAATCACACGATTTCTTTTTGCCAGACCTACATCTGATCCTTGTGGAGGCAGCCACCACTCACTCCTGTCCATGAAGTGGACACTTGCACGAGGATCTGAATGTGGAACCATCTCAGCAACTTCCTGATGTGAGACCAGGAAGGACATGTTAATTGCATTTCATGCTAGACTTTACATCAAACTTGGATTCATGTACAGCTGTCACAGTGCTGATGCTGTGTTACATTGCATTTTAAATCCTTTTTTGTTTTTAAGAAACTTTCCCCCTAGCTCTTGTGTTTCTTGAAGAAGCAGCTTAAGATGGTGTGGGTGGCATTGAAATTGATTGACTTGGTGTGAGGAAGGGAAGCTAATTTTGCCTGAGGGAAGAAGTGCTTTATTGGGTCTTTTCTTGGGCTGTGGAGCAGAGCTATAACCTACTGGGATCTTACCCCGGGATCAGGGGGAGTTTCCCACTGGTTTCAGTGGCTTTGGATTGCATCTCTCTCCATGATTCCTGGTCTCTATTGAGTCATTTTGCAAATGGTGTTTGATTGCTGGCCACAGCAAAAAATGCTTAGCAGAGAATTAAGTAGATTTGAACTATACCAGCTTCAGGATCCTTCAAGTTTTCTCAGGAACACGTGGACTTCAAAGGATATTTGCATGAAAATGTGTATTTGAGGTGGTTGTTCCCAAATGTTTATTCAGCAAGGCTGAATTTATTAATTCGGATTGGCTTTTATTGCATGTAATGGATAATTAACCATCGCTTTCACGCAGCTTTTGGGGGCACATGCAGTGGAAAACCTGTTATGGAAACGACGCTCCTGCGTGGCAGGAAGAGCAGGGGCACAGGTGTAACACAGTGGCCACTGACTTCTTTTCTTTTATCCTGCACAGTTTGGAAATGATCCACCATGTCTGCAGCCTGCGACTTCACAGACAATATTTGATCAGACCCGGTTTGTAGAAGAGACACAGATTTCTAAGTCTCATGTCACCACCTTAAATCAAAAGCACCATCTCTGGCAGTTTTTAGTAAGTCCTGTGCTTGTTTTTACAGTTTTATGGCAACTGATGCATTTGAAGGCAAGTTCTGTTTTGCAATCCATGCTGCTGATTTTGGTTGGTTCTGGGGTTTTTTGTTTGCATGTGCACAGCTTCAGGGGGTTGGGGATTTCTGAGGGGGGAGTTCGGGAGGAGGAGGGTTTAACTCCACCCTCTTCAAAGCCATGCACTTTGTACTGATTTCTTAAACTCTTGTAGAATGACAGTAGTACTTACATAAAACACATAGGTGCGTGTGATGAAATGAGAGCTTAAAAGCCAAAAAATGACATAAGTAATTCAGTGCTTAGGTCTGGATGCATGAGTAAAAAGTGCAGGATCCTGTGCACAGTCTGTGGTTCCAATCAGCACATTCCAATCCAGTTTGGTGTCTCCATCCTGACACTTGATTCTGAACATCAGCAGGTTTTTTCCCGTTGGATTTCTGTGTGTTTGCACATGTTCTGATTTTCAGGCACCTTTTGAATTTAGAGAAGAAACTTTTAGAAGGGTTGGCCAGTCAGTTGGTGCCCATCTCCTGGTGGCTGAGTTATGAGATGTTGTTCATAAATCATCTTTGATCTTCAAAGCACTCTGCAACCAGTAACTAACAGAATCATTTAAAGAAAATTAATTAAAAAATGCCATTTTCAAACCTTATGTTCCCACTATTCTTCTTTGTACCTCACTGAACTGAAAGTAAAGGCTTAAAGCTTTGCTTTAAGAGCCTGATATTTGAAGCTTGAGGTTCTAAATTTGGTGCTGGATTTATCCATTTGAAGGATATGAGTTTGATTGCATCAGAAGTAATTATATTTAATATGACAAGAGAAAAGTGCATAAATGTGATATTTTGAATGGCTGTTAATGCCTTCTTTGCATCTCTGCTTCTGAAAAGAATAATTACATAGCTGTTATGTGAACTGAATGTTAAGGTCTGGTGAAAGACATTTCTGGTAAAAAAAGTGGAGTCAATCTTTTGATGTTGTGTCAAATTTCCCTTAACAGGAGGCCTTTGAGAAGGGAGGTGGTTGTTTGTAGACCCAGACGACCCAGTACACTTAAAAAAGACAACTTGAGGCAGACCTGGCACACCACTGGAATTAGTGGGGATTTTGCTGGTTATTTCCTTCACACAATTAATTTGTGCCTTCAAGAAGCATCATAAAGTGTTGTAAACCAAAAAGTACTGGTTTGGATTTGGGTCTTGAGAGCAGAAAAGAGAAATGACTGCAGCAGTCAGGCTGTACCTCTGGGTCTGTTCAGAGTCCGTTCTCACTGCTCCGTTTGCCAGGTTTAAGGGGAACACACGAAATACAAATGATTGCTGGGCAGTGGCAGCCTTCTGGATATAGGGTGAATTTGGACACCCAGACCAGCGTCTATTTAAAACACTGTTGTTCCCATAGTTTTGAAGTGTGGATAGCGAGAGAGGCAGAAACTCTGATGCCAGGTCTATAATTCCCCAACAGAATATCAAATCATGTTTCTTTGATACTGCACTTACAGTACTTTGGGGCTAAATTTTAACCTACTGTTCTCTCCTGTTTAATTTTTAATGAATTGCTGCAGCCATATCAATAATGACAATTTTTAGCCATTTCCACTGGAGATCAGAAAAACTGGGTGCAGTTTTTTCCTTCTGGTGCTGCGTGTCTCAGCAGTGGTTTCGCTGTGAGACGAGAAGCCTGTGTTTCAGCAAAGCCAGCTTTGCCTGTGTGATAATCCAGGCTGTCCCCTCCAGAGCAAGGTTCCCTTGGCCCACTGTGGCTCCTTTCAGCAAAGCCAGCTTTGCCTGTGTGATAATCCAGGCTGTCCCCTCCAGAGCCAGGTTCTGGTTCCCTTTGCGTGCGCAGAACGCAGCACCCGCAGCGGGTACCCGGTGTTACCATGGCACAGCAGCCTGGCTGCAGCTGCAGGGATGACGTGCAGCTCCCTGGCTGCGTTTAAACTGCTCAGAGTTTTGAAGGGGGCTGATAAAAGGACATTATTGTGTGTGGAATTACTGCGTGTGCAACGCCACGGGCGCTGCGGCAGCGGAGTTTCTGTGAGAGCAGCACTGCTGAGGTGCAGCCCTCTGTGCCCCTGGGGGCACCTGGAGCTGCCTCAGGCCTCTCTGAGAACAGGGTTTCTCTGAAATGCATCTGAACTCCATCTGAGCCTTTCTGCCCCTGTGCAAAGCAGGGATCTCTGGTGCTCCCCCCGGGTGTTCGCTGGGTTTCGTTGTTTACCGAGGTAACACGAGGTGTTTAAATAACAGGCAAAAACCATGCTATAAGAAAAAAAAGGTTGTTAATTGCTTGCTATTGAGAGATGGCTTTCAGCCTCTCGGTGACGGCAGAATGGTGAGTCTGGACACCAGTATAATAATAAACCATATTAATTCTTCTGGTTATAATAATCGGTGTTTATCCTAGACAGCTGGCTCCAGGAGAGGAACTTTTTCTGGTTACCCGCCTTTCCTGTGCCTTGTACAGTGTGAGGGTTTTAGCAATGAAACCAACAATGTCCATGGCCAAAGCCAGTGTCTGGGTTTTGGAAAACGCTGATGTTGATTATAATGTATTATGCCCAGGCAGTGCTTTCAGCACGTGGTTTTCCTTCTTGTGTTTTGCTCTGTCATTTGGATCCCTCTGACCAACAAGCAACCAGTGGCACATTCAGGGGTTCTGCCTCCCTTCAGTCAGTTATTTTCTGGATTATGAATTGGGATTCTGTTTAAGAGACAGTTTATATGTATATTTTCACATATTGATTGTTGTTTGTGGATGTGGTGTGTATTTCCACGAACCTCACCACCCGGTGTTGTGTCGATTGCTCTCTGAAAGGGCACCATCTGCATAAGCCAAGCTGTATATTTATTATCTCTCCCCTAAATGTAATGTCTGTTGTCACAGCCCTGGTTTCACTCTAAATTGCCTCATCAAGTGTAGTACTTGTATCAGACAGGAAAGCTGAAGGATCTCAGGGTGTTATCAGTGTTAGCAGCTACAGCAAAACAAAAGGCAGGTGATTTATGACTTCATTTTTCTGAAGCACATTATAAGATTAACTTTTTGGCTTATACTTTTTCCTGTCCTAATTACATTTGTCTCTTGTTTAATCATCTTTAAGACAAAATAGTATGTCTGAGGAGAGAACATGATTTAATTAACTTTTGTTCTAATGAATCACACTGCAGAATATTGTAGTAGCCTCATCTGCAAGGCTTGTTGTCCATTTCAGTGGTTGGAGGCAAAGTATTCAGGTGATACTGAAAAATGTAAATCTTAAACCCCATACAAAAACCTTTAGGCCCAGTGGTGGTGCTGCTGAATTCAGAGGTGTATTTTGTGATGGGTTTCTATTTTGGCTTGAGACTTAATTCACAAATTATTTAGGGGACTGTTCGACTCCTTTTCACAGGATGCATGAGAATTTAGATTTTACCTTCAAACAGTGATTGCATCAAACACAGGTGAGGGAAATGACGGTGAATATCAAAGCTTTCTCCAGTGGGAGCAGTTGTAACACCTCTGTTCTCAGGTCCAGAGCTATTTCAGGCATGTGCTGAGGCTTTCAAAAAATAAATACTGATTTTGTTGCTGGGCTTTGTATTATGAGACAACTGATTCTTCAACTTCTGGTCGTTCTCCCATGCTTGAACTGGAGTGAGCGCTTTAATGCATTTCTAAGGGGTTTTTAGCAGCCTTCATAAAGCTGAAAACTGCAGTCACTACTCTGGCAAATGGGGTGGCAAAAGAATCTCTGTCCTGTTAAAATTGGTGATCTAGAGCCAGAAGGGTCTGCATTCCATTTCCAAATATCTGCAAGTCTCTTTGCTAGTGTCAGTGTTCATTTTTTTTCCACGTGGGCCAAATTCTGGTTGCCAGCAGCACCACTGAAGTCAGCAGGGCTGAGTGGTGCAAGCACGAAACAGCCTTGTCTGGGTGAAAACCCAGCTGTTCTCGGGCAGCAGGTGGATGGAGATGAGCATCATTTGGACACACATTTCTCTCTGTTCCCTGGAGAAGTTCTAATGGTTAGGTCTGTAGCAAGAACACTGCTCAGAGCTACCAGACTTGCTTTTTACTGGCTAAAACACACCAGAAGTGTTGGATCAAAAATCCGGTTTATATAAATGCTGTACAGAGTGTACAGCACTTTGTAAAGTCAACACAGCTGGGAGAAGGATGTTTTAAATGAAATCCCTTTCTGAATATGGATATGAGGGCCTGTGATGAGCCCATGGCTTGGTGAGGTAAATCAGAGATAAATGGTGTACTGGGGAAAAGCATATTGAATGTCAAAAAGATGTATGAAAGTGTATTTCTGAGCTGTCCCTTTTCATCAGATATAACCAGCAAAACTGAGATGTGTGAACAGGAACATTAGTGTGTGTTGAAGTTTGCAAATTCCTGTCCCATCCCGTGCTTAGCACTCATGCATGTTTTATATTTGCATCTCAATCTGGGGATCTCAGCACAGTTTCCAAATGCAGGAGCTGCTTTACTGACAAATGTTAAAAAAAAAGTCCTTCTGTGAAGAGTTTAAAGCTGACAAGGTCAGTCATGCAGAATGCTGGTGTTCAGATCAAAAGTACCTACACAGCTACAAACTCCTGTCCCAGAATTTTTAATTCTTATGGTAAATTAAGCTGACACTGAAATTGAAAGTACCGTAGTTCTCAGCATTGTCCTTCAGCAACTTCCTTGCAGCTTGGAGCATTTGCTGTGTCTCAGGAAATGGAACTTGACCCTGAGAAAGTTACTTATGCTGTGATGAGGGTGGAATGAATCTGGGAGTCAGACAAGACCAGGTTACTAAAGGCAAAGGAACTTCTGCTTCTCAGTTTAAATAGTTTGGAGGTTGCACCTCTGATTTGGAGAAGCAGTTGTCATTCTGCCCTCCAAAAAAAGCAATCCAGTTCTGGTTTTAATTGATTAAAATGGAGTGTATGAAGCTGTGAGTGCCTTCAGACACTTGGAAGTCCCGAGCACTCACCATGCAGGAGTGCTGTGAAATGTGTGAGGACGTGTGTGCGATACTTCAGTCATTTGCCACTGTACATCACTGGGACAGGCAATTTCACTGGTGTGTACTGCAGGTCCTTTGATAAGCATGAGATGAAATCAGTTCTGGAGCCATTGTCACTTGGGATGTTCTCTCTCACTCGTCCCTTGTGCACACAGCTGTCTGTGAGGGACCCGTACTGCTCGTGCAGAAACCTCCGTTTTCTGTGTCTGGAGGAAAGTTGCAACATCAGTGCCCTGTCTCCAAATGTAATAATGGGGAGATCTCATTGCTGGATTTCATTGAAATTGCCTCCAGAGTGGCTGCACTGGTTAATTTTTTCCTTCTTAAAAAATAATAGTTTCAGACACGCTCAACCCATTTTACCTGAGAGGCAGTGGGTGGGCGAGGGGAAGGAGTTGTGCTCAGCACAGCGAGGCGATAACGAGCTATATAAATAATTAGCAACACATTTTAAAAATATGCCAAATATAGAGCCAAAAGCATCTTGGCTTGAGTGCATGGGCTCAAAGATGTATCTGAGACTATTCATTTCAGCAAGGCAAATAGAATTTAGCTCTTTCTCTGTGTGGCCTTTCAGGATTCAGAAAATGTGAGATGCCGTCATAAGGGAACAGAACGTGACACACGTTAAGACCACTCATGAACATATTTTGAAACTCCCTGGTTCCTTCTTAAGCAGTAGATGACATGTTGTGTGGAGTTGCCATGAAGATTTTTAGATCATTTCTAACAGGTGAAATTCCAGAACCAAAGTGGCACAGGCATTTTCCCCTGGAGAGAAGATGAGTGCAAACACTTCAAATATTCTGCTGTAACGGTTCAGTTAACAGAAGATAAAATGCAATTCTAGACCTACCCAATATTTCCACAGATAACTGGAAGATGCATTTTAATGGGATTTGATCTTTTGCAAAAATCCCAGGATAATATTATTTATGAAATGTTATTGAGATAAGAAAACAGTTCTGCAGCTGGATATCTGTTAGGATGGGGATGAGCCATTATCTCTTTATTAACTGGTTCCTGGTTCCCTGTGAGCAGCAGGATTTTCCCTGGCTGTGTCAGGAAGGAGTCTGAGGAAGGTGTTGGGCTCACAGCTGCCCCTGCACAATAAAACCGTCCCAGTTTCTGGCCATGAGGCTCTGTTGTATTTTCGTGCCATTTGACTGAGCCTCGTAGCTCTCTTTGCAGTATTCTGGCTGAGTTACTTTTGTTATTCTAAAATGCTGTGGTTTTATTTGTTTATTTATGTCTATGCTAGCACATTCTCCTCTAATTGCTGACTTATTTGTGTGTCATTAAAAAATGGTCTTCTTTTCTTCAATTTCTAGTTTAGTTTTACAGATTGTGTGTTAGCAGGTGCTTTGAACAACTCTCCAGGCCTTGTCTCTCAGATGTGACACTATCTGCTGTACACTCTGTGGTAGAGAAGTAAAGTTCAAAATAATATTTTCTACTATTTTGGTCACGCTGGTAATTAAAAATATTAATTTTCAGTGTTGATAAAAACGGAAAGCTATGTACATCTGTCCTGGGTGTTTCGTCCTTTTCACTGCAGCGTGCTGCAGAGAGTATCTTGTTCCTGATGGGACTCCCAGGAGATGAGAAGTGTTTAAGTGAGGCCCAGCAACTTCACCTCAATGCTTTATTAGATAAAATTCATGAGGTCTTCCAACCACGCCGAGATGTTGTGCTGGCCAGGGGGTGTGTGCTGCTGGATGAGCCGAGCAGCTCGTGGGCAGCAGCCCAGCCCCAGACAGGCATTGCTTTCTCTGGTTGCTTTCCCTGCTACTGAAAATAAGAAGCAAGGCCAAGGATACGAGCAGGCAGAGTCACACTGGGACTTAGAGATGGGGGATGTGCGCGTTGTTTTCTTTAGTTTTTCTCTCAGGGGTTTAAGTGGAGATGCACTGGGGGGAAGCTGGCTGAGCTACTGCCCTGCCAGTGCCTTGTTTTCCTTGTGGATTATCAGGGAACTCCAATCTGGTCCCTTTCATCAGCACTGAACCACTTTAGAAACAAAACCAGTGCATGCGATCATCAGAAGCATTTCCATTTTTAACACACTGTGGCAATTCGGCTCAGACACCAGGAAATAAGACCAGTGTGTATTAAAAGGTTGTTGAGTGTGAAAATTAGTGAAATATATAAATATGGGAATAAAATCTGCATATGGCTGTCACTTTATGGAGTTGTGAATACCTATTGCCACGTTAAATGATGGTGTTCCCTTCCCTCAGCCTGTCTGTGATGTGTGCACATCAGCACAGGCACTGGAGGCTGGAGTCCAGAGAAACAGTGATTAGCATATTTTAAAGTTTCCTGGGCTGACTGCTTAAATACATTTGCATTAATAGAAGGATGAGACCTACTTCATGATGTTCTCTGCGTGATGAAAGCTAAAAATAGTTTTATTAGAACTTTGGCTGCAGCTCTGCTAAATTTTAGCAGTTTGGGGGAAAGGAAAACACTTTTGAAAGATTATAATTAATGAGTTATGTGTTGTTGGGTTTTTTCCTAAAGTATACCGAAATAACATGAAGAAATTGGGACAAGCATGCTATTTTGTGCCTTGGCATTTTGAGGGTTGCAGCCTGGCTTCCCACTTGAGATGGGGGTGGGCTCTGCTGCTGCTGCTCCGAACAGCTCACCCTGGGAAGGGATCCAGGGTGGAAGTGTAGAGATGATTGCACAGGAAGCAAATCCCGTTCCGAATTTACAAAGTGAAGAATTAAGCCTGCCACTGTCTGATGCTGAAAGGAATCCAGCATGGAGTGACTTTATTTGAGAGAGTGTAAATTGTGTTTAAATAGCTGCCGGTTTTTTCTATGACCATTTTGAATTTTTTGTGTGACCATTTTGAATTTTTTGTGAATGACCATTCTGCTTTTCTCATGGAACACCCCCTACCTCGTTCAGATGCTGAGGAGTTAACCATTATCTTCTCAGCCATCTTTGGAGGGGAAGGAAAGAAAGTAGCCATCAGTGCTGAAAAAGAGCATTTGGATGTACTGGTAGTGTTGTGCCAGATGTGATTTAAATATCCCTGGGTGGCAGAACGGGAGACATCAGGATGATTCATGATCTTAGTAGGGAAGAAGCAGTAGAATAGAAAGGTAAGCTGCTGTGATGGTGTGGTCTTCAAAGCACTTGAGGAGTTCTCACCAGGATATTTTGACAACCGGTGATAATTTGCAGAGACTTTGTTTGGGGTATTTCAGCTAAATACCCGATGTGAGAAGCTTATTCATATTTTTGAACGGCTGGAGCCTCTGAGACCATTAAGATCTGGCTTTGAAAGCTCAAGAGAACAGTTTTTATACCCTTATTTCTAGCATGACATTTTCTATTTCAGCACTCAGGCTGTTGCTGTTCTATCAGTTGGCTCCTAGTAGAAAACGTGGATTGATTTGATTTTTAAAGGTAATCAAGATCTTTTAAATTTCAAAATTTTAACAATCAAAAGGCTCAGTTCATAGTTAATTTTATCTCAGCTGTGATTTCAAAGTTTTCCTGTCTATTTCCACCCTCAGCTGTGCTCCTACAGAAGGAGCTCCATGTGCTGCCCATGGTAGGGACAGTTCTGAGTTAGGCTGAAAGGAGCATTTCTGTGCTGAAACCCTTTGTCTTTATTAACAGTTTTCTCTGTTTGCCTTGTGGTTTGAGGATGTGTCTGACACACTCTGGCCTGTATTTCCATGCCAGTCTTGGTATCCATGCAGGTGCAGTGTGTTTGGGGATTCAGCTGGGAGAGGAGGAAGGAGCCCAGTGCCTGCCCTGGACTCCAGCCCGTGGGCTGCTTCTCTGTGACGGGAGTCGTAAACTTGCCAGAGGCAGTTCCTGATTATGGGGAGAGCTCTGGGTTTGCTGGCTGATGATTGAGTTATGGATCTCTGAAACCTGTCTGTGGTGCAGCAGCTCTGGGGCAGCATCAGGCTCCAGAGCTCCCGACCAATTTCACAGCAAACTTGATTAAGCCGTTAAATTGCAGATCACTCCTGACAGTAAATTAATTCTTAATCCAAGTCCTGTTCTGCACTGCGTTGGGAGACTTTTGCCAGGAGGCCAGTGGCTTGAAAATGGGTAATTAAATTCTGCTGTAAATACATTTTTATCTAGCCTTCTGCTTGCAGGAGCTGGCAAACAAGCATGAGCCATTAATTAATACCTGTAATTTGGTTTAGTTGCAATAAGCCCTGCTCCTGTCAGATTCTGAAATGTAAACTAAGGTTATGAAGTTGGGATTAAGTAAAAAATAAAGAAAACTGACCAAAATGTATTCATAAGAGAATCTGTTCCTGCCTTTCTTTGTAAAAATGTTGCATAGTTTGCAAATTTGGGAATAGTTTGATCTGAAGTCAATGTAAAAAAAGTATTTTAAAAGCCCTAAATATAGGAAGAGTAACAATAGTGAGGAGATGTATTTTGGGCATTTCTCATTTATGTAATTAATCTCTTATGACCCAACTTTACAGGAGTTAGTTTTAGCAGACTGACCATGTCCTGTGCACATGGAGTTGTGCATTAGTCCTCACCTGAGGTTTTTGTTGTTTGCATTTGAAGCAAGAAGTGTTGGCTGCAGGTTTGCTTCTGAAGGATCAGAAGGAAACTAGAACCTTGTTTGCTTATCCTCTAGCCACAGTTCCGAACCAAACTCAGTTTTCCCACTTTCCTTCCATATTTTTTCCATTTCCATAAAGACCAGGACGTTTGACAGTTGTGAGTCAGGCTCCTTTCTGAAGGCAAAAAATCTCCTAATTCTCATAAAAGACAGAAGCAAGCGTCTCTCTGTTATTTGCCTGTGAAAAATAGCTCCTAATGCCCTCAGCATTCCGAGGTACTTCCAGCTCTGCAAACTGCTTTGAGTTTTTCACAGGGAGTCTGACTTTGCTTTCGCATGCTCTAAATACACGCACAGGTAATGTTGTGTAGGTTTAAAGTCCGCACTCCGAGATTTGTTGCTTTGCTTTCCAGTGTTATTAAAAATTTAACTGTGTCTCCAACTGAGACACTGTCATTTTGAGAGCAATGTAAATGTTAATAATTAAGAGCAATTAAAAGGTGTATTAAAAGTCATGTAATTTTTATAGGCTGACTGACTGAATAACAGATGCCTCCTGGATTTTCTATAGTTCCAGGTTGTTATTAAGCAAAGCCTTCTCTCGTCCTGGAAATCCCGTGCTCAGTTTGAGCACAGGCCTTGTGTGAGCCTTAGGCTTGCAGTCTTTTTGCATTTGCTGGCAATCCCTGCCCAAAGGGCACAATCTGAGATAGAAATGTTCCTCCTGCTGCCCGCGACTGGCACTGCTGTCTCCGACAGTGAGTCTGTGACCAGGGGACACTGGCCTGAGCCCTGCTCCAAGGAGAAGCTCTTGGCTGTCACAAAGGCTCTTCCCTAAAATCCTCCTGTCCCTCTGTTGCATCTTCACCATAGCCTCTTGTTTCAAAGAGCAGGACAGGGCACAGGCTGCAAACTCCTGCCCACGCTGAGGGCAGCAGCCTCCTCTCGTTATTTTAGGAGGGTATTTTATAGTTTTCAGTGCAGCTGAGCTTTCCCTTGAAAGAAAGAAATTCTCTCTTGGCTCTTCACTTGCCAAGGGGAAATGGTGGAAATTCCCTGAGCAATCTGCCTGGATTTCCTCGTGTCCTTGCAGTGTCTGCGTGCCATGTAAATTCTGTCTGCAGTGGAGGCACTGCCAGCCTCAGAGCCAGAGCCTTGGAGAGCAGGAGAGAACGGGAAAATTTGGTGAATCAAATGCTTGACTTTGGTAGCTGCTTGCAGGGAACTGCAATTTATGTGTTTCTCCTTGGCAGATAACTGAGGGGGGAAAATCAACTTTTGCACAACATCACCAATACAGAAAATTACTGTGAGTTTTTCCCACCCCATTTCCCTTTGCTGCTGTATCAGCAGGAGGGTTTTGGAGGTTTTTGGGCTTTTGGACTTCAATTCTGGATTTTAATTTCAGTTCTCTTTCTTGGATTCTAGCCTTGTGAGTCCATCTCCTTGTCACATGAACCCATTCAGATTGACAGATGAGCTGGGCCATACCCTGTGCAAGATCTCAGCTATTCAGATTCTGGAAACAATTTTCCTGAAATAGGACTGTGTCCTTATCTATAAAATGAATAAGGCTGCAGTCCTCCCATGTAGCAGCATTTTTAGCACATTACCATATAATTAATTTTAAAACCAAGACAACCCCTCGAGTGTGAGTGGGAAATCTCTGCCTCTGGGGGAAGGTAACACCAAATTTAGTAACCTGAAAAGCATAGTCAGGGAGGCACTGTAAAATCTGTGTTTAAAGCATGTTTAAGTAGCTGAGCACCGTGGGGGGTTTGCTAAATGTGCTAATTTAGATATTTCACCTAATATTACAGGGAGTGCAGCCCTTTCCCTTCAGGTCAATAATAACCATTTGAAACCACTTAGGACTTAAATCTTGCCTGTCTTGGATGGTGCATAAGATGGTACATCCATGCATGGTGCATCCATGCTTTAGCCCATGAAGTGTTTTTGGACTGAAGTTGCTCTCACACAAAGCATAGATTTGGTAATGTCGCATTTTCTGTGAATTCTTGTCAGAAGGAGGAGTTAGAGCTAAAAATTTAAAAAAAAAAAAGAAACAAAGAAATATTTAGTCACTCAAATTGGCAATGTATTTAGTGAAATTTGCTGATGTTTTGAGTCCAGTGCCAGATTTGATTTGCAGATTCAGATTTATACACTTCTGATTTATTTAAAGAGATGTACAGTGGTCAATACTGAGGGATGAGGATGGCTTTGAAGAAAATAAGAAGTTTTTTCAGATTTTTATTTTGGGCAAATTCAAAATAACTGTTTCAGCTTGAATAGTAATTTTAAGAATATTCTGAGTGATCTGAAAATGTATTTAAGGGGCTTAATTTTTCTTGTGTATTGCAAAAAGTAAACACGACTTTTGGGAACCCGCTGTTAATGGATACATGGTACAAAAAGTAAATTTATGTAAAAGGAAAGAGCTCCACAGTTCCAAAATACTGGTGAAATAAGAAGCTACAGAAGCCCTGTAATAATGTGTTTGTGATGATTTTCCAAGGCCAAGTTGCCAACTGTGATCTGTGACTCATTAGAAGTCCTCTGGGCTTGTTGCTGATTTCTCCATCTGGTTTCCATCAGTCCTGTCCCTCCCCAAACTCTGTGGTTCTCGGATCATCCGTGGAGGCAGGAGCAGGGAGCTGTGTGCAGGCAGCAGCTGCGGGGCTCTGGTGCAGCTGGGGACGGGCTGGGATGTCCCCCACGGCACCAGGGCAAGGAGAGGGTCCTGCAGGGGCCAGAGCCTCAGCCAGGGGAAGGTGCTGCTGCCCGTGGTCTCAGCTCTGCTGCATGAGAGAGGCACAGACAGGAATTCCCACTGTGTGGAGCTGGATTGCACTCCCAGGGGTGCCTGGGAACAAACAGTCTTCAGGGTTTTTTCAGTTTCAAACATCAAGAATAAAAGCAGGGTGGTTATTTCTGCTGGTGAACAACAGCTTTAATATTTGTCTTTCCCATTTTCTTCCCCCACAATTCCTGTTTTGAATCTTTTCTTTAGAATATGGCAATAAAAGTGTCTCAAGTAGGTTTTATTCAAGTGACATGAATGTCTCCCACCCTGTAAATGCCTCTTCTGGTTCCTAAGCAGGCTGAAAAATCAGAGCCTGGGTCGAGCTGTTAGAGCACATGCAGAGATCTGTGAAGAAAAATTAGCCTTCCTCACAGACTGCAAAATCGCAGAAAGAGGAATAATGACAAAAGCTACTGCTGAACAAAACAAATTATTTTTAGCAGCCTGTTCTCTTAGCTCACCCAGTTGAAAAGAGGAGCTGTTCTGTGCCTGTGTACCTGCCTGTCACTGCGTGGTGTGGCTGAGGATGTGTAATAAAGCTGCTTCAGAACAGTGGGAAAATCCCCCATTACTCTTACACTGCTTGTTCTTTTGAAGAGTTGCTGATTAAAAACCAGTGAAATTTAGGTCACATTAACCTGCCTCTCCTCACAGCTTTGGAAATGGTCAGTACTGTGTTACAGCAGTGTACCAGCTCTGCTTCCTTTGTTCGTGTTTTTTGAAAATGTAAAAGATTTTGTATCATGCTCAGTTTGGGAGTTTGGGCCGTATTTTAATGTAACCTCTCTTCTGCTTAGTCTTCAAAAATCCATCACCATCCTCTAGAGGTTTAGAATACAGGAGGTTTTAAAGATTGTAGAGGTTCTCGTTTCTGAGGATGCAGATGAAGTTCCATGTTAAAAAATGCCAAGAACGAGGATGGATGTTTCCCTCTTCCTTCCAGGGCTGGACTCCTCTGTAGCTCCACTCGTGGACCCCCCTGCAGTGCCACAACACTGCAGCGTGGCACAAAGAGTTCCAATGCCACAAAAGTCAGGTATTAGATCCCAGGCTGCCAGGGATTATTGAGAGCAAGACTGGGACTTTAAGCTGTGGGTTAAACCTCCTGGGAGCTACGGGATGTACCTGGTCTTGCTGGCAAGACAGGAATTTAAAATTTGGCTGGGAATCTGTCTCAGTGCCACGTTTGGTCCACGGGAAGGCTGTGCTTTGAATCGGAGAAAGGCTCTCATGGGTGGCAGTGTGCAGTGGGTTCCTGTGTGGCACTGAGCTCTGGTTTGCTGCCCCTGCTCTCAGAATCACTAAATCTGCAAAGGCTTTTGGCATCTCAGTCCCCTGAGCATTGCCTCTCGAACACTTTGTGTGGAGTAAGAGCTTTCTGATGCTCCTGCTTTTGTGATTATTTATCCTGAGTGAAGCAATGTTTGTTACTCTGTTATTCTTCCCCTCTCTCCCTTTCTGTGTTTTCGGAAGAATTTCAGTCAGATGAGATCAGAGTCATCCCCCAAAACTGAGGGAAAAAAGAAGTGATTGGGTTAATCTGGTAGGACATACTAATGACCCAATTAAAGATCTTAACTTTTCAGGATTTACTATTTGTGGGGGACTGGGGTTAATCCAGATGAATGATGCTCAAATGATCCCTAGGTAGATCCTGATACAAAAACTTTCTAGTGTAGTTAAAAGAAACTCAGATGCTCAAAACTAAAAAAAACAAAACAAAACCCCAAACTCCCAAAGTCCAGAAGCGTAGCAGAGCCTAAGCTAAAATGGCCCAGTACAGTTCTAATAACTTCATTTCTCACAGAATATTCGTATCTGCAAATAGCCCGTTGTACATCCCAGTCCTGGGCAGGAATCTGGAGGTTCATAGTCAGAGGCAATACTGGTGAGTTTTGCAAACACTGAGGACAAAGCAAAGTGCTGACTTTTGGTTATACAGGAGTCATCTGTTTTTCAAACTGAGAAAAAGAGAACGATCCAGAGGAGGAGATTTGGGGGTGTCTGCCAAGTTAGTGGCCATGAGTTTGCAGTGTGCTGAGTGATTCCTACTTTCTTTTCTCTACCAAAACCTATGCAAAAAGTGAATTGTTTGGCAAATGAGATGAAATCAGCTGCGTGCGTTTCCTGAGGTGCTGACCCAGAGAGGCACTGTATTTTGGTCTCTGGGTTTTTTGGTTTGCCCTTTCCTCCCCCAGCAGGATTGGTGCCAAGTTTGAAGGATGATGAAATCATAATTTAAATGTGGAATGTGTCTAGGGTTGAATCCTGTGTTCTGTAGTGGTTCACAGGATACCAAACGCACACAAAGCTCCACCCTGTCTGTGGAGAACACGGCAGACCACTGCTGGTGCGTCCTCCAAAGCAGGAGCGGTACCAGTTACCTGGCTGGGGATTTGGCAGGGGGTTCTGCTGCCAGCTTGTTCGCTTGGCTGTTCACTCCAGCCTCTTTGAGATTCTAGAAGCTGGGAATTCAGTCCTCTGAAATTCCTGGAATCAAAGCCTTCGTGCTCCCAAGATCCAGGCTGGCAAGGAACTGCTCTAGGGCAGCAGTGTCAGGCAGACTGTAATCTGAAACTAGAACCTTTCCATCCTTTCATTTGCACAAAGAAGTTCGAAATGTCAGGTTTTTGTTCAGAATTCTAATAAAACCACAACTGGGAGAGTCAGAATCCTCCACAAAAAGGAATATTACCCAAGAGAACTGAGTGGTTTTATTTGCCAAGCACTTTGTAAGTGTGTGTTGGATGACATCTAAGCGCTGGCTGTTGTTATTTTGATTGTGTTGTGAAACAGCAACCACTGATGGAGACAGAAAACGGCAACAATGGAGCTGCACAGCTTCATTTTCCCCAAAGCTTCAGTGCTTGTGTTCACTGAAGGCTGAATTGGTGTTTAACATGAGGACTTGCCTGGAGGAAATTATTTTTTTAGTATCCATTTCACTGGACAGCAAAGCAATTACTTCCTAAATTTAGAAATTATTCTCTACTACATTATAGCAGGATTGGACAAGTTCTGGCATTTGAGCAACTTTCAACACACATTTTGCACATAAGAAGAAATAATGGCATTTGACAATCTGGCACAGAGAAAATGTTCAAAATCTGGATTGCTTTCCAGCCTGTCCAGGGCCCAGGACAGGGATTTCCACGGCAGGGATGTGGGTTGCCAGAACACTCAGTTTCCCATCTCTGCTCTGCACACACAGATCACTTCACTGAGGGCAATTTGGGACCCTCAGGGAAAACTGCTCTTAATTTCCTACATGTGGTTCAGCCAGCAGTGGTTAAGGGACTGAGTTAAGGAGACGGCACTAACTGCAATCCAGCGGTTCCCACAGAAAGAATAAAGTGAAGTGAACTCATTTGGTTAATTATGTAGCTAAAGCCCATTTAAGGTGGTACAGTCTGGGCAGCACCAAGACTGAATCATGCTGAATTATGCTGGAAAGAGTAAAAAAGGGCTCAGATTCTGATCTTCTGAATCAGGCACACACACAAAACATGCTGGCAGGGAGTTTCATGTCCTCTGGGCAAATACAGCATCCTCCGAGTGTTGAGGGCCTCAGTAATTTGCATTTGAGGCTCCTCATCCAGTGGCAGCTCCCAGTTTGACAAGGATTGAAACAGAACCCTGAGTTTGAGGAAATGGAGTTAACAAGCTTCCCTCAGCTGCTGCCTTCTCAGCAGAAAATAAAAGGAGAAAGGTGACATGGATTCTCCAGCTAGTTACAGCGTCAGTAAGAGATGTACCTCAGAATTTCTCCCTTGTAGTTCAATTTCACTGCACTTTCCCTTTTTTTAAACCACCCTAAGGCTGTATATTTTTTCTCCTGACTCCTTTTCTACTTCGTGAGGAGCTTCACAGGTCTGTTAAGCAGAACTAACTTTGCATAGCTGCATGAAATCTGAAATGCCCAAGTGAAAGAAATGGATTAAGCAGATAATCTCCCATCATACTTCAAACAATTTGAAGCACAGGGGCTTAAAAAGCCATAATTTTATATGGAGAATATTTTTTTTAAACAGAAGGTTGTATTCATGACGTAGCACCAATAAATAATAATTTTCTTTCCTTAAAAGAATTTCAGAGCACTTGAAAACTGTAGAAGAATGTCTTTACATGTAGGCTTGTCCATAAAGAAAAGAATTTATTAGACATCTAATTCAAGTGACTAATACTGGTTTATTTCTAGTTCTTCTGTCTGTTCTCCACCATTTGCTGGTATTATTTGTGAAAGGAGGAAATAGGTGAGGACTTTGTGTCTCCTGCCACAGGCTGGGTGTAGTGCTGTGAAGGGGAAGCAGAAGGGAAAAGAAATTATCTTTTGTTTAAATATCACTTTTGGCCTTCACAAGTTGTTCCAGATCAAATCTTTTCTTTGAGAATTGGCCAAAAATAGACAGGGAGAATAATCCTCTGAACTGTGATAAGTATTATCATCAGAAATCAATCTTAGAAATAATTTCCACGATTAAATGTAGCGTAGAGTGAAGGAGAAGAAAATGCGATTAAATCAGGCGTAGGGGAGAAAGCCTGTAACAACTTTCTGTATGGAATTCAATTTAGTGTTAATTTGCTGGGAGCTCAGAAAACAGAACAACAGTGAACCACTAATGGGGGAAAGGATCGCTAATGAGGGATATGCAGACTGAGGAGAGAATCAGAGCACTCTCCCTGCTGTTGGGGTAAGTTGTAAATTCGGTGCTGGGTCCTGTATTGAGTTTTCACAGTCTCCCCTGGAGGGAAAGCACCTGAGTTCCATCTTGCAGGTAGAGAGAGGTGCCTGAATCTTGCCTGTGACGTGTTTTACAGCGTAATTGTTGTTGGCTTTCCACAAAATGGCTTTACCTGCAGATTACAGGGGGTGTCCTACTGCCCTTGTGGCTGGTTTGTGGTTTTCTGAGTGCTGTGGATGCAGTTTGGCTCATGGACGGAAATGTCCATATTCCTGCCTCCGTAATTCCCGTTTCTGGGGGAAGGCATTGGCGGGCAGGACATCACAGAGTGCTCTGTTCAGGCTGCAAAGGGAACTGGGAAGTGCTGGGGTGGGACAAACCCTGCCCTGGGCACAGTCTGAAACACAAGAGGGGTGTGTGGAAGAGCAAAGCAGGGCAGACCTGGGCTTTATGTGCTGAAACTGCCTTCTGTCTTGGGTTCTTTCTTTTGCACGTGGATTAGAGAAACCACATCAACACTGTGGAAGAACTTTTCTTTTTAGCAGCTGGAAAGTTTCCTTACGTGCACGTAAACAGAACAGGTGAAACTCCCCCTTCCTGTCCACTTGTTTTTGTGGTAGTTTAGGTTCACAGATTTTTAAGGCCCATGCAGGGAAATGAAGGACGTGTTTGTGAGAGCCTCTGCTCAAGGGAGAGGAGCTGGAATCAGCAGTTCACCCATGGAGGGCTGGAGGGTTAAACCAAGACTGAATGTATACACTGAAGTGTAAAACATTTCACCAAAAGCAGCGTGTTCAGGCACTGCTGTTCCCTCAGCAGCCCGTGAGCCCGTGGGGTTTGCAGCTGGCATCAGACGCTCCCCAGCCGCGGTCCGGCCGCCTCCGAGTGCCCGTCAGCGCAGGGATGAGCTGGCCAGAGGCAGCCTCCCCACGGCTGCAGGGATCCTCTGCTCTGGGTGCTGAGAAATGGCTCTCAGAGATGTACGCTCCTGTCGGAATGTTTTTGTGGAAACAGAAGTTGGTTTAGTGCTACAGGCAGTGGAAATGCTTGAAGTAGCAGTTCTGGAACGAAATCTTCTGCATTCGGGTATTTAGGAGAAATATTAATCTTTTCTGTGCTCTTTTGCCCATTAGGATGACAGACATTTTGTCACTGGAACAGGGGATCTGTCAAGACATCTGATCCCTGGCACCTCAGTGCTGCCTGGTAATCACTTTTTTTGCAGGCAGGTGTCATTCTTTAGCAGACAGCTGGAAAAAATAACCGGTGATATGAAATTTATGTTTTAGAAAACTTCATAAATGTGCAGCCATCTGGGGCTATCTTTAATTTTCACTTCTATTCTCCGCTTTGCTGAGAGCAGCATTGGAGAGGTTCAGTGGTGCTCAACTTCATTTCGACCCAGTGTCAGGCTGGGGAGGTTTCATCTCCATCTCCAGGACACAAAAACCTTGGCATCATTTCCTTTGCCACCCCTCCACTCCCAGACTTTTCAGAGGGCACCTGGCTGCTGTGTTCAGGGCACAGATGAGACACCAGGCCCTGGGAACCAGGGGCAGAGCGGGTCTCCAGTGAATGTTGTTGGCAATTCCGAGTTAACGTGCTCAGCAGTGCAGCTAAGCCCCATTTCTTTGGAATATTCCCTGCTAGCTTGTGACCTACTTTTATTTTTCCTGAGGTTCTCTGATAGCCATCATATGAACACATAAATTCTTACTGATTTTCAGTTCTTCACGTGCCTAGAAATGTTGCCTAATTTTAAAATCTTCATTCGTAATGGGAGATAAACTGATACTCCCCTTTGATTAACCTTCTGTTTCAGCCCACTGCGAAGCAGAAGCATCACTTAAATTGTTATCTGTTAATTTTTAACCCAAACTAATTTCTTCCGGCTTTATTAAAACTAATTAGTTTGCTTGAGGACTGAAGATCTCTTGGCATTCCTTGCAACAAATAAATACATGAGGAGAAAAAACAAGCAATAATTGAAAATTAGTTCAACAGGAATGAAAAATATATGTTAATGAAATTCATAATAGGTAGAAGCACAGTTGACAGTATCTGGTCCCAAGTGTCTAAAGTGCTGGAAATTTTTCGTGTAGTTTTAAAATGTTCTCCAAGGTTTTGCTTTGCATAGAGAATTACACTCACCTTGTGAGAGATCCATTTCTTTCTTCATGAATAGATTTTCCACCATAGGTTTGGTTTTAATTGATGAGTTGGGAGAGCTCAGAAATAACGCTGATATTGTCTGTGGATGGCTCAGGAGGTTGCTGTACAAAGCTGACACATGAGGCTTATTTTAATCAAGTATTATCTTTTTTGCTCAGTTCTGATAAATAGCAATTTGAAATAGAGAATATAAGAGATTCTTTATGGTTGGTGTTTTTCAGTATTCCTTTTCTTTTCTTTTTTCCTCCTCACAGCCTTTTCTGGGAACTTCCAAAGCTTTAAATTTACAGCTGCCTCAACAATTGATTTTTATGAAATGAAAAAATTAAAAAGGACGAGGCCTAAGGCTAAATATTATTAGCATTGGAGTTATTTTTTAAAAATCTTTAATTCAGCAGGAGAAATTCTCAGCACTTAATTTTGTAAAGTGGAATACTTTATTCCAGTAGTAGTAATAATAATAACAAAGTGGTAATAAAGTTTACATTGCCCCACAGTTTCCAGAGATTTCCCTGAGCAGGGTTATTTTCACTGCCCAGAGTTGTTGGTTATGTTTGGGGTTTATTTCTCCTTTTTGTACCATTCAAGTCAAGATTTGTTTTTCAGTCAGTTCACAAATCAAAGGTGTTTTGCATCATTATTCCTCCCCTTTCCATTTCTCTCCTTAGGCAGAATTATTTGCTAATCAGCGGTATTTTGTGCAGAAGAGGGTTCTGTGCTCTGATTCGACTCTTCCTGCTTGGTTGCCCTAATGGTCTTCAGACTTAGGAGTTGGTTTGGGGTTGTTTATATTTTAAATATAAAACTTTGGTTAAATATCAGGAAATGTAATCACAACAAAGACTGTGCATGTTTTTGAGGAGGACGTAAACCAATGTGAATTTAATCCAACGTGACAGTGAGAAAGAGATTTTGAAAGCCATATTCAGGGTATGAGTGATGCTGGTATTTACAGGCAAAAAGAAACAGAATTTCTTGCTGCTCAGGTTGTTTTCAGTGTCAGAGGGCAAAATCTTTTGCAGTCTCTACCTGTTCTACACATCTTATTTAAAAAATGGGCCAGCAGCAAAACCACAAACTCTGTGCTTCCCTTACGTGTCAAGTTTTTATCTTGGAAACAACTGTTGACTGCACTTCAGTTATTTAGATGAATACAAATGCCTTAATACCCTGAACGTCCTGGTCTAATTCAGGGATGCAGCAGTAGCAGGAGACAGACACGGAGTAGAGCTTAAATCTTCCTGTTCAGCCTCCAGCAGTTAATTACCGAAAGAATAAAGCAGAATGTAAATATTTATTGATGCTACAGACCACAGAAAGCTGTACCTACCTCGGGTACTTCAGGCAGCACGAAGCTGAGCACGGCTCAGCCTTCCTTTATAAAGAATATGAATCCAACCTTACGCAGTTGCCCCTTTTAATCGCTTTGCCTCCTCCCCGCTGGTGGCTGCAGGTGTCGGGCGCAGACCCTCGCTGGGACAGCCCCTGGGCAGCGCTGCGCGGAGGTCACAGCGGCGGGACACGAACTCCAGCGGGCGAGGGGCTGCGGCACAGCTGGAACGGGCAGAGGGAAGCCCGGCTGTGCCCGTGCCCGAGCTGGTGAGCAGGGAGGATGAGCAGGGAGGATGAGGAGGGAGCATGAGCAGGGAGGATGAGCAGGGGGGATGAGGAAGGAGCATGAGGAGGGAGGATGAGGAGGGAGGATGAGCAGGGAGGATGAGGAGGGAGGATGAGGAGGCAGGATGAGCAGGGAGGATGAGGAGGGAGGATGAGGAGGGAGCCTGAGCAGGGAGCATGAGGAGGGAGGATGAGCAGGGAGGATGAGCAGGGAGGATGAGGAGGGAGCATGAGGAGGGAGGATGAGGAGGGGGGATGAGGAAGGAGCATGAGGAGGGAGGATGAGCAGGGAGGATGAGGAGGGAGGATGAGGAGGGAGCATGAGCAGGGAGCATGAGGAGGGAGGATGAGGAGGGAGGATGAGGAGGGAGGATGAGGAGGGAGGATGAGGAGGGAGGATGAGGAGGGAGCATGAGCAGGGAGCATGAGGAGGGAGGATGAGGAGGGAGGATGAGGAGGGGGGATGAGGAAGGAGCATGAGGAGGGAGGATGAGCAGGGAGGATGAGGAGGGAGGATGAGCAGGGAGGATGAGCAGGGAGGATGAGCAGGGAGGACAGACGCTGCTCTCTGAGTGAGTGGCGGCACCCACGGCACCGCTGCCACGTGGAGCTGTGAGCAGTGGCAGAGCTGATGCTCTGGGGCCGGGGTGCTGCTCACCTCGTCAGTCACACCGAGGCTGATTCGACATTAACTGGTGATGCCAAACAGTGCATTTGCTGAGACTCGGACGTGGTAAAGAAACGAGTCTGATTGTGGCTTTGGTGCAGAGGTCTGGCCGATGGTTTTCTGCCCCGTGGAAAGCAGTCAGGACTCTGGATTCGTGTCAGGTTTAATGAAGGGGAGGATACTCGGGGGGTCAGGTAAATCACTTCACTGTTCCACTGATCCTAAGCAGTTGCTTCCATCCCTGAGCTGGGGCCTTGATGGTTTAGTTTTCTTTCTATTTCATACCAGGCAGAATAGTACATAGATATCTACCTGGCAGCATTAATGAGATTTTAGGAAAGAGAAGATAAGAAAAAGTAACATAGCAAATATATTGTTTAGATTTTGTGTTGTTTCTTATGATATATTAACGCCAAGTATTTTGTGTTCTGCTCTCCTCAAAAATGCCTTGAATATTGTCCTTATAAGCTGCAGAGATGTAGAACAGATTCATGACAGTAAAATAAGAAGTTGTGGTAGTTCTGTGGTAGTTGTGTGTTTGTGTGGTGGTTTTTGTGTCTCTGTCTCTGACTCTGCTTTAATATTGTTGTTCAGTGTCAGCCAGATCACCTGTGGGTCCCTTCCAGCCCAGAATATTCTGTGTCTCTGTGATTTAAGACCACTTCTCCAAAGAGTTCTTTGCTGGTTACTTGCCCACCCTTTCAGGGATGTCTGCAACCAGCAGAGGAATCCAAAACCAGCAGCCCCCCCATTTAAACGGCAGTGAAGTGTTCTGAGGTGGGCACTCGCTTATGGACGGTTTTAGTGAAGGGAGTTTTGGCTGGACCATGGAAGGACCCATGTATGGTTCTGTACAGCTTTCCTTAAAAAAACCATGCCAGGAAAGCACTGGCCCAAAATACTTTGCTTTACTCATAAATTTGTTTAGTGTTTCTGTGTACCACAGGAGATGAAAAATTGATTGTACAGTCTTACTTGAAGGCTGTAATATGATCTGTTCTGAAAACAGAATTTCTGGAGCATGAAGAGCTGTTTTTGAATGATGCTTCTGGCACCTAATCCTTGAAATTATTCAGCATATTTGTCTCATGTCTGTCTTGAAATGAAAAATTATCTTCTGTTTTCAAGTCACTTAAAACTTCTAAAAATTGGGCTAAACTTCTCATAGAGATTTCCAAAATTATGCAGCATATTAATGTAAGTTTCTGCCTAATGAAATTACTCTGAGACAGTTGAATAATTACTGATGTCACCAGAGTTCACATGGGGGTTTTTAACATTTGCATCTCTACATTTGTTGCTAAAAAATCTGCCAGTCTTTGAAAAAAACCATTAAGCTTTTTGAGCTGTGGTTGATGTTATGCTTAGGTTCAGTACATTTCATCCTTTTTTAGTGCCACGAGACTGAATTTTTCACCTGCTGGGGCATGATGTTGCCATGACAACAGTTGATCTTGTTTGCTGTTCTCTGCTCTTTGTGCATGACAAAAAGGAAAGCTTTTCGAGAAATATTTGTGAAAGCTGATCTGACTAATTGTGATGAAATGATCAGTAAGACAGATCAAGAAATGGCTTCCTCTGTTCCAACACGGATAATAAATGTCTGTTGAGAGGAGCAGCACGATGATGGTGACAGTTTAATCAGGGCTGGGAGATGGGGAGGCGCCGGCTGAGCAGTGTTAGGGGAGCACAGAGGGACCCGGGGTCAGGGGGCCTGCAGGGACACCCCAGCTCCCACTGCTGCTCCTCCATCCTCTGCCTGCCTGCTGCTGATCAGCAGATGGAAACCTTAATGCTTCTGTAGGTAATTGATTAGAGGGTGCTTCTGTTGTGGCCTCGTCCCCGATGAGCTCCAGAGCTGATCAGAACAACTTTGTTCGTGTGTTTTAGCTGATGATTTTCATTTGTTCTGCCACTGGAGAAATTGGAGTGAGTAGAAAATGTGGATGAGGTGTTTCTAGTGAATTATCACCGAGTGTGAGTGGGAATTCACGCGTGTGCAGGAACCACTAAAACCCCGCTCTGCACCGGAATTATTTTTAAATGTTTGGTGTAATATTTGGTGTGACCCACAGAACTGAGTTAGATCTTCAGCTCATCTTCTGGTCTCAAGGCAAAAGAACATTTTACTACCAATTGGAACAAAAGATAGGGAGGATAATGGTAAGATGAAAAGAAAATACTTACTCAGGGAACGGTGGGGACTATCCCCTTCAGACCGTGCCAGCTTGATACCAGCTTGCAAAGGGAGTTAATGTTTAAGCCACACTGTGTTTCCTTTGTGTCTTTACACAAGAGCAGGGACATTGCTCATTCCTTTCTCCCTTAGCAATGGATAATTTTTCTTTCCCTTGGGCATAATTTGTCCCTGAGGGAAGCAGGACTATGCCATGGCAAAGGAGAATTAGACCCTCTGTATTTCAGATACACAGATTATTTTAATGTGTTGAGAAGAGAGTGTAAAAATAATTGAAAGAAAAGCCCATGAAGAAATGCCGATTTTTCTTCAACCCACAAATCAAATTAATTAACTTTCTAATACTACCCTTCCTTCAGCCATGGTAGGTATAAAGTCCAAAAGTAATGGAGAACTTGCATATTTGGTGATTCATTGCAAAGAGCTGCAGCTAGAATGGCTGCTGGTATTTACTTATGTGTGAATGCTGTCATAAAACCACTGCACTTAGATATATCTGAAGTTACCACTTCACCCATTTTCCCGTTTAAAAGAGTTGAGAGGGTCTTGTCATGTCTATACTATGTGCCACAGGTGAAGAAAATTAGATAGAGAAGTGAATAAACTGAAAAAGAAGATGGAGAAGTGAAAAATAAGGTGAAGAAAATAGGGTAGAGACTGTGATGAACAGCTCTGAGGGATGGCCATAGTCTGAGCAGCAGCAAATCAAATGTGGTTCCGTGTGATCCTAAAATAGGGGGATGTTCCAGAAGTCCAGGTGAATCTGATGTTTCATCTGCCCTGTGATGGAGATAATGCTTCAGAGGAATGGGCAAAAAGAGTGTGAATGAAGTGAGTTGGTCGTGCAAGGCTTGTTATCCTCAGAGTTTTATTGAAGTGAAAAATAACACTGAGAACGAATTGTTTGTATTTCCTCCATAACATCTGCTCCCAGTTGCTATGGTGCCAAGACACTGGTGATTTCCAAGGCCAATAAACTGCTGCAGTTCCTGTGTCCCTTATTTAGCAGTGCTTTTTAAGAAGTGCTATTTTTATGTAGTGTTTCTTATGCTAAATTCAGCCTGCTGATTAGAGGGGTAAAGCTGCATTTGTTTTCCTTTGTTAGAACAAAGTGTAATTTGCACGGAAAAGCTCCTATTTTTAAAACGAAGGAAATCCAATTGTGGAGTGATTTTATTTGAAATGCAAGCGTTTCTGAGCAGTTGTTCCTTTACCTTAAGACTGGTAGTGGAAAACACTGGTGTCTGTTAGTGTTCTCTGTAGGAATTCCTTAGGTTTTAATGCTAACATCATAAAATGTCCAACTACTTTCCTGTGCTGCTTGCTAACATGTGCTTCACCCTGGCAATTGAGAGGAAGGAGCAAATGGAAATAGTAAAACACCTAAAAAAAGTAAGACTATCTTGTTTGTTTATTTTTCATTGTATATAATAGTTTTCCACTAACTTATAAAGTGTAATTTACTGAAAGTGCAGCTTTCTAACTGTGGCGTTGGTAACTGTGGCAGCCGGTGCTGCACGGATCTGTCCCTTTAATGGGACAGGGAGGGGACATTCAGCATCGTGCTTGGCCCCACTGTTCTCTAGAAGTGCCAGGGAGAACAGGAGTGCCCGAGCCCTGGGTGCCAGGAGCAGAGCAGCAGCAGCTCTCGTGAAACCATTTCTCTCTGCCTGCCTCAGCTTCCACTTTGCCCGGTACTCTGTTGTTAATGGTCAGAATTGTGCAGCACAGTCTGTGTTTTTCTTGCATTATCCAGAGACTAATTGCAAAGATAAGATCAGAAGGGATTTAAAGGCAGTTTGTTGTACGGGCTGTGCCTCTCAGCCCGGCTCTGTTGGCCATGGGGAGGTTCTTCAGTTGTGCTATTGAGGATGAGTCAGCTTTGCCTTTAAAATCCAGCTCTTGGAAGAAATAAAAAATGAACTGGAGGTGATGAACCTGACCTTTGAAGTGAGTCATTTACAGGGCCAAAATCCATGAGAAAAGATCAGAAGATTCCGAATTTTCTTCTTTTTACGTACCTGCAGACTACAGGTTTTCACTTTGCTCTTGTGTGAATTCTGCTCGTGTACCATCCAAAGAGAGAACTATCACAGGGGATTATGATCAGAATGTTCCAATGCAATCCTTCCAGTAGGCAGCAGTAATTCTCAAAGAAAAAGAGCTACAAATAAATGAATAGTGTATAAGATTTTTTTTTTAAACAAAAATAATTGATGGATGAGCAAACTAGCACACAGGGCAACAGATGCCTTTCTCCAGGCAATGTAGAACCTTGTTACCCAGACAGTGGTGTCAGATTGTATTAAATCTACCAAGTCATCCTCCTACCGTGAATTTTTTCAGTCAGTCCTCACATCCATAGGAGAATTTTTACTTTTGCTCTGTTATGATCACACATTTATGCCTTCACTTCTGCACTTTAAGAGATGCAACTTATATATGAGGTAACACAATTTGTTTTTAATGTCTCTTATATTTAGTTTTTGATAGCTGTTTCTTTATGAATAGTCTCATGTTTTGTGAAGTGTGTGCTGGTGTGTGAGCCTTCAAGCCTGTGCAGGGCTCTGGGCACCCCCAAACCCAGCACAGCGAAGGCTCTGCTGTTGGTGTGTGTTTGGGAGGACTGTCAGTTTTCTGCTTGGGTTTACTCTGCAGGTCATCCTTAGTGTTGTTTTCTTAGATCAAAATGCCTGTCTTGAGCTGAGAGTGCCTGGAGCAGTCCTTACATCCAGCAGGAAATATCCCTGCTGGCTGGAATTTTGTCTGACACGCTCAAGACATTTCAGATTCTCTTTGCAAATTATGCTGCCCGTGGTCCTGCCACGAATCCAGTGTGACTGAGGTGTCAGCACGTGTGTGACAGATGTGAGTATGGGTTATGCTTCTTGTGTTTAACTTGGGGAAAAAGCTTCAGCAGGAGAAGTACAAGCTCCGTGCAAGTTCTGTCTGTATCCATCAGAAAAAGGTTGGGTTTTGTTTGTTCTATAGCTTGTTGATGCTAATCTGGGACAATATTATCAGTTTTCTTTCTGGGGGAAAATGAAATTGTCCTACAAGCAGCTTCTATTGCTTATTTTCTTACAGTTAATTTTCCACATTCATTTATCTGTAAAATTTTTGGATTCATGCAAGACTAGTAATTAAATTGCTTCAAGCTCTTGATTTTTTTTTTTAATTTTAATGAGCATTGTGTAGCAACATCATGACAAAGAGGGTGACAGACTGTGCAGCTAATCACTGAAACCCAATGTCAAACCTCTGGAGACGGGCAAGAAGCTTCTTTGGAAGCATGAAGTGCTGTTTCCTTTCCACTTGCACTTCAGTCTGCTCAATTTGGTCAGCATTTGCCTCTATCCTGCTGTGCACTGACTTGATGAGTTCTTAACCTGCTCTCTGCTTGTCTGTTAGCAGCTGCAGTGGATGGATTTGCATAGGTTAAATGGGAGACCTCATCCGACTCCAGTGAGATGTTGCTTCTTAGGCACAATTATATTGTCAGAATTGTTACATCCAGTGAATAAATGGAGAACAGGCAGAGAGGGCATCAGAGAGAAAAAGGACAAAACTCTCATTAAATTTGTATTAAGAAGTCAAAAGCTATTTCAATAAAAGCTAGGAGGGATGAGGGAAGAGTGCATGGTAGTGCTTTCCGCAGATTTGTTTTTTGGACAGGTACTGCTTTATTGTCAAGAAGTGTAGCAATCCCAATCATGCCAAGTTCCAAAATGAATTGTGAAATCCCACAGCGTTTCTTCTCAGGTCCAGGCAGTGACAGAGTGGTGCCTGTTTGCATGTCCCCATTAGGATTTGGAAGAGTCCTTAAGCTGGGAGTGGGGAAGGCAGGAGCAGAGAATCCCTGGCAGCACGTCCCCAGGCTGGTGCCAGCAGCGCTGCCCTGTGTTTGCTGACCTCCTCTTGCTGTTGACTCGGAGGTTCTGTTTGGAACTGGCAGGTGTGAGAGCTCGAGTGAGAAGTGTTGCCCTGTTGTTAATGCATTCAGTGCTCGCTGCCAAGTACAGGACAGAAAATGGAAAAATACTCTGTTTATTTGATCAGGAGGAGGGGTGGCCATCGTGTGCGAGGGGATGGGGTTTTCAAAAGGCATCTGTCTCTAAAAATGTGCTGGAAGTTTCAAAGCTTTCCCAGGATCCCACCTGGCCAGCTCCCCACAGTTTACATGCCGAGTGTGATGTTCTGTGGTGTGGAACATCCCTGTGGCCAGTCCGGGTGAGCTGTGGTGACCACGCTCCCTCCCAGGTTCCTGGGCACCTCCTCGCTGGCAGAGCTTGGGAAACTGGGGATTCCTTGATTTAGAGTAAGGACTACTTAGTAACAACCTAAACATCAATGTAACTCTCATCCTGAATCCAAAACACAGCACTGTCCCACCTACTGAGAAGAAAACAAATTCTCTCCCAGGACATTCCTCCACATGACTTCAAATCTCTTTTTTAATATACAAATTGCTTGTTGAGTGGAGTTTAGTTCTGGGGTAGCTGGGATTAACTTTTGTCCTTTTTTGCTGAAGGTTTATATTGAACTAATCTGGGAAACACTGAGGCGGATATTGTTAAGGGAAGAATCACTGAAGTCAGTGGATTAGACAGAGAATCACCAACTGCAGTGATGGATGAGCATCCCTTGCAGAAGTCAGGGCAGGCTCAGGGAGGGAGGTGTGAGAGAGGAGAGGTGCAGCAGGTACCAGAGGTGTGTTTGCCCAAGAACAGCCTCTGGAAACACCCACCGTGGAGGAGCTGGCCGAGGGGGATTCTGAGAGCTGTTGGCCGGGGTGGGTCCGTGGGCACGCACGGAGCGTGGCCGGGCTGCCCCGGTGCCGCGGGACGGGGCCGGGGCTGAGCCTTGCTGCTGCGTCTCCGGGGCTCCTGCCTCGACTGCAGGGCTCAGCGCTGCTCGCAGGTGCCTCAAGTCAACACATGGAAACGAGCATTTTTGGAGCTTCTGAGTTGACAGAAATTATGACCTGGATCATTTCCAGGAGACACAGCCCAGTGAGGGAACTTGGCTAAAATTTAGAAGACTTTGGCTCAGTTTCTGGCTTTTACCACCTGTTATTGATCCAAAACCTTTGAGTCACTTATTCTTTGTTCCTTAATGCTTTTTCTTCTGAGCAAGCAATATAAATATTTCAAGTTTACATTTATTTGTCACTTCCAAACACACTGAGGATATATACAAATACATTCCCTCCTTGTTGCAAGGATTTCAGGTGGCAATCCTGCAACTGAGATTTAGTCCATGTATTTCGTAGGCTAGAAGTTGTCCAGTAATTCCTGATACAGTTTCAGGTGATTCCTCATCTTTATGGATTCAGGTGGGATGGGGAACACAGGTGGGCTTTATCCCGGTTAGTGAGAAAGAGTTCTGAGAGAAATTTCCAACTATATTGAACAGAGATGTGAGAAGAAATAGGCTTATAACTAAGGGTCAGTGAAAGTGGGATAGTCACTGCCCTAGCTGTATTCATTCCTGCAAAAAACATGAGAAAATGTATTTTCTTCAGGTGGGACTGACTGTGTTAGCTCTCCTAAACTGCTTTGCACTCTCCGGAATTTAAGTAGGGTATGACAAACATTTAATATAATCTTGAAATTCCATTTTTAGGGCTTGTATTGGCAAATCAAAAATTGCCAATTTATATTTTTTTCATACTGAGAATTTTAAAGAAAATTGTGATAAAGCATTACTTGAGCAGTTTTTCTTTAGGCCTCAGCAGAATTCGTAGAGAAATCTGCTGATAGTGTGGATTTAGGGATGCTAAATCATAAATTATTTCTAATCACTCAAAAATGGGCCAAGTGTTGCCCACCTTAATGTAGTTTTTGGCAGAAATAAGCAGTGTTTTCAGAAGACAGTGAGTAATGCACGCTGCAGGATGGAGAGGTTACAGATTGCCCAGCATGACTGATGCCAGCTTTGATAAGGAATTGAATTTTAGATTTAATCAGCAACTACCTTTGGGAACTTGTGCAAAAACAAAATAGTCAGAAGTATCAGAGGATGCTGCTGGTTTTTCCTGAGCTCCATCCATTTTGATTTGTGTGACCTGATAAAGCCTTTCCACCCTGCTGGTTTGACCTTTGACTGTGTATTTGAGTTTTATTTACTGTTCTTTTTTTCCCAGCTTGTATTGCTGTCTAAATACATAAAAATACATTCCTGGGGCTGTAGTTGATACCTTGATCTTTAGGCAGAGGTTCCTTGCCTTTTGACTTCCTGCGTTTCTGGCTTGCCTGTCTCTGTGGGACAGAGATGCTGTACCCAGATTCTGGGTGTGTGTGTTAGAATGTGGCTACTCATGTTATAAATAGATGTGCATTAAAAGTAAAGTGAAATATGTGAATGTAGAAGTGTGTGCATGAGTGTACATTGCAGTTGTTGGCTTTTGCCCTCAGAATGCTTTCTAGACACCTAAATTGCTTTATTTTCTGGGAGTTGAGTCTCTTCCTCTTCCCAGCTCTGAGTGAGGTGAGGCAGCCAGGTCTGAGCTCTTTGTTACACCCACAGGGAGATTTTTATTATTATTTTTGTAGGCACCAGGCCTGTGGAGGCAGGTCATCTCTGCTTGCACATCTTTAATCAGATCATCCACTGAAAACACGGGGGTTTATGGCAGAGCTGGCTGTAATTGCGAATTAATCTGGTGCTGCTGCACCTTCCGCGCCTTTGGCTCTGGGCCTCATATTGCTCTTAATAGTTTGTTAATACCAAATAATGCAAAAACACTGCTTCCTTAAGCACTTAATAGGATGGGCTGAAATGGAGATAAATGGCCTGTAACGCTCTTGGCTTCTGTTGTAGGAAAATGAACTGAAGGATGCAGTGCCGGAGGAGAATCGCCTGAGCCGTCAGCGTGCGAGCGTGTCCCCCCGAGCGCTGCAGCATGGCCAGGTAACAGCACAGCTCTCCTGCTGGCCCCGTGGTTATCGCTGCTGCAAGGACCAGGCTGCAGGCTGGGGGAAAGTGGGGCTTACCCAGATCATTGGTTTCTGGTTTGCCTGCTTCTCCGTGGCAACGTGAAAAAAATTTAATTGAAAATAAATTGCAGAAAAATTGTCTTAGGAGCAAATGTGATTTTCAGGTGAACATTCAAGACGTGCTGCTGGACTTTAGAGAGGTGCATCATTCCTCTGATGTGTATTTCCTTAGTGTTGTAAATTGGTACTAGGCTTTGGTAAAAGACTTTTTTGGTGATTTTGGTGAGACTCGATTGAAGAATTCTCTTCTTTTTCTGAAAAATTCCTGCCTATCAGTTGGGGTTTTCTCCTACCATTGTGCATCTTAAAATTGCAGTTTTAAATTGCTCAGTAAAACGTTGAAAGGCTCTTGGCCAGCAGCAAACACCCCAAACTCTCTTTAGCAGTTATTTCCCCTGCCACATGGAGTAGTCTCAGCTATTCCAGGTCCTGAGAGAAAAACTCTTTTAACAGTGAGTGTTTTTCCTCAGTTCTGACTTGTGCCTGTTGGGGACTGAAAGGTCTCTGTGTGCCTGCAATGAGGATTTATCTCTGGCAAGTTCTGCATGGAGTGACTGTGCTGGGAGGAGGAGAGGCTGACGTGCCTCACCTCACCACATATGCATTCGGGGGAGAAACATCGTGAACCAGCCACTTCACAGGGCTACATTTAGCTAAAAATAAAACTCCAATCTGGGATTTCTGCAGGGCTTAAGTGAGTTGCTGGGCAACCTCATTCATGTCCCAGGAGCTGTTACTCGCACGGGCTCTGCTGAGAGCCCCTCTCGGGGCAGTGGAAGCTGCACGCCGGCTCTGGTGGTCACTGGTCACAGCGTGGCCACTGCTGAGCTCCCCAGGCACACGGGGCTGGTGAGGCCCCCGGGCCCTGCCGATCACCAGAATTGGGAGCTGGCTCTGCGTTTGGTCTGTGCTTTGTGTGCAGCACTTGCATCGAAGCAGGCCTGACGTTTCCTGCTGCTGACGAATTTAAATTGGCTTTATGTAAAAAGGCAGAGTTATAAGACTTTATGATAGGAGGAAGCCGTGTGTATCATAGCACCACTTAATTTTATTCATCCATCTGTCTACAAATTTCTCCCTTTCCTAATGTGTTTCTCTTCTCTTTATTGTTGTTTACACATTACCTTTGCTCTTCACCTCACAAGGCACATAAAGATAAAGTCTCACTTGGGCAATTTTATATTCTAGCTGACACACAATCATGTGCATCATTAATGCAATGGAGGCTCAGTACTTTGGTGACACTAAAAATGTGAGTCCTCTTGCTATCAGCAAGTGCACAACTTACTTGGCTGATAGTGCTTTATTATAGGTAATGTTTGTCCTGAGGTGCATTGAAAAAGTCTGCTAAAACCAATTTAAAATACAGAGATCAGCATTTGTCACATTAGCCACTAAGTTAGAAATAAAATTCCCTTTTACTATTGTAATGTCAGAGTTTGTCATGCTGTGAGTGCTTGTTTGTTCCCATCTATCAAATACATTCACATAATTAAATAAATTAATTAATATAAATTATAAGGCACAGTGCAAAAATTCAAGGTGCTTGCACTACTGCTCTCCTATCACAGCTTCAATGCAAAAACTGCAAGAGTTCTGCCTCACTTTTAACAAATCTCACAGTATGAACCTTAGTCACATACCCTGGATGTTAACAAACCTGTTGTTTTCCTCCTTGCATAAGGGGTTTTCTGAGGTTTTTTGCCACACACTGAGGCCGATGATAGATTGTGCAGTTTAGATGCATTTTATTGTTCAGAATGTGTGAAAGTGCACAGCTTTGGATGTGGAGGTTGCAGCAGAATTCTAACAGAGTTAGGGCTCAGCCCTGAAGGGGAAAACCTGCCTAAATTAATTTATTCTTTCTCACCCTTGAGAGCTGGCCTGAAAAACAGGCCAACTTCATCCAGGCACAGGGGGCCGGAGCAATGTTTGTGAATTCTGTTATGCAGCACTGATGAAGCCTCTGCTCACTTTTGT
The DNA here is from genome assembly GCA_014706295.1 of Lycocorax pyrrhopterus obiensis. Classification (NCBI taxonomy): domain Eukaryota; kingdom Metazoa; phylum Chordata; class Aves; order Passeriformes; family Paradisaeidae; genus Lycocorax; species Lycocorax pyrrhopterus. The sequence goes on along the minus strand of JACSVZ010000003.1, from coordinate 12,913,092 downwards.
ACAGTGTGTGTGCTGAAATTTGGCTCTGGAAGGGAGCAGGTATGAGGCTGGCTGCCTCTGAGTGTGTAAAATTGTACATAACTCAGGTGGGTTTGGTACTCTGCTAAGAGAAACAAAGTCGTACTCCAGGCGTGGAGTACCTGTGAGAAGGTTTTGTGTCCCTGGCAGTGCTGTGGCACTGGGGTCTGACTTGTTTTCCTCTTCATCTGAATACAAACGAGTAAGTGTTTTAATGTAAAAACAGAATAGGCTTTATACATTCAGAATGTGTTTCCAGAGTACCTAAACCCACACCATTTTCATGGTGCTCTCTCAGTGATGTTTTCTGGACAGTGCCAGTAGCTGGAGGAGCTGCAGCTCTCTGGTGCCTGGAACCAAGGCCTGTGGTGGGTGACAGGGCTGGTGGAGCTTTTCACCAAGAACATGAACTGCTGCTTCCCGGGGATGGTTTTCAGTAGCTGCTTTCTGTGCAAGTGTTCAGGGAGCTGAGGGCACTTCACAGAAGCCTGGCCCTCAGACTGACTCAAATGAGGGCACATTCAGTAAGTGTGAAGATACAGGATGCAAAATAAATTGGTTGATGAATTGAACAGAGAAGCATCACGGATCAGGATGTTCCCTGTTTCTGTCATGAAATTAGAGCTGTTTCTGATGCACTCTATTTAGGTCAACTGTTTTTGCCACTGGGAACACTGATGTTTTGATATGCTCCGTGAGTAATTCAAGTTCATGTATATCCCATATGTTCCTAAGCAGCCTGCTTGGAGAGAGCACTAAAGTCACATTTAAGAGCAAATGTTGTCTAAAAAGAAAGAGGAAATGATAGTCTCATCAAGCTTTATGATGCCATATGGGTTATGTAAATGTGTCTACCACAGCATTCTACGTAACACATGATCTTCAGGGGAGAAAGTCCTGGTGAGAATATCCTGTACAAGTATTGAAAGGTACCAGTGTTTCTGGAAGTAACAATAGTAGTTATCAGAAGGTGTTTGGTAGATTTGGTTCTGTTCTTTCCAATACTCAAAGTCAAAACCTTGTTCAAAAGCTGATCTGCCAGAAGAGAAAGCAGAGAAATTATCAGAATCATTGGTGTATTCCTAAGCGTTGACTAATTCAGGTAGGCACGTTGGGACCCTAAGTGAAAGATCCTGAGGTGCCTAAAACATCTGCAGTTCTGTCTCTCTCTAATCCATCCCTTTCCAAAATTACATCAGCAGCCTGATGAGAGCTGTTTGTTCTGAGAGCGCCTTCCCCGCCAGCAGGGAAAAGCTCGGAGCAGAAGGGTACCCTGCTCCCTAGCTCCCAAAAATATTCGGAATAAGACGACTAGTGAGTTCTAGAAGGAGTTCTTTCCAGAGGTGCTCAGTTGGTAGGAATTGTTTTGGAGACAGGGAAAACTAAAGTCTGACAAAAATAACCTCTGCTTGTAACTTGTTCAAAATATTGCACTTCATTAATCCCCGGGAAATGAACTGAGGATCCCAGACAACAACAGGATTGCATCATTGATGTTGATACCTCACTGTTTCCTTTTTCCAGCCCATTATTCCTCAACAATATGCACTGACTGATCTGAGCAGTGCAATACAATACAAAGGATGCAGGAGTTAATAGATTCTGAAAATCCATTGTTTAAGAGTTTCCTTCGTTAGAAAGAACTGAGAGGAAAAGAAAAATCTGTGCACAGAAAAAAAAAAATCCTGAGGTTGACAATAATTGCATCAGTTCTTGTGGAAAACATGATTTGTTCCATTTTCCTCTCTTTTCTTCTAGTCCACTGCACTCCAAAGAGCCCTTCTGCAGAGCTGAATGCGAGGGCTGGCTGCAACCATTTAGATTGTTTGGTCCATGGCAAAATTTGCAAATTAACAAACTGGAGCCAGAAGGCAAATAAAAGGGCTGAGTCAGCTTTCAAAACATTGCATTAGAAAACGGCCAGGAGAGATATCCATGTCCAAGATTGCTTAATTTGCTCTTTAAAAATAATAATAATAATAATAATAAAATACAGTAATTAAATTGGGGGGGCGGGGGGGGAAGAAAGGAACTTGTCACTCCTGAAGTGGAGTCAGAAGGAAGCAGGAGCTGCCCCAGACTGAACCCTGAGCGTTGGGCTGGTTTGCCTTTCCGTGGCCAGGAACCTGCCAGCCTTGTTTGTGCTCCAGTGACAAAGGAAAACAGATGCTGCTTGGAACGCTGCTCACTAGAAATGTTATTGCTTTCTTACCTCCTGTAAACATTGCAGAAAAGTGGGAACAGTATGTGAAAATAATGTTGGGGTTTTTCTTACTCAGGTGTTTATTCCTGCTTGATTTTTTCTTGATGTAAAAAATGCAGTTCCTGATCTGATACAAGCTGTAATAATCCTGCTATGCATCAATACAGCTCTCAAACTCATAAAGGGCTAAGAAATCAAATTTTCAGCTGATGAATTAAAGAAAGAACTTTTCCATGGCAGGCTAAAGTAATTCAATGTATTTTCTTGTTTTCTGAAGTGGTCACTATCACTGATGATTCACAAAATCCTGTATAAAATGACTTGATCATACTGAACTGGTTAACATAGGACCAAGTGAGTTAAATCATGAAACAAATCTTATACTTCATGAGTATCTGATCCTTTAAATACCTTCTGTTTAGAAATGTTTTAAGGGAGAGCAAGGGGTTTGTTGCAGAAGAATACTTATTTTTGAATTGTAGGTACACTGATTTCAAGTGTTAACACAGGCTGATCATGTGTATTTGAGCTTATTCTGAAGTCAGTTCACACTTAAAAGAGTCCAGAAGAAATGTAAATTTGAGCTGTATTATATACATATGTTAGATCTCTGCCTTTTGTATAGCACACCCATCTCTGAGGCCCCTGACATCCAGAGAATTCAGAAATGTTTTGATTGCCATTCATTTTGTGCACGATATAGTATATTTATTTAAATTGGCATGACTTATGCATGGCTCCAGTTTGGTTGCCAGACTGCAGTCCTTGCTGAGAGAAGATGTTCCGTGTGTATGAGACACACACAGCTTCCTCAGTGAACATTCCCCTCTGGGCTTTTGTGCTTTTTTTCCTATTTCCTTTGAACTTTTTCCTTTCTTTGTTGTAACGTGCAGGAATATTTGTGTCAGGTGTAGTTTTGCCTTCATTCATTAGCACTTTGGGCAGTAACCTCATTTTGTTTTTTCTAGGTAAAATCAGACTATGACCATCTTCGAGAAACCCTTCTCAGAGTGACCAAAGAACGAGATTTGGCTGTAAGGGGAAAACACCAGCTCCAAGCCAAGCTGGAGAACTTAGAGCAGGTCCTAAAGGTGTGTATGAAATCCTAATTTCCACCAACCCAGTACTTCCATTGCTCGTTCATTATTCCTGATCTCAGCCAGGGAGGGCCCTGCAAACCCAGGGACTGAATGCCCCCTCAGCTCTGATCAAACGTGTGATATGCAGTGCACCAGCTACTGACAAGGGATCTCAAACCAGCACAGAGACATATTGAGAGACATTTATCTAACACTTTATAAGTAGTTCCATGTGGGTTTTCACTGTACAGTTATTTAAGTCAAAATGAGAAAGAGAGGATGAGAATATGAGCAAACTGCCAAGGTATTTTGCTTTAGAGAGCTGTGTCTGCCAGTCTCACTGCCTACAAAATATTGCTGTGGCCCTTACATTCTGTACCTCTCACTGCTCTGCTTAAGAACTTCCTCAAAAGTTTTCTTTCACTGAAACAAAAATTCTCTAGTGGATACAGAGATCCTGGCTTTTCATGTTCGGTGCTTTTCTGCCCTGAGCAGAACCCTTGTGAGCTGGCAGAGTACCTTGAACAGGCTAGGAGCCCTACAGCTCCTTTTTAGCACCAAGGCCTGCCCAAGCAGATGCAGTTCATCGTGCATTTCATGTGTGTCCTCATATGCTCTGGAAATTAGTAGTTTGGAGAAGTGGCTTGCAGCTTTCCAGCCCATTGGAAAAAAGTTTTGAGAAATATTTAGCCTAGTTTCCCTGAGTAAAAAGAAGTTCAGTTTCTCTTTTGAGAAATTCAGGATGTATCAACAAAGCAGAAAAGGGAAGATGAAGAACTGCTGAATTAGCTAACTTCTGAAATGTTCACAGAGCCTCTCGTGCAGAAGGGTTCTGAATTTGTGATGTGTGCAGGCAGCGTTTCCCATTCATCCCCGTGCTGGTGCTCACCCATCTGCGAGCACAGATGCCGAGGCTTTTGATGAGAGTGCTTGGGTGCGAATTGAATCTGCTCCCATTCAGCACCGGGGATGAGTTGTGCTCTGTGAACAGGGCTGGGGTCCTTGGGAGCCGTGTGGGTCTGTTCTGGCGTCCCCAGGGTGTGCTGGGAGCTGTGCAGGCGCTGCCACGGGCAGGGTGGGGCTCTGCTCCGTCTGCAGCTGCAGGAACGCGCTGCAGCAGCTGCAGCCAGGGCGGGCTGCCCACTGCCCAGTCCCCTGGTGCCCCTGAGGAAGCAGAGGAAACAAGAACCGTTTGAGCAGGCTCTGAAGTGCTCTTTCAATAGCTGAATTTAAGAAATGTGCTGATGCTCCATCCATGTCCAGTTTTACATGAGATGCGGTGGAAGCTGCTGAGCTCAGTAAATGCAGCTTCGTGCTAATTTAAATCATGAGGAAGACTGGTTGTTAAAATGGGTGATGTTCATTCAGGTAAGATGAGAATCAGAGCCATTCTTCTTGGTCGTTACAAAATACTGAGGACAGGTATTACCCATGGGCTTTTGTACAGTGTGCCCTGCAGAAATGTCTACAGGCAAAACATTAAATCCTCACAAAACTCCCAGAAAACAAACCATAGCTGAGGGTCAGAGCTTACAAAGTGGGAAATCTTGTTCTTGTTGTTGTTTTTGGTCAAACGAAAAGTAAATAAATCCCAAGCAGAGGCCAGATGGAGAAATTTCTGCTTCTTTTGCAAACATATCCAGACTGAGCGATGCCAGCCTCCCTGGCTGTCCCTGTGCTGTGGGTAGTGTGGAGCAGGTAACAACAGCTCCTTACAGGTTAGAAATATGCTTGATAAAATTTTCTCTTGTACACAGTAAGAGAGATTTTGGGCTGCTCTTGTCAGTTTTAGCCATACATTTGTTTCCAAGCGCTGATTTCTAATGGGTTTGTGTGCAATAACTTGGTGCTGCAGATAAGACATTGTGCCTCTGCTCAGAGAGTATTTTGGGAATAATATGTAATTTGGAAAATAAAAATCTTTAATACCAGTTTCACCAGGGAAGAGATCAGAATCTAGAAAGAGATCTTTCTTAACTCCCGTTTATTAAGAGGGTGTTTGAAAGCTACAGTGATGCTGGGGGAGTGATATTAACCTGTAATGAAAAAGATTTGTATCTGCAAAGGGTATCTTGACATTGTTCAGCTTGTGCTCTTCCCAGGAACCTTTCTCATATTGCTTTGAGTCATTAGCATCAAATATACTTTAGAAGTTGTTTTTGAGCACTGAATAGTCCCTTTTGTCCAAATCCACCTGTGTTAGTTTTGTTCTGTCTAACTTTCTGTAGATAATAGGCAGAGATCAGCAAAGGTAAGCTGTTTCTTTTGGGTCAGCATTTGCAAAACAAATCACAGCAGCATGTCCTGGATAAAGAGGCACTTAGGGAATTGTCAAGGTAATTTTTTTCCACACTTTAGTTTTTCAGCACAAAGCCCCACAAAAGCGTGTGCCTGCTGGGTGAGATGGGTCCTGCTCACCTGGGCGTCCCCAAGGCCACATCCCCGGCAGTGTCAGAGCCGTGGGCCCTGTGAGGGGTCGATGTCCAGGTGCCCGAGTTTGGCTTTGGCAGAACGCCTCCGAGTCCCGGCCGAGTTCAAACCCGACCTGGTTCCCCTCCTGCCTCTCAGGGATGCCAGGGAGGTTTCCGTGGGGGAACACGTGCCTCGCCGGCCGTGGCAGCGCGCGTGGCTGCGGCTGGGAGTGTGGCAGCGCCCCGACAGTTCTCCTTCTCCCTGGCACAGCACATGCGAGAGGCTGCTGAGCGGCGGCAACAGCTGGAGCTGGAGCATGAGCAAGCCTTGGCTGTCCTCAACGCCAAACAGCAGGAGATCGAGCTGCTGCAGAAGGTACGTGGGGACAGGGGATGGGACAGGGCAGGAGAGGGAGCTGCTGCAGAAGGTACGTGGGGACAGGGGATGGGACAGGGCAGGAGAGGGAGCTGCTGCAGAAGGTACGTGGGACAGGGCACAGGGGACAGGGCAGGAGATCGAGCTGCTGCAGAAGCTACGTGGGGACAGGGCGAGGCAGGAAGGACCAGAGTTGCAGGGACACAGAGAACAGCGTGGGATGGATCTTCTGGGTAGAAGGAATTCTTGAAGGAATTCCCACCCAGCTGCCAGGCTGGTCCCTGCCCTGGATTGTTCCACGGCGCCGCTGCTGCGCTGTAACAGGGGGGTGTTGGCTGTGCTGAAGGATTTATCAATGTTCATGCCAGTGAGCATTAACCTGACCCCACTGTGTCTGAGCTTTTCTGTTTCCCAACAGGGATAAGAGGGACACAGTCTCATGGAATTCCTTTGTATTTCCACTGCTTCCCTGTATTTGGCTTGGTAATACTTGTGCATTTCTTAAATGTCACGGAGGAACCCGGTCTTAATTTCTTGGTAATCGAAGTGCGAGGTCTCCACCATTTCCAGCGTGCTGTTAACGTTCTCACTGGCATATCAGTGTTCTGCTGGGATTTCTTTGGCTTCCTCTGCCACACATGCAGTTCTTGCTCCCTTTCTCCAGTAAATTAGATTAAAGAAAGTCTTGTCAAGGTACTGACACATCACAGTTGATCTTCCTTTTCAAGAATGTGTCATGTTTGCTTGGCAAGGGTTTGGTGTCCAGCCAGCATCAGCCCACCACAGAAACGAAACAGTTGCTTAAATACCTCGTTTCCAAGGTCATTCTCTAATTCACAAATCACTTTAAGACTTCTTTTTTTCACAATGCAATTTCTCAGTATTCATTACAATACAAAAAACAGGATGTTGAGTTTCAGTCTTGCCAAAGTCACTTAAAGCTGCAATTGTCTCAGTGCTAATGGTGATTTTTCCAATTGCTGGACTAGATGAAAACAGAAATAATGCTGCTAATGATAATTTGGTAGAGAATTTGCACAGAGGGACCTTCTCAGCAGAATAAAAGATGTATCTAATATAGTTGCTTGAAATAGAAAGCTGTAGTTGACCAAATGAAATCTTCCAGTTAATTTTCTTTTAGTCTTCCTCAATAAATGTACTTAGGCACACTGCAAAATGCCATTTCTAGTTGTATTCAGCTGTTATTATTAGAGCTGCCTCATAAATTTTGGACTTAAAAATTTCCTGGCAAAGGAAAGAAATCAAAGAAAGATACAGGATTTCTTGCTAATTTTTGTTACATTCTTCTAATAAATCCTCCTTTGGACTGGCAGCAGGAGACAAATCTCTGTGCCACTCGTGCTGCTGTCCCTGGTGCTGAGCTGCAGCGTGACAGACACCGAGCACAGCCCAGGTTGTGTTGCACTTGGTGTTTCACCCAGTGCAACAAGCTCAGCAGATGAATACTTTAAATAAATCTGTTACCTAAGGAGCTATAACACATCACTGCTAGCTTTAACCAGGAACTGCTGGCTCCCATTTCATCCAGAGCTGGCCTCCCGATGGACCGAGTACGGGTGTGTTAAATTCTTTCTCCCCCTTTCTTTTTTTATTAGAGTCATCTTTACTTAAAAAGTGTTTCCAAAGGGAAGTGGAAGGTCTGGGCAGGAACAGGATGGCTTTCACAGCACATCTTGGTGCTGTTGTGCAGGTGCTGATGAACCACCAAAATGTGCAGTTCAGAGCAGAGCCAGTCACTGCTGCAGCCCGGTGCATTTGCTGTCATGTTTTGAATATAAATAAGAGTTCATTCTCTTTTTAATATATGTACAGACTGATCAGATTTTCCAGCCTAAAAGGAAGGACATAATATTGTCCATCGAGCTTTTGTGTTGATTTGGGATCGGATGGTCTTTTTCTGCAAGAAAACCTTAATACAAGACAGTTTGATGTCCAAGAGAGATAGCTATTGATGCAGGTTCTGCAATCATTTATCCAGAACTCACACTCTGGGGAGGTTTTATTAAACTTGCCATGATGGATGACTCAAGGCTCTCTATTACCTGCCATCACACGTTTGCTGGTGCTTGTGGAGCCAATATTTTATCCCCTGCTTGCAGTGGGAGTTATTCCTGTGGTGCAGGCAGGAATGGGGCTGTGCTGCGGGGGCAGGGGGCTCTGCACCCTGCAGGACAGGGAGGGGCAGTCGGGGTCTGGGGTTTTGGTTTGTGGGTTTGGGTCTGTGGTTTTGGGGACTTTGTGGCTGCCCCAGCTCCCGCTGAAGGCAGTAACGGAGCAGGGCAGCCCTGGTCAGGGGGGAGGTGAAGTTAAACAAAGCTGTGCCTGTGTCCATCCTGGGGCTGTCCGGCACATCCAGTTAGAAAGTCTGTGGGGTGCTGTCCTCCGCTAACCAGGAGGGGTTTGAGACTTTTCTCTGGAGAGGAATGTGCAGAATGGCACAATGGGTAACAAAATTCGTGCTGATCTTGGGCCAGCTTCAATAAAGGAGACACTGAAAACTTAAATGGAAGTAAAGTGAGGATAACCCAAAGTTAATGGGTGCTATTTATTTGGTTTTAAGGTTTAGACTTTTCCCAACCAAAATTTGACAACTGAATTTCTGAGCTACATAAAATGCACTTTTCTGCCCTTATTGATTCCCTCTTTTTGTCTTTGACTTGGTCGATTGGACCTTAAATGTTGCACTCCTCTTTTCAAGCAGCCTGTCTGGTGGTTGCCTTGTTTTGTGAGCTGTTTACTTTGGTGGTAAATGCTGTTGCTTCATTAAAAGAATGAGCTTAATTTTTGTGTTGCTGTCTCCCAGCTGCTCTGGGAGGTTTCTGCACCACGACCCCCCCAACAAATAACAAACTCCATTTCAGTGTGGATTTAGAGGGTTTCAGGGAGTTCCGAGGTGGTGTTGCAGTGTGTTGAGCAGGCTTGTGCTGGTCCAACAAACACCACTGCTCTGCAGCCTCGCTGAGATTCAGCCTCCTCAAACAAGCAGCGATTCCCAGGCTTGGAGCCGGAGCAGGGCTGGCACAGCCACCCCTGCTAGATGGAAACTGGCTCTGCATTTGAGGATAAGTGCGCTGCTTTATGTGCTCAGAGCATATTGTATGTGGCATGACTAATTAATTTTCCTTCTTCCTCCTTTCCCCTCTTTTTCCTTTTTCCTTTTCCATAAAAACAAGGCTCAGGTTGAAGCTAAGAAGGAACATGAAGGAGCAGTTCAGTTGCTAGAGGTAAGATCCTCTGGGTTACCTTGGCTTGTTCAGGGTCCCTTCTGGATAACTTTACAGCATCATCACTTCTGCACATTTCAAGGAATATGTAGGCAAATGGGGTTTTTTTTCTCTTCTGATGTAATTGTGTCCTTTAAGATTTATAATTCAGTTAAGAGTGCATTAAGCTGAGCTGTTGGAAGTGATGTATGATTCTCTTTTGGTTCCAGTTTTTGTAAAATACTATTAAAGGGAGTGATTAATTATGAGAATTTTGATTTATTAGGCTGGAAATATAGCAGCAAATACCAGTCAGTTACCCAGGGCTCCTAATTAAATACTGTCTAATAAACATAAAGCAACATGTTAAAGAACCAGAAATTGTAAACCTAATGAAAGAATTGAGATACTTCAAAAAACCTTCAAAGGCTGTGCTAGAGAGAGAGCACTTCATTTTTGTGCCTGAGGAAAAGGCATTAAATGGTTATTAAGTGTTAATGTACGTGTCCTGAAGGATGTGCAAAAGTATGGCTCGGTAATAGCAAGTGCATTGTCAATATTTCATTTAGAAATCTGCTTTTATCTAAAGGTAACTTCCAGTCTTCTTCCCTTCCCACAGTGTTTCTGTGTGTGTACTTGCTGGCCATGCCTTGGTGAAAGGTGGTTTTTTTCTGGTTCATTGACCAATGTAAAAAACCATAAAATTAAAGCATTTGTTTGTTAGTATTTATAAAAGTTAATATTCCCACAGAATGTGTTTTACTCACAGGCTTTCATTATCATCATATATATAAAGTTTGTTTTAGCTTCCAGACTATAAGGTGAGATTATTATTTAATGCCTGGTGGAAAGTCTATGATACAAGGAAACAGAAACAAGACAGGCAAGAGATTATTCACCCGCCTCAAGCTGAGTACAACTCTTATTAGCTGATTTGTCTGCTACCTCTGATTTGCATAACCCCAACAAGGCTTCCAAAGCTTTTGCTTTTTATTGCCACAAGCACATTATTTTTTAGCATTTTATTTAATGTGCCTTTTGCAGTTTCAGATCAGCAGCAGTGCTGATTTCTCTAGCGTGGTTTGTGTTAATGCATGTTTTTACACGTGTAACTGTTCTAATGTACTTTGCTTTGAAATGTAAAAAAAAGTATTCGAAACTGTTTTTATTTCTTTGTTTATTTCACATCTCTTTGTTTACTGTGTCTTGTTTGGGATTTATTGCTTTGCACTTCATCCAGAACACCTTGGACAGCATGCAGGTATTTTAGGGCATAAATTCTCCTTTCCCTGTCCTGAATCCTGCACTTTTCCCTTGAAAATGAGTACGATAGCCCTGCCTCACCTTGCATGGGATGCGTGCTAGAACCATTGTTATGCGAGCATGCTTTGCATTTATTGGCCTCATACCAAATCATCAAAATCAGAATCCTTTTCCTGCAGGAAATTGATCTTGGCATGATCTAATGAGAACTCTGATCCTGGTTTTCAAATACACTTCCTTACGAGCATGCCCAGTAGGAATGGTTTGGTAGCTCACTCAAGATTGGAACTTTCTGACTGTGTGGATTTTGTCTGAATTCAGATTGTTCCTTTGCTGATACAGAGACTCTTTCATGTGATATTTTCACCTGGGGCTGATTGGAGCAACCCAGAGAAAGCCATTGCTGCTCTGCAAACAGTTAAACTGTGAGATAATACCTGCACAGCAGAACGTGCTAAGTGCTGCTCTGAATTCAGACCTGTCCACCTGGAAAGTTGCTCATCGTGTTACCTGTCCTGTGTGCACAGTGTCTGTCCTGCCACGGATGAAGCCGTGTGAGTGTCAGAAGCAGCGCCCGGTGCTGTGTGAGGAGCGTGGCAGCTCGAGTGAGACCCTCACTCTGCTCTGAGCGGGGCTGTCTCGTCCCCAGGGGGGTCTGGGGCACCTCTGAGTGCCCTTCTCAGGACAGGTCACCCAGCAGGAGCCACGGCACAGGATAAAACATCAGAGTGCTGAGGCCGTGGGCACACCGTGCTCTGCAGGGCCTGACACAAACTTGTAGATTTTCTCCAGTGAGGTGGCTCTGGCTGGCTGACAAAGCGAGACGTGCCTGGAGTCAGGGAACAAGGATGAGTGTGTGGATGCCTCCTGGAAGCTCAGTCGTGGGTCTTATGGCAAATTTTCTTTATAAAGTGCCAGCTTCGTGCTCACTTCACCACCCTACTAAAAATAAAGCAGTAAAGGCATTTTTGTTCCAGGCTTCGTACAGTCGTGAGAGAACAACTTGAAATCTCTACATGCTCAGAAGAAAAGACAAAGAAGGCATTTACCAAAATACAAATAATTTTTAAGTTAACAAATAATAATATTAATATTTCTTGCCATTTTTAAGGCAGCCTTAGCTTCTTGTTGAGGTCTGGATTGTGATGCTTTTATTTTTTATGTAGTGCTAGAGTTTCCATAACTGCATATGGAAAGGTCAGTAAATATTCTTAGAGAGTTGAATAGCTCATCCTTAAACTTTTCATTGGAAAGTGGGGACCAGAAAACCCAAAGCAGTTTACTTCTTTGTTTGCTTCATGTTTGCTTAGTTTGTCCTTTGGCACTGTCCATAGATGCCATTTTCATGCAGCAAATTAACAAGTAGCAAAGTCTGACATTTCATTTGCTCAGCACCACAGTGAAAAGATGAAAGATAAAAACCCCAAGCATTTCATGTTTGTGTAAAACTCCCACAATGTCTGATTCTTACTGTTCTTCGTTTCATAATCTATCAGATGGATACCCTGAGATTTCTTTTGCAGAAATAAATTAATTTATGTGTTATGAATGCAAAGAAATTGTATCTTCAAAATCCATTCCAACTTTCAAAAAGTATGTGTAACTAGAAAAGGAACAAAGTACCACCTTGTGTAGTAGAAAATTTGGATTTTTGGGTTTTTCTGGGTACTGTAAGTATTTTCCTTTAGCTAGGGTCTTTTTACAGGTGGTAATATATGCTGTTTCCTTGATACATAAAATGTACAGTTTTTCTTATATGAACTGAGAATGTTATTTCTCTTTAAAGAAACCGAAATTGTTGAATGAATTTAGTTGATATCCAGACTTCCTTTGTTAGTACAGTTGCTTATCTAAGCACAAGAGGGGTTTTTAATGCAGGAAGGTGATGTTTGTTCATCATAAAGCACCAGAGTGGGGTACATGATTATATCCTTAATTTAGCTGGTACAGTGAACGTGCAGATCTGGATAAAAGGGGGTTTCATGCTGTGGGGTCTTCACTACTCTTTGTATGTTTTGAGTAAAACCTGTCGAAACCCCCCTGAATTGCCCGTGCCCTCTGTCGCTGCTTTCAGCCGGGGAATGTCTCTGACATCACCTCATCCATCTTCCCACACCAGGAGCTCACGAGCCCTACGTGGGCACATTCCCAGCTCCCAGCTGAAGCTTAGCCTTTAGCTTCTATTTTGTTAAAGCCTGATGCCTCAAAATTCAAACAAAAATGTTGTATTTTGATACTTCTCCCACCCTTACAAAAGCCTCTTCTTGGCCGGGGCCTGGTGTGGTTTGGCTTTACAGTGAGCAGCATTGTTTTTAAGGGCAGTTCAGCCAGTGGCTGGGCCCAGATTCTGCAGGAGCCACTGGGGCTTTTCTTGCTCTTGTTGGGTTTTCATACACAAATGTTAATGTAGCAATTTAGGAGGCTTCAGCTTAATAGCAGAAGATGGGCAACCCTCAGAAATATGCCTGATTATTCGAGAAGGTTGGAAAAGCACACAAAACTGACATTCAGATGTGTGAGGAAGTCACAGAACTGTGGTTTGCAGGTGTTCTTGGCAGTGATTTTTTCAGCCCTGCCAAAATCCATGATGAGGAGTTTCCCCTTGAGACTGGCGATGGAAGGAGAAATCCCCTCAGTACCGCAGGGCTGCCGCAGGCTGGGTTCTGGGTGGGGCGAGGATGCAGAGGGAGGCTGTGGGCCCGTTCATCCCAAACCTTTGCCTGTCCTGGCTCCCCGGTGCCTCGGAGAAGGAGCTCTCACGGCGTGCCTGTGTTGGTTGTGCAGGCCAAGGTGCGGGAGCTGGAGGAGAAATGCCGGACGCAGAGCGAGCAGTTTAACCTCCTGTCCCGGGAGCTGGAGAGGTTCCGGCAGCAGGCGGGCAAGATCGACCTCCTGAGCAGCAGCTCCTTGGCACCCTCAGATCTCTCTGGTTCTCCTGGCAAGTCCCTGTCCCAGTTAATGAATGGAATAGCCACTTCTATAGGCAAAGGTAAGGACCAGCAGTTACTGGTGTCGGTGCTGCCCTGACGCAAGTCTGTGATGTACGGAGAGTTTGCTGCACACTGGGAAGGGAGAATCCACTCCTGTTTCTGTTGGGTGACTTGTTTAAATGTCAGAGTATCTCTTAAGCCTTCACTGAGCTTGTTCCAGTTTCATCTGGGCACTGCTGTGAGCGACGTTCTCTCTAATCGTTGTTGAGTGTAGTGATGAGAAACCTGTTCAGCATTAAAATTACGTGTTCCTCGTGTGAAAGTATACCTCTGCTGTGAGAGGAACGACTGTCTGCATATCCAGGCTTTGTTGTAAACCCTTCCCTGCTTCAGGGCCAGGAGTAGGTCTGCTGTCTTGTTGAAGGAGGAGTTAATGGGGAAAGAAAGCGCAGAGACCCCACACACTGCATTGGCCATTACATAAAAAAATCATCTAAATAAATAGAGCTGAGTAGAAAATGGGGAAACTGAATGGAGTATTTTGACAGACATGAAAATTGTTTGGGTTCAGTTTCATTTGTTTAACAGAAATCATGCACTTATCCTTAAAAATTTGAAAGTAAAACATTTTAAAAAGCAAAAAGCAGTTTCAAAAGAAACAGAGGATGTAAAGTGAAAAAAAAAAAGTTCATTTGCATCTGTATTGATTTCTTACAGTCCCCAGCACAGTCAACAGTATGTGTTTATCCAAGATCTGTGCTGAACTTTCACCAGGTCATCTCCTGTTGCCCGAGGCAACGGCTCTCCTGAGTGTAGAGCTTTGTAAGCGATCCATTATTCATTGGAAAATTACAGAGATCAAGGCAAGAGCTTACCTGGGGACTCTTAAAAACAGCTTCCATGTAAATGACACGTTAGATCGTGCGTTATTCCATGTGAGGAGTGCGGTGAGTGTCACCCACGCTGGAATGGCTTCAGTTGTCCTGCAAAGAAACAGTTGTCAGGTCATTCTCCTAACTTACAGATTCCCCCAAAGCTGTTTGAAGATAAGTATGGAAAGGAACTGGCAAAATCAAATGGTCTCGACTTTTTTCCTAAGCTTCTAGAACAACTCTGAGGCACAGGGCCCTGGAAATCAGGAAGGATTTCCCTGCTGCTGCAGACGAGCAGTCCGTGTCAGTGAAGGGCGCTAAACTCGGTGTGAAACCAAGGCAGAGGAGCCCTGGTGACATCCTCCTCCATTCCATTCCAGTTCGGTGGCTCTGCTTTGTGTGCCTTGGCTCCCTGAACACGGAACTGGAGCTGCTGCCCACCGTGGTCCCTGTTCGTGCTTGGGCTTTTCTGGAGCTCCAAGCCTTGCCTGAGTGGATATTGAAGTGCACTTAATGGGGAATTCCGAAGGCATTTCCTGATAGACATAATTTAGTAGAAATTTCCTTAATACCAACAGCATTATCCCCTCATGTCTCTAAGGACAGCATTTTCAAAGCAACAATTAATTTAAAAGGAAAGGTAATTAGGTATTGAACTGTCCTTCAGGCAGAAGTGAAGGTCCAGCCTGTATCGCTGCAACTGATTTAATGAAAAATGAAAATCATCTACACATTTTAAGGTGCTCAGTCAAACTCTCCAAACTAATTTATGTTTATTCTTCTAATGCTAATGGAAAAACCTTTTTAAAAACTTCAAAACACGCCAAACTGAAATCTCCCAAGTAACCCTTGAGTAAAACCACAGCAATCACAGCCAGGTCTGCACCCAAGGCATTTCAGGGCCTTCCTCTCTAAACCTTTTCTCAAAACCTATTGATTTTTATGGGATTTAGAATTCAGGGCCTGCAGCACTTGTGTCTAAACATCAGAAGTGCTTGGACAACATTCATCCTCAGTGTGAATGCACTGATAACAATAAAGTCATGTTTGAGCAAGTGGGCAGGATTCCTAATTATTGAAACCAGCCCTTTCTCAGTAACGATGGTAGAGTACAGCAAGTTCTTCAAACCACAAGTGTAATTATTTTTATTATGTGTGAGGAAGAAAGAACACAAGAGGGAACACAGGGACAGCTTCCAGAGCAAAGCAAATGATGGAAATGAGATCAGTTTATGACCAGCTGCTTTGCCTTAATTGGTGATGTTTGGATGTATCAGGAAATGAAATAAACCCAGCCAGGATGGATTAGAGCATGAAAAGTTCACTTTAAACATACAATAATGTCACAATCAGATACAGAAGCCTTAAGATTTATTGTTCATCAGTTAAGAGGCTCATTTAAATGGTCTTTCTAGATAATTTAGGTAGTCCATATGGAATCAGCAATTGCAATAAATAAAACGGAGAGTCTAATTATAATGCACGTAGGGACAGATCTAATTCTCCTGAAACGTTTAAATTAGGTCTGGTGCTCTTCCTTTTTCCGTGATAGGGTGTTCTTCAGACTTCCTTAACAAATATTTCCCAGTCATGGGAAAATAAAGGCCATTTTGAGCATATATGGATTTAAAAAGACTTCATGGACAAAACCCCTGTGGCTTTATAAGATTCTTGTCTAGTATTTAAAGAAAAAACAAAGACATTTCTAGATGCTACTCTGTGTGTTCTTATGAGCTGACCTCTTGTATATTTTATTTTTAACTCCGTTTTTTTCCAGAGGGAAAATATAAAAGGAAAGGTGTTTTATTGGGGTTTTTTGTTTGTTTGTTTTCTTTTTTGTAGGTTTCCAGTTAACAAGCTTTAAAGCAGTCTGTAGGTCTGATTCCTTCACGTTCTGCTGTTCAAGCCCAGGGCCATCCGTGTAATTGCCTTGGATGAACAAGAGAACCAGGTTCAATCAGTTTCTTTTTTTGGAGGCAAACTTAGGCCAGTTTTTAAATGCAGCCTTTTTTGCCTGTACTCCTGTATTCACAGTCTGCAGGAGCAGACATCCTTGCAGAAATGACCAGGAGATTACAGATACTCGGGAGCAGTGTGCTTCCTGCACTCTGAATCTCAATTTTGCAAAGGCATTACTTGATGACTCTTGTGTTTATTTTTTAACCCAGATGTGGCTCTACATACATAGCATCCACATGAATTTACATACAATATTTGTCTCATAACCTTTTAAAAGGCTCCTCTCCAGAGCACACAGAGCTCACTGCTGAAGTTGTTCCATAGGGCTGGCACAGAAATCTGTTCTGCCCGGTTTGTGGCTGTTGCTGTTGGGTGTTCAGTCCCTCTGCGGGGCAGTGAGGTGTCTGTGGGGGCTGTGCGGGGTTATCAGGGGGCCAGAGGTGTGCCCAGGCCCTGCATGCAGTCACAGCTACCCCACGCTTTTCTCTCCTATGTGTTAAGGACTCAGGGTAAATTTTATGTGCCTTATTTTCCAAGTGGAACAAAATCAGACAGATCTGTATCTTCCAGCATCCTGATACTCCTGGAGTTCCTGACAATGTGTGTTCCTATGCCAGCTATAATCCTACATGTCTGCAAAGCAAGGGCTGCATTGCCCTAGAACCTTCCTCCACATCTTGTACGTCGTGCCAGTAATTTAAAAACAAAGCCTGGAGAATGCAGGAGGTCTGAGACCAAGCAGCAGCTTCCTTTCAATGAATAATCACAGTTGGCCCGATTATTTATAGCTTGGTGCTGACAGCCTGATATGGCAAACACATTAACAGCAAACAGAAGGAGCTAAATTGGCTAAAGGCTCCTGAACGGGGAGGGCTTCTCTGTTACATATGTGAGAAAGGTTCCAAGAATAAAAAATGTGCCCCTTTCCAGCCTGGGGACTGCTCTGAGTGGGGCTGGTTGTAATTAATCTTTTGCACGGTGAGTTGTATATTTCCCTGCTGTCAATGTGCCTAAGCTGTCCTGCTGTAAATTACAGTGATGCAGAGAAAATTAATCATATTGGACTAATGAGCACACCAGAAGAACCCTCTGATGATATTCCTGGAGCTTATTCTCCTCTGCAGTATGAATAAAGAGGTTCGACTGATAATTCCTGGTGATGTGGACTGGGAATCTTGAAATTCAGTAGCAAAACGTTGCTGTCCAGACTTCTGGCAGAACGGGAGAGGAAATGCTGAACCTACACATATTCAGGGTCTGAGAAATCAGAGCACAGGCTCGTTATGTTAATGAGAGGCAGAACGCACTCTGTGTATCTGGAAGTGTCAGCAGCGCACTGCGCTCTGCTGTAACTTCTGCTCCTGCTGCAGGTGAAATTCAGCTCAGTTCACCATTCCTGCTTTCATGTGCTTTGGGGACTAAACTGACAGTAAAAGAAAAAGTGTACAAGTGTTTTGTTCCAAGCTTTATTAGTCTTTCTTGGAACCTTGATGACTTTGTTCTTTTTACTTGTCTCACCCCCGGTTTTCACCCGAGTCGGGAGGAGATAAGAGCATTCAGCCTCCTCAGGCTGTTCAACGAGCAGTGTAATCTGTCTTTGCCTTTCTTCTGAACTGTTCTTAAACAGCACAATAAAAATATTACAGAAGGATTTTTGGAGATTTTTCCTTGTGCACAGCCTTAGTTTCCATGTTTTAGAAACTGGAGTGATGGCACTGGGACCAAATGACGTGGTTTAGTGCTGGTGTCAGGGAGGAACTCTTAAGGAATATGCAGCAGGTGCTCATGGCAGTTCCTGCCTGCCAAGGGTCAAACAACTTCATTTCAACGTGAATATGCTGCCAGCTGAATCATCAGCATTTCAGTCTCTGTTTTAGAAGGCACGTGTATGACTCGATTGTGCTTTCCAGTGTATGCCAGAGTCCCCAAAAGAAATACAGGTTCTAACAGCAGCTTTTAGTGCTGGGTGTGTTACACAGGGTGTCTCATAACTTCCCCAAACGTATCAGGGTGCTCAGAACCAAGGTGGGCTTTTTTTCACTGGGGGAGATTTTACCTTTGAATTCTTGGAATTAAAATGCCTTCACTTTCTGCCTTATGGTTTGTTATCTACTGTTGACTTCAGCAATTTACCAAAAGTCTGGGAACTTGCAGGCTGAGCTGCCTCTGTGCCCTGCAGTCTACCCACCACGGTCTTCTTGAATGATTTTTAACAGGAGAGGAGAATAACCTGCTGTGTACTGGCAGTGTTTCTGCTCGAGAACCATTCCTTATTCTCATGTGTGTTTTGTTCCCTGCCAGGTCATGAAAGTCCTTCTGGAAGTCGCTGTGTGATTTCAGAGTTCATACGACCCCTTCAGATATCTGGAGACAAACCAGAACAACTGTCTGTCAAACCTACATTCCTGTCCAAGTCAAGATCTGGTACCCCAAGATGCAGATTTGATTCAGACGTGAGTCTTTTTGAATTTTTTGCTGAGAAAGTGATTTAGGGCTGAGGCTTCTCTGCTCCAGCAGGCTGATGCAGGTTGATCCACCTGCTTTTAAAAAATCAAGCCATGAATGCACTCATTTTCAGAGGCAACTTGGGAACGTGATCAGTGGGAATTTAAGGGATATTTTCAAAGAAGCCGCAGTTGATGTCCTACTTACACAGGATGAAAATCGGGTGTGTGAGGAACTCGAGCTTCTCTGAAGATCTCAGCCCCCAGTGATGCACACAGAGCGTTTTAGTGCTTCTGGGTGAGGTGCAAACCAGCATTTCTGGCTGTGTCTGCCGTGGGGCAGGGCTGTGTGAGGCAAGTTTATTAGTGCTTTATTCTGTCTCCCGAAAGGTGCGACTTTGGCACAGCCTGGGCAAAGGGAACAGGAGCTCCTTGCGGTGCCCCGGGGGTGCTGTGGCAGGAAATGGTTCATTCTGCAGGACTCGTTCTCTGCCTGGGTTTATGATGTGTGAATCTCCCCCTGCAGCGGGGCAGCCACCACCTGCTCACAGCCTGGGAAATGGAAGTGAAACTTGCAGATGTTGTCACTAAAGTCATTCAGCTCCACATCTTGTATTCAGTCGTACTTTTGAGAGGTTCTGTTCTTCCTTTCTTAGGAGGCTTTTCTGCTTTTCAGTAGAATTCCAGTAGAAATCCAATGGGAAGCTCAGAACAGCTTTTCAGAGGTGCCATAACAAGTCGATTTTTAATATTTAGGACAAATGTTACATATAAAAACTGCACAGAACAAATGTTGTAAACTTCGTAGAAGGGTATTATTTTCTGTTAAATACCCTGGTTTATATGGGCAGACAGCCATGAGGAAATGATCCTCAGATTGTACCCCTCATTTCAAGAAAACCCTTTCTCAATCTTTACAGGAGTAAATAACTTGCAACTGTGTGCATATTTTCTATCTTATGTTATATTTGTTGCTGCTGAACTGTGAGAGTTGATAGAATCAAAACGTTTCTAAATGGCTCACGAGCCCGAGGATATTCAACAAAATGTTAGATTCTTGTATAGTGGGAATTCTGTGGGCATATCTGAGGATTACCCACAAGAAATGTTTGTGTATGTTTGTGTAGCAGCATTGCTGAAAAGTGGGAACATTCACTGCTTTCTGAGAGGCCACAGAAAAAGCAGCTTAGCAAGGAGACTTAGGGAAGCAGAACTAACAGCAAGGAGCAGAGGAAGCGCACGTCAGATTTAATTCCCCTTTTCTATTATTTTTGAGTTATCTCTCAGTGAGGATGTCAAGCCCTCTTTTGCAGAATTGTAGGTTTGTGCCTTCTGGAGTGTAATTACGTGATGCACACTTACATTATGCAGGCTCACAGAAATTAAGCTCCATTCCTTTTTTAGAGATACCCAGACCCAAGGGAGAGTGTTTGAATAAAATCTAAAAAACAGAGCATAATGCTAGGAAGTCTGAAATACATAAATAAATAAATAAGTGATACTCTGCAAAAAATACACTTGCAGCTGCCCTGGTTGTTCCTGTTAAAAAAGCCTTCCAGAATAACCATTACTGGTTGTGTGCTCAGTGAGGTGCCCATACAAAGGTGTCAGAGTGATAATCCTGGCAGGTTTTCCTGGATCCCCCGGTGCTGCACAGGGGGGATCCCTGGAAGCTGGCTGGGAGTGTCCTGGTGGTGGAGCTGAGTGCTGGCAGGACAGTGTGTGCTGGGCTAAACCACCCCTCAGAAGTTAATTCAGAGGAAAAGGGACTTCACTCAGTATTTTTCTGGTGTGCTTTTGGCAGGGACCAGTTTAGACCTGAAAGCTGCAGTTCAGTGTTCACTCTGTCTAGATGGTAAAATTTTGGTCCGTTTTTGGACAATTTATTTAATTTCATCCCACTGTTAACCCAGTATTTTTACCTTAATTAAAGTTCTCTCAAGCTCAAGCAAAAAGCTGGTCATTTTTTCCGAAATGGCTCACAGCAAACTGTGCAATAAGTGGAGGGAAGTTCATCTCTCACTTTAAAACCTCTACTAGCTCGAAGCATAACAGAAATTACTGTTTTACCACTGAGAGACCTCGTGCAGAGCTAAAATAGGCAGAGTCTGTGTTGGTTCAACACCACAATTGAATCTCCAGGTTTTGTAGACCAGATTTATAATAGAATAAATGTGTGGCTTTGCAGGATTGAATTATATGTGATGTTAAATCCAGAAGAAAATGTATTATTTCTTTCAGTTAGGGGGAAAGGTGGCATTCAGCAGATGCTGATGCTGTGGATTGGGTTGGGTTGGGTTGGGTTGGGTTGGGTTGGGTTGGGTTGGGTTGGCAAGGGAGGATATTTTGTGTGATACTCGTTGTTTGCAAGTGTTTGGAAGTTGACACTTGCACCAGTTCTAAACTCAGCATTTGTTTTAAGTACTCAGTCACTGGAATCTGCCCTTCTGAGTAAAATTAACCAGTTGTGTTCCATGTTAGAATTTAATTTTTTTTCCTTGATGCTGTGTGTTCACTGATTTGTATCACCTGTCAGGAGAACTGTTCATTCCTCTCTTTTTGAAATCACATTATCTTTCTTCTCCCCCCCTCTACAGATGGATAATGATCAGAATTCCAATACCTCAAAGCAGAGATATTCTGGGAAAGTCCATCTTTGCATTGCCCGTTATAGGTAAAACATCTCATTACAGATACAGTACACAGCTGTAATGTTCAGCATCAGGTTTGGCTTCACTTTATTCACGCACTGAATTATTGCATGGAATTAAAGTTATGGATAGCAGACCCCTTCCTGTTGGCACTGGCTGCAAAACAGCGCCCTGTCCACGTGCCTGAATTGCCAGAGGGGGCTGAGCACGGCCTCTGCATTCCTGTCCTTCAGTGTCTAAATCACATTAAATGGGCACCTCCTGCTTTAGAGAGGGTGTCTCCGTCTGTTCTTATGAATTACTTCTTCAAGCAAGAAAAGATTTGAAGTCCATCACTGCTTTGCACATTAAAATTTCAGACATAAAGTACTGTCATGATGAAAATTTCAGTGGCTAACAACTTCCTTCAGGATGGATGTGGATTTAAGTACTTTATAAGTACTTTCTGTCTCTCAGTAACTTCGTTTAGATGTAACTCACTGTTTTTGTCTTCTTTTACCTCGTCTCTGTAGAAGTTTATTAATTAAACTTGTGTAAAAGGAACGTAAAATTGAGTACAGTGACTGAAAGAGACCCCACAACTGAGTTTGCTTTAATTCACTCTGAAAACTAAAGAGAATTTTGGGCAGTGTATTTCTAGAGCCCTAAGTGAGAAGTGTCCAAGTAAATTCTGCAGGAAGGGACGTGGGTTTAGGGGCAGAGCCCGTGAGGGAGCAGGGTGGAGGGTGGGACCTCAGAGGCACAGACTGACCCAGGCCCACTCAGAACGGGTCTCAGAAGGGGAGCAGAAACACTGCCTGGGGAAATGGCCCTGCTTGGAGCTGCAGCCCCTGTCCTGAGCAGCACTCTGCCTGTGCCCCCACAGCTACAACCCTTTCGATGGACCAAACGAAAATCCAGAGGCGGAGCTCCCTCTTACGGCAGGAAAGTACCTTTATGTGTACGGAGACATGGACGAAGATGGCTTCTATGAAGGTATTTTTTATTTAACCCATGAATTCATGCTAATTCATGCAGATTGAAATCAGTTCATCTGTCAAACACGCTCCAGATTCTCTCCTTCGTCTGCTCCTAAATCGGTTGCTAAAATTAGCTTTATCATCGTGGTGTTAATTAAAAGAGTTTCTGCACCAGCAAAGCCGCTCCTTGCAGGCAAAGCTAATTATAAGATATTTTATAGTGTCAGCTTTTCCTGCTGGCAAGATTTAAGTTGACAAAAAAGCTTACTGGCAGTTCTGGTATTTCCCTTAATAAGCCTTTATGTTCTCAAACTGGGGATGTTGTTTATGTGTTTTCACTCATCCCTTGCCCCTTGCCTTGTCCACTCTCAAGGCACTGGCATGAAAAAGGTATTCTCCTTCAGGGGTTTTAATGGCACTGCTCTTTCTCACCAGGAGAACTTCTGGATGGACAAAGAGGACTAGTCCCTTCAAACTTTGTGGATTTTGTTCAAGACAACGAGACCCGGTTATCAAGCACGCTCAGCAGCGAACAAGACCAGAATTTCATCAACCGCTCGGGTCCTCCCTTGGAAGGAGATCTCTTGGAGATAAGCCCCCCAAGTCACATAGACTCCAGCGTGGTCAGCAACGGCGCAGGGACTCTGGATGTGAACATTGATGAGATCGGAGAAGACATTGTGCCTTATCCTAGAAAAATCACCCTTATTAAACAACTAGCCAAAAGTGTTATTGTGGGCTGGGAGCCACCGGTAGTGCCCCCCGGCTGGGGAACCGTCAGCAGCTACAACGTGCTGGTGGACAAGGAGATCCGGATGAACATAGCCTTGGGAAGCAGAACGAAGGCGCTCATAGAAAAGCTGAACATCTCCACATGCACGTACCGGATATCCATCCAGAGCATCACCAACAAGGGCAACTCGGACGAGCTGCAGTGCACTTTGTTAGTGGGCAAGGACGTCATCGTAGCCCCCTCGAACCTTAGAGTGGACAACATAACCCAGATTTCTGCTGAGCTGTCCTGGCTCCCTACAAACAGTAATTACAGTCATGTCATCTTCCTTAACGAGGAGGAATTTGACATTGTCAAGGCTGCTAGCTACAAGTACCATTTTTTTAATTTGAAGCCCAATATGGCCTACAAGGTGAAGGTCATGGCAAAGCCCCATCAGATGCCCTGGCAGCTTCCCTTGGAACAACGAGAAAAAAAGGAAGCCTTTGTGGAATTTTCTACATTGCCAGCAGGTTTGGTATTATCCTCCCTACCCCAAAACTCTTCAGTTGAATTTCTCTGAAAATACTGGATAAAATAATTTAACCTTCACAGCATTTAGGGGATGTAAGTGCGTTTTGGTTGTGCAGTTGTAATCACATTGTACAATTTGACTTTGTGAAGTCAACAGAGTCGTTGTGTTTTGGAAAGTCTGAGGGTTTTTCCCACCTGGCTTTTACATTAGGAGTGTTGGTAAGTGTTGTCAGTCATCTCCCATTATTTAAGAACACTGAAGTAGTGTTGAAAACTAGAGCAGAAATAATGTAGTGAATTTAAAGGATAATCTCATAATTTTGGGGGTGTATGGCAGCACCTGAAAAAAAATTTGAGTATCTTTCCTTGTAGCTTCACCTACCCCAGGTCACCTAATCATGGACCGTAGGAGCCCCCTCATGTATTCGGTCTTTCGGGTGCCTCTGAAGGGACACTCGGGTACAAGTGGCCCCTGGCAAGTGAGATGTCAGTAGCGTGTTCTGAGCTGGGATTTGTTCCCTCCCACTGGGGTTTGATTCCAGCAGTTCATTCTGGTCTCCTCCTTGGCTGTGTAACTTTTCCGAGAGGAGAGGTTGAGGACAGCAGTGCTGCTTGAGCAGAGGGGGAGTTGAACATGTGTGTTTCCCGTTTTGGTGCTAATGATTTATGGTTTCAGTGAAAATGTCCTCAGCTCACACATCCACTCTTTAGTCTGGAATCATTTCGGTGGGGTAAGTGGCAGTGCTGTTGTGGATTCTGCTGGGAGGGGGGCGTTTCAGACCGGGGCTGTGTCCTGGGGGAGCTGGGAGGCGCTGCCTGGATGGCAGCTTGAACTGATTTCAACTTTGCTGTTTAGGAAAGGCCTTTTGAGTGAGGGTTTTTTCCAGGCCGAACACTTAACATGCTGTATCTCCCTCTAGCTGTGAAGGCTGCTGAGCAATGCATGAGCTGTTCTCTGCTGAGGAGCTGAAGCGCGGTGAAGCCTCAGCTTTTAGATCCAGGCATCCCAGAATGTTCATTTCACTGAGAGCACTTCCACAGAAGCAAGTCAACTTCTGTTGTGTAGCGAAATAAAACAGCAGCAGTTGGAGTGATTAGAGGCTGATGCCTGTATTTCAGAGTCACTGGAACAAAGGGAAGGGATGAATTTGGAGTCAGTGATGGAGTTACCATCACAGTGTGTCATGCAATTGAACTCCTCCTCTTGATTCATAACAGCCATGGAATTGCTTACATTAAAATAGAAGTAGTTCTCTCTTGGGCACTCAGATCTAAAAATAGAAATAAGCACAGGATCAGGACCAGTGGGGCTGCTGCAGTTTTTTGGAGCTAATTTATGTAAAAAAACCCACGAGGAGCAAAGTGTAGCAGAATTCCAAAACAAACATTTATGCTGATGACCAAGACCATCAAAAGTCATCAGGAATAATTTCCCATATAATGGTGGGAGGAAATAGAAACCATGCTGAGCCCCAGGCATTGCAGTTTATTAAACCTATTCCTGCTACAGCCTGTGAAGGTTGAGGCAGACTCCCTGGGGATTGTTTGGTTTTGGGAGAATGAAAGGAAGGTGACTTCTCCTGCAGGAGCAGATTAATGTCATTGTCATTGGCAAGATGCTGGGTTAGATCAGATACGTTCTTTCTTGGAAACTGAGCAGCCTTGCTGGATTGGGCATGCTGGCTGTCAATAAAAGAGGATGATCAGAAAGGCTGAAATTCAATCCTGAACCAGAATCTCTCTTGGCCAAGAATAGTATCAGGTCAATTTGCATACTCTCAACTTGCAGGTAAAAATACTTTATAGATGCAAGGGTGCTATGATTTTTTTTTTTTAAATTTCCTGTTGTGCCTGCACTGTCCTGGACACGACCATGATTTTATTCCCGTGCCCACTAGAGGATGAAATCCAGTGACAGCAAACCAGTGAAATGCGCTGGCAGCTTGCCAGTGATGATGTGGGATATTTGCACGTGCATCATGCACACAGTTAAAGTATTTGTAGCCTTTTGGGTAGATGAACAGGAGTTGGTTGTGTTCAGTCCACTTGGAAGAGCAGTCTCACAGCAGCCAAGGTCTGTGTTCTGCTGGCTGCTTGCAGAGCGGGCTGCAGCTGAGCCCTGATTCTGACACGTTTTAGCAGGAGACTGCTCAGGGTTCGATGGTTAAATTAACACAACAGGATGCTTGAAAAATGTATGAACTAATAATCTCTGTGATATTTTTACTTGGGCTTTCTGGCCAAAGTAGAGCTATTTATAGTAGGGTAATGCCTTTTAATTAAGGAGGTATTTGGTGTGCTATTGCACTGACTTACTGTGAATGCCTTAAGAGGTTAGTGGGTGTGTTTTTTGATTCAGCGCAGAGAAAAGACTGTGAGACCACCTGTCCTTTAATCAGCTGGTGGAAAATGTTGAAGTTCCAGCTTGCAGCCCACCCTGCACCTTAGCTCACTGCGCTTCTGGTCTGAGGCTCAAGAGTGACCAGTCCCGTCTCCCGTAGGTCCTCCAGCTCCACCTCAAGATGTTGCTGTCCGGGCCGGGTCCACGCCAGGGACTGTCCAGGTGTCCTGGAAGCCCCCGGCTCTGACGGCGACGGGGACGTCCCACGGCGCCAGCGTCACAGGTTACGGTGTTTATGCCAAAGGGCAGCGGGTGAGTTCCCGTCCTGCCACGGTGGCCGTCTGCTCTAGGCCACTTCGGCTGGCAGCCCCGGGGTGGGTGCAGGGGCCTCGTAGCTGTCAGCAGACCCTGTTCCCTTGTTTGGGCACAGCTTGCTCCCTTTCTAGAAGCCCTTTTGGCCGAAGGGGTTGGAAGGATAGGCGCCAGCCTGTGTGAGTGGTGTGGAGCCTGGCGTGGGCTCCTGCAGCCCGCTCTGTGCTGGCAGCAGTTCACTCCGCAAAGACTTTGAAGGTTGTACTGCAGGGGGCTGAGGGGAGGGCAGCAGATGATTTCACGCTCACAAGAGGCTTGTTTGTGCGCTCAGGTGGCAGAGGTGATCTTCCCAGCAGCAGAGAGCACGCTGGTGGAGCTGCTGAGACTGCGGAGTCTGGAAGCCAGGGAGGTGACCGTCCGAACGCTCTCTGCACAAGGGGAATCAGTGGACTCTTCTGTTGCTGCCATTCCATCTGACCTCCTGGTGCCTCCAACCCCTCACCCCAGAACTGCTCCCAAATCTAAGCCATTAGCAAGTGCCGGAGCCCCAGAAACCAAAGAAGAACATTTAGGCCCACATTTAAAAAGGGATGAGTCGTGGGAGCAGACTCGTTCGGTGTCCCCTGTCCATGGACACATGCTGGAGCCACCCAATTTCCATGGCCCACTCCAGGGGAGGAGGTCTCCATCCCCCAACAGAATCCTCCCCCAGCCTCAAGGCACTCCTGTCCCCAACACCGTCGCAAAAGCCATGGCAAGAGAAGCTGCACAAAGAGTGGCAGAGAGCAACAGGGTAAAGGCAAACTTCTTCTTAAGGCTTTTTTTGGTTTGGTTTGTTCATTGTGACACTTCCCACCAAAGATTTTATCATCATGTGCTTCAAGGAGCGGGTATTCATTCCCAAACTCTGAAGATCCATAGTCTGAGAAGAAGAAGTGTGCTAAAATTCTGGGCTTATAAAGCCCTCCTGTGTCTGCTGTCATGGATCCACAGGGAATTTTACATATTTGCCCTTCTCAGTGCTACATTTTCACACATGTTTGCAACTGCTTTTCATTCCAGCTCCTCCTGGAGCTGCCAGCAGTGGCACTGCCCAGGGACACCCCTGCTTTGGACACCACAGTGACCCATGGCTGCTGCACTGACTCAGATCTTTGCTAGTTAATTTAAACCCCACATTTGGGGCTCTGGGGTCAGTACAGCTGATCCTGCATCCTGACAGCGTGCTGTGGGTTTTCCACACAAATGCACAATATTTAAATACTCCCGGTGCCCTGGGCAGTTACTTTCCCGTCACAAGCTGCTCACAGCTGTCTGTTGCCTTGTGCAAGCTGAGGTGTCACTTATTTCATACATTTTCTCAGTCCTTCGTCTGGCAACCATCAGTTATGTCCAGTGTTTAGTCTCCCACTGGATCTCCAAAATAACTCCGTAAGTTTTGACAGTTCACACATGTCTTAACAGCCTCAACTTCTTGACTGTTCCTGTTTTGGGATGCATTTGATCCAGTGGGTAAATTGAGCCAGCTTTTGAGAACCTGAATAACTCTGGATCAATAAGGTCTGATAAATACATGTGTGTGCATGTGTATATATCTTCCTTTTGTTTATAAATAAAGAAGACTGAGATGTAACAGAGGGAGAAAAGTCAATTGGTTTCTTTGGCCCTATGAGGTGAAAGTTGATTTAAGAACCATAAAGGGGAAAAGAGAACAGAAATACTTTTTCTGGTTTGGAAAATTGCTGACATAACATGTGCTCTGAGCCATGTTTGATTGCATTAGTTTAAGTGATGCTTGAAATGTTTAATTCAGAAATCTGGACAGAAGTTTATAGATGAATTAATTCTGAATTAAATCAAGTTCTGCCAGTGATATTTATCATGTTTAGTCCCCTGTGGTATAAATTCTTAAGTGCTGCAGAAGGAGCTGTGAGCCTGCTCCTGCCCTCGTGCCCCCATTGGGTGGCTGATGGGCACTGTCACCAGAGCAAGCAGCAGGAATTGCTGAGGCCAAGAGGCACCTCAGAGCAGAGCAAGAGCCCAGAGCCTCATTCTGTGTGTGGCTTTTTTTGTATTGAGGTCAAAAATGCCATCATGGCTCGGTCATCCACTCACTCTGCCAAGGGGAAATGTCTCTGTTGGCAGCCTCTGGCTGTAGGATACTGAGAATTTTGGTAAGTGGTACAGGGAGGAAGGCTGGCAGCTGAGTTGATGATCACAGAGTCAGGTAGTTGTGTTTATGAGCGAGGGTAATAAAACAAGCAAAACATTCTTGAAAAACTCCTTAAAGGTTCCAGCCAGGGGAAACTAACAGTGCTTCAAGCCACGAGTACACTTACATGTGATGTGCTTGAGTCTCCGTGTTTGCCATTTCTGTCAGTGGGTGCAGGAGCAAACTGCCTCACAGCTCTCTGGTGTTGTTGCTCTGCTAGATGGAGAGGAGGAGCGTGTTCAGCGAGAGGAGCAGCGCAGCCCAGTACTCCGATGAGGAGGAGGATGGTTACGATTCCCCCAAGGTCAAACGAAGGGGAGCTTCGGTTGACGATTTCCTGAAAGGGTCAGAGCTTGGAAAGCAAGTAAGTCCCCTGGCTCAGTTATTGCATCAAGTGTTCAGCAGGAAACAAGTATTTTATGAAGCTGAGCTCTGTCCAGGTCACCTCCTGAGTGGCTGTGTTGGTGACAAGAGGCTGAGCCGTGGGCAGGGGGATGCTCCTGTTACTGGGGCCTGATGGGGACTGGGTGCTCGGCACCAGGGATCTCCTGAGCATCCTCCCTTCCAGCAGGCACTGCAAACTGAATTTAGCCAGTCTGTTCCTACAATGTTTAAGAGAATTAAAGCTTCAAATGCCATCACCTATAGCTGTAGCATATGATGGTGGTAATATCCTGCAAGAATTCAATGCTGATCACTTTTAATTATAATGTGATGTAACAAACAGCTGTGAAGAACAGATGATACGTGAATTATCCTTAGGCTTTTACAATTTGGTCAGAAAGTCCATTGATGCATGAAGGACCTCTTTAATAAGGGGAATTTAATCAAGACTAAAACTAGATTTGGTGCTGTGAATGGAGATATCCTTTTTTGTATCACCTGGGATTAAGATTGGATTTCTTGAATTACCATCATAAGTGGGCAAAACAACTCCTACACGATGTCTCCACTAGAACAGAGCCCAAGCCTTGTGATGTAACTCGTAAGTGGTTCCCAGAGTGACATTCCAGCCCAGGAAATGCTCTAGTCCTCACGGTGTTATCCAGGGATTATCAGCTTTAGAGGCAGTAAAGGTTTTCCCCTCACCTTGTCCCTCAGCCTCACTACTGCCACGGGGATGAGTACCACACGGAGAGCAGCCGGGGCTCGGACCTGTCGGACATCCTGGAGGAGGACGAGGAGGAGCTGTACTCGGAGATGCAGCTGGAGGACGGCGGCCGGCGGCGCCTCAGCCTCACCTCGCACAGCACGCTCAAGGTGAGCGGGGTGGGGGAGCCCCTGGGAGCGCCTCCCCCTCGGATTCTGCCTCCAAAGAGTTTCTTTCAGTCAGTTATGGATTCTGCAGACCATTAAAACTCACGCTGTCTGTAGACGTAGAACTGGGCTGCTTTAATGCATCTATTGCTTTATTTTTTTCATTGTTTGGTAGATAAACTTTTAACTAGTTTACTGTTTTCCTATATGTGATTGTTGCAGCTGCAGTTTCTGTTCTACATCTGGGGACCTTCCCCGTGTCTCTGTGAAGATATACTGCATGTGCTACCCCGAAAATGAGTTGGTTCTGAGCAAGGAGATTTGTAAAAACTTACAAAACAACTTATGTTTTTCATGTCTGAGTGATTTGTCTGTGTATCCAGTGCTAGTCCCATCCCTTCCACAGGTTTAAAGCATAAGAAGGGGAGTTGTATCAGCTTTGTTTGATCAATGCTTTATCAGAACTCCTTGTGCTCTGATTATGAGGGAATCACCAGAGAGAGTAGGAAATACCTTCCAGAAATACTGCTTTAACCCAGGAATAGTCATCGTGAAAGACAACTTCAGTATAACAACTAAAGATATGCAAAATGCTAAATGTACCCAGTACTGAAGATACATTTCCCATATTACATTTGTACGTGTAAATTGTGTTTGCTTCTTTGTGTGTGTAGCAATTACACGAACTGTGTTTTCTTAGAAAGCACAAACCCACAGGTCAACTTTTTTTTCAGTAGATTTTTATTTAACTAAAATCAGTACTATTTTCTCCTGGGTACAAGAATTCTGACCATTCTTCTGACTGCTTTCATGTGCTGTAAATTCAGTCCTTTTATTCTGATACTGTCTGGAATGAGACAGGCACTTTTTCAAAAGAAGAAATTGTCAGTGTTTCTGTTACTGCGCCAACATAAAGGTTGAAACTGAAATCCTTCTGCAGGCTGCTTCTGTCCCCTTCCCCTGGCAAAAAGAATAACCCCATGACTGTTCTTGTTCTTTATGCTTCAGAAGCTGTATTTACTTCTTGGATTTAAATCAATATTGCAGGTGTTGATACTGAGAAAGTTCCAGAAACTCAGTGGGTGTAGGGAATAGTTTTTGACCTGTTAAGGTTCGCAGGCTTCTCTTGATGTAGTAGTCTATCAAAACTGATCTTTTTTCCACTTCTGTGGCACTTTGTCTGAAGTTTCACAGGTGTTATACACATTTTAAAACCAAGTGAAAACCGGTGAAATAGTCATAAAGTAACTTAGAAAGTCCCCTGTGCCTGAAAGGGGACAACATCCAAACCCCAGCTAAGTTTAGAATGCTCAGAGAGAGATACTGCTGAAATCTCTAAGATGATCCTGCCGTTATTTATGGGTGCTCTTGAGTCCAGAGATGCCCCTGATCTGGGCATTAAGCACAAGGAGAGATGATCTCTGGGATGCAGGATCAATAAATCCTGTCAGTCAGAACCAGCACCTCCTGCATTTATTCCCTTCTCTCTTCCCAGAGTCCACTGCAGACACTTGTAGGATTCCTTGTCAGACCAACCTGTGTTTCGTGGAAATGGAATAGGAAAATTGCAAAATATATCTGGCATGTCCAGAATGCTTGTTTTACCCAGGCTGGGATAGTTTTTAACTGCTTCTGGCATAAACAGAGACTTTTACTTCTGCTCACAGGCTGATTTTCAAATACTGCTTTTATGAAGCAGGTACAAGATTATGATGAGAGGTTTGATGGCAGTGCAGAGCAGGTGACATCAGAGAGCAGCCTGCATCCCAGAGGTCTTTCCACGGAAGCCAAGCTTTATAAATGGTGCAGGTTTTTTAGAATTTTAGAAAGGAAACCAGAACTCCTTTAATGGTGCCTGCAGAAGAGCTCTCCTCTGGCAGGAGACTGAAGATATTTGCTATTTACATAGGATGCTTCAAGAGATGTAAAGCGAGAAAGCTTGCTAGGGCAGAGCTGTCATTCTCAGATATGGGTTCTGCTTACAAAGAAAATTAAAAGGCAGTTTGGCATGGGGCAAGGAACGAGTTCTAATGCCATTCTCATTCACCATGCTGGAACCTGTATGCAGCTTTCATTGCTCTGTTTCAAATGCATGAGTTTATTCCTGTCAAGAGCATCACCCAGTTGTTCGTACTGACCTCTCACGTTCTGTCTGACATCCAGCAACTTCTGAATCATGTCTTTATTTTTCACAGATTCTCATTCAAAGCATGACATCCTTTTCACTATATAAGCTGCATGTCTTATGTTTGCCATTGCTCTAAAACTAATTCTGTCTTTATTTTTCTTTTCTTCTCCCTTTTCCCTCCCTCCCATTTTATTTTTGTCACACGCTCTTTGTTCCCTGTCTGGTTTTTAACATTACATAATCTTAAGGAGTACGATAAGAATAAGACCACTGAAGCCACTTTTTTGGAGCAGCCTGACTTTTCACAGCAGATACACCACAGTAAAAGGCTTTTCAGTATCCCAGAAGTAGCTGAAGAGGATGGCGAGTACTCTGAGCTGCTGTACAAGCAGGGTTTAGGTGTGCCCTATAAAAAGAACCCCAGAGTAGCTCGAGGCTCTAGGGCGCCCAGGCCCTACGCTCAGGAGCAGCAGCACGGCCCGCGGTGCCCGGCCAAGCACAGGACGCGCGGCGCGGAGGAGCTGGCGGCGGACGAGCGAGGCTGCAGGCCCGGCCGCTCGGCGTCGCGCAGCCCGGACAGCGGCCTGGACTGCGGCAGCGAGGAGGACGAGTGGCGCTTCGGCCCCCGACACGTGTGGGACCCCGTCCCTGCCCGCGGCCGCTGCGCCTGCCCCAGGGGCCCGCGGCCGCTGCTGGCCCGCAGGAAAACCCTCACCAGGCAGAGCAGCGTCGAGGAGGATTTCGGGGAGCTGGGGCCTTCCTTTGTGGAGCCCAGGAGCGACCGGGCCAGGCCCAGCTGCGAGAGGAAGGGCGGCACTCAGAAAGGGCACAGAGCAGATCGCTTGTCCAACGGAGACGCTCAGGGGGGCTGGAAGAGCGACTTTAAACCAGCTGACCCTAGGGCAGCTGCTGTCCTTGCAAAGCCATCCCACAGAGATGCAGAAGACTCTCTGGTGTGTGAAATATCTTCCTTCTAACACCTGCTTGCAAAATCAGTCTGTTTTCTTTATTCTCTTTAGTTTTTGTTCTTTATTTTTATTGTTCTTTTTTTTTTCCGAATTGATTTTTAAAGTCCATGCTTTGGACCCATCTGCTACATTTCCCCCTTTTTTTTTTTTCTTCCCCATTCATTTTTATTTATTACTCTGCGTTTTCGTTTATGGTCCTCTTTTGTGTCATGCTGAAATCAGATTAATTTGCTTTACAATTATTTTCCCACAGAACAAATTACAATAATGGCTGCTTTTATTAAAGGACAACTGAATCTAAATTTTAATTAAGGGTTAGCTGAACTACAATTTTTCCAAAAGATTGCTTTTCTTTATTTTGCCCATCTGAATGTTGCTTTAAAAAAAAAAAAAAGCTACATTTTTAACTGGACAAATGTTTCATTGGTATTTTTTTAATTTTTTTTTTATTATTGTCAAGGAATTCATTTCATTGTGTTGTTTTTATTCATCTCATTCCCAGAATTTTCAGGATATGCTCTTTATCATGGAACATCTCAAGACAAGAATCAAGATTCTCCCGCAGTGTGACAGTGACCCAGATTTATGGAGTCACAGCTTCATCATATTTTCATTTTCTGCCTTATCTCTGCACTGTCACTACTTTGCCGTCCTTTTTAGACCATCTCTTCTTGCCTTTGAAGTTGCAGACTGCATCTCTGCAGGAGAATGCAGGCACAGAGCTGCTTCCAAAGGGAGAGGCCAGGGCCATTCCACATCTTCCAAGGATGCTCTGCGCGACCTTGCCTGTTTGCATCTCTGCCCATTAATGTCTAGAAGAGCCTCCGGGTGTGAGGGATGCATCCGTAGGCTCCCCAAAGACCAGAGCAAGTTCTTTACCCTCAGTTGGCAACAGCCCAGAGTGGGAGCTCCATTCTGATGCGCTTCACGTAGAGCAGGGATCAGCTGCTGCTGCTCGAGCCTCCCGGTTCAGGCTGAAATGATCCCTACACATTTCTCCCATCAGAATTGGTGACCAAGCTGTATTAATGTCAATGGCTGCACGATAAACTCTGGAGAGCACTAAAGTACT
This sequence comes from Lycocorax pyrrhopterus obiensis, assembly GCA_014706295.1. Taxonomy (NCBI): domain Eukaryota; kingdom Metazoa; phylum Chordata; class Aves; order Passeriformes; family Paradisaeidae; genus Lycocorax; species Lycocorax pyrrhopterus. The sequence goes on along the minus strand of JACSVZ010000003.1, from coordinate 12,879,167 downwards.
CCTCTAGTTACCCAAATAGCACAGTTTGCTGCCAGCGCAGGGAGCAGAGCCAGCTGAGACGTGAGATGGAGTGTCTGCATCCCTGTCTGCGTCCGTCACTCACCTGTGGAAGGCCTTGGCAACGAGGGCCGTCCCAGCACTCGGTGTGCTCACAGACACCAGGAGCTGCCCGGGTTCCCCTGCTGCCAACGGGAGGGGTCTCCATAGCCGGGCACGGCGGGGTTTGCCTTGGCAGGGCAGCCCCAGCGCCACAGCTCTCAGACTGCCTGTGCCATCTTCAGGACACTAAAGCGCCACCTTAGCAGCAACAACAAAGGCAAAAGAATATTGCAAAAATTATTCTTTTCTTTTCTTTTTGTTCTGATGTGTGACTGCTGGTTACAAAACTCTGCCATAAATCAAGGAACCATTTTTTTTTCTTTTGCAGGTTTGCCAGGCAACAGTATTCCCTTTTCAGCTAACCTTTCAGTTAAAAGCTAAGTTTAGTTGCCTTTAGAGCTTGTGCTTCCAAACGTGATTGACCTGATTAATGTCCAGCCGTGTAACCACAATGTTGCCATGCATGCAACTTACAAACCTGTTTTCTCTGTTGTTGTTTTTTTAGCTTTTAGGTAACCCAGCCTCTGCAGGACGGCCTGAAAGGGTGGAGCACACAGGGCGAAGGTCCTCCCACGTCAGCGCGGTGCCACAAAGGTCTCGGGCAATGTTGGTCCCTTCCATTGGTTAGTTGGACAGATTGGTGCATTTCTGTTCTTTGCAGCCTCAGGGTTGGGGAGGAAATCCTTAAAAATGGAACAACAGACACTTGTCTGGAGCCAGGCTACTCTTAGGTTAAATGGGGTGAAATGGGCCAAAAACAGCTCCACCGAAATGAGTGTGCGGGGCTTCACAGGGACGTGAATCAGCAGTCATTGACATTTCTGGGAGTCTTTTCATTAAATTTAGTGGCTGCTGGAGCTCGTTTAAGCTTGGTTAAGCTTAGACACTGCTAGATCTTACCTAGAAGAAATCTGCTGGCAGGTTACTTTGTGGTCAGTGAAATAAATGTGGCCACTCAGCGTCCGTCCAGCCATGCACCCTTCCATTCATCAGCCATCATCTTGCATTCACTTTCCATTCTCTTGACTACTTTTTGGAATTTGGAAGGGAAAATGGAAATTGTTAAATGTAGAATTTGCATGTATTTACTAGATTTGATATTTCTGACACTAGTCTCTATTCTGGTTTAATGATGGCTTAATCCATATGCTGTGAATTCCAGAAAATCCAAAAAGTAGTGCAGAAAAGATAATGGAATCAAGACACTGTGGACAAACACGTATCTGTTCAGACTAGCACTCTAAACTGCAAATGACAAACACCCACACTGAAAATCAGGAAACACATGGAAAGCAAACGCAGAAGGTGTTTCGTGAGCTGTTCATGGAAATTTACTCCATGAAGATGTAAAGTTGGTCTGGTTCCTCCTGTCCCTCATCTGGACTTTAATTTGTGAATACTGTAGGCATCATCATGAGGAGAAGGAAGCAGTGTCAGGCAATTCTCACTGACGTGTGTGCGAGTGAGAGGTGTAAGAAATGGGGAGTATCAGAAGAAAAGAGACTGATCACTAAGGAATGCTTCTATTTTTAAATATTAAATATTTCTCCCTTTTCACAGACTCACACTAAAATGCCTGTACTGTAAGTTAGAAGCAAGATCCCCCTGGTGGGCACAATTCTGTGAATCTCCTAGCTGATACTGAAACGTAGCTCAGAAGCACACAGAGCTGCAGTGCGTGGAGCCTGCTTAGGCTCTGCAGCGTGGCACGGCCGGGCAGAGGCTGCTCCTCGTCCCACATCCTGCTGTAAACCAGGATAAACCTCCCAGGTGTCAGGGGAATTGCACTGATCTGAGAGTGCTGGGGAGGAGAATCTGCTCCAGGGAGGCTCTCGTGCTTCTCCTGCCAGGTCATTGCTGCTGAACCAAGCAGCTTGGGATGGTGGTGTGACAAATGCCAGATTCTTGTGTCCTCGTTCTCCTCCTCTGAAAGCAGCCTTTATTTCACAGGAGGAAAGATTTCTGGTTTGTGTTTGGACTACTTAAAGCAAGTTTTGTATCAAAGTTCTTTCTTCTCTATTATCTGTTAAAACGTGGGGATTTTTTTAGTAGTGAGACAGTAGACAAGTTGGTTTCAATGAATTCTTTGGGTTTCTTTTTCATCTTCGTTTTAATTAAAAAATAAGAGAAGTGATTGAACTTACCAGAGCTCACTTTCTGTCAACAAAGTTGGGGCAGAAAGCACTAAGCAATGACTTTGCTGTTCAGTAGTTCAGTAGCAACTGATAATTTCTGGTAATTTTCTGGAAAAAACCCCACCAAGCTTTATGGGACATGCAGTGAGGTTTGGGGTTTTTTCACTGAAATGCCACACATGTTTCAAATACTAACTGGGGTAGGTGGACAATGAGGCCAGCTTGTATCACTGAATTGTTCTTTTCTGAATTTACTTTCACAGATGGCTACGGTGGTCATGACCGTCTTTCTCCGGATATTTATGAAGAATCTGAAACAGATCCTGGCGCAGAAGATATTTGTACTCGAATATTTGTTGCACTCTTTGACTACGATCCACTGACCATGTCCCCGAACCCTGATGCTGCAGAAGAGGAGCTGCCATTTAAAGAAGGACAGATCATTAAGGTGAGATCTGAAACCAAGGGAACAAATGACAATTTTACAAACAGGGTCTCCTTTGTACCCTGGGAGAAAGCAGCCTGGGTGACCAGAATCCAAGGGGTTTTCCCTTCAGAGGTTCAGGCTGTAAATCTCACTGGACTGGAACTTAATATCTAATGCTAATGGCTGAAAAAGAATTACAAAATGGGCAAAAACCTCCAAGTTGCTGTGGATAGTTAGGGCCAGACTTAATTAAAGATTTAGGTTAAGCCCAGAATTGTGACTCTGAAGCTCCCTGTGTCCATTGGCAAAAACCCTGCAGGAAAATCTGCTTCAGAGGATCTTTGCTGCAGAGGAACCCCAGAGGTGCTGGGTGCTGTACAAACCAGAGCTGCTGCATTTTCTAAATGCTGAACCCTCCTGGCTAATGCACACTTCAGATTAATTCGAGTCCTCAGTCAGGTGTTTCTGTTCCCTTTTCTGCCTGTTTGGTGTAAAATACCCACGGCTGCCTCTCAGCAGGGCACAGGAGAGCTGGGCTGTGTCAGGGGCCGGGGACAGTTCGGGCTCTGTTGGTGTTTGCAGCCGCCCCTCCAGCCCAGCTCACCCCATCCTCTGCCCCTGCAGCTGCAGGGCAAATCCCTTCTGTTTGCTGGCGAGGTCTGAAAAAGCCAGCAGGTATTTCTGTGGGGTCAGCAGCAGGGAGTGTTTCCTCCTGCAGCCGGGAATCTGCTGTGGTGCAGGCTGGGCAGGACCGAGAGAGGCAGAAGGAGCAGCTGCTGGCAGTGCAAGGAATTGAGATTTCAGTGTGATCTGGAACAGAACCTGAAAAAAATTGACTCATTTGAACACTACCCATTTCAGAGATTAAACTGTAATTTAAACTCTTAAAATACTGACTGCCTTCCTCTGTGTTGGGTTGGGTTCTAACCCAAATGTCTGTACTAACTCACAATCTTTGTGCTGTTAAATACTTTGTTCAGTATTTTGCTTACCTCATATAGTTTATGCAAAAAAAAAAAAAAGAACTTGTTTAAGAGCTTCTTGTCCTCTGCAAGAATGTGCATTTCATTTAGGTATTTTTTTTACACCTTAAATCATGTTTTTAAATTAAATCAAAAGACAGTAGCAGAGCTTGAGTACATACATCAAGTACATTATGTATGAGATAAGCATTTTTGATCATATAAAAGTTGTTTGAATCAAAATAATAACACTCTGGCACAATTTTGCAAATGCTTCATTTTGAATGTAGTGCCATAATAATTCCATAAACATCAAGTAAACATCTGTCTCAGCACAGGGAGAAACTGATGACTTTTAATGCACTTTTTGTGCCTTTCACTGCTAACAAAAAAAAAAGTCCAAATTCTGCTTATGTATCTAAAGTCACAATTCAAATAAATGCAACAACTTCAGTTTTATAGCCTAAGTCAGAGTGGTCTAAAACGAATATAATTCCACATCTAAACTGCAGTTGTCATCTATGCTTTGGTAACCCTTTAGCCTGCACTGAAATTCCTGAATGCTAAAACCTTTTGACCAATATTGTCATTCTTCGAATATCAGGTTTATGGGGACAAAGATGCTGATGGGTTTTACCGTGGAGAAACCTGTGCAAGAATTGGCCTTATCCCGTGTAACATGGTCTCTGAGATACAAGCAGATGATGAAGAGATGATGGATCAGCTTCTTAAACAAGGTTTCCTTCCTTTGAACACACCAATTGAGAAAATCGGTAAGAGAAAATGCAGACATTTCACTTCAGACTTTGGGTGCTGTTAACTTGGCTGCATCCACTTTACCTTGGTTTTATGCAGCTGCTTCTAAATTTTGCAGTCATTTACTCCCCAGGGGATACATTCTGTGCCAGTGTCTGGATGGCTTTACACAACTGATATTTAATCTTGGTGATGCCATGTGCTGCAGATGGGGACCTGTAGCTCCACCACTCCACTCGTTACTTTCTTTTCTGATTTAAAAAAAAAAAAAAAAAAAAAGGGTTTTCTCACCTGAAAGATTTCTGGGCACAGAACAGCATCCCTGAGCTTTGGAGTCTGCTGTGCACGGTGTGCTGAGGATTCAGTGCCTCAGAATAAAGAGAGCCCCACCACTGTTGATGATTATTTATGAGCCATGCGTGGCTCCACATCCTTTATCCGTGTTAATAGGTCCGGTCATCTGTGACTCTTTATCCCTGAGCTAGAGAAATGCCCACATGGCTCCTGCACTGCTGTGAGAAGGGCGTGAGGAACAGGTGCACCAGGATTTTGCTTCCAGAATAACTTTGGTTGCTTTCCTTGCCTTGCTGCCCGCGCGGCCGGAGCAGAGCGGGGCCGGCGGAGCGGCCGGCAGCAGCCGGTGACCACCAGGAGGATGGTGGCCCTCTACGACTACGACCCCAGGGAGAGCTCTCCCAACGTGGACGTGGAGGTAGGGGCAGAGCTGTGGGGCCAGGCTCAGCCGGAGCTTCCTCAGTTATCCTTTAAAATGTTGTTTTGTTCTGTTTTGGTTTTTAATTGGTGACTTGTAGAACGCTTTGGAATTTTTTAAAGTAGAAAGTGAATTTTGAAATATGTGGGTCTTGGTGCTTTAAAACGCAGCCGGGGTGTTTTCTGTTTCTTATTGAACCAAATCTTCTTCTTTATGGTGTTTCAAAGTCGTTTGGCCAACAAATCAAATGAATTGTGCTGATTTATTGCAAAGATTTTGTTTGTTCTCTCTCCCATGACCACAGGAAATTAAAAATTATTTAAAAACCCCACCCTAATTACATTTAAGCCACAGACAATTAGAAAGAGCCCAGTGCACTGTTTGCTGATCAGAGTGGAGCTGCCCATTGTGAAGGCTTTATTGAAGAGCCGCCAGGACAGCTGCACTGCAGGAACGTTGTGCTTCAGGGGATGGACTGGGTGGTGTCCAGAGGTCCCTCCCCAGCCCAGCAGTCCCGATGCTGTGGCCAGCAGCTCTCTCAGCTGTTCTGTACCCGTCAGTGCTGGCACGCAGAGCGGGGCCTGAGCCACGTCCCACCCCGTGTGTTCCCTCCTCCGCAAGGATTGATTTAGGGGCCCTCTGAAGCTGTGTGGTTCAAAGCTTCAAAGTTTGTCGAGGTTGTTGAGGGTCTGAATGTCTGGGCTGTTGGTCACAGGGGTGTCCTGACACAGTGGGAGAGGTGCCAGGTTTAGCAAGCTGAGGAAAAAAACCCAAGGAAAAAAAAAATTCTTTGGCTCTCAGATCAATTTGGTTTCACCAATGTCTTAACATGGAGGAGTGGGGGGAAATCTTAATGGATTTACTATTAATAAAGAAAAGGTTAATCTCTGCCTGACACCTGCCTGTCCCTGCTCCTTCCCCGCAGGCCGAGCTGACGTTCTGCACTGGGGACATCATCACCGTCTTTGGTGAGATTGATGAAGATGGATTTTACTACGTGAGTTGGCTTCTGCTTGGTCACCCCAAACTGCTCCAGGCTTCCCCAGCACCAGTTACCGCACAACAGCCTGGGGAGGGGCAGGGCATGTGGGCATGTGTGGGCTCTCAGAGTCCCCACTGACCTTAGAGGGGAATTTCCTCGCCAGCTTTGAAATTGGCAAAAATATTTCCCTGCCTCCTTGGGAGCCTACACGTGATTGAATTAAACATTCACTGGGGCTTCATCTGCTCGCAGGGGGAACTTAACGGACAAAAGGGGCTGGTTCCTTCCAACTTCCTTGAAGAAGTGCCTGATGATGTTGAAGTCTTTCTCTCCGACGCACCCTCGCGCTACGTCCATGACACGCCGATGCGATCGAAAGCAAAAAGGGTAAGCAACCGACTAAGAAACACTTAAATTCTCATCTTCCATTTCATTGTCTCATATATAATTTAGACATTACTTTTAACATTACTTTTAAATTCATTTGCCCATTTAAAATTACCTTTCAAATATATAAAATAAAACATGAGGAAAAATGACTTTAGCCCTTGCTAGCTCGTTACATTTGTAAATGGAGAAACTAAATTGACTGTCTGATTGCAGTCATTACAGTACCTTCCATTATAATCTGAATTTAAGCAGCTCTTTCCTGGTGATAGTTATTTCCCAAAGCTTCTAAATTGCTCTTACTGAAAGAGTTCTTGTGCACAAAAGACTGGTACCAGTGTTCCTCTAAATACAAACTGTAACTGCAGCTGATGGACTGACAGTGGTCGTCTTTTAATCCTCACGACTTCCTGTTCCAACTGGCAATAGTTAATTGCTCAGAGACTTCTCTTTTATGAAAGAACTAATCATGTTTAGAGTATCTCATTTTTGGTTTTGTTTCATCACTGCAATACTTTTATATATTATATATTTTATATATATTTTTATTTCTTTGCTCATCTGCTTGGAAACAGAAGAAGAGTGTTCATTTCACACCTTAATAAGGCAATGTAGCCTTCACGTAAGTGAGCAACTGAAGATACCAATAGAGATTTCAATTAAAGCTACCTGGCTATCTAATGCAAGTCTTGAAACTTAATTGTGGGGGAAAAGAAAAGAAATATGTCTCCAAAACCCTTGGCCACAGAAGAACAGGCTGTATGCCTTTACTGTACCTAGGCAAGTCAACTCCTTTCTTAGGAGACAAATCCTTTAAAACAGGAATCCTCAGAAGTCGATCAGACCTCACTTCATGAAGGTCAGCGTTTGGAACATATTTCTTCCCGAGCTCAGTGTTTATGTTTACATAGAAGGGAAAGTTTGATGTCTAACTACCCTACAAACAAAGCTGCATATTGCATTGTTAGCCAAGCTGGGATGTAAAAATTCCAAGCTCCTGTGTCAAGAGAAAAGCACAACAGCTCCAACCCTTCCCGAAACAGCAGTGATGCGTACGCTGGCACGGACGGTAGTTTACAAGGGGATAGTTGGTTTGAAACTCACTACACTCAAACATAGCTACTTAAATTGTCTGCCTTAAAATGTGTTTTCCACAATCGATTATACCCCAGTTTGCCTAAGACCAACTATTCAACACTTCTGAAAAAAGTCCCTTCCTGTGGTACGATTCTCTCGGATCTTTCCTAGCAAGTGTACATTTGCAATATTAGCAACTGTTTGGTTTACCAATGCAATAAAAGTCTCGACCTGAACATGCAGCTCACTGAATGAATGCATTAGACTCAATATCTGGTATCTTCAGGTGTACGTTGGGGTGCTTTACCAAGTTGTTTTGATTTTTGTTTTGTTTTTTTTTCATTAGAATTAGACCTTGATTTAAAATCAAAGTAGGCTTGAAGCCCCTTTGCTTAACTCACTGTTGCACAGCGAGCCAGTAAATTGCTGATGTTTTAACTTGAACTACAAGCTAGCAGGACTCCCTACAGCATGGATTCTACTATGAAAATATCATCCTAATTGATAGTAACCATTTTGCCAGCTGGGCACTGTAGTTAGGATAGGCTGAGTATAAGTAATTTTAGCATTTTCATCCAAGTGCTTTTGATGACTGAAAAAAAAATAGCTGTTCAAAATATTTAGGAATGCTGTCATCTAACAACCTCATAGCTGCAGCATACACATCAAGCACTCAGGGCCTTTAAGCTTTCTTTGATTGCAATTAAGGTTCATTTTAGCTTTTTCTTTTTCCTTTTTTTTTTTAAGCCAGTGTGCCATCTTCTCTAATCTGTACATAAAGTTTGCTAGCCAATTTTAAAGAAAAGGCATTTAAAGGACATTAAAAAGTAAGTGATGTAGCATTTTAAGTAATTTCTTCTGAAAAGAGTTTGGCTTCTATAGATTGCTAATCTGTAGTGATTAACATGTTTATTTTTCTTAAATCTGTAGCTAAAAGTATCCCTCTCCATTTTAGTACTATCAGAGTACTGAAATGTAAAACCAAAGCCAGTTTTGTGGCTTTTGTGGCCAGAATTATGGCAAAGCAAGTGTATCCAACTTTTCCTTTAAAAAGGTATAACCAAAACTGGGCTTTATTTGTGGGTTTTCTATTTCTATAAATTTTTTCTCTAAATTGACGTATTTTCCATAAGCCCATGCAGTATTTTAAGCCAGAGAGAAGAAAGAAACCAGCCCTTTTGCTTAAGTGGGTAATGGGACATGTGATGTTACCAACTTTCTTGCTGATGATGGCTTTGAAGCTTTCAAACATTGAATAAATGATAACAATGTACCTAATAGGTTCCTCCTGAGAATACAGGTACATCCCGGAGAGCACCATCCCCCACAGTTCATCTCCATTCCGGGTCACCTCCGTCACCTATGATGGGCTCTGGTAGTCCCGGGAGAGGCAGGGATATGTCCTCGAAAAAGAAAAAGGGGCTGCTTTCCAAAGGCAAGAAACTGCTGAAAAAGCTTGGTGCAGTGAAATGAGTCATGTGCTCCTGGACAACTTGTAAAGCTTCCAGTCTGTGTATTTTTTATTTTTTTTTAAGTCAAAACTAGGGCTTTCATGACTATGCAGTACTTTACCAGACCTTTGCATTTCTAACTCTGACATCAATAGAATCATGTGAATTGCTTAATCAAAACAGCAAGAAAAAAAGGAAGTGGATTTGTTGTTGCAAAAACTTTTTTAAAAAATAAAAAAAAATGTTGTGGGATTAAGACCAGAAGAACATGGTTTTATTTGAAGTCAGCTCCACACCTGCAACTCCATTGGAAAAATCTCAGCCGTTAGTCTCCTTTAACCATGAGTGGGGGGAGAACACTCTCTTCACTGATTCCTGGTTCAGAGAGATCACCCCACTGTATCTAATCAGTAACAAAAATGGTCTTGAAACTCCTAGTTTAATCAGCCTTGATGTTTTGCCTTATTAATGCACAATGATTTGTACTGTCGAATAAATATGCAGCGTATACTTTGTATGTACTGTGTATTCAGCTGTCTCCATCTTCCCTCCACCACGGTGATTTGAGATCAGTACTCTGTCACTGGCTCCATTCAATGTCTGATGAACTCCTGGGAGTTTGGAAGTGCTGTGCTAAACACTTACGTTTTAGTTTTTGCTCCCCCCCAGTAAAAAACCAAACCTTGTATTGATTTGTCAACATTTTCACCCCACTGAAAGCAGACACAGTGTAAGTTACTCAGAACCTCACCCAGTTTCAACCATCCAACCTCCAGTTTTGGGGTTCCTGGTTCCCTGTTCTAAGCTATTGGGAAAAAACCAACTCCACACCAAAACCCCTTTACCCCCCAAGTTTTTTTCTGTGGAGGTGCAGCCCTAGGTTCAAAGGCATTTTCATATTGCTGATGTCAGATTCAGGCTAAAGTACGTCTAAAGTAAAAGGACAAACTGTGTTACAGCCACAGCCAGTAACGAGGCTGCACCAGGCTCTAATCAAATCTCAACTGCAATATTGGCATATCACGAAAAACAATCTTACACACTGATGGCAGTCATTGGCTGTTACTATTTTGTAATTCTTGTCCATTTGTAAATTGTTTTTACTGTTTATACATACTTTTCAGACTGCCTTTCTTTTTGTAATTTATGGAAGGTTTATAAATGAATGATCAAAGCTTCCCCATTGTGTCTTCAGATAACAATGTAAATTACTGTAAAATACTGTGTGCTAGATTATAACATTTAATTAAAGAAAATAACTGGCCTACATTTGTGGTAAAGTACTGTGTGGGTGTGTGCATGTGTACAATCGTTGTGTATTATATTTTATATAAATAAATAATTTGATATTTTGTAGAGTGCAGTATGGTTCATAAATCCACTGTAGCAGCTGCTGGCTGCTTGTGTCAGCCTTTTTTCAGACCTGTCACTGGCTGCTAAAGTTTACTGCAGAACAAAGAAAGGCTCATCTCTCTGCAGGAGTGCAGGAGCTTCCCAGAGGTAAAAAATGGTTGCAAAGTGACTCCAGCAACTGCTCCATCTGTGTCCAAAGCCCAGGGGTGAAGTACAAAAGCAAATACATAGAACAGGCTCCAACAAGCAAGGATTACAGCAACAACTTTATTTAAATCTCACAAAGAAAAGCAACAAGGTTCACAACAAGGTGGTTAAGAAAACCAGCACTAATCCAAATTTCTCCATGTGCAGTAGTTTGACTGCTGCTGCAAAAATCTGAAATCAACCTCCATCCCCACACCTGCTATTTGTTTTACAAACTGGGCTGCAGAACAGTGACCAATGAAAACCTCAAAGAACAAACCAGGGCTGCTTCCCATTGCTTGGAACTACAAAACCAAAAACCCCCAAACCTGTCAGTGCACTGATACTCCTTGATGGAAATTGTTTTTCTCATTTAACAAGCATGTGGTTAAACAGGACCAGCCCAGCAGTTCAGCTCCTCTCAGAGAAGAACGTGCAGTTGTCTAAAGCCATTTCCTCCCACGGTGTAGCAACTATGATGTTACAAGACAAAGCACATCACTCTATCCTCAGCTCTCCCAGCCTGAAAAATCCCCCCTCACTGCCCTCTGCCCCAAGGGGAGTCTCGAGCCAGCACCAGTTTCTGGTTGGTTTGCAAATCCCTTACAATGACAACTGTTAAAAACCCTTCCAGAGGTTCAGCATCACTGTGCAGCCTTAAAGCCTTGGTACCCAAGAGTGCCTGATCGCCTCCCTTTAAGCTATGAAACAGTTTAGGAGACAAAATTTGCCCCTCATTTTAACAGACAAGAAAAACAAGGAATCAACAATAGCGAAGCATTTTGAAAATTTGAAGGGTAATGTGCTAGCTGGAAAAGTTTGGATTTTGGTCTGCATAACTCTCTATCTTTCATGCAAGAAGTAATTCTGTGTACGACTCCCCAAAATGTAAATAGGAACAATCAATAAACTTTCGTGAGGAATCACAGAAAAACTTTAGTAAATAAGTATCAAAAATCATAAAAATTTGTAAAGTTATTCTAGCAAGCAGACACCTGTTCAAAATGCCGATCGGTCATCTCAAGCTTTTCCCTGGTACAATGAAAATAAAATAATTTCCACAACTGCACATATCCTGTGCACATCTCTTACAAAAAACCAAAACTAAACCAAAAGCCCAGACAATTCTACATTCCCTAGAGAGGAACTACACTCTTCTGTTTGGCTGATAACTCAACTTCAAAGGTAGTACAATCTGTCTGAAAGCATCAGATTCGGTTCTCTGTGAATGCTCTGACCGACAAGGAAAGCCAATTTATGAGCATATTGGCAAGGAGCAGGTACTCTGATAATACCCTGCAGAAAGAGGAAAAAAGAAAAAAAGGGAGTTTTTTTCAATAATTTAAATAAGCATGCAATCACTGTAACAAAGACCCCTGGAATTCCAAAGTCTGCATACTTGTAAAACTAGTATCCCTGTTGTTTATGCAGATTTGTGAAAATAACTTTACATACACCCAACACAACAGAACAACAGATGCAAAAAAAGCCCCAAACTTCCCAACTCCAGTGGCCTCCTTACACCTCTTACACAGGTTTACGTTCAGTGCTGGGCCTTGCAGAAGGTGGGACAGGGGCTCAGTCATGTCTGGTATTTATGACTGCTGAAGCGACAAAGCTGAAGCGCACCTCAGGCACGAGCTGACCCTGTGCTGAGCTGGCTGTGCAACAGAGGCCTCAAGGGAAATGCAGCAACACAGTTCCCCCTCCACATAAAGGAGTAAATATTTCTGCAGGTAAGAAGTTATTCCAGTTTTGCTTCTGACAGAATTCGGGAACACCACTCGAAACAACTAGTATTTGCTAGTGAAAATAAAAATTAAAGTAATCTTCAGAGAGATCAGGTAACTATAAACCATGCAGGCCTCAAACCACTCTCGGTGCCAGGGCATCCTTGCAGGCTTTTTGGAGCTGCAGGGGTGTTGTAAGGACACCTGTTCTACCTTGGTGAGGCTGTCCCTGCCCAGGGGAAGGAACACTCACCGACCAGTTGTAGTACATGTGGCACAGTTTGTAGGTGAGGCGCTGCACGTGGTCTGGTTTCAGCTGGCTGGTGTCATAAACTACATTGTAATGAGTTGGTGCAACACAGCCGTTCTTCACTGTCTGGCTCACAATAAAGAAATCATACCTGTGAGAGGAAAAGCAAACCCCACCAGTCTGTTACAGGAAGGGCTGTTTGTCTTACAAAAATCCAAGTCCCCATGTCTTTGTCTTATTTCTTCAAGTCCCTTTGTGCTCATTGAGTAAACCCCAGAAGTATGCCCAGGCCTTGGCCACAAAAGCTTCCTCTGTGTCTGAAAGGCCAGGAGACCTGGAGGAACATGAACAATCTCATTATATGGAACAGGTCTTGAGACCGTCACAATCTTAACTATTTGTTCTACCCAGCTTTCCCCCTGCACATATTCTTATACTCCTCATTTTCTCCAGCCCCCTGAGCCACACAAGTATGGAAAGTATTTTTACACTTGATGCCATAGTCCACATAATATTGGGTATATTTCTTTTATGATCAGGCTGCCGGCAAGAGGAGTATTACCTCTGCAGGAACTTACCACTCTGGTCTGGTAACCACCGTGTCAACAACCGTCCCAGGGGGTGGGTTTTTGAGTCCTCCAGCAATCTCAGCAAAGAACCTGGCACCCACTCGTTTCTTCACTACAATCACAGTAAGTCTTGGACTAAAAGAAAGGAAAAGTAAAAAAAACAATACTCTCCTGGAAAATTGCACTAAGAGTATTTCAGGAGCAGATTTGCTGGAGTTGCAGGGCATTAATTTCACATATAAGTCTTTATTGATTCAGATTAAATAAGACATTATTCATAACTTTAGACTTTTTAATTGAGGTGCAACTCTCATACTGTTTTTCACCTATCCAACTTTATTGAGAAGTAGAAAATGGACCAAGAAGGGATCTTCTAAATACAGATTGGATTTCTACTCTCTACCCCATTGTTTCCCATAGAAAACATTGTGTCTTAACAGTAGTAAAGCCATTAACAGAAGCTAAACAAAAGAACTGAGCACTTAAATTGCTCTGCTTGCCTGCAGTATAAGGAAATATTTTTATTCTTCAGAGCAGATTAAGTCACTGCAGTTGATAAGTTTCAAAGCAGAATGCTGAAAATGTAAGTGACTGGACAACTTCCTTTAAGAAATGGAAAGAAAAAAAAATGGACTTAGCAGACACATAACACTCAGGCTATGATCAACCAGCTGGAAAAAAGTAAATTACCACATCCATCAAGAATGCCCACAGAGGGTATGTGCATACATGTGTATTGCAGTCATGTGGTGCATGTACTAAGAATTTTCCTATTATATTACAAGTCAGGTATCTGAAATCATGTAAATAACCATCAGAAAAGCAGTTATCTGAGCTCAACTGAAAATCAGTAAGGATGGAAAGACAACAGTCTTCATCCATAGCCTTGTTTTGTATCCCTGTGCTTATTTCTCTTGCAGTGTAAAGAAGAGGATTGGTAGAAACAAATTTACCTGTAGTCAGTACCAATACTCTTCAAGCAATCCAGAAATTGAGGCACTTCATAATTAACCAAAGTATTGAGCTGTCCATCTCCAACACCATCACGGTACACAAAAATACGAGAGGGCAAACACTTATTCCACTTGGACCAATTTCTTAGAGCAGCTTAAAAAAAAAAAAAAAAGAGAGTAAAAGCCAGTAGTTGTAGTGCCAATTCATTCCAAAACAAAAATGGGTTTTTATTCCCGGAAAAACAGCAGTAAGTTGGAAAACCAAGGTCCTCAATCCTTCAGTAATGTGAAATGGGTCAGGATCACGCTATACAAATATACCTGCAGGAAGAGCTCTGGTTTGCCTGTGCACCCACACAAACAGAACGGAGGCAAGGACACACCTGCTCCACTGGCCTCTCTCACAGCAGGAGCTGCCCTCCTTGAAATCAGACTCCCCTAAAGCATTCTTGGAAGTGCACTGCTAAGTAGTTTTTAATTATTGCAAAGAAACGTGGGGACCAATGAAAGATTTACACAAAATGCTATTCGTTTCCAGCAATATTTGTAACTCAATGTTTAATCTGTTGTTATGCAAGTGCAGGCTGATAATGCCTCCCCTCAGGGAAGCAGGGGAGGGGAGTTTTGAGGAAGCTGAATTGGAGTCAGTTCTTAGATCTGACTCCACAAGAGCAGAACTCCTTCCCTTACTTTGCAAGCAGGCTTTGATTCCATCCACAAGTTCTTGCCCACGACTTTGAACAACGCAGCGGGAGAACCACCTGTGAAGAACAAAATAAAAGAGACCTTCAAAGCATTTCCCAGGCTTACTACAGTGAAGTCATTTTTAAATGCCCATGACCACTTAGTCATGGGTGCTGTGGGTCAATGCAGCCAAGGAAGAGTTGGGGTTCTATGAGAATATTCCCCCTGTGGTAAAAGTGCCTTAGCATGACTTAAAATTCCTCTCAACCAAAACAAAAACCTTTCACACACATCAGCTCAAAAGGGGAAAGAACTTGTCCCCCTGATGCCCTCTACTCATCCCAGCCCTGTCTCCACCATTTGACCGCTCTCCCAAGCAATGTGGGAAAAGGACAAGGCCACTCCTTCAAGGGATGCAAGAAAAAAATCACAATATATTTCTTATTAACCATTACAGCAAACCAATTTTGAATTTTCCTGATGGACCATCACATTGAAGCTACTTTTCAGTCAAAGGATAGGTTGTTTTTTTATTGTTTTGGGGGTTCTTTGCCTTTGGCATTCTGATCTTACCGTGTCACTGTTTGATTCAGGCTGGCGACAAACCCTGCAATGGACTGCTTTCCAGAGACGGTGTCATGGTAACAATCAATGCCCACAATCATCACCTGCTTCAGCTGCAAAGCAATCACACAGCAGGGATCAGAGCATGGGGATGTGCTACAGGGGAACACGATCATGATGAGCTGTATGACATCAGGACGCTTAAGTAAACCATGGCACTGAATTCTTGGGTTAAACGTCTCCCTATGTTATATTCAAATTCAAGCCTCTTCTCACAGACACAAAACAAACTACACAAAGAACACTCAATTTTTGTTCTTGGGAAAAAAGGCTTGCTTTTTAATAAAGCCTAATAAAGAGGCGTTACCATTTAGTTAGCATTTATAAGAAAATACTTACGGGGATCTCAACACTCCAGAGTTCTCCACCCATTTTACAGTTCATCTGTAAGGCGATTTTTGTTGCTACTGTCATGACAGTCTGTGGTTTACTTAAAGTGCGAGCCAGCACACACTGGCTGGGGATGGGACAGTCTGTACATAAGTATTTCTTGATGGCATCATATTTATCCTTTCGGGAACTAGACAAAATACAAACTACCTTTGAAGGAAAAAGAATCTTTGTAAGAAGCGCATTCACAGATTTACACAGCACTTAAGAGTTCTTTAGGAAAAACTTCTTATGCTCAAGAGAAATATTCAAATGTTCACAGTGAAAGAAGTAACTGCAAAGTGTCAGTGTCTGTACTTCAGAACCAAAGGCTCTTATCCAGAAGGATACCCATGGTCACTCTTAGGTTTGCACAGGAGGACGAGCAGGTACGTACTGGATTCTCAGGAGCCCAGAGTTGTATTTCTGAGAGCAAATCCCACTACACACCAATTACAGAGATTAACAGGATTTGAAATTATGGATTCAAATACATACTATGTTTGTCTCAGGGGTAACCCTTTGCTGTAAAACCCTTAAATATGCTTCTGTTCTATCATCTACTTCAATCCTGAAAAGAAAGAGAGAAAATGCTTACAAAAAATAACCCAACTAACAGCTATTGAAACTTCAGCAAAAACATAAAAGCTCACTATGCATCAATACTGTATGAAATGTCACATTTACAGCTATTAACAAACATACAATATTCACACATTTCGAAGATTAAAAGGAATCACCTCCAACTAAGGCTTCCAAACACAATGAAATTCAAAGTTAAAGGCATGTACAAGTACTCAAGGGAGGACATTTGCAATGAGAACAGATCAGAACCAGAATACATCCTAAGTCAGCAAGAAAATATTCCTAACAGAAGGTTTGCTCAATGACTGTCTAATACTTCTTAGTTTTGGCATGCGAAAGACTCTCAGAAATAAAGTAGGAGTAAGAGAAGTCAGTCACAAGAGAAAACTGAACAGTCTGCATAGTGAAAGCAACTTTGCTTTATTAAAAATCTCACAGAAGCTGGCTGTGTGACACACTACACCCTCTCCTCACTGAACAGCCTAACATGGCAATGATATTTCCATCAGCTTTCTGAAGACACTCACATGCTTGGCTTGTTCATCCTGATGCCCATGGACGGGGTGACCTTGAAGAGGCTCTGCAGGAGGGTGTTGGCCACATCGTAGTTGCGGCGGGTGTAGATGAGCAGCCAGCTGTCCACGGGCACGGCGCGGATCAGGGGGACGCCCCTCGTCTCCTTGGTCCAGTCGGCAAACTGAGGGTTGTAATCAAACTGCAGGCAGGGCAGAGAGAGCAGATCAGCACCTGCCAAACAGCCTGCACCACGCCACAGCCACTGCCCCACAGCCACTGCCCCACAGCCCACACCACACCACTCCTGACACACTTCCAGAGCAGGCTGTAACACTTCTGCCTAGAACACGACTACATATTTATCTGTCCCTTTACTGCTATCATCAGAAATTTAAAATAAGCTTTATCCAGCCCTACAAAGAAATTATACTCTTGAAATGCTTCATTCCTAATTACCCAAACATACTTAGGATTTTTAGCAGATTAAGTTGTTACTATTTGCTGCACAGATTCTGTGCTAAAAAGACAAAGCTTTTGATGTATTTATTGTTATCCCATTTTTCTTTTTAATAAGGTAACTGCTTGAGAGAAAGAAAAGTATTATTATAAAAACAGCAGATCTTTTAAATAGCAGGAATTAAAAAAGCTTTACCAAATACAAGATCTTGATCTGTGTAGCTGTGCAAAATGCCATTGTCCATCTAGCAGCCATCCAAAACAAGAATCTCCAGTACAGAGCAAATATCTCATGTTTTACGACAAGCTCTGACTTAATTCAAATCTACATTATTCATACTGATCATCCTACCTGGGAGTGAAGATACACTGTCTGTGTTCTATCTACTGAACTGAAATAATGAGTGGCTTGTCATCTGAAGGCCTTGGTACCTTTTTAATAAATGGAAACTACTTAGAAACATCTCTAGTCTCCTAGTCTGTGTATCTGGCCAGAAGGACTGTTTTGCAAGGACAACACTATTGTAATGGAGTGCCTTCAAGGGCAAGAAGGGTTTCTAACCAGAACTTGGCAACAGCTGAAGAAGTTTGCAAGTCTCCTGCTTGGATAAAGACTTGTGTATAACGTTTTCACTCTTTATCTTTCACTTGTAAACCAAAAAGTACTATTTCCTTCCTTAAGAATTTGTTTCATCAGTAAGACACCCAGAAGGTTTTACAAATTGATTTATTATTTACCATGTTTCCTGATTGAAAGATCTTTTCTCCTTGAACAACTCTTCCTGTAAAGGACACTGATTTATAATCAAAGCTTAAACCCCAGTTTCGGAGTTCCTTCTGAACATTGTCATCTCTGTTTAAAAACAAGATTTGAATTAAAAACGTAAGAAATTTTTTCTTTCTGACTTTTTTGAAACTAGTAAGATTTCAGAAGTTTTATTGCAAGAAGTTTGTTACACAAATTTTTCATGAGACAGAAACAAAGAGGACATTAAAGTGCCGTACTTTTGGATGTAGTTCAGAAGCCTCCCAATCTCGCGCTGCCTTTGCTCAGGGGGCAGCCGTGTGTGAATGGCCAAGTCTTTCATCATATTGAAATCACTGCGCATCTTGTCAGTCAATCCTGTGAACAGCAAAGCCTTTTCTGAGTCAAAGTTAAGACTAAGGACTATGAAAATTAAACTTGCAGGTCGTGCAGATTAATGATGCGTGTCCTGCAGACACAGGAAGTGGTGGCAGTAGGAACCAAAGTTTTCAGTTGCTTCCTGTACATACATTCCCATTGGCATAGAAAAAAAAATCTGGATTTTTGCACTTGAAAGGAAACCACACAAGTCAGAGCAGCTCATCATTTCCGTTTTCAAATCAAAACACGTATTTATGTATCTTACAAAATTATCATCAATTTCTAGTAAATTTCTCTTTCCCAACAGAAGTTCTACCACCAAAACCCTACAAGTTATCAGTGTGCCAATGTTGAACACCATATCTAAACACTACGCAACATCAAACCCCTCGAACTTTCCAGTCCCATTTAAATATCTAATCTTTTAGCAACAAAATGTGTTCCCAAACTCACATGTATACAAACAAAACAATTCTCCTGAAGTTGACAAAAGGCTGCTGTCAGAATACCCATATCAATAGGCATTATGGTTTGATGCTTTGATACAGTACCTGTTAGGGAGCACAGCTCTGGAATCAGAGCCACAGATCCTTCTATGTTCCCTCTCTTCCTCTTCATCTGACTGATCAAGACAGGCTGCATCCAATCACTAATTTCTATATTATATTGCTGTATCAGAAATACAGACTGCATGTTAGTTTACTCATAACAAACAAGCAGTTTTCTGAATAATAATGCTGACTTTAGAAAGTGAGTATTTTTCCCTAAAATGAAACCAAAAGCAACTAGTAACCTTTTCCAATTAGCACATCTGAGAGGAACTGGTTTTGTCAGAAAAGGCCAAGCAGGGAAGCACTATTCTCTCTACTGGTGCCATCAAACTATTGACGTGTACGAGACAACAGAAACAAAGCTTGTGCCTTGCTTCAGGCACTATCATCTGGAGTATCTAACTCAGTATTAGGATGCTCCTTCCAGTTCAGCAATGGACAAAGCTCCTGCCCTACAGAGCAATTTAATTCAAGAAATCACAAGAATCAAACAAGACTCCCAAGTGAAGTTTCTGAAATTTAACTTTCCCATAACCTTCCCCTGCATCTGGCAAGAGTTGGTCTTGTCTAGCAGTCACTAATTTAGTATAGAAAAAATCCCAAAACACCAAAGCAAGCCACAGAAAGGCAACACAAGTTGACAGTCAACAAACCTACTTCATAGTTTAACTTTTTCTTGAAGAGAGCCCCATCTTAGAAACCATCCAAAGGATTGCATTTAAAAACAAAAAAAATGCTATCACAGGAAAGGCAAAAGAGCAGAGAAAATTTGAACTCCATCCTGAAGTAGAATATGTAACACAAATTTTGCTTTTTGTTTATTTAAAGTTCCATCGTGTTTCAGTTGAAACTGATATGCATAAAGATCTGACAATTACAGTGGCACGCCTCGAAGGTTAAGCTATGACAGACATACTCAAATTCCAGAGGCACTTGGCTTTCCTAACCTCAGCTCTGCATGCTGTGACAATGTATCTGTATTCCTCCCAGATCACCTGTCCCTGCTTCCACCTTCCATATGCCTCCTTTTTCAGCTCTCCCAAGAGCTCCTTGCTCACCCATGCAGCCCTCTGGGCCTTTTTGCCTGACCAACTGCTCACTGGGATGGATTGCTCCCACCAAACCATGCTGTGCAGGTTAGTTACTGATCTCAGATTACACAGTGTCCTTTATACAAAATTCTGTTATAAATACTATGAATTACAAATCCATGCATCCTAAGTAAACAAGGACTGAACATTCCAAGTTACAGCATAAAACATACAGTGAAGATTTCATACCTTTTTGTAGTACTCCACAAAGCTCATCTCAGAACCATCAGATTTTCTAAAGGTACCCTTTGGATTGTTATCCCAGTCAATGTCATCAATTCTGTATGTTCTGTTATTATACCTACATAAACATTTCATCAGTTTTTGTTTAAATCTTAACTCAAAAGAAAAGAAATACAACTGTGAGACAACAAAGTTAATCTCAATACTCATGTTGAAAGTTTTGCTCCTTTCAGAAGTAATAACTTCAAGTTTTCAATTGTATAGGCTCTCAATTCTACCAAAAGCTGAACTGTAACAAAACCAGAAGAAAACCAGTGTGTACTTCCTGCTTTTGCAAATGCTGTCACCTTGATCAGTTTGCTAGATTGACGGCGACAGCATTTTCAGGCTTTCTGATGCTTTATTGCATACTTCAGGACATGGAGCGTAAAGAGCTCTCCAAGACAACAAGAGTCCAAAAAGACTTACCTTGTGAGAACAATCAAACCAATCAGCTCTTTAGCACAGGTGTCTCTAAATCTTTCCTCTCCAACCTGGGAGTGAAGGCTGTGCATAGTATCCAGCACTGTCTCCCCACGGAGAACCTTGTGGCTCACGTCTGCACACAACATGATGTTCTCCTCATACTGGAGGATGGAACTTGTGAAACCGAGCCACACCATCAACCTGGCAAAAGAGAACACACAAAATCTTAGTGTGCTTTAGAGCATCTTTATTCTCACCTCTTATTCCTGTCCACTTTCACAGACACCAGAGAGCAGTGAAGGCACAAAGAAACCATTATCCAAATATAAACAAGCTCTTGAAGGTTAACAAAATCAAAGATATTTTACAGGTAGCTATCTGTAGTCAGCTTAAAATAAGATTGATTGAATGATGCAGCTATAACTGAGTGAAAGAAAGGATGCCTCAAAAGCTAAGAAATTCATTTCATGCTATTAAATATCTCACAGACAAAGCGTGTAGGTATTCAGGACATTTTTAAAAGAGAAAGACCATCATTTTATCCAGCAGGACACTGCCCAGTTCCTCCCATCAACCAGGCTGTGTAGGGTAGGTTAATGGCAGGCAGCACACCACAGCAACATGATGGGACCCCAGGCAAACTCAAGCCTACCAAGTTGTACAGCAGGCCCAGGGCCAGCCAGAGCACCAGGCACCCTGTAGGGATCCTGCAGGGAACGAGGACACCCCCTGACAGCCAGCAACCCGTGGCCTGGCACCCCTCTGAAACCCAAGGATTTTTGCCAAACCTGTGATTAGGGATGCTGACTGGATCACTGGGGTTGTAATAATTACGTCCAATCTGCTGCAAATTCAGCATCTTCAAAAGCCTAGAAATTGAAATACAGATGTTATTTATTATTATTATTACTATTATTCAGTTTATCACATCATGCATGGTCCAATCCCTATGCACAAACTCACTGTTCTCTGACTACATAAAACATGAACTTCCCATTAAACTCAATTTATAAAGGTCATGGACACTTACTAACAACAATCAGGTGAGGTAAGTTCATGTCCAACCCAACCCTTCCCCAATCAGCTGAAGGTAGCAGCCCGAACATCTCAGAGGAACCACACAGTCCAGGTACCAAGGTTAAGAGGACAGACTACAGCCATAACAAAGGAATTTGCCAGTTCAATGTTCTGCTCTATTATTTGCTTTAAGAGACAAACCCATACACACAGAAGAGGGAGAGATAGGACTAACTGCCTCCAACAGCATAAGCTCCTTTCACACTAACATGGGCCAGAAATACACGACTGCACATTACAATATTGCCACATGTGGTTGGCCCCACAGTTACAGTAACCAGAAAGGCTTAAAAATTTACATATATAATATTTATTTTTTGTAGCCCGTTCCTTGGAATGGAAAAACTTAAGTCAAATATTTTCAGAGTGACTTCTTATAAAGACATAACTTGTACAGCAAACCTTCTAAAAATGATGTTGTAAAATTGCAGACAAGTAGGTGAAGTAGGTGGCAACTCATTAGTCAGCGTGACTGTTATCTTCACATCCTCCCCATTTCGAGTCCTACTAAACAGTTCAGTAACCTGAGAAAGTGAAATGAGGTTAACAAAACTAGAGCAAACACAGCTGTATCTGGATTTTGCTCCAGTAATATCAAACTGGACTTGGCCGTTTTTACTCTAAGCAGTAATTCAACACTAACTGAAATGTGGATTCGATCTCCCACTAGGACTGTAAACTACAACCTAAAAGCTCTGCTCATCTGGGTGAAGACAACTCATGGGGTAGAATGGGGCTATCCCCAGAGCAGCTGAACTCAAGATGAAAGTAGGGACATCACATACCAATTACCACGACAGGAAAAAGACTCAGCTTGAGGAAATAAACTTAACATATTGCCAACTAATATATATTTAATTACTGATTCAGGTACTGGGAAGCAAAAAGACAAAGATTAGCACACACAGTGAAAACATCTTCCCCCTCTCCCTTTTCCACACTCAGCTTCACTCTGGACTCCTCTGGCCCCTCTGTGAACAGCACTGGCTACACTCAGTCCCTCCAGTGAAGCAATGAGTGGCACAACGCACAGAGGGCAGGGGTTACCATCAGTACAGAGGTGTTTGCCCGCTAGTGCTCCTTTCTTCTCAGATTTTTCTTTGCTCTGGAATTTTTCCCTCCTTTTTAAATACACAGAAGTGCCAACAACTTTGCTGATGGGCTCAGCTCTGGCCTGTGATGGGTCTGTTCTGAAGTTGGCTGGCAATGACTGTGCACAACACAGGGCTGACCCTGACCCTTTCCCATAGGAGCCACCCCAACCCCTCCTGCTACCAAAACCTTGCCACATACACCCAACTCATCCACCCTTTCAATTATGTGTTAAAATACAGACGTTATGAAAAGATGTAAGTACAAAGGAAACTAAAGGAGAAATTCTGTCTGTACTATCCACTTCTGTGCAGAGGATGATTCTAGCCTGCAGAAATTAAGCATTAGAACCAAACGTTTATTACCAAATTTCTCTAAACAAACAAATCATCTTATACTGATATATTCAATCCAACTAAACACTGCTTGTGGGACATCAATTCCCTAACCACCCTAGCTAGTAAGAAACAAGAAGCATCATAAAATGCAAATCAAACAAGAAATAAAACAGCATTCTCATACCATACCTTATTCTCCAGTTTCTTTGGCAAGAACAATATTGACCCATCAAAGGCATGGGTCTTTCCAATGTGCTCTTCATGCTGGAAGAGCAGAGCCGAGCGCAGCCGCCGTGCCTCCATCTCGGGGCTGTAGCCAACGTGGTACTGATACAGAGCCCACTGCGGGCGAGACGTCAGGCGGAAGTGATTTGTGGTCAGTTTCACCATTCTTCCTGAAAAACCTGAAATGAGAGGCAAACATGGTAACAGTTACAAAATGTTACCAGTTTACAGTCATTCAGCAGCTCTGAGCAATTTTTTTAAAGCTACAGCATTCAGACAAAGATTAGAGGTCCTGTTCTGCATCTGTTCTGGCTCAGTGAGCTATGGCACGCTGTTATCAGACATTTATGTGCCCACTGGAGCTTTCTGTGAAGCCTTTGGCTCTCAGGAAAACTCTCCATGTTCCTCTTCAGGTATCAGGAACAACTTTTTATCTTTTTCTAACACACTCTAATGATTTTTTTTACCTGGCTCTCTAGGGGAAACCAAGAGCAGAAATAAAGGAAACTAGTTTTCATTTCAAATTGCTTATATGTCTACAGTCTAATTTAAACATACCAGTTTTGGATTCTTGAACATGTACCATGGCTTGCCGAGTATTTACCCCAAGGTCATGGAAATCTCTACGACGTCCACCCCTATCTCGTAAAGACAAATCCTGGAGTCCTGATGAAACCTGCAATCCTATTGTTTAAAATTTGAGGGAGAATCACAATCAACTAATACATAACATATACACTGTCATTATATAAATAAAAATATATAATACGATTCAATCTTGAAAGGCATTTAGACAAATTTAAGAATAATCACAAAATGTTAAGCGCCAGCATTTGTTATGTAGCAAACATCTTTCAAATCTTAGCAATAAATCTCATTTTGAAAAGAAAAAAGAGAAATACAATCTAAAGAATGTCCTAACTGTATTCTCTTCAAAACACGTGCTCTTGTGGACACTGAATGTCTCAGCCTTTCTGACCTTCTGGCCTTCTCTCCTGCAGGACGCTCTCAAAGCCGCGCAGACGCCCATGGCCCCCGGGCTCTTCCGACTGTGCTGGAGGAACATGGAGCTGCTGGAGCTGCGGGGGCTGCGGGGGCTGCTGGGGCTGCCGGCGGCCACGCAGCTGGCCGGGCACGCCCTGCTGGATCTGCCACAGTTGGGAACAAACAGCGTGCTTCCAAGAGTGCAACAGAACATGCACTAGGGAGAGAACACTCAAATACTCGAGGGCAAGAGTTACATAAGTTTAAATCTTTTTTTTCCTATCCTAAGTAGCAGAGTTATTACTCTACACTTTAACTCAAAAATACTGGAGTGTGGAAATTTTTTTTTTAAGTTATTATTCATTTAACAAATAGCTAATGCAAATCTCCTCTTTCTAAGCTCTAAGTAAAATTTATGGACTTCTCATTTTCTACAGCCCCTCTGATGCCTCAAGTAACTGACTAGTTATTCCATAAAAACTTCTTTTGTAATTTTAGTGTCTAGTGAATAAACAATATTAAAAAACGTCACGGCTGGAAGAACTGCAACCTTCAGCCACGAGCAATCCCACAATTCAGAGTTTCATGTTACTGGAAACTTAATAAAATGTCCTTAATAAAACAGAGTTATATTAACTGTACACCCAACAGAATATATGCACACACACATATAACATCTAACATATCTGCCTGATATTAAAATAGGAAGTAGGTTAGGTATGACACTTCAAACCTTGGCTGCACTCATTAAAAAGAAAACCAACTTACAGGTGCATCTCCTACAGCAGGAAGAGCAGATGCCTGTCTGGGAGGTCTTCCTCTGGCTCTGGCCCTTCCTGTCATCTTCTAAAACAAGCAACCTACAGCATTAATGTTCTATCTTCTCCCTCCCCATCCTTATCCCACTAAATATTATGAGCAGCACTATTGCATTTGCCCTGCTTTTATTTTAACTGGCTCAGTAAAACACACCCATCCCTGCAGAATTCCCTGCTCGGGGATCCCCACACTAACGGAGCCATAAAGGGAGTGTGGGGAAGCGCTTTCACTCAGGTTTGCACGGACTGGCACAGGCCGCCACACCTCTAAAGCTGTTGAGTCGATCAGATTGGAGTGCACAGCAGGACCTGCAGCCTCAGCCAAGCGTAACCCAGGGCCCTCTGATGTTACTTTCAAGTTTCACTGGAGACTCGATTCAGCCTGATTTGTTACCTTACACCAGGAGCAGAGCACACTGCTCCAGAGCACCTGCCAGCGTTGCGGCCTGGTCAGTCCCTCCCAGCCCTACCCACCCTCTCCACTCACAGCCACCCTTCCTGCCCCGTGGGCCTGGCCTGAACTTCCCTGCCCGCCTCGAGCAGTTTGTGGGGCCAAAATCCCCAACCAGAGCCGCCCCCCTTTCCCGCACCCACGCACACCCACCAGCCCTCGGCCTTACCTCAGCCTGCCCTCGGGCCGCACGGGGACACCGCTCTTACCCGCCTGTAGACAGCAATCTGCCCTCCCCAGGCCTCCGCACGATTCTGTCCCCGCTGGAGCCACCGCCCGTCTCGCAGGCCGGGCCCGGGGCACCCCCGGCTCCGCCGCGCCCTCAGCACGGCGCCCGCACGGCACGCGACAGCGGGGCGAGGCGGGAAGGCGCGCTCTGCGCCGATTGGCTGCCGAGCGCCGCCGGAGAGTGCCGAAGGGAGCCGAGGGGCGGTGCTTGCCCCGCCCTCACGGCACGGGCCGGTGTGGCCGTGCCCGCCATGGCGGCGGGGCTGCGCCTGCGGCCCTGAGGGGTTGCTCCGGGGGCGGACTCGGGCTGAGGCCCTGAGGCCCTGCTCCGGGGGCGGACTCGGGCTGAGGCCCTGAGCCGCTGCTCCGGGGGCGGACTCGGGCTGAGGCCCTGAGGCCCTGCTCCGGGGGCGGCCCCGGGCTGAGGCCCTGGCGGTGCCCCGCCGCCGTGTGGGCGCTCGGTGTCACACGGGAGGAACATGAGGAGAATGTTCCCGCTAAAAGTGATTTCCTCCTCATCCAGCCTGTTGCTTGAATGGTAAATTGCAGTTCACCAGGAGGTGGAGCAGTCAAACAAGAAATAAAAGTTGACGTTGTTCCAGCGAAGGGCAGCGTCGCTCGGCACCGTTAAAGCCATGGCTGTACGTTGTCCGTGTTTAAGCCTGACTTATCTTAAGCATGACTGACCCTGCAAGTCAGGCACTCCAGCAACTCCCCATTGACCCCTTTATCATCACGGAGTTTTCTTTCTGTTGATAGTATCTACTATTTAGAATTTATTTTGGAAAATTTAAAATCAATCAGATGCAATACATGAAAACCTATTGATACATTTAAAATATTTTAGAGTGCTTCCAGTTAGTGCACATAATATGCATGCACTTAACTCTCTCTATCTCACAGCAATAAAATAAATACATGTCTTTAGAAATTGTGACTTCTTAACTGACTGATCAAACTGACATGGAGCTATAAAACAATGAAACAACCCTTATCATGGAAAGATCTATTACAAGGCGTTTGTAATTTGAAAAAAAATTTTGAAATAAAAAATTTGAAATAAATTTGACTTTATCAAATGATAAATAAAAATAAGCCTAACTTCTTCGTCGCTGCCACGGAAGCACTGACGCTGCAGCAGTGGGACCGAGTGTGGCACACGGCTGTCACAGGAGTGCTGTGACACAGCCTGAGTGAGCATCAGCAGTCACACCCCACCAGTGACCCTCCTTCCACAGGGGGATGTTCTCCAGCAGACCACAAACCAAAGGGGGAAAAAAGCACCTTTTTTGAGTACCAAGGCTGACCCGATTGCCATGGCTGTTACAGAGAATCATAACTTGTATTTTGGACTTCACAGCAGACCTAGCAAACCTTCCGACTTGGGAGGAAGCGGTCTGAAGTGGGAATTAACTCTCTAGCAAGCTTTTCCACGAAAGACAGGATATGTAGATGGCACCAGGGCTCACGTGCACCATTTCTGTTTTTACAAGTATGCCTTTGCTTAAAGATTAGATGGCTGTGATGTGTTCAGAGACACCGACTTCCAGGGACGAGGGATAACATTACCTAATTAAATACTTACCTTTGTGAAAGACCACTCTGATCTCGTGAGGTCATTTACAGTTTTTGAGGTACCTACAGTGAACAAGGTTCCTTTTCCTTGTTCTCTGCTATTCCAGTTAGAAGTGGGTGACACTGTTAAGATTAATACTTAAATAATAAGAATACCTCTTCTTGCTTAATTTATATTGTCAGTCCGTCCACAAAGCCAGTTTTCTTGTGCTTACTATGTCAGCACAGCAACCCACTTGGGCAGCCAGATTCTCTTTCAGAAGTTAAAAAGAAGAGCTTTCGAACTACAAAGGTGTGGATGTTGCTGCTTAAAGGTAGCTGAAGTACTTTTAGCATGTGATTTTCATTATTCACATACAAATCTGGATAAATATTTAACAAACTCAACACATACACTTAGATGTGGCATGTTCAGTGCTTTTAAGAGCAGTGATTACTCCTTGCCGTGGGCTCTTCACCCACAGTGGCAACTTTTATTGCTCTGTAGCCTGCAGAACTCTCCAGTAGGTCAGAGGTTTAAAGCTGCAGAAACACAATATGCAGATTTTTTTGGTTCAGCAGTATTTTAAGATAAACAGAGTATAAAGATGTTGTCAAAGTCATTTACGTTATGTAAATCATGAGAAAGCAGAATGTGTGTGTTGGAAAGAGTTATGTTTGTTTATTCATTTAAAATATCTGCCTGCTTAATGTTTTTTTTATGCCAAATTCCTTACATTTCACTGCAGAACTTAATTATCTTTAGAAGGGAGTTGTTAAAAGTACTTAATCAGGCTGGCTACCTACAGCAATTCCTTATAAAGTGAAAATAAACATCAACAATAAGCACTCTAATTTTTATACGTGGGCTGTCAGACAGTTAATTAGTACTTAGTGAAAGGTAGGTTCCAGTTTGATTCACAGTCTTTCAGACCTGCTTTTTTTAAACAATTCAATCCGGTTAAAACTGGCTGTACAGGTAGCCTTAGCGGGTTTTCATAGTCAGAGGGAATGTGGAAAAGGCAGCAGGTCCATCATGTCCTCAGCCCAGGCTGGTTCACAGGAACACCAAGAAAAACAAGGTTTGGTAAATGGTAGCTGTTTGCATTTTATTTTTTGTGTTGCCAAAAACCCTCCCAAAGCTGGACTTCAACACGTCGAAATATCACATATGAAATATTTTTTTTCACAGCTCTTTGGCTTGGGCTCTGCTTTGATGTTTGCTTTACCCGTGATGCAATTGTTTTTGCCTTCTGTCTCCTGTTGCTACAATAAGCCATTTCCCATACATGTCATCTCCAAAGGGGAAAAGACCGCATGGAAACAGAACAAAGCAAACAGAACAAAAGGAAATCAGGGATTTTTCCAAAGGCCCATTTGATGTACAAGTATAAACAGGAAAAAGATGCCTGAGGAGGTAGGAGCCAGGAACTGTACCAGCAGACAGCTGTTAACTCGTGTAGTTAGCAGCACTTTGGGATCCTGAATGGTAAATAAATAAGTGACTCCAACGCACACAGTAAGGAAAATACTTCACTACCTGTCGTGTAATGTTTAAGTGTACTACAGATGCCTCACAATGCAGGCTGAACTCTTACCTTCACATATTCCTTGTAACACCATCACCAGGTGTCACCAGCTCTTTGGGTTCTTACCCCAGAAAAGGCACCCCCTCAAGAGAGCAGAATAAAAACTGTTCTTTGCTGTGCTGAAGCAAGAGGAAACAAGGAATCCTTCAGAACAGAACTCAGTAACTCACGTGTGGCTAGGTTCTTAGCAGTCCAACAAGTTGTCCTGAATCTCACTAAATATTTGTTAAGAAACTTTCAGATGGGAATTTCTCAAAAATAAGCATTGACATTCACGTTCCTGTGGTAAGTATTAACTGGTTGTGAGTCTGGACCACAGTGTTTTTACATTCTTAATTAGTTTTTTTCCTGAAGTGAGAGAGGCAAAGTTTTAAAGACTGTCTGGTATCTGAAATACTGTCTCATGAGCTAACAGCCTTGCTTCTTCCTAATGCAAGTTTTGAGTGCCACATTTCATTTCCTGTAATGATGCTTGGGATAGAGGAGCTGATGTGCCTGCACAGGGGAGCCTGATTTACTTACTGCCCTGGCTGCAGATGGGGACAGGCAAAGCACTATTCACATCCCAAAACAGAAGGCAAAAGGCATGTGACAGAAAAGAAAAAAAAGTGCTACTGAGGAGGTAATGCACAGCTGCATAACAAATATCATGAAAGTACTTTCTCTCAGGAAGAGGGAAAATAAGGGTTTCAACTTTGCATTTCTCTGCTGTTCTCTAGTCTACTTTTTTCATCCCTAATTTCTGGTTTTTTTCCTTCAGATTCTTACTCCTTTTGTCTGAGCCCTTATTCTTTGTATCTCTTCTCTTAAAACATCACTTGCTGTATTCTTGGAGCAGGTGTGGGGCTTTCTCCTGTTCCCCTTGACACCAGTACGTTCTGTGTAAACAGAGGCAGAGTGTGTTTGGGGTTGGTGTGCTCCTTGTTAACTGGGGCATCTGGTCACTGCAGTTCCTCGCTGCTCGCTCCGGACCCTGTTTGTCACACTGTGCCCTGAGCCCCCGTCTCCTGAAGAGAAAAGGACCTCTTACTTACACACCATCATATCCCTGCCAAATTTTCCTGAACTCTATCAATTTGATATTTCTGTTAATTTCTGCCCATTAAAAATTCAGATCAGGCCAAGCTGACATTTACTTTGTGTCCAAATCCTGAGTGAAGTGAGCAAGAAGCGATTTGCCGTAAATTCTCAGTAACAGCTGTATTAAATGGAGAGGTCACGTTATACAGACAGGAACAAGGCCTCCAGAATCAATACTATAATTAGATTTGTAAACCATATTCTGTAAATAAGGATGAAATTCTGTAAGATGCGGATTCTGTAAGACATCCTTTATTACCTATATTTTTAACTAGCAAGAGGAGATGGGGAGTTAGTGTATGGAGTATGTTAGAATAGAACTGAAACAGTATTTTGATTCAGATATTATATAGTAAAATGGGAGTATTTCAGGAGAGAAACTAGCAAGAATTCTCAAGTTTAGATAGATTGATTTCAGCTCATTTAGCAACCCAGTTTGAGCTAATTGTCTTTTTATTGCTTTGAACATTCCTGAATTATGCAGAGAATTTGGGTTATGTGATTTAGCGTTGGATTAAAAAATGTCACAGCTTAACTTTCTTTAAAATAGTGTAGCACTTTGTTCACAGTCAACGAAGTTCATTATTTTTTTGTTCAAAGCCCAGCTGCAGGCCTGGAGCATTTCTCATAAATATCAGGAAGTACCCGAAGCCACAGTCAGGATTAAAGAGTTTATCTGAACCTTAGATCGCAGCTTTAAAGCTGTAATGTACGGTGAATTTGGCTCCATGGTAAAGGAAATGGTAATTGCTGAAGTATGTTTTCTTAAGTTGCAAAATCATTTTTGAAATGTTTTCACTGAAACCTCTGTCAGTGCTGCGCATGAGAATGAGCGGCCTTGTGGCACTGCGGTTGTGCGTGGCCGCAGTGCCGGGCTGCTCTGTTGGTGTCACTGACACGGGCACCCAGGGCGGGGTGGCTGCTGCCTTGTGCTCGGTGTCAGACCCACAGCCACCACCCAGAGCACGGCCTGAGCAAGGGAATTCACGGGTTCAGTATGCCGAGTTCTTGGTGATCTGACAAGTACACACCCATGACAACCAAGGACACAAATCTGTGAGTGGTATCCTGAGTTACAAAAGGCAGAGTGAATGCCTCAGTGTAGTAGTGAAGATTAGAAAAAGCACTTTGCTCCTGGCTCCCTACGAGTGTGAGGTGCAGGGCTGAAAAGGGTGGAAGAGCACGGCTAAGAGTCAGACACGTTTCTACACGCTCTGTACACCTGGCTACCTGCATCGACCAAACCACACACCCTGGGCTCTGTTTCCATAGCAGCTTATTTACTCTGAACATTTTATTGCATGAAGGCAACTGGCTTTGTATTTATGAGGAAAATAAAACCCCAACACTTGGTGCTCCCTGACCTTTTTCAAAGGAATTTGCATTTGAACATGTACTTCCACCCATGGCAATGTTTACTCTCATCCTACTGCTTCATTCATGCAAGTGATCCAGAGACAACACAATTCTAAAGACAGACTGTTGTACTCCTGAAAACTTGGCTTTCTGGGGTACTGCAGGGATAGCAGTTATAGTTCCTACAGCAGCTGCCTGACTGGGAAGCAGGGCAGGGGTGGTTACCTGCAGTCTGGGTAAGCGGAGACACGCGTGTGTTTTCACAGTGCAGAGTCTGTCCCAGGCTGCCTGTAAAGGGTAGGTTTTAGCTCAGGTGCTTGTGAATTCTGTGCTGCAATGATACCAAAACAGGGGTGAGCATTTAATTCCCTGCTGACCCACGTGCAGTTCCGTGGGATTCCAGACTGATGGATGCTTTCAGATCCTGGCCAGCAGTTGTAGAC
Source organism: Lycocorax pyrrhopterus obiensis (assembly GCA_014706295.1). Lineage (NCBI taxonomy): Eukaryota > Metazoa > Chordata > Aves > Passeriformes > Paradisaeidae > Lycocorax > Lycocorax pyrrhopterus. Next base: position 12,847,253 of record JACSVZ010000003.1, on the reverse strand, counting down.
TTTCTTTGAGGGTTGAGGCTGCACTGATCCCTGTCCAGGAATGGCATCTGATTTCCCTGGTGGTGGTCAGGAGAATAAGAAATGGAATGGCTTCATTTCTTAGGTGCTTCCAGAGTGTGGTTGGAACCTCAGATCCCAAGGATGCATTTCAGTTCAGGATCTGAACACATTTCTTACTGCCTCCTGCACCACAGTTTGGTTTCCAGACCAGCTCAGTCTCACATTCATGTGCTGAAGTACTAACACAGATGTCAGCATTGCCAGGGGAACTGGCAGGAGTCATTGTCTGGTGGGAATCAGCTCTCACAACTGAACTAATTCTGCTGTAGAATAGTATCAGCAGCTGATTTTCAATTGCCCTGCCTTAACTGTTGGGTCATTTTGGTAAGAGACAGCAGGCAGGGCTTCATCTGCTGGGACTGTGGTGGGTTTCTCCTGATTTATTCTAAGATTTCCAGAAATAAATACATGGGGTTTAATTACCTAAATTATTTATGTGACAAGCTTTCCGTGGATGTCGATGGAGGAGCAGACTGTGTGCTTGCGGTGTGCAGTACAGAATTGTACCAAGCTGATGCTGGGATCTCCTGCTCAGATGCTCTCTATTCTTGAAGGTGCCTAATTTCAAATGCACTGAACTTTTTGGTTATAGATTTCCTCAGGCACTCCAAGTTACTCTTCTGTACTTTCCCAGCACAAAAACTGTCTTGACAAAAATCCTCATGTTCTTTGCACCAGAGGCAGCTTAGGAGTAAATAAGTCTCTGCAAGCTGGATGCATGCGGTCTGTGGATACATCCAGGACAATATGGGCAAGATCTGGAAAGACCCATAAAGAGAGAGAGTAACCAGGAGTGAGTGGCAGCCAGAATAAGCTGTAGTCACAGTTAAAATATTTGCCTCTTGACAAGAAAGTTTTTGTATGCTCTCAAATTTAGCCTAAGCAGAAGATATGTGGGCTCCATGAATTGTTCTAATAGGGGCAGTCTGATCTCAGCTGTTCCTCATCTTGGACATCTTTTGAGTAAGCAGTCCTTATTTGCATGAATGACTTGTGAACTGAATGCACAGTGAGTCCAGTCAAGAAATCAGAAGGCAGGAGGGAAGCGGGGCCGTGAGCATCAGCTCTGCCTTTGAAAAGTCTACATGACTTGTATGATCAAAAAGGATGGACACCACTGTTTGAAGACAAGAGCTGGAGGGCATTCACTTGAGAGAGGGTTCAAGTAGAGTCTAAGTGGATGACAGTACGCTCTTGAAGCCCTGAATAAGGGCAGGAAATCATTTTTGAGAGTGGTTGAAACAGGACTGCAGCCTCGTGCAGCCCATGGCCTGAGCCAGTGCGGCACTCAGGAACCGCTGCTGCTCTGCAGAGCCCCCCGGGCTGTGCCAGCCTGCACCCAGCCAGGGACCCATGACCTAAATTTCACTAAAAAAAATACAGATATGGATGAAAGTCCATTTTTTCCTTTCCCCTGGCCTTCCTTTCTACCCTTCATCCCATGAAGGGACTGGTTGGGACGTTGCTTTTGGAGCAGATGTTACCTGGATGCTCCCTGGGCAATCAAACCTGTCGTTGTTTTTTTTCCCTTAAAGCTGTTTTGGCAGATTCATTTTGATGGCTGTATTGCTATTGTCTGACAACCTGTTTTATTACAGCCTAAACAAATGCTAATGCTCTAGCTAATTAAGAAGATATATAGATTAAGGCAGATGCAATGTCTTTTGTAACAAAGGACCTGCCTGGTGTTTTTGGAAGTAGACAAAAAATAAGACACGTCACATTTCAGCCGAATAAAAAAATGCAAGTAGGGCATTAGTCCAACACTTTTGTATTGTGCATTTCAAAGTTTGCACCCAGTGGGTGGGGCAAAAATAAATCAGGGCCTCCTATAGTGAAAATGTATTTGGGATTCAAGCATCTAAAACCTGACCGTATCTTCTGCTCCCTGAGATTGTCAGCTGCTTCAGGGGTCATCTGATATATCCCTCCTTTTCTCACTTCTGAGAATTTTTAGCTTGGAGTGTGTTTGAAAACACTTCAGAAAAAGGGTGGAAAACACAGAGTGCCTTCTTTGAAATACACTCCTTTGTTAAATTCCTTTCCCAAGGGTAAAGAGACTCTCAAACACCTGAGGGCAACAAATGACTCCATTCAGACCTCTCACAAATGACCTAATAAACTCCCAAAGGGTTACAATAGCTTATTTGTCATCATTTCTTGTCAGCTATTTATAGCATCAATGTAAATTGAAGCAAAACAATAAATACCTGAGTTATTTTCTTTATTTTGAACATTCTTTAAAGCCCAAATGGTGCTTTACAATTTTAAACCTTCAATAATTAATTTTGCAACTGAGTTTAAATCATTCTCACACATTTTATGTTGTGTTAAAGTTTGTATTTGCCTCCATGCAGAACATCTGTCACCTTTTCACTTGCCTTCCTTGGAATATGGGTGGATACTGGCTTAAAAAAATTCTGTTTTGTTTAACTTCGAAAATGTCAAACGCCTGGTGGCCCATGTTACAAATGATCCTGCTGAATGGGTTTGCACAGGGACTCCTGGGAGGAAGGGTGGTGATTGTGGTGGTGAAGATCTTGGTGTCAGAAACAGTGATCTGAAGATGTAAGAGCTGCATTGCATTTAAAATCTGTTCCGGCCTGAATTCTGAGCCATGGTGCTACCCTGGCCAGTACCAGCTGTAGATGTGCCATATATTGAATTGTGTAGATGTCCCATATATTGAATATTCCGATGTATTTATCCCCTCAAGCAGAGGAGGAACATGGCTACACTGACACGGGCTGAGATGGGCAGGTCCAAGCTGGATGAGTCAAGTACCCGTGGCTTCACCCCGTCCCCAGTGCTTTGTGGGCAAAGCTTCTGCGGTGTCCCCGTGCCCCTGGACACGGCTGAGCGAGATCCCTGAGGGCTCCTTAGGTTCTCTTGGTGTCTCTTCTGGTGCAGTTTCTTTGCTCAAACCCGCTGGGGTCAGTGGGGCTGTGCTAGTTCACAGTACCGCCGTAAGAAATCCCGGCATAGGGATATTCCCGGGACATCCCCGGGTCCTCCCGGAGTGTTCGGTGAGGATGGCACCCGCTGTAGTGCAGCACCCTCTGTAGGATGTGTCTTTCCATCTCTTGCAGCATCTTCTGCGATATCCTCTGACTTACCAGCGTCACTGTCCTCCCCTCCTCGCTCATCGATTCCTGCTGGTGTCTGTGCTGGAGCACCCCTCTGTGTCCTGGCTGCAGAGTCACCCAGCTCAGTTACTGGTTCCACTGGTACACGTGCATGTATGTATAAATATCCATGGATGTTATTTAAATTCCTGTAGTTGCTACTGGATTCCTCCTGGGAAAAGGAAGAAAGAGGCAGAACTCACATGGGGCTCTTCTGGCTGACACTCAGATGCTGCTGTGGTCACGGCTGTGGCAGACACAACCCTGAGAGGAGCGAGGAAGCATTGAGGGCTGACAGAGGAAACATTCCCGTGCTCCAAACAAGTTTCTGAGAGATTTAGGCACCTAAATCCTCAGCTTCAGGCTGCATAATTTCTTTAGCGTATGTCCAGCACTGGGTAGACCCAAAATCACTCTTTGAGCACAGAGTTTCCAGATCCTCACAGGTCTGTCTGCTGGACACAGGTGGTTGTGCAGCTGGACACAGGAATCAGGACCTGGAGGGAGCACCCAAGCACCAATTCCTGGAGGAGCATCTGGATGTGAAGTATTTTAAAATACCACATCTGACCTGTACATGCAGTGGTTTCACGGTGAGACAGCTCAGTCAGGAGGGAGAGGTTCAAAACCAAAAATTAAGGTAACAAAGACAGAAAATGTATCATTAGTTTGTATTCAGCAGGAAGAGGGAGCTGTGGGTGCCCACGTGGGTGTGAAGAAGTTCTTGTTTTCAAAGTCTGCTTCTTGCTGTTCTGTGTCTCTTACTCCTACTAACCTCCTTGTAAGCAGATTAAAGATGTCCCAAAGGAGAAATACAGTTCACTGAAAGTACTGAAGAAGATAAATCTCTTTTTCAGAACTTTCAGGGATGGCAGTAGGAAATAAAAAATAAAATTCAGCTCATGGTAGCTGTTAATTTTAAGAAGAATTAATGATTGTGAGCATTGCACCAAACCATCCCGTGTCTCAGTAAGGGTGAAGATTCTCATCCAGTCTCTGCCGTCTAGAATTTAGGAGTTTGATCCAAACCAGTTCTCTGTATTCCATCGGTGGGAATAGGATACACCATAGATACATGATATTCTTTTCCAGTGTGAGTACGGATGGGGATGGCCACATTCTGCAGGTGCTGGTTTCTGTCCATCAGCAGTAGATTCTTCAAAACAAATCATCAAAGTTCATGCCTGGTTTAGATGGGTAAAGTTAAAAGAAGATAATTCTGCCTTTCTGTAGACATGATAATTTCATGTGTAGTCACCATGTTCAAGGGAGGAGGATTGCCTTTAGGCAGCTGGAGACAAAGGAGCAAAGGAAAATGCATGTGCTCACTGATGTCTGGAAAACCCCTTCATGTGGCACTGGTATTCCTGTATCCATAATGGCTCATGGGACTGAGACCCCAGGTTTGCAGGGAACTCATCTTTTGTGAGCTCAGATGACACAAAAGTGGGCTGCATTTCAGGCACACGAAATTGCCTGCTATTTGTTTTTGTTCTGCACAAAGACAACTCCTTTTCACTGGTTCTGAGGCATCAGCTCAGTAGGGATGATGAATAATAACAACCAAACATCACAAACATGCACAGGTAGCTAATGCCAAATAGCAGTTTTGTAGGAGTCTGCTCAGAGCTGGCTTAGACCTGGTGTTCAAAATGCTGACAGCAACCATGATAAATGTTATTGGAATATTGGTAACACAGACACAGCCTAGCGTCCTCTACATCTTTGCTAACTTAATAAACGATAAACAAAACAGCAGTCAGACCTAGGGGAAGAGAAATAAAGGAGATGCCATAAATGGCCGTGGTGATAAACCCAAATGCCTCTCCAGGTCCCAATTTACGTATTTAAATGATCTTTGCCTTAAACAATGGTTGGAACCAGACAGACATATGGTGAATACGGCCCCATCCGTGCTCTGCTCTCAGCCCGGGGAAGCTGCTCGGGGAGGGGCAGGTTTGCTGTGGAAAGTGATCCGGTGTTATGTACACTCAAGTTCCCTTCACGGGGACGAAGGAGTGGGAAAAAAAAAAAACAAAAAAAGAAACAACTTTGTGAAAAGGGGAAAAAAACCCCTGTTAAAAAGCAAAGCTGAACACTTTGGTGCTGAGCGGGGAGAGAGGCAGGGTCCCCCCTGCCGGGGAAGTTGATGAATAATCCGCAGGGCTCAAGCTGAGCCCTGCGCTCGGAGCGGCTGGTATCCCACACGAACACTAATCAACCAGTATGAAACATCCATTTTAAACGCAAATGAGGGGGGCCTTTTCAAAGGAGACCCAGCGAGGGGAGGGAGGGGGAGTTCAAAGCTCAAAATGGTTCTTTCTTTCTTTCTCTCTCTCTCTTTTTTTTTTTCCTCTAAAGAAGACAGAAATATGGTCGGTTATTATCTAAGTTATTGCTACAAAGAATTTTGAAATTAAAAGATAAGCTTTCAGAGGAAGCTCAGTAATTTTCATAAAGAAGGACTTAAAACAGATGTGCCCTCTTTAATCGGGGTGTGCTTGAAAAAATATAAATGCATTTTTAACATAGCAGGGGGAAAAATCATATGGTTACACATTTGTCTCCTGGGCAAAAATAATTTAAAAAAAAAGTCTCTGTGCATTAAGTGTCTCACAAATAGCCACCACTGGAACTTTCTTATCTAGCAAAAACTCGGGTGATGTGATTAGTTAGTGTTTAGAAAGTAGAAAAGTATCTTAGGTTGTTTCCTCTTTTTTCCTTTTTTTTTTCACTGTGCTTTTTTCCTATTCCTGTAACCACCAAAGTGAATGAACGCCTTCACCAGGGTCAATAGATGGCTGTTAGTAAACCCCTAGAACTTACTGATTCAGTGATTGCCTTTCTTTTCAGTTAAATTTTTTTATATAATTTCTCCGTCCAATAGAATGCTGTGGCAAATAAATTTCCTATCCAAAACTCTGGTCTCTTACCTTTTTTCTGGCAGTATGGGACTGCCCTTATAGCTTCTGCCCAGAAAAAAGGTGCCACTTACACCAGAGAAGGTTTCATAGACTAAAGGCTGGGGAGGGAGATGTTGAGGATCCTGTGTTTTCTCAATGTTCTTCCTGAGCATTTCTGGCTTTGAATGAGCTATTTTTGCCTTGTTTTCCTAAGTGCATGCTGAAGGAGGGAGCTCTTGCTGGAATATGGAATAGCAAGGAGCTGATTTGATTTTCTGGAGTACAGCAACACAGCAATCCTCACAAGAATCCTCTCCCCAAGAAATCCACATGTCCTGACTGGTTGCAGCACAAGTGAGGCAGCTGCCAGGGGGAGGTTTTGTGCAGCACATCACGGGCATGTTTTGTGCAGCACACAAAGAGCTCCTAATCCCCAGCATTGCACTGGAGCACCTTTGGGCTGGAGCAGCACGGACCTGGAACTCCTTCCTTTCCAAGGGCGCCTCGTGGAGGGGCTGTTCCCAAGATCCCGCCCTTCCCACCCTCCACCCGAGGCTCCCACAGCATGGGGGACATGTCCCACTACAGCAGCTCCTGCACCTGCGCTGTCCTCTCGCTGCTCTCCAGACAGGACGAGAGATGTCCAGGATGATCATCCCTGTGCTGGCACGGGGACACAGATCCCTGTCCCTGCAATGCACCCTGCAAGGAGTCCCCTGAGCCAGTCCGCTCCCGGCCCACACAGCAGCACCACTCCATCACCAGCCCCTCATTCCCAGGGCACACCAGCCCCTCATTCCCACGGGACACCAGCCCCTCATTCCCAGGGCACACCAGCCCCTCATTCCCTTCTGCCAGGAAATAACTCTGCCACAGCAGCTTCTCCAGCAGGTGCTGAACTGGTGTTGCTGCCCGTGCCCTTCAAAGGGCAGGTAAGTCAGGATGGGAAGGTTCTCCCGTAGGAGCTGTCAGCCCCAAGTGAAGAGTTTTGCCCTTTGCAGCATCCCAGGAGCCTACAGAGCCTGACAAAGTGGCAGGATGGTGAAACGCCTTTCCAACAGCAACAACACAGGCAAAGCATGAACGGCTGTTGCGTTTTTCCTTTGGCGAACACCAATCAGAGCCATCTGTCCACACCTGGATGTGCTCCCAACAACCTTTGCAGTTGACTTTTTCCATTTCTTCCTTGCTTTTTGTCAAGCTGCTAAATTTTGTGAGTGGTTTGCTGCTGCAGATGTCTGCTGTGGTGGCTGGGAAGCACAGAGGTCCTCTGTCCATGGGGTTTCTTTCTGATTCCATGGATGAGAGAGAAAAAGGCAAGGCCCACTCACAGCTGAATGGAAGGCCTGGTCCTCCTTCTTTTGTGTGAATATAAATTTTTGCAGTCAAACCCGTGCATTTAAGAGTGCAGTCACTGAGATACTATTTTGCTGTGCACAGCTATGGCCTGAAACCTGACCCTGCAAATGTGAGGGCTGTAAATATGCCATGGATTTTGAAGGGAGTTGTCTGGTTATGAGGAATGTGGTCCTTCCATTGCCAGTTATGTCAGCTGACAGCTGGACTCACAGCTAAGTCACCGAACAATAAAACAGCACCTAATTATTAGAGGGAGTCAGGCACAGCGGGAGCCCTGCTTTGACATTTGCCCATTTATGACTTAAATATTACAGCTCTCCAGCAGTAGGAGACATAAAAAGCACCTATTATCCAGTTTTCCTTTTGTATAAGCAAAATAATGTTCTCAGTACACACTACAGCTCTTCTAATGAAAAAGTCACAGGAAATAAATTTGCTGAAGAAAAGTGAGATGCCAAATGCAAATGCTTCTGTCCTTAGCACACAGGAATCACGAGGCTTGAGGTGGATGTAGCCCCAAGAACTGCGTTCATTTCTCTGTGAACATGAATATTTCGGTTTGGAAGTCTTACTTTAATTTAATAGTAGCAGAGTCTTAGCATAGAAGCAACGTGAAGTTCCTTCTCCTCCTTATTCAAAGCCCATTTTCAAGGCTGAGTGATGACTTCTGATCTCTGCACTAACACTTCATGTGTTTACACAAACCCAGCTGCTTCCCACAAACTGTTTGTGGACCAGAAGCTCCGGCTTCTTCACGTCCCACGTTAGAGCTCATTCATGACCAGTAGCCTAAGAATGGGCCCAGATAAAATATCCTGAACATCAGTAGCAGGTAGTCACCATGGTCACCTTCTGGGTAAGCCAGGCAGAGGGGAACACTCTGAGTGCCCATGAAATGGGCTCCTGGCACCTCTCAAACCCCCGGTTCTCTGCCCTGTCTGGAGTTACCTAAGTTCCATCCCTCCTCAATAATAAAATGTTAAAATGCTTTGAAATTATGATGATAAATGCAGAATCCATTTTTTGTTGTTGTTTTGTTTTTGATTCAGGAGCCTTCCAGGTGGTGCTTTGACCTTTGCACAATATTTCAGTGCACACCTTGCCTTGCTGCTGGAGTTGTGCTGCTCCGCCAGAGCTGTCACAGTGGCTGAATGTAAACACAGCACCTGAGCTGAACATGAGCCACAGCTGGGCACAGGAACCTGGGAGAGCCAGAGTTATTGACGAATTCTTATCCCTATTAAGAATTACAATGATGTACTGGCATCATTTCACTTTTGCAAATTTCTCTTGTATAGACAGGAATTTACTACAGCTTCGCCCTTGCAGCCCACTGCAATATTTACCTTTTACCCTTCTGGAAAAAAGGCCAAATCTTGCTTGCCATACTCCCGTGGGATGCCTCATTGAGTCAGAAAGTGGAACAGCATTTGGGCCAAAATCCAACATATTTCAAAAGAATCTGCCGTTCTTGGTGTACCTCTCCAATGTCTTTGCAATTCTTTTAATTGAAAAGTCTTTTGGCTTCTCCAGCTTCAGCACAAGTTAATCCTATAATAGGACAACATTCATTAAAATTAAGAAAATATTAGTTACACTGAAGCCATAATTAAAACCAGTCCTTGATGTTATAAGAGCTGTACACCATTTTCAAGATATAATTGATACCCATGATGATTTATTCAGTCTATGCACAGATTTTGCTAAATCTTTTAAACACTTTACATTTTTCTTTTTAGGGAACAGATCATTAGAGTGGAGTGATTTCTGCAGTTTAGATTATACACATTTTATGGTCAACTTCATTTCAAGTTCCATTATGCAGCATATTAAATGTCTCTTGATTCTGTTTATGCAGTGGTTGGAGTTGATATGAGCTCTGAGTTCTGAAGTGCCATTGATTGCCTCCACACACAATAGTCTGTTACTTGGATGTCCTACATTTGTAAAAGAAATCAGTGCATTTAAGCTGTATTTGGGTTCCAGTCAGCGCAGTATTTGTAGCGTTTGCAGTTTTGATCTGTCATATCAGTTGTAAAAGAAAACAAGGATGAAGTCTCCATCATGATTTGCTTTTAAAATATAATTGATTTCTACAGCCAAGTGCATTAATCATGGTTTGTTATTTAATAGAAGTTTCACATTTGTGAAGTACTTTTTGAAGTACTTTTTGAAGTACTTTTTTGAAGTTTGTTACCCCCCTGTTTCCCTAAGAATGATTATTTACAGCCGGGCTGGATGGGGCTGCCCAAGCAGTGGGGTTTTATCCTCAAGCTAGAGAGAAGTGGGTCAGCTGGGCTCTTGATTTCTGCAGCATTTGTCTGACGTGCAGTCCCCGGAGAGTCCAAGTCGGATCAGAACTCCCAGTTCTTACAGAGATGAATATATTGGTTAAGGGTTGCTCACACAGAGCACTTTGCAATGTCTCTGCACACGAGGCGTCCTTTGCTATTTTACCCTGACACAAATGATGCCACTGTAAAATCTTCGTTTAGGCAGAGAAAAAGTAGTTTCTTATTTTTTGTATTTCAGCACTCAAGGAGGACCTCCTGCTCCTGAATCCAGATTCATCTTCTTCCCCTTGCTCACTCCACTGGAGATGTCACTGTTTCTGTGGTCTTCACTCCTTCCCCAGAGGGAAAACTCTCTCCTGGGTTAAGATTTAGCTGCAGAGAGGAAGTATAAAGTGAAGGAAGTGAGGAAAGGAATGGCAGCTTCATTTTAGCTGGATAAAAGGCTGAGACATACCTATCTCTCACATCAAGCAGAGATTAAACAGAAAAGGCAACACGAAATAGGGATGGAATAATTTTTACACAGAGTGCTCTCTCAGCACAAAGGAATTTAAAGGAAATGATGTCTATAGGATGCCATGGAACAGTGGCAGAGCTGTGCAGCTGTGGCAGAAAAAAAGCAGTGGCGGGTTCAGAGGAAGTTTTGGGGGTACATGGTCCGTGTGGAAACAGCCTTTGCTCAATTTGAAAAATCTGGTGGGCTCGTGTTCAGATTTCACAAACACCTTCCTGAGAAGATAAACCTTGTATTCAGGGGGAAAACTCGCAGAGGTTCAGTGAGAAGACACTTAGAGTGTTTGTCCTCAGATATTTTCCTCCCCCCAGTTTCTGGTGGTGGAAGCGGTGCTGTGGCCCTGGGGAGCTGAGAGAGGTGGCTTTGCAGGTGTCCTGCAGACACCCTCGGTGCAGCCCGGCTGGGCTGTGCCCCTGCTAGCACCACTGAGGGCTCTTCCCCCTTTGCCTTGCACTGCAGCCAGAGGAAATGCTCCCTCCTGTGTGGGATGGTGGTGGGGAGCCAAAGGGAAGAGAAGCATTGGATAACCAGAATAATGCCCAGTTATGTGCAGGCTGATCAGTGTGGTGAAGATCTGCGGCACTGGGGAAGGGAAGGATAGGTCTGCAAAATTATCAGCCTCAGCTCTCTCTCTCTAATAATGAAACCATTTATTACTTAGAAATGCATTTTAATCTCTCGCATCAATATTACTTTTATTCAAAGAAACAAAACTCACTCAACAAGCTTATAAACATGGGTAGGAATGACGATCATTTCCAAAAACATGCCTGTATTGACAGTTTTCCAAGACCCGGGTCCCCTAGTGCCAAAAACGTGCATTGCTGTGTGCCTGTGGCCCTGTGCTTTATGTATGAGAAGGTAATAGACTGTGCTTCTAATAGGAGAAAAGGGAACAATATTAAATTATTCTCCCGCTTAATTAAAAGCATAATTATTAAAGGAACAACTAGATTGAGAACCTAGATTGTGCGAGAAGAAAAGTTCCCCACGTTTTGCGTGCACTCTCCTCGGCTCAGACACGGGATCCTCGCTGAGCAGCGCTGGTGCTGCCCTGGAACCTGTGCCAGGTTACAGCAGTAATTGCAAGCCCCCCAGGATCCCAGCTCAGAAATTTTTGTATGTTCTCAGGAGACAAAGATGAGTGATCATCAAAGGCAGAGGAACGCAGCATGACTGTCATAAGCCTGAAGTTACAACTTAGACATGCAATAGAAAATATCATTGGTACCTCTCCAGTGCATAGCCTGTAGTAATTAAAAACTTGATCCCTGCTGTTTTATCATCTCATTAGCAATGGGGGCACAAGACTTTTATCCTTGTTTGTCAGGAATCAAACATACCAGAGGAACTCTGATTATAAATTGATGAAAGTAAAGTTAAACTTTTAAATAAGAGCAGTTTCAGTTCACAATGTTTTTAAAGCTGATTAAAGAGATCTTGTTTCAGTAAAAAATAATACCCAAGTCCAGCACAGACAGTAGAGGTCATTGCTGGGAATAGGACATGGAAGGGCATTTGTACTTCTAAAATGTACTGGGTGAGAAGTAAGTGCAAGCCCTTTCTGATAGTTTTAATACAACAAGTCTCAAACTTTTGATGGATTTTAACTCTTCAAGCATTTCACGAAGCTCAGGCCTGTGCAGTTTTCCCTGCACACGGTTCCTGGACAGAGGGTGCTGTTCCTGTGCCAGTGAGCGCAGTGCTGGTGTTTCTGTCCATGATGAACTCCGTTAGCAGCAGCAGTGTTGGCTTCCCTCTCACACCTTGCCAACAACCTGCTCAGCATTTGTTTCAACCCCGCAGGGTTCTGGTGTAATTGAAAGCCTCTTGAAATCAGTGCAGAAGATCCTAGTTGGGTTTGAATCAGTCCCTTTAAGGAGAATTCTTCAAGTAGCTCCACAATGGCTCCAAGTTTCCAGAAATATTGTCACTTTATTGCATTTTAATAAATCCCTGACCTGAGCAGTGCCCAGCATTGAACTGGGCAGAGGCAAATTTGGTGGGAGAGGACTGGCGGTAACATTCTTTTCTTTTGTTTGATACCATCTGAAATCACATTTTTCCCCCCTTTTTTTCTCCCATGAATCTCTGTTTCTCCTTCCCTTTCTTCTTCCTCTTAAGATCTGTGACTCTCCTGTCGGAGGTCTAACAGGGGAGCGCATCTGAGCCACTGTGCTGATTTTATTAACAAGTTTTTTATCCCAATGTAAAAGCTGGACCTGTGTCTTTTCATAGGGAGTAGGAAGCCACCCTTGATGTTTTGGGTCATTATAAGGAAGGATACCATTCATTATTTCAGAGCAATGGTGAATCAAAAGGGAAGAATTGGAATAATTTTTTCTTTCAGCCTGGTCCTTTAACCCAAGAAGACTAATCAAGAACTCAAGGACTTTTTTCAAGTGTAAAAGGCAAGCAATGAGAAACAAAGCAAAAATGATGATAGAGTAACTCATTATTTCACTGTGATTACTTTATGAGCAATAAAGTTATCAGATTCAGCAGAATTCATTATGTCTGAGCAAATGATCCATCAAAGACAGAAGAGAATTACATGTTGAACCAGCTTCTTTCACAGAAAATTGCATCTTTAAAATATTGTTTTTACAGCAGATAAACGATGGTTGCTTAAATAATCTCTCAGGAGCGTAAAAACTTAGACTTATTCCAAATGAAAAATAAAGACTTAGACAATTTTCTGAAAAGTTACAATGAAGGATTTCTTTTCAAGATGGGAAAAAATATACTTTAAATTTTGACCATTTAATTAAATTAAAATGGATCAAACAGAAAAGTGACGGAAGGGAAATCTATTTCAGAACTGAGCATCATTGACTTATTGAACTCACTGTCACCATGCAAACTGTGCAGGCAAGAATTTAACGGGACGCCATGAAGAAACAGATGCTGCACGAAAAGTTTTGTGAAACATCATGATAGTTCTTTTTTTGATTGCAGTTTTTGAAGGGATGTGAAGCTTTCTACTTCAGGGCATAACTCAGGCTCCAAGTGCTGTGGCTTGGGCAGAAATCTCTCCCCACAGGCAGGTTACCCTGGGTTAGGAACTGCAGCATTCCTTTCTCTTCCCATCAGCATCTGCTCCCAGCCCTCCTCAGGCAGATCCGGGGCTGCTCCAGCACCAGCCTGATCAAGTGTGGAATTCTGAATATGCCTCTAAATGGAAGCAGAGCTCAGCAAAAGGACAGACCTTTGAGCAGCGGGGTATTCGTTCTCTGGAGGGATGTTTAGTGAGAGCTGCGTAGCCCCCAAATGGACAAACAAAGAAGAGGAAACATTACCCAAAAAAAAAGTATTTACACTGATTCCTGCAAACACAGTTAGTGTGTAGAACAAAATGGATGGTTTAGCTGCTAAAGAAGGATGAGGCAAACACTGCGTGCTCTGGGATCTGGAATGTTCTGAGTTTCTCCCCAGGCTGCCCACACTGGAGCCTGCCTGTGGCAGTGCCCGGTTCCTACGGGCACAGGAGCCAAGGACATTCCCAAGCCCAGCCAGGATGCGTGACACTCACTCACACAGAACTGCAGCCAGGAACAGCATCTGCCTGCCCCTGCCTTGCCCCTGCCCAGCCCCTGTCCCTGTCCCTGTCCCTGTCCCTGTCCCTGTCCCAGCCCCTGTTCCTGACCCTGTCCCTGTCCCTGTCCCTGCCCAGCCCCTATCCCTGTCCCTGTCCCTGTCCCTGTCCCTGCCCCTATCCCTCTCCCTGTCCCTGTCCCTGTCCCTGTCCCTGTCCCAGCCCCTGTCCCTGCCCTGTCCCTGTCCCTGTCCCTGCCCCTGTCCCTGTCCCTGTCCCTGTCCCAGCCCCTGTCCCTGTCCCTGTCCCTGTCCCTGCCCCTGTCCCAGCCCCTGTCCCTGTCCCTGTCCCTGTCCCTGCCCAGGTGGCACCACTGCTGCCCGAGGGCATGGGCGCTGAGCACAGGAATTCCCGTTCTTGCAGACCGCGGAGATGCCTGCCGGGCTCTGAGAACCGGCCCTTCCCAGGGTTTTCGGGCTTCCAAGCAGTTTTGTTTCCCCCCAAACTGCAGAAGGAGGCAGGGACGGGATGTACGGATCAAACCGTGCCAAATGTGCGTGTGGTGCTGATCCGCACCCGCATTGTGATGAGCGCTGCGTTTGGCTTTTCCCTTGGGGCATCAGCAACAAAGCCTCCTTGGCCGGGGATTTCAAAGCTGCCTACAGCATTCGCAGGCCTGCTGAGCTCTCCCTAAAACCCGTGTATGGTTTTCCAAGAGGATTGCTCCCTAAGTTGTTTTTTTCCTTTCACTACCCGACAAGTGGTCCAGATTAAGGCTTGAGTGCTTCCTGCAACTATGGAATGCCTGCAAAAATAAAACACGTCTTAAACAGGGTGAGGACTGGGTCAAGCCTATCTGCTGTAACAACCGTTTGAGCTGAGCAGAGTTTAGAACAAAGTCTGGAGTACAGATCTCTTTCTATAAACAAATCATAAACATTGTCATGGAGAAACTGAAGAGGTCTCTTAAAATCATGTATGTACCAGCAACATTTAAATCAGGCCTACTGTGTAGCAGGTAAAACAAACTGCTATTATTGCCCTTTATTTTCTTTTTTGGCACTGCTGTTATTTAAAATACATCTCTTTCTTCTGAGATGAGGAGAAACACTTCATTCCCAGGCACAGAAGGAGAATTTCAGAGATAAATATGTTTCTGACTCACCCAAATCAAAGCTGACCCTGTGGTTGAAGTTGGTGATAAAAAAAATGAAAAAAAGAAAAAAGAAAGTAAAAGAAAACTGTTCCCCTTCTCTGTAAGTGGAAAAGAAACTTCAGCAAAGATAGTGTAAAAAAAGGAAAGCAAGATTGCTCACCCCTGACCGCCCTTTTAGGATCTTATCATTAATACAACATTGAACAGGCAGCCGTCTCAAGCTGAACCAGCCTCTCCCCTCCTGAAAAGTCTTTTCACTTCGCCAGGCTTAAACCCCTTCTTTTCAAGATAAACATGACACAAAGTGGAGCATAAATTCAGTGAGAGTCACAAAGATGCAGCCAGACTACAGAGGATGCTGAAATCCTCCTGGCCCAGGGCTGCTCCCGGGCCCGCTGGAGGCAGCTGAGGGCTCCAGCTGCCCCTCTGCAAGGAGAAGTTTGCTGACAAAAATCAGAGTAAATTCCCTGCCGATGGGGTTGGACAAACCCCACATCCAGGAAGGACACCCACGGGATGTTCCTGTTCCTGCAGCCCTGCTCAGGTTCTGGCAGAGACACTGCTGGAGAATTTGTTCCCTGTCCTGTCCAGCTGGGAACTCCACCAGAAAATCTGAGAGATGGAGAAAATTAATTTTTCAGGGAAGGAATTCCTTTCGTTATGTAGGAGCTGTTCCACCTGAGACAGTTCACACAGCTGCTCAAATGAAATAATTGCATTTTGGATTGTTTGCATTAGTTGCCATTATTTATTACACACACAGAGGAATGCATTAAAAGAAAATTATTCGAGTCAAACACAGGCACTTAAAAACAAGAAAATGCCAGGAGTTGGGATGGTGGTGGAGCAGCATCAGCTTCCTGCTGCTCATAGTTATGGCAGAGTTATTAATTACATAATGGCATGTTTTTCCCAGAGAAGCCAGGCCTCCCTCAGCACGCAGGGACAGAGCAGAGCTGTTCAGGGCCTCCCTGCGTCCCTCCCACTTTACGGACACCCCTGACTGCCTTTGAGACAGGATTATTCATTCCCTAATGGACCTTCCTGCAGCACTTATCACTGAAGTACTTACTCTAAACACATAACTCATGCTTTCAGGCTCTGTGAAGACAAATAACTGCATTATTGCCACTTTGTTTGCCAGAATTTTTTTAATCCTTCATCTTGGTCCCAGAGATGACTGAAGCAGTCAGCTGAGATCACACATTCCAGGACAAGCAGACACAGTTTGGCTGAACCATAAGCAACTGAAAGGTGTTCTCATAACAGGAAGCATTGGGCAACCTGCCGTGCCAACAGGGCAGCTGGCTCCATTTGCTGTTTTGTCAGGAAACGTGTGCTTCCTCTGGAAAGAAACCCAGAAAGGATAATGGTCATGCCCTTTCCTCCTGCCCCCAAAATTTATGGACTAGCTCAGACAAATAAAATACATAGTTTATCAGAAGCCAGGGGGACACTATCCATCACAGCAACAGCATAATAGACTTTTCCTGAAAAGGGCTTTAAAGGAGGGATTTAAGGTATCTGTCATATTTGGCATATGCAGGAATGTATATACACCTTATGCAAACACTGGTGGATTACACGTACACTTTGTGATGGATGTTGAATTTGGCCCAGAGGGAATAGTTGGGGGAGATAATGGATAGAAGCATGACAGGGAGATGTTGGGCGAAATACACTTTGGGGAATGCAGCCAAATTTATTTGCAGTTGTTATGCATTAATAGCCTGATGCAAGGAAAAAAAAACTTCCCATGGACAAATGGAAAATACCTGTTTTATTTGGTGATTCGGATTGGGAAGGGCAGATCCAGTAGTGCTGCCTTGGGGGACTAAATGACAACAGACCAAATGAAATAGACCCTTCCAATCGCCCTTTGTTTGTATGGTTTGCGTTTTAGCTCCTTTTATGTGCACTGAATATTTCCCTAAACTGCACTGAAATTCTCAGCTGGCCCCTTCTCATACCCAGGGCAGGGAGAGCAGGGGGCAGGACCTGGAGCAGCATCTTTGCGTGGCCACGCCTGCATCTCCTCACCCTCCAGTGAAGGGGAAGGCCGGAGCTGACCGTGGGACGGGGCTGAGCTCTGCCTGTACCCGAAGAAGCGCGGAGAACCCGCGCGGTGCTCTCTGCCCGAGCCGCACGCCCGGCGCGGGGCTTTGCGGAGGCTGCACGGGGCTGTCAGCGCATCATCACCGACCCATCACAGACCCTGCTGCCGCCCTGCCCGGCCCTGCCCGCCGTATTCACCCTCTGCCAGGCGGCCGCAACCACAATCCAGCAGCAGAAACCCCTGCTCGCAGGAGCCCAACCACAGAACTGTGTCAATCAGCGGCAATCGGCTCTGTTCTCAGTGTGCACAAACTTTGGGGCTGGGGAGGAATGAAAACGCGGTAGCAATTGTGGGGGGAAGCAGGTGAGTGGCTTTGTGGCTTATGGGGGATCTAATACTTCTCCTGGGATGCATAAAGCCCGCATTTCACCGAAGCTATTGCCGGTCCAAGCACTCTGGCACACAGGGAAAACAGTGATTTGTGTCTGAGCTGAAAGCACAGAGCAGACAGGAGCACTGTTAGAGTTCTGCCCTCGTGCAGTCACTGACACGATTTCTGAGCAGCTTTTACATGTCTGAAAATTGACATATTACTGGTAGCAGCACAAAAGGCCCCCTCTTTCAATAGCTGCTCCTCAGCAATCAGTGTCCAACCCTTAATGTTTTCTTTTGTTGAAAAAAAATCAGAAAAACTAAAATAAACCACAATCTGGTTCTGTGCCAACAATATTAACCAGCTTCTTTTAGAGCCTTTGAAGTTAGCAGGGGGCATCCAATCTTGTGGTGCAAGTAAAGAATGATACTTTAAGCGATTCCTTTTCATCCCTTTAACTTAATGAAAGATTAATAGCCTTGTTATTTTTGTTTCTGCTTTATTTTTATATTGGGGGAGGGGGGAGAATTTTTGGCACTTGTTGAAACTGAAATGTTGCCTATAATGATTTTATGGATCAGTGAAGCACTGGGTTGTTTGGGTGTTGGGTTTTTTCCTCTGTCTGTGAATCCTGTTTAACAATGCAAGGCACAAACAAAGTTCCGTACTGTGAGTTCAAAAAAATAGCCATGCATTTACTTTTGGGAAGCAGGGGGAAGAAGGTGGAAGGAAGCTTTGGAGTGCACAGACCTAAAAGAAGTGGTGGGGGGGGCTTAGCAAATCTTTTCAGGCAAAGAGCTGCGGATTAGTTATAAAAATGTAATCCACTTCCTAGCTGAAGAAAGCAGCTTTACGTCGCTGCTGGCTGTGAAGATACAATGTGGGTTTAGAACCACCGTTTATTTATATATTTTCAACCAGAGCCAACAGGGCAGCGTTCCTGCCTTGCCATTGCCATCCAGGGTGTAGGAGATAGGTGGCTTTTATTTTCTCATTCTGTTTTCATTGCACATCTCTTTTGGGGGCTGGAGGGGGCCAGTAGGGCTCACAAATGTCTGCTGAAAACATGACTGCAGCCATCTGTTCCCTCTGCTCCCTGTTTTTGGGCTGCGCTTTGTAGTTGTGAGGTACCAGGTGCGCAGCTCCAGGTGAGACGTGGTGAGCTCAGGGGAGCACTCTGGGGTGTCATGGGACCTGCAAGGGTTTCATTTGGCCAGCTGATGGTCTGGCCAGGCATGTCCCTGAGTCTGCTCAGCATCAAATGTGGAAGTGCAGGTGCTAATTTTGGTATTAGAGCTCAGACATTTGATTTTCAGCATGGGGAGGATGAACGCAGGGTGGCCCATGACAACTGAGCATCATCATCATAATAACAAGAGTGCTCCAAATAAAGCCATTATAGTCACCGCTTACAGTGTGGTTTATAACTTTGGATCCCTCTACACACAATAAACCTAGGGCAGAGTGTGAATTTTCACTACAGCTTAAGCAAACCAGAAGAAGAAAAAGAATATGTATTTTTACTTTCAGTTTATGAAAGCTAAGTCATTGGTGTTTCACCACCAGGCCTGAGGCAGGTTTACCCTGAGTACACCTTTACTATTATATGTATATACACAATACAAATTATAGTCATGTAATTATAGTATAAGAAATGCTCATGATATATTAAATTACTGTATTCTATAAATTACCCTCTCAGAATCATACAGAGCTTGGTGATAGAGCCAGAACCCTCTTCCAGATTTCTCATCTCCTAAACCAGGAGAATTCATTCAGAATTCCACATTAGCACTGCAGTTAATGAGATCCCTGCAGCATCCTATAGCCAACATTTACAACATTCCTAAATCTTGGCATAATATTTGGTGATCTGCTTTTCTTCGGATTTTGTGCTTAACCTCACAGTAGATTTTGGGTCTGATGCCCACTTTAATTGTGGCAGGAGCCCTGCCCAGGCAGCCCCAGGTGGCAGTGCCAGCCCCCTCCCTGACACGGAGCCCTCCGACAGGCAGAGCCTGACACGCTTCAAAAGTTGTCTTCATCAGAATTCAGAGGAAAGATGGTCCCAACATACAGAATAAAACACATCACTGCTCTTGATAGCTTGTCTGATTCAAATGAGAAATCACAGTAGTGTAATGCTGTAAAAATTAGACAGAATTTTTCTGCTATTATACCAAACAGCCTGCTTAATAAATGGGTAATGAAAAAGAATAATTTATTACAGCTTGTGAATTTTGACAGTTCTAAAAAGATGTTCTTAGAGTTTCCCCAAAGGGAGAAGAAGAATGTTTCTTCCTTAACACACTGGCGTTAGATGTAATTTCTCTGTCTGTAGAATTTTGCTCCTGCCTGGTAGAAGGGATTAGATTTTTTTCTTACATCATAACCTATTTTAAGCAATTATAATCTATGGGTAATAAATCATTTTCATTCACCTCTCATGGGGAGAGAAAAGATGTGAGAAAGCATTCTGGAGTTTTAATTTATATCAATGTTTGCATTACTATTAAATGAATTAAATGGGTTCTACAAGTGTTCTCTCATAGATCTGCAATAAATTATGGAGCATCTCAACCTATGTAATTTAATTGTCTCTTTTACCAGCTTCTTGTTTTGTTTTGGTAGTTTTTTCAGCTGGGTGGCACAAACAGTTATAAAACACGCTGAAAAGCTCTGAAGGCTCTTGGGTATTGCAATATAGGACACAACTTCCCTCCCTGAAAGCACAGCCCATCCCTGGGAGCTGCAGGGATCTGCAGAGCCCCAGCAGCAGAGGAGCCCTGCAAGCACTGACCCCGCTGTGAGCACTTCCCAGAGACCATTCCTGGAAGGAAACACCAGCCCTGGCTGAAGGGACTGGCATTTTTCACCCAGGGTTTGTTCCTGCCTGATCTTCTGGCAGCATGGCATAACTATTATGGTGGGAGATTTTTTAAGTGACAAGAGAGAAGAACTAAATGAATCAGACTAAACACATGAAGGCAGAGCTGGGGCAAACATACATTAATGGGAATAAATATTTGGACTTGTATTCCACACTTTCTCGTTGGGCTTTTGGAGGAGCCTAGAAAGGCAGCCACAACCACGACTGCAAGCACTGTAACAATGCTTGCTCCGTGCCAGCCAGAATTTAGGGTTGCATTCAGTTTTCAGTCATTAATTGTATAGAACCTAAATGTAAAAATGCTATCACAATAGTAAAGAAGACCTACACAACATTTCCCAAGCTTAGAATGATTTTCAGACATGGAGTTGGCACACGGAGATGCAGCTGATTTACCAGACTTACCTGACAAAAGCCTGGGCACAGCTTTAATCCACGACACAACTCATAGGAGCAGCCTGGGGGTGCGAGGAGGACCCACCTCTGCTGGCCTCCTGCCCCTTCAGGCCACAACCCCTCCCCAGTTTTTGGTGTCCTTCCAGCTGCTTCTTTTTTACTGTCACACTGAGGGGGACTGAAGGAGACCCAGGAATTTTTGAGTAAGAAATAGGAGCATAATGTTTCAGAAAAAACAGTGACATGAAGGACATAAGGACAGGACTCTGTAGCATGTGATCAAATTAGGAGCAGCTGATCCACAGTCAGGCAAATTCGTGGGGCCATCATCAATGTTCTCCATAATGCAATTCCATCCAGGCTGTGGTATTCGTTCAGCAGAGATTTTACCCCCAGAGCATCTGCAGACTTTGATTTGGATCCAGGGAATTGCTTAACAGCTGGAAAATTTGAAAAGCTGAGTGGGAATTGTGTGTTATGTAATTTTCTGCTCTTGCTGAGTGGGGAGTCAGACACGGGACGAGTCAGTGCTGGGGGGTCACCCCGGACTGGGGCAGGAGAACTCACCTCGAGATCTCTGTGCTGGCTGAGCCCGGGGCTCTGGGGACGCTGCAGAGCAGAGAGAGTTCAGGGCTGGCCCCAAGTCACAGCAGAAACTGAGATTTTTAAGCATCCATTTAATTTAGGCATGAACAGAGCTGAAGAGGAGCTGTTTGTTGCGGTCAGTGCAGGTAACAGCATTTAACAAAGCTGCGTGAACTGCCCCTGCTGTTACCTGTTGTCTGAACTAAGTTCTCATTGCTGGGTATCTCATTGTGGCCATTATGGGAAATGAAATGTTTTGGTCTCTTATAAGGATGGACCTAAGAGAAAAAAAGATGTTTTGCTCATAAAAAAGTTGGTTTTATCTTTTGAGAAGCTCGTGGTGCTTCAGTTTTTATGATAAATGTTTGAAGGAGCGATTATGTTTTTCACAGAAGGACATCCTTTTTTATTAAGAATACAAATTTGACAATGCAGTGGAAATTTTGCAACTGTCCAAAAGGCCTGTGTGTGCATATAGAGTTCATTTGGAAATTGGGATCTGCACAGAGCTCGGGGATACCTACATTCTATTGCCAAAGAAAGTGAGAAGGAGCTTTGGGGCTAAGCTTTCCCGGTTAGTAGGACCACAGTGGGGGCAGGAACTAGGAATCAACATGGAGGCAGTAATTTATACAACCTCGGTGCTGCTCCAGGAGCCCTCCTGAATTCCACGGGACAGAACAGGGGAGAAAAGATGATTTGAACCCATACAGGTGTTTTGGGAACTACTGACGAGGACTGTGCACGGCCACTTATGACTTGTAGCTCTTGCTTGTGGCATGAGGATCCAGGAAGAGGAAAATCTGCAGGTCTTCGTTTGCTTGTCTCTGGCACTGATAGGAAAAACCCTTTGCGTTCTGTACTCTGTCCTGCTGCATAAATTTCTGACATGTGTCTTCAATTAGCACTAATTATGTATTCAAAGGAAGAGTAAGGATGTTCCTGTTTTTCTAGAGGGGGTGAAAATCATGTTTCTCTGAGCTTAGCTTTAATATCTCTGCATCCTCATTCTCTATTTCAAAAGCAAAGCTGATGCCATGAGGCACTGCAGGAATTTGGAAAATATGCTTTGCTTTTGAAACAGAAGCTTCAAATCCACTTTAAATCCCATATAAAAGTTAGTCCAAGAAAGTCAATGAATGGATCATGATCAAAGTCTCTTTATTGAATTTTCTAACAACTTCCAACAAAATATATTTTAAAAGGAACTGGCTGCATCAAGTGCTTTCCAGTAAGCTGAAAAGATAACTCTCAGCTCAGGATAGCTCAGAGAAGTGCGAGATGAAACATCAGTGCCTACATGGCATATGGGCTGTTTTCTGTGAGTTGCCAAACAGTTCTGAATTCCAAAATATTCTGCGGGAATTTTATCACTTCAACTTTCACCTGTTGAATTTTACAGATCCGGGTACAGTGGCAGAATATCAGTTCCATGCTATTTTTTCAGGCCTTGTTAACAGGAAAAAAAATGTTATTCCTGAAATTTTCCATGCAGAGAATTATCAGTTTAAATTGGTATCCAGTTCATGGAAGGCTTGTGGAGTCAAATGCATTTAGTTTAATAATCGTAGTTTCATGAGGTTTGTTTATTCAGAAGACTTGCACATGGCTGATTATACTGAAATTTCATTTTTTGCCTTTGTATTGACAGGGGAAGGGTCACATTTTTGCATTTTGCAGACAACTCTGACCCTGGGAGTAACAAGGCAAAACACTTTCGTCTGCTAAAGGGGTTGTGCTTGTCAGTAAAACTCGAGAAACAACCCCAAAACTGCTGTCAGGACAGGGCACAGCTGCACTGCTGAGGCCACCAGAGCTGAAGCACCTCGGAAGGCAGAGGCAAAGGTGACAGCAGAGGTGTGGAACACGGGGACATCCCCGTAAAATGCCAGGTTTTGTGAGTACCTGTGCAGAAACCGACCCTGGTAAGGCTCCTCCTCAGGTACTGGGCTGAGAAATTGGAGGGTCAGCTGTGGCTCCCCAGCCCCTGGAGCCTGGCTGTGGTTGCTCTGTGGAGGAGATGCTGCCCCACAGCTCTCACTGACGCCAGTCTGAGAGCTGGCTGGCAGCCGGGCTCTGGAGGATGTTTTTGTTGGACTCTGAGCACAAACACCGACTCCTCTCTTCCCACAGAGCTGTCCCACCCTGGGTAATGTGTCTGTAGCATTCAACAGGGTGCTCCACAATGCTCACCAGGAACAGCAAGGGTGCCAGAATCCAGCCTTTAATCTTCGCTAACTGAGTCATTGCTGAGGTGAATAATTTACTAAGAGGACAGAAAGTTGAGCAGTGATAGAAGGAATTTGCTGAATTATGATTTCTCATTCCTTTCTGCAAGTCTCTGCCAATAAAATTTCTAAATGCTGAGTTAGACAAAGTTAGGTTGAGTTTATTATTTCAAGCCTGTTGTGCCCACAGCATTTTCTGCATTCAAATCCCAGTCCAGGAACTGTGCTGCACAACAAATCTCACAATAAACACTCACAAAAAGATTCATCATTCACCACTGTATGTGAACGTTTCCCTGTGTTTAAACCATATCTGTGGCTTCCCAGGGAACTGAAAACACTCCTCAGCCCTTAACAGGGACTAGACATTTCTTGGTGTTTACCAGTAGTGCCTCAGTTTCTCTGAATGTTGCCTGTCTGTGCCTAAAGACGTCCCAAAACCAGGTAATTCTATTTGTGAATTTCAGTATTGTGTTAAAATGGAAGATAGTGTGGAAATCTGAAATGCTTATGGAAAATTCATGAGAGGTTGGTATCAGTGCAGGAGGACATGGCAGGGAACAGAGACAAGAGAGAGAGAGGGAAAGAGAAAGGCTGGGGGGCAGGAATGGTGTTCCAGTATAAATCCCAGCCAGTATGGATATTCTTGACCACACTTCAAGCAAGTTTTAATTTGAGATTGTTTCAGCACTCGAGTTTACATTCCATTTAATTTTCTGTTGTCCCTTGATTTATATCCTGTCCTGTGTACAACCATCTGTTCCTTGGTTTTTGGAACCGTAACAAAATGTGATATAAAAAATAATGTTTACTTTAAACCCTTTTCCATGTAGCCTCTTTTCTTCTGTGTATTTTGTGTCAGCTTCAATAGTTGGGCGCCCTGCGTTTTTAGCTGTCACCTCACAGCCCTGACCTACAGCTTTCCCCACATTGTGTGTAACCACAGAGAGGGCTGTGATGTTAAACACAAAAGAGGAATAGGAGTGTTGTAAGGTCATATGCTTCTTGCATAAGGGATTTCAAAGGCAGCAATTGTTTAAAGGACTTGAAGATGACAGAAAATAATCTGTGTAATCCAACAATCAAAACCTGTATTCATTAGCAGAGGGAACTTTGTTGGGTGCCTCAGAAAATGGAAAGGTGAGTAGTCAAACTGAGAGCAGGTCTTTAATTTTCCACATTTCAAGGTGCAAAGAATAGGCTCTGTGTGTTTGGACTATTGTAGTTTTGACTTTCATATTTCTAAACCTCAGGATTTAGATCTGAATCTTGAAAGTGATTCAGACTTTCGCCAGTTCTCCTGTCCTCAGCTGAAACACAATGTGGAGTTTTTTCGAAATAATTGTGCAGCTCTGACCATTCCTTCAATAAGGCATTTTCTACATGAGCAGGGCTCTTTGAAGTGCGGAGCCATGAAGATGGCGAGGCCAGAGGTGAAAGCTGTGCAATAGAAGTGAACATTCCAGTCAGAGAACGGGTTGGAGGGGTGAAGGAATTAGTCTATTGATATTCAGTGCTTTGACCCGCTAACAATAGCGGTGGCACAGGGGTGGCAGCAGCGGCACATCCCCGCATTGTGTGGCAGTGCACAGACACGGACCTGCTCTGCTCTGGCTCCCTCCGAGGAACAGCCGGCACGGCTTTTGCCATGTGGTCACCCAGAGCTGCTGCTGGGGGGAACGGGGGAAAAAATGTCCCTAATTCCTCCAGCATCGCTCTGGCTCCAGTCATAAGTGAGCTGCACATCTGCAGCGTGACGGGCGTTTTTCAAACCGTGATGCTGGGAAAGAGAAAATAAATTAATAGGGTATTCTGTGCTGGATTTTAAAGGGCATATAGACTAAGGAAAGCAACTCCCTGCTGCTTTTTATCCCTTTAAGATAAAAAAAAAAAATCCTCTTTTTCACTTTGAAAGTATTTTTTAAAAAAATAATCAAAGCAACACCAACAATTTTTTGACACCAGAGAATACTTTTCCCTTGGTATACAGCACATTTATAACACAGCTCAGCTAGCCCTGCGGGTAAAATTTTGTGCTGGGGATCTGCAATTTTCCCAACACAAACCCAACAAGATTTAGTCCGCACAATGGGAAGGCACTCGCCTGTTGGCACTCAGCTAGCGAGGCACGCTGGGCGCTGCTCTGCCTCCAGCCTCCACCTCCACAAACGCTGCCCAACCTCTGCTTTTGTCTCCTGCCATTTGTCACTACCTTGGCAAGCACAGCAGAGCAGCCAAACACCAGCAAAATGCACAGAGTGAAACAGTAAAATACTGTGTAACGTGAGGCAGAGATCAGTGAAGAGTTCAGATTCTGTTTGTTCTTAGGGTTCCAAAATGTACACAGGTTACATCACCTCGTTCATTTTCTTTGGCCAGTGCAGGACTGGTTTTAGCCTCTGGTCTGGCTTCTTTTTTATGGATTCAGACTGGAAACTTCCCTCCCCACCGGATATAAAATAAATCTTGGGCTCAGTATCTGCCTTAGCTGATAAACCCTTCTGCAGAGCCGCCAGCCCGCAGGAGCCCGGCCCAAGGTCGGTGGGGTGTGTGCACCACTCGCCCCTCAGGGGCTGGAGATGTCCCTCGCTCCTGCCAGGGCTGCCAGGTGTGGCCGGCAAATTCCTGCCCTTCGACTGAAGGGCAGCGGGCAGCAGCCACAGTGCCTCAGGAAATGGTCTGCTGAGTGCAAATGATACTCCTTCCCAAGGACTTCCAAACGAAGATGAAAAAGGGCTTGGAAAAAAAGATGCCAACCATTTGGAAAACAGTTTTAGCTCAGTGCAAGCTCCCAAGGCCCACTGGGGAGGTGAAGGCCCGTTGTTTCTGAAGAATAACAAGTATCCTTTATCTCCAGGAGCTGGTCAGAGGCGAAGCAGTGACTCAGAGACCTGGTCAGTGCTTTATCTATGGGCCCAACCTGCACTTTATTAACTTGCTTCTCAACAAATGTCTCAAAACTCCAGGCCCAGAAACTGTGCAGTGTCTTTTGTTTAACATATTCAAGAAGCAGCCTCCTGATGGAGACCCAAAGGACAGAGAGATCACCTTTAATTTTACATGTGCTTATTTGAAGGCCACTTCAGTCAGAAGGTATTCGAGGAAGAGCAGCCTTTGGTGTGGCTGTAGCTGCAGGTGAGGTGCCACCCGGGCAGGAGCCAGCCTCATCTCTAACCCAAATCCCGCTGCAGAGCTCCTGTAAAACCTCCTGCCATGCAAACAGGAACCAATTACAGGATTTCATTCCAAATGGAGATTCGAATCCTGCCAGCGTTGACTTGAACCGTGCATTAAAATAAAGCAAGCCTTAAAAGCCCCTCATTAATAATTCCTAAACATAACACTGAGTGAAGCCATGTGCTGAACTAGCAAAGTGTGAGCTGCTGGCATGGCTGCTGTGGAGTGTTCAGCCCAGCCTGGACGAGCAGTTTGCTTCAGCAGATCACCAACCCCACCCTCCCCATGCCCACTCTGGTATCCCTGCCATCACCTCTCCACGGCCACCCACATCCCAAGCCCCACCCTCCCCATGCCCACTCTGGTGTCCCTGCCATCACCGCTCCATGGCCACCCACATCCCAAAGCCCACCCTCCCCGTGCCCACTCTGACATCGCTGCCATCCCTCCCTCCCTGCAGGGCCGCTGGCAGAGGGAAGGCAGCCACAGGCACAGGGGCTCTCAGCTTGGGAGTTGGGGGAGCTCACTCAAACCACAGGCCTTGCCCAAATGGGGCATTTTGTGACTTCACCCTGAGGTGAACTGCAGAGAGGTGATTTAGGAGCAGGAGCACTCCCCAGTTGTTTGAGTAGGGCTCTGATGTGCCAGAGGCTATCTCCAGTCAGTTAGGTAACCCTGCTTTACGAGAGACTAGAGCTGATTCAATTCTCATCATCATTTTAAATGTCAACCCTAATTACAGATCTTGAGTAGTTTTAATTATATATATGTATATATAATTATTTTTTTAATAAACCCAAAGTTGACATGATGGTCAGTATATTAGCTCTGGGCTTGCAAAAGCTCTGTTCAAATTCCTACTCTGCCCAGACCTCGTGTGTCACCCTGGGTAAGTCATTTCACACTTCTCTGCCTCAGTTTCCCATTTGTGTAATGGAGACAAAATTAGTTTCTTAACTCCCGGGGATACAGTGAACACCATGATCTATGTCTGTGACAGTCTGTGTGTGACAAGTCCATGAAGATGTGTTGTCAGGAGCCCACAGAGGGAGGTTTCATGCAAAACATAAGAAAATGAGGGACTTGGTCTCAGAGAGCATCAATTTGAAATAAGAAATGGATACAGACACATGGGACAGTGCAGCTGAATAATGAAACAATATTAATTATTATGGCAGGTTACAATCTTCAAAAACCAGCAGCCAAATAGTTAAAATGAAAGTTTTCAGCAGTGCAATGTAAGGCTGTACCATGAATATTTAAGGGGTGCCTCTTTCAAGAATGAAGGCCAGTGTGGGAGGTAACAGAAAGGTGATGGAAATTAAACAAATAGGTTGATTAGGTAAAGCTTGGATTTTTTTTACATGTGCAGAATAAACAACCAGCACGAGCGGGAGCCAGTGAGCAGGGCACACCAGGTAAATGTGGCTTATAATGCAGTGATGTGGCCAGCTCTGCTCTTTTCCTTTCATTGAAGTTACTGACAGAGCTCTGTTACAGAACTGCTGCGGTGGCACTGCCCAGCACAGCCTGCTCGGCCAGTGGTCAGCTACTGGTGTGAATCCAGTGGGAGAGGAGCAGCCACAGCTTTCTCTCAGCTGCCCCTCTTTTACTTCCCCCTCTGCAGCCTGTACTGAATTTCTAGTGGTTTTCTTTAATTTCACATGTTGAAAAGACTGAGTGATCCTTTTCCTCAGATGGTCTTTCTAGAACCCCCAACAGAGTGTGAATAATTATTCCCACTCTGTTGGGGCTTTGATAAGACTCTTATGGCTGCCTTTTGCTCAGCCTCTCAGCCTTTGTTCCTGCCAAAGTTATTTTCTTTCTTAGGGAGTGAAAAAAAAAGGTAAAAACTGTAACAAGATCAAGAGAAACTGCAATTTTAATAATAGCAATAACAATTAAAATATTGACTTGAAACCTGTAAATGTTTGGTCAAATCCCTCTGGTAAGTGCATAATCACCATGTATCTACTTCCAGTTTCACAGAGAGCACAATTTACAGAAAGAATTGGCCAGAAAGGAGTTTGAGAGGTGTGTGAACACGAGCTCTGCCTCCTGTCTGGGAGCAGTGGCCTGGGCACCCAGTTCAAAGTGAACATCATCTGTCATAGCTCATGGATGTCACAGGCTGGAAAGCCTTGTAGTGAGAACTGAGAGAGCAGCTTATTCAGAGCTGTCTGTGGGTGAAGGGGTGATGGAGGAGCCCCGGTGCCATCAAATCAAAGCCATCCCTGCTCCTGTGGGTGACAGGGAGCCCCAGTGCCATCGGGATCGCAGCCATCCCTGCTCCTGTGGGTGACGGGGAGCCCCGGTGCCATCGGGATTGCAGCCATCCCTGCTCCTGTGGGTGACAGGGAGCCCCGGTGCCATCGGGATCGCAGCCATCCCTGCTCCTGTGGGTAATGGGGAGCCCCGGTGCCATCGGGATCGCAGCCATCCCTGCTCCTGTGGGTGATGGGGAGCCCCGGTGCCATCGGGATCGCAGCCATCCCTGCTCCTGTGGGTAATGGGGAGCCCCGGTGCCATCAAATCAAAGCCATCCCTGCTCCTGTGGGTAATGGGGAGCCCCGGTGCCATCAGGATCGCAGCCATCCCTGCTCCTGCCCGCTGCGGGGCACCCCCGGTGCTGTGTTGGCCCAACAGAAGCTTTGTCTGGACCTGGGTGTGCTGTGATGCTCACGGGACTGGGAACGCGGTTAATCCCAGACCCAGGCATCCCTTCAAGCGCTGGTTCGCCATCTCACACGCAGGAGCACACTTCACAAAGGGGAGGGACCCTCGCACCCTTCCTGCCCTCGCAGCAGCCAGGCCGGTGTGAGCTCTGCCGCTGCGGTGTCACCGCGCTGTCACCTGCGGGTCAGCGCGGCTCAGCCCGGTGTGACCTGGGCACACAGCGACCTCAGGCACACACGCAGCGCCAGCAGCATCACAGGAGGGCAGCTTCCAGAAAACAGGTTATCCCAGACTTTTCCAAAGCAACCTGTGGCTGGAGCTTGGGACACTGTTAAAAGGAACCTGCAGCCTGTAGGTTCCCACAGCCATCTCATCCGAGGCACTGCAGTGCTGGGGAGCGGCAGCAGATCAAAGCAGTGGTGCACACAGATATATTGGCGTTTGGAGATTGGGAGATAAATAATTCATACATTGAAAATAGAGTTGGGTTGGGGATATTACAGATTAATTCCATCTCACACTCTTTTTCCTCACTCCCACCGCCCCCCTTTTTTTTTTGCTAGTGGGAGACCTACTGCCCTTGTCCCTTTCTTCTGATTTCTGAATCTGCCACAGGCACTGTTAGAATTACAGCAGTGATAAGAAAATATCAGGCGTGGGATTTGAATTAATGCTTTTAGACAAATCTCCATTCCATCTCTAATTCTAATGCTAATTACATTTGCAGATCAAAGACTGTTCGTTAAAGTTTTGCTTTTGAATACATGTAAAGATTTTACTTTTTTGTTTGATTTTTTTCCCCATTTTTGGAGAAATGCTTCTTCCAGTAGAGACCAGATGTTCCTAAAATATCCCTTTGGAACAGCACAGCTTTGGTGCTCTGTTTTCCTTTCTTTGAGTCTTTTGTCTGCATTGGGTGCAGCATTGTTCTGTTACTGTATGGGCAATCCATCTTTCTGACTTACTTGGTTTCTGTTTAGAAAAAGCCAGTGATAATAAGTGAGTGCAAATAATTGCAAACATGTTCAACTGCATGCTCAGCATTGCCAACTGCAGGTATTCAAAATTTGGATCAGCTTCAATAAGATTATGAGATTACAGTGAAGAGATTTGAAATATACAGAGAGACAATTGAGTTATTTTTATTTTTCCCTCTGACTCTCAGATTTAGATGATTTACACTTCCTATCTGCTTCTACAACTAGGAGGACTAGAGAAGTTATTTCTTCTCTTGTTTTTTTTTCCTATGTGAAGCAGAACCTTTCTAACATGGACTCCTTAAATTTGGATTTTCAGAGACAGAAACATAAATATCGTGCAAGTCTTGCTAAAACCATAAAAACTGGGACCGGTCTCACTGCATCCAGTGTGAGCTTGGCGTGTCCATACACGTTTGTGCATCAGAGACTATTTTACAAGTGTCAGATAATGAAAGTCAGGGAAAGTCAGAAATTTTTAACACCAAAACATAACTCAGAGATTTTTAACACCAGAGCCTCAGGGGTTGTAGCAAAAGAGTACGAGCTCATTTCGGGAGGAAATAAAACAGAAGGAAAAAGAGAATGGTGGGATGGAAGTGTGGAAAGAGGGGATTAGGTGGTGAAAGGGGCTGGGGTGTGTGCAGGAGGAAGCAGAAACGGTTCAGAGGGTGAAAAAGCCAATTAGTGGAGTATAAATCTAAAAAAGCCAATTTCTGAAATACAGAGGTGTTAAGGCAGCTAAGGAGAGGATTAGTCAAGGAAGTGACAGGGTGCAGTTTGGGAAAAGTGGAATTCTCAAAGCTGATCAGGACTGAAAACAACTTCACTGTACTCCCGAAATGTGCAGGGTGTGGAGGCTGCTCCCTGCTGCAGCAGCAGGCACAGGCTCCGCTCCCAGCCCCGGGAGCGCGCTCCGAGAGCCCGGCCGGGCTCTGCCCCTGTCTGCCGGCAGCAGCGGCTGCTGGCTCGGGGGAATCGCTCCCGGCATCTCCGCAGATGTCAGGCTCAGTGTGACTCTTCCTATCTCTGCAGCAACACGGAAACAGTCAACAGGGATCACTACCTCGGCCAGGACTGAGCTGTTCAGTGCCTTCCTTTGCCTCACATCTGACAGCCACGGGGTGTGAAAGGTCCCTGCCCAGCGTGGGGCGGCCTCTCTGCACCTTTCCCCAACACCTCCGAGGATTTCAGGCTCCATCCTGCTGCAGCAGCTAAAATCCACACGTATTTGCAACCAAGTCAGTAATTTCCAATATCAGTCAATGCATGCAGAGACTTTTGGATATAAATTGGTATCCCTGAAAAACCTTTTGCAAAGGCTGCGTATTTGGCAGGAAACTTGAGATTATCTGGGTGTCTAAGTGCTATCAGAAAAAGCTGCTTCCAGTACACAGCTAGTTCTGCTGGAACCCAATCCCCAGGAATTATAGTATTTATTTTTGAATAGCATTTGCTGCTCTCTCATCTATTCCCTAGAAGTTTATACACATAGACATGGAGATCAAACTTGTAGCTATAGGGATTTCCCTCTGTCACAAGATTATTAGAAAATGTCTAACTAGAAGAAATCCTCTTTCCTTTTGTCTTCTCAAATGCTGCAGGATGGAAGAAGACACATCAGGTAGATGCAGGCTGCTGTCCTAAAGCTTAGGGTTGGGAAGCCTCTGCATACAGATGGGACATACAGCTCCATATGGAAAAAAGAATAAAAAATAAAAACACTGAATGTAACAGGCCAAGCTTTCAGCTGGGTAAGGCAGCATTTCTGCCTTACACTCACTGGAACTGTGCCTATTTATATCATCTAAGAATCTAGACAGTTATCTGGGCTTGCCAGCTCACTGTAGGGATAAACAGAGCTTTAGCCAATTAAATGTTCATTAGGGGCAAGACAGAAAGGAGACCAGAAGCCAAAACTCAGAACCAGTCAGCACTTCTGCTCCTGTTCTTTAATCAAATGAAACATTCCTGTCTTGTGGAACATCTCGTTCTGTCTGGGCGAGCGCAAGCCTTCCGTAAATACTGGTTCAGATCTGCTGGGAGTTATTTTATCTCAGAGCTTGGGGTTTCTTTCCGCTCACTGGTGTGTCAGCCTGCTTAGCATAGCACACTTATCTCAGCACAGAAGTGCCTCACACTTATCACTGAACTTACAGGAGCCAGAGATGTGATATGGATACCTTAATGTGGAAAACTACTTCAGAATGGGCTCACACCGCCCCACTGTGATACAAAATCACACGAATACAAGACCCGACCTGCAGCCTACCTCTGACGTTAATCTGGCAGTGAACACCTGGAAATCAGAAAAGGACAGGAGCAGTTAGTCCAAAATGGAATGTCCCTAGGAGACTGTCATTTAACCTGGTATAAAGAAGCATACCATGGATGTCTCATTTAAATCACAGTCAGATTCAGCACCATCTGGCCCTCCACAGTCACCCTTGATTCATGCCCTGCATTAATGGGGGATTCCAGCCACAAGGAATATAAACCAATCTATGCATGAAGTGCCAGCAATCCCCGACATTCCCCCTTTGGTTGAATTTATCACTTGAGGTGACTCCCCACAATCCCATTTGCTCACTTGGGCACGCACAGGGTACAGGCTGTTCTTTCAGTGAAGGTAACACGGGATCTCATCATCCTGAAGCAAAACTCTTTCAAAAGGTACAGCCAGAATGTGCTGGCTGGGTTGGACAAAGGTTTTAGAAAAGGTGACTGAAAGCAGTAAGAGCTGATAATGCAAAATAGAAAAAGGTAAGAACTAGACAAATGTCTTAAAAACGACCCCCTTTTAAGGCTGGTGCTGTTTTTATCCATATAATGGCTGTTTTAGTGCTTGGTTAGCTTCTCCCATTGCCGTGGCTCTAAAGTTTGGGGGTTTTTTACACAGACCCTTGTCTCCTGTGAGGATGGATATGGCAGGCTGCTCATAACTCTGTGGCTCTTAATTGTAGTCATCACCCTTAGGGGCCATGGCTCTCAAATGTACAATGTCTGTCCTAAAAAATTTCTCACTTCCCTGGTTCAAAGTTCTACTTCATGATTTTCAGCTATTTTAGAGGAAGAGAAGAAGATGGTTTTTGTGAGCATATGTTTCTAAGGGCAGGAAGAAACTGAGCCAATGGAAAAGGTATTACAGCCCTCTCAGAGACGGGTGAACTGAGGAGAATCTCTCTGGCTGAGGAGTGAAGAAGGAAACCTAAGAGACCATGTCAAGCCTTTAAGTCGTTAATTTCTGTGGTTTCTCAACTCATAATGAAGTCTCATTATCAGCACATTTGGTTCCAGTTCTCCAGTGTCCCGGGAGTGATGACACAGGATGGTGGAGCATTGCTATGGCAACGGCGATCCCAGCCCCGAGCAGCAGCGCCGGGGAGGTGCAGGGACAGGGACCAGCCCTGCTGCCCCAGAGGGGAGATGTGGGAGCAGGGACCAGCCCTGCTGCTCCAGAGGGGAGATGTGGGAGCAGGGACCAGCTCTGCTGCCCCAGAGGGGAGATGTGGGAGCAGGGACCAGCCCTGCTGCCCCAGCCCTGCTGCCCGGGCGTGGCTCAGGTGTGTGCTCCCCTATTGCAACACCTCCACAGGGCAGAGCAGCAGCATTGTGGGGAACCAAGAGGGGCTGTTCCTGAGCCCGCACTGCTCCACTCAGAGCAGTTGTTACAATGTGAGGCCTGGTTTAACTCGCATATCTTATTTTTCAATACATAGGATGAATTATTTTAAAAATACACTATTGAGGTGGGAGAATATTATCACGTTTAACAGATGGAGAACTGCACAGAGATATTAAGTCTAGAAGTATTAATTTAAACTTTGAGACATGGAAGGCCTGATTTTTTTTCAGAGTAGTTGTTATTATAAAGTGTAAATTGCTCTGCACTTCTGCAAATCAGATTTTAGTGTCTCTGGTTAGATGTGGACCAGGCACAACATAAATTAATTTCCTTTTCTGAAAGTTATGGTTTCAATGTTTGCCTTTGTATTGCATTCTGCAGCTGAGCTCTGTTTCCCCGGACAGCTTCCTTAACCAAGAAACCATCTTCTGCAAGCTTGTGATTAAACACAATTCAAATTCTTAATGAATTCTTCTTGAATTCTTGGTCCTGTTCACTCCAAGTGCTGGTTTCCTTATCCCGATAATTCCACTACTATCAAGAACTTTATGTCCAGGATCCAGGGTCTTAATATCCCCCTCTCTCCCTGACACTTCTGCTTCGTCCTGACACTGTACCTTCCTTCTCCTCCAGTTTTCAGTATTGTCTTCATCCAGTCCATCTCAGGGGTGGAGCAGGTGAAAGGGCAGTTCAGTCGAATGCAGCCTCGGTGAGAGGTGCAGGTATTCATGTGCTTACAAATCTTCAGAGGCTTGGATAACAAACTCAAGCAGGTTTCTGCTGTGCGTGTGTGAACTGTGATCTCCCCGGTGCTTTTGTCTTCAATAACTCGATGTGAGCTTTCAAAGGAAAAGCCAAAAGCCTGTGCACAATGCAAAGAACACCCTCTTGCCAAATTTCAAGGTCTCACTCCGAAGTACAAAGTCTCTGGAGCGATTCAAAGTAAACACGATCAGATTTCTCAGCAGGATCACGTATGGGCTGATGCTGATCACCTTTAATAATGGGTTGCAGTGCCGCCCTGCCCACGGTGCCAGCCCTTCACTCCGCAGGGTGAGCTGCATTCCTGCAAGCAGATCTGCAGCTTTCATCTGCATCCCTGCCTGCCACATCTGTGCATCTAAAGACTTTTTTTTCCTTTCAAATTTGAGTTTGCTTTCCCTTAACTTTGTAATCTGTCTCTAACTTCCCAAAGTGATATTTGTCCCCTTTATCGATGAGGTCTGATTAGCTCATGGCAGCTGTGACAGAGAAAATCCTTGTCTTTTGAAGTGTCCATCCTCTCTGCTGAGCTCGTTTTCCGCTGGCAGTAATTTCCTGCCCCATTCAAGCACCACGGAAGTTGTAAGTGACAAATGGCACGACTAATCTGGCTCTTAGCTGAGGCACAGGCTCTGCTCAGCTTCCCAGGGGAGCTGTACAAAGGGCTTTCTCACTGGGGAAAACACTGACCTGGGCGTCGTCAAACCTCTTGCAGAGACAGGCCAGGTGAGTCTCTGATCGCATATTAAACAAAAGTAATTATTTTAATCCACAGCAGTTTAAAGGAGAGAGAAAAAAAGACTCTCTAATGAAGACTAAATAGCAGAATTCGTATTAAGGGATTTCAGCGTGGACCTAAGTTAACCGAGATGGAAAATGATTACATAAAATATGCATGGCAATTGAAGTAGCTCACAAACAAGGACAATTTACTGTTAACTTTGTGAATCTCAGCAGTTAAGAAACAGTTTAAATGTTTGGGTATTCAGAAAAGGTGCCAAATTATAAAGACTAGAAAAACAGGCCAAGGTGTGTCCTTAGGGTGAAATTCACGGCTGTGAAATGTCAGTGTATCTCCTAAAATAAAGCCAGGTTGGCATATGCAGATTTGGCTGGGACTCTACAAAATAACCAGCTTCTCTCTCTGTGGAGTTTGGAAGCAAAATCTGTAGCAGAATATATACCAGTGTATTTGCTGTAAATTTCCTGTATCTGTGTTTTCATGACCCCTTTCAACCTGCTACTCATCCAAAATACTGTAAAATCCAGAATGAAGTATAAATACATTAGTTTATAATGTCATTACAAAAGCGCTGATTTCTACAATATAAAAATGTGTACTGATCTCTACTGTCTCCTAACCAAAATCCCATTTTCCTCATTGACCATTCCAATTCATAAAGTTCAGTGCTGCAAATATGAGAATCTCTCAACAGCCCAGGGCCTGGTTCTGTCTTTTGTGACAGCCAGCGGTGACATTTTGAACATGTTGAACCTGGACCTGGCAGACCAAGTTTCATCTCAATCCCTGCGTTACTACAGGAGAAGGAAGAACATTATTTTCCGAGAAAAAGGCTGTTGGTGAATGTGTACATAATGAAAGGCAGCTGAGCTTGCAGTGACCCCAGGAAAGGATGTTTGCAGCAGGCTGACAAGCCTGCAGAGCTCCCATTAGCAGTGCAGGTTCTGCACATGTACAGGAGGGAAATGGACTCCAATTAACGTGTTTATAGAGGAAAATGCTGCTTCCAGTGTGCTGTTCCCAGCTGAGCGGAGAGTGACTTCCCAAGATAAGACCCTGCTGTTCCTCAGCTCCTAAATAAGGCGAGAGCAGATTGGGCGATGGGAGTTGAGATGGCAGAGGGAATTTGCCGTGGTGAATTTGAAGTGCTTACATTGCAGTCTGCACTGCAGCCTTCACCTGGTTTCTGGGTGCTTTTTATTTACTGTAAATTTAACAAACCTTGCCCTCTGTTGATAAGGAGTTTTAGTGCTCAGCTTAGTCCACCAATTTCCCCTGTGCCGCCCCAAGCTTTTGTAATGTCGCATTTATTTTGGTGACTACAGTGTGTTTGTTTGTAAGCCCTCCCGCCGGCAGCAGTGCGTGTTAATTCATGGAGCCTGACAGAATGCGAAATTACAGCACAACAACAAGAATGCTGTCCCTGCGCTGATGTATAATTAAAGCATGGACATCCAGGGAAACTTGAGTTCCCTTCCGCAGGGAAACCTTTTGTAATTCAGAGCAGTTGAACCCACCAGTTATTCAAGCAGGTTAATTGTCTCTCCAGTATCTGCTCCTAGACAGGTATCTTGGGAAGGATCTCTGATGTGGGCACATCATCGTGTGATCTGCATCTACTTCACCTCAGGCTCTGATTTCACAAGCCTAACAAAACTGGATTGACTCCACGATGGATTAACAGACTTCTAGCAAAACCAACTGGTGCTACAGGAAATGTGGTGACACAACAGGTTCAGCTTGGTCCTGATCACATGCACTCATCAGAGGATTCATTGGTGCTTTCAGTAGGAACAGGGTGCTGCACACTCTCTCCTGAGTGGAGCTTTTTGGGTTCTCTTCACCAAAATGGGTGAATTTACACTGTGCCTGGTTTAAGCTTCCTTTGGCTCCCCTCAGGTGAGCTGTTCTCATTTCCTCCCCTGGCTGCTGTGGCTGCTGAGTTTAAGCAGCCATTGTACCTCATCTGAAGGACAGAGTAAGAAGTAATGGACTGGTCTAGAATAGACAAAGAGGAGAAGTTTAAGAACAAATTGAAAGTTGTCTCCTTCCGTATTTCTAAAAGCAAATCTCATCATTCACAACAACAACAAGAAGAGTGGGATAGACCCCTTCCTTCAGGATGGCAGCGTGAGCTGGGGTAAAGGTGTTTGCAACCACCCAGCTGCTAGCAAGGGCCTGTGCTTATTTATGAAACTCACCTCGTGTGCACGTGGCACAGAGGATGGATACTGCTTGAATTCCAACATCCACAGTGTACATTGAGGCTTGTCCCAGCATGCTGCAAAGGAGGTAGAAGTCTGCAGGAGTTCTTTGCTGACAAGGGCTAGGAATTGAACAACTGATTAGAAATAGCTGCTTTTTTTTTTTTTTTCAGCAACAAAAACTCAGTTTTAACCTGACGGCAACAGAATCCTGTTGTATAAGGAATCTGCTGCTCCCAGCCTCTGCTCATCACCATTGTGGCTCCTGTTCTGGGAGGTTTGTGTTTGCTGCCCACACGTATTGGTCTGCACAAGCCCACACAGAGCCGTGGAGGCAAACAGAAGTGGCTGCACGAAGCAGAGGTGCAATACCACAAATCCTCCTTTGTGATATCCCTGGAGACTGGGAAACAAATCATACAAGGGAAAAACAGTCCTTCCCTTCCATTTTTCTTTTTTATGTCTTAGTATGGCCTTTAATTGCGCAGTCATCTGCCTAAGGAGTTTGCCTGGTAGGAACGCTGTGACTTCGATTCACAGTGCTGGAGCACCAGGTTATAACAGTGAGGTTTCAACGAGCAAAGAAAGAGAGGAGAATAGTTCATGGTGTATCACACATTTTAGAAAAACAGAAACTTCCAAGAGTGTCAGAACTGTTCCCCTCTCGTTGCTCTGACTCTTCAAATTTTTCTCTTGCACCAAAATAGACTATTTGTTTATTACAGCAGGAACTAATATTTTCCCTGTAGCCAGTTAAAAGAAATACATCCTCTTTGTGGCTTTGAAAATCCCTACAGGATTATGAATGAATACTTCAAGAGTGTATTATAAATTCAGACATGTCTATTGGGCTTTCAAGTATCACAGCGGGAGCTTCTTACTGAGGCAACCTGAGGGTAAAGGCTTTCCCACCTTTCCAAAGTGACTCCTCCCACAAAATTTTCTTGGGCTGAAGTTAAAAAAAACACACCACCACCCTACCTAGTTCAGCTTCTTAGAGCCACTTCATTCTAAGCAGAACTGAATATAGATATAATTTAGTACAATCACATCCCCAGACGCTGCTCTGGAGCCTGCTCGGTTTTCCTGTCACTTGCAGTACCTTGCACACTCTCTAATGCAGGCTGTTGTTTGAAACCAATGCGCTTTTTATTTTAAAGTCTAAGCAGGCTGGGTGAGGAGCTCGTTTGGCAGCACGTGCTGTCCTAGATGTGCTCTGAGCACCTGTCATTATCCAAATTCCGCTGCAGCTCCCGTTTGCCAACTGGCAGCGTCACAGGCTGTGACAGCGCTCACAAAGTGGGATTAGACATAGCCCATTTCTCCCGTCCCCTGCTGCGAGTGCTGAACCAGCAACTTTGCCATGTTTTGATCAGATGCACTCAGCACTGACATATAAATCAGGGACAGTGCTAAAGGGAGCGGGGAGCAATCAGCAACAAAGAAGCAAAATCAAGGGCAACTTGGAATGAGAGAATGGGACTAAAGAGAGTTTTAAAAGCACATGGCTTTGAATCTATATGTACTTACTTCTAAGGGGGATGAGGGGTGTTGCTGCCTTCAAAAGAATTCACATTTTTTCAGGCTTTTGAATGCACATCACCCCCAGAAAAAACCTCCAGTGGGCTGAGCCTGAGAATGAACTACGAGACGAAAATGAGTTTTAGCTGGAAACTGAAGGGCAGTTGTTAAGAAGTCCTGTCAGACAGTCTTTGAAATTTAAGAACCACCTGCAGCAACTGGTGTAGGTGGTACTTGTAATGCTGCGCATGATGCTGCCTTAATGGCTCGGCAGATGTGCATGGGTGTAACTTCTTCAGAGAACCAGAAAGGCTCAGAGACATAAAAACACCGTCTGTAGGGCTGTCAGCTCGAAGGACAGGACATTACCAAGAAAAGGTCAAAGAGGATGGTGATCTTCCAAGGATTTTACTTGGTCTGTGAAATATCAGAGAAGAAAAGCTGGTGTCAGGGTGCTCCAGTGTTGTACCAATGGAGAAAGATCTGGGATTGGCAACTGTTCTTGAAATACACAGAAACAGAGCAAGGAGATGAGGAAACCTGTTGTGTCTGATCATGTCTAGTGCCCAGGTGTATGTTCCTAACACTTCACTAGCAGCTTTGTGGGAGTTGCAGCCATTAAAGAAATCATCTTTCAAAGAAATGTTTTTGAGCAAGAGGAATGAAGAAAACTTCCAGAGCAAGACATACTTGTTCCTGCATTATGCTGCTGTGCCATTTGCCATGCTGCAATTACAGCTAAATCTAAGGATCTGTAGAAATTCTGACTGTCTAAACTCTTCCTTTAAAACACAAAAACCCTTGGATGCAGAAGAAAAACATGCATATGACAATACACACACACACTCCCAAATTCTTGCACATGTACTCAATTTTAAACATGTACAGAATTCTCTCAAGTCTCTTGAAGTACTATTTAAATATGAAATAAATAATGTACGCAGGCACCTTTGCAGGACAGTGGTCTAAGACACAGCTGCTCCTCAAGCACTTCACAGTACAGTCTGGGGCTGAACTTTGGGAAGGTGTAAGAAAGGAGCCTGCAGATCAATGACATGGCTCTGTGTGATTTAAAATCAGCACAGCAAATGACAGGAAAACCCTACAATTTCATCCAAGCTTGACTAGTAGGCAAAAGCCTACTCTTAGTTTTTCTGTTTTGTAGTGAAATTCTTGGTCTGAATCCAAGATTTCTACATTTCCATTGATAAAACTGAAGACCAGCTTTGTCTGATGCTCTCTGTCTGGCTTATTAAACCTGCTAATTTCTATTTATAACTATAAATATAGAGATCATAACCCAGGTCAAGCATTTTCTGAAATTCCCTGGTGTAGACTCACACAGTACAATACAACCCTTAGTTTTAGTTGGCAGAAACAAGAATGAAAGCAATAAGATCTTAAGCAGTTGAAAAAACAAGATTGTTATCTCGGTTTTTCAATGCTATTAGTGAGAAAAGTAGCCAGCAATATGTAGGTCATCATCAGTAGCTGCTTTGGTAGCCTGTGAACAATTTAAAGGAAGGAAGAGGTTTCTCTTTGTGGTTGAATAAGTTACTCTATATCCATGAAGGAGCTGTGCCTCACCCCCAAAGGGAGCAGCATTATCAGCAAATGAATGAACAGGGCACTCTGTGTTATGCCAGTAGCACTGTCTTTGAAAACAAGGGAGACAAGGAAAGCAGATTCAGTGTGGCTTTTATTTTCCTGTCTGCCATTGTAACGGAGCCCCTCCATTAACTCATTCTTGTCAGGCTGAATTGAAAGTGACACTTAATAACTTACACCAGCATCTGCTCCCACTCCTGCAGCAGCCACAGGGCTCTGCAGTGCCTGTGCAC
Source organism: Lycocorax pyrrhopterus obiensis (assembly GCA_014706295.1). Lineage (NCBI taxonomy): Eukaryota > Metazoa > Chordata > Aves > Passeriformes > Paradisaeidae > Lycocorax > Lycocorax pyrrhopterus. The sequence goes on along the minus strand of JACSVZ010000003.1, from coordinate 12,806,254 downwards.
AGACCTGCTGGGTGGGAAGAGGTAGGAACTGATGCTGCTAAAGCACTCAGCACAGCTGGAGAGAAACACGGATGTGCCCATGGGCCAGCCAGCTCCTCTTTAGGTCACCTGGAATCTCCAGTTCCTACCCATGCACTGGTGACAAATCTGCTGAGTATAAATATTCTGCTTCAACCAAGTTATCGAAACTTCATTCCTTGCTGACAGCACCCCACTCACTTCATTAAGCTGCAGTGAGATTTCCCAGCAGACAGGAGCTGGATCTGAGCTAGAAAAGTAATGGATGTTTCTCTTTTACAGCCACGCACAATGACTGACCCAGATGATGGCAGTGCACTGCAGACGAGGCCATCACCTGGATCAGTCACTGTGCAGGAGGTCAGCAGCTCTGCAGTGACCAGGGAACCTCTGCTCAGCTGCTGTGGCAGGAGCAGCGCTGCAGTGAGGCTGTGCCAGGCACCGACCCTGCACCGGGCACCGGTGTCACACCGGGCAGGGCTGTGCCAGGCACCGACCCTGCACCGGGCACCGGTGTCACACCGGGCAGGGCTGTGCCAGGCAGTGACCCTGCACCGGGCACCGGTGTCACACTGGGCAGGGCTGTGCCAGGCACCGACCCTGCACCGGGCACCGGTGTCACACCGGGCAGGGCTGTGCCTGGCACTGACCCTGCACTGGGCACCGGTGTCACACCGGGCAGGGCTGTGCCCAGCAGTGACCCTGCACTGGGCACCGGTGTCACACCGGGCAGGGCTGTGCCTGGCACTGACCCTGCACTGGGCACCGGTGTCACACCGGGCAGGGCTGGGCCTGGCACTGACCCTGCACTGGGCACCGGTGTCACACCGGGCAGGGCTGGGCCCGGCAGCCGCAGCTCCGGCAGCGAGGGCTCCGACCAGCTCCTCACTCCCCTTCCAATCCCTCGGACAGCTCACGGCACTGCCGCTCTGCGCTGTGGTATATGGGACATGTGACGGCATGTGGCACCGCGCCACCCGGGACATGTGATGGCACGTGTGGCACATGATGACACGTGATGACATGTGACACGTGGCGTGTGACATGTGGCATGTGACCGATCTCATGCGGTGACATGTGACACCAGGTCACACAATCTCCTTGCGCTACTGCAGCCTGGAGCACGCTCGCTCCATCAGCCACGCCCGAGCTCTGCCCGAGCTGTGCGAACAAAGCTGTGGCACCACTCGGGCACTTGCCCTTGGGCTTGTCCAGGGCACCTTTCAGTGCTCAGGTCCAAGCACCAGATCCATTGCTGATTTCAGAGAGAGCCTGGACTGGGTCATTATCTGCCGTTGTTAACGAGATCTATCACACCCCTCAGCCCAACTGGTCAGCATTAGCATTTGCTCACAGCATCACCTCTGGTCACATTCCAGCAGCAGAGACTGCTGGTGCCAAACTGTGTTTAGTCCTCCCGTCAGTGAGCGGGACAGCAGGTTTTGGTACGCTCACTTTATTCCCTCTGTCAGGTAGGACAAATCCTGCCTTTAATCGTCCCCTGATCTCAATGAACTCTTCTGTCTGGAGCGCTGACGTGTCACAGGATTGCCACAGTGATGGGCTCGCAAACCTTCTGGCTGATTTTTTTCATGTTGTCCTGGTGCCACTTTTTGTGCTGTGGTTCATCTTCACCTGTGCCCTTTTCTGAATGGAGTACAGGGAAGAAAACCCTCAAAAGTGGGACATATTTTCCCAGTGATAATCTTCACTGTTTCACTTTCCTTCCTTTTCCATCCCTCCCCTTATTTCAGTAGATTCTTTTGCAGTGGCCTAGATTTAACATCCTTTTACAGCTGATTCTTGTGGCTGCAAAGCCCTGCTAATATCACATTGTACTAGTCAGAAAAAATTATTTAGGGCAGAGAGAGTGTTTTTGGGCTGTGTTAGGACACAAATATCTTGAGACAGAACTGTAACTCAGGGGTGCTGCTACAGTGTGAATGGTAGCAGGAAACTAAACATTTATGTCCATATCTCTGCCACTGTATAGAGAACGGGGAGGGTAAATGTGTCTAGAATGTGATGGAAACTATTTACTCCCTTCTGATTCATAATCACTCTATTCCCCTTTGTTTTTTCAGACATCACCCACTTCCTCACTTTCCTTCTGTAACCCCTTTCCTCAGCCTTTCTATACCTTTAATATTCTTGCTGCTGAATTATTGCTGTATTGTTCACAGCTGCTCACCATAGCAGAAGGTAACAACAGTAATGATCCGCTGAAACAATTCTTAAAATCATTAGCTAAAAGCTCTGGTGCTCCAAAGCAGCCTAAAGAGGACAATTCCCAACCATGGCAGCCGTAAGGCCATGCATGAGTCTGTATTTCTGTTCCACTGGCCACAAATCCAGCAAAAGAGGTTCCTGGTTTCCCTTGAGCAGCCGCTAATTTCCGTGTGTTCGTCACGGATCACCATCTGTGCCGTTCTGCTGATTCAGTGTTTGCATGGCTGTGCTCTCTACCAGACCTTGCAGCGATTTTGAAAGCAAAACCAATGAAAAACAAACCTTGCTTCTACTTTTTTCCTCAGTTGCTATTTTTAAACCAGAAAATGTCACAGTTCTGCTTTGGGACACAACCAAAATAAAGCAGTGATTCAGAAGAAAATAATAAAGGGGCCAAGAATAAGGGAATGAGGATTTCTGCAATCTGTTCTAACAGGACACAGAACCACAGGGTAACAGTATGCGGAGGCGAAAAAAAAAGAAAAAAAAAAGCCTTGTTTGAAGAACTTGCAAGTAACTCAAGAGCTGCGGTTCCCTTCCCCTCAGTGCAGTGACTGTATCATCAAAGGGCTTTTTGCATCCACAGCATTCAACAAACGAGCTTGAGAGTCTCAGGAATTTAGATAGCATCCTCTTCTCGGGGTTTGAATGGGGCCTGCTGGATGTGATACTGAGCTTTGTTCCCCGGTAAGCTAAAGATCCTTTTCTCTGTTAAAGTGAGGGTGTGTGAGCCTGAGAGGCTGTGTCAGAATGGATGATCTCAGCTCCTTGAGTGGCTTCCATTGTATGGGCTACTCATCCCTCACAGGCTGATTGCATTTCTTCTGTCCTGACACAGGGAGCCCCTCTGCAGCACAAACAACACCAGAATAAATAAACACGAATATTAATCATTCCTGGCCTCGTAACTGGTGAGTGTTGCAGGGGACCTGTGTGAAAATGATGACAAGCAGTGCAGGGAGGGTGGAAAGAGGCATTTGTCTGCATGGGTGTCACTTCTCTGTGCTAAATGATTTTGGACAAAGGAACATTTAATCCTCAGAGCTCACATATCTGAGCAGCATCTGATTCGTGGCTGAAGTGGGGTGGACAGGACGGGCGCTCGGCACTTTCAGAGTATTTTCAAGGAGAGAATCATTCTGTCCCTGTTTCAGAGTATGACCAGAAAACCTCAGATTAATCTCCCTGGGGACTCAGACTGTCTGCACCAGAGTGGGTCAGTCATTAATTACTTTCCAAACTCTTTGCAGCGTTACAAGGAGAAAACCTTTCAAACCTCTGCTCTCAGAATGGTCTATTCCCTTATTCTCTCCTCCAGCTGCATGTGTGAAATACAAATTTGTGCAGGACAGGAAGGGCTGTTTGGCAGGGATATCACACCCATGAGGTACATCTTGCGTACCTTGCTGACTATTATTAGAATGATTTAGGAAACAGATTAATCAAAGCAATTTAAAGTGATGTTTGCCAATAAGGATCAGAAGCCTCTTAAACCCCCCATCCAAACAGCCAGTTTGAGCCTCTGCCGTTTACTGTCTGACTCCATCCGAATTTCTCTTCTCCAGAAACACTCCAGAAAGGCCACGGCCGTCCTGCAGGCACAGCCCGGAGGTGCAGCCGCTGTCCCCGGGCAGCGGGAGGAGGCCGGGCTCAGACACATCTGTCTGCAGAGGTGTCGCACTGCACTGGGTTTTCTGCCTGCACTCGTCTCCCCAGCTGTGCAGCTGAGCTGAGACCGCTCGGCCTCACTGCACACACTGCAGGTTACGGATACAAATCCTGCCACAAACAAACTTATTTTGCCTGCAAACAGCTGGAACTACCCTGTCTCCAGCAGAACTGCAGGAGCAGAGAGCGATCTCAAAAGCAAGGCTGAAGAGTTCGCAGGTTCTGCTATGGTAACTCCAGGATTTGCTGGCTTTTTCTGATTGTAACTCCGAGGCTGAACCAGTGAAGTATCTTTGCATTAATATCCTCATTTTAACTGTAGGGAAACAAATGAAATGAAGTCACATGTGCTAAGCCAGGCAGTAGAAGAAGCATTTCTTACCTATAGGACTTGACGAAGAGCTAGTTTCAACAGAGCTTGACTCAGAACCTTCCAGCTCACATCTGTGGCTCCACAGGGGCAGGAAAATCTTCCTATGAATTGTCTTCTTGAATTATTTTCTGCTCGTAGTAAATCAGTGCCTCTCCCTTATCTCTGGAGCTCTTTATCCGGGGTGCTTAGCCTGCCACCTTCCAGGCTGCATTGGCCACTCTCTGTCAAAAGTTTGTACCTTGAAAAATAAAATGCACCTGACTGTTAGTACAGATCTAGGTAAGTAAACAAAATATCTTTCTTCTTCTTAAGAGGTTTGGCTGTGTAATCAAAAGTTATTCGGTACCTGTTTAGCTTCAGTGCTGGCTAACAAAAGGCAGATTCCACACCCTCCTGGAAGAAAGATCAAAGGCTTTTTTGGCATTAATGTGTGTCAAGCAAAAACCCCAAATATTTAATCAAGAGGGAACAAAACCTTAAGACTCACGCAGCTGTGAGCATTTTTATAGATTTTCACAGCTCATATTTGAATCATATCTAAGGGTTTGTTACCGTATACGTGAACAGGATTAGTCAGGTGGCAAAGGGTGGGATTTTCAAAGTGTTTTTAAAACTGCCACCGACTCGAATGGGGCCCAGGTTGGGACAATAGGGGAAGAGCTGTTAGAGGCTGTCACTTCTGAAAAAGCATTTAATGTGATGGAGAGTGATTATGACTCACAAACACAAGGAATGCTTTAGAGGGAGCCAAAAAGAAAAGGATGCACCTGACTGGTTTTGTAAGGCTGGGTACAAGTGATACAATAATTCTTTCACAACCCAAAGGGCAGTCAGCTGATATCCTGAACCTGAAGATTTGATTGCCCAGCTTAAAAAACACAATGCACTTGTCACACAATCACCCTAAACAATTACAACAATGTTTTATTTTCATTGCAGTTGTGCTAGTGAGCCTTGGTGCTGGATCAGAACCCACTTTGCAGTGACCCAGCGCACACAGAAACCCCGGGGGTTCTTTCCCCAGAGACTTTATGGAAGATGATGGGCAGGAAAACCACACCTGGCCACTGATACTGGCCACCACCACAAGAGGCAATCCCAGTACACCAGGTGTTTAACTAATGCTGGTTTTGTACAGACACCACGGCACAGGAGACGTTTCCAAGGGTATTACAGGGATTACACTGCAATTACTTAGGAGATGTTTCAGAGATGCTCCACCTGCTGACAGAGGTAACACAAACAAAGCCAAAGGGGCTTAACTGAAAAATAATAATTAAGTGATAAAGGTGACATCAAAAGGAGCAGCTGTGGGTATGACACCCAGCTGGTGCAGGAAAGGCATTGGGTAACAGAATCCACAAAGAGCCTTGGGAGTGTTTGAAGTGGTGGAGAAGGGGCACCTTGCAAAGGGGGGACACAAGCACGGTGCCACAGCACAGTGCAGCCCAGACATCGGGAGAGAATCCCTGCAGCAACGTGTTGGTGAGAAAGCTGGGATAAGATGGAGTTCACTGGTATGGGCAGAAAGAGGTTTTACCCACCAAGACACAACATGAGGAATCTGCATTTCACCCAAGACACAGGGCAGCAGAGAAGGATTTTAGCTGTGCTTTATAAGCAGCAGGTTAAGACATCACATACGACTTGGATGTGATGATCCAGGGAGAAAAAGCAAGGCAAAAATAGAGTTCAGGCTGTTCACCCAAACTTTGGTAAGGATGGAAAACAAAAAAGAAGTACCAAAGTTTCTAGGCAATCATCAGAAACCAATGTGGAGATTTCAAACTGGATAGGGAGGGACCATCCTATGTAAAAGCTAAAAAGAAAAACCAACTAAAAAATTCACATTCTGGTTAAAAAAAAAAAAAATGGAAATGGAATCAGGCGATGATTTCTGTTTTAGCCACCCAGCCTTAGCAATACCAGAGTTGCCATCTTCCTGTCCATCACAGGACAATTGCTTATGCTTATGCAAAATCATTAATTGCGAAAGAACCTTTCAAGTGCTGATGAGATCAAGTAATACAAGGCTATGACTGAAAGCCTAATCTTGCATATGAGGCTTTAATTACAGTGATGATGCACGAAGTGGAGACAATCATCCTGCTCACGTCTCACAGTCACAGCTGGACTGTGTGGAGGACTGGCAGTTAAAAAAACATTATTTATTTAACTGTGCAACTGGTGCATTTACTGTGGAAATCAGTGAGCCAGGGAAAAAAAAAAGCAGGAGATTCTGTGCAATTTGTAAGTGTCTACTTTCAAAGCAAACCGCATGAAAAATTCATTTAAATATTTTGGAGTGAAATGTTCAGGTGATGAAAATTGGGGAATCTCCTACAAAATCAATGAAGCTTTTCATCAGTTGAATGTGCTTTGGTTACCTCTTTACCCTTCTCTTTTCTTTTTCCTCAATATAGTTGAAACCCAGTATTATTTATGTGGACTGCATAATGCCCCATTAATTGAGAAATCACCTGGCAGATGAAATATTAATGTGGATAAAACCAACAAAAAATTACCTGCTAGAAAAATCTTGTTTAACAAATACTTGTGTGAAGTGCTCAGCTTCTTAGAACATAGACGATGTTGAGAATTTTTATTATTCATTATTAAAAATGATGAAAAGAAGAGATATTTCTCTCTTAATCCATCAAAGCCCAAAAGGAATCTATGTTGTACAGAAAGGGAATAGAAAAACGTAAGTTATATTCCCTAGAATGAGGTCAATGTTCGTTCTTGGAGATCCAGAAAAGGCACTTTGAAGCACTTAATTATGTGTGGGAAATGATCTGCAGAACTGCAGAAGGAGAAGGAAGACAGGACGTGTGCCAAGGTCTCAGCAGCACTTCAGGTGTCCATGGGGCTGCACACTGAGTGCAGCGTTTTCAGAGGAGAGAAGGACAAACATTCGTCCAGCATCCACAGCAGCTCGCATCTGAATTTGTAATTGCCCCAGTTACCAACCAAATTACCTGCCTGCATAGGTAATTAGGAGATCTTCGTACTTCAGCTTGCATTTTTGTGGTGCTGACAGCTTTCCTCAGGATGGAAAACACTGCCTGCTTCTAACAGCACCTCCACTCAGCACGGGAGCCAGAGCAGCCGGGCCCTGTGTCCTCACTGAACACAGACCCACTTCTTCTGGGTTTGCTCGCCCTGTCTGATGCGCCTGTAGCCTGCCCTTTATCCTCCCTGCATGGCCGCTTGTGAGCAGATCAGAATATTGATCACAGCTGACACTGATTTAGCTCAGTCATTATGTCCAGAGCAGTTTCTATTCGGAGGAAAGGCAACAGAAGGTGGGAGGCTGCTTCAGCCAGCGTGGAAAGACAGCACAGGAGCCATGAGTGGGTGCAGGAAACCAAAGCTTGGGTGGAGCAAAAAGAAAGGGGCAGGGTGTGAGCTGAGATGATGGAGAAGCTGCAGGCAAGGGTGACACATTGTGTACAGTTATTACAGTGCTTTAATTACCCCTCATGCCTGACATTCCTCCAGCAGGGCTGCCAGGGGCGGGGGCTGATGGGTGGAAAGGGGCATCCTCCCTTCCCACCCTTGTGCAATCCAAACCACAGCAATAACCGGTGACTCCTGGAGATAAAGCCCTTTCACTGACTCCTTCCTGCTCAGCCCCAGCTGGGCTTTCTCCGGGTGTTCTGCACCTCCTGAGTCCACGACACTGCTCTGTGGGAGCCAGAGCACGACAGACACACGGGGTTTGCAGGTATTAACATCACTGAGCCCAGCCTTTCTCGTCCATCCTGCGCTCACCAGCGGGGTGTGGCCTAATTCACCGGCGGAGCAGTTTAAGGGAAAAATAGAAACATGGGCCACTTTTTCCTTCTTCTCACTAAAAACTCCTAACTGACAGGAAAAGATGCTTTTCCAGGCACTGCATCAGCCTTGTTTCTGGCTGGCACAGGCACTCCCAAAGCACGGTGACCAATCACACACTGTGCCAGGATCAGGAACAAAAACAACTTCATTTTTTTTTTAAAAAACCCTCAAATAACCCACAGCATTTCAATAAAATAAACTATGGTCACCTCATTTCCTACATGATTTAAAGATTTGTATTTGGGGAGCAAGAGCCAGAATAGAATTTGTAAAGTTGCCTTATAATTTATTATTTTCTTTACCAGAATGATTTACTGTGCTGATGGTATCAGCTGCCTCACATCTCTTTTGTAGCTGTCTGATTTTTAGGAGCTGGGCAGAGCACAGACTGAAATTCTTGAGGGAGATTTCTTAGATAATCTATGGAAAATGATAGATTTTGGCAGATGAATCAAACTCCTCCAGCAAAAAGGTGTGACCATAATGCAGAATCTCTAGATTATATATATATATATATATATATGAAGAACAAAGAGAAGTTGTACTGTAACACCTGAAGCTGAGGTGCAATAACTGCTCCATGAAATGCTAAACTGGGGATGTATGTTGCAATCCTATTGTCACAGACAATGTCTGTTATTTTTATTGCCCGTGATACGAAGTTTAGATTGCTCCCAAACGTCATCAGAGACACTGTTTTATGAATGATTACAAAATAAGAAAACAAAATGCCAGTCACCCAATGACATGTTGTATTTTATAAAATATGAGAATTCCATAAGTCACCAGGCACTCACATATCTTCAGTACCCCACGCTCTAATCTCTTCCAAGCACCTTCCATTCAACCTCCCCTCCAAAAGCCACATCCCTCCTTTTGCTCTGCCTTAGTTTTACTCCTGCATTTTGGACTGGTAATTCAAGGCTTTGCTCTCATCAGGTTTATGAAGATGAAAGAGCCAGCACAGAGGTGAGATATAGTCTTGCCCTGATACAAAATAAAGCTGGTTCCTCTACCCACAGGAATCCAGGAAGATGTGGGAGCCTCGGCAAGATATCAGCTCGCTCCATGAGAGCTAACAAGTCCAGTGGCCTCATGAGTGTTCTGGAACTGGAGCGCACCGGCCAGATACCATCAGTGAGCTCCAACTCGTTCCTGAGAGACAGGGACCTCTCCTGCCGTGTTCCCAAAGCGCCTGTGGGAACCTCTGCTCCATGCAGATCTGAGCTGGTGGGAGTGGTGGATCAGAAAGCTGTGGTAAATCTGACATCTGTGGTGGATCTGAAAGCTGTGGTGGATCAGAAAGCTGTGGTGGATCAGAAAGCTGTGGTGGATCTGAAAGCTGTGTCCACGGGGACACAGAAAACAAATAGAAACCAACCATTCCTTTCCTAACATGAACAGCTCTAATTAACACGGGAATTTGTTCTGCTGGTTGTTTTTGTTGTCTTCAGAAATTACTTCTGCAAACAAGCAAAACAAAAAGGAGAGACCTTCCTTGTGAAAAAAAAAAAAGAAAAAAATTGACTACACAGTTTCTTGAAGTGCTGCTTGTACATTTAAAGTGCAAACAATGTTCTGGAACTTTTTTTGTGCTTTAAATGAATAAGCCTGCCTTGAAATATGATTTAAAATACTAAGCCTGCCTTGAAATATCAATGTACTCAATATTTACATGGTGAGAGTTTTATGTATTGCCAGACTGTGACGATTGAAAAGGATACTTTGTCATTTACATTTACGGCACTACTCACAGACTACAACTATTTGAGTCCTGCGTGGTTTTGAATAGATAAAATGGAAAAACAAGCCATGAAGCACTCTTTGCAGTGACCCAGGGTTACTGTGGAACTGTGGTGTGAACTGTACACTTCTACATCAGTCACAAGCAGATTCTGTACTTGTTAAAATCGGCTGCAAAGCTGGCACTAGTGCTTCAAAAAGACTACTTTAGGAAAAATACATAACAGTGGAGCCCCTGCAGCTCCGGGTTTGGTTCTGGTTTGGTTTTTTAAACGCCGTAGCTTGCGGAAGGAAGAGATCTCATTTACTGAAATATTGCCTTTTGGTGTGTGTATGAAACAAGAGGTTGGGCTCCAGAGCAGGTCAGCACAGAAACAATCGTACATTTCAAAGGAACCTCCTGCAAGGCCAAGGAGCTTTTTGTTATGCAAACGACCCCAACTTGTTTGTTTTTGTTGATGTTTTCAAATGCCAAGCTGTAGATATGTCTGTTGTGTTAAACACATCAAACAGGGAGCCAGAACATCAGTCCCCTGCATTCTGAGTTCTGCTGGAGACACGGGTAGTTTGCTCAGGGCTGCATTTCAAACAGCAGCTCTTTGATGCTTTAAATGCCCGGCCGAGGAGCCCCCACTCAGGCAGGGAGGTGGGAACAGCAGTCAGAGGGCGATCCCTCGCAGGACGGGAACATTAACGGGGGCTGCCAAGCTGAGACAGCTTCTGCCTCAAAGATCGCTTCGAACCGGTACCAAAACACAGACAAACCCAAAAACTGCCGCTGCCACTGCTGGCATTGAAACCCCGCACTGCTTCTGGGAGGGACAAACGGGAAAATGAAGCTCTCAGCAGTCCGGGAAGGGAATCCCTGCATGGCCGTGGGCTGTGGCTGCAGCAAGGCTGGGGAGTGCCGGGCCCTGGGCGGGTGTGCCCGGGACGGGGCACCCTGTACTGCCCAGGGGACAGCCCCGAGCTGGACGGAGCTCGGACAGCGAGCACAGCCACAGCCGCAGCTGCCTCAGCGCAAGGTCACTGCGGCGCCTGCAGCCCTCTTGAGCCTTATGGCTCCCAAGGTGAAAAAAAGAACCATTAGTCTGATTTCTGGGCTCCAGAGTTCTCAGCAGGTGTAGATTTGAGTGCAGAATTTGTAAGATGGAAACATCAGCCAGAACAGAGTTCTCAGAATAAGTTCTGAATTATTACTTTCATTACTTTGTTTTTCTAGGAAACACATAATATCTATAGATAAAATGCGTCTCTCTGTTGGTTTTTTTTTTTCTTTCAGAGAGTATCTGATCCAGTGAGCACTCACTCTGGCTGTGACTCTGCTTTGTGTGGTGTGTCATGCCTGGAGCCCCGGGGAGGGGAAGACAACCTCACCGTTGTTCCATTCCATCCTATTTCCAACCTCTGCCTGCACAGGGCAGGGCGGCTGCTGGGCAGCAAGGGCTGAAATAAACACCCGGACTCAGCCCAGTCCCAGGCTGTTCTCTGCTTCATCCTCTACGTGTGGCAATGCCCCAGTGCCATCGAGGCTTCCTGGAGCACTTAATAAAAGCAGAATCTGCTCCATGAAGTGCCTTGTTCAGAGGTCGCTCACCATCAGCAGTCAGTCCGTGTGGAGCCAAATCTGGAAGTTAAAAAAAGGAGTAGAGGACGTGCCTCCTTCTGCCTTAAATTTGGTTTTATCATATCCTGCAAATGAAGGGCTTTGAGGAATTTTCAAAACTGATCAAAGAGCTGTGTAATACATCCCTTCACAGTCCAGACTCTGTGGGCTCTAAGGGTGGAATTTTCAAAGAAATATGCAGAAGAACCTGTTGCCCCAGATAAGTTAATTAACAAAACCAGTAATGGCTGGAATTCTGAATTTGATTATTCTTCAAACCTTCTCTTGCCACTCACTGCGTTCATACATTGGCAACTTCAGTTTATCAAAAGCTGTAACACTGTAACACTCTCCTAATTGTGTGAGATACTGTGCTTAAAGCTAGATAATCAGATCCACTCTAAATATTGATACAGTTGGGCAGGATAACCAGGGAAGCATGGAATCAAAACCCTGAATGCCTTCCTGTATCTGTGAGGAGAGCAGAGGGTCAGAGCAGTGCAGTGGAAACCAAACTCCTGGGCACCAGATTAGATTGATGTGCGAAAAATAAGCAGTTGAGTTTGTGCATCTCTAGCCTTAGGACTCAAACAGTGCAACTCCCCTGAGGAATTTTCTCCTTCCTCCTCTCCTATGGCTCTGTTCTCAGCATCTTTAGCCTATTTACTACCTGTGCTCAATTTTCTCTCTCCTGTCTTTTCTGGAGGAGCTCACAGATTGCAAAGTTTCAAATCTCTCCATATGGACACACTCAGTCAGTGTTTACTTTCTTGTGAAATTTGCTATCAAAGACAACCCTACAGCATTCAAGATTCAGAAGTCTCTTTCCCACAGTTCTCCTTGTTAGATATGCAAAGGAGGTCCTTGAAGAGCTATTACAGAGTGTGAAAAGAAACATAAAATTTGGTGCACTCTTGATGTTCCTGTCTCAGCACCGAGACTGAAACAAAGCAAAAAGCGACTCCCCTCCAATACTACAGCCTCTGCTGTCAATACCATGATTCGAATGTTATCAAATTACTGTGGCGATCACAGGCCAGTTTCAAAATTTGTTTATAGCACCACAAAGAGTCAAAATCAGTCTCCTTTGTAATGCAGTTGTCAGTGCAGCATTGCTATAGCTGGGAGCAACTCAGGATATGAGGAAGCCAGGCTGAGGGCAGGTAGAATGTTTCTGTCAGACCAGCTGGGTACAGCTGGGAAAAACTCGCCAGCTTTGAGGCATACAAACCTCTCCTCAGGCTAAAAGCTTTGGAGTGAAAGGTGGGGGCTTTTTCCCCCCTGTTTTATCAATTGATCAAATGTTCTTTGTCCCTTTCCTGTTTTTTATTTCACACAGACATTAGTCTCAGATAAAAGAACTATAAAATAATAAATATACAAGACAGAACCAAACAATGCCTGTCTTCCACAAAAGCGCATTTTTAGGTTTAAGGCACCTGCTCAGAACTGGCAGTCTCTTCTTGACAGTCTCCTGTGTTCATCAGCGCCTTTGGTAGCCCAGAACTTTGAACCTCTGTTTCTTACCGCAGTCTTTACCCAAAAAGAGAGATAAAACACAAGTTTTGAAATATCTTTTCGTTTCTGTGGAACAAAAAAAGCTCAAAGCAGTGGCAGGTAGCGGCCAGTAGCACAGAGAGCTGTGTGTGGGCAGATTAGAGACTGAAGGGATGGGATCACTCGAGAGGAGGGGAAGAGAAGCCAGGCACATGCAGATGATGAAAGACTGATCAGCAGTGGAGGAGAGGGGAAGGGGAGCAGAGGTGCTGATCAGTGAGGAAAGGAGCAAACGAGGTGCACAATGTGGGCTCCACTCCAGATGTTGCTGCTCCTCGTTAGCTCCCGGGGATGCTGCAGGGCTGAGCCCCTCCGGAGAGGCAGAGGCAGGAGCAAAGATGGGAACTGACTGAAGAATTTCTGAGGAGCTGCCTCGCCAGCAGGAAATGCAGATTTATTAATGCTGAGCGTTTTGCAATAAATACGTGTTCTCAAAAAGCCTAAATACACTAAAAAAATCCCCAAAATAAATCTTCATTCCAACATTATCAACATCCAGTATTTTTGAATTTCATTTTGAAATGACAGGTGGTTTTGCAGCATACTGGGCTTTGTCCATTCTAACATAGCAGCACATTTTGAAAATATAATTGAAATCGTTTCATTCGCTGATATTTTTTCCCTGCATCATGAATTTATGTCACATCAGGATTTTCAAAAAATGCTCTGATGTGGAAAAAAAAAATCAAAATAATGACTTTTCCTGCAGCTCATGCCTTCCCTGAGATAGGAAGTTTGATTCAAAGCATACACTGAATTTAGTTGGACACCCATTGACTTCAGTGGAGCAGATCTGTGAGGAGATCTTGAAGAATGGAAGGAAAAAACTAACGACAACAAATTGAAGGAATTCCTCTTTAAGCAATGCCTTACAAACATACACAAGGATCGCTCAGTCCTGCCTTTGATGTACACCTCCCCAAAGCTTTGACTTCGCTACCACAGGAAGAGCAGCGCTGGGCCCCCAAAGCAGCCGGGCAGGACCCCCGTCTGTGCTCGGAGCGCTGGAGCCGCCCGATCACACCCCGCTGCTGCTCTGGGCATCCACGTCTGCACGGCAAGGCCGTGCCAAAGTCCTGCTTTACAGCACGGAATAATCGCGGGCACTCAATTCCGGGGTTTGTGGTACAGCCCCTGGTGGAGTCAAAGCCTCGTTGGTGCTGTTTTCCTGAAATATCCGTTCCACTTCACAAGCAAGACCTGAAGCTACTTGGAACAGCATTTACTGAGCTAAAATCGGCTCTACCAACCCAAGACCTGTTTGTTTCACAGAGCCGAGCCCGTGTCTCTTCTGGATTAACGTGTGAAGATACAGCAGGCTCGAGCTGAACGGACCCAAGGGCAACATGTACTATTGTCTGGACCAAAAATACTTGAAACCCCGTCAATATTAGCACTCAGGCTGATTGTAACTTGTGGCTCCCTGAAAATAAAGCTTTTGTAATGGGGATGTTGATACACCCTTAACGTTACAGCACAAATCACTGAAATACAGTTCAGTCAGCTCCATCAAGGAGTGTTTTGTAAATGAATAATGACTTTGCTTAAAGCTAATCAACATCAAGTGTGTTAAAAAAGATGAAATAGTGCTGGAAGGCAGTGGGAGGTAGAGGAGCCTCAAAGTGCAAACAGGTGCTGATCTCCCTTCAGGGGGGATTGAGTGGCACAGACCTTACAGGGCTGTCACTTCTGATCAAAGCAAGCTCCAAGACCACATAATCACCATCACCCACCTTTTAAAGGATGCCCTGATTTATCATCTGTCACTCTTAATAACTTGGCTACTCTGTTTAAAATACTTAAAAACATTACACGAGGATAACATTTCAAATTTTTTTAAAAGAAATGTGTAAATGTTTTAAACTCAAATGCACTGGAGTTGGTCCTTTGAGGCCATCTGTTGCTGGAGACCACCTGTCATCAAAAGCCCACCTGAGCACGTAACATCCCATCATTACAGAGCCTTCCCCTTGAAGCCAGGGGAGTTAAGGGCTGGGGTGGGCAGGGTGTGTGTCACAGACACTGCTGCTCCTGGGCTCTTCACGCACTCTGGAGCCGTGGAGTGACAGCCAGATGTGAATAATGGCTGCATAATAACAGGCACATGAAATGCTGTTCGGGCAAAATCTGATAAGGGATCTGAACATTCCTGGGCTGAGCCCCTCACATCCTTTTTGCCGTGGTGCTTGCACAGCACTGCTCAAAGTGTCCCAACATGTCAGGTCTCAAGCTAAACCCTGCAAGTACTGAGCTTAATTATATTTCTATTTATGAGACGCATCAGCATTTCACCAAGAAACAAGACTTTTACTGTTGTAATTAGAATTTTGTGGGGTTTTGCCCTGAATCCCATTTTCCCCTGCTGATCTCGTACTCTTACCTCATTAATCTCTCTTCAGTAAATCAAAGTGTTCTGCCAAATACCTTTGCCAGAAAAAAGAAATTTCTGCCTTTCTTTTACCTGTACACAAGCCTGTGGCAAACATCTGGTTCTTGATTTACAGTGTATGTACACACCAACAGAATGCATTTCTTCTAGAATTTTTATCTGATAAATGCCACTGGACATTTCTTCCTCAACAAGTTTCCTATGGAGTGACTGGATTGTTAAAATAACCACATACAGATACTTTTCCTAAAAGTCTGAGATAAGCAAATACCTATTGGGCCTTGACAGTAAAGAAAAATCCTATAAAATTCAACAAATAAAAATACAAACATGATTTCACTAAAATTTAAAATTACTGTGAAAAATAAAGAAGTTTAACATTTGAGATGTTGTCTTAATGACTTTTACTATTATTATCATTTAACTAATATGCAGCCTTCTAAGACAAGAATACAAATCTGTGTTAATTATGAAAAATGCTATATTAAATGAATTGTTCTGAAAATGAGAATATCGCTTTCCCTTAACAGTAATAAGCTTCCAATTCCTTCAGTAGCAATTCAGTATTAAATTGTTAAGATAGCTAGGAGTTATGGGACAGTCAGAAGTACAATTTCTGAATTAATTAATTATTAAGATGTCCTTAAAGCCAATCATTGCACTCTGCTGCATTTACAGTGTACTAGTCCTGAAGTAAAGAAATTAGCATCATTACGTACTTGAAGAATCTCATTTGCTTACCAGTAACCCCCCCAAATAATTCCTGAATAACTGCAAACATGAAATAAAATCTGAATACTTGGTTTACAGCTTAGCAAGAATCTCTTTGTAACGCGATGCATCCAGCCAAGCATTATTTGGCATTTTCATAGAAAAAGGTGCAGTTCTGCCCTGGTGACAATGAAGGCCCTAAGCTGACAATTGAATAAACTCAGAATGGCAGCAGGAGCTCAGCCACTGCTGAACGTCTTTCTTCACTTTTTTTCTCTTCCAGAATCCTGATAGCAGGCTGTAAGAATTCATCATCACTAATGAAAGCAAGTAATATTCTGTAGCCTACAGAAACAGGGAGATGTTTATTTCAGTGCCTAATGCACGTTAGAGCGAAGCCTGAGACCATCCCCCAAACAAACCTGTCCTGGTAAAGCCAGCACTGACCCTTCTGTCAGGGATTGATTTCATGTGAGGCACACGTGTCCCTGGAAAGGTGACACACACACTAACAGAACACACACCTGAAGGGTTCCTGCAGCAATCTGCAATACTCAGATGTTAAAACTCTGTATTTCTCAGGATCTAATGCCATTGACTTAGCCAGACCATATGCAGATGCACAGGCATTTATTCAGTAGTTTCAGAAGTGGACTTGTTTAGTGCAATGTCCTACTTTGGCTCCAGCACAGCATCCTCTGACAGGATTAACTTCCAGGGCATCTCGAAGCTGTGTGTCAAACAGTGGCACACTGGTACAAAAGAGCAAAAAGATATTTTCTCTTCCTCAAAAGATAAATTTTATATCAAAAGCTGCTTTATATATGTGCACTTTAGACATAAAGATTATTAATAATACCTGCAAGATCATTTCTGTCACTCAAGTTCCTAGTCACTGCTGGGAACACTTAAAAAGAGTACAAGGCACAAATTTATCTGTCACACCGCACAGATAAGTTGAAAAACCAGACCACTGCTAAAGAACCTTTTGTTGGAAAATTCCCAGCCACAACATGACTGTCACAAGGATCCCCACTCTCCCCAAGTCCATCGAGACCTCTGTTCTCTCCGTGGTGAGAGCCCTGACAACGCTTTTCTAGAGCAGCCTGTGCGAGGTTCTCTCCCTCGCCGCCTCACCAGGCCATCACCCAGCCTGGTCATCAGCTGGAAAACTGCATGGAAAACTTCATTCACACAAAATCATACCCCACTAAAACCTTCTTGGAAATGTATTTACAATTTGAGCTTCATCAGATAACTTCCCTGACGTAGCATTCAAATCCTGCATTCGTACTTCCCGGTCTTCCCTGAGTCTTTCCACAAGTGGTGATACTTTCAGGAGTGTTAGAAAGGGGGAAAAATTCCCGGAAGGGCAGAGCCTGAACTGTGCTCCAGCTGTGTGAAGTGAGCCAGCGATCTTTAACATGCTGAACGCAGCCTATGCAAATTTTAAAGGGGTGTTAACCAAGGATCATTGCTGTAATCTCAGTGCTTTGTAAACATGGTACTGCTCTACATCACTGCAGCTTTTTACATCACTAAAGCTTCTTCCCATTCAGTTTTCTCAGTTGCAGAGGCTCACAGAAAGGTGCTACTTCAAAATCCATTTATTTCATTCCAACTTGCAATTTCTATCGAGTAAATTGCTGTTCTCTCTATTTATACTTGAAGGCAAGTCTAACAACAACTATTATATTCAAAGTGTGCTTTTATCAAATAATCCAGGAAACAAGTTTATTAACCGCAAAGCACATCAGAGAAAGTTTAGAACACACAAAGTTATCAAACTAAAGAACATATTTTATTTTTAATAAAATAGTGGAGCATGAAAAATAATTGTATATTACAAATATATACAGCAGAAAACTGTGCACCCCCAGCACAGTAAAGAGCATCACTCTATACAAAGCTTCCCTTTGCAGAATCTAGTGCTTCTTGATCTATTCATAGTGAGAATTTGTTTAACAATAGAAAGAGTCAATAAGCCCTTTGGGTCTCTTTGAATTGATCCCCCCCTTTTTTTTTGCACAAATCAGTCCAAACGTGTATAACATTGGCTTGATTTCCATTAAAAAGCCACAAAATGTAACACTAAAGGGTTTCTGAGGACTAGACCTCTTAGTTCTTTTGTTAAGAGATTTCTTTTGTTGTCTTTATGTACAGCAAAATACTTGTTTCTCTTTTCATGTCATGGTAAGAAAAAAAAATGTATTGCACATTATTCTTATTCACAAAGTTTGTGTCTGGTGCAGGAAGTTTCTCTTTTGGTGAAAGAATATTGGCGAGCATTATAGATTGAGCCTATTTTTAGGCACTCCAAAAGCAGTAGGCTGAGAGGAGTTGTAAAGGATTTTAAAGTTAGCACGGAGGCTGCTTTCCCAGAGAGCATCCTTGCTCAGGACAGGCCTCCTCGGGACCTCAGTGTCCCTGGAGAGACAATGCTCACTCGGGCACTTTTAAAATCAAGCCATTGCTCCATAAAACTTGACTATACCTTGTTACTCAGAAAGCTGAAGAAAATCCAGCCCAGCTACATGAAAAAGTTAAATAGGTATTGGTCGTTGTGTTTGATTTTGTTTTTATGTTGTTTTTCTTTTAATCTGAGGGATGGATGTAATTCTTAACTACAAATTAGTAACAGAAGAGACTGTTTTAATTCACAATATTTCTTTCACTGAAAACCTTTCCATGAGTACATTTACCTTCAGTTTTTCACCAGGTCCTGAATTCAGCATGATACATTTTTGTGCCTTGAGATATTAAACTGTTCTGACAAAAAAAGCACCATTCATTTTTTAATTTCTGACTGCTACTTGGACATTTGTAAGTCTGTAAGGTGAGCTACAGTCTTTTCTAAAACCCGGTCACACACAAGTGGGCGGTTGTAATGTTGATTCATACTTTGCAAGGTGAGTTTTCTGTGGATGTTGAGGTTTTTTGTAGATTCCACTACTCGTAATAACACTTGCGGGTTTTCTCCTGCTTCTCTTCTTTAATCTCCGACTACAAACATTTTGCCAGGATTGAAGAGTCTTGGAAGTCCAGATCCACATGCCGCTAGTAATGCCCACAACTAACAACATAAAAATTTTGACCATAAAAATTTCTACTGCTGGGATAGAGTTATTCATCATGCAGTCTAAATTTTTAGTCTGATTGTTCATCTTGCATTTCTGCTGAGTTGCCACGATTTTCCAATAATCCATGTTCAGTCTCTCATAAAAATAGCAAGCTATCACACAAGTTGCAGGCACTGTATACAAGACTGAGAAGACACCAATCCTGACCATAAGTTTCTCCAACTTGTCCGTGTTTTCTCCACCTGTTTTCATCACCCTCCTGATATGAAAAAGGGCCACAAACCCCGAAAGAATAAAAGAAGTGCCAATGATTAGATAACAAGCCAAAGGAATGAGCACAAACCCCGTCAAGGCATTCACATCCATGCTGCCAACATAGCACAGCCCTGTCAGCTCGTCTCCAGCCACCCTTCTCATGACCAGGATCATGATGGTCTTCACGGCCGGAACGGCCCACGCTGCCAAGTGGAAGTAGCTGCTGTTGGCTTCGATTGCTTCGTGCCCCCACTTCTTCCCAGCCGCCAGGAACCAAGTTAAAGTCAGGATCACCCACCACAAGGAACTCGCCATACCAAAGTAATACAGCACCAGGAACACAATGGTGCAGCCAGTGCTCTCCAGCCCCTCCTGGATGACATAGAGCTGGCCGCTGTCCCTATCGCAGGCAATACTCTCAGCACCTGAGAAGAGGCGGATGATGTACCCCACTGAGTAGACACAGTAGCACATCGAGAGGAAGATAATGGGCCTCTCGGGGTACTTGAAACGCTGAGGATCTATGAGAAAAGTGAGGACAGTGAAAGCACTAGAGAAGAAGCACAGAATGGACCAGATGGCAATCCAAATGACAGCAAACTGTTTGTCATCCCTGCTCCAGTAAACATCAACCCCTGGCGTGCAGAGCGGCGCGCAGGAAGCGCTCTTTTCCACATGGTGGAACTTGCCAGGATTCTCACAGGACGTTCTGCTGAGGCTGTCCTTGTGCTGCTGCAGATCGTGGCCACTGCTGGGCCGCTGGGGACGAAACATGGGTGGCAGCATGCTGGAGCCCCGGGGTGGCTCATCCGACCCGTTGTTGGGGGCTTCCATGCACAGGTAATTGGGGTCGTTCTTGTTGGGCAGTTTGCTGCAGTCCAAGGAGTCCGGCCACTTAAAATTGAACTGCTCCATAATCGGGGAGCACTTCAGCCTCGCCTGCTCGCACATCACCCTGCAGGCTGGGATCGGGGTAGAAACCTGCTCCGTGCACATCGGGGCATAGAGGGAGCACAGGAAAAATTTCAGATGGCTGTGGCACCCGTACTCCACCAAGGGGGCAAACTCGTGCAGCTGAATGGCAGCCTCCCTTTGGTTTTCGTGCCCCATCAGGTTTGGCATCCTCGTCATGTTGTAGCCAATATCCTTGCACATGGGGATTTCTATGGGCTGGCACCTCCCGTCGCCGGGGCGGTCGATGTCCATGGAGCTGATGGCCGCGCAGCAGCCGCTGAGCCAGCAGAGCAGCAGCGCGGTGCGCCGGGCGCTGCCGGCCGCCGGCCCCATTGTGGCGGCTGGCGAGCGGCCGGAGCCGGGCGGGGCGGGGGCTGCGGGGCTCAGAGCAGCGGCCGGCCGGGCCCTGCCCGCGGCAGCATCGCCCCCGAGCGCGGCGGGGCCGCGGCGCCGGCGGAGCGGGGCAGCATCTCCCGGGCCGCGGCGGCCCCGCGGGGAGCGCCCGGGCGGCTGCCGGCGGAAGGGAAAGCGCCCCCGGTCCGCAGATGCTCCAAACTTACTGAGGGCGGCCCGGCAACTTTCTGCTCCCCGGGCTTCCACTTTTGCGATCCGTCTTCCCACCTCCCTCTCCTCCGCTTCTTCCTGCGCCCCGCTGCCGCTTCCCGGCCGCGCCGGCGGAGCGATGCCGGGAGAGTTCGGTCCGGGCAGAGCCGAGCGATCACCGCTTCCACTCGCACATGTCCCGGGCGGCTCTTGGTGCAGCGGGTGTCTCCGGGGATTGTCCTCTCCTCCAACGGGTCACGGCTCCGCACTTTCTTGCCGAGAGGTGGGGATTGGTTTATCCGAGTGCGGAATAAAGGAGGAGGAGGAGGAGGAGGAAATATCTAAGCCATTGAAGAGGGGGGCCTGAAAAATCCCCCCCTCCTCGCCGCCCTCTGGTCTGGGTTTGCAATAGGTCGGCTCCGCTGCGCTTTGCCGAGCAGGGCTGGCGTGTGCGTGGTGTCTGTGCCGGCTCCGCTCCCCCCGCTCGCCACCAGCTCCCGGGGCCGCAGCAGCTGGGGCTTTTGGGGGCGGCTGAATCCGAGGATAAAATAAAGTAAAAAAAAAAAAAAAAAAAAAAGCTAAACCCAAGAAGAAAAAAAAAGACCTGTGCGGGATCCGCCTCGCATACGACATCCACTTTGCATGAGAAAGGTGAAGCTGACACGGTGATTACTTTCCAATCACTCGGAACGCCTTGAAACCTCCTTAAGGACCCCTACAGGTTCTCCTTGATCGGCACAGATTAGAAAAAGCCCCATTTGTTTCTCTCTCCTTCTCGCTTTCCTTCCTTTCTCCTTTCCCTCCCGTCGTCCTCTCTTGAAAGTTTAACAAGATCTTTTCTGTAGAAGGCGTCAGCCCGCCCTCCCTCGCTCAGGTAGGAAGCCAGGGAGAGCGAAGGCTTCAGACTTCGTGTCTCCTAACAAGAGGGCTGAAGGTGGTGCCTCCTTGGCTGCCTTTATCGGAGGGGGGGGCAAAGCTTTAGCAGGGAGGATGTGGGGAGGAGGATGCATTTTATGGCGAGTGCTATAAACTCTTCGCTGCCAGGGTAATAAAATATGGTTGCTTTCAGCCTGGAGTCTGAGCTTTTTTCAAATGTCGTGCTTTGTCTCGGATTCCTAAATGAACAGGACAGGCAGGATTGCTGAAAAAGTACCTGATTATGGTTTTAATCACAGTATGGAATCACTCGAAAAGTAGCCTGCTTTTTTTTTTTCCCTTCCTTAAATAAGAAACGCTAAGAGGACTAGAGAATACCCTTGGGGAAGTTACTTCATCCACTATAGAAAAGATACTTACAGATTTTCGGAGACGGCAATCGTTCTAAAGTCACTCGTGTTTACTTTTCAAGTTAAGCTTTGAGATTTATTTTGCTTATTGGTCTCTCAGAGCTAGAGAAGGAGGAAGTTAAATCCCCAGCCAAGCTACAGTTCGCAGTTTTACAGACGGAGAAGGAGCACAGCGAGCAGAAGTCAAAGATTAGCTCTGCTCAGCTCCCCCTTCCCCCGCCCCCCCACCCCCCCTTCGAGCTCAGTTTTAGCGAACATATTAATGAAGAAGGAAAATCTCTCTTTCATTTCATTCATGCTCACCCACACAAACCGGGCTCCTCTCCATTAGTGCCTGTTTCTTATCGAAAAGAACACGGCTTCTCCTGGAAACTACCAAATCCCGCAGGGTCAGAGTTAATACCCCACCAGCTCTAGAAAGGAAACTGTTGGCTTCCTCAATTGTGATAAGGGTGAAATGGATCCAAGCAAGGACAACAAACCAGGGCTAATGTTTGTCTGTGAAAGCCCTGAAGATGTGGCCAGCTCTTGCCAAGGAGTAAAAGCCATCATAAAAATGTGGCTTGAAAAGCGTGATCCTTTTTGTGGCCTTCCAGTGGATCGAGGAGATTACATTTATAAAGTACTGGTCTTAGGGACTGACCTTTCCTTGGACACTTTCAGATTCCTTAGGGAATGTTTCAAAAGCAGGCAGTGTTATGAGCGAAAAAAAAGCTTTATTTATTTTAGTGTGTCTGTGTGCGTGTGAGAGAGAGAGAGTGTGCTGGGGCATTTCCATTCTTCATTAATCTAAGCCTGTTTTCTTAGTATTTGTATTCATCCTGATTCTTCTTCTGGAGAGCTCAGCTGGGGGTAGCAGGGAAGTGTGGGGAAAGCTTTTTCAAGGGACAAGTAAATTCTACTTTAAAAAGTAGAATTTAAATAGTACCAAAAAAGTAGAATTTAAATAATGCATAACAGGCACATATTCAATGTTTGTTTTATCCAACTTGATTGTTTGGGAGCTTGTTTTTCTTTCTTTTTTTCCCCAACAAGTATTTTTGTAAAGCATATTCTATCACCACTGACATTAATCTAGAAAAAATACATGAAATAAAACATGGCCTTTTTCTCCTGTAGCACTGGTAGCAACCTTTTTCTCCTAAGAGGCAAAAAAGAAACACAAATGAAAGTGAGAAAAAAAAGGGGGGGAACCTCTAAGCTTTGTAGTTGTGTCTCTCTTAATTGATCTTTCATGTGCCAATTTAAATCAGCTCTGTTTTTCTGGCCATTATTTTAGCCAGTGCATCCTGCTTTAGATCATTTATTTTACTTTTTATATTTTTAAAGAGCTATCTATGAATATCACACATTCAACGAGCCCGAGTCAGTGAGAGTAACAAATAGAACGTTATTATAGAAAAATGAGAGCGCTGAGAAATCAGCAACTGGAAGATACCTCTGTAACTAATAAATGAAAAGAGCCTTTTGATGGCTCCAGCTGAAAAGATATTTTATTTTATTTTTTTCTCCTGTGTGTGGGATTTGAGATGTGTGATTCTATGGAGCAGCCAGGCACCCCTGCTGCTAGGCCCTGGCTAGGAGTTGGCCCCCCTCTGGCAAATGTTATGGAGAATTGGGAGGAATTTTATGGCTGTCTTTTCCCTCAGCTCTTTTTTCTTTTGTCTTCTTTGAAGAATGACTTTAGACATTTTATTTACATATTTAACCATGGATGAAAGAGGAAAAAGAAAGCACTTGGGCCGTTGTGGGAATAGTGATATGTTTAAATTAATGGAAATCTTATTAGGCTTCTAAAATTTTAAGCAAAAGATTTTTAATGAAACTTTATAATTAAACATGATTTCAAATAATGTGCCAACTCACAGGAAGGATGCATTTCTCCCTCTAGCTATCCACCTCCCCACCTCCCAAAAATGTGCAGAGGAATAATCTGTATCTTAAAGTCCAGCTCTTCTTCTGTCCCGTAAGGAAAAGATTTAAAAACTTGAATATTCAATAGAGCCTGCAATAATTCAAACCATAACTAAATATTTTGTAGGTAAAGCAAACCATAAACGAGCCAGGAAAAAAACCACCACCACCCTCGTCCCTGCAATGGCAAAGTTTTGTGCTGTACAATCTATTACAGTGGCAGTGTGATAAAACACTTTGATACGGCTGATGGGGAAAATCAAAGTTGCATCCATTCTATCCATGTTAGAGTCATTGGAAATTACAGTGCCAGGCAAGGCTTTCTGAAATGGGATTAAAGAAGACCCAAATAATCCATCTGAGAGAGAATGTTCTGACACTTCAGCAGTAAAGAGAAATGAAATGAGCAGCTCAGGGAGTTGAAGAGTTAATTAGTACATTAAAGATTTTTAGTAAAATAGTCTAAATTACTTACGAGGAACAATGGTGTGTTATGACAGAACGAGAACCGATATTGACAATCCTATATTTAAGAAGTCTGTAGCTATAACTGATTTTCAGGTTTAATATTTCTGGCCAGCCATTTATTACACAAAAAATAGAGATCACTTTAATGCTAATCCCTTTCAATAATCCTATTCTCATCTATATTTTTATGCATTCACTCACTTTTTAACTCACACGTTTCATTCTAGTAACAAATTCTATTGCATATTAAAAACATAGACATTAAAAAAACATGTTAGCCATACAGATAACAACTGTAAAAGAAAAGGATCATACACACAAAAAGAAAGCTGATAGCTATTCTAGCAATGTTCTATAAGCCTGTATTTCTTAGTGAATTGCCACTAGATATTAATAAAATTAAACGGCATGCCGAGAAATGCTTGTTTTCCAAGCCAAATGGGTTTATTTTTCCCTAGCTACAGCATCTTTGTAGCAGTTTTCCCCCAAAATTTAAGTAAACATCTCTGCCTAACAGGACAGGCACACTGAGAAATATTCCCATGCAAGTGCGAATCTGCACAATGCACAAAAGTTTTAATTGCCTTAGAAAGCCACCACCACCAAGAGTTAAAAGAATTAAAAACAAAAACAAATCATAAATGGATGAGTGGGTTGTATAGTATTGCTCTAATACAATTTAGCTGGCTATTTTAAGGGCACTTCCCTTGAAATGTGGTTTGAAATATTACCAAAGGTTCGACGGGGTGCATTAGTGTGAATTGCAAATCAGAACATTTCTTTAATCCCCTTTTCATGGCCTGGCTTCGGATCAGTGGCATCTAAGGGACTCCCCACTGCTTCTGGCTCAGGAGGAACCATTCACTGGGGCAGCTTCCCTCCTCTATTCCCACAGTCCAGAAAACAACACCACAGACAGACACCCTCCAACTAAATTAGATTAAACTCCTTCTCTTCCACAGCACATTAGCCTTTTCACTGCCCAAGATTCATTATTCAGCTACTCCTAATTTAAAGATACAGTATTTTTCTGCTCTTAGGAACAAAAACAACAAACAAAACTAAAGCCAAAGCAGAAAAAAAAGAAGATTCCTGGTCAGAAATAAACCTGATAATGCTAAAATTACATAAAGGCAGAAAAATATCCTTTTCACTTATACTCTAGTATTACAGGAATATTATAATTTTAAAGCACAGGTCACAGCAGAAAGTTCTACAGACACTGAAAACAAGAACAGTAAAAAAAGAAAATGCACACAGACTTTCTTTTCTTATAAACACCATTTGATAACCTTCATTCACCAGTCTTTTTGCATGCACTGTTTGCATATCTTGCAGCCAAATCTAGGCTTTAAAGGCATAAACACAGTGAAAACTGCAGATGATAGCAAGGATTAATTAGTTCTCTTGTTGTCATTTCCTCCCTTATTTCCACCCATAACTTCTCCACTCCTACTTTTCAAGGTAAAACCATCCTTTTAAACCCTCTGTCATTCGGGTCTGAGTCTGTACCTGTTCACAAATACAAATCCAAGCAGCCAGCCATTGCCAGGAGCAGTCAGACCCCGAGCAAGCTCTCTGGGGTCTCAGGGCTCTGGGCTGCCTTTGCTGCACTCACAGCATCTCCCACTCCTGGCCGCTGTTGTATATAACCCATAATACTTGTGTACCACCTGGAGGTGCAGAAGGAGAGAGGAAATTCTCTCTGACCATTAATGTTCTCTGATTTAGGAAGAAGCGAACTGCTGTGCTACAGGAGAATCTCTCCTCCTCACGATTTTGAGTGCCCGGGTGGCCGAAGGCACCGTGGTTTGTACCAGCGCTGGTGCAGCAGCAGCACCAGGGCAGTGCCTGTCCCTCTGAGCCACACCGCGAGCCCTGGGCTCAGTTTTGGGCTCCTCAGGACAGGAAAGACACCGAGGGGCTGGAGCCTGTCCAGAGAAGGCAGCACAGAGCTCCTGAGGAGCTCCTGTTGCCTTCCCTCAGCTGCTCAGCAGCATTACATGGGATGCTATAGGTGAGTCAGTTCTCTTCCTCCTTCCAAACCCATTTTACTTCGCTGGTATTCCCATGGTCTTTGTCACTGCAGAAGACTATTTATAGTGCCTCACTTCATAGCGTTGTCTGTGTGTTTGTCCCACGCGAGGAGAAGAGAACAATTTTAGTTTTATCAGTAACTCTGAAGTGTCCTGCAGGGAAAGCTGACGTGGTGATCCTGCATTAGTAAAATTTTAGAATCACAGAATCATGGATCGTTGAGGTTGACAAAGGTCTCTAAGCTCATCAAGCCCAACCAATGGGTTTAAGATGATTTGGGACGCAAGCTAAAATTCCAGACCTGTCTACCTGAACCCTCATATCTTCTCATTCACTCTAACTTATACTGATGTCCCGAGGTAATTTTTATTTGCATGGATTGATAATAGTATCAATTTTAACCTTTAACAATCCTTGACACAGTTCAGATCTGAACTAAAATTCAGCAGTTCAAAGATTCCCACAGGTACATGATATTCCCCATGGGAATGTTGTTCCCCCAGTATTTACTATGATGTATTGAGGAAGTACCGATCCCACCACAGCTTTGTGTTCTACCCCTCTGTGAGAAGGCACTGGCAGAGACAGGATATCCTGCTGGATGGGCTTCTGGCCTGACCTGCTGATCCTTTTTACTCTCTTGGGTAGCAGGAATCTATGACATGGGTTTAATCATTGCTCCAAGTTGCCCTTGGACATTCTCCATCTGGCATTTAAGAGTGTGATGGCAATCACACGTTCTCTGAAGGAAGCACGAAAAGTGAGAAATTGAAATGCCATTGTTTGGAATGCTATTTATTATTTCCAGATCACAAAAAAGAGATGCTTTGTGTGTGTTGCATGAGAGAAGCGCAGGAGAGACTGAGCCAGTAGTGAAGGCAGGCATGTCACATTTCACTAAATCAGCACAGAGGTCACCTATAAAAGTGGTTTCTGTCCAAAAGTCATGGCTGGTGTGTTTCTAGTCCAGTCTTTCCCTCACCTGAGGACACTAAAAACTAATTGTAGCTGGTGGCAGAACCTCCAATCTCTGATGTCAGGCTGCAGGACGAGAGAGACCCGCTCCAGCTGAGTTTGGGGCCAGAGCGCCTGTTGGCAATTTGAGCCCCACATTCACCCACAGCCTAAACCACAACCCATCCTAATGCCACCAAATCCAATCTCTTCTTTTATCCTCCTCATACAGAACACGACAAGCTGTACTTCCCATGCCAAAACAGGAGTTTGATAGAAATGTTAAAGCATTCGACAGAGAATCCATCTGGCTTAAACCCACAGCATGGTACAGAGTAAGGCACAGAAAAGTTTCCTGTACAGTGGAGTTACACCAGAATGAAATATGGGGAGGAAGTGTCACATTTAGATCACTCTTAGATGTTTACAGGTCTTTTTTCCTATTTAAATTATTATTATATGGAAGTGATTAAAACACAGTGGGAGGCAAGACCTGCTTAGTCTGAAATACTCGTATCTGCATAGGGATGCACAGAAAACAGCAGGGTTAAAGTATAATGGGATATTGTTGGTGGAAAATGTCTCTGTGTCCTCCAAAGTTGTCTAACTTTGTGTTTTCCCTGTGCTGAAATGAAGAATATTCTTGATGAAAGTGAGCAGGAAGTGCTCAGACACAGCAGTGCTGGAATGCACCATCGCTCCACGAGAGAGTGATCAGAAAACTCAGCCATTTGGGAGGATACTGCCAGACCCTTCTAGATTCACTGCAAGTTCAGTACATGTAATATTTGAGCTTGGTAACCTCCTGTTCAAGAGCACAGGAACAGTGTTACATGCTGCACACATTAGGCAACCATGTATACAGAATCAATTCAAAGCAGCTGTTGGAGACCAGCGATTTTAGGGGAGCTATAGGGTGAATTCCTGCATCTATACATCTTTTTTTTTTGAAAGTGGGAATGCAAAGGAAGAGGGAATAAAAAATTGATACTCCTCTGTGCTCCAGATGAAAGAACAAACATAATTTTATTTTCTTTAATGACTATACTAGATTCTGAAATTAAACCCAGCGGGTAAAAAGATCCTGTGCAGATTTCAAAAGAGATCATGTAGTCTGTCCATGTGCTAAGGCAGGCACATTTTTTAAGCCCTGCCATATTCTGTAAAACTGAAAAAGGGTTATCCCTGTAAGCATTCTGCTTTTCAAAGCCATCTCTCTCTCTCCACCTACCCCAAGTCAGTGGATATTCCAAATAAATGTCATCCTAACTTTAAATGTCATTTTGTGGTTCCTCCCTCTAACTTTAGAAGGAGAAATGCTGTATACTCTGCATTAAATATTATTAGACCTCAACATACAGACAGCACTCCTTTTTTTTTTTTTAAATCTTCTCAGCAGAACCAGACAGAAAAAGAAGCCAAAAAACCAAACAAAAAAACCCCAGCCATATAAATAACTGAATATAATCCCCAGTACAGATTTCAAACCAATTGAACTGAGAATAGCTAACCTTCGCTCTGAACTCACTCCAGCTGCAGGTTAATGCAGTTAATTGCAGAGCACCTGGTCTGAGCCTCAGGTATATGAATCATCCCCGCAGCACACCTTTCAATCTTTTATTCTTATGGAATGGCCCGGGGCAGCTGACAGTGCCTGTTGCAGCTTTGTTCCTGGTGGGTGTGCCAACAGGCTGTCAGAATTCCCTTGTTAGATGCAAGGGAAGGCTGTGCTTTAAAGGCTCGGTGTGCATGGCCGGGCTGCGGTTTGAGGAGTCTCTGTCTCCAGCGCTGACTGCACCGGCCCTGCCCCGCTCCGCAGGAGCCGCTGCGTGCCGGGCCGGGCCGGGCCGGGCCGGGCTGGGCTCGCTCCCGCAGCTCCGCCGGGGTCCGGCACCGGGCCTGGAGCCACCGACCAACCACCCCAGCGCCCTTTACACACCCCAGCACAAAACAGAGCACAACAACAGGCGGTGCTGCTCCTGGAGCGGCGGCATTCTGAGCGGAACGGGTGTGGATGCACGGAGCAGTGTGTGACACCCGCACAGAGCAGTGTGTGACACCAGCAGAGAGCAGTGTGTGTGGATGCACGGAGCAGTGTGTGACACCAGTACAGAGCAGCGTGTGTGGATGCACAGAGCAGTGTGTGACACCAGCACAGAGCAGTGTGTGACACCCGCACAGAGCAGTGTGTGTGGATGCACAGAGCAGTGTGTGACACCTGCACAGAGCAGTGTGTGACATGCGCGCAGAGCAGTGTGTGTGGATGCACAGAGCAGTGTGTGACACCTGCACAGAGCAGTGTGTGACACCAGCATGGAGCAGTGTGTGTGACACCAGCACGGAGCAGTGTGTGACACCAGCACACGTGTGCTCCTGTCTGTACGTGTGTGTCACACAGCAACCTTCCCTGTGTCTGGGTACACACACACACACTGCGTCCCTCCAAACCCAAGGCCAGTCCTCTCCAGTTCTTCTCTAGCTCCACAAGTGAACTGCTCAGCCTTTGTCCATGGAAAGCCGGCTCTTGGATGCAGATTTATTTATACATCAACAGCAAAAAGGCTAACTGAATTAACTGTTTACCTAAACACTCTAATGTAGATGCCTGTAACATATGTACAGCCATGTGTGTTTTATAAATAAATACCTATGGGCACATGTGTCAGGCACCGAAATGCCTACAGGAGCTTCTGGTAAGGGTGAACTACTTGTAGATACTTGAAGTTCTTGCTAGTCTGGCATTGATTATGTTGTGCTTATTAAAGTGGTTTGCTGCTTTAAACTGGTAAATATAATTTAAAAAGGGCAGGACAATGTTTTGAAAATAGTTGGTCACTACTTTGCGCAGACATAACTCTGCAAGTGCAGTTTCATTTATCTTACCGAGTATTAGCTGAACTGCTTTTCTTTACACAGGTTTAATACAATTGTGTCACGTGACTTCCTTCAACTGCTGGTGATGCACAGATAAAGAATGGGAAACTCAGGGATATAAAGAAGGTTGGTGGAGAAAAGTTCCGAAGAGAAGGCAAATGAGCTGTACTGAACATGTACTTTATACACAGAATTAATGATGGTTTGTACAAAAATTGTACTGTAAGGAGGACAGCCTGGAAATTATAAAACTGCCCTCTTTGGCAATACTGGTCCTTGTTTCTTTGATGTGTGTTAGCACAGAAGATTAGGTTACTCCTTAAATTACACACAAATAACAATCAGACATTGTCACAACAATCTCGATGTTGTCATCTTTTCCATTGTAGCACTCCACTGCGTTGGTTGGCAAACTAACCCCCAAATATCAAAGTACACACTCCGAATGATTATGATTTCAAGCTACTTATTTTCAGTCTGCCTGATAATCTTGCTTTTTGCCTCTTGCTTCATTAAGTGTTCCTATATATAATGAGAATGTTACGAGTGTAAAATACTAAATTTCTAATTTCACAGCATTTGATGTTTTCTTTGTCCAAGCATAATAAAGGAGCAGACCCAAGGGAAGTGTGGACCAAGCACTGCAAGCTCCACGAGCAGGAGCCTTCTGAGGAAGCAGGATGCCTTTCAGACAAAAAAGGCCAAATCTGCTGCCATGGAAGTCAACATCAGAATTGCCGCTGACTTACACGGAGTCAGCACTTTGTAGCTGGAGAGGTCATGTTCAAATGCAGCTTTGGAGCCTACAGTGACACCACAGCTCAAGGGTGAGTGACAGATCCCAAAAAGCAGGGCATGCAGCTACCCTTCCAGGCCACAGATGAGTTCTCTTAGAGAGAAACAAGAATCTCTGTCGATGATGCTTGGCTTAGGATAGATGGTTATCTTCTGATAACCTGTAGGAAAAGTGGTGTCTTAATCTAGGGATAAGATTTAAGGAATCTAAATAGTTTCCATAGTTACCATCAGTCACAGGTCATTAATCTGATCAATATTTAGATCAATACCTGAGGTCATTATGGTGTATCTTCCTCCTGTGTAATCAGCATTGGTTCATTCAGCTGGGTGGGATAGTTCATCCTCTGTGGCAGTGACACAGATGTGCATCCATCCTGGTGTGACAGGAGAACCCAAGTCATGCAATTTATTATCTAAAACTGTCTGCTGGAGTTCAGGCATAACTCATCTACTGCAAATTCACATCATCTCTCTGTAAGGGCCTGAACGAGGCCTTACATCCCGTAAGCTTTTAAAGTAATGCCAAAGTGATGCACAGTGGAGAATTGCACCACAGGAAATAGGGTCCCTCTTATATTCTGCCTCTAAAACAGAATACATTAAAAAGCAGCCATTCAAAGCCCATGACATAAGTGGGAAGTTGCTCCAGAAATCCTAATTTTGTTTGGTTACGTACACTAGAGTTTGCTTTTAATGTTTTCACTGTCCTTGGCTTTGGGTTTATTAAAAATTCAACTTGAAATTCAATTAGATGATAGTTTATATTCTTGGAGTAAATACAGTTTTAGCATCAGATTGGTTACTTACTTTCAATTTTACTTTGCCATGTCAAACCAGTGAAATAATATAGTTACCATCATCTCAATTTCTACTTGCCCCAGGTGCTCCTGCAGAATCTTTCTTTCAGTTCTAGAACCGGTGTTTATAAAACGCTCTGTCAAAGGTAAAGCAGAGGATAGACACATCCCTTCTTCACTCTTACGATGAATGCTTGCTGACATAGGTCATAACATTACAGCATTCATTCCAAACAAAAGCCTGCTATTATGTAGTGGGGGTTACCCGTAACGGGGGAAAGGAAAGAGGAATACTTGCTCTTGTTCCTATAGTTCAGTTTGGTTTTATTACCATTGTATTACAGTGTTTGGGTTGTTTGGGGTTTTTTTGAGAGGGAAAGAAAAGAAGCGTGGACTGAATTTTGTTTAGCTTCTAATCTCTTGCCAAATGAGTTAGCTGGAAGCATTTTATACTGACAAAATATGGTCTAAGCTATAAGAGTTCTGACTCATCTGCTGCTGTCCAGTCTCCCTTGAGAAACAGTTTACTGTAGCCAGGGGAATTTTGGTGCTTGGAGTATCTGTTAATCTGCCTTATTAGTGGAGATACTTTGAGCCTGGGACCTCCCTGCCCTGCAAAATGGTAGCACAGGAGAAACCCGAGTTTATGGAGAGTCAGGTAATCAATCAATGCAAACAACAGGGCCCTACAGACAGGATTTAATAAGAAGAATGAATGGAGCCAACTAAGCCCCCAGGGATAGATGAGCCTACTTCTCATTTTCTGTTTATTAAAACCATTCATATCAATTTGTCATGTGGAAGCATTTAGTTCATTCAAGCACAAGTGTAATTTAAAAGTCTTATTAATAATACTTTAAATACAGACTGTCAGATTCCTTCCACACAGGTGATAAGGGAACCAGAGTGGCAGCTTAAGATGCCAGTGCAAGATGTACTAAACAATTGCTCAAACTTACTTTTTCTGTAAGTTATCTGAAGCCAGTGTAGTTGCAGAAAGCATGAATTTAGGAAAGCACTCCAAAGGCCAGATACGAACTTCTCTGAAGCTGCTGGGGTTTTTTCATCAGTTTTCTGAGACTCTGGCTGAGTGCACTTGCTGTATTTTGCATACTAACTGCAGGTCTCCTTACCCACGGAGCTGCAAGGAGCCAAAGCACAGACCTGCTTCACCAGGCAGGACTCAGTCAGGCCACTGACAGCTGTGGGCATTGCTCTCAGGAGAATGCTCTTTTTGAGACATTTAACAAGGAAGTTTATATTTTAAAAAAAGTGAATTGCTAGGGAGCTAGCCCTGAAATTGCTGGGGAGCTAGCCCTGTCAGGCTGTTTCTCTGCATCTCTCCTTGTGCAAATGTTACATTTTTATGAAATTTGACTCAGTGTTCTAGCTGTCCCTGCAGTGAATTGTGCCTCTGGGCTTTATCCAAAGCCTGCTGAAATGATGGTCTCTTCATTTCCTTGACTGCCTACAGTTCAGAGCCTATAAATGTCCATTTCAGAGTGTGACAAATGTCTGTTTGTGAACCCTGGGAGTGCAGTTGCCAAAGAGCAAGTTGAGATGCAAAAGAGAAGTTTTCCTGGTGTGGCCTTGGCTTTGCCTTACCCTCTCCCATTCATCAGCAGTAATCCAGACACTTAGCCCTGGCATAACATCCATCTTCACATATGTAATTAGTATCACACCTACAGGCTCTGTTTCTTTTAAATAATCCTTTGATGAATGCTAGAGATATTAAGCATGTTATTAGAAGGAGATGGTGCTTAGAAGAAGGAAAAAATGCTGTGCTTCCTGACTGCTTTATTCTTTTGAATTATTGCATGGTAGGAAAAGAAAACAAAACCGTTTCTCTCTTCCAAAAGAATATAGAAAATGCTGCCACAGATTGGATCAAACTGTTTCAGGTTCCAGTAGTTACAAAGAATCTAAGGCAGAGAGGAAAGGCAACCTCAAGCTCTCAAAATATTCAATAAACCCATGGTCCAGGACTAGCTCAACACATGACAGCCTATAAACCTCAAGGCTGGGAATTGAAACAACCTCTTGGTATGAATGGCCAGACCAGACCTCCCTCCTCAAACTAAGCAACTACAGTACCTGGTAGAGTTTTATAGCCCTAACAAGGTCTTTAACAAATTAAAGCCACTGGAACCAGGACTTTGTTCTTTCTTTTCAAGCTCCCCACCTTCCCAATCCTACCCAGAAATGCCACTGCCCAATGGATGGTTTTAATTCAGGTCCCAGAATGGCACAAAGCTTAGTATTCATACAGTAAACCTTTCAAAGAAGAATTTGGGTTTACTGGAGCTGTTTAATTGTTGTAGAAGCTTTGCTGTAATAAATAAAGACTTCTGTCATTTTTGTATCTTTGTTATAATTGACTAAATCTATTAGAATATATTCATAGCTGAGGGAAGACTGGGATCCCTGTGACTGCACTTATATTTGCATTATTTATGTTGCAACAAGAACTAGATAAGGCAGAGAAATAAGATCCTTGATCATCATCTCCTTTGATCATCCCCCTTCCCCCACTGCATGCACAGAGCATACCATGGAGGTACTCTGGTTCAGAACTGGAGCTCCACAGAGCACTTCCAGGAACACCACACCAAAATGCTACGTTTGAGCCTTTGCTGTGGGATGATTTTGTTGGCTGTGGCAGCACCAGTGCCAGGTATCAGCCAGAGGGCCGCTGAGCACACACGCGTGCGCTGCAAACCATCCCGGGCTGCCTTCCTGCTCGGGAAAGGGCACTCAGCGTGCACTGCAAGCAGGAGAGGGAACACAGATGATCAACCCAAGGTCAGGCTAAGCTGCTCAGGCAGAAAAGCTGTGGACCCGCCTCAGTTCAGTTTACCCTCACAGACATGGCAGCTCTCAGCACAGAGTCCAGCTTCTATCTGCTCTTGCTCCCCCAGCAAGGCAGAGATTGCTGGGCAGTGCTTCCCGCAGTGCTGTGAATGTTCACTCATTTTCTCTCTTTCTTTCCTCTAGGAACTTTCTGTTTTCTGTGCACTTTCATTGTTTAAATTCCCAGCCAAAGAGAGATGCCCCCCCCGAACACCAGCAACCATCCAAGGAAGCCTCTTTGCAAACAGCTGTAAGAAATACAGAGCAAGGATTCTGCTTCACTCTCAGTTTAAGTTTCAACTGAAAATCACATTTCCTAAACTGTTTTCCCAGTCTGTTCAGGAAAGCTCTTGGGTTCAGTATGAAGCTACCAGAAAGTAGAAAATTGGTACCAAGACTTTGCATACTTAAAGGAAAGGGAAAGCACATTCACATCCATAATAGGATGTAAACCATGGCAGTGAGCAGAAAGAAAATGCTGGGAAAATCCCTTCCCATTACATGTATGGGGATTTGGGTTTAGTTCTAGATAGTTTTTTGAATTCATTGTCAGGTTTGGCATGTGCCCTTCTGTTGCTTGCACAGGAGCCTAAGAATCAAACAGAAATTCTGAGGATGTTGTGCTTGGAATCAGCCCCCGTTTGTTAGGGAGCTTTCATGGTCCAGGTGTAAAATCTCCAATAAACATTAGACATAGCTCAAACAGACAAAACCACCCTTGCTCTGACAAGCTGTGAACCACGAGGCCACAAAGTACAAAGAAGCAGCTTCTGACATCGAGACACATGGTATTCTTAACTGACACCCATAAAACTGAAATTAGTCAAAACACATTCTTCACCACGGCTTGGAGCTTGGAGCATTTACTGCACACTGAATAAAAATCCCCACAAAAGAGAAAGCTTCAGTTGATGAGACTAAACTTAGAAATTATAATCCTGAAATACCCTCACTGCAGGTTTAAATTTTATTTAATGCACTTTGGATGCTCTTCCCTGACTTAAGTATTTATTCTCTAAAGGGTAAACAATCTTTTACCCCCCCCTAAAAACCATAGAAAATAACAGTATTCAGGACAAAGAGAAAAAAAAGGGAAGTTTTTAGGGTTGCTGCCGATTAAAGCTGCAGGACTGATAAATACATTTACTAGGGTATGTAGTGAAAGCTCTGCTATGGGCCACTTCCACTTAGCTGAACATTTCCTCACAATGACAGGGCAGAGACACTCTCCAGCGGTGAGCTGTTTCCACATTTTGCATAACACATCCCAACCATAGATGGCATTTTGCTATGAGATGCTAAATCTCCTATGTAAAGTCTTTTATACACTATAGATGATTTCCTAGTGTGTAAAGTTTTGCATTTCATGACTTGTAAATTTAGCAGACTTTCTTTTCTAAGAGAAATTGATACAAACATTATGGGATCTTTTACCTCTGTTGTTTCTAATTCCTTCTACACAAAACCGTGTTTCTTTGATGGCTGTATTAGTGAAGGAATGTGTCTGCCAAGCCAGATGTTTGTACTTCCACTGAAACTTGTGTTAGGATGCTGGGAGAGCATGTAGAAAAGTGCATAGAAAAGTGTTAGAAAATCAAAGCTTAAAAAAGCAAAAAATCAGTGGAGACTCGAAACCAACACTGCTGTACAGTGCAGAGAGGTTCAGTAATTAACTCCTCTTCACTACTCTATGGCCCCTTCTAAAATCCACCTCCACTGACTTTCCTGGGCTTTGGATCAGGCTGTCAACAGAGAATGCTCGAAGGAAATGCGTGCCTGTGGCTTAAAAGTCTTCACAGCACTGTGGTGGATAATAGAATATATTCTGATGTTTTTGTAGTTAATAACTGCCCTAATGACTCCTCTGTGAGTCTGAAGTTCTGTTTCTGTGCTGGGAGTCTCTAACCTCTGAAATGGAGCCGACACCGCACACAGCAGACTGCACTGTGGCAATGTGCACACTGCTGCAGTCAGGTTCTAAGAACAAGCAGTCAATGCAAGAGAGTTCCTGATTACAGAATTTCAGAGCCGAGTCTGGTGGTTTCTAAACACAGCCTATTAATGTCTACAAGAGATCTATTTGTTGTCTTTCCCCCCAGTTTCCAAGCTCTGACACAGAAGTGATCTGCAGCACTGTGACTTGATGACTATTACTACTAGAAATTTCAGTAGGAGAACTAGATTTGGATAAAATTATCTTTCTGTCTGTGTAACAATGTCAACACAGTTAAGATTTTAAAAGCCATTAACCATGTCTCCAGATCCAAAAGAATTGAATTCGTCCTATCTTTAACATCTGTACTTCTTTGTCATAAGGCACAGATAGAATCTTGTAAAATAATTTTGTACGGGTACTTGTGCTTGGTTATTTTCAGACCTGTAAAGCTGTGATTGTACAGAAAAATCCCCATAAATAGCTGTTCCTATATCAGGGAATACCTGTTGATAGTCAAGCCTCAGACAGCCACAGAGCAGAAAAATCACATCAGTCCTGCTGCTATGTCTTCCTCACTGGAATAAGCTCGGGGCTGAACTGGAGGGACAGGCACGGGCTATGAAGCCAGAATTACCCAAAGTCAGCACGACAGAGGTTTGGGCTTGGTCCTCGTGCATGAACTGCAAGGCCCAAGGTGTGCTCACCTTGCGCTGAGCACGTGCTGGTGCCAAGGCCCACGTCTGATATTCAAACAGAGCTGCTGCAGTTCAGACCCCCTGTTCACACCCTGCCTCCTCTCAGCTGAACTCCAACGTTGTGGCAGCAGCACAAGGTTTTACAATGCTTAGAAAACTGTATTCATTTTCCAACAAGCTCCCCTGATAGCAAATGTGGTCAGGTAGAAGCTGGAGGGGTGAACAGCGTGCCAGTAAAAGTTTGTTTTCTTCTGCCAAGGAAACTGCTGTTTTCGAGGCAGATTCAATTAGGGGCAGAGGATGTTACCTTGAGGAGCCACTTTGTTTACATTTCAAAGGCCTAGTGCTCTTGTTAGACTGATCCTGTTTCATGCAGCTCCTTAATGAAAAGCATTTGTTTGGTATTATACCTCAACAGCAAATTAGATTCTCCCAAGACAGTTTGACTATGTGAGAAAGCTTTTGTGACTGCCCAGACTTCTGCAGTGTCATTAAGATAACGACCCTCACATCTGCACTTTCAAATGCTCTTCTCAAGGAAAACATAAAAAATATTCAGATCTATTACAAACTTACAGGATTTATCACCCCAGCTTGATTTAGGTGATTTATTTTCCCTCTAGATTCCTGAACTCAACTTGAAATAAATTACAGTAATGAACATTGCGGTAGTTTTTCTTACCACTACCTTTAAGCAGCGTCCCTTTCACTGACAGTGTCTGATTCTGGCCAACAGCAGTGGCAGCTTTTTCAGAGGCTTTTGGAAGGGTTCTCACTGCACCAAGAAATGAAATAGAGGGACAAGTGACAAGGAAAATGACTGCAATCATGGTACATATTTCCTGTCTCTTGCTTCTCTTGTATGATCATTAGAAAAAAAGGCACTCTCTGCCTCTACTGAACATTTCCACTACTGATGGCTAGAAAGTAAACTAGAAGTCTACCTGTAGGTAACATTCAAAGAATTTTTGTGATAAGATCCCGAGAAAGCTACAAGAACCCCACTTATTTAGAGAAGCAAACTCTCCTGTAATGTCAAATACCTATAGAAGTGTTATAGAGATATATATATATATATATAAAAGCTAGTGAGGAAGCATTTTAGTGCCCATCACTTTGATGTCTAGAAAATAACTGTAATTTATTTGTTGAGAGATCTATACAGTCAGTACTGTTCTGGAGTACATACCAATCAAAAATCCCTCCATCTAAATGCTCACTAAAATCTAAAAGCCAGGCTATCATTTTTTTATTCCTGGTATGCTGCTGCAGCCTGATTTGGAGTGCTTCCTGAGTGAAACATGGAAGATTCATCCCAATACACCAAATCTATTTAGGAGAAAACACCACGAGTAAGATTTATTTATATTCCCATCTCTTCGGTATTGCCTGTCGCACACAGAAACTGGGCCCATGTGGGTCAGTTGCCAGCTCTGTGCTCCGTGGCTGGGCTTGCTGAATGAGGCACTTTTGGCTGTGCCAAACAAAGCTGGAAACGCTCTATCCTCAACCAGAAGAGCTTGAATGACAAGTGACTCATATTAGGAATTCCTTGTGTTCAATCAGCTCCCCTTGATGTGAGATAAAGAGACTTGATGAAAACAGACAGAACCCAGTTTCAGTCTCCTCTTGGGAGGAGTGAAGACCTTTTTTACATAGGGACAAATTCATTCCTGGCATAAGGCTTTTTACTTGAGTGGAATTATAGCAAGGATGAAAACAGGTCATCTTGTTTTGTACTACATGCTTCACATCAGTGATTAAATAAACTGGGTCTCAAAGGAGAGGTGAGAAAAAGTCAGCCCTTGTGCTTTTTTGTGATTTCTTTTAAACTATAAACCTCCTAATGCTTAGTTTTTAAAATATATTAGTTTGATTTATCATTGACTTATGCAACACTCTGTGCAATGACAACTAAAAGCTTTTCATGGAAAATAAAACACTTTCTGAAATCATCCCGACCCAGCAAACATATGTATCATAGCTCCCACAAAGAAACCCGGAATCACCTGTTTTAAGCAGCCAACTGGAAGGAGAAGAAAGACCGAAACAACAAAACCCAGCAAAGGCTTCTAATCATTCTTCGTATCTCCCTTTTTGTATGCTTGATTTGAGATACTTTAATGAAACCTCATTCTCAAACAAGTGCTGGGTACCTGCTCACTGGCAATTAGGCATATCACAGCAGTCACCCAAAGGCGTTTAGGGGAATATTCAAGGACCTCGAGCATAGCTGAATATTTATTTTATGGTTCTATCCCGGTCTGAACTGTAGTTTTTTGTAAGCTGAATATCTCTTTTGTACTACTCTGAATATATTTATAGTAGTCCATAGTAATGGTTGCAAATGCTGCAGTCACACTCTCATGCAGAGTCGGCTGCATGGCTTTGATCATCCGATTATTTGGGTTATTTTACGACAGTTTTAAATGGCTGAGAACTGCACAGAGATGACTCAATTGTATCATTAGCCATGAACAGCAAGCCCATGTTAACAAACCGTAACTACCCCCGAACAATGTAAACAGGAAGCCTGGTGCTGGAAATTCATTTTGATGATTTCCACTCTTCTTGCAGGTCACAAAGAGAGTCACAAATTAAAAAATGTCTTCACAAAGTGCCAGCTAGGAGTTTAACTGTTGCTGGACCCAAAGAATAGATATTTTCAGCCATTCTGAAAGATATTTTATGTCACTCTTCACAACAGAACTACGTGAAAAGTGTCCCAGCATTTTAATTTAGTTATTGCATAAAAAGCTCCCGGTGATATGTCTGACATAATGCACAAAAATAAAGAAATATTTTAAAAACACTTCAAAATCTTTAGTACTTTCTTGAATGTGGTTATAAGCATAAAAACCTTGGTTCTCTATTTCCATGAGTTCAGAGGGAAGGGACTGTGTGACTGAAATGCTGCCAGGAGATCCCTCTCCGCTACCCAGTTTATTCGGCAGAATAAGCGTGTGGCCTAAACTCTTCTATAGTAAGAATATTCTGGAAAAAATCTAAATCTCAAATTGTGGCTGTATGTGCAGCATTGTAAAATGCAGTGTGTTTGCAGGGTTTGGGTGTTTGGTTAATTTGGGTTTGGTTTTTTTCATTGTTTCTTTTGTTGCTGTTCTAATTGATCCCCAAAATCTTCCCAATAAGTTCCTGGGAAAAAAACTGTTTAAAGTAATCTTCTGAAACTCCCATGACATCATCTAAGACCAAGCATTTCTACTTGGTTAAGCAATATTTGAAA
Source organism: Lycocorax pyrrhopterus obiensis (assembly GCA_014706295.1). Taxonomy (NCBI): domain Eukaryota; kingdom Metazoa; phylum Chordata; class Aves; order Passeriformes; family Paradisaeidae; genus Lycocorax; species Lycocorax pyrrhopterus. The sequence goes on along the minus strand of JACSVZ010000003.1, from coordinate 12,765,432 downwards.
GCCACAGCAGAAGGGTACAAATTTAAAGCTGCAGGTCCCACCCAGTGCATTTTGTGGCACAGGGAAGGGAACAAGGGCTCCAGTCACACTGGTGACAGCAGGGAAGTTGTCACTGCAGAATTAACTACAAGGAAAAATGAATGACCTTATAATTCAAGAGTTCCTAGAAAATACATTCCTTTCAATACTCTCCCAAAATAGTGCATTTAATTGCTCAGAACTTGATTTTCAAATACTTATGAACACTCTTGGTTTAGGATAACTTTGCTGTTTTCTGTGTTTAGTGCCATTTCCAGACTCAGTGCCTCAGGAGACAGCAGTCCAGAAGGGAGTCAGTGTCAGCATCAGGCCAGCAGCAGAGGAGCTCCGAGCAGGTTCCGGCTCTCAGCAGCTTTTCCTCGCTGGCAAGAGGAAGTTTCCTGCTCTGGCAGCAGCTCAGAGAGCGCCAGGGCTCAGGTTCCCTGATCCCTCTGTTATGCTGCCTGCAGACCCCAATCTCCCCCAGATCTGCCCCATTCCACCCTCAGAAACCCTTCCTCAACCTGCTCCCTCCAGGTTCCCTCTGAACTCGTCCTTGGGCATCACCTGCACCCCCACAGCTCCCCCAGCCCCTCCTGAAGTTCCCCAGGTTCCTGTGTCCCCCATCACAGCCCTCCCTTCTCTCTGTCCCTGCAGTGGGATTGGCCATGGCCACCAGCCAGAATGGCACTGATATCGCTGAGAATCCTCAGCTTGGTGAGATACATTCAGATCCACGCCCAAAATCTGTGTCTGGAGGTTCTGTCATCACGGGAGACTTCCATTTAACGGGCTTGGTATGCCTGCTGACTTACCTGACTGTGGCTGGGGGTTTAGGGACCTAAAGCAACATAAGCAAACCAATTTTCTACTCTATGTCCCAGCCAGTTTGATATAACCTATAGTGCAGAACAAATTGTGTCAATAATTATACTGGATTTTACATAAAAGCAACCTCTATATAAATAAGAGAACAAATCTGTTGGGGTGCACTATGTGCTGGAAGAGAGAGAGGCCCTCAGGGTTATCTCTCTTCCAGCACATAGTGCACCCCAACACAAATCAAATGAAAACACAGTCATCTGAACAAATATTTTCAGTACTGGAAAGTGTAAGGTGAGCAAATTGCTGCCCTAAGGACAAGGTGAAAATCCCTAGCCCCCTTTCCAAAGCAAACAAACAGTAGTGAAACGTAATTTGACGCTCGTTTCCACCAAGGGAAAGCACTTTGTCAGCCCCCGGTTTGGCTCTTTCTGAGGTTGCCTTAACGTTGTTTCGTTGCAACGTGAGCCTCGCAGGAGCTCCCCCCGTGACTCTCGGGGGAAGGCACTGGGTCAGCGCCTGTTAACGAGGCCGGGCTCTGCTGTGGCCGTCAGTGCTCAGACCTCCTCAAACAGCTCGGTAAATACCGACTTGGAGGGGTTTGACCCGTGTCACACAGGGATCAAATGTGGCACTGCTCAAAGGCACCAGTTCCAAACCCGGCAAGATGTTCAGTCTCTGAGAACCCTGTGGAAGCCGCAGGTTTTCAGTGAGTGAAGGTGTTTGTCCCCAGGTAACTCATATTTTAAAGCAACAGAAACTGAGGACTTTTAAAAAAGCTGGACGTAATTGATTTCTTGAAACTCACATACAAATCAATAATATAAGTAGAAACACAATCTGGAAGATTTAAAATGGAGTACTTTGTTCCATCCAGTTTAAGAGTGACCAGATGAGACAGACTGCACATTTGTGTGTTGAGGACTGACTCTGGTATGGATTTATTAAGTGGGCTTACAAACACAGCAAAGCACCACCAAAGCTTGTACCAAAGTTGTAGTTGGAATTTTTTTTGCTTTGATGAAGAAACTATTTCACTTTGATTTTAGAGTTTCTTTATAGCTTTTGAGTGGCAGGCAGCCCTTTACATTATTAATAAATGTTTTGAATTTAAAGTCTTTAAACTAAAAAGTTTTTTTGGGGAGGAGCTTTGAAAAACTAAGAAATAAAGGAACTCGTCATAACACTTATAAGATAAAGCTGCTTTTTTCACACTGAACTTTGGTTTAATGTGTCAGAGTCATGATTTTAATCACAAATTCTATCTAATGTTGAAATAAATGCCAAGGACGATGGCTAGAGGAGCTCTGTCTTTATAAATCTCCCATCAAATAAAATGGGAAGGTGAAAGTCACAAGACTGTACCAGGAGGGATCACTTCACCACCTCAGAACAAAATTCAGTCCTGTAGAGAGGCCAACCCCAGACACAGCTTGTGCCTTGAGCAGTGGAGAGGAGGAACCTGGTCCAGTCTCCAGCACCAGTGGAAAACTCTTCTGGAAGTGCACAGAAGCAAATCAGTGTACAAGGGTGTGAGGTGCTGCCTCTGGCCCTGGGGAATTCCTTCAGATCTGCTGCTATTTTCTTTTATTGATCTGAATTCCTTTACTCGTTAAATAGACAGGCTCGGTGCAGGGAAGAGTTTTCTTTTCCCCAGAGGTCAGAAAGCAGCAAAAGAGCTGCTTGTGCTCCAAGCCCTGAGCACACCCAGACCCCAGGCAGCTGTGGTGGTCCAGAACTGAGGCTCAGCCAGCCCCGTGCCCCATTCATGTGCAATCTTCTCTCCAGGCGCAGGAACAGCACACACAGGTACAAAGAACAGCCCACTGTTGACGAAGCCACGCAGTTACAGCAGAGCTGTCTTCAGGAGAGTAGGAAAGCTGGGAATGTTTGCCAGGTAATAACCAGCTGGGGGCTGCAGAAAGGGGCCACAGAAGGCAGCTCTATGAAATGAGATAACGTGGGGAGAAAATGAAAGCTGGGGGTGAGAAGTGGAGTTTGGGAAAAGTTAAGCAAAAGGCTCAAGGGCCAGGTGAGTTTCAAACGGCTCTGTGCAGGTGAAAGGTGAAATGACTGAAGGTGACCTCAGAGCAGCCCCCACTCTTTCTTCCATACCCTGGCTGCTGCCATCTAACACCTGCAGGGGAGCACAAACACAGGCAGGGCATGAGCCCAGTTGTGTCTCATGAAGGACGAGGGTGTGAGGTGGAAGCAAAAGCCCTTCCTTACTGAGTGGTGGTTTCACTCCTGCAGCTGCTGAAAGATGGGGATGACAACTGCTGCTGCTGCTGCAGAGATTGCTCCCGATCACTCTCCTCCCCAAGCATTATCAACTCCTCTATGTCCACCTACCTTAGCAGCTTCTTTGGTTGCCGCAAAAGCAATGGAAAGGAGGGAACAAATGGTGCTTGAGCAGCTGGTGTCCTCCTGCCCAAGGGAGACAATCTGTCACCTGCCACTTTGTGTTCTGAGTCTGCCTAAAGCACCCTCTGCACCCAGACACGGAGTCATTGGAACGTCATACTTGATACTGGCATGGTGTCTGGAGGGTCAGGAAGGAGAGGTTTTCAGTAACTGTGTGACAGAAAACACAGAGGTTATGTCACCTGTCAAACCAGCAGTGGACTTTGGAAGAGGACCCATATTTCCCACGTGCTCCGGTCTCACAGTTAAGGGAGGCATCACCCCTGCTCATCACCTGCTGTGGGATCACACAGCATGAATCCACCAGTGAAGCACATTTTCAGTTTTCAGAGATTTCTACTTGAAAAACACCTGCCAGCTGTCATTCCCACGTACGGGTTCACTGGGAAATCTCTTAGAGATGTGCAGCAAAGTTTGAAAGCTGCTCACATGGCAGCACAAGGGTGAGCAGCAACCAAATGTCACAGCCCTCTGCAAAGCCCTTCACAGCGACTGTCAGTAAAAGTCAAGTTTCTCGATTCCGCTCAAGCAACACATGGCAGGAGCAGCACCATTCCTGGTGTTTGACGTGCAGGAAGTTCACATTGTGGTAACATAAAATCTTAATGTATGGTAATAAATATCCTGGAAAGAATTTAATAATATGTTTTGTTTCATCATAAATTGGCAGGAACCAGTGAATTAAACAGCCCTCTCTAGCTCTTTTCACATGATAACTCTCTTAATAATTGCAGAGTATTTCACCTTTCACAACATAAGGGTTTTGTAAAGTACATTTTAACTTGAAAGAGCTTCAGTGTTTATGCAGGGTTTATACAGATTGATCTGCAGTAATCTATCTAGAGTTCTTTGCCTTGATGAGAGATATTTGAAGTGGTCCTTACTGTATTCTGAAGCTTCACCCACTGCATAAAGAGCTACTTCTGAAAAAGCCCATGATGTGCTGGGTAAAACATCAAGAGCAATTAGATTTAGCGAAATTATTCAGAAGAGGGCCAAGATCAAATAAACATTGCTTTTCCACAGCAGAGGGGAACACTCTCTTACTTTTTGCCTAACAACAAGGTACTGACAGCGGTGTTTCAAGCAGGACGGGGCCAGCCTTTGATCTCTGCAGGGGGCTCGTGTTAACCACAACTGCGAGCTGCCTGAAAGCCCACAGGTCAAGCAGGTATTTTTAGTTCTATTTTCAAGACGTAGAAACATACTTTCTCTCATTTCAACAGCAGGACTATTCATTTTGGGGTGGGGAGGGAGGGAGGGGGAACTGCAGACAGATATATTGTTGAGATAAATCAAAGTAAAGGAGACATTCAATATTTATCCATTAAGAAAACATAGAATACTTCCTGTGTGACAGAATGCCACCCATTTCAATGGCTATATCCCTCATAAAAGTTAACAGGTAAGAATTAAGGAACAACATTCCACAGCAACAGTCCTAAACACTGCAGTAACACTTTAAATTGCAGCATTTTGGATGATTGTTGCAGATCATTTCAGTGGTCATTGAAAGAAATGAAACAGAGTAATTCAAAATTCATAATACTGCCAGGGTCAGAACAAGCTATTGTTTAATCCAACATATAAAGATAAAATAAAAACAGGAATGGAGGCACATTAATTCTTGTCTTTTACTGTCGGTAAGTATGATTTGAGTTTACCAAGGCAGCCTTAATGACCAAGCAAGAATGAATCCCACTGCCCTGAGCAGTGACCAGCAGCTCCTGATCTCCCAACCTCATAGCCAAGACAGACCCCACACACAGATTAGGAAAACACATCTGTCACTTGAGTACATCACTGTGATGCAGCAGAGAGCGAAGCAGATTTTCAGTTTCCCATGCGGTCGGGTTAAAGGGAATAAACTGGAAGGAAAGGCACAGGAAAAGAGGGGAGTGCCAGAGCAGAAGGGAGGCTGTGGGAGGTGTCCGAGGCTCGGGTGACAAAAGGGGGAAGGAGCAGAGCCTGGCTGAGGAAGGCACAGCCACACAGACCCTGCCAGGCAGACACTGCCGTGCCAGGACAGCAGCAGCCTCCCGGAGCGTTCCCAGCTCCCTGCAGCACGGACTGCATCGTGCACCCATCTCCTCTCCGTGCCTTTACCCCACGGACACGGAGCAGTGGGAGACACGGCCTCCACCTGCTTCCTCCTTCGCTCCCGTGCAAAGGTCTGGGTTGAAGGATTCTGCTGAAAGCTGTACTGGAAATAGCCTGCATGTGGTTATGCCCCCGAGCCTGCAGAACTTGCACACATGAGATTCCCACCGACTTGGATGGGAATTTTGTGCATAATCATTTCAGCGTCTGACCACAAAAACCATAATTGGAATTAAAACATCAACTGAATTGTTAAAAATCCAGAACCTTGGCACCAAGATAATATGGTTTAACTTTCGACTGAGTACATGACATTTACATCTATATAGTATTGTATGTGATCCTGGGCATTTCTCTAGATTTTCATTTACTTCACAGAAAGAATAAATTAAAAGTGGCCCTAAATGATGTAGTAAGGATATTACAAACACGTACCTTAAATCAAAGCAAATTGCCCCTCCAACACCCACTCACCCATGAAAATTATTTTTAAAAGTACAGTGCAAACCACAACTTTTTCCTTGTATTTATTATAAAAGCTTTCTTTCCCTTAATGTTTGATCTATCTATAAAAGGCAAAAATGTTTTGTTAGTAAAGCCCAACCTTTGGCAGCCAGCAGAGTGACTAAATTTCCTACAAATAATTTGAGTTACTCTTTTGTTTACCAACGTGCTTGTTTCCCATAATCCCCCTGGGAGGAGATAATGTCCCTGTGCAGATGTTCAGTGTTATAATTGGGCAGCATTCAGCAGAAATGTCATCAGTGACACAACACTTTAACAATAAAAGAAAATGAAACAGACATCACAGGGGACTCCCATTTCAAAGCAAACCTTTAAGGATCTGAACAGGAAGCATATTTTCCATATTACAAGTTCTCATTTAAATTACAAAAGTACATTGACATTTATTTCCTTAACAGATGAGTTTATCACCAGTTTAGCAATGAGTATCAATGGCAACTGAAATTACAGTTCCTTTCATACTGAGCTTCTTTTGATAAGTCCTTTCCTTTACTTACAGCCTCACATGGATTTCTTTTATTCTGACTGTAACATCCAACGTTCTGCATAAATATAAATTTTCATTTTATTGAAAAGGGATGCTGCCATAACACTTTTTTTTTTTTGCAGGACAGCAAGAACAACCCATTTCAGGCTGGCCTTGTGCCAAGTGCCACTTTCCAGCCAGCCCAGCTGTGGCTGAGCGCCTGCTCTCACGGCCTAAGAGCGAAGGGAAGGGGCAGAAGCGGCTGCACAGTTCCCATGTTTGCTGCTGGCTACAGAAGCTGAGGTGACAACGTGACAAGTCCCAGGGCTGCACCCCAAACGCAGGGAACATGTGCTGAAATGTCTTTCTGGGCTGGAATGGTTCTGTTCACATGCAGCAGGACATACAGGTAACAACAGTTGTTTCTTTCTGACTACTGTGAGACCACCCAGCCAGAAATCTCAGGCTCCCCAGGGATGTCTCCTCTGAACCATCCCACTAATAGCCAGCCCTATGGAGACCTAATGTGCTGGAAAAGCTTGGAAAAGCAATCCCACGAACTAATACAGGGGAAAAAGGTCTAGAGATATGTCTAAAATGTTATGAATCAGCATTTCGTTCTCAGATACACATTGGGTGACTCTTACTACATTTATTCAGGTAAGAATTCAGAGAAATTCAGAAACTGAGCAAATTTCAGCTATATCCCATCAGCTTCATCCAGAAGACAAGTGAAACTGGCTTTTCTACATTCTCTCCCAGGATTTATAGAGCGGTGATTCCTGCCCAACTCACTAACACGTTACCAGAGGTGTGTTTAGGTAGGTACCACAGGCAGTCTGCAGGGAAGCTCTGGGGCACACACTGCAGCTGAGGATATTCCCACCGTGCACAGCATAATCCTGGGCCATTGGAGACTGACAGGATGCACTGATTGACTCAGTATTGATAAAGAAATACCCAGTTTTTGCCAGATGCAAAGCAAACCCAGTGTATAACAGTATCTGCTGTGTCTCACCTCTTATCCCCAGGTACACAGGGCACAATTTCAGAGTCCCAGCAGCAGGTTCAGAAGGATGAGCCTCAGTTAAACTTGCCTCAGCTGGAGAAGGTTTTGCATTTGGCTGCAGAACAAACAAACAAACAAATCTAGTTCAGTGCACAAAAGAAAACTTTGAAGTAACTTTCTTAAGCAGTCTGAGGTACAATGTGCTAAAGGCTCAAATGAAGAATTGCAGGAGTCCGTACCTGAGGGGGAAAGGAGGGAGTATAAATTGGAGCAAGGAACTCACACAGTACATTTTCCTTCAAAGCATCGTGTACATTTGCAAGCCTTGCAGCTGTAATTTGCATTTTTGTCATAAACATTTTGGTAACACAGTGGAAAAACACCAGTATCCAGAGTGCATCCCAGCTGCCAGCGTGTGCTGCACCGACCGTGTCTGTCACAGGGATGGAGCCTGTTACCCTCCACAAAGCCTCCAGCACAGCAAGGAGGGGTTTGGAGAATATTCTTCACCAACTCAATGTACCCCACAGCTACCACCACTCTGTGGTGCTTTCAGCTGCTGTAACAATTTTCTCCAGAATCAGAAGAACTTCCTTAGAATTTCTCTAAGTTTTCCTGGCCCAATCTATGCTTTGCCCTTCTTGGAAGTGGACAACCAAGCAAATGCTAATAAAAATTACAAATTTATCAGATGAACAGCATACACAGGAGGATCTCTCCATCTCCAGAACTTCAGCCACCAAACTAACACCCTTTATGCTGCTGCACTCCTCCAGAGTTACAACAGAGCAATAAAAAACCCCTAAAGCAAACTCCTATCCCATCTTTCCCCGCAGAGTTTCGACCCTTCCAAAGGAGACATTCCTGAGATGTTATGAAGTCCAGCAGGAACTTGGTTTTGTTATTGATCTTATGTGGAAGTTGCACAAATGCTACCAGCCAAGGATGGTGGTTTGAAAAAGCTGCAAGAGAAATGCCATTACATGCACACACATGACCTCTAATGACAGGGAAGGAATAAATATAGTGCTGCAGCCACCTCCTCTGCCCTCCTCAACTCAAACCACCTGCAGACTTTGTTGCTTTCTTAAGCTCCTGCTGTTCTCACTGTGTCTTTTCCCACCTTCTCCAATCTTTTCACTCAATTGCATTTTCCTCTGCACTAAAATCAAATACTTCTCAAGGCTCTGGGTAGGTGAGGGCACAATTCCATCTTTTACTTATTTTTTCTTTGCTTCGCCAGCCTGTCTCCTGAAGGTTCCCTTAACTCGGTCTCCATGCCTTCTCTCCTGCCAAGTTCTTACACTGACAATAAGGTCAGAGTTTTGTCATGCCCTGTTCCTCTTTCCTGTACAAAACCAGTCTGCAGGCTCTGCAGTGATCTCCATATGCTGTGCCCGTATTTTCCCTTCCTTCTAACCACTGGCATAATTGTCATTACTGTGTCCTTAGTGCCACGAGCCTGTCTGAGCACCAACTGCACGGTTCTGGTCACTCCTGGTAGGACTAAAAGCCACTAATTCAGTCACAGTGGAGGAAGTTATCCCATGTGGAACCAAAATAAATCATACTCATCCAGAATGCTGAAAGGAAAGGAAAGGGGCAAAAAAGGAAAATGGCAGTGGGAAAAGGTGAGGAATAGTAAATAGGAGAAATTTTGTATGGAGGTTCTGATCATAAGCGGATCCTACACCCGTTACCTACTCCTAAAAGAGCTGACCCTGACACTGAAAATCTTTAAATTTTGAAATATAAAGTGATGGAAAGGGGAAAATAGGATAATACTTTCAGGAAAGCAGTTATAAACCAGTGTTCTTCCCTGGAAAACAGTATGAGATCCTGAGCTATTGCTCTGAATTTAACAGTGGAATTTCCATAATCAATGAACACTTCTTAGAAGTTACATTGCAGTGCCTATTTTATAATGAATCAGATCTCAGTTTGCTCATATCCTTCAGTATCTCAGCAGGAACACAGCAGCTGGAAATAAGGAATTCAAGAGCCTACCTGATCTATTCTTCTGTCATAATCCACAAACTAAGATTTGGCATTTAGAACCTTTAAAAGAAAATATCAAGGGCAGTGAAAGGTGTTGAAAACAGCTTCAGAAATTTGCCTTAAATCCTCTACCGTACTACAATGTATGTACATCTGTGCTGGCTCCAGCAGATGTTGGAAAGTTTGATTTTTACTTTTTTTTAACTGAAAAAGAGACAACTAGGCCTCTAACAGACCCTCTTTGATCTCACCTGGAAGGAAAGTTCTAATCTGGCCCTGAGAATCTCCACAGTTCAGGCTTAAAAGACAAAAGAGAGGAGAATGTGAAAAGAACAGGAAGCAGCACATAAAGTAAAGCAAATGGGCTTAGAAACGCAGCCTGGTTCCCGGGAATGGCACTGTGTGCAGTTATGTCCTTGGAATGTTGTTTTTTTAAAAAAAAACTGTCTCAGAGATGTGCCAAACCACTTGCTTTTGATTTGGGTGGCAGCAAATGGGACACGACAAGTAGAGCAGAGCAGAGCTGTTGCACTGCCCACAGCGAAGGAAGTCCCACTTAGAGAAGAGCAGGAGAAGGGAAGGTGATAACCCCCGAAATCGCCCACCCACAACAGAGGCTTTACAGAAAACAATGCCTGGGAAGCTGCATTTTAGAACACTTTAAGAACACTTATTGGCACACACACACCCCATATAAAAAATTAGTGTCTCTTTGAATCTGTATTTTGTTTTTCTGCACACACAACAGGATTTTTTACGTATTTATGGTAGTTAGTGGTCCTTAAATTACGTAAAAGGAAAATATAAGAAGTTAAAAGGCACTGAAAATCTGCAATAGAAAATTCACAGTAGCTGCTCTACATTGGAATCTGTCCATTAATTAGATTGCTCTGTACAGAATGTGATCAACAGAACTTGTATTTGATGAATGAAACATGGAGTGACAGGGACTGTTTTTAGGTGGGGCTATTCACCCATAGCAATAGATCCATTCACTTACCAGAAGTTTCTGTATTTACTTTTCAGTTTTCCTTAATTCCCCTTAATTTACCCTTTTCCCCAGCAGACTGACACACAATTTTGCACTTAGCCAGTTGTTTGTCTGTATCAACCCATGGGTGATGCACTCACGTTTCTGTTCATTCCATTCCTCTATAAGAAAAGATTGCCTGCTGTCAGTATTGAATGCTACTTGATCATTTTCCACTCTTTGCATATAAAATGGAATTCTTTCCTCTCTGACTTGTGCCATAGAACGGACCCCTCAGGTATAGCAGCATCAGGTGTACACCAGCAGCCACTTCTGTGCCCATTGCTGCTCCAGAACCAAACCCTCGCCTGGTGCCAACTCTCGCAGCTCCACTGCCTTCCACTCCGCAGCAACCTGCTCCCACTGCAGGTCCAGCTCAGGGAACGCCTGCACCCCACCCACAGGGGCCTCTGCTCAGCAGGATGCCTGTGCTGTCCAGGGCAAGAAGGGTTCCTCACACAGACCCTGTCCTGCTCTGCTCTGTCACAGCGCAGTGTCAGGAAAGGACGGCGCTGTTTACGCGAGGCTCCGCTCCGTGCCCGGGGCACAGCAGTAACAAACACCACGGTGTGCATGGCCCAGAGCAAACATTGCCAGCCCTGGCGCTTCCAGCAGCCTTCCCTGAGGACGTGCTGCTGACGGACCTCGTACATTGCTCCAGCACAGGACTCACGAGGCTGCACGCTCTATCTTCCTGCACTGTAAAGCGTTGTTCCTCCTCAGTTCATGTATCAGGGGAGGAACTCCACCAAGTTATCTTTTTTGAAGCTTTTTAGCTCTTTCTAGTTTTATTAACGAGCTGATGGCCACGGCACAGCAGTAAATCACTCCACCTTTCAAAAACAGGTTAGCAGCCTGAATAAGAGTGATTCCACTCCAGCAATCCTACCTCCTCCCCCCATCACACACCCTTTTTAATTGCACATTTTCTAAAATAGTCTGAGATCAAGATCAGCAAATGGTCTTTTTGGTGCCAGCACAGAAACAGGAATATGTCAAAACGCCCTGCACAAACTCGCAGATCTCTGTGTATCACAGACGGGATGTTTATATGCCTGGTTTTAAACAAACGTGTTTCCAAGCACTTTTTCATAGCAGAATAAGCTGCTGAAGCTTTTACCACACAATTTTTTTTTCTTTCTTTACCTTTTTTTTGGGTGGGGTTTTTTGGGGGTTTCTTTTTTTGTGCATGTGCCTTTGCTTTTGGATTGAATTTGCTTGGGCTTTTTTTCACTCCTTATTAACAAAGCAAATCCTGTTTTACTTGTTTACCCCCAAGGAATTCTGCTATTACAGTGATTTTCATAATTTTAATTGTAGTGCAAATGTATGAAAAATGTCTTTCTGAAATACGAGCTGACTGACAATAGCACAGGGGTCCATGTTTGGGACCTGTTGTATTACTACTTGTAGGGTACTTGTAATACTCCGTGTAGAGCACTTGGATTACTCCATGCACAATAAGCGCTGCCAGAACATACAGTAAGTTTCATTTCAGAGGAGTCTGCCAGCTAAATTAAATATTAAAAAATTAATATTAAAAATAAATTTAAAATATTTCCTCGGTGTTATGAGCGGTTCTGATACTCCAGGCACTGGGAATATCACCCCAGCAGCTCGGTGCCTGTGATTCCACTGTGCTGGACAATCGGGCTGCACATGGAGAGCTGAAGGCAGAGAATATGGATGAACGGCATGTGAAGATACAGGGAAAAGGTTCAACAGTTTGCCAGGCTTTCCACAGCTTGCTTGTGGAAATTTTTGACACTTTTTCAGATCACAATCTAGATACTTCAGCTTATTAAAAAAAATTAAATATATGTGTAACATATCAGTCTTAAAATTTTGCTTGTGGCTACGCTGAAAATTTAAGTTATGGAGTCATTAACTAAAGAAAGGCATATCAGTTACATCAACATACATTGTATTTTTCTCACTAGAGGGAAAGGCTTTGTCATAAAAATATAAATCTTGCAGTTTCACATGTGAAACAGAAGGCAAATTAAACTAATAATGCATAGAAGATTTGCTATATATATGAACTGAGAGACATTAAATAAACAGTCTCTTTTTAGCCAAAATATTGTTCCAGTTAGTAGGATGTCAACACAAACCTTTGTAATACCTCTAAACTGACCCCCTGTAGACAGGAAGAGAAATCTAATTTGCATCAGGATAGTAAACATTAAACTAATCTTGATTTCCAGAGATCAAATTTATATTTTTATTTTGAGTTACTGGATATCAAGTGTCAATGTAAAGTGAATGTCAAAGAACATCAGTTTTCAAACTCCTGAAAAGATGAAGAAAGCCCCTAGAGCAGTGAGCAAAACAGATCATGTTTCCTGTTCCAAGAGATTCTTGTTATAGAACTTTGATGGTAAAATAAAACTCTTTAATCTGGGGCATAATCCTGAAGATAGCATGCTAAAACTTGAAGGACACCAGCATGCAGATGTTCTGATGTTTTTAACCCTGGGCTACCTTGCTTGCCAAGAAAATTTAATCTCCTGACATGTACCTTCATGAGCAGTCTGCTGCTAATGGTGTCTGGGGGACAGCGAGGCTTCCTGCTGGCAGGAGTCTGATCCCGGAGCTGCTGCAGCTGCTGCTCAGGGATGGTGGAGAACAGAGCATTGTGAATTTAACAGGAGTTGTGCAAGGATTGGAACCTGCTTTGTGGAAGTTTTCTTAAAAACCTTTATTGAAAAACCTCCAGTGTCTCACATAGCGAATAAACAAGTTAAGGAAATGTTTTGGGTTTGTGCACCTGACATGCACTGAGCTGCACTGATGGGGTAATCACCTGGAAACCAAGAGATGACACTTGCAGTCAAATGAAGCACACGTAGAAGGCTTTACAGAACTGAGGCCTGTTAATAAAAAACTCACTTTTACAAAAACCTCATGGGCTGTACACAATCCTTCTTGTGCTTGCTCTTTAAAACAAGTAAAAAATGTGAAAATTGGCTGTTAAGCAAAAAGCAAGTTGTAATTTAATTGAGCAAACACGCTTTTTAGAGTGACCATAGCAAACATTTTTGTATGCAACCTCTTAAAATACAACAGCAGCGCAGAGTGAAGCACACCTGAAAACTGCACATGAGGTGTGAGCTGGGGAAGGACTTGTGCTGGCCACTGTGCTGAAGTTAGAAATAAACTGTTTGTGGCTCAAATTGGTTCAGAACCACTGAGCCCTGCTTGTGGTGAGGTTTACTGAATCTCTGCCCTGTGGGAAGGATGGGCAGCCACAGGGAGCCCAGCTCCATGTCTGCACTGCCATTGCGTGCTGAGATCATCGGAGCCAGTGCTGAACAACGAGGAGATGCTGGGCAGGGCTGAGTTCCGGGCGTGTGAGATCTGAAGGAATTCTCCATGCAGCTCATCCCACAGGAACACAGAGAAGATGGAGAACCCAAGAAGAGTGAAGGCAGCAATCCTATAAACTGCACTTGTAAGCAGCTCATTTGATTAAGATCTCAGTTAAGCAAACGCAGTTTCCAGCATAATCCACAAATCCATCCATACAGCTTTGAAAAACCCAATCTACTTGAGAGAATGGAAACAAAGCTAGTAAAAGACTCTTACTCCATTCTAAAACTCTGGAAGGTGGCCATGGGACTCAGTTTTGATCTCACCCATTAGAATCTGTACAGCATTTCAGACTCACCAAGGTATTTCTTGTAAAAGCCCAACGTTCAGGGTTTCACCATTTTCTGATGGAGAGGTTTCCACTGTCCATTGTTAATTCCTTTTAAAAGGCCATATTTCAGGTTATTCCGTCTAGCATACAGACAGAAAGAGATGGACTTTCTATGGATTTTGGGAGGTAAATCTTACAATGATTACAGACCACAGCTGCAACAACGAAATCAGTCAGAAAGCCGACTGCTGGAGATCCTCAAATTCCTCTGTAATTAGCACATCGGTAACATCCAAATGCCAAACCCTAGCAACCTCGAGGAGCATGCAAAGAAGCTGAGGGACACAGCAAAGATGTGACATCTACATGACCCTGGCTTTTTACACAACATCGGGCCGCTGGAAGGCTCTTGCTCCTGGAGGAGGAGGAATGGGGGAAGGGGAGCAAGAATAGCTCAAGTTATTGCTTTGAAAATTTTGTACTTTTATAACTGGGACTTTAGCCTTGAGTAATTTTCCAGGAAAATTTACTTGGAGGTAAAATAGGAAGCATTTTCCTCTTATCTTGTTTTGATTAGTCATTATGAAAATATCAATACAAGCCCAGGATTGTACTGAAACTGAAGATCTATTATGACCTGAAGTTGCCTGGAATTTGAGTTTTATCTCTGTGCTTTTAAGAGATGCTCTTTTGAAAATGGGCAAGTTTGCAATAATCTCTGTAAATGCCTCTTGGTATAGAATCATGTCAATTAAAAAATAAAAATAAGCATAGTAAGTGTAAACGTCCCTACTGCTGATCCAAGCTTAGGTTTCACAAATGTGTACATGACAACAGATCTGCACCTATTAAATGTCACAGATGCACAAATTCCCATTAGTTTGATAGGCAGCAAAACATCACTCATTGTATCCCTCTATTCGTCAAACTGCTGCACATCAGGGGGAGTCGTCCAAGGGATATTAATTGCAGTAAGAGATTCATGTGTGGCCTGACAGCAGAACCAGCTACAAGATTTGGGCTTCACTTTCACCTCTGATTTTCCTTAATTATGCTTGAAGATTGATAGCAATTAAAGAAGAAATCCTACCTTTCACCACAAAACGACAGCAATATCAGCCTCCCATACCAGTCCATAAACACCCTTTCTCCCTGACAAAGCAGTGACATTCTCTTTCTCAGGGTATTCTCAGTTTTCATTTATCCCACACTCCAACAGAAAGCTTAAAATGCAGCCCATCAAGCAATGTTACTCTCTGAGCTGACCTTCTGTCTCTGTGGTGTTGTTCTAGGAAATTTGGAAGCAAGGACTACATACAGTGCATAAATCCTTGTGGAATGCCATATTGGAGAGGATAAGGAATACAAGACAGATGATGTACTTAAAGAAAAGTGAAAAATCAAGACAGCAGTAAAGCTGGAGTCAGGAATTCAGTTGTCCTGATTCTCTTCACAGGTATTTTTGTGTGTGTGTGTCTCTTGCCCTTCCACAATGGAGCTGCAAGAGTTTAGC
The DNA here is from genome assembly GCA_014706295.1 of Lycocorax pyrrhopterus obiensis. NCBI lineage: Eukaryota > Metazoa > Chordata > Aves > Passeriformes > Paradisaeidae > Lycocorax > Lycocorax pyrrhopterus. Next base: position 12,749,884 of record JACSVZ010000003.1, on the reverse strand, counting down.
CCTTTATTTGGCTCTGCAGAGCACTGAGGAATGCTCAGTAAATCAAACAGGTGTGAAGTGGGTGCAATAAGCCTAACCCTCGCTTTCCACATACAGAGGTTTTGTACAAAGAAACTGTGTCTGAAAAGAAATGTAGGTGTTTAAAATTAGATTTATTTTAGATACTGAAGGTAAAAAACCCTCAAAGGATGTGAAGTGTTTTCTACCAAGTCTAGATGTCACCGTAAGATTTCTCTGAATTAGAGGATTTCTTGAGGAATGTAGATATTGCTGTAAGAGTGAAGAAAAGCCAAACATGTATCTGCACTATTCACAAGGCAGCTTCTGATTCCAATCAAAGCAAGCCAGGACTAAGATAAATGGATGATATATAACAAATGGAGAAATCAAAAGGTGGCAAAGCTTCTTGCTCCTTTCCCTGGCTCTGTGCAGCTTGCCACAGGCATTGTGACACGTTAATGCCATTCAGCAGCTAGAGGTAAGTGATCTTCCTTTCCTGCAGGCTTGCTGTGCACTGTAGTTCTGTAGTTTCTTCTCCATCTTTCACATCATATTGCAGTGTGGGGTTTTTTTCAAAAAAAGGATTTGATTTCTCTTTTGGTTGATCTTGTCTCAAATTAGATTCTGAAACTGTACTTTAGAAAACCGTCTATTCCAAGGTGTTTAATCAGCACTGTCTCCTGATCCCAGCTGAGGAGTTGCTAATATTAATATCAACACTGAACATTGACAGTAATCATTGAGCCATGGAGGCTGCATTTAAACCATCACCATTTTTGAACCACAGTCTTATCAGTGCTAACTAGATACAGCTCAATGACTTCAATTCAGCTTTGCAAATCAGAACCATAATGCAGCTTCTGATTCATTGTACTATTAACTCTGGAATGATTTCCTGTTTTCAATTGTTCCGAGGTTTCTAAAAGATTTATACTTTAAATGGAAAATTTTCTTACTACAGATAAGCAGTGTGATTGTTCCCTGTTCGATATAATAGGATACAATTCCTAAATACGGGGAAGATGTAGCTTGTGTTTTATGAGGAGAGAACACTTGTTTGTGCTCGGCTGAAACTGTTATTACACATCATTAGGCCTCAGTGAGGCACAGATGCTGAATGGATGTGGGAGGATATTGTTATTAAGAACGGTTTCACATGCTCCAACCACAATAGCTGCAGCTCCCCTCGTGTTCTGTACTGCTGGCCCTTCTTTCTGTAACAACACCAACGCAGGATCCATTTCCCTGGATCCCCTGCCTGCCCTTTCCCTGCAGGGCTGGTGACTCTGTCTGCCTCCAAACTCTGGGTCAGCCCGCACTGGAAGGTTTTCTGCTTGAAGGCAGGACAAACCAGTGAGCTGGCGAGGTTGTTTGTAATATTAACGTGTAAACAAACATTAAAATACGAAGCACTAAAAAGAAATAACAGAAATGGGTACTTCTAAGCAGGCAGTGGTGTATCACTGCTTCCTCACAGGCGAGTCCTTGTTGACTTGTTCCCAGCCCTGCCCGAGCTGTAATCCCCACAAGCCGGCACTGAACACAGGCTTTGCAGGGAGCAGTATCTGGGACTGGATCTGCTGACTGGAAACTACGTACGGGCCCATGGTCCTTTCATCAGTTCTGACAACAAAGCTGCTAAAACAGGTTTAACCTCATTATGATAATCAACCAGACAATTTAAAAGAAAAAAAATAAGGCAGTGTGGAACAGAGAAAATGCCAGCAAAGAAAGAGGTGAAAGTTCCTGAAAGAAACTTTAAAAATCTGTCTAAAAAAGTCAAACCATACCAAGTTTCTGGGCTCTTAGGGATGCCTGCCAACGTTTCCACTAATTAGTTATTTTTGCCATGCCACATCTTCATTAAAAAATAAAAAACCAACTTCAACTAAAAGTCACCAACAAACCTCTCTCTTCTATTTGACTCTTTGTCTTTAGACTCATTGGTAAGTGAAGCTGAACAAAAATAAAGTGCTATGATTTGTAGAACACCCTCTTCCTGCTGCTTTGCAGCTATTTTTGTGGTGGAACCAACAAAAAAAGTGTTCCCCTACTATCTTTCCTTTTAACAAGGCCAATGGAAAATCACCTTTGATCTGAAATACCCATCACTGGAGGAACATTTGGCATGTAGTCTGTATGGCAACAGAATGAGCTCCATCAAAGCAAGGACAGAGGAAAAGGAACGTGGGATAAGGGCAGGGAGCATCACTGTAAATACAATGACATTAAACTCCACAGTTTAGGGCAGAGGGGGTGACAGAGCCGTGAGAGAACCATCTGAACGTGATAAGAACTCACCTCCTTAAAAGGATCATACTATTAGTTCCTAAAAAGATAAGAAGAGCTCCTGATCTGTGAACTGGCCTATCAACACAAAACACGGATTAAGGACAGGTCTGGCTGGATTATTAAATATCTAATTTACATCAACTTCATCTGAAATCATGTCCCTGACACTCCACAGGAGGGAAGAGTATTTGCAAATTCACTGGTAGGAGATGGAGCTTTCACTTTTTAATTTATGCTGTACATTTTTGCTTCCTGGAGTCAGCTTGGCATTTATATCCCTACGTGCAATGGCTTTGGAGTGCTCGAGTGCTCTTAGATGGAATTCTCCAAGGTATGCTTAGCTCCTATAGATAATAAAAAATTTAAGGAAGGAAAAATATTATACGCATTTTTTTATACTTATTTTTAAATTAACCTTGGAAAATGCATCCGTGTGCCAGGATGCACCACGGGAGAAATGCTTCAGCGTTAGGGAATGTCGGGATGCTCACACTGCCCCTCTGAGGCCACGTTACAGCATGATAAAGGGATGTTTTTAGCAGCCCCGCTTTCTTCATTCAGTGCAAGGTAGCAGCGAGTGAAAATTCATCCCAGGTGCTCACTGGAAGCTGAAAGTAGTGTAAACACGTCTTAAATACATTCCTGTGTCTTTTCAAAATTATCTAAGGCCTTTTTAAAAATCCTGCTTCTCTGTTGAAATAGAATAGACCAAGGAAATACAGTCTCCATACAAACTTCTGAAAGCATATTCTTAATTTTGTAGCTTTCATATGTACAGACAGTTGGAAGACTGGGAATACAGGGAAAATTAAGACAAAACTCCTGGGTGCAAAGAATGTTCAGGTACCTGTGCTCACTCATATCAATCCCATCACTTTAGCAGATAAACTGCAAGTTTGCTGATAATTCAGTATTTTTACTGGCAATGTATAAATTTGTCAAACATCTCAAATTCACAAACGGCCACAGGAACGAGCAGAGAAGTATCTAGATGCAGCAGTATTGCTCTGCAAATGTGTAGCAAGTTGGATAATTTCAGGAATGTTTCAAGACCTGAAAAGAATATGCACTTTTCCAGAAGGTCTTCTGCTACAAGAATCCAAAGGGGTTTCTGGCAGTTTTGGAAATACAAAGCTTTGAATGTGTAACCCCTTTTCAGCTGACTGTACAATTTGCAGAGTGATTTTATTTACTCACATTTCCTCAGTCGTTTTGAGGATTAATGTTTTTTAGAGAAAGATAGCCACTAGCAGATAGAAGGCTTTATTCTTCCACAGAGTTCAGTGAGTTGGGCATTTAACCTGTCTCAAAATTTACCCTTCTTAGTTGTAACTTCAAAAAAAATCTTAATCTGTAGAAAAGGAATAATGGAACTGTTCGACTTGAAAGAGACACTGGGAAGATCTCTCCTCTGGGGACACGCTCATGCTGGATGACAAGCCCAAAGGAATAAAAATGAACAGACCAAAGGAGTGGGAATCCCATGTGCTTGTGACATCCCTGGCATGAGCCGGGGAAGGAGCACACTTCCCATGACACAGCTTGGTCGTGTTTATTCGGCCAGGACAAAGCAAGATGCGGACACAACCTGTACTGGAACTGTGACCTCAGCCACAGTGCAGGGGAGCTCAGAGGCTCCCACTCACGGCCAGAGCTGTGTTCTTAGGGGCGAAACATCCCCTTTGCACAGCAATGACCACGAGAGTCCCCAGACCTGCAGTCACCAAATGCGCACTGCCCTGAGGGGATGAAGCGGCACAGAAACGGTGTAAACTAACACACGTATCTAAACTCCATCAAACAAATTAATGGCACAATAGGCTTCATGCGTTACAGCTAATTTACATTTCAATATCCCACAGACATCCCCTCTGCTGATTGTGCCCAAAGGATGTGCTTTCAACTTAGTTACAATCTCCTCTATTCTCTTACAGATTCAATTTATATTGGTTTTTATATCTGCAGCCTTATGTGTAACTTTCAGAATCAGGGAGGATTACCACACTGCCAGGGGGTGCTTAGCTGAAATGGAGCATATGGCTATTAATATAATTATGAATCTGTTGCTTTAGGCTACATTGGATTGACTTTGGGGTTCTGATTCTTAAGAAGAAAGGATTGAACTATAGTCACCCTCCTTTGGTGCAAAAGATTTGGAATAAATTATCACTTTTTCACTTTTTTCTAAAAAAATTATTATTTACATGCTTCATTGAGGTAACCTCCAACATAGCAAAAATTTAGACAGAGTCCTGACTCATTATCTGTGGCATATTTAGCATTAAGCATTTGTTTCTGTTTGCCTTCTGTTGTTAAAAAAAAGTTCATAATACCTTTCTAGGGCTTTGTACTTTTAATTCATCGTAATAAAATCCATATTTAGCTTTAGAACTGCCTGCTTTTCTTCAGTTCAGTGTCTGGATGCATTAGTGCCCTTTTGTTCACCGTAACAGCAAAGGTGAGTTACTTTTTTGAAATAACGTATTTCGAACTATTGTACCTTGGGTAAGAATAAACTGAAAAGCATTGGTCTGCAAAGAGGAGCTAAATTAACATTTTATAAGCTGGGTAACTTGAATTGCTGAGAGCCAACTACATCAAGCATCGGTTGAAATCAAAGCTTCAACTTCTCTCTCCAACAGACCGACCAGCTTGAATTTAAAGCATCAGATAAACGGGGCTGGAAATTTGCATGTGTGAATAAGAGCTGAATTAGAAACAAATCTGAAGGGCTCCAACGTACTGAAGATAAGTCCCAGATTTTCACCTGACACCTCCAACGACCTGGGGAACAGGACACAGAGTAACAAAATTATGTCAGGAGTCTGGAAAGTGTCAAAGGGTTTTTAAGGCGAATGGAAAAGTGGTCTTTGGAGGGATAGATTTACATAGAATTACAGAACTGGGTTTTCTAACTTTTGTCTCTGACAATCCCCCTTTCTCTTCTCAGTAAAATGAGAATAAAGGAATTTTCAGGGAAAGGGGGAGAACTGAGATTGCTTAGTACTTTAAGTCTCACAGCATGAACAAACAAACTCTCCTTTACAAGTGAGAGAGAAGAAGATGGAATGAAAGGATAGATTTACTGGAATAAGAGAATGTAAGCAGATACTGAAGTTCTGGAGTGGCTGTGATTTAAAAGGAATTAAAAGGACCCAAAAAGAAGACGCTCTGCAGCCATTTTTTATTTAAGACTTCACGTTGGGATGATTACTCGATATCTTTCCTCAAACAAGAATAACAACCTAACGTGACTGAGCGTAATTGAGAGCCAGGAAGGGAAGGTGAGTGATGGTGTTGGAGTACGTAGTCACCTGAAAATGAACTGTCAGCAGATCCAGCTGACAAGAGAGAGATTAAAATCAAGTCTTATCTCGTACATAGCCGTGTCCTCAGGGAACTGTGCTCCTGTATGTGGGGTTGGTCTTGTTTTACAGTTTGGCAACGCTCAGCACGGACTGAAACAACTCTGATATTATATAAACAACCCATTGAGCTCACACTGGGCTGAACATCCCGAGCAATAATACCCACTGAAAATACAGAAGTCATCAGCTAATTGCAAACTGCAGACCTGCGTGTCTGAGCAGGCCCTGCAGAGTGCTAATATTAATCTGCAAGCACAGGTAATAATTTTACACACAACGAACTGTGCTGTCTCCTAAGGCAAGCAGTGCATTTTGCAGGTACCAGTTTGAACTGAGAATCCAGGAACTACTATTTATAAATACCTCAGGTGTAACCTCATTGTAGTGCACCTTAAGTAGTTTATGGCATACCTTGCACAATATTTCACAAAGATCATTCACATTTCTAAAGTCTCCTTCAAACTGCCACAGCCTGAGCTCCTTGCCCCACATACAGCAGGTTTTCAAATAAATGTTGATTCACACCCATGATTTCCCCTCCCTCTCCCTCCCGAAACCAGAGAGGCACATTTTCCCTGTAAGCGACACTTTCTCATAAGATTTTATTTTGATATGTCTTTTTGTCCTGCAATGTTTCACCACCCAGCAGCACTCTGCTCATCTGCACTTCAATGGCAGAATTCACCAGAGGTACAAGTTTAAATAGCACATCTTGAGATGGGAACAATGAAGGCGGGGGGCGGGGGGAAATGGCTCTACCATAAATAAATAAATAAATAAAGTCCTATCACACACTTAAAGCCAAATGCCTGCTGGGACTTAGGTTCAAAAGCACATTTGGAAACTGATCCCTTGAGAAGATATGTTTGTTACGGTGTTTGGCCTCAGGATTTAAAAGGATTTGCTTTTAAGCTGTTACTTTACTGCAACTATGTGACTGGAGGCCTCAGGTGTGAAAGTCCTTTGATAAAAGGGACCCGTGTGTGCCAGATAGAGCGAGTGAAAAGCATTAACACTTACAGGAGCGGGAAGGGGGAAGCAGGGGAAGGATGCAGACAGAGTCCATCAAGTTTAAGGCAAGCAAATGCTTGGAATGCAAGAGCGATGAGAAACCACAAAAGCCCTTGAACTTCTTGCTTTGCATACGAAAGTGATTACACGAACAAACTCTCAAGGAACTGAACACCGAAGTTGCAAGGAAGGGTCATTCCCAGTTAATCAGGTGAAGCCCATCTGGAACCGGAGCACAAGACCCTCCATAAAATGTTATGGCTGGAAGGAACCCCAGGGGACATCCAGGCCCTTTGCTCCAGTGCAAGATCAGCTCTGCCTGGGTCACTTCAGGCAGACGAATGTTTATCTACCTGCACTTAAAGACCTTTAGCAGTGGAGACACTGCAGTTTCACCACAGGAAATGTGTTCCAGTGCTTATTCTATTTCCATCAGAAAGTGTTTCTTAATGTCTGACTTGGATGCTTTGTGCTGCAACCCACGCCTGTTGCTGCTCATCCTGTCTGTAGGGGATAAAAAGAAGAGCCTAATCCCTTTCTCTTTGCCAATCTTTTATGTATTTGATGATCTTTTGGAGTCTGAGCAATGTCAGTCTCATCACACTGTACTCCTCACACACTGCTCTGATTCCACGAGCAAAACTGCATCTGCTCTCTTATCAGAGAATCTCTGCATCATTTGCATTTTAGAAGTCAGGTGCACCATTTTTGCCCAACCTCAAGATAATTCTACATTGTTTCCTCCACCACTCCCATATAACAGAGAAACCTTTCTTGCATCCCAAAACCTGCTCTGAGAAAAACTGCAGTAAGCACAGAAATATGCAAAATTCACACTTCCCCACAATTTGCTTGGCAGCGGAATTGAGCACTGTTTATTCAGTGCATTTTCAGTGCTCTAAAATGGCTACAACTGCCAAAACTGTGGGCTGCACTCACAGTCCGCCAGGCACTGGACGGATACATGGTGATTCAGTATCAAAAGTTTATGCTGGATACTATATTAAAAATTTATTGGTTTGTTTCCACTAGAAAATCCTGAAGAACATCCAAAACTAGAAGTAGGCACATGAAGAAAAAACGACAGTTCTTGTTACATATGAATTTGACCTAACCTGGAGTAAGTACATGCAGTCCTAGAACAGAGCTCTTGTTAACATTCATTCCTCTACCGAAATAGCAAGAAGTAACAGCACTACAACATCTGAATTACTTCAGGTAATTCAACCACATATTTTTTGTCAGGACCCATGCCATCAATTTCAGAGTAACAAAGAATTCTCAGTTATTACGACTGCACTTATCATACTGTGGGTGCAGCCACAAATAAGTTACAGGTGCACGGCTTCCATGAAAAACCAGGCTATTTACCTTCTTCATGACAACGTTATCAGGGGCACTACTCTAAGAGGCCGTCAGAACCTATAGACGTCTCGCTCTGGAACGCGACATGTGCTTTAAACCGACGGCGGGAAAAAGAACATTACATTTGTGTGACATTTCGTATTCTATAGCGACTAATTCAGGACTGCCGTGCCGGATGAGCAGCGGCTGGGGCGTCCGGCGGTGCCCGGCAGGCAGGACCGGAGGCGGAGCGCTGCCGGGGAGCGCAGGGCGAGGTCGGGGGGCGCAGGGCCCTGTCGAGGAGCGCAAGGCGAGGTCGGGGAGCGCAGGGCCCTGTCGGGGAGCGCAGAGCGAGGTCGGGGGGCGCAGGGCGAGGTCGGGGGGCTCAGGGCGAGGTCGGGGGGCTCAGGGCCCTGTCGAGGAGCGCAAGGCGAGGTCGGGGGGCGCAGGGCGTTGTCGGGGAGCGCAGAGCGAGGTCGGGGGGCTCAGGGCGAGGTCGGGGAGCGCAGAGCGCCGTCGGGGGGCGCAGGGCGCTGTCGGGGGGCGCAGGGCGAGGTCGGGGAGCGCAGAGCGCGGTCGGGGGGCGCAGGGCGCTATCGTTGTGAGCAGCCCGCTCCCGCCCGCAGCCGCTGCCGAGCCCCGCCGCTATCGCTGTCGCTATCGCTACCGCTGTCGCTGTCGCTGTCGCTATCGCTATCGCTACCGCTATCGCTGTGCCCAGCGCCGCCCCGCGGCCGCGCCCCGCGCTGCAGCAGCAGCCCCGCTCCGGCACAGCGGCTCGGGCTCGGAGCGCAGAGCCGCGCTCGGCTCCCGGTGGCTCCAGAAATACGGGCCGGCTCTTCAGCCCTTGTCTCACTGCCTCGTCCCGCTGTCACCCAGTTTTTTATTGCAGCGTCAAGTTATTCCGTTTACGACAGGGAATGGGAGCACAGGGTTTAGCGATATGCGTAATCTCACTGCTCAGAAACTGTTTCTCTTTGTTGGATTCCCTTTAGGGTCTCAGGCGATTTTATGGGTCTCTGGATATGGGCTGTACTGGACTTCACAGAGAAAAAAAAAGTATCAAAAACATGGAATAGGAACTTTCCTTTCAGTTAGAGAGGAAGACCTCGCATCTTACCATGGTCTGGATCTGACTGTAATTGAGTAAAGCAGCTGCTTTACTCAAGATCCTACTCGTTAGACAATTTAAATTCAATATTAAAGGAGAACTGAAACAGCATTGAGCAACAGAGAAGATAGAGCTCATTTAGAAAACTTCTATGTGTGCTGAAAATTCTGAACCACAAATTTTTCAGACCATCCTATTCCAACAGTACGTCACCGAGTATTTTGCAATTTCCAGACCTAGATTATTCACTATAACCAGTTTCAAATAAAAATGCAGTTCAGTTGCAGCTGGGATCCAAGTTGGAAAAACTGAAGTGATACATGTAATCATACCAACAGAAATCATGACTCATTTTGCTTGAAGACAACACAGCAAGTACTGCTAAAAGCTGGCAAACACAGGACTGCTGTAAGATGATGTGTCCTTGCTCTGAAACAGGGCATAGCAGAGCAGATTAAGTTCTTTAAACATCAAGGAATACAGGTGGCTGACATCCCTTCTGATAGAGCAGCAACAGATCTAAAATCCTGGCAAAATTATATGATGAAAACAGAGGTGGAGGTGAGGTGCCTGATTTGGGCACCTTTTGAGCCTAAAACATTGCAGTGTTAAATATTGAGAAAATCAAGCAATATTTTTCAGTTTTAGCTAGCTGAGATCCCCCACACAACACCATTAAATGCCAAAGGGGGCATCTTGACATTCTCTGGATTTCTTTTTTCCATTGATCTCTTTCCAAAGAAGGAAATTAAACAGACATAATACAAGTGATGGAATGCAGATGAAGAAAATGGTTAATCACATCAGACACAATTTTGAAATCAGCAGCCCATGCATGCCAGGAAACATGGATTTATGTGGCATTTCAAATGCAACACAATCTTTTACATTTCTCCACATTGGGGCACTTTTTAGATTTTTATTCATTAGATAGAACTGCAAAGTAAATCTCTAAAATGTGATTCAAATCAAATCAGCCCACTAAAAGCAGCAAAATGGGGAAAGGTAGTTGTGCTATTTAGTTAGGCATGCTACAACATAGAAAACAAAAAATATTCCCTTAACCCTAAAGAATGATTTAATAGGTCATGCCAAAGATGCAGTAGCTCTGTCTCAAAAAAGCATGAGGACGAGGCAAAGAGATGGTGATGCTCCTCAGTCATCACCAGCTGCCAAAATTTCTAACTCAGGACCTTTCAAACCAGTAAACGTGCTTGAATTGAACAGTTCTTGGCAGTTGTTTCCTGCATGATTTTGGCCAGTCACTTTTTAAGTATTAGCACTACTGGCTGACAAAATACCAAATCCGTATATTGCCAGAATTGTTTTTGGAAGGACAATGGACATTCTCAACATCCTTCTCTGGATTTCAAGTTTTTGCCTCGGTATCTTGAAACACAATGATCCAACAGTTGGCCAGGGCTGAAAGCTTTTAATGTTGTCTCTGTAGCACCACTCTGATTCTTCATAAAACAATTTAAGGATCGTTTAAAGGCTTTTCTACTGCATTCAGTTTAGATGGACACCCCATTAACGCCCGAACCGACACGAAGGTGAAAGCAATTTCTTTTGCAGAGTGTTTAGACCACAGGCTGCTGAGGTAAGTTACAAAGAGAAACACGAGAATTATTGCACAACCGGGCACTCCAAAGCCACTGTAAGTAAGGAATGGAGACTGAAGGAGGCTGCGGTTTCAAAAGCAAGGCTGATTCCGCAGCTGCAGCGCTGGAATCGTGGGTCTCCCCGGGCAGCACTGCTGCGGGAGAGTGCAGGTGCCCAGTGCCGGTAGATGTCAGCAGCCGCCTCTTCCAGCACTTCCATTCTCTCTCCCTCACCGGGACAGGGCGAGGATGCCACGCACAAACACTTTGGCTTTGCCGCAGTCCTGCTATCTGTGCATCACCCTGATCTAATCAGTTATCAGTTTGCGTGTGTGGGGACCAGTTCTGCTCAGCTCAAGCGTTCGGGACAGGGAGGTCAAACAGCTGCATTCCCACGAGGTGACAGCGCTGAGTTTAAGCAATGCTTTCCCCTGGTGCTGACACCTTGGGCACTGGCCTGTCACATCACTGCTTTCCTGCGAATGCCAGAGTGAGAAATCTCATTTTATAGCTTGACTCATAACTGCACTTCATTTTTTATGAGAAAAAAACTGTAAAATTCAAGTCCCCTTGCTTCATCAGAGAAGAGGGAAACAAACTGACAAACTGAATTAGATTGTGGTTTACACATTGTTGCTATTCAGGTATCTCTGGCAGCGGCCTGTGATCAAATTTTGGAGGGAATATACGGAACAGACACCTTTGTGGGATCTCTTCTCCAGCCTCCAAGTTAATCTTCTGTTATTTAAAAGATGAACATTGACTTAAATGTGACACCTCTGGATATTCTTCTTACCCACAGAGATACCCAGTTCCTCTAGGTCTTTCCTTTCTATATTTATTAAAAAGGAGGCAGGATCCCTCTCCTGATTTTGACTCGTTGGTGGACATCTGGGATTGTGTACAAGGCAGGATTGCTCTCAGATTCATTCAACAATACTTAATGCAATCCCACACTAACAAGGCTGTGGGAGCATTTGCCGCTTTTTTAGGAGCAAAACTGTATTATTCCACAAAGTCAGCTGGGAGTTCTCCAACCTCGAATTGCTTTCCATAGGCAGCAGGTCAGGCCCCAAGACTTATGGCAGCTTCAGGCTTCTGTGGCAGAGAGACACACTCAGCTCAGCTAATGCCAAAGGATAAATTATCTCTGCAATCTGCATGAAAAGTACTCCAACCAGATATATCCTTTCCTGTTATGTTGTTTCATGTGGTATTTCAGAAATCATATTCATAGATCAATGAATTCAGTTGCTTTAATTCTCTGAATTTTACACTGAGGCTGAACCCAACATAAAATAGATTGGCAGATCGAGGCAAAACAAATTCCTGTATTCTACAAGCTATGAACATTATATCACATCACTTCTACGCCAAAGGGCTGATTAATGAGCCTGGCATTTCTGAACTTAGCAATTCTTCCTGGTTCAGATATGAGGCATTGCAGAAGCCATGACAAGTGTCCAAAGTTCCGTCCATTTAATCTCATTAAATTATGGCCCATTCATTTATCTTTCAGCTGTGTTATTTAAGAAAGGCTGCATTTTCAGGCAGGAACTTGAGCAATGACATCTTGGTGGGCTGGTGGGCATATCTGAGTTATGGAGCATTTCCTCCCAAAATGAATGCAAGATAATCTCGCAGAAGGTACCATCCCTTTTCTTGGTGGCCACAACTCCGCCAGTGTTGATTCTCATTGTCCCCAAGGTCACAAAAGAGGCCTGGGAGGAACTGCAGGCCTTGTTTACACTGGATTCCCTTTTTCCATCCTGTTCTCCATGACCAGAGCATAGCTGCAGCTCAACCAGAGGTGCTCCTGGATTACACAGGCCACTGGCACTTCACATAAAGTTTTTGGGCCATCTGCCATGTCCCATTAACTTCCACAAAGCCTAACTCCACTATGAGGCTTTGAAAACCCAAATCCTAACACTTGTTTCTTCCTGACCTCTTTTGATCTTTTTTCTCCTGCCATTAGCTGTGAGTTCAGAACCACAGCCAGAACAATCATAGTTAAAATGACTGCAGTACTTCCTTGAAAATGTAATAAAAAAGGGGTAAATACACAAATTTCATGTGGCTGGTTTGAGTACAGTAAGAACCTTCTGTAAGGTTCTGTAAGGTTCTAATCTTTTCACTCTTCTTTGGCATGTCCAATTTAGAGAAACTATCACTCTTCCTCTTCTCATTAAATATGCTCAGAACACTTTGTATAAAATAAATAAAAATACTGACTAGTTTGAAAAATGTATATTTTTGATAGGAGGAGGTTTAAAGCCAAGGCACTAATTAGCCAGCACAGATGCAGGAAGTTAGATTTTGATGATGTGATCAGATGTAAAAGAAGATAATACACAGTCAAAAAGGGGAAAATGATGCATTATACCCTCAAGAAAAGGATTTGATTTGTTTGGCTTTTAAAGTCAAGTGCTGAAGCCGAATGAGCTGAAACCCAATTTTAATGCACGGAGAGAAACATCTGTGATGGGGATGGTCCAGAATACGCAACACATGGAACGATCAGACAAAACCCCATTTCACCTTCAGAGGGGAAAATGCAACCCTCCCCTGCAAGTGCAGATCCCACAGAACACGGCGCGCACGGGGCGGGTCAGCGGCAGGCAGCACACAGCGAGGTTTCAGATGCGAGGAGCACACCTGTGGCACATCTGGCACCTCGGCCGGGCCTGTGCTGAACCTGCTCTTTCCTCTCTCAACAGTAAAAGCAGCCGCATTTCCTCTGCGGAGCAGGGCAGGAGAAAAACATAACTCACCCAGAGCAGAGCTGTAAAGAGGCTCCTAACGTCTGCAATTCAGCCATTTGGTGCCCAAGATCTTTTTGCTGATAGTGCTTTGTCCACCGAAGCTCTTTTAAAACCCTCTAATGGCATGAGCATCAGCACTCGAGTGGATTGGACACTGTGCTATCACCAGTCTGCAAACTCACCAGAGAGCAGCGCTCTCAATCTTCTCACTTGCCTTTTTTACCTTTATTCCAGGAATTTATGTGCTGAACACTACTCAAAGCCCTTCCATAATAAATTTATTTTTAGCAAATATTCACCATAATAGTTCTATTCTTCTAGATTCTGTTAGGACTGAGAGACAGGCAAAGAGCAAATATCTGCTTCAGAGTCTTTTTTTCCTTTGCCTCCTATTCTGATGGACTTTGACATTGCGAATTTCAGTGACGGCAGAAGTTCGCCAGAATCCATCACTATATAAACCGATAAAGTGCGAGGCAACTTCATTTTTAGCAATGATTTAGGGTGCTGCCAAAGCTTTGTGCTTCCCAGCAAAATGAGTGACAAAAGTTGCATGGATAGTTCTTTCCTGATAATACAGTGTTCAAGCTTTTATCATAAATAGAAAAGAAATCAGATATTAATTAGAAATCTAGAAGACTGTAAAGAGGATTAAATTTATTTACTCAACCACCCAGCTGGTTTGGTAGGAAAAGTAAATATTTCTTGGAATTTCCAAACTACTGTTTACCATTAAGAAGTTATTTCTGAAAACACCATTAAGAGTATTTTTACAAGGAGAAGAAGTGATAGGCAACATGATAGAGCCCAGATTTTTTTCTTCTCTCTCCCAAAAGCCTCTTCCAAAGGCTGAAGGTCAGAAATGTCAGATATCCATTATCTCCAAAACCTGTTAAATAAATATGTAAAGAGCCTTTTGGTAAAATCTACTCTTACCTTTTCACAGACGTTTGAAAACATTTTTACTTCACTTCTCTTGTACTTCTAAAAGTGGTTCTACGAGAGAAAGAAGTTAAATATTAATATCTTCTTACGTTTCTAAGGTGATATTCAAGCAAATTTAGTTGTCAGATCAGAGAAAGTAAATCTCCCATCATTCTTTTTTCCCCATGATTTTTGAGGGACAGTTCTTTGGTTCCAGAAGAAAAGCCAGGAAGCTATCCCAAATGCATATGTAGTTGATATAAAATAATCTTTCAAAGCCTTGAACAAAACCCTTGCCAGGCAGGCAGGTATCATTACACCAATGTTTCAGGTGTGGACTGACGAAACTCAAACTCCTGCTATTTTTAAAAAAAGTGTATGTGTATATTCAGAATTTTTTAACACTGCCCCTTATGTGGGCAGCTCAAGGCTGCCCAGTAGTTTGGTGTCAGACACAAACTGAACCTGGTTATTCTGATTTCCCAGTTTGTGATTAGGACTTTTCCCTTGGCAAAAACACATTAATATTGCTATTTACTCTGTTATGCTTTTTGGATATCAAAGTGACAAATATTTCATTTAGCAAATAGCTGCCATTTGTTAATATTCCCTGTAAAGCAGCGCAAAACTCTTGGAATTAGATGTCAGAGGCATCCTAAACCAGGGCTAGAGCACGGCCAGGAGCAGGGAGGAGGCTCACAGCCAGCAGTATTTACAGTTGCCATTCCCACCGCTAAGTGTGGAATGTGCCTGCGGAGCTCCCCTACACTCCTGCTTTCCTCAGCCTCCTTTTAACGCCGCGCTGATTCATGAATGTACAACTGCGGGTACAGCACAGTGAATCTGTGTGAATCACCCGGGCTGCTCGAGGCTCCAGCACCAACGCCTGCAGGGCTCCTCCCGCCCCAGTGACAAAGCAGCACTCAGGGCAGCCCTCGCACGAAATATCTTTTTTAAGCTCTGAACATAGAACCAGGCAACGCTGTACTGGCTGGAATGGAAAATCAGATCCCTGCATGTCAAAAACCAGAATAATTGCATCAGAAATAAGGGCAGACTCAGAAGGGCTATTAAGGAAAACAGAAAAAAGCTTTCTGTTAATTACTGAAGTGAGATACCCAAATTAATACAAGACTACATCTGTATAATTGAAAACTCTAGCACATAATATAATGTGTGCTAAAATAAAAGGCAATAAAGCATTAAAGTAGCTTTGGTATTTTCTACCTTCCGTTTACTGTAGATGCACATTTTACCAGACAAGATGGCTTGGCTGCTTTTACAGATGGTCAACCACTTTCAAAAACTCTCCTGATGAAATCTTAAGCCCAAACAGATGAACTTGAGCAAGTCTTATCTCAATTTCAATACAGATAGATTTAATTTTTGTTAACATACTAGTCCTTTAATTACTACCAAGCAGAGATATAAAAATTCATAAAGTAAACAAATCATCATAGAATTACAGGATGGTTTGGGTTGGAAGGGTTAAAGCCCATCCAGTGCCACCCCTGCCATGGCAGGGACACCTCCCACTGTCCCAGGCTGCTCCAAGCCCCAATGTCCAACCTGGCCTTGGACACTGCCAGGGATCCAGGGGCAGCCACAGCTTCTCTGGGCACCCTGTGCCAGGGCCTGCCCACCCTCACGGTAAAAAATTTCTTTATAATATCTAATCTAAACCTACTCTCTTTCATGTTCTGTGTGATTTATTTCCCCAAAAGATAACTTTGCATTAACAGAATTAAAGCTGCTTTCCAATCACTACTGCTTCTTTTAAAATCAGGATTAAATGGCAATTACTTAGGAAGAAGCACTATGCTTAATTTGCTCATTTGCAGTGCTGCCAAGCAGCACACTAACTAGATACTTATCAGCTGTAAAAACCTTATTGAGCAGAAATAGGAATTAATTAAGGTTGCAACTGCAGAATCAGAGGGTCAGCATCCTAAGGCTGCCTGAGGACTTTTGTTTGACCTACAGGTGATTGTGCTCAGGATGCTCTCGGGAAGTTCTCTCAGTGGGGAATGTTTTATCTGCCACCTACAGACACTATATGACTAAATAGCAGGATTGCAAACCAGGTTAAAATTGCTTATTTATTAGACGGCCTTAAGTTTTGAGTCCAGACTTTACTGTTGCATAATACATAAAGACTGTCTGTGATGCCAGCAGTCTGAAAACAAACACTAGGGCTGCTGGAGCTTTTTATTTCTATTGTACTTGCACGTGTAGTAGCAAGCCATATCTGTAAGTGTTTTCTGTTAAGAGATCTCACAGAGTGGTAGCTCTACACTTGAAGAAAAGAGAACAGCTTTGAAGTTTCACACCATTTTGACATCATCCACTCTAGTACAGCCTCCTCTTCTGGGATGCTTACATTGTATCTTATTAAAAATGTATCTCAGAACTTGCTAATTGCCCACGAACTCAGGAAGAAAGCCTTAGCATACCGGTAAGAAAACCTCTTGCAATGTCAAAGTAGAAGGAAACCCACAGAAACAATAATTCAATTCCCATTTTAACTGAAATCTACTTTGGCAAAGAAGAAATAGAAGCAGTACCACAAAACGTGACTCTACCAGGAGGCCAAGATGCCGTTTTGAAGAGGAGCGAAGCCCACGCAGGGCAGAAGCAGGAGCTGACTGCGACGTTTGCCGCCACGGGACGAGGGCAGAGCGTCGCAGGCCAGCGGGCGCCATCTCGGCCTCGCCGGACCGGATTCCCACACGTGGGCTACGAGTCACCCCGTCACTCCTGTTCACCTTACAGGTAGAAACATGAAAAAATTTCCTTCCTCCTGCCCGCCCAGCACAGGCAGAGTCGCTGTTACCTGATGGAGACAAACCGGAGGGGCCATCGCGCTGTCCGCGGGGACCTCGGCCGTGACCCCTCACGCCCGCCAGGCCCTGTCTGGGCGCGGCCGCCGCCCCTGCCCCTCACGGGCCCCTCGGCCGGCCGGCGCTCTGGGCACCCACGGGCACCCATGGGCACCCATGGGCAGCACTGAGGGGCTCGGGGCGGGGCTGAAGACAGTGCCAGGGGTGTGAGATGAGCTCCTCTGGTGCAGGGTCTGCTCACCTGGAGCACCTGGACGGAGCCGCGGACCCATGAGGGGAGGCAGAGCCATGGCGGGCTGGGCGAGGACTCGGGCAGAGGCGTGAGGTGAGCTGGGATCTCCATAGGGATGCGGGGCTGGGAGCTGGAAATTCCATTCCCTCGGGAGGAGTGGTGCAGGTGGGGGCTGCACCTCACACCTGTATGTGGGGAGGGAGGAAGGAGGTCCTGGAGCAGAGATGGGGGCACCACTGGGGCTACCTGTGGGTACCTGCCCAGCTTGGCTCGTGCCCGAAGGAGGCTGGCAAGGTGGGTGACCTGTGGGGCCAGGCAAGGAGCAGAGTTTAGAACACTGAGCAGGCTTTGTAGAGAAGGAAAACTACACCAGGCTGCCAGGAGCAGCTGCTCTTAACAATGCTGAGAAAATGACTGCACTCCTTCTGTACATGCATGGCTGTGCTTGCATTGGGGTTTGAACCGACAGCGGGTTTTGTCTGAGGCATATCCCTCAAAACAACCAGCATCATACTGAATATCAGATTTATCCCAACTCTGATTTTGTAGAGTTGTTTCTATTTGCTGTTGGAGTTGTGTGCTAAAGAATAGTCACAGCACAACCTAAATGTACATTTCACTTACCTGTTTAACAGACCGTGAAATAACACAGGCCACACCGCATAAGAATTCTGCTCATATTAGGCTAGACCTTTTGTTCTATCATTATAAAAACCTGTATACAGTGGTAGATTTATCTATGGTGCAATACAAACTGTTTATTGTAAATTTGTGAGGAAGTCTGTAAGGAGGATCCAACTTCATCACAACAAAACTGACGAAACAAATGGAGCTGATGCCTGGCACTGAGGTGACTGAGGCTGAAAGACACGAGTGCACAGGTAGCACTGCTGCTTCGTACACAGAGATCAGCAATGCCACACCTGTGGCACTGCCAGTCTCTCAAAGGAACCCTGCAAAGATTAAAGGAAGGGGAGAGAGCTGGCTACAAGCATTTGTTTCTTCTTGGCCTTTTCTTTTGTCAGTTTCTTTATTAACAGAATACTCTGTCCCATCCCTGGAGCTTTCGTCTGCCTTCTCCCTTCTCATTTCAGTGGTTTTGCTGAAGTTACCATTCACTTCAAACACCACACATGTAGCTGACATTGATTTCTAACCAGCAGTGCAGTAAAATTTAAATGAAGGTGAAAGAGCCTTGACTGGGAAGAGGAACCATGACATTTATCATAGATGCATGGAATGGTCTGGGTTGGAAGGGACCTTAAAGCCCCTCCAGTGCCACCCCTGCCATGGCAGGGACACCTCCCACTGTCCCAGGCTGCTCCAAGCCCCAATGTCCATCCTGGCCTTGGACACTGCCAGGGATCCAGGGGCAGCCACAGCTGCTCTGGGCACCCTGTGCCAGGGCCTCCCCACCCTCACAGGGAAGAACTTCTTCATAATATCTAATCTAAATCTACCCTCTTTCAGTTTAAAACCATTATGCTTCATTCTGTCACTACCCTCGTTTTCTGAAAGACTGATTACCTCCTCTTCTCAGCCACAGTGGTGCTGATCTCTAGAAATCCATGATGTATTCTTCTGACAGAAGGAATTAGATTTATCTGATCTCTGTTACAAAAACATATGGGAAATCGGTTTTCTTTCAGCACGGTATTTTTTAGCAGTGTAACTGTTGACTGAGGCAGGTCTCGCATCATAAAGAAAAAGATAAGAACTTAACTTCTTGGAGAGTAGCAGACTTTTTTCACATCCTTAAACTGAACTATTTGACTATTAAAATGACTGTTTTGCTAATAATTTTTCTTCCAAAAAATCCAAGCACACACTTTCAAAAAGGAGCAAATCCTCCGCAATACATCAGTTGTTGATCCTGCTTTTTTACTGGGGGATAGATTTGGAATATCTTTTTTTCTTCAGAAATTCATTGTGCTGGAATAGACTTCTGAGACATAATTAAAGGTAATAGCTTCAAATGCACTGAAACTCCTAAGTGTTTGCTGCATACTCTTAGTTATCCATAATTGAATACGCAATTAAGATTTTAGTCAATTTGTCTGGAAGTATTTCAGTTCATTGGCTTTACAAAATCTCCTGGGTTCATCAGGAACTGCTGCACACCTCCCCTCATCCCTTTCGTTTTCCAGTTAATGCTCCAGCCTATTTCCGTGCAAAGGGCTGTTGCTGGAGACATGAACAAAGTGCATCTTGGTTTACTTGCATACATTTACATCCCAATGAAAACCATCATGCTGAAAACATCTGAGTTAATTTTAGGCATTAAATTTAGCAGGAATATTCATATGAGTAAATATTTTCACAATTGCTTCTGTCCCAGAGGATAGACACGAAATGAAATTTGAATCCTAATACACTACTTTTTTCTGAGAATATAAATTTTATAGGAGAACATTGGTTTTTTCACTCTTTGCTTTTAAAAGAATAGTTCAAATGATCAGATTTATTGAAGGGAATCTATCAAGGCTTAATTTATGAATTGATAAGGTAATATAAAAAATCAAATCCATGCTTCCTTTCTGCTGTTAATGTATGGTTTCCTGTAAGACTGAAGTTGAGCCTGTTTAAAATACTGTTTTGCGTTTGGATTGGGCAAAGAAACAGCATCAATTTCTGACATTTAATTTCTTTTTTTGTTCTTTCTAATGAGCTAGAAAATTCAGCAATGTGGCTTTTATTACTATTCTTTCTTACATGCCTCTGTTTTTTTCTTCTAGACCATAAGAGGTTTTTGCATGTCTTAGGCTGAATGAATGTGTAGGTTCTTCAGGTGAAAAAATATTGCATATTGGAGTCTGCATATGGAGTAATAAAGGTATTTGTGATGGTGCCCACTGTCTGTATTTTAAAGAAGTGAAAATAACATTAGAAGAGGGAAGGATTAATTGTTCATATACTGCTTACACAAATCCGTTTTTTCAGTTCACTTTTATATCCACATGGAATTGAACTGAGATTGTTATTCTCAGTGTCCATGCATAGATGTAGGTTTGAAAGTAATGGAGTTAAAGGCTGTGAAATTCAAGCTTTTTTTTCTTTTTTTTAACGTTCACATGATTGATGTAGATTATACTGTAATTTGTCCAAGAGGTGCAGATGCAAAATTATATGGAATTTATTTGATGACAGTTAAATCAGCCTCAGTGTGCCCTTTTGCCTTGAAGCCCAGCCTCCTTCCCAGGCTTTTGTTACTTTGCCATCGTGAAGGGGGAGTCATCTGCTTTCTGCAGCTTTTTGGTTGAAGTGATCTTTTCATGTTAAATCAAATGAAAAGTATTCAACACTTAACTGTTGTTGCTGTTTTGTTACCTGAAGCATTTGCCTGACCAAAAAAAAATCACTGCAGTTTCCCATAAGGCTTCCTCCCCTGATCAGATTGACAGCAGCGTGCTGTTTTGATTCAGATTAGTGGCTCATGATGGCTGCTGTTAAAACTTTTGCTTTCCCTGAAAACTGTATTCCAATTACTTTTTTTTTTTTTTGTGAGAAGGTGAAGGAGCTGGTCCTTCACAGAAGTTACTTAATAATTTTGTGGTGAAGAACTCGTGTTTCAAAACCAGCATAATTCAAGTGAGCTGAATAAACCTTGCAAAATTAGAATGTATTTATTGACCGAAGAGGTTTCCTTGAAGTCTTCACTTGGCATGGAGCAGCACAAGTCAAAAACTGGCTACGAACCCCTCTCTCTTGATGGCTGCAGGGAGCTGCCCCAAGGCCTGCAGCAGTGTCCCCCCAGCACTCAGGACTGCTCCTTAATTAGCTCTGCTTCTGTTGGACCTCACTTCAGCCTTCCCTGCACACCTTCCATTGTGTGCACCGTGCTTCTGGCAAGCTTCCACCACACCTTCTTGGGGTTTGATTGGGATGGCAAGGAACACCAGGCCAAGCAACTGGGCAGAGCAGAGCTGAGCAGAAATGTGAATTATAGTCTGCTTTTATAGTTGAATGGAACAGAAATATTCCCAGTTTCTGCTGTACTAGTTGGAATTGTTTCATGCAATTAATGAAGCTGTGCTATTTACCAGTGTGATAGTCCTGCTTATAGCGGAGCTATAAACTGAGAGCTTGATCGATTTCTCCAAACATTAAAAAAACAAGAGGTGAAAACACTGCTTCATCTCTTACCTCAATTTATCATACTTTCAGAAAACATCAATTAAAAAAATAAATTTGCACAGCATGTACTGAAATCCTTGGCACAGAGAAAGATAAAATGGAGGCAAACTGCAGCAAAGACACTTTGGTGTCTTTTTCTGGTGACCAACATGGAAGTAGGGATAATGCCCTGGAATTAACTGTCCTGGGAGGCCACAAGGCACTCTCTAAAGTGTCCAGCACTAGAGGACCACAGGAACATCTGCCACGAATGACCTGTATGTCTTACCTTGGAGAAGGCAGATATATTAGCCAACTTCTTTATCTTTACAATTTCGGTATACAGTAAGATCCTTGAGACTAATTGATAAAAGATGTCAAGAAAGGGTTTATCCATGTGTTAATTGGGAAAATAACAAGAGAAAATAAGTTATTTTTTGTTTTATTCTTTATATCCTAAGCAGCATCTCCCCAGACTAACCTAGAACACTTTAAAGCAAAGGATGATCACATTGCATTTAAAAAAAAAATAGTTTCCCCATAGGCTTTTTTAAAAATTCAGAACAGTCAAACTGCTGAAGCCTTCCTTTTATTTTGTGCAGTGTCTGAAGCCACGTGCTCACAGTATCCCCAGGGCAATAACTGAAGCCATATGCTTGTTCTGGTGCAGGTTTCAGTATCAGGAGAGGAGAGCAGGGCTGGCTGGTAGAGTTCAGCAGAAATTTGCTGTGTGTGCTCACATCTGGGTTGGATTTTTGGTAAATGAGTGCCAATAGGGTGATTGACAACAAAGGCAGCAGCTCTCTGAGTGCAGGAAATGTCTGAGAAAGGGTGCTCAGCTATTATGTGGCAGTAGGAGGACAAGTAATTCCATCCAGTTACCTTAACAGATCCTGGGACACGAGAACCTCAACCAGGCTCTAAAAATTACTTAATATGAATAAAATATTTATTTTTTCCTTGTATAATGGATGAGCTACCTTAAAATAGTGCCATGTGAATAAACCCCTCTAGCTCAACAGCAAAATGCTCAAGTTGTCATCACGTCTCTGCGTATGAGACATGACTGAATCAGTTCTGCTTAATTCAACCGGAATAATAAAATCATGAGACCTGAGGATTTCAGTTACCCCAGGAAGGGCACCCCAGCATATGCAGAACTATTCACTGTGGTAGAACTTAGGCTTCAATTATCCTGTAGGTGTGATTTGGGCTGTTGCCCTTAGAGACGGTCGCCAAATACCTTTCTGCAGGATGTTTAAGTGCCTGATGCATTGTGTGAATAAAAGAAAGGGACATGGAGCTGTATTTCAGTACCTGGCAGTGGAACTGAGTAGCACCAAGTCTAGATTGATATATTGTGTCCAGATGAAGAACACTAAACCCTTGTAGATAAAAGTTTCGAATAATCAAACAAGACCCAAAATCAAATGTGCTTTGAGCACATTATTCACCAGCCTGTGCAAGCTCAGGTCTGTTTGGTCTAAACTGTTCCCATCTGGCTCAGCAGAGAGACATCAGCTCCTCTCCAGCTTGTGCCAAGGCTTTCAGCTGATTGCTGCCTTTTGTGCTGGTAAGAACAGAACTCGTTCTGCCTCACGGTGAACTCCAGCAGGAACATCTGGGGAAGCACAAGGTGCCTTGTTCACAGTCCTGCTGTCTCCACTTGTAGGAGTTCCATGGATCCTTGATGGGGACAGCTTCTCTGATAACAGAACTCATTAGCAAGCTTCAGCTAAAGCACTGCTGCTCTGATGAGGTGTCTCCCTAGGAAGATCTTTTGATTTGTCATCATAACTCTTGCTCTCAATGAAAACAGACAAAAAACATGAGACATGGTAAGTCCAGGGTGTGCTGGCAGAGCTGCAATACAGGCTGTCAGGAGTGAGCAAGAGACAGGTAACAAATATGTTACCTCCAAAAACGTGGGAAACATTAAAGTTCCATCTTTAAAATGGGTCACAGTGCAAATGGGAACTGATGGTCCTGTATGAGCAGACTGGCCGTTCATGTGTGCCTCAAAAAATAAATAGGGGAACTCAAAAGCTCCTTTCCAGACAGGTAAGGCTTCCTATGAAATCATCATTTCAACTGTGCTAACCCACTTTACAGCCACGGTCACTTCTGCTTTATCATGTTCACTAGAACTGCAGTTCCAAATGCTCCCAACATTCTTCTTGAGACTTCTCTTCTGAGCCAGGCACTCTGCTTGGTGCACCATCCTGAGAGGAAGAAATCTTCATTTACCCCCTTCCTTTTATTGAAATGATTTATCAATTTGTGTGAGTGGAATTCTGTTTCCCTCCACTCTTCCAGAGGTAAAGACAAGGATAATGACCATAATAGCAGCACTCCTGAACTGTAGGTACTGATCAAAATATTGTCTGGAAATTTAATCACCAACAAAGCCATGAGCTCTCCACACCGTGGTGGAGAAAGCCGGTGGGCTCAGCGTGGGCAGAGATCAGAGAACTGAGGCACTGGATGTTAAGAAATTTGTCTTGATTTTTTAAATGTGCTTGAGTTGACTAAGTGGATTTACATAACGCTACATTTTTCTGTGTAATAGATGATAATATCACATTTTACAAATTAATTATCTGAAATGTGAGCTGGGTTTATAATTGTCTTTACTAATGACCTGCTTGCTGATCTTGATGCCTTGGGTTAACATAAAAGTAGCTCTGAGGGCAGGAGCTGGAACTCGAAGCAACAGGACTGAAATGAGAACCCCTTTTGAGACAGTTTTCTGTAGAGACATCTACATGAGGTAGGAGGGCAGCCTCCATCAGGGCATGTTGAAATAGGTGGCAACTTTCCATCGAAATGTTGGGGGTTTTAATCAGAGCTGGAGATGTTTTTGTGATGTGGTGGATTCACAGTGGAAGATGATAGTGGAAATTCATGAAGCTCAGATGGGGAAGAGCAAGCCATCACGAAAAAAAAAAGCCCAAAACAAACTGTAAAAAATCCACTGAGTGAATTTGCCTAACTTTACAAATGGCACTTCATTTGAATTGCAATAAAAATACCAGCTTGCATCCTCTTCTGCTTTAGAGATGCATTATTAGCTTCTCGAGATCACAGTTTCAGGTAGTTCAATTGTTCCTCAAGAACACTTTTTGTTTTACAAGAACAGAGCTTTTTGAGAGTCTTGTTCAAGACATAATTAGAACAATTAAGTCATTTTAGGTTAACTTCAGCAGCAAAGAATCCCATAGACTTTAATAGGAGTAGGATCGGCTTTGAACTAAGCTTAGGCATGATTTTTTCCCATACCTTTGAAGACACAAATAAAATAATCTCTCTCACGTGGCTGGGTTTGCTGGTTAATTATCCACAGCATCTGCAGCACGGAATCCAGTCTTGGGCCATTCAAGGTTTGGCAAGACAAATATTGGCTCTGCAGTCAGAAAACTGCATCCTTGCTAAAATCACTGACACCTGGAATTACCAAGAGCCAGGGGCTGGCCTCAGCTGGTGGACTTCCATGTGGGTAAAATGTATTGCAAGGTGACTGCACATTCATTACCATTCATGTCTGGGCTTCCCACTGCAAAATGCTTTTGAAAATATCAAAAGTCTTTTATTTCTCACTGGAGGTGGCATCCAATATCTTGAGAAAATGTGGAGGTTTTCCTACAATAAAATAGCACAAATTCTTGTACGTTTTATGGAGTGTGAATGGCAAAGTTCTCATTTGGAACTGCAACTCATCACAGTTTTGGGAGTGCTCAGAAATAAAATCGGAGTCTGTCCTGTGTAATAGAGGCTGTCACAAGGTCTGTGTCAGACGGAAGTGCAAAATGGAGATATTCGTAACTGTGGTATTATTTCCCTCTCTATGGACAGATCTTTTTTCACAATTTCATATGAATATACATAAAAGTGACAGGAACTTCTCTTTTCTGGTCATCTCTGTGAGCTGGAAGGAATACTCTCAACATATCAAATAATGTCCCAGCCATGGTTTCCTTACTAAATGGATAAAATGAGCAAAGCTTCTCTCAGTTAAAATTTCTGTGTCATTTCTAGTATAAATATTGTTAATGATTATTTGCCAGTCTCTAAATACTCTGAGTATTTTTCCCCTGAAATTTGGCTTTATGATTCCTTGATATTATTCCATATTGTGCAGTGCTGTTTGGTTCATTGCTGCTCCGGCTGAGAATGCTGGAAGTGCAACAGGCCCCACTTTGTCAGTATTATCTCTGCACTCCTGTTATTGAGATGGAGGCTACTTGGAAAAGGATGATATTTTTCACCATTTTGGGAAGTGTTACCGATCCCTGAGGAAATGCAAACATCCCACACTCAGTTACTTTATTCAAGTGTAATTTAAAACCGACTCTCAAGCATAATGGGATGTTACAGCCAATATTTATTTTTCTTTCATTAGATAAATAGTATTAAATTGCAATCCTTGAGAAAATTGTACAGACTGTATCACATTTGAATGTGTTTGAGCTTGAGTCTCGCTCAGGCAAATTCTCATCATATTCAAATAACCATCATTATGCAAATAAGAACATCCTCATTGCCAAGCAAGTTTAAAATGGATGTTTGTTTTTTATCGTGATGAATTATCTTCCTCCCGGTAGCAGATAGCTCCATGCAGCTCAGAAGAGCTGCACAGGTCCTGGTTATTCTTCAGATTTCTTTTGCCAGTTGCAAGCTGCCTTTTTTGCTAGCAAGGATGGACTTCGATTGCTCCTCGTCCCGTGTATGTTGCTTGAAAAACAGCACAACCAAGATTTTCTTATCACCAGAGCTTTTGGCTTCTTGATTGTACTGAATTTTCATGTAACAAGGTTATTCTGTGAGAGCCATTTTGTTGTATCAGTAGTGCCGCAAGGTAAACATTAATTATAATTTCAAAAACTGTAAATATAAGGCTGCAAAAGTCATCTTTGTGTTTTCTCTCTGATGTATATGTTGTGCAAAAGGAATGGTAACTGCCATAAGTTACAGTGTTTAGCCCAAACAGGATCTCTACTACCAAAATAATTTTTAATACTTAAGAAATGGATTGTTATGGAGATGACAGAGTCACAAAGATCTCTTACTCGATTTGTTAGACTGTTACCAGATTCCTCTACAAACTGTGCAGAAAATGCCCAATTTTCAGTCCAGTTACAGATACTGCAAATGAAATGTACTGCATCAGTTATTTACGACAAAGAGAGGAGCAAAGTGAAACATGACTCTAGAACTAATATCTGTTGCAGGACATTTTGTTGCAGATGATGTTCCGTTTAACTTAAGAAACACTAGTTCTGTGAAATCAAAGAAATAAATCCATTAGAGCCCCAACTTCTTCACATGATACAGGATTCACTACAAATTCACCAGTGCCATCTATATCTAAACCTATAAATCCATGGCTTCTTCTCTCAAAGAAAATGTCTACAATCTACCACACGTAAAATGATTTTTCATTTTTGCTTCTATAATATTGAGAAGACAAAAGGTCTGCAGCAGAAATAATTCTTTTTGTCCTAGCTTTACAAAGTTTGATTAATGCAATGAACAACAAGTAACAAAAGCAATCCCCCATCATATTTGTCTTAACTGCAACCTTCCAGGCCCTTTCTGTTCTTTTCTCTTGGTTTTCCTGCCAAGCATACTGAGGATTAAGAATTCAAAATAAATAGCTGGAAAAGAAATGCTTCATTCTCTGCAGAGCCATGAGAGAACGTGCAAGTGAGTTATGGGCCAGGCAGGCTTGTTATGGTGACAATATTGCTCTTATTTACATTTACAGTTAATGATATAGCTCCTGTAAATTAAAGATGCCACCAAACTACTTGAAAAGGAATTAGAATCTATAAATAGCTACTTTATGCACACTGTATCATTTCCAGTTCTTTTAAGCAAATAGATTTTCCATCCTCTAGTCCAGCAGCTCATCCTAAGAAGTTGTGTCTGCATGCAAGGATGTGCTACAGGCCAAAATCTGCTTCCATTTATCTCTTTCTTTTTAAGATCGCTATCTTAAAGAAGTGGAACAGGATATTTTCTATGATCAGATTCCATCCCTAGCCATTTGTGTGTGAGCCTGAAATAACAACCAGTTCCTAAACATGGTTGATCATAAGCAGTTGTTAGTGTGAGTTTTTTATTAAAAGACTGATTTTTGTGTATTCTCTCATGTACATTTCAATTTCTTGGAAACTCATTCTTTCAGTAAAGTTAAATGCCCCTCAGATTACTGAACGAATGGAAGGTTTGCTTTAGACCAGGTCTTCACAGACACATGAAATAGTGACATTTAAATTACTTTTCTAAGTGCTAGGGGATAGGGGTGGTGTTGACATTTTAGGCTTTTTATCTTTAAAAACACAGAACAAAATATCTGTGATAGGAGGATTCTTGTAGATACTTAATGCCATTCTGGAGTGCTGAAATTTGCTCTGTTTGGGAAGGATCAAAGACGTGCCTGAGTTTTTGTATGCAGCACGCTGCCTGGCTGCACTTTGATTCAATTAGGAAATAGGTGATCAGCTTTTACAGCACTCGGGGGTCACTTGGATGGAGTTAATGAAGAAACAAAAGGTGTAACAAGGCAGAGCTCTCCTCTGAGTGACTGCCGTGTGAGGGGGCAGCTCTGCTAGGAGCAGCTGAAGGGGAAGGAAAACACATCCAGTCTGCCCCAACCCTTTATTGACATGCAGTCTTAGGGACACGGAAAAGCTGCGGCAAATGCTCACTGGAATGAAAATATGCAGATTTAAAATTCATAATTCCTTGTCTTGGGCTTGGGAAAAGAACTTAATGACAAGGAACTGCTGCAGTCTACATTTTTTTAAAAAGGCACAGTTGCATTTCAAAAATATAGACAGAGTAGGATGCTGAGCAGTTGTGTTATAACTCCTGATTATACCCAATGAAACTTTCTAGGAAAAAGACACACAGAATAGCCCGTCTTGCAGGAGAAGGGATGTGCCTACACGTGCCATGATCTTTTGCATAAGGCAAGAACGTATAGCTACATTTTAAAAGGCAAAAAACCCCATACTGGATAAAGAAAATTTGATTTTTGTTTCGCTTTATTTTTGATGAAGGAACATGGTATTCTATTGCAAGAAACCTCTAACAGTTCGGACTTCTTATTTGTTTGGTTTTTTGTTTGGTTGGTTTTTTTAAGGTACTGGCAATTATAGAAGCTTGGGGTATTTTCTAAACACAAAAGAAAACTACACTGAAAAGCAGTCCAGTTTTGTTTCCACAACTGATTCTCTGGGGGTATCGATGGTGTCAAGGGAAAAAAACCCCAATGTTTTAGAAAATGTGGCTGCACCCCTTAAATGAAATAAATGAGCTATAGCCTCTTTTCACTATAGAGTTGAATTCAGCTTTGAAAACTCTGTGCATTTTCCCTTCTTTTACCAGTCTGTTGTAGCTCTACAAAACAGGAACTGAGGCACCTCTCATGCTGTCACCTTTACCACTAAAACAACTTTCTTGCACAGCCCGGGATTAAAATTATTTTTCCTTTGGCTAATATGAAGGTTGTTAGTTCCTGCAATGCAAGTGTTGTTTATCAGGCAAATAATTTACTTATTAGCAGCACACTTAATTGAATAGCTTCGCTGCTTAATATGTGCAGAGTGCATCATTTGTGTCCTCCTTAAATGGCAAATAATTTCTTCACTGTCATCGTCTTCACGGGGTGGAATGAATGTGTAAATTAACTGTCCATGCTGTTTGCTTTGCCTCATCCTTTGGGTTGGCCAACACCCCACTTTGCTGAGAAGTGCATTGCTTTCACCTCTGTCATTAACTACAGTGACGTTAGAGAGAAATCACCTTTTTCCCTCATCAGACCATTTGCAAAGTTTAGCATAATCCAAACTACTCTGTTGTGCTCTAAAATCGAATCCAGTGATGTTTCTACCAGTCCTTGTCTCCCAGGCCATAACTCTGGCTGAGCACAGTGACTCTCCTTGTCCTGCAGCAGCAGAGTTACGACAGCACCACAGCACATTCTTCAGTTCAAATGTTGTACCAAGCTCACAGAGAGAGAGAGTACAACAAATAAATGAAAATGAAATCAGCTGCTCTTAAATAAAATAAGAATTGCAGAAGGATGTAGCTTACCTTGTGAACTCCATTTCATAATGACAGCTGGTTTATTACACCTTTTACAGACCATGTGTTTAATCAATATAAAACTCTAATAATGCAACAAGATCCCGCAATGTTTTCTGACAAGTACTTGTAAATTTTTCTGGAATATTTCTTGTTAAACAAAGATTAAATGTGGCTATTAAAAGCGGGCAATAATGTTCCAGGAAGAGAGCTTTATTTCTATACATGAAATGGGTACTGGGAAAGGATTGTTAGGCTCTGTAAACTTGAAAAAATGAGGTAGTGACAGCAGAGCTATTTCTTTATATAAATAGTCCAATAAGCAAAGCTGCACTTGCCTTGGACTACACGACTGTGAGATTCTCAGCAGTACAGAAAGCAAATAAAAATTGTGTTCATTCCTATACATCAGCACTTCAGGTAAAATAATCTGAATTGCATCAATTCCATGATACTAATTGATACTGTTTAATTAAATCACCTCACCATGCATTGCTGAGGTTATTACTCACTCTGTAATGGTGGCACCAACCTGGCTATTGTCTCTTTAAGTTTCTGAGTACAAAACAACTTGAAATGGTGCCAAACGTATAAACTTGAAATGATGCCGAAAATAATGGAGGTTTTAATTTGCTGTCTGAATCAGTGAGTGCCAGATTACGAACATCCTCACTCCCACTGATGATCAGCTATGCATGGAAAAAATCTTCCTGACCCATTGTAACCAACTGTATGAGCTGATGTTCATTATAGAAGAGGAGAGTTCAAGTTTTTGACGTTCTGACAAGAGGTAGAAGGTTTCAGTGCTGCAGAATAACTACTTAATCCTTAAAAAAATGCTAAGAGCATGCCCAAAGCTTAGGTTTCTTTTAGGAAAGAAAGTTAGGCTGATGCCAATAAGCGTAAGAAGAACATCTGCATGATAGAAATTGAGCATGTCAGAAATCTGCAGGCAGCAGTTAACCTTGTGGGTGAAACGTAATTCTGTGGGATAGAAAAAGCATTTCCCGGGTTTTCCCAGGCCTGGTTTTGTGGCTCAGACCCCATAAAGAGCCTGATTTGCTGGGCTTTGAGGGGTGTGACACCCACATCTGCTGCTCTTCCTTTTGAAGCTGCGTCATAGCACAACAAAGAATAGAAAGCTTTTGGGTCTGGAAGGAGACAAAACAGAGCTGAACTGTCCTGTAGTGTTTGGACAATCTGAGAATCCTGCTTGTCTAATTCTGGTGAGTGTTGAATGTAAAATTAACCTGGGAGAATCGCTCCCTGTTCCCTCTCAGGTGAATGGCTTAACCACTAGCTTCAAGTGTCACTACAGTGTCATACTCCTGATAGAGAAACATAATTTTACATTGTCATTGAAGATCATTCCAGACCCGCTCAGGCAAGATCTCCACGTTTACTGCAAGTTGTCAGTTATGTAATTCAGTGTTAAATCTAGATTTATGTGATTTTGAGATAACGATTACATTTGCTCTAATCCTGGGATAATCCTCTCTTATTTTTGGAGATCCTTGAAAACAAACTCTGTTACAAGATCTATCCATAAGTATTCTTAAAAACTTAGGATGATCAATTAACAGCAACTCTCTTTTTTGGCAATTCTCCTGGCTAAATAAAGTCTTTAGATGCTCATCCAAAGATGTAAGAGATTGCATTTTTCTCCTTGTGCAAATCACAAGCCAGACTTTTGAAGTTAACCGTGGTTTAATATGTACCAATATGAGTTAGATGAGAATCAGGTGAAGTGCTTAAAACCAAATAATGAAAGAACTCGCCCATAAAAACCCACCAACCAATTTCTTCATAATACTATGGAATAATGACTTCTGAAAGTACAATACTTCAGAAAGACAATATTTTATTTCTACTCCTTCAGCTTTTTATATAAAAATGCTTATAATAACTCTGATACCTGTCTTTCAAGTGTTCAGAGCTAGTGGCACAATTTTTTCAGGTTTTTTTGTAGTTAGCATGACAGCAAATGTCACAGTTTCCAGGCCTCTGTGTAAGTGCATGAGTAACAGCCTGGGTGACAGCCCAGACCGTGAAAACACCGGCTAAGTGTAGGAAGGGAATGTGCAGATCCGGGTCTGGGGTAGGATCAACATTGCTCACCCAGGGAACGAATATTCCGTGTTCCCTCTACTGCACTTCAGCTGAAGGGCTGCTCTGGGAGGCCTCTACTCACAAACAACAAACTGCTTCCAATAAGATATCTATTGATTGATATCTAATTCATTATTTGGAAACTCCTTGTTTATATAGGAAAAAGTGGCTGTGGGAAAGACCTTTGTCCTATGTGGTTTTTTGTCCTGGGGAATGCTGCAACCAGACTATTTTGGAGGACAGGGGGTCAGGCTCCATCCCTGATGCTCTGGCGTGGCATTAACGTGTGTTGTGGTGGCTGCAGAAGTGTGAGTGTGACTCTTCCCTCTGCCTGTGCTCTCGGCAGCCCCCGTGGCAGGACTTGCTCCTGTGTCACACTGGAGTGCACTCTCAACTCACTGCTATGGATTTAAACGTTTACATTCCACTTTCCTGGGAGAAACTGAAAGAGAAATCCAGACTTTCATTTCCTCCACATGGGTTTTAGTGGGCTCTTGGGTTTGCTGTATAGCTTTTATTCACAAAACAAATGTAATAACCAACAAACTTGTGCCTCTTCTGAGGCTTGGGACAGATAATTACAGCAGCGGTGCTGCGGTACCAAAGGCCAGCAGCTCCCTTCAGTGGAATTTTAAGCATCATAGGTAGCTCCTGGTAAACCTGGTTTAGAATTAATCCATTAAATAAAACCCCCAACAATCTTCATCTTAATTTCACAAGCCATCTTATTCTCTCCCTTTATTTTTTCTTTCAGTTTTGCCACTGTACATTTATTGCAGGTTCTAATCCCTCCGCTTTCCAATTTTGCATGCAAATTTGTTTCTTTTTCACAGGATCTTGTTTTCAGAGTTGTTGGTTTTGGGGTTTTTTTGTCACACATTCACAGAGCTACTGCAATTTTCCCCTCCCTAATTTCTTCTCCAGCAGCTCCAACTGCAAGGACAGCCAATGTTTATAGTGAGAAGGTTAAAATATTCTGGATATCTTCCGTTGCCTCCTCCCGTTTACTGACGCTGCAGTTTCAATATGAAACCCACTATAATGTGGAAGCTGTTTGCAATATAGTGTAAGGGCTTCCTACCATATGCTCTCCCATCTGTGATAAGAATGAGGGCTTTGGAAAAAAAGGCAAAAATTTCAGTGTGACTGGAGTTGAACTGCATGCAATTTCTGCCTGCTTTGAGGAAATCTTGAAAAGTAAATATGTGCATTATACATGTCATGAATTCTTCTGCCTCCTGTTTATTCCCCATTGCTGATCAGGCATTTTCTGTGTGAAAAATAGTGGCTAAGACGCCTGGAGAACGAGTGGAACTGAATGCACCCCAGGAGCTGTGATTCAGTAACCAGTTTGCAGACACTTTAATTGCTTTCAGTGACTTTTAGACCTTCAGTGCTGCCTGACACTTTGGAGAGGGCATGTACAGCTTTGCTGTAAAGATGTTAAACTTACACACAGGTGCCACTGGGACTTCTTTAAGACCTTTTGTGGAACCTGCCTGCCCTTGTTACCTCTGGTATTTCCAATGTAAGTGAGGCTAGGCGGGAAGAGGTATATGGGCTGTACTAGACATCTTAAACACCCCCCAAACAACCAAAAAAACCCACAGGAAAAGGCAAAAAGAGGAACTGTTTAATTTTAAATGTCTTTATGGAAATTACTTTTAAATCTTACAAGTTTCTGTATTACAAAGATATTTCCTCTTGACGTGTCTGATGTTTCTGTCTCTTACCACTCTGCAATGGAGCTAGTAAACCTGGATTTGGAGTTAAAAGATTCACTGTCTTTTACCGTAGGTTTGAATTTGGCCCTACATAACTACTCCTTTTGCTACACTGGATCTTCCATTCATAAATAGTTCATAAAGAGTCAGTAAGTTATTAACCTCTAATAGCACTACAGCATGGATATAATAGTAAAAAATGTAATAATCACATTACTGTTGGGTATTACCTATAAGCAAATAACAGACTTCATCAGATGTAACAATCATTTATCCTCCATTAAAAGTTGATTAGACTTACACTTTATAGACCAGCCCTTAATACACAGTGTGATCTAAAATACACAGAATTCGGTATGCAGACAAAATATTTCAGAAAAACAGCCAATATTTTGAGCAACAACAATTATTCAGTAGCCAAGAGAGATCCAAGAAGGGAAACAGACAAATATTTTCTGTATGATCAGCTAATTTAAGTAATCCCATTCTTTCTGAAACCCTATTAAGCAAGACAATCAGTCAGTGTGCTTTAAGGGACTCTGCTAACTATTCTTTGATACCTAGAAATGGAAAACTTTAAAAACTAGAAGCTTTGCTTTTGCTTCCAATATTCTTGGTTTACTGATCCCTCATCTTCTTCTGGCTGTCATTTATTCCAGTATAATTGATATATTTACAATACATACTTAGTTCAGATGCCAATTCTTGTTTCATGTCGAGGAGAAAATATGTTGTGCTTTCCTGTCGGGAGTCTCGGATGATGTCTGGAGCCTCAGTGAGTAACTACAGCACTAGAGGTCACTGGCACTCCATCAGTAGCAGGCGTCTGGTGACAAACATGGTTCGGTTTGTGGCAGCAACGAGCCCGTTTTCCTGTGAATTTCAGGAATATTGGTGCTGCCCAACAGGCGACTGCTTTGAGGTCTAACATATACACACGAGTAGGCACCGTATGTGTTTACAGAGAGACGTTTGTGAAAGATCACAAATATTCAGAGCTACTGTTCCTTGGGTCTTTGAGTTTCTCATTCCTTTCAAATTCTTGGGCTGTGTTGTTTCTTTGTGTGTTTCAGACTAACCTACAGTCATCCTATAAACTGCTCTACTCGTGTTCCACGGGGGCTTGGACAGTCCATGCCTTTGGATCCAGGTCCCAGTAATCAGCGTGGGGCACTAAAATGCTCTCCCAGTGAGGCTTTTGCAGCACTGGGCTCCTTGTTTCCAAGAGATGTTGAGCACAGAACACCAACTGGCTCTCAGAAAAAAATTCTAACCACTGAAGATCACACCTCTACTGACAGTATTGTGTTACAAATTATAATTAGTGTATTTAATGACCCTTCTCCTAAAAATGTCAGTTGATTAAGCATAAAAGTTGCATTTTTAATCCTGTTAATAGAATTGCTGTATTTTCAGTACTTTTTCATATTGAAAGTGAAGGTCTAAATGATGAATTAAGGAATCTCTGTCTTGGTTTTCCAGAAAAGGAAGCTGGTAGTACATGCAGGCAAATATTTTCATATCTCCAGAGTAATTTTAAATGGGGGTTGCCTTCCTTGCTTGCATCACATCAACGTGTCTTTAGTTACATCTCAGATCAGGCAAGGTAACATCTTCTGTTCTGCTATTTCACGTTATCTGCTCCTACAAACCAGTCAGTTTCCAGCTGCTCCACTGGGAATGCTATCAGGTTTCCAATTGGACATGCTGCCCATGAACATTTGCATTCCCGCCACTTGGATCACTCTGCCTGTGGTAGCTCGGCAGGTATTGGTACTTTAGTATCTGTTCATTTCCTCACGATATATAAATATTTCTTCTTGTAGTGATTTTTCCCTGAGGTGTACACATATTGGTTTGTTTAGTTATTGAGCTTTTATTTGAGCTGGCCTCTGCATCTTGTGTGATTTGGTCCCTATAAACCATTGCACTTTATTGTGATATGAGTACAGTAACTTGCAGCCAAAGCAGGTTTTAAAATCCTACTGTCAGGTGAAGCAGGTTAATATATTAGTTCATTAATTCAAACAAAAAGTCCCCTTAGATACACCATTGCCTATTAGAGTGCTGCTGATTTGGCTGATAAGAGCCTAGCTGTGTTGTGGTAAGGTCCTTTGTCATTTTTAGAACTCATTTGGAACTGAGATATTTCTGAGTTTTCATTGGAAACAAGTACAGGAGAGTGGAAATTCTGACTGACATCATCTCCTGTTTCAGCTGTTGTGAACTGACAGCAAGGCCAGCACCACAAAGCAGTGCTGTAGGAATGCTGTTCCCACGAGGTCAGTGTTTGATCACTAAGGAGATAGCACTCGAGGGGCACTGCCATGGACAGCAGAAATACAAGCTGTCAAATAGATCTTGGTTTCAGCCTGGGCAAGATTTTTCACTGACTCTGCTTTTCTGATAAAACAGAAGCATTATGAGGAAATCGAGTGATTTCATTTTTTACTTTCCTATGTGGTTTGAGTGAACAGATGAGAATTCGTTTTAAACAAATTAACAAAGATTTAATGCTTCATCCTGCTGTCACTGAAACAAAAACCTAAGTGCTGGTTAATGTCAAAAAAGCATAAGATGCAGAAACAAAAAGGAAACTGAAGTGTGTGACTCAGTGTGGTCTTTGTGGCATCTCCCATTACGCTGTTCTGATTCTCAGAGTATTTCTGTGGGAGCATCACAAAGAGACTCAGCTGTGACTGCGGCGCAGCTGGCCAAGATGCAGGGTACACATGTACCCGAAGGAAGTCCCTTCCCCAGACTCTGCATTACACAAGGTCAGAGAAAACACCACAGATAGATGTGATGAGGAAATAAGAGAAATACAAAATAATAATGGAACAACTTATGTTGTGCATTCTAAATGGCAGTCACAGTACACCTGCTGCCTCACCACTGCTAGATGTTTTGAAGACAACACATTAAATTGTATAAAATTGCTGGGAGGTCAAGCTGATCATGCTGATGCCTTTTCATCTTCTTAATCTATGACTCTAATTGCTCCTCTCTTCGAATGTTGTGCAGTTACAAACCCAGATAATCCATTTCAGTGCCCTCTGTGCAATCCCAAGCGAAGGAGAAAAAAAATAGGAGTAAAAATCTGTCTCCGTAAAAATCAATGGCAAGACATGCACTGACTTCAGCAGCATGAGGATTTTTCCCTCAGAGCTTAATTGAAAGTGAAAAATATTTTTGGAGAAAAATGTGTAACTGCTCAGGCTAAAAGACTCAATAATATGCCCGGCTCTTCCAGATCTGTGGGCACTGAGAGACAACTGTTAAATGCAACTGGCTCTTGGAATGAATTGTTTGCTTTCAGATCACTCGACATATTCTGTATTTCCATGGTTTTTTGGCTATAAATTCATTTATTGATATATCTATATATCTGTATATATCTATCTACATATCTAAATATGAAATTTTGGGCAGAGGAACATTTTTGCTCGTGTACCTGGCTCCAGTCTTCCTCTTGTCTGCAGTTCTTTGGTGTGTCAATGGGGCTTCCCCCAGACCTGTGCTTTCAGCCTGTCAAAGAGGGAACATTATTGCCTGAAACAACCCAACCTCAAACAAAAATGGGAATTGATAAACTGATCAGAACAATCAGCAGTTTTAATGACATAAGGTGTATTACATATATCAGTTGATGTATCCCATTGCAGATGAACCAAGATGTCTCAGGGTGAGCATGGATCTTTTCATTACCTTGTTGTGTGTGGATTAATCAGTTTTCCATGTTTTCCATTAGGTTGTGGGGATTCAGGTCTCTCCACTCTCTCTCGTGTTTTCCTAATGCCAGCTCTTCCTTCACAATTAGTTGTGTTAATTACCCAGAAAAGATGAGGCATACTTGCCAAAATAACATATTGCTAATGAAACAGGAAGATGTTTTCTCATTACTGAGTTGCATGAATTGCTGTGATTTCCATGAGCAGTGCACAGGAAAGGATTTCATCACAGAAGCGTTGGCCAGGACAGAGTTTGCACAGCTGATGTGCTGTCACCTGCACTCGCAGGCACAGACTGGAACTGGGGCACCCACTCTGCAGGGGGAATTTTGACAAGTGGCCTAACCTTCAGCTGGTACTTCAGTAAAATGCCCACCAAACCAAAAGGAAGATTATTTCTGGGCAGGGCAAGAAATGGGTGTATTTGCTCATCTCTGAAGGGACTGAAGACAACAGTTAATTCAAAAGTCGCTTGGCTTTGAGAAAGACTCGAGACCCAAATCTGGTTTGTGGGGATAACAGCATAGTGCAAGATGAGGAGGATGATGTTGACAAAATATTGTGTCCATTACTGCCTACTAAAAGTAAAAGGCCTGCAGAGTGCTTTGGAGGGGGAAAGGTATCGATGCATAAAATTTAATAATTAGTTAGTGACCTTTCAGAATTACTTTAAAAAACATTAAGGAAAAAGTAATAGCTTAGATTAATTTTTTTTCTCTCACAAGAGCAAATTAAAAAATTAATCTGTTCAGTGAATAGCAGCATCCTAGATGAAGGATCCTAGGTTCCACAGTTTCCATATTTGGGCTGAAAAATGAAATAAGTGCTTCCAAGTCTATTGTTCCAACAATGATGTTGCAAAATGTGAAGAGAATGGAAAGACCCTAATTTTGCAGACATAATATGACTGGCATTAAAACTCTCTCTCACTCCGCATTTCTGTGACAACTTCTGCCCTTCTTTCATTCTAGTTAACCTGAATGATGGAAAGGCCTTAAAAGCCTATGCACAAAACATCTCCAAATGGTGCACAAAATAACTGACTGTAAAAGCATAGAGGCAGAAACTGTAGAAGTAAAAAGAAAAGAAAATCTTGGCTTGGTTTTCTTATTATTCCAATATATTTTTTTTCTTAAATGACTTTGGTAACAACACTGCCCACACCTGTATCCAGAGACAAAGCTCTTCCTTTGCACTTCTCATACTTTGCATTGACTTCTTTCTGGAGCTTCTTCACCAGAACACAGATTAACCGGAATGTTATCCTGGCACATTCCACCCTGCCACTGAATGAAGCTGAACACTGACTCCCTCCTCCAGAGCGTGACTGCTTTGTCTGGGACAGAGTGTTATTTAATAACAATTCTCCTATGTTGTACAACACTGCAGGGTTTTGGCCACAACATCTGTCAATAACAGTTATTTATCTTCTGGCAGGTAGGGGATATTCTGAGCTGGTACATTTGTGCTTGCAGTACAAGGCAGTTCTAGAGGTGTGCTTCATTTCAGCTCTGGGGAACATCTCAGGAGCTGGGAATCCTTCCAAAGCTGACATGAACTTCTAAAATGAATTCACACCACCACACAAAATGCAGCCTTTTCTCACTGCATGGGTAATCATGTACTTCTCAGTGTTGGCAAACAGAAAGTGTGCAAAGTTTATTTTGATAGACTATTTACAGCTTCAGTGTTGTGGATGTTAATATACAGACGAATGTTTTTATTGCTCCCAAACATGTACTCCACTAAGGAAGAAAATGACTATAGATTCTTGTAGCTACTTTTTTTTTTGGTTTTGTTTTGTTTGGGCTGTGGTAAATTGCATTTTGCTTCAATTCTGTCTGCCAAGGATAATATAAATCTCATTATTAAGCTCAACCAAATGTTTGGGTTAGTATTGATACCTTCTGTAATGGAAAACCTGAGGTCGGTTATTTTCCCCCAGCACTTTTGAACACTATTTTAGAGCAAATGTAGGTATTTTTGCTGCTGATTTTGCAGCATGTACGGAGTATTCCATTACACACCCTTCATATTATTTCCCTATTCCGCCCGCACCACACTTGATTTGGCTTACTACAGTTGCAGTGGCTTGGGGAGAGCTGAAAACACGACAAATTGGGATGAGGGAAGAAGCCGAAGGCTCGCAACGTGCAGCAGCACACTGAAGCCAGCGCATCCCTCCCGGCAGCCGCAGGGATGCGGTGTTTGGGTGCCGGCAGGAGCGAGCGGCTCTGGGATGCTGCTGGGGCAGCGGGCTGCGGCCGCAGGGATGCTCTGCCTGCCCGCACGCCCGGAGCCGCCTCTGCCCTGCCCTGTGCCCTGCCCTGCCCTGCCCGCCGAGGATGAGCCGGGTTCCAGCCCCTGGGAGCGGCACCGCTGCCACCTCCCGCCGCGCCGGGGGGGACCGGGCAGGAGCTGGGCAGGGGCTGGGCAGTGAGGACCGGGCAGGGGCCGGGCAGTGGGGGCCGGGCAGGGCCGGGCACCGGGGGCCGGTGCGCGCATCGCCGCCCCGCCCCGCTCCGCCCCGCTCCGCGCCCCGCTGCCCGGGGATTGGGGCTGCCGGGCCGCCGGGGGTGAGGCGGGGCTTGGATCGGCGTTATTTATTTATTTCTTTGCCGGTGCCGTGTTGTTGTTTTCGGCGGCGGTGGCGGCTGCAGCCGGTCCCTCGGGCAGCCCCAGGATGTGGCGGGGCCGGCGCGGGCGGGCGGGCCGGGCCGCGGGGGCGGGAGGTGCGCGCCGGCCGCCGCCGCCGGCCCCGGCAGCCCTGAGCGCCTCGCTGCCCGCGACCTTCTCCCCGTGATCTCCCTCTCGTGCAGAAAGTCAAACAAGTCAATGAGGAAATCGAGAACTTAAAAAAAAAAGAAAGAAAAAAAGAGCGCGCAACACCAAGCCCTGCCTGTGTGGATGATTTCAGGGCTGATCAGCATCACCTAAAGGAAAACTTTGGTGACGCCCGGGGAGCCGCCGTGCCGTTCCGCCGGGATGCGGGCGCTGCCCGTGT
Source organism: Lycocorax pyrrhopterus obiensis (assembly GCA_014706295.1). Classification (NCBI taxonomy): domain Eukaryota; kingdom Metazoa; phylum Chordata; class Aves; order Passeriformes; family Paradisaeidae; genus Lycocorax; species Lycocorax pyrrhopterus. Next base: position 12,709,624 of record JACSVZ010000003.1, on the reverse strand, counting down.
GAAGCGCATCCCGGCGGCGCCGGGAGCGGCAGCGCTGCCCCCGAGCCCCCCGGCCCTGCCCAACGCCCGGCACGGACACGGGGGTGCCGGGCACGGGGCTGCTCGCCTGCCTCGGGCAGCTGCGGCTCCGCACCGAGATCTGAATCAAAACTGATTCCTTTTCCATTTATTGCGAGGAGAGGGGTTTTCTTTCACGACATCGTCTGTTTTGAAGAAAGGAGGGAGGAAGGGGGAGGGTTAAAGCTAAAGAAGTAAGTCTGCTCTCCAAGGAAATGCCTTTTGCGCTTTCCAGATGACCTTTTCTGAAAATGTAGCCTCTCCAGCTGACCGATTTTTATTTTGACTACAAAGTCTGTGAAACTGAGCCCTAAGTGCTCCACAAACCCTAGGATGTGTGCTTCTGGGATTAGCAATATGAGGCATCTGTTGTCACCTCTCCTCTTGAGCCTGGCAGCAGTTTTTTCCAAAGGTAAGTCTCAATCTCTTCTGTTTCACTGCATCTTGTTTCTGATTTTGCATAGCCAGCCTTCGTCCCCTCTCTCTGTAATGCTTTGAGTGTTGATACCCACAGTTCAAGCCGGAAAGACTTGGGGGGAGCCATGTGCTAGTCAAAAACACAGATGATGTGATGGGAAATCCTGAGTGCAAGGATCTTTCCTTGGTCGACTACGACAAACAGTCTGCCAGTTTCTGAGGCATTTGTTACCTCCTTACTGTACTTTTGATCAGGCAGTGGATGCTGCTGCTGAGCTTAGCTGGTAGCTCAGCTTTGGATTACGAAGGGTTTGTGATACGGAAATTTGAAATCCCCAGAGGTACAAGCTGTTGGAGTTGGCTGCCCCACCATTATCTTCTGTGCCGTTTTCCAGATTAAAAATCCTGTATCTCAGACTGACTGGCAACGTTTTACTGGACCAGAGAAACAGGTACCTAGTGAAACATTTAAAAGCTTTGATGAGATGCTGTAGCAGGTGTCTGATATCCTGCATGCTGAATGGAGTTTGAATGTCCTGATGGCATCACTTCAGACAACTCAGTGATTCCTTCTTGCAGCCCTCGAGCTTGTTTACAGTTCGAATCAGAAAACCAGCACACAGACAGTGCACATTTTCTTGTGTGCATTTAAAGCTTCCTCAGAACTTAGAAGTGTTCATCGATGGCCTCAGCCAAAAGGTGAATGCATTTTTGCAGTGCTTAATTTAGATGATTCCGAGCATTCCTGTGAAATATAAATTAGGAGAAATAACATTTCTACCGAGGAGATACTGTGCATCAGCAGTTATATTTTGGCAGGAAAACAAAGTTCTCACGTGGTTTAGTCTTCAGAGGGGAATAAGAGCATATGCATTTAATCTGTGATTTTGCAAACATAATGGTAAAGAGTCCTGCTTATAAATATCCCTGTTAAAAAAAGGTATTAGTTATTCTTAACACCCTTTTACACTTTCAGACATCAGCACTTTCCTTTTTTATTATGTGAGTTATTTTTACTAATTAGTTTGTATCCAGAACTGAACTTACTGACAGAAGGCAAAATACATAGCTGTGTATTTCTGTGGTGCTTCCCCGTATCAAATTCCCTTCTCCTCCTTTTTTTCCTTAGAATAGGTAAAGAAAGAAAGGAAGAAAATTATAAGTCTTCTCAAATGTTCCCTAAATGCAGTGCCTACATAAGTCCTGTTCTAAAGTTGCAATTGGAAATGCATTAGCAGCAGGGATTAGAAGTCAGAGTCTTTTCAAGAGATTGCTTCATTCACATTGCACACCAGTAGCTTGTGATTGCCCAGCTAGGTTGTAAATGATGTATTTTATTATAAGCAATATCATCAGTACTTTGGATAGGCTAACAGTGCAGTTAGAATTAACTTCTTCATTCCCTGGCTTCTGCTGTGTTTCAGTTTGCTGCCTTAACACTGCATTAACATAGTGTTGGACTGAGGTTGCAGCTTATTCCAGGATGGGAATAAGCGGCATTTCAGTTTTACAGAATACAGTGTTTCTTTTATTGCCAACTCAGCAATTACAGTGTTCATATACGATTTTATTCTTAAATGTTACTTGTGTGTCTTTTGAAAGATGTATTAGGAAAAACTGCTTCACCAAAGGGGTTGTCAAGCCCTGGCACACCTGCCCAGGAAGTGGTGGAGTCCCCATCCCTGGAGGGATTTGAGAGAGGTGGAGATGCGGTGCCTGGGGACACGGTCGGGGTGAATGTAGCAGTGCTGGGTTAGCAGTGGCACTCGATGGTCTCGGGGGTCTTTCCAGCCTAGAGAATCCTGTGATTCCATGAAACCAGACACACGAGATCCCACCAGAGTTACTGGTATTGGCCGTGCTATTGATCTTGCACTTCAGATATCCAAGACACTGCTACTGTGTGAGTGCCAGGACTCTGCTGTTCAGTAATACAGATATCTGTCTTTAATGCAATTGTTTATTTTTCCTTTGCTAGCAGACTCCATCTGCACTGCTATGCCTTAACACACCGAAAAGGCCAGAGTGTTCCTGAGACTTCTAGTATGAACTTGACAGTGTAAAAGGTTGATTCCCACCCCCCTCCACGTAGTAAGATGAACAGACAAAAATTAAATCAGGCATGATTACTACTACAGGGCATGTTTCTTTGATGCTTTTCTGTTGCTAATAGAAAAACTCTCTCATTTATGACATGATGACAAAGTTTTCCTAAAGAGATACAAAAGCTTTTAACATGCAACAGCAATCAGCTGTCTATTGTGTATAGGGCTGCTGCTGATTACTCAGAACCATGGCAACACACCTTGTACTGCACAGTTCCAAATCTTTCAGGTAATAATGTTGAAGACTTGAGAATACCATTGTGATTTTGCTTTGCTTTTATCTTGTAAACTGCAGAGCTCCAGCCTGAGAAATGAAATGTTGTTTTCAATAATGAGCTAAAGTTCCTACCCGGATTATTATGAGTGATGATATAATCCACGTGTGTTAATGCACTGTCAATCTAATCATACATCTGTGTGTAAGGGCAGAGGTGATAAGGCTCTGTAACTGGAGTTCTGGGGCACTTGTATTTCACAGCTTTGTCTTCAGCAGAGTTTTCTTAAGTCAGTCCTAAGAGGCCAATGCTTACCCTCGGTCACTTCAGCATTTTGCTGTTCGTTATCAAAGGTGAAAAGTTCTTGGGAAATCTTCAGTCAAAAAATAACCAGGTCCCACTGACATTAATGAAAACAGACTGTATACAACAGGCACAATAATGTGGATGTTTTGTTCCCTTGTTTAAATGGAAAGTCATCAGCTCCACTGGAGTAGAATAAAAACTTCAATACTTTATTTGAGCTCCAGGTTCCATGCTTGGCTTAAGTCCAGAATGAAACCAGCATCTCCCTTAAGATGCTAAATACTTTAGAGACGTGTATTGTGAGACTAAAGATTGAGGAGCCTTTTTCATTATGAATGTCATCAGATAAAACCGGATTTCATTGATTTCAAATTTCAAGTTTAGGTTGACAGTAAAAAACCAAGTAAATATTTTAGTGACTTTTTCTGCTTGTGTTCTGCTGAGCATTTTGTGCTCTTCTCTGTCATCCTGGGCAGAAATCTTCCTGCAAGTTGCTCTCTAATGACATCTCAGGCCATAGAGCTGCTGGTTTGGTTTTCTTTTTCTCTCAATTTTATTGAAATGGAGGCTTGGCAAGCATATTAGGCAGGATTTCCTTGCATCCCCTCAGGGTGTTCCCCATAGCCAGAGATGTGCAGAGCACATGTGCAGTGATGCAAATCTGTTACAGCAAATGAGTGTGGGGAAACAGGGGAACCAAACCCCCAAATGTCTGGTTTTGGTTACACGATAGGAGAGGAATATTTGCATATTTGGCTTGAAACTGCTCTTGCTGCTGTTTCCTTTGGAATTATCCATGTTATAGTGTTCTTTGAACCCTCCTGATTTCCATTGGGTCTTAACACTGTAGATTTTTTTGTCTCATTATGGACAAGCTCCATCTTTGCCTTTTTCTGTGCAATTCTGCTGGTATCAGAATATGTCATTTTGTCCACATTGCCCTTCCCTTACAATTTTAGTGTATTGTATCTTTGTGAGTTGCAGTTCTGTAGGAAGTCACTGGTGCATTCCCTGGCTTCGTGGGCGTAGTGGTATACAAAGAACCCCCCAGCTGAGCTTGCTGGGTGTGTCCCAGCTGCCAGAAAGCTGTGGGCCAATCCTGGAGATCTTTATGTGCAGGACTTTAGCGACGTTGAAGTGGACTTAGGAACGTGGAAAATGAAAAGCTGAGGAGTGCAATGACTGCGTTTCAGCACGACTTGCTTTGGAGTTCATTCCTCTAGAACAGTGGCAGTGTATCAGCAATGGGATATAATTCTGTGTATGGGATTAAAATCAAAGATTGTTTTATTTGATTTAAGAAATGTATTCTTTTCCCCCCTCCTTCCTGGTGGTGGCTAGACAGGAGTTCAGGGTTGAATTACAGTTCATGGTGACAGATTTTGATTGTGATGGTGAGGGACACATTCTTTTTCTCAAAGTAACAGTGCTGGTGTTACTTGTGGACGGACCCATCACAGGCAGCTGTTGCTGCAGCTGTGCGGTTGATCTGTATGGAAAATGTGGTGCTTTGCTGCTTTCAGGTGGGCATAAAGTACAGATGTGGTCAGTAGGAGTATTTCCTGTAAGCTGTGCCTGCAGGCAAAAACCCCAAAAGTTTTCTATAAAACCCCCAAAATAAATGAAATCTTTCTAGCTTAAGGTTCAAGCAGTTTCTTTAAAACCAAAGTTTTTGTGCTTTGTCCCAGCTGCATTGAAGTTGTTTGAGACAATGGAAGGGGAAAATAACTTGTGTTTCTTGCCACAGAGTACTTGTGGCAAAAGCCCCATTCTGATTCCTTTTCTTTCAGTAAAAAAATAAATTCAGACTAAACAAAATATTCAGGTAGACCCATGTTTTATTTTTCAGCTGCAATACTGGCTTAATGTGATTTGGTTTCTAATATTTGCCTGTAATGTTCTCATTTTTTACTTCTGTCTTTTCTTTTATTAGTTCCTTAGGACTGGCAGGCTCTGTGACACCAACCAATGTTTTAGATATTAATAAAAGCAGCTTTATTCAATAAAGATCAGTTTTATTTAATAAAGGAGAGAATCAAAAGATAATCTGATTTTTCATGCTGCATTCACATTAAATCAAGCTCCTGAGGTGGTTGTGGATGCCAAGTCTAGTGGCAGGCTATCACAGGTCCTAGGATACATAAACATGACTCAAGACAGATTGATTGCAGGGAAGCTGAAGAGGCAGCTGAGATTCATCACAAGTTTGGTTTATAAAGTGGTACATTAAATTACTTGGTTTTCACCAGTCTTTGTAATATTGCCTGCTGCATTATTAATGGCAGCTCCAAATGAAGTGGATTTTAAGTAGTTCCGAGACATGTAGATAACACTAATTATCATGAGCGGTTTTAAAGTACATGTTTGAGGATGTTCAGCTACTTCACCCTGGGGGTGAAATGTGGCCACGGTTAACTGTAGAATGAGGATTGGCTTCTTCACGTCCCTGATTTCTTCTTTTATTGAATAGACTTAATTCCAGTGTAAGGTGTTGGTCTGATGGCCCCACAGAGCCAAGGGATTGGAACTCTTCATCTTCCCAAGTACAGCCTATGTGGTATCTATGCAAACTTCCATTTTCTGCTTCGGTATTGTGATTTAAACATGACCCAGAGGATGGTGTAACTACAGCTCTGTGACAGAAGGAGTTACATCCATCTATTGATCTGCAGTGGGTGTGACCCGAGCCCGGCTGCAGTCAGTAGAGGGGATTTCATTGCCTTTAGTAGGCTTTAATTCAGAGTAGACAGTTTCTGGAGTGGTGTTTTTCAGCGTGGAGCCCACACAGCAGTGGTGATTCATAGAACATCTGAGCAGTGTTGTGAAACCAGTGCCAGAAACCTTCTGCGTGCAAGCTAGAAAAAACCGAGGGGAGGAAATAGAAGTAACAAGGCTGCTTTCAGACTGCATCCCAGTTTGTGTTGGGTTGTAAACAAAGACCTTTGTGACAATACCAAAACCAGGGCTCTGTGTAAGATGGTCTGGATTTCTCTCAAAATGTTAGACGGCTCTTTTCCTTGAAAGGGCTGAGAAAAACCACTGTAGTGAGACTAACTGTGGTAGTTGGAAGTGTTGCTGTGAGCTGTTTGGTGTTTCCTCGGTGCTTCAGACACAGGCACTGCTGGTGTGAGTGTTTCTAATCCACTGCAGCAGAGGTTGACTTAAATCAACGCTGAGCAGCGGCTCAGTGAAGCAGTGCAGGAGTAGCCTGCCAGTCACTTAATGGCATCTGCACTCCGGGGTCAATTAACTGCCTCAGAGGCTTCCTCTCCACACACAGAGGATGTTTGTTTGTTCTCACACCCTCACTGTTGGGATTTTTTAATCAAGGTTTCCAGAAGGTTTCTTGAGGGGGTTTTCTGTGTTGCAGACAATTGTCTCCCTGGCAGTGGTTCAGCAAAATGCACTTACGTTTCTTGTACAAACAGTGTATAAAAGGTTGGTAGTGGGTTCAGTGTTGAATCCACTGGGATTCGATCAATGTTGCCACATTTCCCCAGTTTACAAAATAGAAGGCTTCTTTCCTCCTCCTGTAGTCACTTCACCTTCTCACAGGCCCATCTGGCTCTGTTTTTAAAGTTACTTTGAATTGATTTGGTTTGTTTAGTTATTTGGGGTTTTATTTGCAAATAAAGACTTTCCCACAGTGCTGGTAAGATTTGTTTTGGCTAAGGTGTTTCAAAAAGTTGCTGTGGTAATGGTTCCTAAGCAAACCAGACCCACATCTGAAAATGACCATGTAGATTCTAAACTGTGAGAAGGGGGAAGGATATTGAATGACGTAGCTCCTATAAAAAGCACAAAAGAAATGAGTTAGCCAGCTATGTCTAAAAAAGCAGCAGGGGGAATAATAACAAGCACCCCAAGCAGAGGTGTGCAGAGGTGTCAACACACTCTTTACCCTTGGGGGATACAGCTTTGAGACACACTAAGGAGCAACACAAGTTCCTCTCCAGCTGAACCAGGATGCTCTACATCTTGTCTTTTGATCTGTTTGCTTTCAAGGGAGGCAGACTGTTGAGCAGACAGTCTGCAGATCTCTTGCTGGGGAACAAGGCAGATGTCCAGATAATCACACAGATGAGTCTGCATGTCCTGCATGCTAAAAAAAATCCTCCAAGTCACAGAGTTTAGTCTCATCTAATGCTGAGTTCAGTCTCATCTAATGCTGAATGGTCTCAGAACCTTGGATTTTGTGGGCCCTCAACATCACTTGCTTTTTATTTCTATTTTTAAAAGTGCGGTTTTATGTCTTCAGTATACATTATGTAAATTCACTGTGCAAGAGGAGGAACCCAAGGTTGGCAGAGGTAACTAGTCACTGACGTGTCTGAATATTGATCCCACCCACAATATAGGAAAGAAAACAATCCCATTTAGTCTTCAATCCACTCACTTACCGAAGATTCTGGATTAGCACATAATTGTATCCTCCATTTTCTGCTGAGCCATGGTGACTCATTCTACTTGTCTTCATGAAAATAATGGTGATTTGCATCTGCTTGTATTTGAAATATCTGTATTTATCCTTCAGTGTTGCATCTCTGTCCTAATGTAATCAGCCTTGCCTGGTTAATTTTAATTAGCTTGTACACATGGGGTAGTTTTCTTTTCTGTGTATGTCAAATTCCTACATTTAACTTGCTACTTTGCTGCTAGCAGTGGGGTGTACTGGCAGGTTTTCCTGCTTTGAACGAGGGCTTGATGTTGTTTCTGTGGATTGTGTTCTGAGCTACTGCTGAAAGAACTGTCCAGCTCTGCAAAACTTCCCAGTGTGATAAATCTGTAAATACACCATGTACCTGCAGTTACACTCCTGTCATCCTTACTTGTTCTCAGAAATAAAAATAGGTTCTAGCTCACTCAGGTTCACAAGTCTGTAGCTCTGAAGATGAGGAAGGATATCTTCGTGTGGTCCACAATACAGGACTGGGGGCAGAACTGAGCAGCTGATTGTGCCCAGCAGAGGCAAGAGGTGCACACACACTGGAAGTTTATTGCCACACGTGGTGCAGGGTACAGTGAATACTTTCACCCCCGTTTTCACTGTGTTCGTTGTGTTTAGGATCTGTTTAACCCGGAGTTAGGGGCTTTGTTAGGTGCTATGCTCACCTACAGGATTAGCCACTCATCTGAAAACATGTGCCCTACCTTCTCTAGAAGGGAGTGGAAAAGGAACAGATGCAAAAGGAGCCCTACAAGCAAAAGGAGCTGTGTTAGTGCACATCTGATACGTGACTTACCAAGTGTTGTCATCTTCTGTTGTGGCACGGCCATTTCCAGATGTCTGATGAGTTTCTTTGTACCCACTCTTACAAGTTCTACTGAAATGCCAGCTGCTCAGCAATCCTGTGAATCAGGGTGTGCAAGATCGGGGTCCAAAATGTAGTAGACACTTTTCAAAATCTTATTTTAGTCTTTGAGTTGTGCTGTCCCTCTCAGTGACAAAGACTAGTTACACCTTCCATGAATAAAAGCAATGTGTTGTTTTTAGAGCTCGATCTGGTGCTCTGCATAGATCTGCCCTTGCTCACGTGGGGTTCCTCAGCTCGTGTGCCCTTGTTCCATATCATGTTCCATATTTCTGGGTTGTGAGCCTACCCTGGCTTTACTGTGCTCTGCTCTCTCCTTTGTGGCTGGCTGTCCCCTGCAGCATTGTCTGATAGGAGATGATTTCTTGCATACTGAACACTTGTGCACAGTGGGATTCTGTTCTGTACTTCTGACTCTTTGACACCATCTGCCCAGCAAAGTGGTTTTAATGGGTTTCCACTGAGCCAGGCTGTACTACAGCCCTGACAGCATGCTCTGTATTTTTAAAAATAAACAAAATCTCTTCAGACAAGCCACACATGAGCATTGGCGTCTCCAGCAAAATTGAGGATTGCAGACTGTTTCATATTTTGTGGAGCAGAAATACCTCTGTTTGGTAGGCTCTAAGGTAGGAAAATGACTGATATCTTGGAATGGTCTTCTAATAGTACTCGTTTATTTTTTTAAATGACCTTATAAAGCATTATTTTCCATCCCATTTTTTAAGTCAGGTATTATTATCCTTTTGCAAAAATGCAATCGTTTTACCTTGTTAGAGTTCTCTTCTTTATGAGAGCAGGGGAATGCAGTGGTTCATGATGGTGATTTAGGAGTGAGGGTACCCACTGGCTTTCTGTAACCTTTGTAAAACCACTCCAGTTCCCTGCTTTCTCTTTTTTTAAACTGTCTTGTCTGCTCAGAATACAGGGTGTTCAGAGCAGGATCTGTTTTACTTGCAGTTATACAGCATCTGCTGTACATTTCACCACATGAAAATAATTAATTTCTAGCATCTGTGTTAAAAATTGGAATGTGACATTCTGATTGCTGGACGACATGAACTGCTCAGAGGCCTGTAAGAATAGAAAAGAGGAGTGGGGTAAGGAAAAAAATGAAGATATCATGAAAGCATCTGTGTGATTAAAATATTCTAAGAGATTGGGTAGATGCCATCCCTTGATGTTACAATTAATAAGCTATCTAAGCCTTTCCAAACAGCAGCATGAAAAAGGGAACATAAAAAGCCTTTTATAACAAGATGTCATAAAGATGTTTTTGTACTTATTTCTGTTGTAATCTGTGTTAATAAACTATGAAAGAAAATATTTTCAAATCTATTTCAAATATGTCTGTATTGGCAATGCAACAAACCACTTATGAAAAAATAGAGGTTTTTTGGCAGATGGTGCAGACCTTAGAAATATTTCATTCCTTCTTTGCCCCTTCAAGTCTTTGGGGTTTATTTTAAGCTCCTTCAGTTTGGTAAGTTGTGAACATAATGGGCAGTGGTGGTAATGAGATGGTGAAAGAAAATGTTGTCTGGTCCCTTATGTTATCAATGGGACATGAAAACTGAGAGTCAAATGGACTCTTCTGAACTCCTGAGCTAACTTGCTCCGAACACACAGAGAATCAGACACAATCCTGTTGGTTAGCCTTCACGTTCTTTCATTCTAAATGACGTGGAGTCTGACCTGGATCCAATTTCAGGTTAGAAAAAATACAAAGCAGATACCACTGTGAATTCCCTTGACAATGAAGGTGGCATTTCCCAAACGCTGTCCTCCAGGCCGATGTTTTGAGTGGTATCTCAGTGTTCTGTGTCTTTGTTGTTGTTAGTTACTCGTTTGTGTAAAGCTAACTAAGGTTAGGATCTGTGGTCTTACCCAGGTGTTTGCTGCTGCTGGTACCTTTTTCTCCCATTTTTCCTGTCCTAACTTTGGGTATTGCTGAAGATGTTCCCTGCTGTTTCAGCTGCAGCAGTTTACAATACGTGTATCAGCATCAACTGGGGCTTCTCTTGCCTTTTTATTTAGCCTCTTTATCTGAGCAGCAGTAGTCAAAGTAATGGTGCAATAATCACTGTTGAAGCATGTATTTGTTTTTGTTTTATTTCTATGCAGTCATATGCTCCTTTCATCCTTCCATCTATTCCTATCAGAATTATGAGTTTGGTTTTGATCAGACCCTGAAAAAAGAGAAATGCTTGTAAGTGGAGAATACTGAATATAGCAGCCCTTTGTTCCTGTATTTATAGTCTTGGTGCTTAGAATGTCTGTGTGTGCATTATAGGTCCTCATCAAATAACCAAATTGCATCAATAGTAATAAAAAGGATGGTTCATGAAGAGATTCTCTTCAACTGTTCTTTTTTCAGCAGCTTCAGAAAAGAACGATGAGTTTGGCAGCATATCTGCAGTGCTGACAGCTCTGGGCTTTGGAGCCTAAGTGAGGAGCAGTGAGTTCAGGTGTAGGTGCAGAGGGGAGCATTCCCAGACCTTGTAGGATTTTGCTGTTGCAGTAGGTCAGATGATAATTTCTCAGGTAATTAACTCTCCCAACCCTTAGATGTTTATGGTCTACAACTTGTCTGGAAAGTTGCTGGGAGACAGCGAAGACCAAAGGATGAAGAAAAATTCCCCCCAAAATGCTAAAAGAGTCTTGCAGGATGTTGTTTGCTGTAAGAGGGCTTTTCTGGTGTCTCAGCTCATACTGTGAAGTGCTGAAGCCCATCATTTTTTTCATAACAAGCACATTCTCATTCGTGTTTTCTGCCTGAGAAGAGCAGCCCTCCTCATCTTCCCATCTGTGGTGACTCTGCACCATTCCCTCAGCCCCTTTTGGGCCTGTCTTTGACTTGTTGCAGATGTTTGCTGCCAGTCTGATCAATTTGTCACAGAAATTACACATTCTCCCACTTGTTTTATCTTCTTCCTACAAACAGGCACTATCAAAATCTCATCTGGAGCCTGTGGAATTGTTGTGGCAGCTTCAGTTATCTTTTGTCCCTCTTTGACATGTGTCTTAGGAAGAGCTGATCATTGTATTCCTTCTAGTCTAAATCTGACTGGGCCTTAGCAAATGTTGCTTCCAGTGCCTCGTCATTTCCTTCTCCAGTTACTGAATAAATGTTTCTCTCAGACACTCAGCAAGTGAATCCCTCCATAATTCCTGCACTTTCTCTTGCCCCCTTATTTATAGGTCAGTGCTGTTACTGTTTTCCTTCCAATTCCAAGCCTTGTTTTCAGCAATGGGATGAACAGAAGGAACCATGGAGGAAAACAGACTATATATAATCTTAGATTTAGAGGTGACATCGAACTTTAGTGCTGACCTTTGCGAGTTAGCAGAAAATAATTGAAAATCTAGGCTGGGAGCCCAGGAAATCAAGATTGAGGGCAAGGAAGAAGAAATTTATGAAAGTTGGAAGACAAGAAGAAGAAATAAAGATCGAACTCTGTGTTGTGCTACTACTCTGCAGAGTAAGAACTGATAGTGAAGATGGGATTGTGAAAGTTGCATGATAAAGAAAATCAGAACATCTGTGCTCTGTGGGCCGCTCCAGGCAGACAGGGTGTGCACAGCCCCTCGCCAGAGCGATCCCGGGAGGTCTGATGTCTTCAGTTACACATATATTTGGTCTTATCCTATGAAACTTGTATCCTACCAATCTGCAGAGTTGCCCTCATGTTAATTAAAGCAATTCGAATTAAGAGGACACAATCCCTTCTTCACCCTTCAGTTTCAGACTAAAACCAATATTAAACTACCATAAATTTTCGTGTAATAAATAAATCTTAATGTTGCTTATGCTGAATTCAAGTTGCAGCACCCAAGATAGAGTTTTGCTTATTTTCATAGTAATCCCATGTGAAATGGTTTGTACTTCATTTCACCCACCTGAAAGGAAAATCAGAACAACTGATGCTCAGTCACTTCTTTGCATTCAGTGGTTGAAAATAACTCCTTTTGTTTTTGCAGTAAAATACTCTCACGTGCATGCAAGCTTCATAATTGTCACCTCTTTTTTCCAACAGTAAAAAGTCTCTCTGCACATTTTATCCTTTGCGTGATGGAAGCTCTCCCACTTTCCAAATACTCTCAATGTCTTCCCTTGACCTGCTGGCCAAGGGTGATGCAGGGAAGGTTTTTGTTTCGTTCTCAGCTGAGCAGATTGCCCAGCTCTCGCAATAGAACTTGCCTTCTGCCCTGCACGAGTAGCTGGGACCAGAGAAATGCTGCATTGTGAGCTCCTGGAGATGCCACGCAGCTCGAGAGAAAGAAATAATGAAACCACACAGCACTGCAGTAAAACTGTGCTAAGTGCTGTGAAAACACAGCTGGGAACAATAAGCCTTTAGGAGTCAAGGTCTAACTTCACAGGAACAATGTTCAGAATTTTTGTAATTTGGCTGTAGAAAATGGTTCTGACAGACCTTTCCTGGAAATTAAAAAACCCCACTTCTACAGGCATAGTGCAGGTGCAGTAGTTGACCTGTGGTGTTTTCCTGTATTTTGTGTGTTGAATTTTGGTCACTTAAATCTAGACTGCAAGCTGTAAACAAAAAAAAATTATAATAATTCTTTACTGGGCTGAATCTGATCTGAAAATGAGCATGGATGGTAGGGCTGCTCAGTAGCAAAGCCAGCCTCAGCTGGGGCTGCTGCAATCTCTCTTTCTTGTGTGGCATTGGCATTTCTGCAGTTGAGTAATGAGCCATGCAGAGAGCTCGCAGAGACAGCTGAAAACTAATATTTTTTCCTCACTTACAGAGGTTGGGGTTTTTCTTTGCAGGCACCAGCTCCAGTAATACTGCAGTTGCCTATTGAGGTAGTTGAGCTCCTTGATCTGATGGAAAACTAACGGACCAAAAAGAAAAGCTTTCCAACAGAGATGGGACTGTGGATAATCTCACCCTGAGGCCACACGCTCACCAGATCTGAGATGAAAAAGGGCTGAGTGCCTTCACAGGCTGCAATTAATGCTTTCTTTTTGTAGCATCAAACTGTACATCCAGTAGTCTGTTCCCAGGCCTCTTCATTCTCATTCCCTTGCAGAAAACATCATGAGTGTAGAAACCAGGTGTTGTTCAACCTTAGCTGTTGTTCAAGCATAGAAACCAAGCAAAATGGGAAAAAGTTGGACAGCGATCACTTGGTGTAATTGCCATTTTCAGCTGACAGGCCTCAGCAAACTAACACCCCATTGCAGCTACAAAACAGACACACTTTTTAAATAAGAGTATGGTAATAATTTTAATGAAGAACACGGTAAAGCCATGAAAGTTAGATAATTTCATGTAACAAATACTATCAGTCCCTTCTTCCTCAGTAATTCCTTTTCATGACACAGTTGAAATTTTTGAAGGGGAGGGAAAGCCTCCCTCTGTCATTGATAATGTGGTGATCACTGCACTTTATATTTTTGGATGCAGCTGCAATATTCCAGCCCTAAGTGGACACTTGAATGCTGAGGATTTTGATGGGTGAGTTGAAAGATTTTGGAAATGATCTTTATCCTCTTAATCCAGCCAAACTAATTCTGAGGAGCTGGGTTCTGCAGCAGTGATGACAGGGGCTGCAGGATGGTAATGAAGATTGGAGACACAGGAGCTTCCTTTAGGTTTTGTGCCCTTGCCCCAGTCGCAGAGCTGTGGTCACTGGTGCTCTGACTGAACTGGTTAAGTCCTAATGCTCCTCATATCCTGTGTGGGCTTCCTGCTTCTCTCCCACCACCAGAATCTCTCACGAGTAGACAGATTCCGTGTGGGAACTGTAGATCTGTCACAGGTACCGCTGCTGTTGGTGTGTGTGCATGAAGATGCAAGGACTCTTACAGATGCTCACTGATCTGCACCAGAGTTACCCTTTTTGTCCATCTGGATTCTTAAGGCATTCAGCCTTTAGGTCAAACTCTGCGAGTTCACAGGAGGGTTTTATTCTATTACAGCGGAATGGTGAGACCAGCATGAGGGCAAGTGGCTGTTTGAGTCATGGCCCAATTCCTAATTACACCTGTGTGCTTCCTTAATGGAATTCAAATAAATGATTTTGTTGTGTGAAAGCAGTGATATTGTATTTATTTCTAAATTCATTTGAAGATGTCAGCATGGAGCCCTGAGGATGTGAAAGAAAGGTAGAGCTTGTCAGCCTCCCTGGCTGCTCTGAATTACCCCGAACCTATTGGAAATGAAAGGTTCAGAGAGCACAGATGGAATAGATTGAAGCTTTGAGTGAATTGAAAGGGCAAGTTTGCTGGCTAATCGTGATCTCTGTGGAGAGAGGGATAGCTAATAGATTGCAGTCGTCAGACATTGTGAAGTCCTCCACAGAACTGCTTAAGGCATTTAGCTTTCCAGTTCTAGCTTGTGTAGCTGCCTTCTCTTTAATTAAAATAGCTTTTGTTGCCACATAATTAAAATAAAACATGCAAGCATGTAATACTTAGTGAATATGTGATGCAGAAATGTCCTTATCTTGGTTGATTATTTTCCTGCTTTTAAGATAACAAAAATGCACTAATACATCGGTTTAGCAATTGCATTTCTTCCCTCTGTAGATGAAGGCTAGATTTTTAGAAGCGTCTGGTTCTAAATTTAAGAACCAAAATGCTCCCAGCTCAGTGGATAGAATCTTGTCTGGAGTTTAGGGATGCAGATGTGGTGTTAAGAACTGTTACTGTTACAACAGAAATTGATGAAATTTATGAATTCAGGATTTCTGTTCCTGTGTATATATTCAATTTCACTGTGTTATCTTCTGATGGCAGAACTTCTTTGTCTTGAAATTCAAAGTCACTTTCAGATCAGTCACGAATATCTGAAAGTTCATAATTCACTCCAAACCCATGCCCACGATGCAGAACTTAAGATTGCTTTAAAACTGTCTTGAATTAGTTTTACAGTCATCAGGTTTTTCACATTTTTGTACGTTAGAGCCAAGTCTGAATTGTGTTGAAAGAGCAAAAAACCCCATAAAATCCTAGGCAATATGGTAGCAGTCCTGTGTCCAGCAGGAGTTTAGTCTCAGAAAGTTAAGATTGGATTAGAGCATCAGGAATTTCAGGGGTTTGTAGAGAAGCAGCCAAATCAGCCCAGCCCTTCCCTGAGGCAAATGAACATCAGCACGTCCTGATGTCCTTTCCAGAGAGATTCACATTGATTGGATTGTTCTTAAGATTTTCATTGATCTCAGAATTGAGCTGCATTCTCCCTTCCCCTGGATTGCACAAAGGACTGCTATCTTGCAAGACAGTTTTTTATCATTCCCAAATAATGCTTTCGTGCTTCCTGTATACACAGAACAATCCATATCTGCCTTCTAAAATTAAATTCCTCTTACATTGTTTCAGAGCTGGATAATATCACAATATTCGCTCTCCAGCTGGTGACCCCAGAAGAGGATGTGCAGGGCATTCTGTTAAATCAGACGTGTTTCCAAGCGGACCAAAATTCCATTTTTTAGAAAACAATCCCTTTTCAAATATTAAGAAGTTTCCATGCAGCTGTTTTTTCGTGTGTTCTTACAAGCTTCTGGCAGGCGAGCTTATTGTATGTAACTTCAGACAGTGGCTGCTGAGACATGAGTTAAAGCATCAGAGTAATTCAATATTTATTTCCCTTGTGACTTCCCTTGGAGTATGTGGTGGGCATCTTGTTCAGAGGCAGTTCTCCTTGGGAGGCTGCCTCAGGAGCTCCACAGTTACCATGACAAAGACCTTTTGTATTTATTTATCTGGGAGGGGGAGGGCAGGAGCAGCGAAACAGTGGGAGAAGAAAGTAATGCTGAGAGAGATGAACTTGGCCAGTGCTTTTGGAATATCACAGGACACCCTCGCAGCCTCGGGGCAGGGTGTGGATGGAGCTGGGGGGGCTTTGCTGGTTCCTGGCTTGGTTCCCCTGCCCTGGACACACACAGGGAGGTGACACTGTTGTCCAGAGCTCAGGTCTTAAAGCCACTAACCAAATTTACTGTTTTTACAGATGGAGGAGTCTATAAGGTCCTCTAGTCTCTCCATTTATAACGTCAAACATGCAATTAGACCTTTATTCACTGTTTTACCTTTGTACTGAGTCTAGTACTGCACACTTAAAAGGGAGCATTCTCCTTATTTTGACCACCTTTAAAAGGGCAAAGCTTGTTCCTGTTGATTGTCACCTTGGTAATTAAAAGCTCTTGCTTTCCAGTTTGAATTTTTCTGGTTTCCAGTTAAGCAGGTCACGTTTTACCGTGATAAGGGACCCTCTCTGTTGGGTTAAGGGTGTGTTTAGTGCCCAGTATTGGGGCCTTTTTAATGCACCACGATCAGCTCACGTCGGAGCCCTTCTGTGACACTGAGAAAAGGGCTTTATTCAGACCAGTGCCTCTCCTGGCCAGAGGCAGCTGTGATGGAGACAGCCGTAATGGTGGTAGCACTCCCACCAAATATAATAAATCAGATTTCCACCCCTATCTTTGGGGTTATACAGCCACAGTCAAAGTCATAACTTGTCGCTGTTTTCCCCACGGAGGAGCAGAGAAACGACACAAAGTCCAGGCTCAGGGATAAATGGATGGTGATTTAATGAATTCTCAGAAGACTTTTATATGTTAGTTTGCAAAGTGTATTAAGTGGCATAAGGTAATTGGTTTTTGCCCCCCCTAAGGGGATTGGTCAAGTTCTAAGACACCCATCTCTGAGTGTTTTTCCAGTTAGAACCATAACAATTCTACCAAAACAATCCGCAGCTGCAAGAAGTTTACAAAACGGTAACATTGTTTTGTCTTGCTTGCATGGGAAAGACAGAACTCTCACAAAATGCTGCAGAAAGCCGGAAAATCTCTCTGCTAAAGCTTTTCAGTGTCCACAATAACTTGGCCCTCAGTTTGAGGGAACAGAGAGTGTCTATTTCGGCATGGCTCCTGGGCTCCTTTGGGATGGTATCAGACCCATCCCTCGGGCCTGACAGCCTCCACATCCTCCTGGTGCTCCTCTGCTCTAAATGCTGTCTCTGTCAGTAACAAAGGAGAGATCTTGGCATGAAGGACAATATTTAGAGGAATCAGAAATTAAGTGCTTTAATAAAGTGTAGGTGAGACACTGGGATACTGTTAGATTTTTGTTATTATTAATTAAAGGGGGAAAAATACAGTAAAATTAACACAACCTTGGCTGAAGTTTATGGCTTTGAAGAAAATGGTGCCTCAGAGGAGTAGTAGGACTCAGGCTTGATTAAACTGGGATTTCAGAAATTCTCTGCACTGAACAAAATAAAAAGGTATTCAATCTAATTAGATAGAATTGTGGAGGGGGAGGAGGAAGAGAGGTACTTCTGACCTGTTGGCTTTTTATATAACCTTTAATCCATGGGATGTGTCTGTAGCTATTTTGGTAGATTTGTTTTTCTTTTCAAGGGAATTTGGCCTTGAATTGTAACCTTTTGGTAACTTTGTTTAGGAAAATCTGAGGAGAAAGCCATCTCGTGGTCCTGTTAATATATACAGACTTTCAGGAGGACTGTTCTGTATTTTTTCCCGATGAAGGTTCATCTTCTGGTCAGATCCTGTGATTCTCTTTCATTTCTCTTGGGTTAAACGGCTTTCCTGCAGTTCTGATTTCAGGAATAAGCATCTGGTTTAAGGCCTGTTAATTCTTACATACTTTTGAGGAGCTGATTGGTACTCGTTTTGCAGTTGCCTGTTAAGGCATGAGTATAAAAAGATGTAGAGATATGTTTAGAGATAGCTAACATAATGCTTTTTAAAATATGTTATAGGCACAGTTTTAGAAATGCCAGATGCATTTTTGGAAAATCTCTACTACATTGTGAATGTCCTCAAGAAACAGAAGAGGGTTGTAATTATGTGTTTTGAAATGGAATTAATCCTTGACCCTTTGGAGAAGCAAAATGCTACTTCTGCTTAGAGAGATTAATAGATTAATAGATTAATTTTGATCATTTACCAGTCATTCCAGGCTTTCCATCTTCTCCTTTACTTCAAGTTAGCAGGCTTCAAAACTCCCCCTGAACTCTGTGATAAACAGACTTAGGCCAGGGAAATGCTGTTCCCGGGGGTAGGGTTTAGGGTGACCCACTGACATTGCGGAACAGTTTCCAGTGCTGGTGTTCTTTGCCATTTTGGTGGAAAATTTTATTTTATTTTATTTTATTTTATTTTATTTTATTTTATTTTATTTTATTTTATTTTATTTTATTTTTCTTAAATTAGGATGATTTCAGATGTGCAACCTACTACGAAGCCAAGGTTTAAAGCAGAGTTTGATTTATGATGGTTGCAGCTTGTGTTAAAGCTCGTTTGCTGGTCTCGTGTTTGCTGCTGTTCCATTAATGCTCCCTTTGCTTGCTGCTCATGCTGAGCTGGGTGGTTGGAGAACACATTACAGCTCTTTGTACTTCATTAGTTCGGTGTCTGGGAAGATTTGGAAGGAAGAGAAGGGAATGCTCAGCTCATGCAGAGTGACTCGTGCTCCAGATGACATTCAGTCACTTTGGATTTACATTGCAGCACTGGGGGCAGAGTTTGCCTCTCTCTGAGGAAGTTCACCATTCTTTTTGCTGCTGAGGAGCCTGACTAAAACCCATTCAGTATGGATTGTTTTATTTCCAAAATTGTGAATGTTTACTTGAAATAACAGAAGTCATGGTCGGGACTGCTTCCTGTTTTATTTGTGATTGGTTTGTACGTACTAAGGATGGATAACAACTAAAACAGTTAAATAATTTTTATACTGTTCAAGAGCTTTGTGATTAATATGGAAACATGATTTGATGTTTTCCAGAATGTAAAGCTACCAGTTGTGTTTGTTTCTTTTACAATACTTGATTCTGTTATGTCTAAATATTTAGTTACATCTATGTATCCAGTGACAGAAGCCACAGCAAAACATTTTGAAATAAATATATTGTATTAGTAAAAGAAGTATCTGTATCCCTGTGTTAATAACAGCCCATGTGGTACCTTCAAAGTTCAATCACTGCAGTGGCTTAAGTTGAGGATTTGGCTGTAGCAATTTGTGTAATGGAGAAAACACCTGTTACTGAGTGGTGGTGAATGGCTGAATTTTATTGGTTCATAACCAAACTTGGAGGTTAATATCTTTGTTTTGTGAAACAGATGTTTAATTCTGAGCCTGGGCAATTGGCTCTTTTCTGTCTGAAGAGGAAAAACAATAGATGTGTTGGATTACTGGAGACTGTGTAACTGAGTGTGACAGATGTATTAAATTAGCCTTTCCCAAAGCTTTCGGTGTTTGCCTCTCTGAACTCAAATTTCGCTTGGCTTTCTCCCTTGCAGGTGGCAAGGGACCATTCGGTGCATGTTTCATGTTTCTCTGACAGGACAAAATATTCCAGGTTTGCTGTAAAGTCAAAGCCACTTCCATGTGGGTCAAAGGCAAATTCTCTGGGATTTATGCCTCAGACTGTAACGTGAGAGGATGAAAGGGAAGAGCCCTTAAAAATAAATTTGCATATGCTTTTGATTCTCCCCAATGCAGGAACTGAACAGTGTCCAGTTTAATGTCCCAGTGTGTGCCACAGCCCCTGAGAGCACCCGGGCGCTCTGGGGGTGTTAATGAACCAGACACTTCTAATTTTTATTAACGATACACAGCCTTCATCTTACCCTGTCATCGTCCCCTGCTGATTAAAGCATGACGAACCTGTTACACAAATGAGATGCTCTCTGTGTGCAGGTAGCACTTGCAGGGCTTAATTTTAATCTGATTTTCAAGAACCCTGACTAAATTCAGCTACTTGTTACCTTGTTATAATGGTGGAGCAGTTTCTGGGGGATTACTCTGGATTTACTTTGCTTTAGCAGGAAACAGAACTTATCCCTTTAGATTTCAGCAGGAGAAGAAACTTTCTAATTAGAGTCATTTCTGCTTTCCCAGCACATATATTTGATACGTGTGCTCTCCCTGACCTTATTCCCTAATATGGCAAGCCTTTATGGGATCTTTAAAAATTGACATCTGTTTTGTTTCTGACTTTAAAAATTACCTTAAGAAAACTTTGCATTTGAGCTCCTTGTTTTAGGATTTTACCTTTTTGGTGTATCAAAAAAGAAAAATAATTTGAAATTCATATTTGGGGGAAAATAGCTTTGTTGAGACAATGTATTTATGACTCATTAACAAAAGCAAATATTTTAAGAATTGATTTTCAGGATATATATATATGTATATATATATATATATGTGAAGTAAATAACTGTACCAGGTAACGAGCAGTTTAACTTGTACAGGTAGCTTCTAACAAGAAAATTCATTTTCTGCTGTTCACTCACCTGCCCTGCAAGCTGGCACAATGTTCAAAGCATAATTTTCTTTTGTATGATCTTCTTACTCTTTAGAAAAGTTGAAATCAATTCGGATACATTTATTAATGGTTCCTTTAATTAGTTTGCTAATGGCTCTATTTACGAGACTGACTGCTTAAGTCCTGTTACCTGCTGATGAGAGTATAATACTTATTGATCTCTGTACAGTGTCCTGGGAAAGATACATTCAGAGTCACTGCTAACAAAAGAAGCCTGTACAGATCACTCATTCCGATTTTTGGAAGGCATTTGTCTATATCTGGTGAGTTATTAGTGCTAATGGGAGTCCCAGGCACGGCGGGAGGCAGAAGGAGCTGTTAACCTGCACAGCAAGCGTGGGGTGTTTGAAATCCTTCCTGCCTGTGTCATGGTCTGGTCCTTTGGAGTGACAGGCTGGGCGTGGGTAAAGTAATCGTGTGTCTTTCAGAGACTGAGGTGGCCGAGAGAGAGCAGACACAGCAGGGACTCCGTGGTGATGAGGTCCTGCCCTTCCCCTTCCTGCGAGCCCCAGAGGCTGGGGAAGGGCTGGAGACGCTCGGTCTGAGCCTGAGAGCACGGACTAGTTGTGCAAGGGCAGTAAATCCCCACTGGGATGTGTTTTACTCTGTCACGTTGAATTTTCTCTGGTTTGTGGGGCTCAGTGATCCAGTAGAGCTTTGTGTGAACTGGGATAGTTTCAGAGAGCTTCAGTGAGTGTGTAAGGTACTCTGATGATGCCGTTTGTGTTCTAATGACACAGCCTCAGACAGGGAAATGGTGACTTCCACAGAGCCTTTCATTGGCCTCTTATGTTTTGAATTACCTAGAGCTTGATTTTAGTAAAGTCCTTTTTTTCATATAGACTGGAGCCAGCAGCTGAAAATTACTCCTGGCAACTATTTTGAAATCAGCTCCAGCAGAAGAAAGTTTCAGTGTTCCTTTTTTTATTTTTTCATGGAGTCGAACCAGCTTTACAGGTGGCTGGGATTTCTCCCTAACTTTTATGAATTCTCTGTGTTACAGCACACACAGAGCCCTGAGACCATTACTGAGTCCCAGCTGGCTGTGGGCTCCTGGCTGTCCTTTGATAAGATGCTTCAAACCAGTGTGTGAGGGGCTTTTCTGGCAGCAGCCGGGTGGCAGCTGAGCACAGGGCAACGCCTTCTGGGGCAGAAATGATGTTCAAAAGCCACGGTGGGATGCTGGAGGATAGACTTTGTGCTGTGTGTTCCTGTCAGGTAGTACAGAAATAACTCTGGAATTCTGAGAATACAACTTGTGGTAGACAGGAGAAAGGGGATATCTATGTTTATAGGAATGGTGTCCCACTGCTCTTTGGGAGATGAAGAGAAAACCTTCCCCAAAGACATGGGATTAATCCCTTGTGGTTTTAAGAGTATGAGATACTCTAGAGAGAGTGGAGGTGGGAGTTTGCCTACTCTGAACCTTCTGACAAAGCAGCTTTTCCTAAATATTGGTGAATATTGCTCTGTTTAACTTTCTGATACAATGAACCTTCCTTAGCTGCATTGCCTTCACAAGATAAATGTAAATTCCTGCTTGAGCCCCGCTGTACTTGCAGCGAGTGTTGCTGTATTGATCACTTAGTCCAAGAACAATGAGAAATTGAGCTCATGACTTTGATTAATACACAGCACATCTTTTCTCCAGATTAGCATAATCATTACCGGCTGGGAGTGTGTTTTCACTCAGTATCCTTGTGTAGCGGTCAAGGAATTAATTACACAAAGAGAATTCTTTGCTAGGAATTCTGTAAGTTTGGTTGTTAAAGGAGCTCTCTCCTGCTGAGTCTTCACTAAAGCTTGGCCAAGTGGCAGGAGTAAATTTATGGATCAGTGATCTAAGCCCTGAAGAATGGTAGATGATGATCTTTCCCATTCAGATGTAGATTTCAACTGTTTAAGGTGGAGGGGACACAGGAAGTGCGGAAGGGAACAGCCGGACTCTGTCCGGGGTCCTGAAAGCCTGTGGCTGTGCGGGTTTGCTTCTGCTTCCAAAGCACGCGAGGAAAAAGTGCCGTGTCAAATATGTGCGTCTTGCTTAATGAAATTCTGGATTTAAATTTTCCACTGAGTTTCGCTCTGTTCCGAACGGAGCCGTGTTGCTCTGTGCCTGTGAGGCTGGGTGAGTGCACAGGGAAGGAGGGAGAGGATGGGTGCGGATGGGGTGTGAAGGTTACTGTTGATTTTGAAAATAACTTGGATAGATATAGCTGCTTCTTGACAGCCGTGCTATCCTCCCTTCATTCCAGATTTAAACTTCAATTTCCCTGACATGGCCTTGCCCATTTAGTTCTCTGGAGGGAAAGGAAATAACCTCAGTTTTGTGTTTGCTTTCCAGTGCTTCACAAACCTTTATTGTAGGAAGCAGAACCGCACAGACAAGGAGTACTCTGACATCCTTCAGCTGAACGATGCCAGAGGCAACAGGGGCTGCTCAGCTTAAGGAGGGGTGGCATCACCTCTCCAGGTATCTGTGCAAAGAAATACTGTGGAGTTGATGGGATGGCAGCTAGGGGTTCAGTTTTCCATATCTGCTAACTCTGTGGCACTGGAAGGATTCTGATATGTGAGTGAGGATTTCCTGGGATTCTTCTGGGACTGAAGGAAGTGTTCTGGGTACCCTTTGCATGGATCAGAGAGCCATCCCAAACATGACTTTGTAAGCCACCTTCCCTTATTTCAGTGCAACAAAAAGAGCCTGAGGAGGAGCGTGTTGAGCCATGCCTGGAGTATCATGTAAGAGACACAGGCAAGAACTCTGTGCTTGCACAGTGACAGCCTTGTCTCCGTGGCCACAAGTATTTCCAGAACACAGTAACAGCGTTAGAGAGGTGAAGCCAGGGATGAACAAGAACATATGTTTGAGTTCCTGGCTCTGGGAGGTGAGGAACGCACTGGTCATGGTCAGTCGGCCTCTTGTGGAGGCCTCATCACCGTCTGCCCGCAAAGAGGATTGACCTCACACACTGTGCAAAGCCTTGAATGGATACAGCTTTCAGAAAACATGCCATGAAAAGCATATTTGCTAACAAAGGGAGAAATAACTGTCTGGTTTGCATCTGTAGGCTTCAAACACAGGGAGCTGTCAGATTTTAGGGCTTGAACAGCATTTAGGTAACCCGGTGATCCTCTGTGTCCTTCTGCCCTGCTGTGCCCTAGCGCATCCCTGGTGCAGTCACTGCAGTCAGTGCCCACCATCATCGATGAGCCTGCTCTGAGCCTGCCTGAGACCAAGCCTTCCTCTGCACCGTGTCCTCAGGGCACGCTGCATTTCACTGAGAACAATTTGTCATCCATTTGTCATCAGTTAGCAGGTTATTGACACTAATATAAACAAACACCTGGCACACTTCTCCGTGAAGATTGCCTCTGAGTCACGGAGGGGATGTGGCACACGCTTCTACACGTTTGTCTTCACAGAAGTGCTCTGTTTCCACGTGTGTGTATGCAAACGGGGAGGAATTCACCTGTGATTCCTCTCTGCTAGCTCCAGATCAGTTAGGAAGAGGATTATGAGGCAAAGCCACAGCATTTCTTCCCCTTTTACCAAAGGCTATCATGACTACCCCACTCTCAAAGCCAATGTGCATCAATAGCAGTAGGTGAGATTAAAGGTATGGTTGTATTCTACATTGGAGGGGTTGCTGTGGTAGATTAATCCCTCTCATGGCATTTGGTGCTTTTGAGAAGTTTTGAGGATTTAGCTATAAACCTCTCATTTATTACAAAAACTTCACATTTTTGTGGGCTTGGAGAAAACACTGAACATATTTGAGTCTTTAAGGTTTATGTCTAAAGACAAAAAGAAATCCATAATATTTCTGTGCAGGTTATTGCAATTACTTCTTTCTGAGACACCAGAAAAACAGACTGAGACTACAGTTATGAGAAGTATTAACTCTTAATCCTGTAAGTGCAGGCTGAAAGATTAGACCTGCAATTGTTTTGTTTGTGTTATTTTTTTCTTTGGTGATTTGAGTGGAATGAAAAATTCAAGCAGGGCAATGAAGATCTATGTTGTTTGTTTAACTCCTTGTTATTTATTTTTTTGCGAAGTTTGTTGGACTAATAATATTTATTATAATGCCTTCAGCATCCTTAAATAAGGGGTGTTGTAAGAATGCAAAGTCAGGTTATATTGGTTAGTTACTGACTTTATTTCTGGTCTGGGTAGACAAGAAAACAGGTGAAGTATAGCTGCAAACTTGAAATTACAGACGTGTATGTATTTCCTTCTCAGGCTCAACTAATAAAGCTTCCCAGTATTTTTAGAATGCTCTGCTGCTGGTAAAGTCAACAAAATCTCTGGAGTCGTGCTGGCGACTTGACCCTAATATCTTACCTTCTGCTGCTCCCTGAATTGGGTCTTTAGCTGCATTTGGATCATTCTTCCATCTCTGCTGCAGATAAGAATAAAGCTGCGTGACTCCCGAGGAGCTGTGGGAGAATCGAGACCTATAGATCACGTATTTCATACAGGTCTTGCATAAATATGGATATGTCCTTCCTCCACAAAGTTCCACTGAGATGCAGCCTGCCTCTGAAAAACAGGCAATGGAACACCCAAATCCCATTGTATAAATGGATTTTACGTGCAGCCTCCAAGTGCAGTGGGTTGCAGTTGCTCAGTTTCACTTCAGGCTCATTTCTTAATTCCAGTAGTATTTTTTAGCCTTTCTAACAATGCAAAAGCATTTTATGACAGAATGGGGAAAATTTATTCTCTTGGTGCCTATTTCTTCCAAGGCTATGAAAAAATGATAAAACTGGAGTTTTGCTCTAACTCCAGCTCCAATTTTTCCCTCCTGAGAAAAGAACTGCTGCACCAGGGCTGAGGGATGGCTGGCTGGAGATGAGCTGTACAGCATTTTTGCAATGAACATATTTTACTTTTGAGAAACTTTGTCTGGAAAACACCTTTCTCCGCAGCAAGGCATGGTTGGAGGAGTGATCTCTGAGACAGAAAAGCTGTTCCAGTGCCTGCCATGTTTTTTCTTACTTCATCTGAAGCATTGAGGCAATTTACCCAGCCTCCTTCAATGCATATTGTTATAATCCATGGTTCCTGTGGAGGAAACCTCACCACAAATCTCTGCTCTCCTTTATGAGGCTGAATTGAAAAATGCAGTATTGAAGAGGTCTGTAGAAGCCCAACACAAAAAGTAATATTTCCATTTGTTTTCTTTGCTAGATAACTGACTACCAAAAAACTGTCTTTTTTTCTTTTTTCCTTGAACAGTTAGAAATTATCCTCCACTCTTAATGGCAGTATGATCACCTTCGGGGAGAAATAGGGGAGACACAAGTTCATGATACTAACTTTGACTTAAAATGTGTCCCTTAATCACCAAGACTGAAAGTTCCAATATCCATGTGGATGGTGTGAGGAGTGATGAAGGGGAAAAGTAGAAACACAGAAACTGGGTTGTATGAACCAAGCTGTGACACTGTGCCTGGAAAACAGGGAGGGAGGGAAGGTGTTGTTTTAATTTTCTCTGTTTCTCACTGTCCAAATCTATTTTAATTGCCAAGAAATGAAATTATTTTCCCCCAGCTCGAGTCTGTTTTGCTGGAGATGCTAATGAGTAAATGACCTCCCTGTCTGTATCTGAATCCATGAGATTTTCAGCTTATTTTCTCCCCCGTCCTGTTGAGGAGGGGAAGTGAGAGAGTGGCTGAGTGGGTGTCTGGCAGCTGCTTGTGGTCAGCCCACCACAGTCCTGCAAGGCTATTTTTGTGTCCTGCGGGGGATGTCCATCATCCCAGAGCTGGGAGCAGTCTGGGATTTCATCTTGACCAAAGCACTTGCTCGTGTTAAGATCCTGAGCTAATTTGCTGGCACAGGGACCCTTGAGTCAACCCAGTGGGATTCTGGTAAAACAGCAGGGCTTTTCTAGAACTGAATGTTGTCCCTGGGCTAGTGCTCGTCTGAGTAAATATTAACTGTTATTAGCTATGTATGTAACACTGTTAATTCAGGCTGTGCTTTGCAAACACAGACGAGGCACTTTCACTTTAGGAAGTTGCAGTTGGAATGAAACGTGCACAGTTAAAAATGACTGCAGAAGTTACAGGAGTATTAACAAAGGGAAAGGGAGATTTTGAGGAGGAATTAGAAGAAGAGTGGAAGTTCTGGCTAACGTCAGCCCAGATCTGTGTGTCAGAGCTGGGAACAGCAGCATTGGCCCTCTCTATTCTCAGCAGGTGCAGAAAGTAAGGGGAGAAGCTTCTGGAGAAAAACGAAGGAATAACAGGGGTGCAAAAGAGCTATGGTGCTTCTGAGTATGAAAGACAAACAGGATTTGTTCTCCTTTAACTGATTGCTCAGTGTTTCATTTCAGCCTGTGCAGATGAGCAGCTGGGGTTTGGGAAGGACACTTCAGGTATTTGGGTTTTGCTGTTGCTGTCTGTGAACACACATGAAACTTCAGTGTCACTTTGCAGCCTGTTTTCCCTCATGCTTTCTGGAGCCCGTACCTTGGCTCTGCAGAATTTTTTCATTCAGTTTATTACTAACCCAGTTGCAACTTCAGCTCTTTAGGTGCTATAAATAACTGCAAAAATATCATCCCTTATGGAGGGGAAAGAATAAAAGGTTCTTTTGATTTACATGCTTATTTTTCATTCATTTCTTGATACGTCTCTGTGCTCTGGGTTTCTGAGCACAGTGATTACGTACATGTCTGTGCTGAGGCTGAAATTACTGATTTCTTCTACAGCTGCTCTGCAGTAGGTCCTGCAGACAGTTGAACCTAATTTGATTGTGTCTTGCTGAGGACTCTCTCCAGCAGCAGACTGAAACGTAAAAGACATGAATGTCATCTATATTAGGGGTGTAAAATATCCAGCTGTGAATGGGAAATGGGAAACCTGTTATGAAACAGATGTACTAAAGGTTTTTAAAATGTAATCTGTGGCCAGGAAGTGACAGATAACACAGAATCACTCTTCCAGACACCTCTGTGCAGAACTTTTCCATCATCTAGGCTTGCCTCCAGGGCAGATGAACTGATGGGCACAGAAAACTCTCTTTGGAAACAGTCTCAGGTCATGAAAGTCAAGTAAGATTTGACCCTTGCATTAGGCAGAGATCTGCCCTAAGCCCAAGAATTACCACACTCTATACCTGGTTTGTAACACAGGTGCCTGCTTTGCCTCCCGATCTTAGAACTGCATCTAAAACTTGGTGGTTTCAGAGGAAACTGCTACTGCCACAGCCTTTCAAATGCTTGATGTTAAGTGTTGTAATTCTGCAGAGTAACACTCTTGTACCAGATCATTTTTATGTTCTTTACTCCATCTGCTTCCTTAAGGCACTGAGTTTTCTTGTTAATAATCCTGGTCAGGTGAAATATGGAAGAAATGCTAGATGTGACCCTTAATATTCAGTCCAATGTTTTTATTGGCAAACTGAATTTCTAAAGGCTTGGAGGTACAATATTTTCTATACTTGAAGCAGCAATTTCCCTTCTACTGTATATTAACAGCCACATAGTAGCGTTTTTATTCTGTGCTAGGGGATAAAATGACTTGGACATTTTAATAACATCTGGCAAATAATTTTCGTTTTCCCTCTTACATGATTAATAATGGTCTAGACAGATATGTAGATATACTCTTTACTTACTGTGTGGGTTCATGCATATATAATGTAATATGGAGATGGGATGATATAGAAAATCATAAGCAACAGTATAACGGGTTATAGTCAAAAACTCTAATCTGGGCAGTTAAAAAACTTTGAATGAAATATTCTGGGATTGGAATGTGAGATCGGTTCTGAATGTTACAGTTTCAGTTAATCACCACATCAGCTAAAGCACAGCTCCAAGTGCCCTGTCCAGTGTTTTCCCCAGGGGTGGGGACTCGATTTCAGAATTTGACAACCCTTTCACTGAAGAAATTCCTCCTGATGTCCACCCTGAAGGAGTGTGAGCCTTTGGAAACACAGGGCTTGAACTTAGAACGTGTCACTGAATACTCGCTTGACCAAGGGGAACTGAGTTTTTTGCTCAGTCAGGTCTCTCGTGGAAATTTATATCCATCATATAAATACCCATCAGCAGAGCTGTAAAGCTGTAGTTATTCAAGTTTGTGTAGTACTCAATACTTCTGTACCAAATGCAGCCTGTTTTATGGTGGTGCTGATTTGTCTTGGAAATCTCGTTCAATAGATTTGCGTTACAGCCACATTTCAGCATGAAGTGATTTTCAGTGGCAATAATGGAATTATTACAGATTTGTACGTCTGGATTTGGACCTTTTGATTCATGCCTGCTCCCACCTTTGCTCCTGTTTTTCCTAATGGCAACAGAACCTGTTCCACTTAATAGGATTTTGTTACTACATGATTGCATGACTTAAACTTACTCGTGTAGTAGTGGCTGATGGTTTGTCCCTGGATTGGAGTAGCTCAGCAATGAGTTTTCAGATGCTGGTTCTCCCACTTTCCTCTGATGCTTGCATCCCATTTCCCTCTCTTTCTTTGTGGTAGCTTTTTTCACAGTTCTTTGTCAACCTGCACCATTGTGATAAAATGGGGATCTCTGCTTCCATGTGGGCAACAAGAGCAGCTCACAAAATGCTCCTCACTCACCTGTGAAGGATTTTTTTTCCAGTGCCAGTCTGCAAGCACAGCATTACAAATGTACCCTGAGTCTCCATTCATCACAGGTCTGCCAAATCCAAGATTTAAGATCTAACTTGGTAAATATCAGTGCTTTGTTTTGATTCCTAACTGTGTTCCAAAGGCCAGCTGAGGAGTTCAAACTGCCTGCCTTCACAGCCAGCCGTTCTCCAGTATTTATTTAGTGAAAGCTGCAGCCTGTACAGAGTAATCCCAGTGCAGTATCAACTCACAAACAATTTTCTAAAGCATCTTTAATGTACAGTGTTACTGTACCCAGAGGTGCAGGAGAGCAGTATTAATGCAGGCATGATAGTTCTGAGTGTTCATATGAGTCCTCCAGGAATAATAAACAGCTTGAAATAACAACCAGCAAATTCTCCAGATGCTTTTTATCCATGTGTTGGCAACTGTGTTGATTCCAGATCAATGCAGGGTATTAAGACATTTATATGATGGAGCTAAAAAGCTGCCAGGTTGTACAAGCATCGGGCTCGTAAAAAATAGGAGAGCTGAGTAAAGGCAGTGGTGTTCTATTCATAAACTGCAGGAATGGAGCCTCCTGATAGCAGAACAGATAGTGGCAGTGGGAAGATGTGGGGTTTCATTTAGCAGCTGTACTGGGAAACTCGAGGCGTGTGTAAGTCACTTGATTACCTGATCCCAGTATTTGAATATTTTGCTTTTATAAAATGAGGCTCCTGGTAGTAAGGCACAAGTCATTCCTTAGACAAAGACACACAAAGCCTTTATTTCAGATGCAGTCCCAGCAGAGCTCAGAGCTGGGTTTGCCTCTCTTATTCCCAGATCAGCAGGGCTTTGGGATTCTGAGTGATGCCACAGCTGGGCACCATGGAACGTCTCTGGAAAGCAGAGAATATCCAGAGTACTCCTGTGACAGTCAGGTGGTGCCTGGGCTGGTGTCATGGCCCAAAATCTGGACAAATAAGCTGATCTGAAGATGATGAAGGCCTTTGGAGCCCTGTGTAATTGGCTGCGTGGAGATTTGGATCAGACTGTAATTTTTGGATTGCATGTGTCAATTTATGAGGATAAAATGAAGTTTCATCCAGTTTTTCTTCGAAATCATTTGATAACATGAAATTCCCATGGCAGTGTAAACCCAGATAAGATCTTGATGCAAGTGCCTGTGAAGTGAAATGGTTTCTGTTCAGGTCTTGTAGCCACCTTTTAATGCAAGAAACATTACACAGAAAGCTCAAAGCTTTCAAATGTTTTTGAAATGTTTTCAGATACAAACTTTTCCTGCAGATGTGTCTGTAGCTATGGGTGTTTAGAAGCTGAAAATCTTGGCTTCATACCATCTGTTTTGGAAAATGGCTTTATGTACTTCTTGGGCAAAACATCACGAAAAACGGGAGGTTTTTGTTTCTTTCTATTTGTATTTAATCTCGCATGTGTTTCAGAATATGCTGGAAGCTCACACAAGTGCTGTCAGGTGTTTGAATTTCATGTCTTTTGCTTCAAGGACTGTTTTGTGTGAAAGCATGTTATTTATTAGTTGTCATCTATTCCACTTCTTAAAAAGTTTGTCAGCAAGTTAGGAGATCTGAAAGTATTACTTTGATTTTATTGACCTAATTTCATTTTTAATTGCTTTTTCAGTTGAAATCCAAATGAGGTAATATTCATCAAATAGAGAGAGAAAACAAGCAAAAGAATAGAGACTTTACTTTTTCACTTTTATGCTCAAATCGTGATCAGTATAAAATATTTTTAAAAGTGGATATTAACTTCTTCAGAACTCCCAGGCTTTCATGTCATGTCAAACCACTGCTTCACAGGAAAGCATTGCACAGTTTTAGCTGGATACTGCACAAAGAAAAGCTTTCTAAACATCATCACCTTTACATCCCAGGGCTTATTTCTGCAGCCTTATTCCTGTGACAGATTTACTCACATGAGTAATCTCATTGGCTTAAATTGAATCCTGTCAGGAGTAACAACTGTGTGAGTAAACTAGTGATTATTTTTATGCCTTCTTTAGAAAACTGTGTTAGAACTCTTCCCTCTTAAATATCTTCCCAGTGTCTCTTGCATCACTCAAGTTACACAGCACTACATAAAATTCATTACAACTCAATTATAAGGCTCATTAGGTAGGTAGTGGCATTTTGGCTATCTTACCAAGTTGTGAAACATATTCATTTATTAGCCATGGTATTGTTAGAATCAGAATGGTACAATGAAACCAAACATAACATAAAAGAGGGTTCAGAGCATAAAACCGTGGATCTTTGCCAAGAAAAGGTTTTATGTAACCTGCTTTGAAATCTCTCTGTGCTGTGTTCATGGCTGGAGCACCAGGGGAGAACTGTCCTTTGGAGGTGATAATGAACTCAGAGCACCTTTGACAGAGTGCCACTGCATGCTGGCTTATGCTGGGTTCTATCCTTTTCATCTCCTGAATCTATCCAGCAGGTAGAAAGTATATTTATCTACCTGTACATCTTTAAATATGATCCAGCTCTTGCTTTCTGTGTTAATTAGCCCTGGTTTCCACGGCACAGTGCTAGCAACAGCAGAATCTGTGACAGGGACTCAAACTTCCCAAGCACTGCACACAGCCAGCAGAGTAATTTGTCCTGTTTCAAGCAGCCAGGGACAGTGTCCCCAACCAGGCTGGCATTTACCAGCATTCAGTGGTCATTCTTTACTCAGTGGGTCGTTAAAGCCGGTGGCTGCTGATTGTTTTCAGCACTGAGTCTGCTGCTGCAAGGATGCTTCCAAGTGGGAGGTCTGGAAGCCAGGGTAGCTTTTGGATGTAAGTATTCCTTTCTAGAACTGGGTATTTCTCTTGGATCAGTGACTACATGTGCTTGTAAATGTTGTGTATGCTACCATTATGTGCAGATCTGTGCAGCTGACAGGGACCGTGGCTTACCCTGAGGTGCCCATTCTGTTGTGGTGTCACAGAATCATGGAATGGTTTGGGTTGGAAGGAACCTTAAAGATCATCCAGTTCCAACCCCCTGCCATGGGCAGGGAACCTTCCACTATCCCAGGCTGCTCAGAGCCCAGTCCAACCTGGCCTTGGTATCCTTTGCTAACTTAAACAGGAACAGAAGAAACCTCAGTTAAAGCTTTTTCCTTATCCTGTTGTTTCTTGACTCAGTTCCATTAGGACCTCCATGTCCTGCTTTAAATTCTTCTTAAGTATCCTCAAGTTACCAACTTCTTTGTACCTCTGAGCAGGACCTGCCAGGATGTGACTGTGTCAGCCAGCTGAGGCCGAGCTGCTGGAGCCTGCCCAGCCAGCTGCTCCCAGCAGCGCCGGTACCCCTGTGTGCTGCTGGGGACCTGCAGGGACCAGGGAAGGGAGGCAGGCAGGCACATGGCAGGGTGCCAGCCCCAGCAGAGGTAACCTGAACTCTGTGCAGCGATTGCTGCTGTAAAGAGATGTTCCTTCTGCCTTTGTGGGCTATGTGCTATCAACACTTTGTTGTACACTGTGCATTTAATTTTAAATACTACAGCTATTGTTCAGCTCTTTTTTCATGAACTCTTCTTGTTCTGGTGATCTTGAGTAAAGACCACAAATGTGTACAATCCCATTGCTCAGAATGCTTCCACATTCCATGTTCCCTTCCCATTCCCATGGTGAGGTACATGGAGCTAATGTTTCACTTGGGCCTGAATCCCACCCTTTAACCTAATGAAATTCAGACACCTTGTACCTTGCTGTTATTTATTGAGTCCCAACATGGTGAAGTTGGAACTCCCTTAGGTTGTACTTCCTTTACACAGAGACTGCCTCTCAGTTTGTTGTATTGTTTGTATCTTGATGAGTTTTCCTATCATAAAACAACAGATGGGAAGTGACAGCTTTGAGCTGTTTAGAAGCAGGCACATCCCCAGTGATGACTGAAGGCCTCCTGAGAAACGTATCAGAGACAGCCCTGACTCATGCTCCTGTTCCAAAGGTGAAACCCACTGCTGAGCTTGTCATGGAGAATTTTGTGCTGATTGCCCATGACATGTGTGCTCCCGGGGTTAAGCAAGGGCTTGCGTCAGTCTGGCACACTTCATCCCCGTGCTCAGAGCTGAAAGGTTCCCAGTGCCCCAAAGAGAGAAAAATGCCACTGAACTGTGAAGAAATCAGAAGAGACTGGTCCCTTACTTCTCAAACAGCGTCTCCTCACAAAGCTGGGGCTCTGGGAGTTCCCTCTCTCAGTACAGTGGTCACAGTCTGATTCCAATTCAAGCCTGCCCTCCCAGCCTGAGGGGGATGTGTGCTCACCTCCCAGCACAGAGACATTGACCAGGTGTTACTCATTCCCCTGCCACGCTGTCAGTGCCAGATGAAAAGGGTTGTGTTTGTTCTTTCCTCCCTCCTCAGGGGCCGGGGCAGTGAATCTCCCGTGGTCTGTCAGTGTCTGTGTCCTCCCCGTTACTCAGAGACACTAAGCAAGATGAATGCTGCTGTGTAATGAGTGTGTAAGAATTCCAGTCAGGGTTTGTCCGAGTGGGCAGGAGTTACACACCATCACCTGCAGATCCTCTTGCAGCAGGACTTTGAACTTAGCTTTTGATGTTTAAACTGGAGCCCTACTCCCACAAATCTCAGATTAAGTGAAGTCTTTTATTATGTCTTTTCTTGCATGATCACTTCTTGTGCTTCCTATTTGAGAAGATAATGGACTCTGTAAATGCTCCTGTAAGAGCACCTGTGTCAGTGAGAAACTGTGCCCCAGAAAATTAAATTCTTCTGCTGTATTAAGTGTTCGGATTCCAAGCTAAAGAAACCTTCTGAGTAAAAGCTACTCAGGGCATAGTTTCTCTATTAGCAAAGTGCTGTATACACTAAATTATATTGTGTAGCTGCCTGCCGTTTAGATAAGCACATAAATGAGATGTGCTGAATCTACTCTTTTCACAGGCAGCAGTTCAAACCGGGTGTTGCACCGCAGCTGAAACTTTAAAATGGACATTATTCATATGAATGGGAGTAGTTACCAGTTAATGCTCACACCTTGATCAGGAAAGTAGTGCTGATGAGAAAAGTCAAAATTCCAGCAGCCTCCTGAAATTTCTTGCTGAATTGAGTGATATAAAGTTTTGAGAAGAGTACTAAAATAATATAAGGAGGACATTTATTATTCTTTCACCTAATTGTAATCCATTTACCTCCTTTAGCTCTTCTCATTTCAGTTTTACTGGCAGACAGAAAGGTGTGCTCTGCATTAGTAAGCGCTGCTCTGCTTTGGGCAGGGTAATTCCCACAGCAGCGAGCACTGTGGGGTGTGTTTGTGTAGGGTGTATGTGACCCTGTGTTGGCTTAGCCCTCATACAGGCTGATGAACACCGGAGAACAGCTTTACTTAAACCTCATCTCACCGTAGAACCATGATGAGCTACTTGAGCTGCACTGTGAAAGACTGCACATCCTTGGTACTGGAAGCAGTGATGTGAACTGAGCTGTATTTTGGTCAGCAGACACTATCCATGAGACAGGGTCCTTATGGTTTGTAGCTTTGATTTGGTTCTTGGTCTTCAGACATTGTTTTCTTTTAGTTCACTGACTTCATATGAATGCAAAATACTGATGCCAGGAGACCTTCCTACTTAAGGCTGAAGCAGAGAGGGGTTGTTTGTTTCTGGATCTTGACTGTATTTGGCCATAGTTTAAGGTTTGAGATAAAAAAAAATGTAGATTTGGTTTGAGATTAAATTTCTTACATTCTCTTGAGATGCTAAGATCAAATGTGGGCAATCCTGGAAGAATTCCTTTGTTTGGAGCTGGGCTTAAATCAGAACAAATTATAAAAGTAGTTTAAGATGCAGGGAAATGGACTCTGAGTATGACCATGGAGCCCTGTCAGCTCTAACGTTCTGCTTGTCTGATTTTGATCTTCCCTTATGCCAACTAAGCCTTAGTTGGATTCACTCTTGGCTTTCTTGGAATAAATTTAACCACAGCCAAGCTGCATGGCACTGAGATCTCTTGTTACTGAAGTCACAGGCAGGACATGTACCCTCAAAAGCTGTATAATTAGAGGAATTTGCTGTGCTTTCAACACTATTCTGACAAAAAGCAGATTTGCTGTTCATGTAGATAAAACAGAAATATGGCAACAGGCTTGGGTTTCTTTTTCTGTGCAGAATTCTATCGTGGTGTGGATAGTGATTTAATTCCGTGGATTAGCAGGGTTGTGGTGGGAGTGTCTGTGTGGATTTGTGTCTCTGCACAGCCCAGGAACGGGTGCTCAGCAAATCCGCAGCGCTCACTGCAGAGATGAACGGGGCTGATGTTTGCCTCCTTGGTGAACTTAGGAAATCAGTTTTAAAGGCAACGTGAAGGCTTCTCCACTACTTCACCAGAGCCTTTAACTTAATTTAATCCAGAATTAACAGGCATTGGGCAGCATTAGAACTCCTGTGGTCCAGTATCTAAGGCCTCTACTGCTGGTCCTGGAAGGCAAACAGCACCTGACATTGCAGCTCTTACATCTGTCCTCATGAAGCTGAAAACCTTTACAATTCATAGCAGAGCTTCAGCTAATACCAAATGGACCACATTCTCTTTCTATTTTCAGACTGATCTAATGAAATCATAGAGACAGCTGAAACTCATAATTAGTTGAGCACTTAGTCTGGGATTTAGCGAGCTACAGCTGAAACCAATCTTCAAACAGTTTATTCCCTGCAAATACTTGGAGAGTTGTTACTTCGCCATGAGCTACTGCTCATGAAGTCAAATACTTCTTCTGGTCCTCTTCCTCTTAGCAAGTTTATGAGAATTTTTGGTCTTTATTTCTTTCTTCCCCCACCTTAAGTAATAAGGAACCTTTCCTGCTCAGGTCTCAATCAGCCTGCACACCAATTAAGCTAATTGGCAACACATTTGAAACACTCCCTAATTACAGCTGCAGAAACTTTCAGAGAACAGCCTTTCTGCAATTTTTCCTTCAATCAAAATACAAAAAGCAATAAACCCCCTGCAACTCTTAACTCTTCCCTGATAAGACTCTTAAAATACTCCAGAAGAACTTGGGTCAGGTGACTCCTGGGCTTCGTGGCTGCTCAGGGCTGTTGGAGGTGTCTGTGAGGAGGTGGGCGCTCCCGATGAACTTCCTGATAGGAAATTTCCCCATGAATAACTCTGGGCAGGCAAAGCAGGAAAAGCACTACTGGAGACATGGCATTCTGAGTACTGTAGAGCATAAAAGCTGGAGAAGGCTCTCACAAACTAATTTAACTTAGAGCAGCCTTGGGGCTTTGCTAAGTCATGCAATCAGCCAAACCATCCACAGGTATGCCTTCTAATTAAATACAGCGTTCCTCCCTCAGTCCCCCTTCATTTAAAGAGCAGCTCCTGCTACCTGCTTCCCTCCCTTTGGAAGGACAGTGTGTTACATAAAACCTGCAGATCCCGCTTTTAAAGAAAGTAAGTGGTTTGAGTTTTTATGGTTTGTTGGTTGTTTTTTTTCCCTTTGGTTGTGTTTTAGTGGAGGAGAATCCCAACTATCTAAATTGAAACATTATTAATAACTGATGGTATCTCACTTGCCATTACAGCAAAGGGCTGAGCTGCTTCGGTCTATGAATGAGGCTGACTTCACCTTTTGTTTGATTTTTTTGACCCAAGAGGGGGGAAAAGGTGCATCTTCTCTTTTCGTGTTCCCTGGGGGTTGTTTGGTTTATGCATCGCCCCTTTGTATCCAGCATTATTCCTGCTGAACGGCCTTGCCTTGTTTTCAGTCTCCAGAGCAGCTCCCAGATCTGGTCTGCTTACAAAGAAGTAATTTGTTGCCTTGAGCCCCACGGCTGAAGGGAGTAACGCTTAAGCAGGGATGGCACATGGAGGGGAAGACAATGACTTCTAACACTCTTGAAATGTCAGGCTGTGACCTTTAAGCAGGCTGAAAGGAACCAGAGGGCACAAGCCCTGAAGGGCGTTGTGCACGAACGAAGGTGGGTGTTGGCTGTTTTTGACACTGTGAGAACGGTGATACGCTGCTGCCTTTGGTTATCCAGCCTATGGAATTACCTGTTCCTAAGCACAGATCCCACTGTGCTCCACTGAGCAAGCACTTCATCTTTTTATGAAGTAGGAAGGCAATAGCCCTCTCTCAATACAAAAACTGTGCAGATGAACGGGCCTGACATCTTCAGCTACCCTGGGAGAGAAGGGTTTTGTTTCACACCGGATTTGGAATGCGCACCTAGAGCAGGAAGGGGGCAGTGCTGGTGGTGGGGGGCACAGGGTGTTCCTGGCACAGTGTCTGGCTCTGCTCCAGAGTGAAGCTGCAGGTCCTGATGTGGTCACGGTACCAGGTGGGAGCAGATTTTCGGGTGGCTCAGGGGAGCAGCAGGCAGGAAAATGCAGCAATGCTGCAGGTGCGAAACATTGACTCCTCGGGCTGTGTTGCAGTAACAGCGAGGCAGAACCGAGCCTGTGCAGGCAGCCCCAGCTCTGTGGCTTGGGTAGCGCACAGGGTGCTGGCACTGCTCCTTCCCACGGGGCACCGTGTGTGCTTTGTGATGGACCTTTCCCTTGGAAAGTTCATCCTGTTTCTATGCATTGTGATGAGACTCTTCACCTGTTACAGTTATTTCCTCCCGAGGTATTGCCACTGAATCTGCGCTGCCTTCCTTCTTCAGGTGGCATAGTCAGGTACCAAAACTCCTTGCGATGTGTGGAGTTCCTCACTTTCAGTGACTATGAGATCAGTAATGCTCCTTGCTATTTGTACAATTTAAAGCGCTCAAGTCTTAAATTTTATATGTGGCACCTCTGTGAACCGTATGTAATTTGGCAGAACACTTTTAATATGTCATTTTAATGCTTTTGCTTTCCTTCACTTTCAGTGGTTTGTCTTGGTTGATTTATTCCTGGATATTTCCTAAAGTGCCAGGCAGTAAATGTCTGTACATTCTGTGATTTGTTCCATCAAGTCAAACCATTTTTCAGGGACTGGGAAAGGGGTCTGAAGCACTTGTAGACTTGTAAAGAAGCTTATCTTAATTTGTAAAACAAGAGATAGTACCATAAACTAGATTAAGTAATCAGTACTTTTCTGTTTGGTCTTAATTATGTATTTGTTGTCTTCCAAACACAGGTTTAATCCTTATCTTTGTTATGTAATAAAACAACAGTTGGTAGTGATTTGTGGATTATGATAACCAGGCATAGAAATATTTGCTCAACTATTTATTCCATTTATCCAGTGATTTGATTTTATCCAGCTAGGACAATGAGAGGTAGCTGGTATCTTCAGGAACAGCCATTCACAGGGAAGCAATGTCAAGCTTTAAAGGAGCTGCCTTTATTATGGATGTACTAAATTAAAAAAAAAAAAATCCAGTAGCTCTTAAACATGTCAGTGCAG
Organism: Lycocorax pyrrhopterus obiensis; assembly: GCA_014706295.1. Lineage (NCBI taxonomy): Eukaryota > Metazoa > Chordata > Aves > Passeriformes > Paradisaeidae > Lycocorax > Lycocorax pyrrhopterus. The sequence continues at coordinate 12,670,907 of JACSVZ010000003.1, read as the reverse complement.
TAGAAAGGCTGTGGATAAAAATGGAGATGCAGAGTAGCTTTCCAGAGAAAGTAATTTTCAAAAAGTAAGATGGAACTTGAGAAGAAAGGTTGGAGGCTTTAAATTTTTTCTGTTTAATTTTTAAAGGGTAACATTATCTTTTCCTATGGATTTATTAGGGTTTTTTCCTTCCCTTTTGTAGTGTTGTGGTGCTGAAAGGTATTTCACTTTGGATTGACTTGAGAGAATTGTTTTTAGGTTTTGATTAGTTTAGCTTGGCAGCTGAAAAAGCAGTTATTCACACAGACTTAGAGGAGAATATATGAACTGCAGCAGCAGTTCTGTAAACTAACCCTGCTGAACAAAATTCAGTGGCCAGTGCAGCTTCCAGCTAGAGCTGAAATCGGGTGATGCCTTTCTGCTGGGCTGCTGTGGCAGACAAATCCCACCATCTGTCTTGCTCCACCTGGCAGACACTGCTCTTTATTCTGGAGACATTCAATTAGAGAACTTCAGCTTTTAATCTGTTATTTACAAGCAGTGATGTGAAGCATCAGTCAATTACACAATTGTAGAATCAATTTGGTACAGACTTAATATATACAACTTAATATGTTTGCTTGCAGTAGGATTTGCACTTAACTGCACACAAACAGCGACACTAAATATGAATTAAACTGATGTGCACATGGATTCACACATGCAAGTACTCACTGAGACATTGGTGAGGATAATTGGGTGGAACGTGCAGAGAACCAGCCTTTAAGAGCTGGCTGTGACAGGGACTCCAGTTTGTGCTCGCTGGAAGTGTGAAGACCTGCTTGGCAGAAAGTGTATTTGTAATTTACTTTAAATGTACTGTACCTGTTTCTGAGCTTTCCATTGTGTTTTTCACCGGTGCTTCTGAAATCTCCTGTTGAAAGCTGCTCAGTGGGACTAGAATGCAAAACTATTCACGTCCAAGGAGCAGGGATTTTTAAGTGTCCAAGCTAATTGCAGGGTAGGGGAAAATAATCTTGAGCTCCCAGTGGTTCTTGTGCAGCTCCCCTGCAGTCCCTATTGCTGCTAAATATCACACATCCTCCACATTCTCCGGGAGGAACTGTCCTGCAATTAAATCACCAGAGCAGTCAGCTCTGTGGGTAATGGCATCCTCCTGGGGAGATTCTGACTGTGGCACCCAGCTGAACATTCCACTTCCTAGTCAGCCTTCGAGAAAACAAGGTATTTAGCTGAGGTGGGTTTTAACATGACCTTTAGGATCTGTGAGGAGATGTGAAAATGGCTCAAAACTGACAGAACAAACTCCCAGGGAAGTGCCAAGGAAAACACTGGAGACTTTGTCAGGCAGAATCTCTTTTTTGGTGTTTATGGAGTGTTGAACTCTGCAGCAAATCCATCAGTATCAGCTCATCTAGAGAGCACTTTTAAATAGCTGTGAGAGAGAATGAGGCTGGTTTGAAAAGGTACAGTAATTTTCTGAATGAGATTTTGCAGATTTGCATGAGCAAAGAACTTTCCCTGGATTTAGTTAAGTGAATACTGGATAAGTTTGGAGTTCTTGCCCTTTGGAGTTTGCTGGGATAGCGAAACAAAACATTATGGGACTATAAAATGATAATGTCAATCCTCTTGACTCTCCTTGCTGTTACACTTTTGGGAGAGGAGCACATTGGTTTATTTCCAGAGCAAGGAGAGATTTTAATGATAGAGGAACATGCCAGGTATTGTAAAATACATTTCCAAAGAGGCAACAGAAAAAGCGCATTATTTCAGCCAGTCCAGATGAGCTGAGCCATCTCACCTGAGAGATGAGCACCCAGTTTGGCCAGTGGGGAGAGCAGGATTTTGTAACTGGGAAGAAAATGAGAAGAGAGGAGCCATTGAGCAGCAAGCTTCAGCCTGGACAGGCTCTTCTGCTCAGTCCTGTTTGGGAGTGGATTATCGTGGGTACTCCTGGGGCTGATGAAGCCCCTGAGACAGAGCCAAGTGCTGCCTCAGTTAGCTCTGCAAAACTTCCTCTGGGAAAAGTGCACATTCACACCAGATACCACCCCAGTGGTGTCAGAGGTAGCTGAGCACCTGCCAGAAGTTCGATGGAATTCAGTGGTCAGAATCAGACTGCAAAACTGCCTGATTAATTATTCTGGTGCTTGAGTGCCCTTTTTTTGGGGCAAATTCTTTTTCTGAGAGGCCTTAGCTCCCTCCTTAGTTGACCAGGAGATGACAAGGCTCAGGAATGTGTCAGGTTACCTCATAGCAAATGAAAACTGCATGGGAAGGAGGGAGCCCCAGTGATTCAGAAGCTCATGAGGACATGTCAGGATGGATCTTACTCATCTCCATTAATGAGTGCAGCCTTTGTGTTTGGGGAGGGCGGTGAGATCTTAGTGCCTGCCGACAGATGTGGACTGTACATGTTATTTTAGAACAGCTTTTCAGGGCAGGAATTAAAGCTTTGTTTCCTGAATCCTCTAAGCAGGAGGACCCCGTGGACTGAGGACACTGCATTCCCAGGTGTGTGGAGTGTGTCTGTCCCAGAGATCACAGTGAAAGAGAGAAACACCCCAGTGTTAATGAGCTCTGCCTGTGTCCCATGCTGCCAAAATCAGAATTTCCTTATAGCTGTTTGTGTGTGTATTATCTCCTCTGGTGTCCTCCGATTTCCAGGCTTTCCAGGTACAAAAGGTACCTGAACAGGTACCCATTACTATCTTCAGGTCCTTCTGAGAACACACTCGGGTATTTTTAAGCTGTGCTTTCTTTATTGCATGCAAAATTCATATGTATTTAGTGAAATATTGCTGGGTTTATTGAAATTCCTGGAAATTTACAGCATGTACCAGCACTGTGGTGTTACTTAAATAAGAGTTTAAAAGATTCTTTTAATTTTTTTTTATCTTGTTAGTGAATGTAGCCATCGAAGATCAATATTGTAATTGTTGGTTGTACGAATTCAGTATTAGGCACAGAGCCTGCAGCAAGATGTAGAGTTGTGATATGGATTAATAAAATTAAAATGAATTTTAAAAACCCCACACTCTGGAGGGGAAGAATGCTCAGCCAGCAGCCACAGACACTCCTGTGCTGCGGTCCCCAAAGCAGGGGAACTGGATTAGGGTGCCCATGCGTGGGTGTCTCAGGAAAGGTCAGCAGCAGGAACTGGTCTGTTCCTTTTGCTGACTCAGGTGTTCATTTAGTGCTTAGAATTCTTTTTTCCTCCCATCAATAATGGCCTGGTAGCAGAACTGCAGCCTCGGCACAGCCTTGGCATCCCTGCAGAAAATGAAGAGGGGGTTTTGCAGACGTGTGAGGCAGAATCTGGTCAGCTTCTGATTGTCTGAAGAGCATCTGTTTAACCAGTGTGAGGCTGTTCCCTGCCGGTCCTGTATTTCTGTCTGTGTCATGAGGAATCTCACAGATTGGACTCCTGTTGCTCTCACTCCCCTGCTGCTCAGCCTTACTTTTCTTTCTGTTGGTTCCCAAACATAATTCACTAAGAAACTGTGTTTAAGTCAAGATATTCCTGGCAAGTATTTCACCTTTCTAATTTTGTGGGGTTTTTTTGCTTGCATTTGACTTTGTTTTGTTCTTTAAATCTTTGAGATCTTAATTTGTTTCTTTCTCTGCAAATAGAGCCATAGTGAGGAGGGGGCAGGGCAGAAATGGAGAGGAACAAAGTGTTACCATTGAAAACCTCAAATATTTCAGTCTGTTGGATGCAGCAGCTCTCGTCTCCTGGTCCTTTTGCCGTTTGAGTGTCTGGAGCCTCAAGTGGATCGCTCCTGTCCTGGTGCTGCTTCCAGTGGAGAGTCTCTCCTTCCATGGGTCACTAAATAAGCGCCCCAGGATTGCAGAGGCCAGGCACTGTGTGTGTGGAGGGCGAGGGAGTGGGGCGAGCTCCGCGCTTGCTGGGGCAGCGGCACACGGGAGGGGGATGGATGTCCCCGTGTCCGGTACCTTTCCCCTGCATCGCTCGCAGCTGATGGATCGGGGGCAGCCCAGTGTGGTTACTGATGTTCTGTGTCTGGACTGCCAGAGAAGCTTTCCTCTGCCACTCTTTCCCTGCCCCCAGTAGTTTGTGTGACTGTGAGTTTGGTTTATTTTTTGTTTGCCTTTTTTTTTTCTTTTTCTGATTTTCTCACTGTAAACTTTGTGGTGCCCATCACTGCTTTGCCCTTTCACGTTCAGGCTGGCATCATTTTGTGAAGCAGTGTCATATCCTTTTATCTAAATACTTTTCTCTGTAATTATTACTTTGCTGCCTTTTCAGGTGGAAACTTGCCTTTGTTATATGATCTTTCTCTGATCATTTTTGCATCACGTGGTAATATAAAGGTGTATGTGTTCCTCTGAGGCCCTTTTATTTAAATGATTTCTTTCTGTCTGTCAGTGTGAATAATAAAACAACTTCAGGATTGTTCATCTCTCCCTTAATGAATGATGAGGTGTCATCTGTTCTAACATCAATGATTAATTTACAAAAGTTTCTTCAAACTTCAGTAAAATGGGATATTCAAAGAAAATATTGTGTCATCAGAGCTCAGTGCTGTTGTCAAAAAGGCTTTATCTGCCTGTTAATCAGGCCCACTAAGGCAGCTGGAGTTCCTGGATTGCTGCGTGAGCTGGGAGCTCAGTCTGTATCAGGGAGAGCCCCTGCAAAGCCGTGGGGTCAGGTATCGGAGTGAGGAGTGCAGGAGGGGTGTGTGACCTTTGCTGCTCCTGGGAGTCCTGCACAGGACATTGTGCATGTCAGGATCAGCTGCCTGCTCTCACTCCAGACATAATGGCATGGAAATCCTTTGATGTTGAGATTAAAGTTCCAGAATTATCATTTAGGGCAGCCCACAAGGAGCTCTTGATGGTCAGGCTTGTGAAAATGATAAATTCATTTTGGCTTTGGTTTATTGCCCTGCTTTTGAAGCATCAGGTAGTGGCTGATGCTAAGTCTGAGGATTGTTTCTGTGGTGCTGGTTGCTTCCTCTGGTGGAGCAAGAGCTCCCTTTGCAGAACACCTTTTTCTGAGTGTTTGTAACAGTGGTTCAGATGTGCTTTGCTGGACAGGCTGTGATGTTTCCCCTTGCAAAGGCTTCTGTTTAAACACATCAATAACTGACTTGTCTTTCTGATCAGGCAGATCCTCATGAAGCTGAAGCATCTTGGCTCAGAGTACTTCCTTCTTTGCCTGACTCCACACTTACAAGTTCTTTCTCACTGCAGTAGTGATGCTTGATAGTTTTCGTAAAAAGAATGGTTTGAAAATGTGCAGTCCTCTTAGCAGTGATGCTACAGATGATTTGTCTGCATCTTTGTGAAGTTTGATTTGCTTTATTCAGCATCTGCTGATGTTAAGTGTATCTTGCACTCTTTAAAATATTCCAACTTGTTTAAAATTCCCTTGCAAGAAATGAGGAGTCACCTTTTCACCAAGAAGCTTTTCAGCGTGGTCTGCAGCCTTGATGTCCAAATCATCTTTCCCTGACTTTCTAACAAGCTCTGCAGAGAGCTGCAGAACTGGAATGAGAGTTGTAATAACTGGGGGGAGAGGGAGAAGTTGGCAGGTTTGGAATAGCATTGCTCTTGGAGGAGAATGATAATTTCCCAAGGATGAAACGGTCACAGGGAATTGTTATAAAGTGAAGCAAGGCAGAGCAGTCTGAAATGCTAATAAGGAGAGGATTTAAAAAGAAATTGGTGATTTTGGGCCTTGAAGCCATTTTTCTTTTTAATTTGTTACAGATAAATGCATGACTCTTGGGTTGCAGGGTTCTATTTTTGCTTTCCTCCTTGTGACACATTGATTTGGCCTTATCGCTGCTCTCTGGGTAGTTGCCCTTTAGAATGGTGTTGGTTACCAAAGGCAGGAGGCTTTTTTGGGAACTGTTCTTTAATGGTGTGACAGCACAGGGAGGAGAGGTTAGGGTTCTTGCTGCAGATGGGCTGGATTCTTTAACTTCTGTACTGGTGTGCTGATTTTCCTCTTCCAAGCAAGTAGGTGAGGAGTGACAGGAACTCGGTGCTCCAGTGTGAGTAGTGACAGTTAATTGATGGTGATCAATTGCTGCTGCAGCCTTGTGTTGCACAGCTGTGTGGGGAATAATGGGATCACTGGAGACTGTAAAATGTAATAATGCCTTCATAAGGAAATGCTCAGTTGGAAGAACAAGTTCATCTGCAGGGCAGAAACGCCCTGTGGACCGCTCCTGTGCGTTGGAGGCAGGGGCCACCACCACGCTGTGTGTCTGTGCTGGAGCTGGGATGGCTCAGCTGCCTGTCAGCTGTGTGTGACACAGGTGTTCCACGAGAGGGTATGGTGGTTTGGCGTGGGTTGGTTGGTTTTTGTTTATTTCCTGTGGGTTTGGGGTTTTTTATATAGCGAAGTTGTGGGAGTCTACAGGAGAATCTGACTGGTTTAGTCCTCAGCCTCCCCTTGTGTTTGGCCACTGTGTCATAAAGCTGCTGGCAATAAAGCAAAGCAAGCCCTTAATCCCGAGTTTCAAAGTGCAGTGCCACTGGTTCTCAGGAAACTGAAGCTGCCACAAGGCTGGCCAAAGAAGGAGCACAGGAAGTCATCCTCATTTGTGCTTAAGGGCTGTGGAGGGTGCTGGAACCTGAGGAAGGAACGTGACAAACAGCCTACAAATCCGATAGGATGGGAATGATCCTACTCAGATCATGATAAACACAGTCTGAATCCTCTCTGTCCACTGGAAGTGACACAAAGTGGCAGAGCAGGTCATCCCCTGTTAGGAACTGGCTGAGTCACACCTGGGGAGGGGATTCACTCTGTTTATAGCTTAGCTTTAAAATGCCTCCCTTGTGAGCATTAGTGGGTTCAGCCACTTAACTAGGTTAAAATGGAAATACCTTAATTTTTCAAAAGTGAGCATGAAGTTTTATTGGAACAGACATCTCCTGTGACATTATATTCCAGAGCTGAAAATATATCACACTAGCAGATTTTTTTTTTTTCCTCGATATTTTGGCTAAAATTATTTCAATTCATAGCAAACCCAGAAGAGCAGAAGTGTTCAGAAGATTCAAGGAGAGCAGCTGAAATGAACTAAAAAGGTAAAATTTCTGGCCTTACTGAAAAGAACCACTTATCTCAATCCCCAAGATACAGCAACAAATTCCATCTATTGCATTACCAGCCTGAGCCTGCAGCTGGGGAGGCAATTTTCCTAAGAAGTTGTTCCCTTCAATCTACAAGAAAAAGACAATTTGCTTTTTTTTTTTTTTTTAATAGTAGCATTATATAATTGATTGGAAGAGTTTTATATCTCATGAATGCTGGATGATTGTGGATTGAATAGTTTTAAAAATAAAGTAACTGTGAGGGCTGAAATCCCAAGGATCTGGCAGTACAGAATGAAGTTAGTGGTCTGGCAGATTCCTTCATTTTTCTGAAGCCACGGTCAATAACTTTGCAGTAAAACTGAGCTCTGAGGAGTGTTTCTGTCACTGGCTGAAAGCTGCTGTTCCGTGATACTCGAGAAATAAGGACTGAAGATTTTTGGCCAGGCTGCAGTACAAATTAATGGCTTAATGAGGAAAGCAGAGTGACTCTGGAAGGGGAATGCAGCAAGTGTACGAATGTCATGTTGAGGGATTGCTGCACAAGCTTTGGCTGTGCAGGAGCAAACTGAACACGCTGCCTTTTTCTCAGTGCTTTCAAATTCACTGACCTACAAATTGTTTGCTTCTTCCATCAATGGCAAGTATTTTTTTAACCAGTATCAGCCAGAGGAAGATTTACTAAAGAGAGAGAAAAGAAAACCATCCTATGACAACATCTCTGGTGGCCACGGATTGAAATCCTCAACAGACCCCTCACAGCATGAGGGGTCAGACACAGTCGTCATTGCAAGGGATTGAGGAATAATGCTCCTGGCATAAGCAAGGCATCAAAATCAGGTTTTATTGGTTTCCTTCACACTGCTGGGGATCATCTCCTGAGACCAGAATGCTGTGAGCAGCTCCCAGCTGAGGCAGGGTGGCTTCACCAGAGCCTGGTGGAGCAGCTCCTCCACTGGGGTCAGCCCTCGGGATGCTGGCGCTGTGGGGCATCACTGGCTCTGCTTCTCTGCAGGAATCTGGATTTCCTCTGCATTATTCAGCTTAAGGTGAGCTGTTCTTGCAGCTTGCACTGCTGATCAGCTCTAAACTGAGTGCATCTCTCTGGATTATGGCTTAAACTCCTCAGAGTTTGTTTCACCTGGCCCCACTCTGTGCTGTACATCCACACAGAGCTGGCAGGGCTGGTCCATGCCCTGCACTGCTGCTCTTGGGTATTCTGCTGCCAAGGTCTCTGTGTAGAGAAGTTTTCAGACACAGTGGTACAGTGAAGGTAAATTGCAGTTCTTGAATTTATTTATTTATTTTTTTTGTCTTGATGCTGTTTCCTTCACAGCACTTCAGCTCCCCATCCTTGGTTTTGTTTGACATACTTAAAGTGAGAGAGTCACTGTGTCATTCTTGTCTTAATTATTCAGGTGGGTTATTCCAGTGGAATTTTGACTCGATGGTATAGATGGAATGTAATATTTAGGACAGATTATATAATTTAAGTCTTTAAAGCACCACTTTTATGCTGGGTCTCAGTAACACACAAAATTGTAATCTTCTGCAGTTCTGCCTTTGTAAAAACATGCATAATTTTTACAAAAATAGTCATGGTTGTAATTAAGGACGCTGATAGTTGTTTTTGTTTTTAATTTCCTATCCTTCAGAATCCTTAATAAACTTTCACGGTCAAAATCCAGATGGTACTGCAGAGCTCAGTGTTGTTTTTGAGCCTTTTTTTTTTTTCTGTTTGTGCTGATTATAACTCTCCCTAGATAAAAGTTTAAAATTTGTTTGAATTTTTGGCCTTTGGCTATTTGGAAAGCTGCTGCCAGCTTCCAGCACAAGCCAGTTCATATTCAGTGCACGTTCACAGCCTGGTGGTGGGGAGAAGGACACCAGTGAGGGGCCAGTTTGCCACTGCCCAGAAATTTAAAACCAATGGATCCTGCTCCAGCTGGTGAGGAAATTGGTATGAAATTATTTCCTATTTTCATAGGCAGTTCACCTCCTCTTTTTTTTTCCCCCCATTTGTGTTGCTCGCCTACTCTGAAGAGTGATTGATTTACTAAATCTGAGCAACATTGTCCTGTGGAGATGGGGAATACAGAGGGAAGGTTTTTAATCCCTCAGATATTTAAGCACTAAAATAAATGATTAAAAAATTATGAGGCGAAACACTCTGTTAATTTTAATACAAAAATAATGTACTTCTCCCTGTGGAATGCAAGGGAGGGAGCTGCAATCAAAATGAGGGGGATAAAAAAATTGAATACTCTGAGTTGCTTCTTTGATGCCTTGCTGTGCTTTGGCAAGATGTTGGGAGGAGAATGAAGTGAGTGTGGAATTTATAAATGGGGCGTTAGATGGGGAAGGAAGGATGCTGTGGGCTGGGTACAGCAGCTCCACAACAGATCCTGCCTCGGGGCTGGAGAGGAGAGCTCCAGCCCTGCAGCTCAGTTCCAGCAAAGCCATTGGGGCTGGTAGAAGTCATTGTTGGAGGATTATCCAGAAAAAGGTCTCTAAAAACTTCATTTGCTCTCAGTGAGTATCTAGAGAAAGAGTGGGAGCTAAATGCTCAAAAGACTAAGGCTACAATGAAGGGTATTTTTGTGTGTAAAAAAGCTCTGCAATTTACTCTTTATTAAAAATGATCTTTATATAAGATCTAAGATGAATTTGCCACCTCTGGGGGAATCACAGGATTTCAGGCTTTAGTGCTCTTGCAGTTTACAGTCTCATATGTTGATGTGTTCTGGGGCCATCTTCCTGATTCTTCAGATAGATTTTATTTCCAGTTATTTGGGGTTTGAGTAGACATTAATTAAACTTTTTAAAGTAAGGTTTTATTGCAATTGTTTATTGGAAGAGGAGTTCCACTTTTTGAAGATGTAGAGAAGGATTTTGTGAAGCTGTGAAACTCTTCTGCAATCCTTTCTTCCTGGCCTCTTTCATTGTGGGATTGGTTCCTTCTGAGTGATGCCCACTCTTATCCAGGGTTGGTTTGTTCTGGTTTGTTGCTGCTTTTTAGGTGTTTTTCTGGATTTTTTTTTTTTAAGAAGTCAGCTGATTTTGCTTTACATCTAGAAAGTCTTCTGCTCCTTTTTCTAAACTTCAGTTTATTGTTTTGCATTGTGTCAGGGCCTGGAGACCCTAACCACGATCACAGCTTTTGGATTTTAGGTGCTGCTCCTATATAAAGAGTAAGATAAGTCTGTCATGTTTGCAGTCTACACAGACAAAGGGGAAGGGGAAAGAAACAGTAATACCCTTTATTTTTTGGACATAGAACAGCAGCACAGGAAAAATGACTTGTCTGATGTTGGTCAGAGTGGATTGCAGTACCTAAATGGAAGATTCATGGTTAGGAGTAACTGGCATCAGTTTAGGCCACCACAGTACTCATGAGCAAATAAATATTTAGGTCAGATGCCAAACAAAAAAATAAAGGCTACTAAAGCATTTGTGAATTAGAGCTTGAGAAACTGGGTTGTCTTTGAATGCCATCTGTGGTAAGCCTTTGTCCCCTTTCTGAATGAGGGTAAGGATTTGAATTTGCTGTGGGGGAAAAAAAGGCAATTTATTTTGTAATTAGGGTGGAAGATGTGAGCCCCAAGGTCAGCTGTTCAAACGGGAAAGGTGATACTGTATTTGCATCTGTATTTTTTAACAGTGTGTGTCTTTGTTCTCCGGGACTGACAGTTCCTAGAAAGGACGCAGAGCTTATTCTTTAGCACGATGGCCTCCCTCAGGTGACTGCTGGATGGCACAGTTAAAATCGGTGCCCTGCGGAGGGAGAGGCTCAGTGTCACTGGAGATGTTCTTGTGTGCAGTGAAGTACAGCCCCCAGACAGTGCAGCTGTTTTAGGGGACAATGTAGGGTTAGGCAGTGACAGCAGCACGAATCCTGATGGTGATTTACAGAAAAACCCCTCTACTCGTGGATAAAGTGAAATAGAAGGGACTGTAAATTGGATGCAAATACAGCTCCTTTTGAAATCCTCGTAAAGGAGCTGTTGTGTAAATTGTGTTATTGTACTGTTTTTAAAGTGAAATTCAGCCTTGTGCAGGAAGCCATTTAGAGTCCATGTATTCCCTGAGAGTGCTGAAAAGGTTTGAAGTGAGCTCTGAGTGGTCCATTTGCAGCATTTCATGTAAAGTCATTGCCTTGGGTTCCTGTGCAGGTGGAGCTTGCTGTCATGATCAGATTGTTTAGATGTGCCTGTGCAGTGGTCTGGGGTTGCCGCTGCTGACTGGGTGGTTTTGTTCTCTGATGATAAACGTCTGCTGCGAGTGAAGATGTGACCTTTGGCATGTGGAAACCTACACAAGCTACTTCTTTTAATCTGGCTGTCATGCAGAATGTGTCATAAACTGTTGTTTCCAAGCTGATTAGATAAGTCATCATCTACCTAGGCCACCTCTGCATGGACTGATGAGGTTTATTGCCACTAATCCCAGCTGCAGCACTATTGATCCCCTCAGTAAAGTCAGCGAGGTTATAGCACAGTATGACTTGAAGATCTGATCTTTTAAACTCTCCTTTCCTTTCAACAGTGACTGAGAGCCGAGGGATCCTGGAGAGCATACAGAGATTTTCCTTGCTGCCAACTTACTTGCCTGTGACCTATCGCATCCACAATGCGGATGTTTCCTTCTTTCTGAAGGAAGCCAACCAGGATATTATGAGGAACTCCAGCTTGCAGTCCCGAGTGGAATCCTTTCTGATCTACAAATCCAAGAGTCCACCTGTGTTAAATGCCAGCTACGGACCTTTTTCCATTGAACAAGTAGTGCCCCAGGACTTAATGTTGTCTTCAAATCCCTTTGGATCTACGAACAAGTTCTCCTTTAACTGGAAACTTAAGGCCTTCATCATGAGCACCAAGATCTACCTGAGCAAGCCCAGGGTGCAGGTGCTGTTCTACGTCGTGGGCAGGGACTGGGATGAGTACAGCCCCTCGGAGCGGCTGCCCTGCCTGCGCGTGTTCGCCTTCCGCGAGACGCGCGAGGTGCGGGGCAGCTGCCGGCTCGGGGGGGACCTGGGGCTCTGCGTGGCACAGCTGGAGCTGCTGCCCAGCTGGTTCAACCCCCCCACGGTGGTTGCTGGCCGTAAGAAACAGATGGACAAGTCTGAAGGGAGCCCCGTGGAGCTGTACTACTCCATCCAAGCAGGAGATGAGAGAGGGGAATGCACCAAGGAGGATGTGAGGAAAAGTAACGGGATCCGGTCGGGGCGCAATGACATCGATGAGTCAGGACCCCCCCTGCAGAGGATTGGAAGTGTTTTCCTTTACCAGACGCATCCTGCCCCTTCTTTAACTGAAATGAGGTTGGATAATAACATTGTCATCCAGTATGCACCAAAGACTGTCAAGCAAGGGGACATTTTGACTTTCCTTGTGTCTGTTGCTAAGAACTCGACAGAAGATCAGTTCACACTGAGGTAAGGCTGTTTAGTGTTTCCTTGGTACCTTACAGTTTCTCTGCTCTTGGAAGTCACTTGCTCTGTATAAATTGCCTGGCAGTCCATCCATTGCTGCTCTCCAGACGTTGTATTGCAGTTGGTTGACTCAGCATTTCTCATGTTGTTCGGTCTGATACTGTATGAATTGTCTGAGATGTGATCTCTTGGAGTGAGAAAGGCCTTTTCCTGAAGTTGTCCTTCGAGGAATGCTTACAGAAATTGAAATGGTAGAGCTGGGATATATCTATGTACTAAGAGGAGATAACATCTGAAGTCTTGGGAGCTGGAGTTTGCAGTTCTCCTAATCTCTCACTGGACTCATGTTGAGATTAATAAAGCTTAAATCTGCACTTATTTATAGGAAATGAGCAAGAACTGGGCATCTAAGTAGGATTCACATGCTTCAGCATCTCTCCCCAGCTTGTTGTGAGCCTGGTTCTTCGTTACAGGGTGTTTGAGGTTCCTAAGAACTATTGATAGACCAGAACAATTGCTGACAATGAGAAACTGCCCGAGGGGGCGGTGGTTGGTGTTTGAGTGTAACATCAAGTGCCACGTGGATTCGCCTCGTGCTGCCCAAGCACTGAGGTGTTACAGGGCAGCTCCCTGTACCCACCAGTACCACACAGGGAAGACCAGCAAGGGCTGGGCTGGGGCACACAGAGCAGATGTGTGGTGCCTGCAAGGGGGACTGTCCAGCTGTCTTCTTCCCAAGTTTGCCCTGTGCTCCAGCACTGCAAACGAGGGTTGTGTGGCTGATGTGTGGAAAATCCGTGTGTGCAGGGATGGTTCAGTTCTTTTATCCCTTAGCAAAGGCTTGTGCCACCTCTTCCAGAGCCGGAGGTAAATGTCACACTCTGGCTTCTGGGGATGAGACTGATTTGTCTTAGGTGTTTGTCCTAGGAATGGTGGGTGTTGCCAAAGCTCCCCAAACACTCCTTGAAAAGAGCAGGTGCATCACAGGAGGGAGCAGTGACCTCCCTTCTTCTGCAAATACCACACACCTGGAACTGTGTTCATAAAACAGCTGTGCTGAGCACTAGAGGGGCTTGAAGCTGTCACCTAAGAAATCACACCCTGCTGTGACTTGAGATGAAACTCCTTTCTCTGGTGGTTGCACATCTTGCATTTCAGGGCTTAAAATGGGGCAAGGCTGTAAATGGAACACTGTTGAACTGAGATGTCTGCCTTGGCCTGGAGCAAGGAGTAACTCAGAGGTGACACCACTCACCTAAGCAGTAACAGCTTAACACAGTAATTTTTTTCCCCTCCCCTTCCCCAGGAAGATTTGTGGGGGATTTCTGGGGGAAACGGTTTGCCCTAAAATCAGGACATTTTTCCTTTGCAGGTGTGTGATAAATATAAACTGAGTTACCACAGCACTTAGCTGCTGACTCAAGGGCAATTATTTCTTTTTCATCTGGTGGAGGACAAACACCTCTCCTCACCGCATCAGTTTCTCATTTTCCGAGTCAATCTAAGATTTAAATTGTTTCCTGAGTGCTGATTTCAAGCCAGACAATCCAAGTTCCTCATAGCAAGCGTTCAGGGATGTCTTTATTATCTGTACTACTGACTTCGAAGGGATCACATCAGCAGACATGGAAACTTCTACTGCATTTGAAAATAGGTTTAAATATAAACATTAAACCAATTTTTTTTAATCTAAAAGAGAATTAAGGTAAAAATGTTTATTGTTTTTACTCTGTAAATGTAGGGTCTTAGAAATCTCACTTCAAAGCATCTCTATTTCCATGAGCTGTAATCCATTAGAAGAGGAGCTAGTTACAACCATGATAATTATGTTACATGTAGGTTTATAAAATTTTCAAAAACCTTGCTTTGTTTAAATTAGGATGAAAACTCAGTACCTGAACTTTTAAAGGAAGGCTTCTAAAATGAATTTTCTGGAACAAAAAGGAAAAGATGTGTTTGAATTGTAGCTTTTTATTTTGAGATCTAAGGGATCATAAAACAAAAAATAAGCTAAAAATAGGGAGCAAATATCAGTTCAAAATGAGAAGTGTGGCACTCTTGTCTTAAAAACAGCACTTTGCTGTTACCTTTTAAAAACAAACTTTTGTAACAACTTGCTGTTACTCGTGTTGCTTTCTTGAGTTTTGATTTCTCTTGACCTGCTTTTCTGAGAGAACCTGGCTTTCAGGCTCTCACCTGCTGCAGTGCCAGGGTGGTTACAACATTGTTTAACTGTGCTTCCAGGGAGCTGCTCCTCTCTTTGATCTGGTTACAGCATCCCTAAGGCTTTTTGTTGGGTGTTTTGGTCAGAACTGTGCTGTGTTCTCCATCTCTCTGGTCTCTTCTCATTCTGATCTCCTCTCTGATAGAGGAAAAGGTCCCTTCTCCCCTCCCCCAATGTAACTCTTTTATGAGAAAAATTGTATTAATTTTTATTTTGAAACAGTCCATTATTTTTCGAAGTTCTGCCTTGAATGGCGGCAAGATTTGGAGCTGCATTCATAAAGTGAGGCTAAGGGCTGCTGGCAAAATGCTTTTACCATTGCTTTTGCTTCAGTGGACTGGAAATTATGGCTTGAACAGATGGAAAATATAGGATATACAGGTCAAAACAGAAGAAACAGACATGCAAAACAGCAAAAGTAAAAAAATTACTCACCACTACTGAATATTTTTTGTTTCAGAACTGTTATTCTTAGAGTGAACCTTATCCCCTTTCTAATAGGAAATTGTCTTCAAGGGGAGCCTTCTAGAAACTGCTGAATACTAAAAGATGTAGGGAAAGGTACCTTTGGTTTTTATCTTGTGCTGTTCTGCACAAGGGAAGATTTAGAGGAGTGAATGTGAAACTGATGGACTGCTTTTAATTTTGTGAAGGAGTTGGACCATAAGAGCCAAGGTCTAGGTTTTGTTTTTTAATGAGCTAGGGAAATTAAAAATATTTGTCTTGACTCTGTATGAGTGTGAGAGGGAGAGAAAAGGAAGGAGATAAAATATAGATGGTGGGTAAATATGGAATATTGCTGTGGGTTGAAAGCTTCAACTGGAGCACTGGGCCTTAGGAAACTGAGTGATTTCTTAGCTTCATTCAACACTTGCTTCCCCTCTTTCACCTTCTTTTCACCTTTCTACATGCTGCTGGCCAGGGAAGGCTGAAGGCTCTTCCCTTCCCATCATGGGTGCTGAAAGTTTCCCAAAGTTCATAGAAAATATTTCCAGTCTGTCTTGTTTTCCTGTTTTTCTCCAATTTCATGATACCTGTATTGGAAACTGAAACTACAGTGAGAACTGTATTTGAAGTGTTTTGCTGAGAAAGGAAAACGTGAAGTATAATTTCATGTCAGTCCTTCCAAATGCTTTCAGCAATTAAAGCCTCAAAGCTCTGCCGTTACACAATTCCAATTCCTGTTTGCAGCAGTTCCTGCTGGTTATTAACTCTGTGTTGTTACAGGCATTACAATCAATATTGTAGGGGTGCCAGAGTTCCCCAAAGTTAGGAACAAGAGTTTTCTGATTCCACACTGTAGGTACAGTTCTGGTTTTATTAGGTTTTTTTTTTTTGTTTTGTTTTGCTGGGCCTAATAAACATAACCTTCCATTTTGTTTTAAAGTCAACAGGATTGATGCTTTCTGCTTGCAACCTTTTAAATTTGCTTTCCTATTTCTGGAGATGAATCAGCAAAGAAATTACAGAGCTAGAATTGCCTTAAGCTACTGAGTGTCAGGCCTAGATATATTCATGAGTGAAAAAAGCAACAGCTTTTTTTTTTTTTTTTACAGTTATTCAATTTATAATTATACTTAGTGAATCCTGTGTGAGGAAATGACTGAAGGTTGTAACAGAAACTCGTAAATCTCAAATATTTGGGAAAAGTAAGGGTTTTTATAAACTCTATGCTATTTCTGCATTTGTAAACCCAAGTTGGGGGCTGGACATCTGTAGGTACCAGTTTTATAAACGACTGAGAGGCTTTGTGATTTCTCTCTGCTGTTTTTAATACCTTCTTTCTGATGATAATTGTGGGAATACAGGGACTGGTGTGAAATCGTGGTAGTGGATAAGCAGTGCTTATTGATAATTGGGAAAATTTTCCCCAAAAGGCCCCTAGAGTTTGTTACATGAACTTCTCTTATTTGCTGTTTTATCTAACAATCAATCGATAATAATCCAGCAAACATGAAAAGGGCTGCATAAGTACATGAGGGGAGCAGAGTGGAGATCATTAGCACTCAATTTGTACAGCAAGGAAATCTGAACAAGACTGGCATTTTATCAAAGTGCTTGTGTGTTCTTCTGGTGCTGGGCTAAATCAAATCTTATTCTTAGTGCTGAACCAAATCATATTTAAGTAGCAGAGACAGTCAGGGAGTAAGTGGTGATCAGGAAGGTTCCCAGCCACATAAACTCTGTGGTGAGATGGGCTTTTCTCTAGGCTGCAGATGATGTGGCTGTTTCATGGAACCCCAGCCCTGAGGTTGTAGCTCCTCTGCCAGACTGAAAAGAACCCTGTTGTACATTTTTCACTCCTCCTTCTGTAGCTCTGGTTCTCTTGGTTAAACAGCCCCTTCCACATCCTGGTTTAAACAGCTTCTAAAATCTTCTCATAACTGACTTCCTCCCCTCTTCTAACAGATCTCGGGGCCTACTTTGGCCAATTTAAAACCTATGAGAGAAGAGGAATTTAAAAAAAACCCTAAAATATCTCTGATTCTTTTGAAATACCACCTCTACATTTCAGCTTTTTCCCTGCTCAGTCCTGATGTAAAAATGAGGTTGAGGTGAGCAGGAGTTAGGCACTGTAACCTGAGAAAGTGAAAGTTCTGTGTCTTTATTGTTTCATCATAATAAGTGTTCTGTCCCAATGTGAGCTGGCACAGCCCTTCCTGCAGCAGGGCCGAGGTGAAATCACCCCTCTGCTGCTGCCTGGGGAAAGGCTTCTCCAGCAGACCCTTGGGCTTTCTGCTGTGTTCAGCACACTGTACGAGCAGGAATTAACTTTCATAGCCTGTTTATGAGGTAGTCAAGCAAATATAATTTTCTCCATCTTATGGATGGCAAAATAGCTTTCCTGCTTTCCTAAGTGACTTGCTAATGGCCCAAAATTGTCAGTGGCAGTGTGGAGACAAGTGCTTAAGAACTATTGACTTCTAGGGCACTCTATTGCCTCCTGTTGCACTTGCAGATTATATTAGGAAGAAAATAGTTCCTTCTGTTAAAATTATTCCAGTTAACGTCTTCTGCCTTGAGAATCAACTCACATTGAGTGACCGGTGTCAGAAAACCAAGAGACAGATCCAGCACGCCATCGCTCACGAGTGGCCTTTGCAGCCGGCTGTTGTTTCTGGTTTACTGCCTTGCAGCAGGACCCAGCAGCTGCAGCTGCTCTCCAAGGCTTCTTACCCTCCTCTCAAATCCATCGCAGAGCCTGGCTCCAGCCTGGGCACGGCGTGGTTGGGCCACCCATGAGTTAAAGCTGTGTGAGCAGCGCATGGCTGCTCTGCCAGCAAACACTGGGGTAACTGGGATAGCTGCGTGCCCTCGGGGTCACTGGGCTGCAGGGTCACTGTCCCGGTCTCGCAGGCAGGGACTGGACAGGTTTATTTTGCTCTATTTGCCTCCGTTCCTCTCCTGATCGCGTGGAAACTACAAACGTTACAGTAATGGGAGCTCTTTGAAGCTGCACTGTTTGGGATTGCACTACTGGCTTGCTGATCTAGCACTTCAGAATTACTGTTCTGCTGCATTCTGGAGGCACTGTGAGATTTAGCTAGGGAAAACTATTTTTCCAATATAACTCATTAATTTAGGGAGCTGAAGAACATTAACAGAAGTCAACTGAGCCTGTATTTCCCAGCTATAGTCAAGTTTGGTTTGTTTTTGTTGGTGGTTTGTTTAGCAATGGGGAGGTTTGGGGTACTAAAACTCCCCCAGTTTATGGAATCAGTGTCTGAGTGTTATTTTCTTCCCAGAGAACTGCTTAGCTCTCAGTGGAGAGCACATTAGCGGCTCCTTTGTCGTAAGAAATGAAACAATATGAAAGAGGGCTGTCAGGGGCTGCTGGGCAGAGGCAAGACGGATGGTGAGGGTGATTGGCACTGACAAGGTGCGAGCTGCCGTGCTCGCAGGTGCTGCTCCTGCCATCCATCACACTTGGCCCCGATTGCGGAGATGTCACCGGGATGTGCTCCAAGCCCGGCCGGCTGATGGAGGGGAGCGGGCAGGAGGGACCTGCTGGTCAGGGGCAGTGGCTGGAGGTGTGTGAGCGCAGATAACGAGGCATCAAACACCGGGGTCTGAGATAACACAGAGGGCTCTGCTGTGCACGCGCTGCCCCAGAGCTGTTTGATCTGCGCGAGGATTTCTCATTGTTCTATCAGCACCAGGGGATTACACATCCATACGTGATGAACATGTCCATTCCGGTTCCTTGCACTTTCCTAGTTACTGCTGACAAGTCCAGGAGCTCTCTTTTATCTGTATTTTGGTGCCGGAGCATGTAGAACAGTCTTGTAAAACTTTGGGTCAAAGAACTTCCTTTCTCTTCCTCTGATAGTCTAGTAAAACATGACATCTCATCCAGCTAAGGATTTTTCCTGTTTCCAAAGTACTTTTATAAATAAAGGCTAAGTACATTGAGGAATAAGACATTTCATGGGAAGGAAAGTAATGTTTGATTTGAAATTATTGAAATGGTTTGACTTTTCAGTGCTGCTTTCACATTTTTTAAGGGTAACATTTATCCAGGATGAACATACTCTTACGAAATGCATCAGGCAATCTCAAAGTGCATTTTTGATCACAAAAAAAACAAGAACATTAGTTTCCTACTTCTAATGGCAAATCTGAGCCCTTTTAGATTTTTAAGGTTATTACTTGTTACAAGGATCTGTCAGATCTGTAATAATATCTGCGTAAAGCCGTGGTAATAAATTGTCTTGTCACTTTATCAGATGCCAGTTTGCACAACATCAGTCACTCTTCAGAACATTTTTCTCTCTGCTAGCCCCTCCTGGAGCCCATCCTGCCCGGTACTCACAGCTCTGCGCTGTGTCTCACACCACAGCACCGTGTGCTGAAGCCTGCAGTGAGCCCTGACTCCCTGAATAGCTGCACCTCTGCCTCCTGGCTTTGCACCCCTCAGTGGTTCTGTGTCCCAGCTCACTGCTGCAGTGTTTGCCACCTCTCGTTTTTCAGGCTGCTGCATGCACGCCCCCTTCCCATGGCATGGAATTCCTACGGGAATGGAGGGAAGGGGAGCTGCTGTTACAGAATTAGTGTTGGTGCTGGTTGATCTCTTCACCCCCATCACAGAGAATACCAACAGTAAATAACCTCGGGCAGAGAGTTCATTGCACAAAGTAATTGATCTGTATTACAGTAGATAGAATCTGATCTAAATCTATGACAACTTAAAATGGTGAAACTGAACCCTGGCTGCCAATGCAGAAGTTTTGCCTTCAGGATGTCAGAACTGCACAGCCTGAGATATTGGGCATCACTGGCCAAACCGATGGGGCCCTTGGACGCTTAGCGCAGCGTATAACCCACGGTGGGTATCCTTAGGGGCTTCATTGCTGACCCCCAGGATCGGGGTACCCTTCCGTACGTATTTAGTGGCAATAGTACAGGGTGCAGTTTGTGTGCAGTGTTTGATAGGTGACACATTTAGAGCCTGTGTCCAGACCCGAGCACTGATTTGTTTGCGCCAGTTATTTGTTGAGTGGTCTCTGAGTAAAGGCTGCTGCATTCTCCTGTTCTCCAGGGACAGAAGGGCAGTTCTGCCATGTTCCAATGAGGACAGCGCAGTGAGTTTGGTGCCATGCGAGCTGTGCTGGGCACAAACTCAGCCTGTGCAAGTGGCTGTGCTTGGCTGCGCTGGACTCAGAGAATCGAGCTCACAAAATCTGCTGTAGCCACTCGAGTGGCTCTCTGACCTGTCCCTGTGGTTGTGCACTTTGATGTAAGCAGGACAGACACCTGCTCTGAAGTAATGGAGGGACCCTTTATTTTCCTACCTGTTTTTATTGTGGTCTACCTGTTCCTTCCTCAGCTGTGCCTGGTGAACTCTGGTGCAATGCGCTTTGTAAAGGCTTATCAACAAAGAGATATCTCTTCATAAACCTTTAGATCTAATGCCTGAAAGCTCTGAAGGGTTTGGGTTTGGGGATTGTCATCCTTTTGAGGAATTGCCTATTGTAAGTATTCATTGCTCAAGCTAAAAGATACTGAAAATGGCTTTAAATCACCTGCTGGGTTCTTCCTTGCTTGTTTGCTTTATTTATTATTTTATTTCAGGGACAGGATTTCTTGCATCTAGATTCTGAACTTTTAGAGTTCATCTATGAAGGCTTTTTTTCCTCTGCAGCTAGAAATGCTAATTGACTTTGATTTATCAAATAAAAATAAATTAATTCTCTGTTGAGAGACCCTTTCTAAACCATGTCTGTGCTCTAGATTTAGCAGAGACAGTAATTGCTTTGCCAGTCTGTAGGCTGGAGCAATCTGTAAACCCTGAAAGAAAAATGTCAGTCATCAGCAGCTGAAGCCATTGTTTGTGGACAAATTTGAAGCCAGAAGGGGAAAGCCATTTTTGAATGTTCCCACTGTAGTTCAGAGAGGTGTTTAAATAACCATCAGCCCTTCAGTGGGAGGGGGAAGGAGGGGAGCTGTGGGTGTGTGCGTTGCTGAGAGAGAAAGGAGCTGCTGCCAAGAGAATAAACACCAAAGCTGCTGCAAGGAACAGCACAAACCTGTGACAGAGTTTCAGCAAAAGCAGCTATTGTATGGGCCTCTTTCACTTGTCCTGGCTCTCTTTGGCTGAAAGCCCTCCTTGTGATCATGCGGTCTCTCCTGCAGGACCGTTCCCAGCTCTGGCACGGGTGCAGAGAGGCAGAAACAGCCCCTTTTCCTGGGCGTTCAGACCAGGGCCGGGCTCAGCCCTGCAGGGCGATGCTCTCGGGCAGGGGGGGCAAAGCTGGGATCTCCCCCCAGACAGACAGGGGGTGCCTGAAGGGGCTGGGCTGTAGCACCAGATCCAGTGCGAGTTCTGGCGTTTTTGATTAATTTTCAAAGCGTGCAAAAAGCTCTCAAAAAGCAGCTTGTTTGTGACCATACAGATGTTCAGCCCTCACTGAAACGTGATAAAGAAACCAAGCTCTAGGACCCAGTGCCTCTGCAGGGACTGGGAGCTTACTTTGGGACATGCAGGGTCCTGTGCAGGTTGGCAAGTTTCAGGAATTTTCTGTAAGTTTCCCAAGATCTCTTAATAAAGAAGGAACGGTGGGGATTTCCTTTGTTGTATTATTCTACCTTCTCGACCCTTTTGTTAGAGGGAATATATTATTTCAGTTAAAAATTCCCAAAGTGAGATACCTGCAGAGAAAAACTTTATGCATGGCTTTGAGATCTTGTAATAATTAGGTGGATAAAACAGTTTGGAATGCCTGAAAAATATCATTATTTAGCTAGAGATGTTTAGGCTTTCTTAATCACCTAGAGTTGGTGATACTTTTCAGCTGTGAGGGAAGATAGGAAGTGCTTGGCTGTGCACTTTTTGGAAAATAGACTTCAAATCTCAGTTTGGGAGGGTTTTAAAATAGTAGGCTGTTCACCACGGGCTTGCAAATGGCTGAAGTAGGACCTAACTGAATAAATAAGTTGGCTGCATGGAAAGAATTGAAAGAGGAAAAGGAGGAGGGAAGAAAGAAGGGCATTCCCCAAGATAAATTAACATCTGTGAAATAAGACACTTCTAAATGTATGCTAATGGCCTAAATGTTTCCATATTCAATTAAGTAATAAGTCCCACGTTGGCAATATCATCCCAAAACATTCATTTACCAAGCCAGGGCTCCGCTGGGAGAGCAGAGCCACCATAATGAACTGATGTGGGCAGTAAGACATGATAATGCCTACTTCAGAGGGAATTACCGCTTTCATAATGCAATTTACAACAAGAATTTAGTTGTTAGAAGAGTTTTTTCCCCTCTTCATTATGACAGTGTAATTATGACTCCAGTGGCTCAGAATAATTTTTGAGCGGAGTGAGTTACCAAAGCTTTTGTACTGAGTGTTCTCAGGCACTTTGAATACAGGACAGAGGGCTGTTCTCTGATAAATAACAACCAAATGGAAGTTCACATAGGACAGCAGCCTACTTGCAGCTGATCTCATCCTCCTTCACTCTGTCCCACCTACAGTGGACTTCATGTGCCTTTTTTTCTTGCTGTGCATTATTATTTATCAGTTTGATTTAAAAATCAGCCCAGTTTGACAGTAACTCTAAGGAGCTCTGACACAGTATTTACAGATGTTGATTTCCAGATGTTGATGCCCCTGTAGAGAACAGCCAGTGTCACCTGAAAACCTGTCACGTGTGTAGAGCTCTCTGTGTGGCTGGTGGCTGCTTGTCACGGCGTGCAGGAGTACTGGCCACTGTGAATAGACTCAGTTTTCTGCAGCCACTTCTTCAGAACAAGTGGCTCAATCCCTGTGGAGTTTCTTTCAGAACTACGTGTAGATGCCGTGAAAGATGCTCCCAGTGGCTACTCAAAGCCACAAGCAATGTATTAAGTCATTGTCTGGCTGACTGTCTTTCACTTCAGCCTCATTTGAGCATGGAAACAATCCTTGATGTTCTGTGCTCCTCTGATTGTGTTCAGGTTTTTGTTTGTGTTTTCAGGCCAGCCAGGCACTCTTGGAATAACTGCTCTGAACAGACTCAATGTTTGTTTGTTTTTCTTCCTCCATTGTCTTAGGAAGAGCTTGTAAGGATGGCGCTTGGCAGAGGTTGCTCTGGCCTTGTCAGACAGAAACTGGCTGGGTGTGATGTGCTTCTTTCATCTGTCTGAGAGGCACCCAGAGATTGACTGCACACTTGTTTCTTAAGACAGTATTGGCAAAATCTTTTTCAATTATGGCAAACTTCTCATGTTCACAGTGTGGCAGATCTGTTTTTTTCCCGAAGCTGAGCTGGGTGTGCTGGAACCTGCAAAGATGGCTCAGGTGAAACAAAGCTCTCTGCTCTGGTGAGGCATTTTGTTCCAGCCTGAAATAAACAGCTCCAGTGGAATGTGAGTCCTTCCGTGCACCACTGGCACTGTCGCAGTCTGGGGGTGACTGACATCTCCCTGAGCAGGGAGAGGATGCAGGAAGTCATTCAGATCACAGCTCGTCACTGGTGGGTGTTTGTTTCCACAGGTGGCTGCAATACCACAGGAAAGTCAGGGACCAGTAACTCTGAAACCATTCCAGGGACGTCTCCTGATGGCTCTGGATGTCACTTGAAAAAAAAACCCCAAAACAAAACAAATTGCCTGTATGAGGTGTAGAATTAATTCCTAGAGGTGCTGACAAGAAACTTTAGTAGTCAAAGCTGATGTTCCTTGGAGGACTCCACGAATATGCTGCTGAATGTGCCAGTATATATGAGTATGTGGTTATCTGATGATTTGTATTGCTTAAAACCGAGTAAATGCTAAAGCAGAAAAAAACCAGAGCAAAAGGACTTTTTGCACTTACAAGATTGATTTTATCTTTAGATTTCATAGTCTTTTACAAAAAATCTCTGACTGCATTTTGCAGTCAAGTGAGCTGAAGCAAGAAAGAAAAGTGAGGCTGAATTGCTCGGTGTCTGCAGGAGAGTTGATCATTTCCCTTCAATGGTACTGGGATCTCACAGCCCCGTTTGCCGTATTAAACACGCGGGCAGGGTTTGAAGATAGGTCAGACAATACAGGGGAACAGCGAGGAATTTTTTCTCCTTTTGTGACTTAATAGACTCTCTTGCACTGTTTGCCCTCTGAGGGAGCCAACAGATTTAACATCCAATTTCTCTCATCTGCTATCAGAATGCAAATGTGATGGCAGATGAATATACTTTCAAGAATACTTAACCTAATGGGCATGTAAAGCCTGGTAATTATCAGTTGTTTGTCTCCTCTTGTATAATGGTTTCCAGTAATAGGCAAGTACCACACACTGAGATCTTGGTGTGGGCCAGGGACAGATTCCAGCGCAGCTTCTCCTGCTCTGGCAGTGGAAACAAACAAAGAAATGCAACACACTCGTTGCATTTGTTCCATTTTCAGATCCCTGTGAATACCAACTGGAATACCAGGTTAATAACCAAAATGTAGCATTTAATCCCCCTTTGATCCAACACGGGTAGCAACAATGACAGGCTGTTTTTTGTTTTTGTAGACGTTTCTGGGGACTGCAGCATTCTACCTGGGGCTGTGTGACAGTCTTAAGAGGTGTGAAATTTCTCCCTGGCACTGGAAATACAAAAGAAAAGTCACAGCCATCACTTCAATTTGAACCTTGGCAATGAAGGGACGTCCCATGGTGCGTTCCCTGGGAGGGGCAGGCGTGTCAGCCTGAGCAGGGAATGGCTCTGGCAGCCCCTCACTGATGCTTGTGCAAGAGCTGCTGCAGAGGAAGGCTGGGAGCTGTGTGGGGCTTCGTGTCAGGGTTTCTTTGCAATGCAAGAGGGATTCATTTTGTCTAAAAGGAGCTAGAAAGTCTAATTGAGCCCACAAATGTAACTCCCCCACGACTCTCTTAAAAGTTAGGTGCAGTAATCATGGATTTTTCAACTGAGCAATGTAAAGTTGAAAATGAGTTTTTAAACACACGGCAAAATGTGTTTAAAAAGCCCTATTTTCTAAGTGATTAGCTCTCACTAAATCTGTGTGGCAGCATACGATCAGTAACAAGCGCAGCTCGATTAGAATCCTCTCTTATTTATGACTGACCAATATAGACTCAGCTGTCATCACTTCACTCTTACAATCTGTTTTCTAAATAAAATCACAACTTAACCATATGCTTGACAGAATTATGTAGCAGCTTTAGTGTGTTTATTTTTCACTGTGCTGTGTACATCAGTCCACACTCAGTTTGAAAGTCTGTTCTTTATTGCTGTTGTAAACTCAGCTGGGCCATTCATAGCCCGTGGGTATTCAGAGAACAGGCGTTTAGAGTCACATTCGTCCAATGATGCTGCAGAGGAGGCAGCATTCAAAATCCTTGGGAGATGCATTGCCCTTCCTTCACAACAATTATAGTTTAAAGGGTTGAGACTTAGAGAAAATTGTTTGATGTACCTGTCTCTTTTCCCCCCTCTTACTGGCAATCAATATTTCTTACAGGATGAAACGGGAACAAGTTGTTCAGATGCTGGGCTTCTCTTTGGCTTGGCCAGCGTAAAAGCAGAGGCTGGGTACCTGTGCCACAATCATTTAATCTGTGCAGAATGTTATCAGCTGATTGGGGAATTAAAACCTGGCCAGCTGCCATACAGAACTCAGCAAGTGACCACTAAATCTGTGTGGTTCCTAGGGAAAGGTTGGCTTGAAGCCAAAAAATAGACATAACAGAGAGAGAAGACAAATGTATATATTTCAATTCCAATAAATTGGACTTCAGTACCTGTCAGAATTGCTCTATTCCTTTGGAGCTGAAAACTGAAGCTATTAAGCCAAGAGAACTGATTGCCTCGAATCCTAATATAGACTGGGGAAGAGGAAAATGGTGCTGCACCCAGGTGGAAAATGACACCTCGTTGTGTGCCAGTCACCCACGCACACCTTCAGATGGAGCCATTAGGGTAGAGAGCTGAGCCCAGAAAGGATCAGATGGGGGCTGGCACCTGAGTGTGTTTTGTTTGGATTATGGGTTGGGAATTTTTTTTTTTCTTTCAAGTTCATGGGTAATACTTTCAGAGTGTTTTCCAGCACCTCCCTGACTTTGCAGCCAGAGCCAGTTGCTTGTTTGTGGTGCTGTGTTCCCTCGGTGTTTAGGAGCTCCTGAAATTGGGTAATGGAAAATCTCAGGGTGGAGACTGCAGAGTTGGGAGTGGGATTTGCAGGGGGACTGTCTGGTGTTGAATGTTATCAGTGAAGGGCTGAAAGAGCCATGAGCTGATTGCTCTGCTTGGTAGAACCAGCAGTTGTAGGAAGTGAGGAACTGGATACACGGGGTTTTCTTTTCAATGTTTCAAATCTTCTTTAAATGAGAAATATTTTCAAGTATTTCATAAATTTTTCTAAATTTCATTTAGAAAAATGTATGAATGTGTACTGTTTGACAGAGACAACTTGGAAAATGTTATCAACAATAGCACTCTTCTTCAGAATTACAGTCTGCAATATAAACCTCAACAACAAATCAGACTAAATTGATCAAATACATCACAGTAACACAAATAAATACCATACCAGATACCCTTGGAATCCCAAAAACCCTCTACGTACATGTCAGAATTAAATTAGTCACGTAGATGCTGTTTGTATTCTGATATTAATACATGGTCTCTTTGAAGCAGAACTCAAGTCTAGAGTTCTTCTACTTAATGATAGGGAATTTAAAAATAGGTTTATAAAGGAAGAGGTGAATTTGGTGAAATGACAATAATTTCAGAACAATAAAATGCTTATCCATAATAGATAGAGTGCCATCTCCCCTCTGTTCCTTTGTGTACACTGAGTACGCCTTTCCTTTTATCTTACGTAGATTATGCACTGCCTTGCACTGTCAGTTGTACTTATCTTTACTAAGCACTAATTAGTAACTACATGGCAAACTCCTATTTTTAATGATCTGCTAACGATGCAGGAGGGATTGGACAATAGCATTAGAACAGGTCCTTTTCTGTGCTGTGCCGACTGGAGGCAGCCCAGGGAATGTTTCAGTGGATACAAAGCCCTCGAGAACATCCTGTGGCTCAGGAGATACAGATCTGCCTGGGAAAAGGGAACTGCAGCAGTGGCAGGGAGAGACCTGTGTGTGGTAGGTGAGCTCAGGTAAAGCAAATCACAGAGCAGAGTTTTTATTTAGTTGAGCCAGTTTTGGGGAGCTTTAGTCCCTTAAGAAAGCTAATAGATGTGGTGCCTCTCAGGGTTTAAAAATAAAGGGTGTCTCCTGTTTCCGTGGGAAATTTATAAAATCAATTATACGCATCTGGTTTTGAGAAGATTTATTAAATTGTTCAGAAGTTTTACAAAAACAAAGTACATTCTGGAAGTAATATGGCTTATTTTGAGATCTATTATGGATGCTGAAAGTGTTCCCAACTGTGAATAAATCATTTCACATATTTTTAACCACCTGTCTAGGAATCCTGAAATGAGAAATAGACATAATAAATAATTTATTGTGCAGACCAGGAGCAAATATGTCTATTACACCCTTTGATTTCCAAACACATCTTGCTGAGCAAAGCCACGTGGTTTAAAACAGCTTTGCAATATTCCCCAGTGTCTCAAAACCAACTTCTGTGCAATGAACCTGAGCTGTCCTGAGTGCCCGGTGAAATCCAGGGGCAGTTCCTACCAATGGCAGCTTTGCAATTCAGGGCTCTGGAGTAAAAGCCTTTTTCTGTTCTTCCAGTCCCGATTTTGGGAGGTGCTGCTTTCACATCAGCTCACAGACGTTTCAAGAAGCTCCCATTTGTGTCAATGGCAACAGCCAAAATCTCTGATAGGAATTCTAAATAAGCCAGAAAGAAATTAATGGACTGAGAAGTTCCTTGCTTATAAACAAATAGAATGTTTTTATTGGGTGAATGCTGAAAGGAAAAGACCTGGAAGGAGAGACAAATGATGAACAAGGACTGGAGATGGTTTGGGGAGCTCTTCAGGGATAAAAATGAGAATGAGGCTTGCAAATTTCTGGGCAGGGAAGAACATGCAAAAGTGGGAGTTTTCTATGTTTAGGGAAATGGGATTTGGATACTCCCTGAAAAACTACGAAGGAATGCATTACAGAGCTTGAGGATTGGTATAAAACTGAATAAACTTCATGGGAGCAGGGATTCCATCTAATCCATGGCTTCTGTGTGCCAGGACAAGAGACCTGCGGGGAACTAATCTCTGTTTCTGCGCGTGGCCTCACCCAGACCTTTTTGGCATTGCTTTTCCAGGATGATACAGATAATTTCTTCTTTCTGTAAATATTTGTTTCAAAGCAGCAGCACAGAAGTGCCCTTTTCCTCAGAGCCTTGCTGGCACCCTGCTTTACATCCCCGGAACTGTCCCTTGCTTGGCATGGCGTGGGATATGGCAAAGTGACCCCAGTCCTCTCTGTCTCTCCCAAAAGTGAGTGATGGAATTGTTACAGGGACGTGGCGTGTTGAGGACAGCAGAGCTCGTTTTCTCTCCTGCTTCTGTTCCAGTTTGAGGAGAAGTTCTCTGCTATGATGCCATCAAAAAGACCAAGAATGCAGGGAGAGCAGGGTGAGGGTTCCAGGGCAGAGCCAGCGTGTGTGAGTGCAGGAATTCCAGCAGCTCTCAAATACCCTCCCCAGGCTGATGAGTTCTCTCTGTGACTGTTGGCCTGGTGAAACTTCATCTGTGACCTTTGGAAGTACAAGATCCTGATAGGACTTGCAGCGTCTTTGCTTTCAAAGGGACTTCACAGAACATGAAACTCGTAAGAAGAACAGTGGAAGTATCTTGCTGGAATTAATTCTGAGCTGACTTATACCCAATTTCATTCAAATCAGACAGTGCAGATGAGAGCTGACAATTTGCATAGACACAGTAATTTGGAGAGGGTGTGCAGAAGAGCTTTTTAAAATCCACATGGAGTTCGTGTCCTCAGTCTCTGAGCATGGGTAAAATCTAGGAGATTCTGAATTCTTAGTCCTTTTTTTCCCCTTTGACTCTCTTGTTTGCTCAAGTCCAATTATTCAGAACCAAAATATCCTATTATATAATGGGCTAAATAGGCACACTTTGCAGCTGTGTTGGGAAATAAATGAACATTTGAAAATGCAACTCCCATATTGCTGTATTATCATTAGTTTGAGTATGTGCTGCAAATAACATTTTGAAGACCAGGTTTCCTTTTAACTTTGAAGGAGACATATGAATTATTGAAATAATGAGCTAAAGTCTTATTTCAAATTGCATTCTGTTTCTTTAAATGATGTTTTGCTATAAATTTCTGTTTTGTCTAATGTTGCATTTATCCATCTTGGTTTTTCAGCAGGTAATAGTCTTTTCCTGCATCACCACTATCAGGAGCAGTTAGCTTCAGTTTTAATTAATTCCCTGTTCTGAGCAGAGCACATCTCAAGGCAGTGCCATGGCACTGATCAGTCAGTGCATAACCAAATATGATAATGCCTCTGATAAGGAGTATCACACCCAGTGACCCAGTTTCCAGATTTCAGTCTGACTTTGCTCTGCTTCAAGGACAAACTTAATGAACATTTGCCATCAGGTAATTCATTCCAACTGTAGCTACGAGAGCTTCTGCCTAGCTGCTGATACAGGTAGGATTTTCACCAGCCCTGCCTGGTGTTTGACTCTCCAGTGCTGTCCATGGCTTCTCTCCCCCTCAGAGTGGTTTTCTCAGGCAGGTGGAATGAAAGTTCATTAGTGAGTCCCTGTGCTGGTGCAGAACATCCGTACATATAGTGATAGCTCTGTCAGAAACTCAGCTTCCTAGAGGGAAGGTCTTCAAATTAGCCTTCAGGAGGGCCTGTCAGATTTATTTTTTTTTATTTTTCTTTTTCAGTGTGTACCATTTTAGTAAATCTCCTCTAGCAGTCACTCCCAGACTGCCAGGCGGGTATTTCTGGAAGAGGAAAAATTTCTTTATTTAGCAGAAAACCTTGGGGCTGATTTATTGCCCCTTGTACCTCCAGCCCTGCTGCTGCTGCAGATAACCCTTGATGGCTCTGTCTGTGCAGGGGATGGTGCTGTGTGCCAGCTCTGGCACAGGTGGCCCAGCGTGCCCAGGGCAGCTGCTGTTCCAGCCAGCACCAGCCTCTGCTCTCAGCACCAGAGCAAGGAGCTTCTGAAACAAAGGGTGTGAGGGGTCAGGAAAAGCCTCTCTGAAGGAAACTGCTCCACACCACCCATCCCCTTGGGCTGCACAAAGGGGAGGATGAGACTTCAGCGACTGGTGGATTTAAGCTGTTTTTTCCCAAACTAGCCCTGTTTTAACAAGTAGCTCTCAAGGATATTTTCAATATTAGCAAATAGGGGTTCCTAAAGCACATTAGGAGGTTTTTGTCACCGAGATATGGCTGAATTACAAGCTTTGCCCTGGATTTTATACAATCCTAATGGACTGTAATCCTTGTAATACGACAGGTTTGTGACTGAGATTACTAAAATATTTATCCTTGGCATCTTTCCTTTTTAATGTATTTGTTTTCTATCTCTTAAGTGAAAGCAATACATTGACAGAAGACTAGAGATACGTCACCAGTCTCTTATCAGCAACCAACACTAAAGCCAATGAGAAGGGTTGGGGGTTTTGAATAACATTTATTACACTGTATTTTCTGTATTTCCTGACAAAGACAGTTCCAGGAGAACCCTTGTAGCCACACAGAGGAGACTGACGCTTGCTTTTGTCAATTTATAACAGCCTGTGCTGAAACATCTTTGTTCCCCCAGCCCCACACTGACCTTCTGCAACTCTGCGTTGTCACCTTGGGGTCCCCAGTCTCAGGGCTCTTTCCACCCACCCCAGTGCTGATAACAAATAGATTTAAACACATCGATGAGCTGTCAGTCCCCCCCCAGCCCCTTGGCAGGGCTGGTTGTTTCTGTGGCTGGTTCGTGCTCTGTGCTTGGAGCACGTGTGTCGTGTCAGCGGCCGTTTGCTCCGCTGGGGCCGGTGGTGACGGGGCTGTTGTTTAATTGGTGTCTCTGTGCAGTGCCTCGTTCAAAGCCCGTGTGACGCACGCGGAGCCACCTTTGGTGTGGGCTTGGAACGGGGCTTCAAAGGGAGCTTCTGCGTGAAGAATCAGCGTGCAAAATGCTCCGAAGGGCTAATTTCACTGGGAACTGTGGGCTGAATTCTTCATTGCCGCGTTTGTTGATCCATCCTTTACCTCTCTGCAGTTTGGGAATCAAACAGTGATTTTCAGAGTGATAGCACTGTGCGCATATTTTGTGCAGGAAAAATTCCAGCTACAGCTGGGAGAATGTTCTTTATGAAGCAGATGTCTGCCTTTTCCCTGTCTTAAACTCTTTAAAAACCCCAGACCCACTAAAACAGTCTAAAAGGCGAGAGTGCTGTTGGTAGCCACGCCAGCATGGTGTTAGCTTCTGTCTGTTGGATCAGAAAGCTCAACTGGGTTTTGTAGGTTGTTCAGTATTGTGAGTTTTAACCCAGTTATCAAAATACCAACAGGGATTGTGTTCTGCCAGCCTGAATTGCCTGTGGTGTGGCACTGGGTCACAGAGGTGGGCCGGGGCTTCTGCAGGGACTGGTGAGAACAGAACAGACTGAATGTCTCAAAGCTGTTGCTGTGAGGACAAATCTCCAGCCAGACCATGGCTCAGTAAAATCCTGGCTGTCTAACGGGAGCACGGGGATTCCTGAAACCGTGGCTCACATTTCTTGGAGTTTAAAGAATGGGGGGAAAGTCAATGTTTGATAAACTTACAATTTAAGTTATTTTCCTGGGCTCCTTTTCTGCAGTTTTTCTCTCTCTGTCATGGTTTCTTCAACCTTGTGTTTCATCACTCTCCGCACTTCATCATCCAGTCATTGTGTTGATGTTTCAGTTGCCTGCTAAAACAGCTTTTATTCTGCAGTGGATTCTGTCCTACCAGCTGGCAGCCAGGGGTACAACATTTTTCCTTTCAAAAACAGCTGTCTGGTGGTCACTTCTTCCTAGACAATTTTAAAAAGTAGCAAATGATTTAGAGTGTTAATGTTTTTGGCTGATTGCTACTGGGCTTGTGCTGCAGAACTAAAAAATGTCAGTCCTTGCCACAAGTAACATTCATGCATGTCTACTCATTAAAACTTTTAAAACCCTGTGTTTTCAATAGAGCAAATTGGTGTCTAAAATTCTGATGCATTAGACCTGGTGTCCAAGGCTACAGGATTTTAATACAAAGAGAAGAAGAATTCATGTGCACTTGAACTCTTGCTCAGTCCGTGTTTTAAGTTTCCATATTGTGTTTCATGATGTTTAACTTTGACCACTGATGAAGGACAGTGGGGGGTTCTCACCCGTTTGAATCCCCCAGTAGGGTTGTTAGAACAATTGTGCGCTGTGACAAGAAGTCTCTCAAACCTCTTCATCTTTCTTAGGTTGAAATGCACAAATAGAATAAAGCAGTCCAAGGATATGCATGAAGTTTGAGGCTGAGAGGAGACGTAATTATTATTTTTTCAGGATTTATATGTGGAGAGGATTACCAGCTGCCTTTGTGTTCCTGCAGAGCAGCTCTATCTTGGAGAGCAATCAACTGGGAGGTTTCTGTGTTATTCCAAGTGATCTCTTCTGCTTGCTTGGATCAGCCAAGCCTTTTTCTATGGCTTTCTATAGCTCTTCCAAGATTAAAATCATAACCATAACTGTGCTCTGACATGCACTGGAGTTAACTGCTGCAGCTGGATCCTGACAACACCGCGGGTACCCTGCATTAAGGGCACAGAATAATTTTGAGCAGTGTCATTTTTGTATTAATTGAACTCCCTTCTGCATCAGTGGCTTCATTGAGCTGTTAGGCTTTGCCTGCAGCAGAACTCCTTGCTGCTATTTAGCAAATGTTGCTTTGGTAGCCACTCGTGCAGATGACAGAAAGGTGGTTAAATGTGTCACCACAGAGGTATAGGGTTCAGCCTGGATTTTACGTATAGAACAAAAATTCCTATTTGAATTGCTCAGTGAGTGTCTATTTTATGCCAACAGCAACTCTTTGGAGCAATGCAGGCTTTTTTCTCCATTAAAGAATCTGCACCCTTTATTTATACACATCCTTTCCACTGTCTTTACTGTAGAGCTGATCTGTAAACCTTAAGTAATGTCACCAGGAATCAGGGGAATGGCTCTCGGGAGGGAGGAAGCGCCTTTGCACAAAAAGCAGCAAATTCTGCTATGTGCTGGATTTCTGTGTCTCAGATGCCATCCTTTGAACATCTGACACGTGTCATTGAACGAAGGGCAGACACAGCACACATGGATCCACGGGTCTTTACAGTTTTTGGCCAAGCGAATGTAATGGTCCAATTTCTGTTGATGGCTCCTGTGTCACCTCCTAGAGGGAGCTGCACACAGCAACGGATGAGAGAATTCCTGTGAAAGAGAACTAAGTATTCACAATGTCTGTGATGTCCAGAAAATGATTTTATCTGCAGCTGTGAGAAGTTGCTAGGGAACAGAGCTAGCTCATTTTTGCTGATGGCTCTTCGTTAGTGCTGTGGAGCAATGTTCCTTCTGCTCTCAGCGCTGCTGCCGCCTCATTCTGCATTAGGATGTGACTTGGAAATACCTCAGAACTGCCCTGCTGCTGGAGTTTGAAATAAACTTCTTAGTCAGGAACATTTTTCAGGTCACCTTCCAGCACCAACTCGTTCACCAGGAGTGCTGGGAGTTTGCAGGTGTCACCCTGAAGGTCTGGAAGGGCAGCGTCAGTGTGGAGCCCTGGGGCTGCAGGGGCTGAGCCTGCCCTGGGAAAAGCATCGGGCTCACAGAGCATTTGTTGGGTTCAGTCCCTCCAGGAGAGGACAGGAACATTTTTAGAGGTTCTTGATGTTATTTGTGGTTGCTGATACGTTTCAGCCTCAGCCTGGAAGCATTTGCTTTAAGATGCACACTCCTTGTCACTGAGCATCAGGCAGCTGGGGGAGCTTGGGTGGTGGCTCCTTGATGAGTCAAAATTCCTGTAGTTTTGATTGCTAACAGCATCACTCCATTCAAATCTTGTAAAAAGGTCATTGGCCAGGTCATGGCTCTGAAGGAGAATCTGCATCCCTCAAAAAATTCTCTTACTGTGTGACTTCAAAACAAGAGGCCCTGTACCAGGCACTGCTTTGGAGATAAAGCCAAAGGATTGGTTTTACCAACCCCAGGTCTTCTTGGTCTGTATAGAGAATATAAAGGTCTGTTCCTGTTTCTGCAGCTGTTTGTGTTGGAAGACTCATGCTGCACAATTCACCCGTTTTTTCTTCTTTGTTCTGTGCTCAATGTTCTCAGCCAGTTTAAGTGAATCAGAAGAACTCCCCCACTTGTTGCTTTCCCACTCAGCAGAAATATATATATGTACACATAAACACAGAGAAATGTCCCTGCAGCTCTTTGAAAACGTTCTGTCGTTGTCTTCTCTTTCCCACTCCATGTGCAGTAGGGGACTGGGTAATCCATCACCGCACTCGTCTCGGGGCTGCAGGGTTCTCTGGGGCTGTCCAACACCAGCTTCGCTCCCATGCTGGTTGTGCTGTGGTAGCTGTTTCATAATATGTTTTTCACCTGTGAAATGGGGCAGATGGCACTTTGTTTTCACTGCACAGAGTGCCCAGCACTGTGCTTTGTTTTTCCTGTCTTTTCTTAAATTTAAGTCTAATTTTAAAAAATTGCTGGTTGCACAAGCTGTGTTGTTAGCAGCTTTGCTGCTGTTTGGCCAGGAATGAAAGGGATGTGCTGCATTGTTTGCTTTCTTACAAGCAATTTAGAAAGATTTCAGACCCTACATAATATTTTTTGCATTTATTTTGGAAACAGTAGTTTGAAGCAGTCCACAGGGCTCCAAACCACTTTAAATCAGCAGGCAGCACTATTTATCTTTGCCTTTCATTTTTGTAAGCAAACACTTTCCCGCACACCCCTGAATACAGAAATGCTTTGTCCTGCTCAGGCTGGTTGCTCGTTGGTGCCCAGTGCTCTGTCCTGCAGGGGAAGGGGCTGGGGAGGGCATCTCCTCCTCCTCGCTGCCTCGGGCATCCTGAACAGCCCAGAGATGGAGAGAGGGGGCACCAGCCAGGCTGTGGGCACGGGGCAGCCACGAGGTTTGTGAAAAACCTGTTTCTGACCTTTCTGTCACGGTGGGAGTCCCGAGATGACTCCTGCGGGTCCCTGGGGGGCACAGTGTGCTGTTCTTAGCTTGAACATCTCTGGCGGTCTGCTTCCTGAGCTCCATCTAATTCAGGGTCTTTCTGGAAAAAATACCTAATTCTGCTTCCCACTGAGGATGTGGCACTCTGATGCCTTGTTTGGTGAGTAAATAGAGGTCAGAGCTGCAGACTCTGTATTTGTTTCTGCTTTAAATCGATTTGTATGCATCCTTTTCTTTTGGGTCTCCAGAGACTTGCGTGTTTTACATCTTGCAAAATGTGTTTTTAACAAGGACTTTGTGTTTGAAAGGCACTGG
Source organism: Lycocorax pyrrhopterus obiensis (assembly GCA_014706295.1). NCBI lineage: Eukaryota > Metazoa > Chordata > Aves > Passeriformes > Paradisaeidae > Lycocorax > Lycocorax pyrrhopterus. The sequence goes on along the minus strand of JACSVZ010000003.1, from coordinate 12,635,293 downwards.
AATAAAATCTGGATGTGTGTCATGTGTGCAGACACCTGCACCTGTGTGCATGCACACAAATTTCGAGCACAACAGGCAGTTTTGGCAGCCCATGAGATACGTATTACAGAAAAATCCATTTTATTTAACTCCCAGTATGCACAATTCCACTTCTGAAGCCTAAACAGGTCTTGTGCCCTTTCACTAATTAAATTTTGTTATAAATCCACCTGGGCTATGTTTTTGTAATATCTCCATTTGAATGAGGGTGGCTTAGTGTCTGTGTGGAATGGGTTTTCCTCCTGAAATGTTAATTAGATGGAGAATGTGTTATGCTTTGGAAAAGCTGCATTGCAAACCCATAGATAAACAGATTGATTTAATTTTAATCTGCTTTCATGGTGATGCATAATGATAACTGGTTTCTGTCTCACAGGGCTGAAAACCACAGACCTTAATAAGAGTTTGTGGGTATATCATACAGCTTTAAATAGCTTCTGTTGTGCTAGACCGCTCTCCATAAATTATTCTAACTCCATCAGTATCTCAGGGACTCCCGATTCTCTTCTGCTGTGGATTTTCAATCAGTGGAACTATTAGTGTAATCTGAAGAAACTTGGAGGCATCTTCTCTGAAAACAACTGACAACACTGGTTTGTACATCAAGTATTCAACAGGGAGAGCAGAACAAAAAAAAGCCTTGCAGAAGCCAGCCCTGCACATTAAATCACAGCATCCAAATCCTACCTTTTATAAGCCATGCCAAAGTTAATTATGGAATTAAACCCAGACATTCAGATGGTTGGTAGGAAGTGTCTTACTACATGACCTATTTTTGTGATCTGCCTTCCCTGTTGAACTGAGGAAGGTGCAATTCACTTCAGCCAGTTCTGGAACAGTTGGTTTAAACGGGCCCTTCTCAAATACAGTTTCTTCCACTGAAAGAGTTTCAATGGTAAAGGCTTGTTCCTGGTGGGGAAATAATTTTTGGGTTTAATGGTCTAAATTTCTTCAGGGGTTCATGATAGGTACAGATCCAGAAAGCCTTTGTATGCTTGGTTTTCATCTGCTCACAGCAAATATGCCCTGAGTCTAACAAAAATGGGCTGAGTTGTGCCTGTTTTCTCAATGACAGACACATTTTATTTCTGACTGATGTTCAAAGAGCCTCTTTCAGGCTCAAATTCTGTCCTATATTAGCTTCAGCCATAAAAAGCAATGAAACTGCAGAGGGAGGCAGAAGAAGAGTATGGCCCTAAAGTGTATAAATTTAGCATCCCCCTAATGCTGTACATAAAATGGGAAATGGAAATGCTGGAAACACGAATTCCAGCCAGCCCTCCCTGTGCTGTGGAATGGTTAATTTGGTCTAATCTCCTGAGGGCTTCTCCAATGAGTATGGATTTTGGCCCAAGGATGGTTTTTCAGGGCGAGTGGAAAGACAAAGGGCTGGCTGTGCATTTGATTACCTCTGAGTTGTTTTTCCACTGGGAACCTTGGCTTCATGCTTCACCCTCTGACTGTTGTTAAGTCTGGTGAGCTCTCTAACATTCTTCGTTCCCATTCCAGTGCTGTTCATGAGCTTACCAGCTTCTCTGGCTTTCATAAACCTATGTTATCTTCAGTTTTGGTACTCCAAAATTTAAAAGAAATTCTGAAGCAAAGCCAGAAAATTTGTTGCTGTTTTCCATTGTTTTCTAGTATTTTCGTGCATTTGAGTATGATTCTTTGAGCACAGAGGCCTCAGGGAGGGGAGGAGGTTGTGTGCAGGCGGTGGAACATCAGGATGTAAATGTCAGACCGAAGCGTTCTGGTACCAAAATGGCCTCATTTAAGCAACACAGAGTTCCAGAATGACCTCAGATCCTGCGGAGGGTGTCTGCATTTAATGTACTCCGAGCGTTAACAGGGATCATTCTGCACTTACTTGCCAGCAAGAGACAGCTCCCAGGGAATTCTGTGAGTACATCTACAGCTTAGTCATGCCACAATTGCTGTCTTGGTTTTAGATCCCGTGGTAGCATCTGGCCCCACACTACCTGATTTTCAAGCGTGACATTTAATTCTGGTCTTCAGGAAGACCCTGAGGAGGTCTGTCAGCTCCTGCTTGGTGTCTGCAGGGTGGCTGGTTTTGCCCTTCAGCCCCTCCAGGCTCAGGGAGTACAGATGAGATGTTTCCAGCTCCAAGAGCAGCAATTTGTTATTGGATCAAGAGGGGAGGTCACTGGAAAGAGCCTGTGTGAGGAGCAGCCCATGGCATAGTCCTCAGCAAAAATGGGCTCTGGGCAATGAGATGTTGGGCATTTACAGGGTAGGACTGTGGATACTTGCAGGGTTTTGTGCAGGGAGTATTTTGCTGCTGACTTACATGAGTGCATTTGACTTTCCAGTGAGTAAAAATTGACCTGATTTCTTTATTTCATGCCATGAAAAGCTGTGGTCAGGTCCATTTCTGCTCCCATTTTGCTTCTCTTTGGTTTGAAATGGACTGGTGGGGGAAAAGCGTCTCTCCACCCCTCCTACTCCTGTCCCTGCTGCCCTAAGGAGGTGGATACTGGCAAAGGGAAGGCTGCCAGTGTCCTGCATTGCTCTGGTCTATCTCCATTGCTGTGTTAAGGTCAGGCTCTGGGCCGGAAAAAACACTAAACAGAAATAGAAGCCCCTTCTGGTTATTTCTGAAATGCTCTGGGGAGATGCAGTGACAAGGCAATTCAGAGGCCACTGCGATGTCTGGTAGGTGCCTAGGAGCTCTCAAAAATGCCCCCCTCCGCACACGATTTATCTGCCACCTTCTCGTTGCCACTGGTGACAAGATGACAACCAGTGGTAGCAGGGTGTTAACAGCCTCCCTTTTCTTGTTCTTCTTTGATGTTTCAAGTAACTCGCTTTCTCAGAAGGACCATGAAAGGTTCCCACAGATCTTTGCCCTGAGCACTTACAGTAATGAAAAACTAACTTCAATGTCACGGGTCTAAAGCATCTTTATTTAGAGCTGTTTAGGGGTTGGATTGCCTATTTATTTGCACTGTGTGTTGGGAAGGGGGATGTGTGATATTCGTGTGCTGCACGCAGGACACTGGCGGAGTGAGATGCGGAGGGGAGCCCAGCCCGGGCAGGGTGTCCAGCCTGGGACAGGGTGTCCGTGCCTGGGGCAGGGTGTCCAGCCTGGGGCAGGGTGTCCGTGCTTGGGACAGGGTGTCCAGCCCGGTCAGAGTGTCCAGCCTGGGCAGGGTGTCCAGCCTGGGGCAGGGTGTCCAGCCCGGGCAGGTGTCCGTGCCCTGCACATCCGTGGCTCCCGAGGGCAGGGCTCTGTGCGTGTGTGAGATCTGTCCCCGTGCCCGTCCCTGCTCGGAGCAGACCCTCTGTGACCCTGTGCCGTGGCGCTAAGCAGCACGCGTGTGTAGCGCTGTGATTTTTCACCAGGCAGCTGTTCCACTTTATCCAACACTTAAGTAACAATTTCACAGCCATTACCAGCCCGCAGTAATGACATGGGCTGAAAGCTAAGCGCTAACTGGTTGTAAACTGCAGAGACTGGGAGATGCTAAACCAGACACTTTGATAAATGAGAGAGGACAGTGCCTGCATTTTAATTGAGCTGCAGCCTCTTCCATCACCAGAGTAAACATAGTGTTTAGTGGGTCATGGGATGGAATTGGGAATCACTATCTTTATGCACTTAGGTAATGTATTTCCTTGATTTCAGCTGTGATGTATTGATTCTGGGAGTTCCTTCTGTGGTTTTTTTTTTGCTTCTCCCTTCCCTTGATTTGTACCCTGTCAGCATTGACGGGTTTTCAGGAACTGTGGACTCCCAAGGGCTTTGTTTGCCATGATTGATTTGGTGCAAGGGGTGCGTCGCTCAGGAGCCTCGGTAACTGATGTGCTGCGCTGTGAGCAGTGATCCAGAGGTAAATAACAGCCAGGAAGGCGTTTAGCTGGATAGGCTCCTTGTTGGAAAAGAAACAACAGCCCCAAACCAGCCACGACTGAAATGTTTATGGCCTTCCTTTCCTCCTCTCTGCGAAACAGACTGGCCCAAAGTGAAGTGATGGGCACAAAACCCTCCAAGAGCTCCAGCCTTGGGGAGCCACCCTTGCTGCAGCCCAGCCTCGGGGTTTTGAGCAAACGCCCAACCTGTTGTACTTGGACTGTTAACTGAGAGCAAATAGATGGAGAAGCTTTGCCAGGCAGGGTGTTGGTGTATCGCAGGTGAGAAATCTTAGGCTGAGCTGTGGCTGAAGCAAGGCTGCCTCAGGAGCCCTGGGGAGCAGCTGAGGGGCCAAACCCGGTGTGCCCTGGGACAGCCAGGCCATTCCACCCAGCAGATCTGCAAGAAGTCACTGAGCTCTGGCAGCAGGCACAGTGCTTTCACCGCAGCTGATTTCAGTTTTATCTGGTGACAGAAACCACACCTTCAGTTGTTATTAACCCTGCTTCCTCCAGGTCGCTCGTTGGTAATTGCAAAGTGCTGCTGCCACTGTGAATGGGGTGAATAAAATTCTGCAGTTGCCCAGCAGTGGAAAACACAGCATTGAGACATACCGAAGGAAAAACATTTCCTGGGATTGAGGAATTGAAGCTTCTGTGCTAATTATAGAAGCATATTAATCTGATTCCTCAAAAGGAGTTCCTAACCTCTAATTCTGTAGAAAACAGCAAACTTGTGTTACTGTTTTCAGTAAAATCAGGGGAGTGGATCTTTTCACAGATGACTAAATGCTGATGCCCAGCAGTTTTCCTTCCTTGGGGTGGAGCAGGAAGGCAGGACCAGGTGCCAGTCACTAAAGAACAGCTAAAGACATGTGCTGAGAAATGTTTCCTCCAGACTGTGTGGCCTTTTCCTACCTCCCTCTCTGAGACATCAGGAATGTGGTTTAATTTCCACTCTCCTTTGACCACTGATCTCTTGTCCTGAGGGATGTCTGCTCTAGCAGCAGTAACTGCACCTGCTTAAAATTCATTTTGTGAAATTAGCATAGGAGAACTTGCACAAAAATTGGCAGCCTTCGTGTATTTATTCTTCCAGGCGTGCCAAGGAAATTGCAGCCACTGCTGTTGAGTTAGTGGTAGAAGAAATGAGATATAATCCTTTTTGTTCAAGACAGTTGAAGGAATCCTTTGGCTTTTATTCTGAAAACATCTGTGTGGATCTTGTCCTTCAAAGATTTCCTGAGCAATTTCATGCGGGGGCAGAGCTGACAGTGCTGGTTTCACTGCTGTTTGCATCTCTGCATGGCAGCAGCTGTTCAGACAAAAAGCTCACGTACCTTTTTGGGGTTTCTGCCCGGAAGTGAGAACTTGCCATAGCACTGAATGGATTTTGTGTATGAGATTTTAAGCAAATATAATTAAACTGTCATTTCCTGACACCTCATAGACGAGGCTTGACCACAACGGATTTCTTGTAAACATGTTCAGGAACCAGAAGTTAACACCAGGGACTCCTCATTCCGTAATTTGGCCAACATTATATTTTACATTTATACCTGGGGGGTCATTCAGTAGTGCCCTGAGGTACATGTTTAGTTAGAGAGACACAATTAAAGAAGGCAACACCTGGTAAGAGGAATTGAAACAGATATTTGAAAGTGTCTCTCTCTCTCCATATTGAAGTCCCTCTTCTCCACTTCTGGTTAGTAACTTCTGCTTTTTCTTCTGGTTATTCTTCTAACATGCAAACCCAGAAGTATTGTGCTGGCACATGAGAACTAGAAAGTACCTCTCAGTAGGAGCCAGTCCAGTTTGCCATATGGCTCTTCCTGTTGTTTAACCTCACACGTGGAAACAGAGCTCCAGAGAAATCAGTCGCTTTAGGAAAAACAAGAATTTTAAAAATCAGTATTTTTAAGTTCAGAGCTGACAGAACAATTAAACCCCACAATATTAAAAGAAAATGTTGTGGACTCAGCAAGATGATGAAAATTGGAGCAAAGATAAGGAATGTCATCTTTGAGTAACCCAAAGATGGGGGAGAAAAAGAGTAGATTTTTCTTGTAATGCGGCCTAGCAATAGTTTCTCAGTCCAGATGTAAACCCCAGCACCAACCTGACTTCTTTTTCAACAAAAATGGTACTTTCTGCTCCAATACAAGAACTTGTAGCCAGGAGAGAGCCTTAACATGCGCAGTGGTGCCCCCAGTGTGGGTAATGGAAGAGCAGCAGTGAGGAGCCTGCTCCAGAACATATCTACCCTGCAATTTAGCCATGGCTAAAGCTGTCATTACCATTGGTCCAATCAGATTTCTATCTTGACATCATTTCTTCAAAATATGGAAGTCTTAATTAATTCTCTCATCTCCTTTCCTTGTCCTGCAGTTGAGCTCTTAATGAGCGGTGGCATTTTCTGTGGGGCATAATGAGGAGCTGATGGAGAAATAAGGACTAGATTGAGCTGACATTTCCTATCTAACTGGTGAAATACCTTCTTGTTCTCCCAGGGCGAAGGTGAAGAAAGGTGTGAACGTTTTCAGCATAAGAGCCAGCAGCCCCTACTTGTGGGACATCAGAGAGAGCGTGGATTATACTGGGAAATACGCGCCAGCTGTTGTTGTTTGCCAGAGGAAATCTGCTGCCTCTGAGACCAGGTAGGTCACATCCAGCAGCCTTGCTTTTAATGACTAATGGGTGTTGGTCCTTGTCAAATATTTTGCCTTGATTGTAGTACATTTTCCTGTAGTGCATGAGGAAGTGCTTTTGGAAAAGCTGTGGCTTTGTTTTGTACTGCATCGCTCAGTCCACCGCACAAACGCTACTCAGTCCTAGTACTCAAAGGAAGTAAAAACTAGCAGGAAATATTGTTGTCACAAATTATTTAGAAGAACTTGTTTCATATCTTAGAATTTGATTGTGGCTAGTTTAATTTTTTTCAAATTATTTGATGTCAAACATTATAGCAGGGGGTCATTATAGGGCTGTTTGTGGTGGGATTTTTTTGGTTCGGTTTATTAATTTTACTTGGGCTTTTCTTGGTGGGTTGGGCCTTTTCCCTTCATTTGTTTGGGTTTGTTTTCCTTCTTTTTGTTTTGGTCTTTTGTGACTTGTTGATGATGATGTTGGTGAGATTTATATGAATTTTTAATCTGCAGAAGGAAAAAGATTTTTTATTTTCCATTCCCATTCTGCAACATTGACCTATCTTAAAATGCCTTCATCTAGCAGGTGGATGTTCCTTTTTTAATCACAACTCTTTGGTTTAATGAATACATTTTTATATAATTTGCTGCTTCTTGTTCATTGCTTATGGAACTGCAAGTCAAGTGCACATTTATAAGGACCTGACTGCATTTGCTCTGTGGTTGGCATTGCTGTTAGAAAACTTCCCCTGTTACATGTGTGATTCACTTGTGAAATTTTACAAAATCTGATAGGTTTTTGGGACTTTATTATGTGGTTTATAATATAAACCCTCTGAACCTAGTAATTAGGAAGTTTCATCTCCTTGCAATCTGCGCATATGGAAAACAGGAGGAAGGGAAGAACTTCCCTTGGTAATCATGGCAGAAATCCCTTTCTCCATATAATAACTGAGATTCTGCACAATTCCTTTGCTATAGTATCCTGAATTTTCCTGATTAAAGCATATATTGTCGTATACCTGACTCAATGTTGTTGGTCAAAGAAGAAATGTGTGTGTATGCCAAGGTGGGAGCTTCCTTCTGCCGAGCACTGTCTGTCAGATTCCTTAAAATCCCCGTCCAGAGCTACTGGAAGAAAGTATGAATATTTTCATTGACTGAAATTGGTATTGGATCAAAATCAAAGATTATTTCAGCGATGAGTTTTCCATCACATTTTATCTTGCTGGGCCCATGGAGTGCATTTGCCTGATTTCTCTTCCTCAGCAGGAAAATACAAAGCAGCCTCATGGGGGAATTGAATCTTGGCAACTTAACTCCCCTTCACTATTCATCATTCAGTAGCAAGCCTTTAAAATGACCCCTGGTACACACGAAAATAAATTATTGTGTCATGGTTCATGCAGTGGTTGTGGATTCTGTGTACTTGCACATGCTGAGTATAAACATCGCTTGATGTTTATTAAAAGAAATGTGAGCTCATACACAGATTGTACTGGAAAGGAAATGCAGTGAGGATGAGGTGTGTGTGGAACTCTCCTGTAACTTCTGGTTTGATTTGTTCCATCGAGTTCCCAGCTGAGATTTTGTGGTTTTCTCACTTTTGAGAACTTCTTCCTTACTCTTTGTAAACAAGAGCAAAATATTTGCAATGCATTACCCAGTATATTGTTTTCCTCATTAAATTTAGTCCCATCTGTTTAGCTGTGCATTTTAAGAAGCAAGATTAAGTATTATATGGGCAAAGAGACTGTAGTGTCCTCTGCAGTTTTTGGGAAATAATTTTATCCTTATCTAAACGTGTTTGATGTCACCAAATAGGCACACTGGGTAACAGGTAAATATTGATGTCCCTTACCAAAATTTTTGCCTCCATAGTTCATTTAGAAATTATACAAACTCTGTTTGCATATTCTTTAATCTCTCCTAAAAACCAGAGGTCTGATCACATGGATGCAAAGGTGGCAGTGTTAATTAACTGCACATTCAGTACCTTTGTGTTCCTGATAGTTTTACATGGATCAGAAAATAGTGTTAATAAAGCTAACTCAGTGTGACAAGTGTAATTTCACGGATTAAGGAGGCACTTGTGCAAGTGACAAACCGGAGCAGAATGCCAGAGCATTTCCTTATCGGGGTTTGAAATATATCCGTCATTTTGTTTGGAGAGGTTCTGGCACCGGCAGCTTATCGTAACAGGATTAACATATAAATATTATCACAGCCAGCAGGGTGTTTTCAGATGAATATTAACAGCAAATATTATGATTCTGTCTGAGAATAACTAATTAAGCCCATCTGTCAAATATGATTTGAAGTTCTCGTGCCTTGCTTCTTATTACGGGCTTGCGACAGTGTTCCAGATTAATGGTGAAGCAATTAGAAAGTTCTCCCCAATTCTTCTGATTTCATTCTCAGGCAGTAATAATTCCGTAACACTCTAAATCCTGACCCAGGAGATTATTAGTTGGGTTTACTGCTTGTAGCATCTGCACAGCACTGCTGTTCCTCCCCGTGAAGCATCGATCTTCCACCCCCTTCTTGGCAAGTAGGTGACCAAACAAGCAAAGAGAAAACAGTGGGAATTAAACACTGATCAGAAGTGTGACGTGGGAACCCTTCAAACACCGACTGAATCGGGGCATGCATCCTAATCTGTGCCATCCTTTACTTACGTCCTTCGGAAGTTGGCTGATTTTATTTTCCTTAATTCCTCGTGTGACGAGGTGAATGGAATAGGGAGGGGAGATTAAGGAGTGCTGCATTTTCAGAATGTTTTCTTGAGTTAGTGCTGTTTCTCACTGTACCTGAAATGGGCATCCCTGCTGTGCTAGTGATGACTGAGAAGAGGAAGAGCTGAAAGTTAAAGATCAGAATTCCTGACTCTTCTTCCCCTGTGATTGCTGTTGGACTGGAAGTGTGCCAGGTGGGATGGGCCTGGAAAATTGTTGGGGTGGCTGAAGATGAAGATTTATTGGATTTTCCTCATCTGCAGAACACGACTGATAGCACTTCCCTCTGTCCATAGCTGCTGTGGAGACATTGGGCCAGATGTTCTGATGTGACACTAATGGGTGTCATGATCCTCTTACAATATTTTATTCATGTTTATATTTTGGGGTATAAATGTTTGTTATTCCCACTCCATTACTGTTCTCCGTGCTTGTGGCAGGAGTGAAGCCACTGATTCAATCAGAAACAAAATAATTATAGACAAAGCTTGGCCATCTCTGAGTAGAACCTTAATGACCATTTCCTGCCTTATCTCCAAATCTACTTCAATTATATAATGGGTAAGCTTTGCTCAGCAATTTCCTTTCCCTTTTTCTGGAAATGTGACAAGGACAGCACTTGTTTTGATACTTTTCCTCTTCAGTTCCGTAGCACTGAAGGAGTTGCTGGTTTGTGCTGCCTGAAACCAGATGCTGCTATCAGAGAAACTGATTTTCAGTCGGAACTACAAGTGACTGAATCGGTCTGTGAGAATGTGGACACAGTGAGAGGCAGTAACAGGGTTTTCTAGGCTATATCCTTCATTTATTCCTGCAGGTCTCATTTGTTCATGGTACTGTATTTCAGTGCTTAATTTTCTTAACACTTCTATAATTGAAATTAACTTGATATTAAATAATAACAGGGGACAGGAAAATGCACGGCAACATTGCCTTTGAATTTCCTACACAGTATTTTCTTTCTATTGTATTTATGCCCTTGTCCTTAGTGCCCTGCTTCTCTCATTTCAAATGCAGTTATTTAACATTTCGTTTTCATGTTGTAAGTGCAGCGAGCTATTGCCTCATTCTCTTACGTGTTGCACGTGCCAGTACATTCGATGGACTCTCAAGAGTGCTGCAGTCCGAAAACACTTCTGAAGCCAACAAGAGCAACAAATTTAACATAAATAACAGCCTAATGGCCACAATAATTACACTCTGTCTCTTGCTGGAGTTCATCAAAAAGCTTCAGAAAAGGAGTTTAATGTTTTAGATCACCATTAATTTTTTTTCCTTGCTCCTATGTGCTCACGTGACTTTGTCACCTAGAAATGTGTTATTGCTTGGAAAGCAAAAATTCTACTCAATTAGACAAAAGAATGCATGATGTAGCAAAAAAATTGCTGTGGGAATCAGGGGAACTTCACCTTGCCATGATGAAATAAAAGCAAGAAAGAGATTGCAGAAAGCAGACTTTCAGGTGGGGTATGTTCCAGAGGGATGTTTTCAGAGCTGGGTAGGCCCAGGGGGTGAAGGGCTGGGCTAAGGCTGCATGTTTGGGGATTTTGGTGGCAAACTAATACATTCTTTGTTCATGTGAATTCTGAGCAAAAGAGATTTCTCCTGCTCATTTTTTAATCCTGGTTTTATTATTGAGGGAAACAGGAGGGAGGGGAGAAGGGGGACACTTTTATGTGGCTCCAGAATTGCTTTCTGAGAATAATTATTCAGCCCGAGAAAATTGTCTGTTCACTCAGCATTGTTGGTGCTGATGTAATTTGTTAAGATATCTATGGTAGGGCAGATAAAAAATGTTAATTTAATTTGGAATAGCAGAGTTTAACTCCATTTGTACTTCTGAGACATGTGGGTAATGATCAGCTGTAAACATATTTACCCTGGGTACTTTCAGAGTTTCATACTGTGTACAGTTTGGGTTTTTCTGTTTCCTTCCTGTGTTATTTGAAAGCTCCAGGCTTCCAAGAGTTTATATACTGTGATGATGTGGAAGTACTGAACATCTCAGAAGTCATGTTTACATTCCTCTGTTTGAAGGCAATTAGTCACAGACTTCTATTTCTCATTTTAAAGCTTAAACATGCCCTCAGAGAGAGAACCCCTTGAGATGTTGAGGCAAAATAAATTTGTGTGAACCAAGCCTCAGTGCATTATTCTACACACTGACCCATTTTTTCCAGTTTTTTAAAAGAAAACTATTTTATTTAGCAAGAAATGCAGACTCTTTCTTGAAATCATTCTACTCAGGGCTGAAAAAATATTTACGGTTATCATCTTGTATCAAATCAAAAGGAAAGAGATGAAATAATAACCAATTATTAGATAAAAGCATTATTAGCCAACTTGTTCACCTTTTTGTTTAAGGCTCATTCATTTGAAAACAAAAATGGCAGAAAGCACTTCAAAGGCATGGAGATGGCCTTTGGCATCTTAGAGGGGGCCTCCTCCTGTCTCCCTGACATTCATGTGAAGGAGACAACACAGGGAATTTCAGCTGTCACTGCAAAGATGATCCCCTTTAATCTCAGCTGAATTTTGGGTTCTCCTTAGAGAGCTATTCCCGTTCCTTTGGTTTTGAGCAAGATGCTACTGAAAGTGGGAAAGGTGGCAATTAGCACTGTCTTTTGAAGCAGGTAAAAAAAATGAATTCCCTCATTCAGGGATTATCCTTTTGAAATACTAATGTATCACTTCCGTGGTGTCCCAAAGTCTGCAGATTTCCTGGGACTGGGATTCGTGGAGCAGAGCTGGGATCACTGTCGGAGTTGTGCTGGCTCACCACACATGGCAGGGAGAGCTGGAGCTGCCAGCTGCCAGCTCTCATTGCATGCGTGGGAATAATGATATCATTTAAGAGCAAATACAACAAACTGATAAAGATGTCGTGTGCATTTCAGAGGGGGTTGCAGCAGGTCTCGTTTATGTTGGTCATTCTTGGGCTTGGCTCTGCTTTTGTGGCAGTCTGTTCCAGGGGGACGATAAGCCCAGGAATAGTGACAGACAGTGGTGCCAGCAGCCTGGTGTCCCCAGGGCCCAGCTGGCCTCAGGCCAGTGGCCATTCCCGGGCTGTCCACCATCTCCAGCACAGCTCGGGAGTCCTCATCTGTGTATCCAGAAACGCTGGGAGGACATTCTGTATTCTGTGCAGCGCCACAGCTGAAGACAACCTGGAAAAATGTTTCTTAATGTGCGTTGGACCCGTTCCATGTTCCCATATGCCAGCATCAGGGTAACCTCTCCCAGCTCAGCCAGCTGTGGCCTCAGGGCACAGCTCTGAACAGAAGGAATTCTGGCTGCAGGAAGTGTGCTTGTAAGGAGGGATGGATTTAATTTCCTGGCTTAGTTCATCTGAGAGCGTGTTATCCCCTTTGTATTTTTGGATTAAATCTTACTGGCTTTTATTTTACGTATAAAAATAATCATGGAAAGCAGGGATCTATGGGTACTTCATCTGTGGGGTTCCCAAATGATACAAAAATCGAACATGTAACAGGTACTCAATATTCTCTTGTTCATGAGCTCAGCTAGGAATTCAAGGAAAGGTGTGCTGGCTTCACCAGCAGTTACTGTGATAGCTCAGAGGTGGAGCTGTGGATGAAGCTCAGAAGTCCTGGGAGGAATTCTGATGCTTCCTGTGCTCACATAACGAAGGACCATTTTCTAATGCTCTCATGGGAGTAGTCAGAGTTTCATTTTTGGCATTTCAAGGGGTTCTCGAGACACAAAGCTGCCTGTGATGTGCTGGTAATGAGGCTTGTTCTCTTTGAGTCATCCACACAGTACTGTGGATAAAATGAGGTTCTAAAGCCACAATGCTCAGCATGACTTTGCTAAAAGGAGTTGTCGAGAGAGTCTTCTGAAGGTACTGCAGCTCTTCAGCTAATTGATCTGCAAACAACAAATAATGTTAGAGCTTAATCTCCTTTCACTGAGAGTTCTTGGCATGAAGAACTGGGAATTAAATAATTTGAGGGAAACCATCTAAGGCGAAGTAGTCTGCTGACAAAAGTCACTTGCAGAAAAGGCAGATAATTCATGGATGTGCTGGGAATTTTGTCCTCTCTCCTTGGGTGCTGTGCAGTCTCTGTGGGTGTTTCTGTCACCTCCCTTGTACAACAGAGGCCCTTCTTTCTGTCTGGTGTTGAAGGAGCTAAAGGATATTTCCAATAGTCTGGATAACCTCATTCATATTTAGTGTCTGTATTTTTACCCTGGTGTTACCCAGTGTAATAAACATAATTTTAGACTTGAGAAGGAATTATTTCCCTTAAGAACCTTCAGGATTCATCATCGTTATGCTTGCTCTGTGTTTGTGGTACTTAGCACTGTAGTTCTTAAACCTTTAGTAGCCCAGAGGCTCAAAATAACAATTCCAGTGGGACAAAACCAGTTTGCTTTCTATTACAAAAGAGACAGCAAGTGAGTAATCTCCTGTCTGTTAAAAATCTAATATTAAATGCAAAAGTGTGTCTTGTGAAAATATCTCTAATGGTGCTGTTGATTTTTTTTTCCCCTTGGAGGAATTCTTGTAAGAAGTAATACTAATTACTGAGAGAGTTGGAAAGTGGAGTGGATGACTTAAAATATGAGCTGAGGCTAAAAATATGCCTGTTGCTGTTGAGACATGGGAATTCCTATGTTTTGGATGAAAAAATCATTAAATCTGTCACATTTAAATCAACACACAACAAAGTATGGGCCAGAAGGTTAATGGAATTATGTAACACAGTCTGCAATCCATGTAAATCATAAAACCAATCCTAAGTAAATTCCAACTGCAAGTACAAGGCTGAAGTTCAATGGGCATTTGCATTATTTTATGGCTTCAACTCTTATTGTATAGATACATCAGTGGCACAGTTCTCTGGAATTGCTAGTGTGTCTTAGATCTCTTTTTGAAGTTTCTGTTGGCTTCCATGCCAGTAAAAGATCTGGATGTTGGGATAATAGGATGCCTGGTCTTTGTGGGTGCCATTGATTCTGACATAGACACGTCTGTATGTGAAACCTGGGAACAGGACAGAGAGCTGAGCTGTAGGATTCCACACAGAACTGTCTATGTGTTCCCTGGATATTTTGGGTTCCATGAAAGGAGTGTGTAATGTGATTCAGTCCTCCCCCTGAGGGGAATCTGCAGCACCAAGCAGTGCCTCCACTTCTACCAACACACTCCAGCTTGGCAAATGTTTTCCAGCCCAAGGTGTAGTCTGGAGTGTAAATCTGTGGTGTTATCTGGAGCTGATGTAATATGCAATACACTTTGCATTTGCATCTCTGTGAGAGTCTGGAGCTCTCAGTTTGAAATCCATCCTCATTGTGTAAATTATGAATCATATGTGCTGTGTACGATAGTGTGAGACCAGATCTGAGCAGAGGAATGCACAGAAAAAATGTTACATAAGAACTTAGATAAAAGTACATTTTAGAGTGTGTAGGAGTGGGGATCCAGGCTGTATCTATGGATAGATAGAGCCAGGCAGGGAGGAGTGGCTTGGTGGATGATTCTCTGGAAAAGCACAGGCGCCATGGCAGCGTGTGTTCCCTTTTGTTACTCGGGAACCCTGAGAGTTCTTCGTGCCAGAGTATAAATATGGTTTTGTATTAGGTATACCTGGAAATCCGAGCATCTTCCAGCTCTGCTGTTGTGCCTGTGATGTGAGGCTGGCCTGGGCTGGGCAGGATGTGAAGTCACAGTCCTTGGGAATGTGACCCCTGGCACGGGGCGTATCCGCTGCTGGCTCCCTATCCAGGATGATCCAAAGCAGACCCCATGGCTGTGGTGTGTCTGTGGCTGGAATTCACTGTCAGGGTGGGAGCCGAGGGATCACCTGCACTTATGCAAACGTGCTAATGTTATTCTTAGTTCCAGGGATTACCTGAAGCTAATATTCAAATGTGCAATTAGCCAAATGGATGGCTACTGTCTCCAGCCATTTGTGAAATAAATTTTCCCTAGCATATTGCAGGAATGCCTGCCTGCCTGCCTTTTTCTCAGCTTTAGCTGAAATACTTGAAAATACCTTCAATGTTGACATGATACTATCTTTCCAAGAGATCTTTGTTTACTGGAAGCTTTCTTAAATCCCAGTTTTGTGAGCTTCAACATGGAGTGTGTGGAACAGGATGCTCTGCAATGCCTGCTGCTGAAAGTGAGACCGTGCTGCTTCCATCTATTCCGTACATGGCTTTTGTAAACCAACTGTGGAATCAGTCCCAAGGCACCTGTTTCTGATACTTCTGTAACTCCTGTTTCAGTTCCACCTTAATGCACCAGCACCTCCACAGGTTGGTTTGTAGCAGCAGTGGCAAGGTGTGCTCTTACCCCTTACTGAAGGTTGTTACACCAAGAACAACCTGTGTGGCACAGAGTGGTGATAAATGGGCCACCCTAACTGTGCCACAGAGCCACACGCTCCTTCAGCAAGTCCTTGGTCACAGGATGAGCAGAATCCCTGAAATTAGGACTGTCTGGTACAGGAGCTTTCACTGTGAGCTCGTGGAGTGCTGAGTGGAACTTCTTCATTTTCAGTTTATTAGACTCTTCCATTTAATCTCATATTAGAGAGAAAATAATTAGCTTGAATAATTTTCAATCCAATTAATCTATTCCTGAGTGGCAAATATTGTACCTGGAAACAGATCGATTATGAAGTGTTTCCTCTGAGGTGCATTTTCCTGTTAATTGTTGAAGCAATTAATTTTCTGACAGACACATGCAGGTCTTTGTGTGAGGTAGTGAAGGCAAGGAAAACAAAAGGCCTGGAAGGGAACCAAAGATTACTATTAAAAATTAACACAGAATTAATAAATACAATGTATGTACTGTGCATTATCTGTGTTGTCCGTACATTACGCACTCGTCAACATCCAGAGCGGAGCAGCTTTCAGAAGTGGCAGAAATCAGGACATGCTGGAATTAATCTTTGATGCATATTCATTAGGAACAGTCTTAGATGAACACACGGCACTCATTGCACAGGACACGGGCACAGAGGAGTTTGGCAGACAGGCTCTGACGAGTCTGGATATGACGCGTGTTTCAAAATAACGTCTCCCTCCTGTCCTGAGATCCACGGTTCTGAAAAGTTTGGGTAGATTTTTATAGGGAAGACAAAGTTCTGGTTTGCATTTTGGATGCAAAATCCAAAATTTATCCAAACTGTGTCCCTTGCCGGTCTTTGAGTCCTTGCTTGGAAGCAGAAGAAACTTCATAATGTTCTTCTATTTTTGAATGTTGGTTTCCAATTCTAAACATCTTTTAATGTAAACAGACAATGCTGTTCTCCTAAATTCTACTGCACATGGTGAAATGGCTACAGTTTATCTCGGTTTTCCCAAAAGCCAGATACACCTCTGACATGAAAATTTATATCTTTATTTTATAGCTTCATTTTTTTGCCAAGTTGTCAATTACTGAACGAGGGATGGTGCAACAAATAATTTGGAATGGTCTTAATTATTTTTGTAGCTTTCAAACCCACACGTTACATTCCCATGCTCTCACCAATATCTCTATTTTACGTTAGAGATGCATTTACACATTCAGTGCATACCTGTTGTCTATGCTGCAATTCTTTGTAAGTTCTGATCGAATGAATTGGGTTTGATTTTATGCACATTCAATACTAAGAATGCTGGGGAAGAGAGGGGGGTTGTGGGTGTGTTCTACATTTGTTTTCTATATTTTAGTAAGATAAACCTCTGACTAAGTCCGTAAGAGTCTCAAAGAGAGTTACAATGTCTTGATGAAAAATTACTATTTGTTCAAAAATCAAGACTTTGTTCTCAAAAGCGACATGAAAATAAATCTTGTTTGCAGTGGCTCTCAGCAGCAAATGATCAGGAATTTAGCTGTCTCCAGAGTTTTGGGATAAATGACACTTTTAGAAATGCAGCCTTACGATCAAATCTCTGAGATGGTGGAGATAGCAGTTGTTTTGTAAAAGCTGTATTTTTGCTCTTTACTTTAGGTTTCTGGTTTTGGCACTCTCATCATTCTTACATAATTCTCTGGGAAAATATCTCTTGTTCAGTGGTTTAAGGGATTAATCTTGTTTATGAAAAGAAATGCTGCTTCTGCTTCTTGGATAAACCACAAATAAAGATTTTACTCTTCAGTTGTAATCATGACTTGTAAACACACCCAGAAGTCCTAATGAACTGCTAATGATAATCCAGGTGCTTCCATCAGAAGCACAAACTGCAGAGTTTAATTGTATGGCAATGCACAATTATCAGACAGGTGAAAACAACCCTTAGGTAGGAGAATTGCTGTCGAGCACAGCCCCGTGTCTGTAGATCTGCTGGCCATCTGGGGTGAAGATGATGCCCTCATCCCCCTTTCACCTGAGAGACTGAATATTTAATTTTCCATAACAAAACAAAAAAAAAAAAGGCAATAAATGGAAGTTTTTAGCGTGGAAAAGGAAGAGTTGTGCCAGGGGCAGAGTAGAGAAAGCAAATATTTAGATGAAGCCTAGAAGGAAAAGCAGGATGTTTATTTATGAAGATCCTTACAATGCAAACACAGGAAGGAGTAAACTACAGCGCTTCATTTGTACCCCAGCCTTGTTTGAATGTTGTTTCAATTAACGCACTCGTTAGGTCAGTCTGTAGGTGCTGCTGGCGGTGCTGGGGGTGAAGCTGAAACGCTTCCCTCTGCTTGTTGGCACCGTGCGGCTCGCTGGGTGCCAGGTCTGGGGCACAGGGGCTGTGCGGGATGTGCCTGTCCCTCTCCGAGGCTCCCTTGCAGCTCCCTTCCATCCCATCCCTGCCATGGGGCCGGGCTCTGGGCATCCCTCCCGTGGGGCAGAGCTGTCCGGGTGGGTCTGAGCTCTGTGGGGCCAGCTTTGGGCGATGTGTGCCAGGGGCTGCCGGGCACTGCCCGGGGGAAGGGAACGGGGGAGCTCTGCTTCCCGTGGCACAACAGGGAGTTTGTTGGTGATGCTGGGGCGGGCACCAGGGCCAGTGGCACCAGGGCCAGTGGCACCAGGGCCAGTGCCAGCGCAGGCAGGGCTCCTGGCCATCTGTGGGCTCTGCTCCTCCCCTGAAGCCACAAAGGCTGGCAGGACCTGCCCGCTGCCTCTCCGAAATCAGGTCCCAGCTCCAGTGTGGCCCCAGGGAAGGGTAGCCAGGGCTGTTTGAAACTGGCACCTCCCGAGGAACAAGCAGTATCAGCGTTGTTGTTTAAGCATCTGGCTGTGGGGTGACATTCCCAAATACCATTTTTCATGGCAAGCTTGAAGTCCCTCAGGGGCTATGGTTTTTCAGAGCATAAATCTGTATTTAGATCCATCAGAAAAGGAGCATTTTTGGTCTGTTCCTGTGCAGAAGTCTCTTGTTCTAAAATTAGAAAGTCAATTTGTCTGTTAAGCCAGGGGAAGAAGCAGCTCTACATGCCCTCTGAAATTAGCAATGAAACAAGCTGTATTGAATCATCTGTAGCTTTACACCTTCAGGGCAGTGGCTGCAACCAAGACAGACAATATTTCTCCAGGCTGTCACAGTTATTCTACAAGAAAAGGAGGAGGGGGAGCAGAGAGTTGCTTTAGTCTGATCTCTAAATGAAATAACCAGCTGAACTTTTAGAATCATCCAGAAGATTAAAGGACACTTCAAACAGTCTGGTGTGTCAATTTATTCTGCTGAATATCTCTTCCTTAATTGTCACAAAACTAAGAAATTAAAGTTAACAGAGTCATGTGCTCTGTTAAAAGGTGCTGTTACTTTAGAGGAAGGTGTTACTGGAGAAGAGAAGTGCAGAGGCAGGTCTTTCATGTAGTATAGACCTAGGAAAAAAAAAGAAATAAGGCAACAATTTTAATGCATTTGATTTTCTACAGATAGTACTTGGAAAGGATTTAACATTATTGCAGGTATGCAGGGATCTGTGTCTCTGTCACAGTGAAATGAGTGTCATTGCAAAGGGTGCTCTGAGAGGGGTTAAGCAGATGGGAAGGCACTGACCATAAGCAGCTCGAATCCCCACGGTCTTCTACAGAACTTGAGCCTAGAGACGTGAGGATTTGGGAAACTCCAGAATCTTTCAAGGATAAAATGTGATGTAGTTGCCAAGAAGTGCACACGGCTTTTGCTGCTTTCCCCCCTGCCAAAGGCCTGGGTAGAAATATAAAAGAAATTAGTGCAGCAGGATATCAGGCCTTAAGAATGATTTCCATGACTAATAATTCAAATTAAGTTACATACATGTATGCGTTATTAGGTGATTGCAGTTTCAGTGTATTGTAGATTAAATTCACCTGAAATTTGTGTCGTGCGAGCCACATCTCAAAGAATGTGCATAAAGATGTCAAGTCAATTTCTCAAGCTTTTTTCTCCTAAAATATGAGATTTTTTTTCCTGTAGCTACATTAGGTCTTAATTTACATATTGTTTCTGCGTTCTGTGGATATTACTTTCTTTTTTGTTTATACATCAACAATATTCATGCTTTCTATTTTTAACATTATAATATTCTTCCTATTTTAGAGAGGTGCCAACAGGCAAGTGGATATATTCAAGTGCTGTAGTGTGTTGTGCAGATCTCTCGCTAATAATAGGTGTAGGATGTTTTATTTCAAAGGAAAGAACTTATGCTTATTTCTGTCATAAATACAGCCAGCAGTACTACACATGTGCTAACTCAAGAATGCATTTGTCATTTTTAATGAAGGAAATAAAGCAAGTAACTGTAGCTAGGTCAATTCTTCATTAATTTCGTTGGGTTTTTTCTCTGGAGAAAAAAGGGGATTTTAGCCAGGTTTTATGAGAAAATGAGTCTCATGCTGCCTGTGCATGTGTGCCTTGGATTTGACAGCAGCACAGCTGACTCAGAGATGGTTATTTCTTAAATGTGTCATGAAAATACACAGAGTAGAGGGAAAACATAACAGAGAGTCTCCAGGCAGCTGAATTCTTATCAATAGGCAATTATGGAAAAATCTTAAATAAGAGCTTGTAGGTTCTTGGACACAAGAGCCAATCAAGCATGAGACAGAGTTCTGCAGGAAAGTGGCTTTTTCTTGCTCCATCCTCATGAAGCTGCTTCTTTTCCATGCTTAAGAAATTGCCAGAAAATCCTGGCTCTGTAGTGCAGACCTGGCTTTGGTGTGTAATTACCAACACGTGGAACTGGGAAAAAGCTGAAAGCACGTTCTGGAAGGCAGGTGTAAAAGTTCCCTTTCACTGCAAGGCAGAGAGGCCTTTCCAGTGCTCTTCCGTCCTGCTCAGTGCCAGTGCAGGTGTGTTTGGAGGGCTGTGTCCCCCCTGGAGGAGAACACGAGTGCTGTGGTCTGATGCTGCGAGTCCCAAGGGCTGGATCCACCTGTGCTTAACCAGGAGCTGCAGCTGCACCCTGAACTGAATAACTGAACATCTGACTGCTCTGTGCAGCTGCCCTTTGTGTCCCCTCTCCTCCTTCCCATGAACTAGATTATTTATCAGTGGATGGCTCCTTGTAGCACACTCAGCACTGGGAAGGCACGCCTTGCTGCCTCTGCTTGACTCCCAAATCTAAAGCAGCAGCTCTCTCAAGAGGGAAGTGTCTCAGCAGGGAAAATGGAAGTCAAAATCTTCAAGGTTAAAAAGTTCTGTCTAACCTTTCATACTACTGCTCAGAAGAATTATTTTTTAAAGTTAGTAAACCACGTGCATTCACCTCATACGGCTATTTCCCTCCCCAAACAAATTGCTTTTATTGTCAAAACTACAAATTTGGGCATTGTGATCAATACCATCGTTTTATGAGCTGTCAGGAAAGGGACTTGAAGATGCAGCTTTGCTTGATTGTGTAGGAATAAAGATTGATCAGCCCTGTTGCTGCTTCTGTATAGATCCTGGGCTGATTCACATCCAGTGTACAAAGCACAGCACCATCCCCTCATCCCTCTTCAAAATCACATAGTCGATAGCTTTTCCTCTGTGCTTCTCTGCAAGCACTTGGAAGTACAACCCCAGTTAATATCTTATGAAGGGCAGAGAGGAGGAACATGTTTTGGTGTTGGGGGGGTCTTTCCCTCAGGAAAACGGGATTTCAATTCCAAACTTTTCCTGGTTCCTTTCACAAAAGGTACTGAGACTGTTTACTTCTACTCTTTCACGTTTTCTGTTATTGTTTTTTAAATGGAGGCAGGGAAGAGAAGAGTGCAAGATGAGAACGATGGGCTGCTGGCCTCAGCAGCTGCTGAATCCGGAGGGGCACTGAGGGGCTGCAGTGTCACGCACTGCTCCAAAGGGAAACAAAGTCTTGTGGTGTCAGAGTTTGCTGAATATAATTATTTCCAGTGGAAAAAAGGGGGTATTGGCTGAGGTATTCTCATTGTCTATATTCATTTACCAAAACAAGTGTTGCTGTATTTATAGCACAGGTGACTTAACAGACTCGTGCACGGTGCAGGCTATGCAGTGTCCTCAAGCTGCACCTTGGACCCTAAGTAAGTCAGGAATTACATTCCTCAGCTGCAGATTTGTAAGCAGGTACGAGGCTTTTCCTATCCATGTCTGCCCTCAGCTGAATTAACAGCGGTGCCTGCTGAGAGGGGAGCACCTTCCTTCCCTTCCTGCTTCTGCTCTGTCTGGCGGGGAGCTGGTTTAGGCTTCAAAGTGCCAGAAAACAACACGGCCAAAATATTGTGTTGGGTTCCCAAAATGGCTCATGACCATCCCAGGTGAGTGCCAGAGCAGGGAAGCAGCTGCAGGAGAAGGAGAGGGCACAGGGGTCACTGGGAATCCGTGGGGCCATCAGCACCATCCCATCGGTGTGACCTCAGCCAGGGGATGACACGTTCATGGTTTGGGTTTTCACATGAAGAGTGGGGACAGTGATAATGTCTGGATGCTGCGACTGGGGGATAATATTAAGCGTTACATGCTTAGTGCCCATAAAAGCTTTTGAAAGTCTTGGATAGAAGGCTTATAAAAACAAATACAGAGATACAGTGGGCAAGTTCTGTGGCGAGTCTGATAGTCCTGCACTTACTCAAGAGTTGGGTTCCACTGCATCTTTCCCTTAGGTGTGTAACTTTGAACTTTGCTTTTGTAGTCTTACCAGGAGGCCCTGTACTTAGCTCTCTCTGTTCAAGGTTCACTGCCCTATAATCCCCCTGAAATGGAGTGGAAAGCCCCTGAAAATTTCACTGCATTTGCACTCAAGTGACATATGGCCATGGTGTTAATTTAAAAAAAAAAGTGATGGTCCTGTAGTCTCCATGGAGACTGAGCATGCTGAAAGAGGTGGGAGTAAAAAATATTTTCAATTTTAGGTTGAAAGGCAGAGATCAAAAGTTGTTCTGGTTAAAATGCTGGTGGGTGTCAACATGCCCAGTTGAATGATAAGGCATTTTGCACAAATGCTTTGCAAAATGTTTTCAAATGAGATTTAAAGCAGGTTTCCTGTAGCATTTTTTTAGTAGGTTTCTGGAATAGATCTGGATGTGTATTGCCTGTGCCTTTGTCAAATTCCTACCAGAGTGCATCAGCCAGGAATTGTAATACCCATCCTGGCAACAAGGAATCCTTGTTTTACAAGTTAGCATTCAAATTCTTTTAGAGTATCATAAAAACTAAATGAAAGAAGACCCAGCAGAAATGGAGACATTCCATGTGATTAAGATGTCTGGCTGTCAAAGAAGCCAATAAAAAAAAGCTTTCCCAAGCTTGCTTTGGGGAGGAAAGAGTAAGAAAACCCCACGAAAGGTATTGAGTAAAATGAGCTAACAGGCTTGTGTTTGTTGGTAGCTGGTGCATTTGGTTCAGTGCTGTTCTTCAGCCATTTGGAGAACAGGACAGCGTTGCTGAGAAAGTGTTACAGGGGGGGAATCACCTTCGTGGTGAAATGCAAAATGGACAGCAGGGAAGGATGCATTTTGTGACTTTTTGTTCCCAGGTGACTGTAGAAATAGCATTGCTGACATCCAAACCCCAGGCTTTGTGAGCTCCATGACTGAAAAATCACTAGTTTGATGGTTTGCATCTTAAATAATCGTGTTCAGGGTGGGACTGACAGGTAAATGGACAGACGATTTGCCTCTGTAAGAGGATTTCCATGGGGAATACAGTTAAAAAAAAGCAGAACTGGCAATTCTGGCTGTTTGCACAAGGAGTGCAAATCTGGCTATTCTTGGTGCTTTTGCTGAGGAAAGTTTATCGAGTCCTCAGTGGCTGATAGTGGGCAATACTTGTTTATTTTAATCTTTTACATGCATGGATCTGTTGCTAAAAGCCGAGGATGTCTATAGATTAGCAGACTAAGAGGGAGGAGGAAAAAAAGAGCAGCAGAATTGAGAGAAGAAGGTGGATGCGAGGTTTGTGCAGCCAATTCCTCCTGTTACTGGTGTCCCTTGCTGCCTTCAGAGTCCTCATTTACTGAACAAACACAGGGGCAGTCGGATATAAAGGCTTGTGCTTTCTCAGGCTGAATGTGAATTTGCTTGGACAAGGATTATGAGGCTGAATCTTATTATTTTGGAATGGAGTTTCTCCAGTGGTACAACCATAACAAGATTTCTTTTTTAAAGTACTTTTTGAGTGTTATTAAAAGAAAAGTTAAAAATAAAAAAAAAGCATTGCCCTCTTTGTCCCTTTAGGTCACAGCTGAACAAGTACATCATTTGGGGAAGACACAAAGGGAAAAACCACACATGAAACACAAAAATACATTCAGTACCACTGTCTGCCTTGAAATTGGCTTCCTCTGTCCATAAACAACTGAACAGATGGAGAAGGTCTGAAACAAAGGAAAAACATTACCTAACAAAAATGGTTGGTGCTTGTTACCTGGAGAGAGTGTTTCAGTGAAGGCAATCTTCATTTAGGCAAACAGATGAGAGGTTGGCTTGCAACATAAGGAAATGTGAATTTTAACGAATTATGGCTGTTGAGTTTTGTTTTAGGAAATGTGGTAATCTTGAAATGAGAGGGCATTTTATGCTACAGGTGCTGGCACCACCAAAAATACAAATGGTTCTGGTAGCTGTGAATGTGTCTCAGCAGCCAGTGCAGCGTTGTTCTCGTCGTGTTCTGTGTGGGAAACTCAGCCAATGGCCTGCTTTGCCCTGCTTCGTACTTTTGTTCCCTGGAGTAGTTCAGGCACAAAGCTCTTAAAAAATACTTCACTCTCAAAAAAATGTTCACTTGTAACATTTATTTGTTTGCCAAGGCTCTGAGTGGGTGTTTAATTTTATTTAAAGGACAGTGTGAATAGCCTCTGGTGCTTAATTTAGAATTTATACAATTTCCCACTTCCCTTAGATAAATCCTAGTGAAGGAAACATCTCTTATATGTAAAGAAAGTTGTGATCTCCACCCCATTTAAAGTCGTGTTTTATTTAGACCATTCTATTTCCTCTTCTCTTGGGGCAGTATCTGAATTCCTTGTCAGGTCATTAACTATATTAGATGCATTAGATGAAAACATCTGAACTTTTTTTGGTCAGAAAAACAACATTTCCTGAATTAATCCTGTGTACGTGTTCTCAGTGGGAGCTTTGTGCTCTTCTCCTGCCTGTCCAAAATTGCAGGAGCTTTTGCAAGGTCTTAATGGAAATGTGCTGCTGAAGTGGGCACTTGAGTGGGCACGTCCCTCTACGTGCTGGAAGCTCTTCAGGGGCTCTGATGGTAAATTCTTCACATTTTCCTCCTCATTCTGTGGTTTAGAGAGCTCAGCACCGAATGAGCCACAAGAAAATGCCATTTTGTAAGAGGATATGAAAAGCATGTTGTGCCTGAATGTGATGCTCCCAGCCCCTGGCAGTGAGTTCCCTCCCAGCCCAGCCCTCTCCTGGAGGCCACCAATAGCAGCTCCTTGCCCGAGGGCTGGCACAGCTCCATGGAAGGAGCTAAACTGCTGCTCTGCTGTGGAAAATGGCTAAAATGCATCCCAGGCAGCACAGCCAAGCAGTGTCTTCAGTTTGAGGGGCTGGTAACACATTTATCCAGCTGCAGCGGAATTTGGGGTTCTTTGGGGACGATGGAAGAGGAGGAGCAGTGGAGTTGTTGCTGCGTTGGTTGCTGTGAACAAGGAGTAAGATTTTGTAAGAGTTGAGAGGCTGCTTTTTTATCCCTTCTCCCCCGGCTGTGCCCTGCAACTTTTGCTGCCTGAGAGCAGGAGTGGTTCTGTGTAAAACCTGGGTACGAAGGCGTGCCCGGTGCTCTGGCACATGCTTGGCACGCAGGAATCCACACGCTGGGGGTTGTGAGATGCTTGAGCTGACACCAGGGAAGAGCTGTCATTGCACAGATTAAACAGCTACAATGGAAATGTGGGGGAGGAGCAGCCAGCACTGCGCTGGCAACGTGGAAGATGACAGCAGTGGCCTCTTTCTTGGAAATGGGCACTTGCTCATTGCTCACACCTGAAGGGAAATTTGAGACTTGCTTTGACTGGTTGTTATATTCTATTGATTTTACAGTTTTCCTTACAATTAACAGATAAGGTGCTTTTCTACCTCCACTCAGGATGTTATTTATCCTCCCTAGACAAGGGTTATTACATGCTGTCTCTTTTTCAGGCAAAATCCAATAAATTTTCTGATCTCTGCTGTAAAACTGGGGTAAACGGATAGTGCAGAGGAGTCATCCGTCATGATTCCTCCTTAGTGTCTTGCAGGAAATGAGTAGCTGGGAAGAATATACCAAGGCTGAAAGATGGCATTTCCTTCTTTCAGCTCGACCTCAAGGAACCCAGCCTCAAACAATGGAGTTTATATGAAATTCTCCACTTATTTCTCTCTGCCCCTGTTGTTTTGTTTTGAAGAAATTGAAAGCCTCACAAGCTTTCTGAGGTTTCTGTTCTTTTTTTGAAATGTTTTACGGATCTTTGGCTGGAAAAACGTGCCGCTTCAGCTAGCACTGGCACCATTTGTTTCGTTGCACTTCATTAGCATGCACATACTTAGGCTGCTCTTGGTTGTTCTTGCTGCCACACCTGAGGAGGGGGATCAGTCAGTGGAACCAAAATCCATCTTTTGGCAATAGATAAAACTGTGGTAAAGCTAAAAAAAGAGGAGTGATTGCTCTTCACAGAGCATCCCAGACTGGTGTGGTTAGCCAAGGAGAGAGACCTCATTATGGGACAACTCATATGTGAGTTTTAGAAGTGTGGGTTTTGCATAATGACTATCCTGCAAGGTTCACATATTGGCAGTCTACCTCTGTAAGGCTGCCCTAGAGCACGAGTTCTATCCCTTCCCTGGCTCCTGAGTCCCTGAAGTACTTCAGTTTAACCTGAAATCTTACTGGCATCAGTAGGGTTTGGACACTTGCTTGAAATTCAGCAACGATATTTTCTTGAAGCATTTATTGAAAATGAATTCACTGGATGGGCAGCCTTGGAGCATGGGAATAATGTGGGCTCTTACAGGAAACGTGGCAAAGATAATTCTAGGGTGAGTAGAGGATTTTGGATGCATCAAGTTTGAATTTTTCAAATTAAAAACTGAACTGAGATCTGATTGTCAAAAGTGCTCGAATACTGTTGGGGTGGTGGCGAGGGGAGGAGAGGAAGGCTCAGTCCCGTGTCCCCAGTCAGGCAGGTGCAGTATTGGTTTCATTAGCAATCCTGACCAAGTGGAACTGAAACCTTTTCTCCCTTTTCCCATGCTCTCTTCAGTTTCTCCTTTCTCTGCTGCTCAGCACTGGTGACACAGAACAAAGAGAAGAAAGTTCTCGCTGTTTCTTATCTGGTTCCAGAGTGACCAATAGGAGATAAACCTGTCAAGTGTTCGGCCGGGCCATTGTGGCAGACTTCCTCACTGAGGAATTAATACCTCTGGGATCAGAGTAGGAAAGAGGATCAGTCAACTTCAAAGTTGTGAAGTGGCAGCTCCCTCAGCTGTGCTCAGAGGTGGCAGCTTGGCAGGTTACCCACGGCTGGACTTGGATTAGGGGTCATGGGAGCTTTAAATGTGCCAGCGTAGAAGGGGGAGAAAAGAAACCTTGCCCACAATTATTTAAAACTCGGGCAAAAAGAGAGTTTGAATGGTGAAGGTCACCAGCACTGGCTGAAGTCTTTGACAGCTGTGGTTCTCCATCTCTGGGGATTAACATATTTTCCATTCAAACTGATAGCTAGATAATGCTGTATTCAACGTTTTGGAGGTATTTGCAGTATTTTAATAGTAAGCTCAATAGAGTAGGCATTTATTTCATAAAGAAAGTTTATGCCAGTCTGGTCTAACTGCAGAGTGAGCTGATTAAAGTTTGGCAGACCCTACTGACATTTCTAATAAAGAAATCACTACCACAGCATTTTTCTCTACTTAAAGCAACAAGAGCAAGAATGGTGAAGAAATAAAACCTTTAGAGAGAAAGACGCTGTTGACAGCACCTTTTAGCTTCCTCCATTTAATCACAAGTGCTCAGCTTTTGCCACCCCTAGAACATATAAAACAGTAACACTGTAATATATTCATTACTCATCATCCTCTGGAGTGCCTGGGAATTAGGAGCGTGCAGGGGCTGACTCTCAGTGGGGTAAGAAGAGCATGGAGAGGCTGTGGAGAGGCCATGCCACGGTCACAATAAAAGAATCCTGTGGCACATTTATTCTAGAGCTGCTGATGAGCTCATTGACTTGGATCTGCCACTTCTCTTCAGGCTGCAGATTTCCCAGGGAGGGCTGCATAATCTGGGTCCTCGGTGTGTTACTTCCTCTGTAAACCCTCCTCAGTGTGGCTGGGCACAGCCTGACCCACGCTGCCTCCACAAAATCAGTCCCTGCCCTCACAGCTGGCCGGAGCTGGGAACAACCAGAGGCCAGCAAGGTGAAATGGAAAGGCAAGGTGTGAATACTGGAGCTGATTTTTACAGTCTACAAAACTCTAGTTTTACAAACTAAAGGATACTTTATGTCCACGCCTTCAGGCGAGTTAGGCACTGGGGACCGTTTAGTTAATCCTTACCATATTACAGTGCAAACTGGATTATTAATTACACAACAATATTAATGGTGTAATAATGGTAAGAGCTAACTGAGAGTTTGAAAAGATATTCCCACACCTGTGTACTTTGGGATAACCACTGCTCTGTTTATTTGCCTAATGAGGCCATCTCAGTGTGACCACTTAGATATTTAGGAGCTGCTTAATTTGGTTTTCTCTTAGATTATTCTTCAGATTTTAAACAAATTCTGGGGAATATCACAAAGTCATACCTTTATCATCCTTAAAGCCTCATTTTAAACTCTCCGTGCTCACCAACATCTTATGTAACTCGTGGGTGTGTCCAGAGTTGTGTTTCCCTGCCCTGTGTCATCCCTGTGCTGCCCTGAACATCTGTGTAGAGTCCTGCTCGGGGGTTTGTAACCACACTGCAAACTCCGGGGTCAGGAGCCGTCTGCTGTGCTGTGTTTGCTGCCACACCTGGTGCCCTCAGGTGCCTGCATGTGTTCTGCATGACCTCTGCTGAGAAAATGAATAATGGATTACGTGTATCTGCAGTAGTGCAGAACTGAGTTAACTCTGTCACTTGGGCATTCTTCTGGGAACGTGTGCTGATGAGGAAAATGCTGTGAGCTGTGTTCATCAGATGCTTTGCACTGCTTCTCATCTTTCTGTAGTGAATGACAGTATTTGCTGTTAAATTTAGCTTTGCTTTTATCTTCTGTATCTCTCACTTCATCATATTTATCCATCCCTTGCCAGGCTATTACTCACCTTAAAATAAATAACACAGAAAAAAGGACAAAGGAGGTTTGTAAACAATAGCAATATTTTCCATCCCATGTGTCCCTCTTCCCTTTCCTCTGAAGGAACCAAGGAAATGTGGGAAATGGCTATGAATTCTCCAAAAGTCTGTCTCCCACATGATACTTACCACTTTCCAGGCAAGCCCTTGGCTGCCACTGCTGCTGTATGTTTATGATCAAAGAGTGCTTCAGTCATTTCTAGATGACTTCATAATACCCTTCTATTGTGCAAATACTCCATACTGCACACAGATTTGTCTGCCTCACGTGTGTGCAGCTGACAGACACAAGTAATTTGAAAACCTTACCATTCAAATATGTACCTTTTGGCAAACACCTGTATCAGTAAAGCTTAAAGAACGGGCAGATCTTTTATTTAAATTATCTTTGCACCCCCAGGGAAACCAGTTTTCTGTGCTAATGTCGTCTTCCTTCAGATGAACTTTTGCACACGTGCTGTGACAGTTTACATGGAAAAGGCATTGTTAATGTGCACGGTTCAGCGCTGGAAATTGAGTGTGTACAGAAGATGCAAAAATCAAATCTAAAAATATATTCAAGTGTCAGACTAAATTAAAATTCATGCTTCATTAAGTGGGTACAGTACAAATAAAAGGAGTCTTGGTAGAAGCAAAACTGCTTCTTCTGCTTTTTAGCCAGCTGGGGCTAAATCTTCTTAGAAATGCCCATGGTGTTGAGTTAATGGTGTTGAGCAGTTGTGTATTCCTAGTTTGCCACAATACCTGATTCTGCTTTTCCAACAGTTGTTATGGCATATCTTCAAACTGAATTTAGGCTTTATACATTGCCCTTATGTTTGATCAACCATCTTCTTGCTGGGAGTTAAAATACACGGCAGATGCTGCAGCACACCTGTGATTTGCAAACTGCTACTCGTATCTGAAATATAAAATACCCCTTTGGTCACCCAGTGGGTGCTGTCTGAGCAAACACAGCCCCTGGAGCTGCTGTGGCTGCGAGGATTCTGTGGAAATAGAGCCTTGAAAATATATATAGATATATGTCTGGGCTGATTTATTCCTACCCTTTCGTGTTTAGCACTCAGCCTTGCTTTAAAGAGCGATTTCAGAGGAACAGCTTTTCTGTATCAAATGCTGAGAGCTCTGCAGGCTGGGAATCTCTGCCATGGTCCCAGCAGGTTCCTGAGCCCCGCAGCAGAAGTGCCGTGGCTGAGTGTTCCACGTTGGCGATTTTGTGCTGTTTCAGCAGCGCAGATATCAGGAGATCTGAGCACCTATCTGAGCAAGAGCCATGGCTTCTTTCAAAGTATGAAATCCAGCAGGGTGCTTTTTGAAATAGGCAAGCTGACTTTTGACACAGAAGCATCGATTTCCTCCCTCTCCTTTGAGTTCATGTTTTTACATTTCTTTGGCTTCTCACATTTTGCAGATTTTTGCAAATGAATGTGATGACAGACAGGAATAAACTTAATTGTGAGAGTTGAAGATGAACCAGAGAGGAATGCAGAGCAGGTCAGGGAAGGAAGAGGTGATGGGAGCACTCTGGCAGTGACATAAGGGACTTCTCTGCCAGATAACACTGGGAAAGGTTTCAATCCTACAAAGGAATCATAAGGCGTTTCCATCCCTTTCTCTATTGCTCGTTAACCATCACAACCCTAAGCAAAGTCCTCTGGTGTCTTTCCTTAAACCCAGAGTTTGGATTAAACCTGGAATATGCTCAGCTGGAAACCAGCTGCCAGCCCAGCAGTGCCGATGGAACATGCCTTCCTCTGGGGAGCTGGTGTCCTGAGCCCTCGGGGCGGCTGAAGCCGTGAGTGGGCTGGGACTGGGATGCTCCTCACTCACAGCTCTGTCGGTGCCAGCTGAGCTGGGCAGGAGCTCCTGGGAGGGGAGCTGCAAGGAATGATCCTCCGGTGATGCTCCCTAAGAGCTGACTGGTCACATGGCATGAAGGGCATTTTTTGAATTTTTTTTTGTTTTGTGGAACTGGAAAGAGACATCACAATGTCAGTACATGAACCAAGAGACCAGGAGACATGAGAGAACAGCTC
This sequence comes from Lycocorax pyrrhopterus obiensis, assembly GCA_014706295.1. Lineage (NCBI taxonomy): Eukaryota > Metazoa > Chordata > Aves > Passeriformes > Paradisaeidae > Lycocorax > Lycocorax pyrrhopterus. The sequence continues at coordinate 12,604,288 of JACSVZ010000003.1, read as the reverse complement.
AACAGCCAGCCTGTAGTATTAACTTCTCTTTTTTGTTGTTTTCCCCTGGACTTTCAAGCAGTATCTGTTCTGCTTTAAGTAGATGTTGTGTCAGACATTGTCATGTTAACCCATCACTGAGGTACTTCAGTGATCCAGGGCTCCAGAATGAAGAGTCCTGCTGATATTTTTGACCTTCCCGTTGTTTCCCAGCACCCGCAGTGAGCCCTTGAGCACTGGAAGTGCTGACTGGATTTACCACAGAGGCCGGGGGCTCCAGGAGGTTTCTGATTCTCCATTCTTCCTCTTGGAGAAAAACTTGCTGCACAATCTTAGAAACGCTTTCTGATAGCAAAGACATCTGGAAAGGAGAGAAGAGTCAGTGGCAGGGGAAAGGACAGCGTTAGGTGTAGGTCAGTTTTATTCAGCTTTCTGCCAGAGTATCTCTGCTCATCTCCAGCGGGCCCTTCCTGACCTCAGACAGACAAGTTGCAGAAATGAATTTGCCTCTCTGAAGTGCTGTGTGCTTTTTGCAAATTCATAGTTAATTAACACTGGAGTATAAGGAGAGGGGACAAAGAGAGGAGATGTTTGAAATTGTGATGCTGTGTGTTTTGTGTCTGGAAATGGCCCAAGAATATTGGGTGAGAATATGAGGAACTGGGGTGCAGTCGCAATGCAGGAGCTCAGCCAGGCCCAGGGAGCAGAGCAGCACCGTGCTCTGCTGCAGGGCTCTCTAAAACCATCCCCTCCAGTCTCTGCATGTCTGTGTTTCCCAGTTTCCAATGGGTGGAATGCCTGTTGCTGGACCTGCATCTCCATAAAGGGTTTAGGATTTCTGCAGGAAAGAGACAGACTTCAGTGTTAGGGTTGTTATTGCAACTATCAAAATGTATCCTCAAAACAATAATTCTGCCTGCTGTGCAAGGGTCTCCAGACACATGGGTAGAATCTCAATTGACTGCTTTATGGCTAACTTGGTTTTTTCCCCTCTTTCTCTCCCCATTTCAGTGTTTGAAATAAGAATTGCCTCTGCAGAATTCAGGGCTGAGGCTGCAGCTGGCATGTATGGAGATCTCCTCTGCTCCACAGCGGGGTGTATAATTGACAGTAATGGCTGTAAAATCCAGAGCTCAGGGGCTGAGGTTTTTATTTTCCTCCCAAGCCATCCCTCTGGAAAAGAGTTTGATCAATGGCTGAGCATTTCAGTCTGGTATTAATAAATGCAGAATGTTAAAGAGCCACTTTAGGAATAAATAATCTAATTCAGTTTATAATCCTAACTGTTGTTTAAAAAGAAATAAGAGTAATAACGAAAACAAATTACCCTTTATTTAAATATTAATCTTTTATGGTAATTGTGCCTCAATAAATATTTCAGTTGCAAAGAGTGGGTTGTATTGTCAGACACTGAAGGCTGTGCTGTGACTGAATCCAGTGTCCTGTGTTCGTGCCTCATGGAGAAGAACTGCAATGCTTTGAAAGCTTTCTGCTGCTCTGTGACTGTCACTGTGCATTACCAGCAGCCTCCCTGAGTGATGGATGTTTGCTGAACGAGGGCAAGGACATCAGATTGGCACAGACTCCTCGCTGGGGTTACTCCAGTCAGATCAAAATTATATATGGGGGTTTTTTTATTTTTTTTTTTTCATAAAACCAGCAGCATTCACAGCACTGGGGGCTTTGTGTTGTCTAGGAGTGCAAAGCACAGCTAAAATTCACTCTGTTGTAGTTTTAGGGGGAGCTGGTGGAGCTGATGCTCTGAGTTTGTGCTTCTAACCTAATCTAGTTGCAATATGATGCACCACTGAGCTTTCTTCTTTAAACTTGGATCTCTGGTCACACAAAAACCTGCATTATCAGCTACTGCTTTTATTTTTCTTAATTTCTCTTTCCCTCTGAACCTTGTGGAATGCCAGTGCCCTGGTGCAGACCAGAATTACCACCCAGACAGTCCCCAGATTTGATGGGCTTCAAAACAAACTAATGGAGGACTCAATATCTTTATTTTAAAGACTGTCAAGAAGGCAAATGTTGCAGTGGCCTAGTACAGATTTAAATGCAGTGGAGTGGAATAATCTAGCTAGAAAAGAACTCAGCTTCTGAAATCTGACTCTTCTATTATGGACTGCCATGAGCTCTGCAGCTCGTGGAGATCAGGAAGGTGTGATACAGAAAACCTGAGCATTCTTCAGGGTGTTCCACGGATGGATGTGCTGCAAACCAGTCTGGTCCTCTCATGTGAAAGGATGAGGTTCTGCTTTTGTAGGATCTAGATGATCAGGGTTTGTTCCTTTGAAAATCTTAATTTAGCCCTGAACTCTTCCTTTTGGCCTTTGCTGACAAATCTGAGAGCCCTGAATCATATTCAGGATGTCAGGAATGTGCAGTGATGAGTGGGGAAGTGGCTTGCACAGGGTCACTCACCAGGACCGTGACAGAGCCAGACGTCTCCTGTGCTCCCAGCTCAGTGTTTCATGTCAACAGCAATTTTTCATGACTGTGTGGCTGCTCCTGTTGTATTCCTGCTTGAAAATGGACCCAGTGCTGTGGTGTCACTGAATGCAGTCCAGTTCTGATTCTGAATTTCACCTGGAACCTCAGCACTGGTCTAGGTTAGTGGAAGTTTTTCTTTCTGTCACCTGTGATTGTATTCTGTGAGATAGATGAGAAGAACAAAGGATCATCATGTTTCCAACACGGGACTTGGTGAAAGAAGGAGCACACTTTAATTTACTCACCAATACTGATGGAGATGTCACTTTTCTTATACCTGTGGGAGAAATATCTGCTCTGGAGCCACTCCCTCCCTCAATCCTCCTCATTTCTCTTTCTTACACAAATGGCTTCCAAGTCGTTTCTACTTCATCTTTTCTGCACACAACTCATCTGCCCACTTCTCACATTTATGTAAAAACTTTGGCACCAGTCCTTGACTGTTTCATATTTTAGATTATTTTGCTCCTAAGCATTGGAAAAGTCTGCACCAGTAATTCAGATATGATTTTGTTGCTTCTTGTTTTACATCTCCACAAATTCTGCAGAACACGATGTTTCTTTTATGAACAAAGAGTAAGAGTTCTAAATGATTAAACATAGAAATATGAGATAGAGACATATTTTGTAGTGCTTTTCTTTTGGAATTGTCAAAGAAAAGTTTGATTCATTCATGTTATTGCATGTTTTTACCATGAAAAAAGAATCGATTCCTTTACCTTCCTTCAGTTTTGGAGTTACTGCTCTTCACTGTGTGTCCTAGGATGCTGTGATATAGAAAATAACCATATTGCATTTTAAATTTCCATTAGCTGTGCTAACACTCATAGCAGCCCACCAGATACCAAATGTACTCTGTGCTGAGAAGCTTAACAGTGAGAGAAAGCCTCATTTGTTCCTGATAACATTATGGACTTTGCTGCTCTCCTCGTGCAGTCAGGATGTCTGGGAGCAGAAGTTGGGTCATGCTCTTAATTATGTGGGAGACCTGATTCCAGGTTGTATGTCCCTGCAGGGGTCATTTTCATGCAGCACTGAGCAAGGGTCAGGAATAATTCTCTCCACGTGTAATTTGGTGAATTTACCGAGTTGAACTGCAGATTTTGCTGATAAATGAGAGCCCAGCTCAGCAGACTGTTGATACTCATTCCTATTTAGCAGAGTACTTACACATTGCTTAACTGAGGAGATTGAGTCCCAGAAGACTGGCAGAGCTGAGCAGAGGTCAGCTGTGGAACTGGAACTCGAAGAAAATCAGGAAGCCATAAAATGTAAGGAGTGTTTCAGTCAGCAGCCTGGTCCCTCTGCCTTTGCTGCTGAGCAATGAGTGCGCTCGTGGATTCTCAGGGAGTGCTCTGCGTCTGTTCTCACACAGGCGTCACTCACTCGTTCCCTTCTGCTTCCAAAAATTTAATAATTCTTAACCTCTACCCTTCTCTCTAATTTTGTTGAAATTGGTCTAATGTGCTGGAGGGAATGACAGAGACTCAGATGTACTGATTGCATAATCCTTTCTTTATTAAGGAGCTTGGAAAAAAGAAAAACAAAACCCCAACCAGCTTGTTATAGCCATATATGCCACTGCAGAAATGATTTGTTTCTAAGCATTTTATCCTGTCTAATTTTAAACCTTCCCAGAGATTGTGTTTGCCATTTCTTTCTGACACCCTTCCACTGTCCTTTTGCTTTGAATTTGCTCTGTATTTCCTGTTGTTTCTAATTATATTCTCCTGCCTACCTGCTCTAGCAATTTTCTCTCCTTGACGCTTAAATCCTTGAAATATTTGTGGAAAGTTAGCACTTTCTGGTTCTTCTGCCTTTTAAGCCTCACCTACTGATTTTTTTCAGAAAATCACCAACCTACCTTCTGCTCTACTTGACGTTCCTTCAAGTGTTGCACATCCAGGCCCTCTGGAAACGTGGCAGATTATTTCTTCTACCGTTTTTCTAAAAACCCTGTCCATTTCCTGCAGTTGTTGTGGCTGTTGTCTGTACCTTATCCTGCTGTGCAATGACAGCGTAACTAAAGTCAAGCAGCTTGAGCAAAGCAAATGGAAAACCATGCCTGAAAACCAGTTTGTATTCACAGACTGTAGTGATAATTTTGGCAGTGCTGCTTTAATTCCTTGCGTCGTTTGGTTGCTTTTAATACCCACAACAGCTGCCCGTTGGATTTCTCCACACAAATTCCAAGAACAATCCTAGTTAGGAGGTTTGGAGTAAGTTCTCCATCCAAATTTTCCACTTTGCTTGCTTGGAGGAGATATTTTAAGCCACATTTTTGGTGATTTTGTGTCCCAGCTCGTACACCCTCAAGGATTTTCACTGCTGTGAAAGAAGAGCAGCGTTTATATTTGCAAAGGTTCCATGTTAGCCTTGCAAAGAAAGAGCGTTTACATTCAATTAAGTCATTAAAGACTCATAAGTGGACTGTGAAACTCTGGGGCAGTAGTAGTAAGAGTATAAACTAAATAAGAGCGAGTAGTTCAAGCAATCCAATGTTTAGGTGTGTGCTATGAAATGTTACTGGAGTAGAAATTGATCTTCACTTATTGCTTCTCCCCATTATGTGAATGATTTATGAACCTGTTGAAACTATTAATGATTACTAACATTAGTGAATTCATAATTATAACAATTAGGGTGTCTCTTCCCCTGCCTCCAGCTCAATAAAATCAATGTGTCTTTTCCAAGGGCTGGATGTGCATCTTTCCACTGTCAATGGCAAAGATTTCTAAGTTCAGTCCTGGTATTCCCCCAGGTAGGAGCAATACTGTGCTGAAGCATGGGCCCCAGAAGGGGTGGTTGTTTCCCACAGAATCTACTTTTGAGGTCCATGACCTGCAAACTAAGCTGTAAAAGTGGCTTTAAAGCCCAAATTACATCAGCTGGAAGTTTGCCGCATGAGGAAGGTTGTGTGATGCGTTCTGTCCCTCCCCCAAGCTGACAGCACGAGCTCCTCACTCTGGTTAGGTGGTATTTCCTAGCCACAGTGGCACATTTCTTAGCGTTTCATGGAGCATTTCATGCCATTTCTGGTTCTCTCTCTCCTCCACTCTTCTAGTTATTAGTCTGATCATGTTACTATTTTTATTGAAACAGTAATTTCCTTTTGGACATGGCAAATGACTGCAGCCACGTTGTGACAGAGTGTATTGAGATGAGGGAGTGGGAACCCCCCATTCCTCAGCCTGCCTCCTTAGATCAGTGAATATTTAAAGTCCATTTAAGTTTATCTGCAGTAATGGTTTTGTTTGCAGCTGTTTGGCTGGAGGTGATTTGAGGACACAGAAACTTGGAAGGAATGATTCTGGATGAGGGAGCTATTACCAGCCATTACATGTTTCCAGAAGGTCTGCAGTTATGTTTTGCTGTGAGCACTTGCAGGAGGAGGAGCTGCACTTGGCATTATCCCTCGCCATGCCTGGGGTGGGATGGGGTCTGGGTGCTCTGAGCACTGGCTCTTCCGAGACTGCAGCTCCAGCCAGAGTGGCTCCTCTGGCTGCTTCAGCCATTAGAATAATCAGCTTCTGGAAAAGTCTTTCAGGGAATAGGCCTTTAAAATCCCCAAGTGCCTTTAAAATGGAGCTTGGTAAGTTCATGCAGAGGTGATACGGTGTGGTGGCTGCACTGGCAGGGAGCTGCCCTTACAGACAGATCTGTTCCTGCCCAGCCCAGCACAGGATGCAGCTCTGCTCTCTGCCTGTGCTGGTTTGTGTTTCCCTCTGCAGCAGAGGCTCCTGCCTGTCTCAGGGCTCTGTGGGCTCCTGGCTGTCACAGGGGGCTCTGGGCTCCTGCCTGTCTCAGGGGGCTCTGTGGGCTCCTGGCTGTCACAGGGGGCTCTGGGCTCCTGGCTGTCACAGGGGGCTCTGGGCTCCTGGCTGTCACAGGGCTCTCTGGGCTCTGGGCTCCTGCCTGTCTCAGGGCTCTGTGGGCTCCTGGCTGTCTCAGGGCTCTCTGGGCTCCTGGCTGTCACAGGGGGCTCTGGGCTCCTGCCTGTCTCAGGGCTCTGTGGGCTCCTGGCTGTCACAGGGCTCTGTGGACTCCTGGCCGTCACAGGGCTCTGTGGGCTCCTGCCTGTCACAGGGCTCTCTGGGCTCTCAGGGCACCAAGCAGAACAGGTTGCTGCTGATTCCTGCACTGTTCCTGCCCTGGGGGGCTCTGCTGTCTCAGGGCACCTCCCACTGGGGAATTCCCTGCATCGTGACAGCCACAATCACAACCTGCCCTCATTATTATTATTATTATTATTATTATTATTATTATTATTATTATTATTATTTTCACTCCCGAGAGAGTATCCAGGGATTGCCAGGATTTATGTATCCCTCTGTGTCTGACCAGTCCTGAGCTCAGGTGCTCCAGCAGTGGGTGCAGTGGAACCCAAAATGATTGACTGCAACAGTTCATGCCAATAAGAACATGAGTTCTGTGAGCTTTTGAACTCACACAATTCCTAATGTCACAAGTACATCAAAAACTGTGATTTGATTTGACAGGACCTAGGCCTCAGCTGCAGACCTGTACCATCATCCTGTCTGACTGATTTCCTCATGGCTATCAGATTATCCCAAGGTGTATGGAGGGGAAACATCTGCTCCAGTAAAAATGTACCACAGCTGGAGCAGGGCAGGCATCTTACCCTGGTGGTTACAGACAGAAGAATTTACTGAGAAATAATTTACCTTGAGAAAGGTGTTGGACCAGATGGCTTTCGAAGGTCTCTCCTAACCAAGACTGCCCTGTAATTCTGTGATTTAAAATATATTTCAGCCTAAGGCTCTTTCAAAAAGCGGGGTTTGGAGGGAGGCAAATAAACTCTCTTCAGTTTATTTTTCATATTATTGCTTAAAAATAAGAAACAAACAGGATTCAGGAGGCTTCTTCCGTTTTAATATTAAGAAAGCTGGAAGTTGTTTCCTTTTTTAATTCTAGACTTGGCAAACACTGAACAATTGTGCAAAGAAAAGTTTTTTTAACATTTTTATTTTAATTGAAAAGAACTTTGCAGTTTGGCAAGACGTATGAGTTCAGCAGAAATACTTGCTGAATAGTTCACAGCAGAGGAAATTCCTGTAGCTGAGGGTACTAATCTCATATATTGGATGTGCCTTGGCAGGTATCTCCAGATAAGTCACTGATTTTGAAATATATGGAGAGCCTGAGTCTCGTGGAATGTAATGCAGCTTTTATATATAATTGCATTTGTTGAACCAGCGTGGACACTAATAAGCAAGGCATAAAAAAAAGTTTTACAGATCTCACTGTGGAGACGTGGCTGGAACTAAATGCTGGGATATCGGGTCTTCCACTCTGCATTTAATACCACGATTAAATTTAAAAAAAATGAGTAGGGGGTATAATTTCAAAATCATTCTGAATTCCAAAGTTAAATGCCCAAGATGGGCATCAGCCTGAATTCATCACATCTGATCCCACATACATTTATGCACAAGTGTAAATTTGCTGGTCATTTGTAAGAGGGGTTTTTGGGTGGATAAATATTTGTAGGATGAGGAATGAATTTTGCTGCAGGGTTGTGTGCTGAGCACAGTGCTTGGTCTCACGGTTTTGTGTGCTGGGATTACTCAACAGTAAATATTTGCAGCGCTGGCTCTGGAGTTTTTTAGCATGAAAATCCTGGGTCTCGTTCCCTCGGATCAGTGCTCTGTTTGTACAACTCCTGCCATTCAGAAAAAGGCTTCTTTCATTTCCAGGAGACTGTGACAGTGCTAACAGTCTGCCAAATTGTAATGTGAATGAAATATCTAAAGCTTTTTTTAGGAATGCTCAAGAGTGTTATTGATCCAAAGGCTCAGGTCTGGGGGTTATGGTGTGAATTCCCACAGCACTGCCAGTGCTGGGCAAACACCTCACCTCCCCGTGTGCTGAATTGTTACTGGATTGAAGCCTTTGTACCTGGTTTTCCTACCCATAAAATGGAAATTGTGTTATATTCGTGCTGTTTTCTCCCCTTGTTAAGACAGCCATCACCACATTCCGTGGTCATCTCGCACAGCCTGGTCTGAGCCTTGGCTGGGTCTGTAGAACCTTCACCAACTCGTAATGAACTCTTGTGGCTGTGTGCCCGCTTTCCTCTTTTGCAGTTTTATCCCACTTACAAGGGAGTTACCTTACATTTATTGTTATTTTTGTGCTGGGGACAATAAAAAGAGCAGGTAGAGAAAGCTGGACTGGCAGGGTTTTTGCAGGGGTTTGTTAGACTTTATGCTGTCAGTAAAACCATTTCTGTAGCCCTTCAGCTCTGCCTCCTGCACAGGAGCTGGGGCTGTTCTGCTCGTGCCTCGTGCCTGGGCTGCTCCAGAGGTGCCTGGTGTTCGCTGGCTGCTGTGGGGAGCAATTTATTGAATGATTATTAGCCTGGATGGAATAAAGTCAGCGTTGATTTACGATGTGGTAAATGATGCCTGCGTTTACCATGTCAGGAGATGCTCAGAATCCTGGTTCAGAACTGAAATGCTGACCCGGTGGGTAATTATGTTTTAAATTTATATTATATTAAGAGGTTTGCTAATTTTTGCTCACTTTTGAATTGAGTTATTTGGGAAAAGTGCTATCAACAACTGGAAAATCGTATAATGAATAATTTATTTGACAATAGCAAAAAAAAAAGTCAAATAAATAATTCAGCAAATATTTCTCAACCAGCACTACTGATGTCAAGCTCCAGAGAGATGGATCAATTTTTTAAAATAACTTTATTACATGATTAGCAGACTCATTTCTTGGTGATTTTTCTTGCTAGTTGGTTCACTTCATACGATGATTCCCAAAGAAAAATGACTTTTCAACCTACCTATCCTGAATTTTTAATAGTAAGATGACAATGAATAAAATGAAATTTTAATGTAGTGCTGTATGTATCACCTCATCTTGATATATCAGTGGTGAATAATGATCTTTGCTGTAGCACAGTGCTCCAGGTCCTGCAGATACTGAGTTTTAGAATGCCCTGTCTGACCTTGGGACGGTCTGAGTCCCAAGTCTCACTTTCTTGTCTAAAATGTTTTAGTTTTTATTATTTGTGTGGGTTGGGTGATGTGGAGAGGATGATCTGTCAGTGTGCTGACAGCACACCGGGCAGGTATTGCACCGTATTGTTGGGTTTGCTTTCATAAAACTCCAGCTTTTTGGGTAAACTCAGACATGTTATTTTTAACTGCCAGGGAGGGTGGGAATGCTGCTCGCCGTGCCAGCCGGATTCCCACCCACTGGCTGGATCTGGGACAGCAGACCTGGATGTGGTGAGCTCACACTCTGGAGCTCAGCCACCCCTCGGCTGCTGGCGGGCACTAACACGCTGTTATGCTTGTTTAAACTCATGTTTAAAGTCAGTTCTTGCAATGTTTGATTCTTTTACGGTAATTCCTGGTTAAGGAATAAAATAGTCTACGGAAAATCTGCAATTGTTATCCGGTATAACAGCTTTCTGCAAAAAAAGCTGAAGAATATTCATGGATTGCGCTCTAGCTCGGAAACCAGAAGGAAAAGTCAGTCGGATTCATTTAAATAAAAAACGTCTCTTTGCCTATAAGAATACTGTGAGGGCTTTTAGCTTGTGGTACCTGTGAGTGGTGGAAGGATGTGACCCAGAGAAGCTTCCAAAGAGTGCCCACCCGCAGCGGGATCCTTTCCTCAGCCCTGTGTTCCCAGGTTGTCCCGAACATCCCACATTTCCCCGTGGCAGCAGAGGAGCGTGTGCGCTGTGTTCCAGAGCAGACCTGCCCAGGACACCTGAAGGCAGCGTGTTCTGATGGCTGCAGTTACAGAACAGACGCACAGAAACCACCAAAAATGAGCTGGGATGTGCAGGTGACGTTTGCAGCATCGCACCTCTCGCAGGGGGGTTTAAATCACCCCTCCCAGGGGGGTTTTTAATCCCCAGTGCCCCAACTGGGGAAGGTTTTCAGCCAGCCCTGGCGGGCTGGGAGGCGATGAGCACCAAGGAAGAGCCCAGCTGGACCAGCCCCGCAGGACTCAGAGTGCTCTGGCCCCGGGCTGTGCGTTCCTGCCCCGGTGGCAGCGCTGGGGCTCCTTGCAGGGTCCCACACCCTTCGCTTGCGCATCCCGTGCACGAAGCTCCCAGGGTGCTGTCAGACATGCCAAGCAGAAGGAGTTTATTGCATTGCAAGGAGCTGTTTATTCAGCAGAGATGTGATCTCTGCCTCCCTGGCAAATGTGGAGAGGAATGCAAATGTCCCTCCTGCCACAACAGTTTGGCTCGGATGTAAAGGCTTCTTAAAACAAACAAAAAACCCTCACAAACAAAAGTATTCTCTCTCCTGAGACCAGAGTTGTGGGTATTTTTTAAGAATTCAGCAAAGACTAGACAGACGATCTTTTCTTGGGGAAGATAAACTAAAAGATTATCAGGATTCTCTCCTGACTACTTTAAATATAGATGGATATGTATAAATATATTCCTTCTGGTACAGGAGATTTTTCACTCAGTGATTTCTCTTAATATCTTCTAGTTTCCTCCTCCTTTTTTCCCTACCCGAAATCTGTTTAGGTGTGAAGACAGTTTGTTACTGGGCTGCATGTTCCCAGGAGCACTGCAAAAAAATGGATAAAATCCACTTTATTTAAAGATTTCTGGCGTTGCTGGGGATCTGCTCTAGGGGAGCGTAAGTGTAATGCCCATGTGCTGTAGGGGAGCTCGAGGACTGGGGAGAGAAGGGAAGGAGGTACCAAACAGCAAATATTCTGGAGGAAGGGCTGATTCTCCAGTGATCCTTTGATTTCCTTTCCACCTCCTCATTTTTGCTTAGGAAACAAGTACTGTTTAGCGATAATATCAGGAGTAATGGCTTACAATTCCAGAAGAGAGGAACAGAGAAGGTTTGCAAAATCCTTTTAGTGAAATTGTTTGCATTCTGGAGAAAATACCATAGGAAAAGGTGTCTTTTTTCATTTTAAACAGAATCTATGTCAGAAATGAAATGTTTAAAAAATGTAGAGCTTTGCTACAACATGGCAATGCTTTGGGTTGTTATGCATTTATCCTCCATCTGCTGTTGGTCGGTGCTGTTTGCTCCCACGCGGGGAAGGGGTGTTGAACACCCGGTGCCAGCGCTGACCCTGGGCTGGCCCAGGGCAGTGCCAGCAGGGCTCCGAGCCCTCCTGCAGCACCGCTCAGAGCTGCCCGTGGCTCACGTGGCGCTGCGTCTGTGTGACAGCGCAGCGCGTGGCCTTACTTTACCCAAAAAATTACCTTCTTTCTGAAATGCCACCTTGTTCCACTTTGTGGTGCATACATCGTCTCATCCCCTCTTTATATGGGAAAGTAATTTTCAGTTTAATTTTCTCTCCTGCGAAACAGGAGTAATGGTTTTCACAAACTCCTTCAGGCCTCCTGGGGCCAGCTGTGCTGCCCTCACCCTTCTCTCAAGCTGGAAAGTTTTCCCAGTTATCCCTGGACACATTTCTTGCTTTTCTGAGCGCTGCTGTTCCACCTCTTGCCCTGGCCCGTGCAGCATTTCAGGCCAGGCTCCTGTGGCACCCCGCAGGAGATGTGCTGGGCACGTTTGTGGAGGTAGAGAAGAATAAAATTACCTTTTCTCTCCCTCCCGAAGGCTCTTTCATTAACTTTCCTATGATACATCCTATTTTGCATATTAATGGCTTTAGGCTGCTTGTGTCCATTACAGCCTTCTGCAGACAGTGATGAAACTTTATACATTTTATTATGAGAACATTCCAGGGGTCATTTGGGGAGGTTCAGAACGAGTCTCGTGTTGGGAGCATTACGCAGAGATCAAAGCCGATAGCACAGCTGGGCAAGTCAGGAGTGGGATCCTTGATCTGAGCAGCACTGCCAGCATCCAGGAGCTGCTCCTGGATTTACAGGGTCTCTCCTTGAAAGCTGTGGCTTGCAGGGTGTGACATCCCTGGGGAGGAGTGGCTGGTTCTGCCCCTGCAGAAATGTGATGTCACAGCAGAGGCGTCAGCACTTGGCCAAGGGCCTTGGGCACAGCCTCTCTCAGAGGCACTCCCAGGCTGGAAGGGCAGAAGAGAGACTTTTTAATAAAATATTTTGCCTGTGTCAGGGATGTGTCAGAAGCAGCAGGTGCAGGATGGCCCTGTGGGGGTAGGAAATATCCCCTAGAGACAGGACAGAGTTTCCCATTGTTCTTAATTTGTAAGAGCTGCTTGATTTCTTTTAGGAAATCAAAGGCAGATCAAGAAATACAGCACAAAACTGTCTGTGCCGTGCTGGCTGGCAGAAGGAAAGACCTGACTACTCCATTCCAGTGAAGTTTTGGGACTTTTTTTAATCATCCTTGTCTTCAGTTTGGGCTGAGATGTTTTAAAGCTGTGTCTGCGTGGCGCAGAGCTCAGCAGGGCCCTGCTCACGAGGAGAGTTTATTGGCACTGCAATGAACTCCATTGCAGTTTAACTCTCAGCTATAAACAGCAACACCCAGGTGAGGGATTGGACTTTAAATTAGCACCAAGAACCGTTTTACTTCGACCGCTCTTCAACTCGGCCTGAATTGCTGTTGTGAACCTTTACGTTTGTCCATCCTAAACTTCCTAACCACGTAGCCTCCCCTGCTGCACCTCGCGGTGTTGCTGCACCCTGGACAGCAGTAATGGGTTTAGTGTTAGCAGAGACAAGCTGCCAACAAGCTGTTGCTTTGTGGTGACCATGTAGTGGATGTCTGCCTTGAGGAGGATTGGGCACTGCATCATTTCGAGGAGCAGTGCCTGAATACCCAGCAGGAACATCTTGTTGTAACAAGCAGCCTTGACTTTAACAGAAAAGCCACAAGTATTTTTATGTGAATGACTTGTCCACATTTCTCCATTTATGTTTTTTAACTGTATTTTCTGAAAGGTAACTTTTTGCCTTATTTCTGTTTTGAAAAATCTCAGTTGCTGAACGCAGCTTAGGAAGGTGTAGGTTGGGAAACAGATCCACGGGGCTTGCACATGGGAGGGCTGACAGAGTTAGTGATGAGTAAAGTAACTGAATGAAGTTCCTGACCTGGTGCTGGCAGCCTGGGTCTGATCATAGGTCATGCAATACTTTCACATTTTTAAACACATCTTTAGTGGCAGTAATGAGATTCTTACGGATTTTTGTGGTGCTTTGTAATCTTCTCTTTTGGAGGTGTTCAGTATTTTTAAGAGGAACTAGTTCAAATAATTTCTATCAAAATCACATTTGGTAGCTGGTAGCAAGGTGTGGGGTTTTGCTACAAGAAATGCTTCATTAAAATACCTGCTTTGAAGGAGAAACTAAAAGAAATATTTCTGTGCCTTTGGGTTCCTGTAGCTGTGCCAGTGGGAGCTGTAGTTCGTTAATGTGTTCCGCTTCTCCCTCCCCGTCTTTTCCACTGCCTTTCACTCCCTCCTTTGTTTTACTCTGTTCTAATCACTTCTTTTCCCCTAATCTCCAACATACCTGGAAAAGATTAGGAGGTTTGCCTTTTTTTGATAGTGTTTTGGTGGTTCCAAAGCTTGGCACTGCCCCCTGTGCCTCGCTGCTGTTCCAGGGCACATCCTGTGACAGCACCGATCCTGCAGAGCTGGGCACAGGGAGCATCACACACCAAGGCAATAATGCAGAGAGGCATCCTGAACAGAATCCCAGCCCCAAGGTTCATTGTGTGAAGATTCAATTAGCTCTTTAAACACAGGAACTGGGATAGAACACGCTGTACAGACCAGGCGCGCTGCCAGGGATTTATAGGCAATGCACTGCCCGTTCCTGCTCACACAATTAAGGTAACTGGGATTCAATAGTCACAGCTGCATAAAGCAGCTTGTGATCCCACCTAGGTCAGCATGAAATAAGACTGCATTCAGTGCTGGTTTGGAAACGGTGCTCCTTTTTTTCATGACATGAAGAAATGAGAAATTGAACACAATGTGTTCCATTTTGGAAACAGAGAGGCTCACTTTAAATTTCGTCCAGGAGAGAAAGACCACAGTGCATCCACTAAAATACAAACCTTAAAGATGATCAGATCAACCTCTTCAAGAAGTAGCATTGGATAAAGCTCTGGATTTAGTCAGCACAACAGAAATCTCTGAGAATCCAGGGAAGAGTCCCAAACTGGGGCTCTTGTCATAATTGGTCTTCATAAAAGTGTATCCTTAGTTTTAGCTCTTTTTCCACATCAGCTGGGAAACCTGCTGGGGTTTGGGTGCATTTTGGGATTCTTTAATCAGTTGCTGAAATGTTCCCTCTTTTTCTGGTTGTGCTCTCCAGCAGAAATGGCTTGTGACACTTCAGTGCTGTGCCAGTCTTCCTCTCCTTGAGGACTGTCCACAGACAGAAATTCTGCTCTTTCCCTTCCCCTCCACACAAACACTGAAGGTGGTTCAGCATTCAGTGCTTCAGGAGTAGCTGTCATTCTTGGTGTCCCCTGGATTTGTGCACTGCTAAGAAACTCCACATTCCTCTACAGCTTTACAGGAAATCAAGTATTTCTTTGTCTCTCTCGATGCCTGGCCTAAGGAGCTCACCTGGCCAAGGCACACAATGGAATTTTCACTGCACTTCCATGCAGGTAGTGGTTTTATAACAAACTCAGCAGGAATTGCATCAATTCCCTTTCCCATCTTCCCTCTTCACATTTCTGCTGTGTGGTATCCTCTGACACGAACCATGGAACGCAGGGAAGGACAGCTCATAAAGCCAGCGTGGCTTTGGGAAGGTGCCCCCAGTGCTGCCACAGTATCACATCCAGTCAGGCTTTGCTCTTCTCTGGTGTTTCTCACTGAAGGATCCTGGCAGGATTGGCTGATACTAAACAACCCAGTTTTGTAACTCTCTCACAACAAGCTCGATTATCTGTAATTCCTAGTTTAGCAAAGGACAAAAGGAGCTTCACACTGACATTCACAGCAAGGTAGCAGTATAGCTAAAAATTAATTCCAAGTTTTCCAGTCCTCTGCTTCCTGCTGCCCTTGTTCATGGACCCCATCCCGAGCTTTGACCTTTCTTCCATGCCTCTCTTTTTAAAAAACAGAAAATACTTTTGATGCAGTGCTTTCCCGTTTCAAGGAGTGATTCCCTTTAGATTTGTTCATGTGCTGCTTTCATTGCAGGAAATGCAATGTGCTCATTAGAGAGAGAGTCTGGGAGTCAGTTTGGGCTGTGGTTTTAGCCTGTTTTGCCTTTGATCTGGGTGTGTTCCTCCACCCATGAAATGGAGCAGTGCACAGTGATCCATGTCACAAAGTGTTACTAAGCCACTTGAATTGGTGGGAAATGCCCAGAAATCTTAAGACAAGTGCAAATGATTAATTCATTATTGAATCCATCATCCCACCAAATCCTCTCTTTGAAGGGGCCTTAAT
The DNA here is from genome assembly GCA_014706295.1 of Lycocorax pyrrhopterus obiensis. Classification (NCBI taxonomy): domain Eukaryota; kingdom Metazoa; phylum Chordata; class Aves; order Passeriformes; family Paradisaeidae; genus Lycocorax; species Lycocorax pyrrhopterus. Next base: position 12,588,478 of record JACSVZ010000003.1, on the reverse strand, counting down.
CCAAGGTTTTATTGATATAAAAGCAATTATATTCCTGGCTTATCAGTCATGTGAATGGAACATTTCTTTTCCTTTCTGTGCTGCAGTGTGGATGGTCCTGCCTCTGAAATCATGCAGATTGACTTTGAAATTGAAGACCTGACTGACCTTCCTGAGACCCAGCTCATCACCTGGCAGGTGGAATATCCTGGAGACACCACATCCGATCTGGGAATCTCCAAGATCTACGTAAGCCAGAAGGACCTGGTAGGAGTTCTCCCTTTGGCTATGGTAAGGAATTGTTTGGCATTCTGCACGGTTTTAGTTCTGCTTTACAGCTCCAGTGTCTGACAGGTGCAAATGATCAGCTGAAAGGGGAGGGAGGGGCACAAAGAAATACCTTGAGAATCAGACCCTGACTTCTGAGGGCAGAGCACAGCCTCCCATGGGAGGCCCAGTCCTGCTGTTTCACTGATACACTGATTTTCTGGGGGCAGAAACTGAGTTCACAGCATTTCCATTGCTCAGAACTCCCTCTGGATGCAGCAAGAGCTGTACCTGGACACTCAGTTCATTGTGGTACGTGTCTGACATGAATCAAGAGTTCTCTTACATTGGTCTAGACTTCCTGAATGACAGTTTGTCCAGGTTTTGAATTCTGACTCCGTATGCATTTGAGAGTGAGAAGAGAAATAAAAGGAATGGCATGAATTCTGAGTAATTTTTAATTACCTGGGGAGCACAAAATGCAGGGCGTAGCCAACTGTCTGTTCCACAGAAATGCATTCAAACAGGCTGCCCCATGGTCACAGTGAAAACTACAGAGCTTGAAAACTACCTGATCCTTTAGCCTCGTTCTTATCAAAGAAAAACCTGTTAGATACCCAAATTTCAAGTACAAACAGAAATTTGTGCATTTCCTCCTCTGTCCCCTTCACATTTCTTCGTTGCTGGGGATGAAGCATACTTGTGTAAGGTCTGGCTGTGCCTCGTTTCTGTTCTTAGGCAATCTGTTAGAAAATATTGACACATTATTATTTAGTGCTGAAAGAAAAACAAAAATCAATCTCAGAGCATTTAAAATAATGTAACCTGGATGTTTGCCTGGTAATAGCGAGTTAATTATGCCATTACTGAAGACTGAGGGTGTTTTCTGCCCCTCCAGACTCACAGAACTGGCTATTCTTGTAACTTAGATTTATCAGCTTCAGAACTACTCGGGTGTTGTGATTCTTTGTTTTACCCAAACCATGTTTTTCTCTTGTGGTGGCTTATGCCTTCGTTGCCACGGTGTGTCTCACGGCTGTACCTGTGGCCACATCTCACGTGAGAGTTGTGTCACCCTTTGCATGGCTGCTCCCATGGGCTGCTTCCTCCTGCTGAGCAGTGGGAGGTCTCTGCTGGTGCGTTGGTAAGAGGAGAGGCTTTCACAGATTCTCAGAATATTCTGGGTCGGGGGGGACCCACAAGGGGCATCGAGTCCAGCTCGTGTCTCAGCTGGGCCCTGGAGTGCAGCCACACGGGTTCTGGGCTGGTGAGGGTTAAGGCTGTAGAACGATCTGATTTACGTAATCTGAGATGTTGGGGTTTCTATTCTCTCCATACATAATTGAAAAGATAAAAGGTTTCTTCCCCAGTGGTTCCAGTGGTGGCAGAAAACCACAGTTCTGCTTGTGTGTGCCCACGATCTGTGATTGCTTTATTATCGGGTGATATAGTGGCAAAATATAGCTCCTAAGGACAAAAATAGATCCTGCTGGCAGTTGCTACAAATCAGCTCACTCTCTTAATTTCCATTAAAGATGAAGAAAAGCCCATTTTCCAGCAGCACAGAATTGTGTGCTCAAAGGTCACAAGCAGTCTATAAAGTCATCAGGAGATGGCATTTGCAAGGCAACAGGTGTGGGGATAATGGGGAGGAGAGAAGGCAAAGATAAATGGCAGCAGTCCCTGGATCACTGACAGGCTGGGAATAGTTCTAACCTTCTTTGCATTACCTGGAGTGTCAGGGGAGAAACTCCAGGGTATTACAAACCTCCAGATCTTTGTCATGCTTCACTTTGTGCTGAGGAAATGATGATTCAGGTGCAGCCCTTTCAAGACGTCTAACTTTGATTAGTTTGATGCTTCAGTTTTCCCTGTGGTCTTTCCAAAGCCGGCTTGTAATTTGCAAATTTAAAAAAAATTCTCCTCTTCTATTTAGAAAGAAGCACAATGAAAATAATGTGTTGTTATTTCTCTGGTTTTGGAGACGGAGTAATTTGGGTTAGTCTTTTACTGGTCTTCTTAGCAGAAATGTAATTTCATGTATAGAAGCACCAAACAGAAATGCTCTTGAATATATCAATTACAGGTTAATCTTTCCAAAGAACAATTTTAATGCTTTCCCATTAGGCAGAGCTTTGGTTGTTTAAAAGACTCGCACCTGCCACCTCTGCACCACCTTTGCATCCTGTAGTCTTTCCTGCTCGCTGCCATGGATTTGTAAGTTGTAAAGCAGAAGATTGGCCAATTCAGATGTTCCTGATTTCCTGAGTTACAGAATGCTGCAGTGAAAACATTGAAATGTACACATTGGCATCGGGACACAGGGACAGTGCCCACCTGCTGCTGCAGTTATTGGGACACTGCTGTACTCACTTTTCTCCAACGCTTTTTTTTTATTCCTATGGCATACCGGCATTCCATAGTGTATGCCCCTGCAGTAATGGCAACACAGGATTGATAAATTCAACACAGGGTTGATAAATTCATTATTAGAGTAGTGAGTTAACTTTACTTTCTCCTGTAATACAGGAAAAAGTGTATGCAGGATGCTCATTGTCCCTTCAGAAATTTCTTGAAAAGGTTGAAGGTCCATGACCTTCAGTGTTTGATAAATTGTTGTCCACGTACAGCTTTTAGATTTCCAAATCAGCAAGTTAATACTAGAGTATTATATGTACTATATTATGTATGTTAGATGGGATTTGAGACTTAATTAGTGGCCCGTTGGTGAGGTTGCAGTCTGCTTGGCAGAGGCAAGAACTCCAAAGACAACCTTCCATCCCTCCCAGCCGTATTTCAGCAGGCACAGGTGGATGGTGCACAGTGAATTACAGCTTGTTTCAGCTGCTGAGCTCCCATTGTCTCTGGTTTTGGCCCATTATTTATTATCCTCGAGCACTGCAACATCGGCCTCCGAGACACTCCAGTGAGGGGTGAGAGAGATTTAAATCAAAGGTAGAAAAAGCCTCGAGAAGAGACTCCTGATTTGTGAGAGGCTTTAGCAGGGTCAGTGACCAACACCCAGCCCCCCACTTGCAGCACACGGGTTTCGGTGGGGGCACAGAATTGTCCCCCCTGCCCTGGGTGTCCCCAGAGCCCCAGCGAGGGCGGCTGTCCCTGCTGAGCTGTCCTGCACAGAAAAGGTGCTGGGCACAGGGCAGGCTGAGCTGTTTGGAACCTGCTGATGGAGGGGGTTTAAACAAACTTGGGTGAGCTGTTAGGGAGAAGGTTCCCCTTATCCTTCATCTCCTGGAGGTCAGAAATCCCCAGGGAGGGAATGGTGGTGGAGCAAAATAACCTTTTACACCAGTGCAGGCGTTTTTGCAATGTCACCCCAGCTGAGACCATGTGAAACACAAGGGGAACGTATGTTTTATGAGGTCAGGTTCATAAGGCAGCTGTAAAGAGTAAAGGTCTTTATTTGTCGAGTAGAGATCTGGTATAATGCATAGCGTGTAACAAACTCCATGTTTAAGATAGCATGTGGTTTAAAGCTCTGGTTTGGTGTGTCCTAGCAATTATCCAAGCAAGGCTGACCCTAAACCCATTCTCCTCTTGCCAAGGAACATCCTCCTGTCCTCAGACCCATTAGAAACTTTGGCTTGTGAGAAGTCCTATTTCTGGCTGTCATATTAAATAAATTGTATCCAAAACCTCAACACCAATTTAACATTATTCCTTTTAGATAATTCATTGTTCCAACCTGCTCCTGATGTTCTTTTTAAAACTTTAATGAATATGTTGACAGGAAGTAAACTGTTCTACTTGCCATCAGCATAAGAAGCTGTATAAGTAGACCAGATAAATAAACAAAATCAATTGTGGCAGTAAAGAGGCTATTTATTATAAAGGAAACTTTTTTGGTATTAAAATTATTTCTAAAAATTGCAGGGATCAGCTGTCATGGCAGTGGCAGTCACTGATGGATTTCATAAATACCCAGGGTATGAATGCCCTTATAAATACAAGTATGTGAAGCATTTCACTGTTAAATAGTGCTGTTTGTGTTCTGCTAGAGACTGGGTATGCGGCTCGGGCTTAGCTACCAGAGCTCTCAGTGGGCTGCTGGAATGGGTTACTGGGGGCTGTTCCAGCCTCCTCTCCCCATCCACCATCTGAGCTGGCAATCAGGGTGCTTTTGGATGAAGTCAGAGCTTTCCTGAAAGGTGAATCTCCCCCCTTGTGACTGATGTAGAGGAACAAATTGATTGCAGGGGAATCTGCTTTTGGCTGGGACTGGGCTGGGTTCTGCCTGGCAGCTGAGAGGTGCAGGATAACAGCAGCCAGAATCCTCTGTCCTACTCCAATTCAATGAGGGAATATTTCTAAAGACTTCCACTGACAGCTTTATGAAAAAGAAAAAGATGTCTAGAGAGTAGATAAAAGCTTTTACCTTCCTAATTCATAGCTTTTAAATTGCAATTACAGTATCCGGCAAGTTTTCAAATATTTAATTAAAATGTTACCCAGTTCTGAAAAGGAGCCTTTTTAAATCAAAATGATTAGTGAATCACAGATGAAATCTACTCCTAAGAAAGGGAGAAACCCTTGTATCATTGTGCTATTGCCAGCAACCATTTTCTTTTCAGAAATACATCCTCTTGCTTCCTGAAATTAGACAGGTCAAGGACTTACAATTTCACACCATAAAAGAGGCTTGCCATTCTCCCAGTAATACGTCTCAGCACCCACCAGTCCTGATTTTGAGTCACCTTTCTTGAAAATAGACATCCCAGATGATGTCAGAATACCAGATAATGTCTCTTGCCATTGTTGTCCAAGTGTTTATGCCCTGGAAGTGTTTTGTTCTCCATCTCAAAAGATGCATTCCAGGGTTTGGTTCTGTTTCCTGGGGAGTTTTGTTTGGTTGGTCAGGGCTTGTTCTCTACAATGGCAAATGTTTGTCCTGTGACTCAGTGTTATATCCAGATCTTTCTGCTGCACTGTTGTTTCAGACTGAACACCTCTTACCTGATGGCTGAAATTCTGTCAGTCCCCGTGATTAAACTTCTCACTGTGTGTGACTGCATTTCATTCCATTTCTTTTTTCTGAATCCTTGGGTTTATCTTTTGCTTCTATTTAATAGCTCAAACTTCTGTACTGACAATGTCTTCCCAACTGGTATCACTAGCAAATTTTAGTAGTAGTCTGTTCCAGGGTCGTTACTGACAGCAGTTAAAACATAGATTTTCCCTGGGTGATTTCTGGGCAACTGTATCAGTCTAATTCTGGAATATTGCTGTGTCAGCCCAGAGAAACAGATTCTCCCACTGACTCTGGGGCTCCCAGCTCTGCCTGGATCCAGAAACCTGCCTTATGGATTGGTTCTCCATGCTCCGGCAGCTTCCCCTGGAAGGACTTTGTATTCCAGAGCTTGTTAATCAATCTTTGTGCAGTGTGGGAGTCAGATTGGATTCTGTTTCACATCCTGATAACTGCACTCAGCCTGTACAGCTAACAGAAGAAAGTCTTTCATTAACGTGTAAGAATCTGTGGTGCTTCAGGAATTAATTGAATCCCAGGTATCTGAAGCTACGAGACATTCTTCCCATGTGTAGATGTTAATTATTCAGGCTTTTTCAGAGCGTGTGGCATTGGCACCTCTCTGTACCCGGATAGTGGACCAGGCACTGGGTAGTGCCCTGTGGTGTGACAGCTCTGGTGTGCCCACGAGTCTGTTCAAGCAGTGAACATCCTCAGCTGCAGTGGGGCTGATCTTCAGGGTTCATTCCCAAGTGGGATTGTCTGGAAGTACGCCTTGGTTTGGTCTTGAGCTTCCTGGTACTGCTGCTGTTCACCAGACGCCGGCCTCGCTGTGGCAGGCTCCTGTTGTGCCCCTGCTGACACGGTGACAGCTGTGTGACCACCAGCAGTGGCATTTGGGTTTGTGTACAGAGAGGGACATGAGGGAATAATGCAAGCACTTGGCAATCGAGCACGCCCTATCTGCAGAATCCAACAAATGCCATGTTCTTTGGATTTTCCCTTCCAGAATTAATGACGACCCTGGGGTCCTTAACATTTGAAATAACAGGCAATAGCTCTTTCCCTGCACAATTAGACATTTTGTTGACGTGTGGAGCATGCAATGAAAGAGAAACTCTGTTCATTGCAACATCACACACATGTTTGGCTACTTAAATTACCGAGCAGTGAAACCATCAGGCAGATTTCATTGTTTAATCCAATTCCTTTTCTGCCACCGTTACCACAGGCAGATGGAAAGAGATCTTGATGATGATGTTGCTGAAGACAAGAGGTTGGAAATGTCAGGTTTGTCTCTGGAGCTGCAGTTGGGGCTGACTAATGCTGTAATCACCTGGAACAACAGAAAGCAGCAGCCACCCCGGTTCTGTGTGAGAGGGGCAATGAGTAATGAGGGCTGGGGCTGGCTGCAGGCAGAGCTGCTGACAGCCACACAATTTGATGTGGAACATTGAAAATTGGGTTCCCCAGAGGGGCAGGAACAAGCACAAGGATATTTTTCTTACGAATTAAAGCCAAAGATAAATGGCTTTGCGTAAGAGCTGCTGTTCTTTCTTAAGTGTGAGTTACATGTGTTTTCTTTGCTTAGACACCTGCAATTGAACTGGGCTTGAAACAGGCCCGATCCTTCAGCCTGACAATCTTTGTGTTGCTCCGAAGTTACAAAATGTAGAAGGCCCAGGAAAACACGGCAGATCTGAATTTAGAGCAGGTTTCACCAGGACTTGTCCCTCCTTTACGTTAATGGACACAAGATTTAGAAGTCCTGGCCTGTTCTCACACTGCTGTAAAACCACTGGTATTATAAATGTTCTGAGTTTAAAACAGAAATAATTTGGTGGTGAATTGAGTTTTCAGAATGATTGTCTCATAATTATTTGATAATTTGATAATTTTTGTGGAGCCAGTTTCAGCCAGCTGAAAGGGACTCATTTTCAGACAAATGCTCCGAATGATTTTCAAGTCAGGATGTCTTAAGATGTCTCACACTTAGTGCCCAGAATGACCAAGATTCACTACAAATATTGTGCCACCTAATTTGGATTGTTCTTCCAACATCTTTATATCTTTATGTTAATCAGACTCAGTATTAAAGAAATTTCAATGGGGCTTTTTTGTTGTTGTTGAAAAAAAGCCAAACCAGGGATGATGTTTACTTACTTCTATTGAAATACAGTCGGATTGGGTTTATAAAAAGCAGATTACTGCCTTCTGTTCCTCTTTGGTTTCATGTCTGGTTTCACTCACAGGATTTCCTCACACAGCACTGCCATGCAGTGCAGCAGCAGATACTGCAACATACTCTGTAAAGCTGACTGCTGTACTGTTTTCACTGAAATACAGAAGATCACAGAAGGTTTTCCTTTTGGCTGAGATTTGGCACACGGGGATGCAGAATTGGCGTTGATTTAAGAGCATTCCTTCCCACAGATACCCACGGAGATGTCACTGTACCCCCTCCCTCCCGCCGAGTGTTCTGGGGGGCTGCGAGAGCCACAGAGCGGCTGCGGGCAGAGGGAGCTCCAGCTGCTGCTGTGCCCTGCCCAGGCGGGCTCTGGGGCTGTGCCCTGGGCCTTGGGCACCTGCAGAGGTGGGGAGCCACAGCTCGGGGAGCTCTCCGTGTTTGATCATCTCCATGGCAATGTTCTCCCTGTGTGTCTCGGTGGAATTCCCGTGTTCCAACCTGTGCCTCCCGTCCCGTTGCCAAAGAAGGCTGGCGCATCTGCCTTCCTCCGCTGCGCGTGCCGTGAGCAGGCGGCTGTGGCAAGCAGACAGGGCTCCCGCTTCCAGCCCTCCTGGAGGCCGGGCAGCCCCAGCTCCCTTGGCTCTCTCTGTGCCTTGGCTGCTCCAGCCTGGACCAGCTCAGCCCGGTGGCCCTGCCCTGGCCTCGCTCCAGAGCATCGTCACCCTTGGCTTGGGCTGTGGTGTCCCTTGGCTTCCCACCTCTTAACTGACGTGCTTACGAAAAGATTCTTCCCTTTTGGCAAATGAAGGGGATGCTGCCTTAATTGGTTCCTTTCAGACTAGTGATTTGAATAAAACATTGCTGAAAGAGAAGCAGAGTATTTCTCCCTGCTGAAATAGATCATCACCACTGTGGTGCTGCTGGAGCTGAGCAGGCTGGGATCTCTCTTTTCAGCTTCTTGACATTATTTTTAGATGTGTTTCGTAATTTTGAGGTACCATTTGGGGACTGGGGGCTTCCTTTTTTTTTCCTTTCTTTTTTTTTTTTTCTTCTGGGGATTTAAGATTTTGGAATTATTTATTTACGAGCCATGAAAATCTCCCCAAAATGGATTTTAACAAGTGTGTAATTGGATAATTTGACAACTGGTAAGCTGAAGCCCCAGAGATCAGGAATTACACTTCACTACAGAATAGTCATTCTTCATGTAGAATTAATTAGATTTCCTCTAGATTACAAGTAGTAAGAAGAGTAGTCAATTAAGAGAATTATTCTCTTGACTTTTCCATCCTTCTTCCAGCCAGTGGTATTAGGAATTCCTTTTCCTGTGTGAGATGTCCTCAGAGGCAGGGTGCCAGTGAGAGGACGAGGGGCAGAGGATTAAACAGTGACCAGCACTCAGAAGAAATGGCAGGTGTTGTGTGCAGCTTTGACTCACTCACCTTCTGAGGGGCCGATGATCCACGGAGCTGGAGAGCTGCTGGGTCCCAGAGGGCGAGCAGCGCAGCGGGGCCGGGCTCCTGGTGAGAGGAGGGTGGTGTTTTCCACCAGCATTGCTGAGTCAGGCACAGTTATTCCTCCCCAGCCCAGTCCTGGCTGGGTTGGTACAAATGCCATGGAGCTGCTGCAGGGCTGGGCTGAAAACAGCCATAGCAATGATAATTCCTTTTTTGTTGGGCCGTTCCGAACCCACCTCGCTTCCCTGGTTCACTTCATCGCCTGCCCACGCACAAGGAGCGGTGGCACCATCGCAGAAGGGGTTAAAATGTGCAGGCAGAAGCCACTTGAGGCAGAGTGGCTCTGGCAGTGACAGCTTTGGGGCAAAATACTGGCAGTAGCCTAAAGGATCAGTATGGAGCTTAAAGACAGGGCATGGACAGTGTGGACAACAGGGAGGGAGTGTGGGAAGCACCAGCTCTGGCCAGGGCCCCCAGGAGCAGCGCCTGGGCACAGCAGGGTCCCCTCGGTGGGTCTGTGCTGCCTTGGGACGTGGTCGGTGAGTTTGACAATCTGGATTTATGTGCAGCATGTGCCAGAAACTGAAAGCAAATGTACCCGGAGATCTCTGGTCTTGTGCCTCCTCTCTCTCGTCCCTCCCAGCCTGGCTTTGTGTGGGGTAGCAGAGAGCAGGGCTCGGAGGGGGATGATGGTGTTTGGACAGGCAGGGATGAGGCAGAGCAGCCTGCTGGGGTTCACGTGGGTGTTTGAGTCATGCTTGGACCTCCCGAGGCTCCGTCTGCTATCAGCACCTTCCCCTGTGCCTGGGGAGGAATTCAGCCTGTGGACTGCACAGAGATGTATTTTTAGGTGCTACCAAGCATTGTCAGGAGGAGCAGCAGAGGCACAGGGCCTCCAGAGCGTGGTCCTGCTCACCTTGGCAGAAGGGCACTGGAGACCTGCCTGAGGGGAGGTGACATGGACCCAAATCACCCAGAATAAAGATCTCAGAATTTAATGTTTCCTGATTGCAGAGGAAATAGATTTTGTAACAGGACATTTGTTTCACTTTATTGTGACCTTCAAAGAAGGGATGAGGAAAAAGTAAAGCAGGAAATCAGTACAGCTGAGATTTTGGAATACCTAATGTTGTTTTATAATGGCTGATGTCATTTCTAATTGTGAGGAGAATACAAAAAACCCAACAGCATCAAAATGTGGAAAGTGTTCATTTAAAAAAGCTCGACATTTAAAGAGACTAAATTATAGGCATATAAGAAATGTAAATGTGAATTAAAAAAAGTCTGGTTCTTTTTCATACCATTTACTAGTAGTCCTATCATAAAATAACAGAATCACTACCCTGGAGTGGGATTCTGCAAAATTACTCCCCTGGAGATACAGCAGTCACAGTTCAAAGTGACTTTTTTCTGCGATGCTGAACTTCTATTTCCTAAACCCACCAGCTCCAAATAGAGGGAACGTCAATATTTAACCCACTCTATGCCTTGCCTGAAAATTGCTCCTGACAATTTGAAAATAACTTGCCGGACTTTCAAATGTTCCAACTGGCAGAAAATCCCAATAATTGTTAACTTATATAGAAAACTAGTGCAGTTTCATAAAGAAAGGCGATACATTACAGTGATGAGACTTTTCATTGCAATTCATGGTAAAAATTCCAGATTCTGGTTGTAATATTTGTGAGGCAAACCAGCTTTGAATTTAAAAATAATTGTCCCTGTTCCAGTGGAATCAAGGTGTGTTGTTTTCACATGTGTATTTTCTCTTTGATCTTAAAAACGTGTCAGGAAATGGAGTTAAGTTTCCTTGTCAGAAGTGGGTACAGTCTAATATATGTATAGAGCTCTTTGCTGGTAAGGTGATAACAGGAACCACTAAAAAAAGTGAAAAGCTTAGACATGAGGGGGAAAACAAAGCATTTCAACATTTAAAACAGAGAGGAGAAAAGCTGAACATATGTAAAAATATGTAAAAGTATACATCTAATTTTGTCACGAACAGGAGCAGAAAAGAACAGATCTGTACTGCAGCTGGCATCCAGGAAACCAAAGCTCTCCTTCTTTGGGGCCTTGGTTGAGCAGATGCAGTAAAAGCCAGTGTCAAATTTTATAGTTTATGGATGTGGGTTTTACTCTGTGGTCTGTCAAATTATTTATTAATTTCTTATTGTAAAAAACCTCAATTTTTTAGACTTGGCTGTCAGCTTTGTCTCTGTCCCTCAGCTTCTATAGCATGAGTGGAAAGTCTTAAGGAGGAAGAAAAAGTCCAGTTCCAGTTATGTGCATCTTTAATTTCCCTTTCCCATATTAAAGTGGGAAGAATACAAAGAATGAGGAGGTGTGGTGTTGGTATGCAGCCAGACCATGAACGGACTGTTCTGTGAGTTTGAAGATGGGTCCTTTCCTTGCTTCTGTTTTCCTTTCCATCTGTCTGCACACCCTAATTAAATAATACTTGTTCTGAGGAGAGGCTGCGTTGAATCCATAATTGATGTACAGTGTCCACAGCAGCACGGCTCTGATGTCAGCTGCATGTGCTGGGCTGCAATATAAAGCTAAGAATTATAGATGAGCAGGCTCGAGGAGTGGAGATTGGCTGCCTGCTCAGGTTTGCAAGGGGGCTTGAAGAAGCAATTCAGGACACTGCAATTATGAGACCTGCTGAAGAGGATTCTGTGGGGGGGGGAAGCCAAACCCCTCAGTATTTCACAGTAGTTCAGCTTTTTCTCGCTGTCTGACGTGGAAATGTGGTGATGTCCAGCCTGGCAGGTTTTCATGTTTTGCTTTTAAAAAATCCCTGTGCTCAGAGGATGCTGCTGGCCCCGATCCTGGCCCACCACAGCTGCTCTGTGCTCTCTGCTGCTGTCCTTGCTCTGAGAGGAAAACATAACAGGGTCAGTTGGGGGCAGGAATCTCACCTTTTTCATTCCAGGGGGAAGATCTGCCAAGTTAGCCTCTTGTCGTGACATTTTATTTAAAAGTAAGGTATGGAAAGAGAAAGGGTTTCCAGGTGGAAGAAGTGATTCTTCTTCCAGGATAAACTCAGCCCAATGACCTGAGGCAGAGGAAGGCAGTGGTTCTGCAGTGCAGATCAAAGTGCCCATTTCAGGCATCCCAGCAGCTGAGAATGGGGTTCAGTATTAGGGAAAGTGAAGTTTGTTTGTATTTGGGACTGGAAGTCATAAAGAACTGCGTTCATGACTGGAAAAGATTGGGAAATTCCTGCACCAAATATTTTCCTTTCATTTCCATACATCCCAATAATCCAGATTAACAATCCTGGAGGAAGCATCATCAGGGATCTCTTAGGAGATTGAGGAGACAGATTTTACTGCCTTGTCCACGTCTCTAATGGTTTCTCATAGTCCAGAAGAGTACAAAAATTGAGGTAAGAGGAAATGCTTTTCTGCTTCTCCTGATAACATCGCCCAGGGCTGTCAATGAAGAACACGATGTGTGGAGAAACTCGGGAAATTCTCGAGTAAAGGAAGAACTGCAATTGATTTTCTCGCCTTTGCCATTTATCAGGGGCACTGAGGTTCCTCTCTGGAGCTCTGTCACCTTTCGCTGCCCTGCCACGAGCAGAGGCTGAATGAAACAGAAGCCTGCGCTCTCGGAGACCTTGAGAGCTGACCTGATTTCATCACTGGAGTGAATTCCCTCTGGGCATTGCACAGCCTGATAGCTAGGCTGGGTCTGCCTCTGCACTGCCAGCAGCCCCCTCTGGGTGTTTGCTGCACCCAGGGGTGCTGTGTGACCTCACAAACAGCTGGGCAGCTGCCACATCTGGCTAATGATGGGTGAGCTGCCTTGTCCTTGGTGAGCTGGCTGGGAGCCAGTGCCCTCAAGGACCAGATCACCCACTTGGCCATCTCCAGGGCAGAGCAGGTGGTGGTGCTCTGGGCGTGTGTTTGGTTTCTATTTATATCCTTTCCAGATTTATAGAATTTCTTGTTGCTTTCTGGAGTGGCCAACATGGAGGCACTTTAAACTTCAATGACTTTTTAATAAGTTTTGGTTCTCCTTCCTAAAAGAACTTTGTTGAGCAGATCTTAATTGCACGAGTTGTTGCTGCTGCTGCCTGAAAGCAGTTAGCAAACATGAATCTTCTGGGCTTAGAAAAAAAGACGTAGCAAGGAGCCAAGCTATCAGTAAAGCCGCAGCACATTGTGGTTGATGTCTGGGGCTGTTTGTCTGTGTCTGTAGGTGCTCGTAGATTACCCAGGTGAAGCTCCTTGTGCTGCTCCCCCAGGGGAGGAGGCAGCTTGGTCACTAAAAAGCAGGTTGGCTGTACAAGCACAGACAGAGCTCTGCTGTAGAACTGTTCTGGGGTCTGTTTGTTACTTTTCATGCTGCTGAGCAGCGTGTCTGGCTGAAGGGTGTCGTGCAGGTCTCTACATCCTAATCCCAACACTGGACAGTCTTAGAGAAAGTAACAACAAATTTATTCTACAAATATCCAGGGTATTTGTATGTAGTCACAGCAATGCTATGACATTTAAAACCCAAATTACAAGTGGGGATTTAATGGTGTAAAAGAAGCAGTCTTTGAGAAACCACCTGACACTTTGGTTGTCCCAGGTTCTAGACAAGACCAATTACAGAATTTAAAACACGGCAGAGAAAAGCACTGATTTGGAAACACATCTTGGGAACATTAGGTACAGAGTCAGGAGAAGGGACTTGTAATTTCTCCTCTGACACTGGCTTTCTACACGTGCCTGAGGAATTCTGGCACAACAGAGTGATTTCTAAACCCAGCTGACCCTTCTGTACACCGCCCTCCTCACCTGTGTCGGACACCATGGGGGTGGTTCCTCCCTTCTGAAGCAGTACAGGTTTTACTCAAACAACGTTTGTCAAACAGTTTGAATCCCTCCAGTAGAAATTTCACAAAGGCCGAAAATGGGAGAAGACTTTGGTTGCTGTGATAAACTGAACACACTAATTGTCTTAACTTCATACCTGTCTTCCCACTGCCCTCTGCTGGGAAGCTTATCCAGCCTTCCCATGGATGGAATTTGATCACACCTCAGTGTTCGCTCTACACCTGTGGACATCCTCGTGGTAACTTTTATCTGGTTTGCAGCATCCCTGACAGAGGAAAGGATGCCCAGTCATGCCCTTTCAAAAGTCACTACTTGCCCTAGAAAATGTGTCTTTGCAAAATCCCTTTAGTAATGATAATTCATGCACAGAAAGGACGTAGGGTGGTAGCAAGGAAAAGGAAGGGTGGGAACGCAACAGCAGCTGAAGTGTGTTCTGTTAGCAGGGTGACATTTAGAGTTATCTGCCACTGGACTCTTATCTCCTCTCCTTTTTTTTAAATCTTAAATGGATTCAGTCGAGAGTTGCTTCGTGAACAAATAGCTGGCAGAAAGCATTTAACTTATTTCCTGTTTTTAAAAGTCCTAATGCTAAGAAGCATTGAAGAACAATTGCATCAGTGATTAGAGGTACTTACAGTCTGATGCTAAATTTACTTCCTAACTATGGAATAGAGCCCCAGCCTGGGACTGGTCACCCCCTCCCTTCCAAATCCCCACCCGCTGTGGGAGGTCCTGCAGTGAGTTCCCCTTTCCTATCAAGACCAAAAATCACTTCTGAAATCTGTCGCTGTTTTGTTGTTGGATGTTGGTAGAAGCATCTTCCTGTGGTATCTGGGCCTTGGTTAGAACAGGCTCATGGCACCCGAACCCGTGGAAGGTGCTGGGCCCACAGCTTTGGCGTGGGCTGCAGTTTGATGTTTCACTTCAGGCATTTGACAAATAACTTCAAATGTCAACCTACGAAAATCCCCTGTGGAAAACAAGTGTTAGTCCAGCTGCACCTGAAGTGAGCGCTTTGCCTGTGACTGTGTCTCTGAAGGCACTGAAAGAAAACTCTGTTAATGGGCTCTGATTGGTTTTATTTAAAGAAAGACTGATCTCTCCATGGCCAAAGAGCAGCTTTTATTTTGTTGCTTCTTTTTATGTCTGTCTGATTCTCTTTCCACATCCGATCTCTGCCTTTTGGTTGAAACTCGGGAGAGAAAGGCCAAGTGCACCTGTCACACCCTGCTTGCATAAATGGTTCATATTTGTTGGAGAAGTCCTCACCATTGAGCAAATGGAATTATTTATGTCAGAAGAGGAACACAGGAGTATGTGACTACAATTCTTTATGACTGCAGAAATCACTCACAGCTGCCCTCGTGTAAGCTGTTCACAAGGCATTTGACAAAAGGATTGATTTTCAGAATTCACTGGAAAGAAATGAAAATAAGCTCATTAATAAAGGTATCAGTACAAGAGCTGTGAGTCACAGGCCTATTGACTTGTTCTTCCTGGGCAGACTCACAGGCAGATCATCAGCTTGCTTTTGGAACCACTCGAGACAGAATCATTCCCATTTCAGGAGTGTTCATGTGAAGAGATTGATGCCCTACGTCTGCCCTGGATATCAGTGTAGAAGTGCATGAAAAGATCATCAGGTGATCTTCAAAATTATTTTAAAGGATTGAAGTTGGTTATTTTTCTTCATATGGGAGTGTAATTTCTATTGTTTCTTGCTAGAGGCCTTCCATGGGAAAACATGAACTGAGCTTCAAAGGTGTCTGTGTGTTTGCTGTGTTTTATTTACTATTTCTAGGACAAAACCAGTAGGATTTAATATTTTCGTGAATGTCTGCAAAGCACAAAACCTTTAATGCAACCTTGGCTCCTGAAAGATTTGCTCCTGAGTCACATCTAAAGGGGAAAGGGAGAGTGAGGAAAGAAAGGTATTTGTCACCTATTAGTTTAATCCAGGTTTATTTAGAGAGTGCTAGAGAAAAGGGAATAAAAAGAAACTCATCCATCTCTCTATATATGAGTTATATGTTGGTAGCTCTGTCTGTAAGTGCTCAGCAGAGGCAGGGCTGGTGCTGGTGCATTGTTAGTTGAATGCAGACACTCTGTTCACCAGAGCAGGTTTGGTACAGCCTTGGATGAGACTGAGTTTTACTGCTCTTGCCTGCTAAATATCTCAGCTTGTGGATATTATTATCGATTTGTAGACTATTTCTTCTCATTTCCTTAAAAATGTGGATTGCCACGTGTGTTTTCAGCTGTCAAGCAAACCCTACTGCGTATGTAATTCCTGTAACCAGCCTCAGTCACGTTGTCAGGTCTTGCAGGGGATCTGGGATCAGCGTTCTGGGGGTGAGGTTCCTCTGACCATCCCTGTGGGATGTCACTGAAGGGTCACAGTTTGCAAAGGGTTTGATGAGCAGAGCAGTGCAGGGCTCAGCGCAGGCAGTCGGGGCTGTCTGGCACATACTAAAGTGGGTGCACACGCTGAAGGCTCCAGAGGGCATGAACTGTGACCTGAAAGCATCCTGATTGCTTAAATATGGACCTCTCTGCACCTTTATTTTATAAAGCAGGAATGAGCGTGGGCAATGCTTCTCTTGAGCATTGCTGGAGAATAGATTGGAGCAGTCAGAGCATGTGAAATCCATTTCCAGAGCATATCAATAAATACCCAATTCTGTCTCGGTGTTCTCCAGTGCACCAGAGTGAAAGACTGCACCAACCAAGCCCTCCGTTTATGCAGGCAGAATAGGAAATTGCACTCTGCAATGCCTGGCTGAGGGCACAGGTACCTCCTGCACAAATACTGATGAGCCTATGCAAATGCTGGGTGCAAGGAGAAAACCAGCATCCTTTGAAAATTTATCCCTTTAGACCAAATTCTGTCCTTGAATTGCACACTGAATTTCCTCTGTCGTTGGTAGGCTGTGCATGAATACATTGGATAGAAGAATTTCATCCTTAGATTTTCCTTTCTTTTCTGCAGCTTCCTGCAGGTTTTTGTTTTCTCTTGGTTTAACTAATCAAAGCATCCCTGTGTTGCTGTATTAAAAAGAATTTTCTTGAGACCATTTACTGCTTAGTTTAAAATTATTATTCTTGAAAATCAGTTAAATGAGATGTCTTCTGTAATAAAATAAACCAAAACTTTTTACTTTAGTCACTGTGCATTTGGCAGGTCACTGATACAATGGCTTTAGAAACTGTGCTGTGTGTAGCTACAACTGAAGGGAACTTTACAGAACACAGACATGGAGCACAGATCATCTGCCTGAAATCTTTAACGATAAGCAGGAGTTCCATGTGTTAATTTGGGCATCGACCTTTTATCTTTGTTGAGCAGAGGATCTGTAAATTAAATACCAATCAGGAATGAGAAATAGCCTGGTATTTGAGCAAAACCAATCAGCTGGAGCCTGAGTAGACTAAAAGAGATTGATTTTTTTTTTTTTTTTTTTTTTTTTTAAAGCTAACGACTCCCACTATTGTGGCTTGAGGCTACCCCACCTCCAGCAAGGCGTGAGAGCTTGCCAGGCTGGATCAGTGTGGTGGCCATTTCAGTCAGGAACTGCTGCCCTCCCGCTGCCAGTCCCTGTGCCCACCTCGGGCCATCTCTTGCTCTGTAGGGTGGCCAGGTAAGCGGGCTGGCCCCTTCTCTCCTCTGTTAAGGGCATCCTTAGCAGAGGCCTTCCCTGGGACAGATCCGGTTGTGAAGGGGGTGCTGTGCATTAATGTTGGTCTCCCTGGGTGAGATAAACCAACCTGACTCTGCAAAGATGGTAATTTCTCATCACCAGTCTCTAAGGTGCAGCATTTAAACTCAGAAAATTAGAGGACCTTCAATACAAGGAACATTCTGTCATCAGTCCTGGCTCTCATTTTAATGTGAGGAGAGGAAGGAAGATGTTTTCCATCCCACTTTTGGCTAATATTTTAATACTTCTGTTGAATTTCTATCTTTGCCCATCCAGGCTGGCTCATAAAAACAGCCTTTGCTTTGCTTTCTTCTCTTCTGCTCACTGGTAAACTTTTCTTTTAACCTCAGCTCTTACTGCTGCTCTGTGTCTTCCCTTGCTGCAAGTGCCCTCTGCTCTCAGCTTAGGCAGCGATGGAAATTCAGGTGGCACTGCCCAGTCCCTGCCTTTTCCAGTACCTGTTAGTGGGTAACAGGAATTTTTCCTGTAGCCTTGGGCAGGTGGCAGATCTGAAGCCAACTTAGAACCCAAGTATCACTTGGTGCGGGATTTAATGCAGGAGGGAAGTCCCGTTCCATGGCATCTTCCTCCCCATTTAGGAAGATGGTAATTTCCTCCCACTGTCAGTGGTGCCGTGTTGGGTGTTCCACCTGATTTCCGGAAAAGTATCTTGGGCATGGAATTAATATTGATGTGTCCTTCTGCTTTTCAGAGTGTTCGTGCTGGAATAGCTTGTAAGCTATCTGAATTTCTTTGACACAAGCCTGTTTCTGTCAGAGCATTAAGATTGTTTAAGTGTGTCAGTTACGATAAGTCAATCCCAAAAAAAATCCATGCTGTACAGCAAGTATGGAAATATTCATTTATTTCCTGAAGTCAGGTATTCAGGGGATACCAACGCTGTATTGTTGCCATCATTACAAAGCCTCAGCTGGGAATAATCAGAGTATCTCACTCTCCATGACAATTTTTTGGAAAGCAGCTTGTGACAGACTATTTAATGAAGCAGAAAGTGAAGTTTGGTTTGCATTATAGAATACTGAAATGAAATCTCATTCTCAAAAGAAAAAAACCCCTAACTTTCTAGCTCCTCTTCTTCAGATGTCTTCATTTAAATGCAAATAGCAGCTTCATCCACAATGAAATAAAAAAAGCCTCTTTTTTTCCCTGGGAAACAATAATGAGGGTAAATTTAAGTCATTTCATTTTTGTAATAAGATAATCCTTTTCAATGCTTGTGGTAATATTATGATAAAGGTTGATTTTAAAATTATTATTTTTGAATAAGGGAATGTATTTTTGGCTTTTGTAGGAGCAGGAATTCTGACTTCACTGTAACTCTGCCCAGATGCTGCTCCTGGGGTCAGAAAGTTCAAGGGTTCAATCTGGATTCTATTGAGCCCAGTGGGCAGATAATCCATAATATTGTCTGCAACCAAATCTTGTTCCACCTACACTTTATTTGGCTGATGAAAATGATGGCATGGCACTTGTGGGATTTCCTTGTGGTGTTTGTGCACAAGCAGCTTTCAGCAGCCCAGGTCTGGGTGCACTTACCCCATTTAGTGACTTCAGTGACAGGAGAGGGGGGTGACAAGCTGATGATGAGCTCCTGGAACAACTGGTTTGTCACATATTTTCCCTCAGCATCTCGCAGGTCCTGGCCCAGACTGTGCTGAGGATGTCCAGCTGCTGCTGGTGTGGAGCAGGGAGTGTTGGTTTGTGTGCTGCATTTGCCTGACCCTGCAGTTCTGTATCTCGTAGGGTGTGTTCCGTGACCCCCTGATAGGCAGTGATTACAGCCTGATAAACTGCAGTACCTTCCCCTGTTAGCACGAGCTTTTGATGACTTTATCTGCCAGCTCTCCTCGAGACACGCTACTCCAATCTTACTGCATCTTTCCTAACTCTCAGCAGCTTCAAAGTTCTTCTTTAAGAAAATCCCAGACAGAAATGTTCCAGCATCTCGATGGAGCGAGGTGCAGGATGCATAATATGTACTGCAGAAAAGAAGTTAGAGCCTGTAGATAAGAGGAATAAGAATTTTCTGTAATAGCTTAATATCCAGCACTGAAAATCTTGCTGTTCAGCCATGGAAGGTCCAAAGGCAGTGGGGTATCTTGGAATAGAGATAAACAGCAAGGTATTTCCAGCAGTCCAGAGAACAAAATACACTTTTATTAATGTGTCCTGCGTTCCTCAAAACTCAAACTATTAACGCAACTGCTGACAGGTATCAGAGCACTCGTTGGTACAGGTCCTGAAAAAGAACGAGCTCCCTGCTGATTTCCAGTGAGTGCTCAGACCTACCCAGATGCCTTCAGTCATCTCAGGGCATTTTCTGTCCAGGAATAAGCAAGTGCCATTTTTTCAGCCACGCACAGATCTAATGGAAACGAGTGGGAAGATTTTAAAATCGGCAGGGACCATTTTCTGCAGCTGCTGTTTATGGGCATTAGTAGTATTAGTTCTAATAGCACTATCAGCAGTATGTATAGTGTTTTCTTGGTTAAATCAAGTCCTTCGGGATATTTCACGTTCATGTCAGTAATTCCTGGCTGCTTCTTCAGATAGCTGGGTTCTGTCACACATTTTGAAGTCTCTCTCAGCTCAGCAGGAGGGCAATAACATGTAATATGTCCAAGATGGTCATTGCAATATAATATAGATATGTATTACCTGCATTTTGGTTTTCTTTCCATTGCAAATTTTTCCATTGTTAGACTTTAATTTGCGCGTTAAACACATAGTTTCCCTTTATGAAGCCAGAAGGGTTTTCTTTGCAGTGAAAATGGGTGCTTCAATTACCCTCCTACTAATGGATAAAATGTAATTAACATTGTCTTGAGGCTAATTTTCATTTATGCTGCCATTCTGCGTAAGCTGAACATCATTCTCTGGAAAAAGTCAATGTGTCACTTTTATTAGCCCAGTTTGCACTTTAACACCAAGAAAATTAATTCAAGATACATTAACGTACTTAACTTCAAATACAATGAAATGATCTGAGGACAGAAGATAACTCTGACGTGTCCTTAATGAAGTCACGCAGTTTGGTGGGGGGTGCTTGATGAATGGGCTCCTGTTCACGTGTGTGCGCTCTGGAAAGGGGCAGAGTGGAAAAAGCAGTTCCCAGCCAGCTGCTGCTCCGGAGCTTGCCGAGGTTTGCATCCTTCCACACGTGAACGGCCAGAAAACCTTTGTTAGGTGGGCTTCCTTCCCATCAGCTTCTCTTCAGGGGCTAAAGCTGTGCAGTTGTGGTTACGTTTTCAGGCCTGAGGAATACTGACAGTACCTGTTGCATCCCTGTAACACAATTGCAGAATGTTATCAGTACATTTTGGGGCATATTTTAGTGTCTTAGAAGCCTGTAAGGAAAACTTCAGAAATACAGGCAGTGGGTCAGAGCCTTAAGTGATTTTTTTCTGTTCTGCATGTTTTTAAGTGCCTGGCCCATGCTGACGTGAGCTGGGAGGTTTGTGCTTTCGCTGGGATTTTACAGTCAGGTGTTTGTTAGGAATCATTTCTCCGCATTTAGTTTGGATTTTCCTTTGCCCACTTTAATCCTAAAGCTCCTGCTTAGAGTCCTCTCTGGGCCCCTCAGTGCCACCTCTTTTCCCCCCTTTTGTTTGGATAAGACTAATTCCCTGCTCTGGGAAATGCTGGAATGTAAATACAGAGTTCCTATCTCTGAATCACTGTTACAGATTCTTTCTAGCAGTTACTCTGGTTGCTGCTGCCAGTGGTTCACCACAGCCTGAGCCAGCTCTTGGACTTGTTCACCATCGGTGGTGCTACAAGGAGGTCATGAGCCCCTCTTTACCCTCAGTGAACCCACCCCAAGAGCCCTCTCCCACACCCGAGTGGCACAGCAGACCTCTGAAATCGCCATCATTTCCAGAGTGGCTCCTTGATGCCTGCTTTTGTTCTGGTTGCAGAAGTAGCAACCTGACTCTTAAATGTGTCAAGTGTTTTGCTCTTGTTTTTCAGTTCTTACGCATCCCCCATGGACAGGCGTTCAGCACCTGCAAAATTGAAACAATAATAACCGCAGTGATGAAGAGAGACTGTGTTGTGGCTATGGTTTTGCTTTGCTCTCTGTTGGGAGCACCTTTTTATAGCAGTAACCTCTGTGTGTAACACTGTAAAAATGAGTGGGATGTGATGAAGGCGTGCCAGGTGTGCAGAGGGAGATAAATAGTTCTGTATTATGACAGCAGAATGCCCGGGTTCTTCCAGCAAAACGTGCCTTTAAAAGAGACTGGACGTTTCCACAGTGAAAAGCTCAGCAGTTTTACCTCGCAGGAGGCAAGGCAGTGTCCTGAAATCCTGGATGGTCCCCTTCCCCTGATCTGGGTCTGCACAGAGCATCCCCGCTACAGGAGTTACTCTTGCCCCATGGTAAAAAGGCAGTTTGGGGCTTTGCCATGTTTTAGGTACCCAAGAGCAGAGTTTGCAATTCGATTCCGCAGAATGTGGATGACAGCAGTATTCAGAGTTAAATTCCATCACGTCTTTGACTTCAGGAGTAGTTCTCCATCCATCACCTGTCTCTAAGGTGAGAAAACCAGTAACAATCACAAATATATCCTGAATGCAAAAAATAGCTATTACTGGTAAGCTTCTCCTTCTCTATTTATTTTCAAGTCTGTTCCCAGATGCGAGACAGGTACCAAACCCTGTGCTCTGCCAGAACAGTGCCGTGGAGGAGATCACATCTCCCTGGCTGCTTTCACTGTGTGGAAGGAAAGCTTTCTGTAGGTTCAGGAGCAGGGAAACTTCACAGGCACTGCTGTGTCTCCATCTGGTTCCCACTCCATCCTTTCCAAGTGGCACCTGCACATCGTGGGGCCCTTTTGGGAGCTGTGGAGGAGTAACCTACAGACTTGCTGCCATCCCAGTCAGTGAGCCAGAAAGTGTAACTTCTTAATTACATTTTGGCAAAAGGCACAGCAGCCACTAGGTATGTGGCACAGAATGAAGCTTTAACACAGCTGCCTAATTTCAGCACATTTTCAGTGTTTCCAGCTCTTTAGGCTGAGCATGTGTTTTAATGGTTTAGGTCCAAGTGCATCAAATACATGAAGAAAAAGAGCAAAAGCACTAAATCCAGAGATAAGGCACGGTTTGCACCAAAGCAACAGATTTCTTCCTCTTTCCTGGATTTGAATGTTGTTAGAAAAAGAGATATGTTCCAAAAGAAATCCAATTGCTCTGGCATTAAATATATATATATATATGTATGTGTGTGTTGGTAACAAGGCTGTGAAAGGCCTGG
This sequence comes from Lycocorax pyrrhopterus obiensis, assembly GCA_014706295.1. Taxonomy (NCBI): domain Eukaryota; kingdom Metazoa; phylum Chordata; class Aves; order Passeriformes; family Paradisaeidae; genus Lycocorax; species Lycocorax pyrrhopterus. The sequence continues at coordinate 12,565,795 of JACSVZ010000003.1, read as the reverse complement.
CTGACAAAGGGAACATGAAAAGACACTTTTTGTCTGTAATTCCCAGCCTGGTCCTGTGTACAGATTATGTTAAGAAGCCGTTTCAAAGGCACATTTTCCTGCCCGGGATCTGATCTCGGCAGGAATGCTCAGCCCACCTGCCCGTTATTGTGCTCATTAAATCCCTGTGCCCAATCTCAGCTTATTTCAGGGTCTGGCAGCATTTCCATTTCATACCCATCTCATGTGACGCGTTGGCCTCTCCCTTTGTGCTGCACAGAGGTTATCAGTATGCTGTGGACACTATTGTATTTTACAATATATTTAAGAAGCAACAGGATTTTAAATTTGCGGGAACAGTTTTGTCTGAGGTGGTGGGATTAGCATTTCAAATACATTTTTTGTGCCAACCTCTTGGGTAAACCCTAATTATTTAAAAGGAAAAAGCTTTCAGAAATAGATGGCATTGCTAATTGAAACAGTCACAAATGAAAAAATAATGTAAATGCTGTAAGTTAACCCAAACAATTTGTCTGTCTATAGGGAGCATTACAGCAATCAGAGGTAGATTAACTATGGGGAGGAGCAGAGGGAAACAGGGAGTCTGTAGCAGCATTCACTGACTAGGAGCCAAAGCTCATTTGTTGCAAAAGCTGTATAGCCTCAGTCTTTCTGTTATCTGATGGTGTAAATTATTAGTGTACATTATGGGTATCTTGCATCATTTCACAATGGTGTTCCTAGAAAATTGCATTTTATTTTCCTATTAGGAAAAAAAAAGCCAGGAGATAATAAGAATCAAAAGAAATGTATTACCTTTGGACACCAAAATTCCACCTAGTACTTTCAAGAAGATTAATTATTTTGAAGCAGTCCTTCAAACTGAAGTTTAAAATTTTTTTTGCAGTAAGCATGCAGGGTCACAGTGGTTTTAGACAGCTCATTTAATCTGCAGCTTGAACACAAAACATAATTCGTGCATTACCTGGCAGCCAGAGCCAGGAGGGATCCATCTCAGTACAGCCTGAAGGGTGCTGCCACGGGAGCTGGGAGGCTTTTCCCTCTACCTGTGATCCCATTAGTAAGGGTTTTCTCTCGAGTCAAGGGAAGATGTGCCCAGGACTGACAGGGGAAATCATATAATGCTTCTGCATCCCAGGAGCGCTCGGGGTTCCACTGCTCGTGGTTTATGGCAGCACTGCAAACAAACGGGGCAGGACGAGCCCTGCGTTGGCTCTCAGCCAGAGGGACCTGGTGGATTCAGCACCTCCCAGCAGCTGCATCCCTGGGATTGCCCGGGAAGGGCATTTCATCCCCTCAGCATCACCTCCCAGCAGCTGCATCCCTGGGATTGCCCGGGAAGGGCAGTTCCCCCCCAGCAGGGAATTCAGCCACCCCAGCTCCTGCTGCTCTCAGTGCACAAAGCAGAGGGGTGATGAGATCTTGTATCCAAAGGCCAAGCTCCCATTTATGAATTTCTTTCCCACTATATGGACAGCTTCTGTTCAGAACCTCTTTACCCGCTTCTTAACCCTTGCTTCTGCCCTGGTGCTGTGAGTGCGCTGTTTCAAGCACGAGCCAAAGGCCACAGGAATGAAAGCAGAGCCAGGAGCTTTCTTACCAGATTCCCTCGAATTCAAAACACCTTTCTGCTGAGCAGCAAGCCAGCACTGACATCTCTGTATTTCAAAACTGAAGGTGTATTCTTCACAGTGCTGGGGCTATTAAGAATTGTTCAGAGATAAGAGAAAAAAGTGTTCTGGGCTGCACTATTGAATTCTATCCATCCATCCTAATACAGTTTCAGAGCAAATCCCTCCATGTCATGTAAGCAGAGCATTAAAGGAAACAGCACTCAAGATGATGCTGTAAAATGTGCTTTAATACCACAATCATTTATTATGCTCATGTTGTATCTTTCATAATAATAATAAATTTGAAAGCAAGTGTTTATGCAACATAAACCTAGCTTAAGGCTGACTTCAGAGTTTAGAAAGCTCCAAAAGCTGTTCAAAATCTCTCACAGGCTCTTAAAAAACTTAAATTCTCAGTGTAGGATTTTTTCAGTGAAAGCTCTTCCTTGTCCTCCTGGTGGACAGTCTTTCCCTGAGGTGGATGAGGGAGGGATATTTTTGTCTTGAAGCTCTGCTCTTTGATCTGTCTGAAAGCCTTAGGTTCCACCCAAAACTCCCAGAGTACCCACAGCCTTCAGTGCAATGTCTCAGACCCTCTGAGAGTTTTTCTGGCTTGGCTTTCCCAGGCTGTGTCTGCTGAAGGCTTTAATTGTGCTCTGTGTGCTCAGCAGTGCCTGCATTGCCACCAGATGGACACTCCCAGGGCCTCAGATGGTGGGAGCCTCTTATAATCCAGATCACATTTGGCCAGAAGGAGAAAAATATACCAGGAGCCTCTTGGTATCACGGCAGGGATGTGTCTTTCTCATTTTGGTTTCCCTTTTTTCATGCGAGCTGGAGCCTTTTGTGTTTCTCTGCTTCCACAGCTTCAAACAGTGCGGTGCTCGCTGTCCACAGCCATCCTCTGTCCCCCTCGACACTGACGTGTCTCTGCTGTTTGATTTTGAGGGCAGACTCTGGGAGAGCAGCTGGATGTGCAGAGACACTGCAGTGGGCAAGAGAGAAGCTGAGATGCTGGTGTAAATTTGGCTTTCTGGGATGGGATTCAAGCTCCTGTTGAATTTAAAGAGCTTCCCCTCTGGAGATCCGGGGAAGGAGACCTTATTGTCCCTTGCCATCACTAGAAGGAGAGCCAAGTCCTCTGCCCAGCTGTGCAGTGTCCTGGCAGTGGTCAGTGAATGTCCCCTGGGCTGACCTGTGTGTGATGGAGGTCTGTGGGTGCTGTGTTAGAGGACATGGATGTAGTTTTTGGTGTAGGACATTCTGTAGGGTGGCAGCAGCTCTCCGTCGTTACAGTGACCCTCACACACGTTCCTCTGCCAGTTCAGGACATAACTGAAAGCAAAGTTTATCCCAGGATACGTCACAGTTGGAGAGTGTGGAAAAATTCTGTGTCCAGCCAGTCCATTTTTTGTCGTCATAATACTCTGCTCGTTATTCTGGCAAGGCAGCCTGCCTGGGAGCACCTGACTGGTGGGATCCTCCCTGAAAATGTCCTCAGAGATCAGGACTGCGATCTGTAGAACGCAGCTCCTTTCTTTGGGTTAGAAAGGAGCTGTGTACATTCAAAAATTCATGTGCTGCTTCCAACTCCCACTTGCCTTGCTGGTGCTTCAGCAGGATTGCTCTGATGTTGGGGAGAAGCGAGGACTGAGAAATTTCCCGTGTCACACACTGGAGCCCTGATGCTGGAAGTACCTGTCACCACAAAGCTGTATTGACACTTAGCAAACCCCCTGCCTCTCCCAGATCAAGTCTTATTCAGCTGACTGGCAATGGATTATATTTTGTATAATGAGGCATGATCTAGCCCAAGTATTTAGCATAATGGAAGAACAATAAATCATTCTGGAGCTGTCAGCATAAGATTTGGATGCTTCACATTACATAAATAAACAGTGCCTCATTACACCCAGGAGTTTGTGTGAAATCAGGAGGCAGGAATTGTATTCTTTTGTTTCCAATGGGCAATAATTATTTTAAACCATTGGAGTGAATAGGTTGTAATTCATTTGTACCTCCCTTTTGTCTGCTGTTGAAGAAGACTTGAGAAATTGCCGTGCTTGTAAGCAGTGCTGTGTGTCTGGCACTGATAAATGTATCAAACTCGAGCATGACTTTATCTAGGAAACAGATTTTGATAGCTTGCTAGGATTTAGGTCATTGGATAATTCAGTGCAAACTGCAAATCTTAATGCTATTGACAGAAGACAGAGCACAAATAGGCAGCACTTTCTATAAATCCCAGACCTGTAAGTAGCTCTCCTTTCACAGATTTATAGTAAATGTCCTTGAAAGCTATTCAGGAAAATGAACACACCGGCTCTGGATTGACAGGTTGGCTTTTCAGATTCATGGCACTCACGTTTGCCCCGCAAGATGTGTTGTGAAAGATCTGCGTTATAATGGAACGTGGATCTGCACAGAATGCAAACTTCTTACGATACAGAAACTTTCCAGGATGCAGATCTGACACCCTCCAGTGCACAAGGAGAACTCCTCTGAAATTACTGGGGTCACATGGCTGCCAGGCTGATTTATCTGGGACTGGAGTAAGTTCCTCCTACTCAGCTTTTTGAATGTTAAAATTCTAAACCGAGAGACTGAGATACACTCAGTCACCCAGGAGCGTGGTTTGTGTGGAGGAAAGAAAGAAGACAAAGAAATTTATAGCATCAAAAGGAAGGGTAACATTAGGTGAAAAGTTTCATGCTTTTCTGATACATTATTTGGGTTTGTTTAGCTTTGATTAAAATAAACCCCAAAACAACAACAAACTATCCTTCAAGCACAGAATAAGCCAGGTGTGTCCATTTTCTGAATAATGACTTTTTGGGCCTTCCTTTCTTTCAGAGGCTGGTCTTCTCCATACTGGGAATAAATCTGAAATGACATGTCTGATTTCAAAGTTTCTTTTATTTTTCAAAAATTCACGTCTAGCCTAGCATGAAACACTCTGTGACAACAGTGAAGTAACATATGTCACACCTAAAAGAGAGTGGAGACTGCGTGACAGATGCTGGCTGGGCTCAGACTGATCTAAATCCTGGTTTCTGACTGCTTTAGCTGACACTCCTTTAATTCAGCTGTAGAGCACAGAGGGGGAAAAGCCTTTGCCAACCTCAGCACCTTCTCCAGCAGCTGTAAAAATTCCCAACACAGATGTCGTGTGTTTTGTCACTAAAACAATCCCTTGGGCTTCAGTGTCATTTTAATGAAAATCAAGGACATGAATACCATTGTTTGTCTCCTTCAAGACCCGTGGGTTTGTAAATGAAGCTGTACTCATCAGTCTCTTACCTCAGCAGAGGAAGAAGGTTGGACACTGAATTAAAACACCCTTAGTGTGCATTAGCACAGCGCTGCTCTCTGAAGTGCTCACATAACTTTTAGCAGTAACTTCGTGTTCAGGCCCGGCAGTTGCACATCTGTAACTGCTGGAATTGCTGTAATATTTTGACAGATGGAGAAATCTGGGGGTGTAAGTATTGGTATTAATCATTTTGTCAGATTTAAAATCGATTAATGCCTGTTTTCTGCTTATTCTGTGATAGTGGAAGTTTCTTGATTTGAGATGCGTGTTTCAGAACTGCTCATTTCCCAGGAAAAATCAGAATAAGATTAGTAGGCGTGCAGTGTGTACATTATCTGTAATGGCTGTGCTCCCTGTGATCAAAGGCAGAACTTTTCAATATGCAATTGCACAGTATCATGATCAAGAGCTGGCAAGAATAATCTCATCAGATCTGTGTAGGCAGGGTGATAACAAGTTGTTTATAGAAATTAATAGTGCGATCTTAAATTTTTACGATTTTCCCATGACTGTGCTTGATCTTTTCTTCTTCAAATGCTGTCATTTCATTTTCTGAGATTCTTTAGTTCTTCATCGCTTACTTAGAGTCTGAAGGCAGAGTTCAGGTGTCACCTCTTGGTCAGGTGTAACTATGGTAACGAGGCAAGAATCAAGGTTTGTGGTCTTCCAATGCACATTTTGCCTGGGGTTAATAATGACCCCAATATTGGCAGCACTTAATATCCCCAAGCAATTACAGAAGGAATGGAAAGAAAATGAATGAGGATATTGATATTGATAATTCTGGACATTAGAGACCAGCTGGGAAGGAAATTAAGTTCTGTGATACATGGGGAAAGCAGAAGTTCAAGCTCCACTCTCTGCTTTTCTGAAGATCAGAGATGGACAGGACATGGCCTGGCCCCTTTTCCCTGCAAGGATCCTACTTCAGCCTCCTTAGAGCCTTCAGCTGGGAGCTGCTGTGGAGATGGACGTGCTGGGCTGGTGGTGAGCACATGAGAGAACATCTCAGTTCTCTGGAGTCTTTTCCAATTTTTAATTCAAAGGTTTAGTGCATCTGTGGCCATCCCAGTCAGGAATCTCCGTCCCATCCTGGCTGATGGCTCAGCACTCGCCAGACCCAAAGCTGAGCCATTTCAGAAAACGGACCCAATAAATGTTCTTCACTCTCTGCTGGCTCAGCAGGACCGAAGGGTCCCAGGGGAGCTGAGGGGCAGCAGAGGGGAGGGCTGTGGCAGCCAGGGGTGGTTCCTCGGGGAAGCTCTGCAGCGTTCCTCTTCCACAACCCTGACAGGAGGTCTGATGCTGTTACAGCTCCTGCAGGAGAAGGGCTCCCCTGCCGTCCCTCCTTGGCTCACATTTCTCCTTCTCCCAGCAGAGATTTCATATCCACATCTTCTTGTCCAAGTCACAGACCATGGGGATTTAATCCCCTCCATCCTCCAGGCTGCCTGATGGGCTCTTCCTGTCACAGGCGGGGATGGGGCATGGGCTGAGTGCCCCGAGTGACCCCTGTGCCCTGAGTGACCCCTGTGCCCCGAGTGCCCCGTGTGCCCCCTGTGCCCCCTGTGCCCTGTGTGCCCCCTGTGCCCCGTGTGACCCCTGTGCCTCGTGTGACCCCCGTGCCCCGTGTGCCCCGTGTGCCCCGTGTGCCCCCTGTGCCCCCTGTGCCCTGTGTGCCCCCTGTGCCCCGAGTGACCCCTGTGCCCTGTGTGCCCCCTGTGCCCCGAGTGACCCCTGTGCCTCGTGTGACCCCTGTGCCCCGTGTGCCCCGTGGCTGCTCTGAGCGCAGCCGTCCCCTCTGCACGCTGCAGCACGGGGAGGGGGATGTTCTGTGGGACTCGCTCCTCCTGAAGGAAGCAAAGGTCAGCCCCAGCATCAATCCCAGCCAGCGTGCAGAGGTGTCCATTTCCAGTGTCAGCATCCCCCCTATTGGAGCAGCACTGCCTGAGAGGACCTGAAACGTGCTGCCCCTGGGGCTGACACAGAGTTCTGCCGGGATCTTACCAGTGTTGGGAGACTCTAAATGTTTTTCCCGTTATTTAGTTAGAAATTGATTGTATCAGTTTGTTGCAGATGAGCTTGTGCCACTCTTTGTATTTGCTATGGTCAGGGGGTGGCTGAGCAAGCCCCCTTTGGCCTGAGGCTGTGGTGTATTTACCTGCAGTCTTCAGCAGCCATAAATACCTGTTCCTGCCTGAAGTCTCTGCACACCACCCACGTGTGGCCTGGTGATGAATATGGATTAAACTGTGTTTTAAGTATTACTTCTGTGATTGCAATTTCGGGTCCTCCTCGTGAAATGGTCTGTCTGTTTTGTTTGTGTTATCAATGGGAATGCTTTGAAAATTGCTTTGGTGCTAAGGAGAGCAGGAGGAAAACATTGCTTCACAGTGAGCATTTTGAAAGAGTGTTTATACCCAGAGCATCAAATTAATTTCCCCAAAGAACAGGTTGAGCTGATCAAAACCAAAAATGATCATTGGTTTTGCACATCTTTGAATACAAATAATTTAATTTCAAAAAGTCTGTTAAATGCAGCAGCTCATGGTCATTTCCATATTTCCTCAAGCACAACATAGTTCTTTTCTTAGACCCCATTTAGTTGGTTTTAACCTTGGAATAAGTTGTAGCATCCTTTTCTCTGGGATGCAGGCAGGTGCCACGCAGTGGCTGGGCAGAATCAGGGCACAGCTTGAGCCCTGATGTTCCTGATCTCAGTTCCTTGAGGTGCCAGCCAGGGGAGGTGGAGCAGCAGCACATCGTTCCTGTGTTTGCATTTTTTATGTTTCTCTGCAAAGCTTTTGATTCTCAGTTGAACTCCCCTGAGAATCCTAATGGAAAATAGTTGAAAGCTTTAAAATATCTAGAAATTCTGCCAGATCTTTGCAGGTTCTCAGAAATCCGTTAGCATTTGTTAGAATTGGCAATCAGCAGCACTCACATACTTAGTTTTTCATACATATATATATTATTTTTAATACGTGCCTCACCACAGCAGTGAGTGAATTGCATTACAGTTGCCTAATACCCCGCAGGCTGGAGGATTATGATCCTTTTGCTGAACACAGAGCAGCTTAGTCAGAGTTCAGAACTGTTCTTCAGCCCTTTCGGGGCGTTTGTGGCTGCAGCAGGAGTCTGTGTCTAGGTCAGCTCTCCTTCCTGTGTGAGTCCTTGGGTTCCACCCTTGGTAATTGCTGCCCTGGTCCTTAAACTTGTTCTGAACCTCAACTCTACGGGGGCAGGGGTCATAAACAGCAAAATAGACTGAAAAATGCCAGGACGTGACATGGATTACAAAAGTCTGAATTTGTCCTCCCTAAAATCAAAGTTATTTAATGCAAGAAGGGCGAAAAGCCCTTCAGTATCAGCCTGCTCCTCTGAAGGGCTTAACAATTAGGATGGAAAAGCTCCCAAATGAAGCAGAGCTGGTGTAACAAACACAAGAGATGAGGTTGCAGCTGGGTGATTTGCTCTGCACAGTTGCATTTAGCTAGCAGGTCAAACAGGAGAACGTCCAATATTCTAAGAATAACCTTTGTGAAAATGTTAGGTAGTGGAAAATAAACCTTTTAATTTGATTATGGGGAGCTTTACCAGTCATTTCCATTAAGCCATGCACTGCTAGGAGGTTATGTCTCTTTTTGAGTCGAAGCGGGTATGTGGAGCTGCCAAAACCTTGGAAGACTGTCACAAAGCTCTCTCCCTGGGTAAATGTGAATCTCATTACAAGGGAGTTAAAGGAGAAATCCTGACATTTTCAAAGCAAGGACCAGATTCTGATGTGAATGGTTCAGGTGTGACACCCAAATTCATACCCAGCCTCTGAATTACAAGGAGCCTGATCACTGGAGCTGCTCAGCAGGCAATTCCCAGGCAGCTCACTTCTGTTGAATTTTAATGGAGTAAATGCACTTAATTACATCTGTAAAGCAGAATTTAGGTGAGTAAAGGCACACAAGTTTGAAAATATTGTGCTTTGACTTTTTTGGCAACCTGGGACAGTGGAAGGTGTCCCTGTCCGTGGCAGGGGGTGGAATGAGAGGAGCTTTGAGGTCCCTTCCAACCCAAACCAGTCTGGGATTCTGTGACAGGGCTGAGATGAGGGGAGGAGAGAGCAGGGCTGTGAAGAGAAGGGGGTTACTTGGCAGACAGCAGGGCTCAGGATAGCAGAAACAATATTTTTGTAGATAATTATGTAGAATAAATAAGCCTTGTATGGAATCTGTTCACACAGTTGTGGAAAAGCAGATTTTAATTTCTGAGCATACAGTTTAATGTGAGCAGAATCTCTAAACAGAGAGTTGACACTGTTAACAAAGGTAATATTAGATTTGAATGAGAAACTTTGTATGGTTAATTAAAAATCAAAGGCACAGTTACAACAGAAGTAATTATCCAGGAGTATTAAATCAGTTGCAAGTCCAAGCCCATAAAAGAATTAATCAGGAATAATTTAATATTTGATATTGAGGGCTTATATTTTCCACTAATGCCAAAATCCATTCCATTAACCAGTACAATTCTTCAAGTCTATCTGCAGACTGAGTCCCTGAACACAGGACAGTAGAGGAACAATTCAATGGGAAGAAGCTTTAATTCTTCTTTTATAGTGCAGTTCCAGTAACTAGAGTGGGCTTTCTGCTGAGAGAACCCCTCTGGCTGAGGCCAAGGATTGTTCTGATCCATTTCTCTGCCAGTGGCTGAGAGCAGGTGCCAGAGGAGTGATGTGAGAGCAAAGGAAGCTGCTCTCCAGCTGTGCAGCTCAGCGTGTTTGTGATCTAGAGGTGTGATCCAGTTCTTTCTTCCATTAGTTAATTTGATTTCTCTTTAAATTGCAGTGGAGGTCAATCCATAGAAACACTCCTGTTTTCTGTAGCCATGAATTTCCTGATGCAGCTACATTAAATGGGAGAGCATAGTCTTCTCTTTGTTTTGAGCCCTGCCATCTGATAATTTTCCGTTTTCACTTGTGGTGGAAGACTGTGAATCTCTGGTCTTGGTTCTGTTTCACCAGACCACTGATCCTCTTGTGAATTCCTATTGCAGCCTCTCTCACTCGTCTTTTTTTCTTGCATCACCTTTCGGTCCCTGTGGGGCCTTTCTCAGCTGTCCTGGACATGCACAGGAAACAATTGAAGCAGATTAGAAAAGGAAATCAAAAGGGATGATTTTGTGATGAGGGAGTTGAAATGCTGGGGGCATTGGGGGAAAGTCCTGGAGTAGAAAGCAGAAAGACATAAAAAAAGCTCTGAATGATGGGGACATTGTGCTCACCATCTAACTCCTCCTAAGTTACCAGCTCTGCTCAAAGGAGGTCTTGCTGAAGTCAGAGCAAGCCACCACAGTAACTGATTCTGGAAAAGAGGCTTTTGTTGAGCAGAGCTGTCCTCTGCCAAGGTAGGTCAGGAGCTTTGTACGGATTCTGGCTGCAGGGCCTCGAGCTCGCAGTAAATTCTGAACAAACAAGGAAACGTGACCAAATAAAAGCAGAAGTCAGATGATGTCGGTCCAATGTGTCTGGCAGTATCTTGAAGCATTTGTTATTGCCATTTAAAGGTTTTTGTCTTCCTTTTTAACCCAATAAATAAGCTTGTCACACAGCAGTCCCGAGCCCCCTGCAGCCATTTATCAGCTGGGCTCCTGCCAGAGCTGATGTCTGGGGAGGGCTGTGAGCAGGGTGATAAATGGGCACACCAGCTCTGAGGCAGTTATTTATCAGATCAAGTGCTTTATCAACTATCAATAAAAGGCTCCTTACCTTCCCCTTCCTTCTGAACTGTAAACTTACCCCTGAATAACTTACCTGGAAAAAACTCATTCCTCAAGCAGATATTTAGTAACTTTCAGAATTTTCAAAAAATAAAACAAACCAAAAGACCTTGAGGTACTTCCAGTTGGATTTGTTTCAGCTCGTGGGCTCTCACATGGCAGGGAGGCAGGTGAGCTCTCGGCCATCAGGTTTGCTCTCGTTAAAGCAGTGACAAGTTTGCAGTTGAAGGCAGCAGATCCAGAATGAGCCCCAGCCCTTGCTGGGTGTCTGACCTTGGGAACAGCCTCCCGTGTGCTCATCCAGCACCACAAATTATTTATTTATCTGTCAGGGCGAGTGGTGCAGCCTGGAACTGTTCAGGTTCACAACTTCAACAACCTTTATAGAGTGAACAGTTCTGAATACGGGGCTTTATTCATAGGGGGTTTTTTCCCCTCATATTTAACATGAGAAGAAGCTGGAGGAAGCAAATGAAACTGTTACCCTTGCGCTGACATCAGAAGAATTATTGGGTGCAGATCTCTGTATGCACCAGATTAGGAAAAGGCTTCAGATGTCCTGGGTACAAAATACGTAATTTGATGTCAAGTCCAGATTTATTTCCTTGAGGACATCAGGCTGATACCAACACAAGTTCTCTACCAATCGTTCCTGAAGGATTAGGCATTAAACAACAGTCACAATACGGTCTTAAAAGCATTGAGTCTGAAGCAAGCATGTTCCCCAGGATATTATTACAGGATTCTTCATGTCTTTTTTCTAATGGCTTTTTGGATTCCCTGCTTTCAGCCTGCCACAACCGGCTTTACAAGTGTCCAACCACTCTTTTCTCTGGTATTAATTTTTTTCTTTTCCTGTTGTGAAGCATTTGTGATCATTCTTCTGTCTGTCTAACTGCTTCTTAGTTTTATTGCTTTTCTGCGGTGCTGTTAGGGATTTTATTTCCCAATTGGTATTACTTTTTAACTACTCATGTAAATCTGTATCAGTTCAGATTCATGCAGAAAAAACAATTTGTCACAAATCTGTAAAGGCTAAATGATCAAAGCAGAGCTTGCGGGCTCACTACTTTATTTCTCAGCCTACTTCCAGACCTAAAAATATCTTATCTTCATTCAGGTTCTGATACTGCCCTTTACCATAGCCTTTATCTGTGGCAGGGGAGTCAAATGTCCAGGTCACTTCCTTGGCACATCTGCCAAATCAGCAAAGTCACACCCATTTACATCTCAGCAGTCCTGGCACTTGTTGCCACTGGCTAATCACAGAGGAAAAGTTCTAAGTAAGTAGTGCCACTGAAGTCCAGGCACAAAAATACCTCTATGGGCACGGAGTTTGTAACTAGGGAGATTGATAGAAATAAAACTTTGGTTGGTGTGCTCTATTAAACAAAATAAAAGTCATCATTTTCTTCCCAGGACCACATGCAAAGAGCTGGAGTTTGTGGCTCCTCAGCTGCGGGGATGGCAGTGTTACAGCCAAAGAACATGGGCATAAATGGCCCTCGCCTACTTTTGTGCCTAAACCAGGATGTGAATCCCCTCTCAGCACGAGGGGTGATGAGTTCAGCCACAGTGGCAGGAGGGTGCAGCCTCTGCAGGCAGGGACCAGCGTCCTTGTCCACTCACTGCCGTGGATTTTTTCTAAGGACGTGCTGTGACCCAAATTCTGCCCTGGCCATCGTGGTGTCCTCACGAAGGTCACGGTCACATGTCTCAGAGCAGACTTTGGCCCCATTTGCCATATGGGAGCTGGAACATCACATTTTTTCTGCATGTCCCCTTTGTTTATTTTTGTGTTTCTGTTTAAAGCTCAGATGAAGAGCTAATTACGAAGCCAGCAGAGCCCACTGGCTGCAGGCTGCCCCGCTGCTCTGCCCTTAGTCTGCTCATGAATGAATTGTTGGGTTGGAGGCAGCTTTCCAGGGCCCCTGTGATGGTCCCAATTTAGCTCAGGCTGCTTATTGCCTGACATTCCTAAATATGAACGTGCTACGCAAACCGCCAGGCCAGTCTGGAGGGGAGTTTTGGAACAGGCAGTTTAGTCACTTCTCCTCTGCACAGTGACCTCGGGAACAGAGAGTTCTCTTTTCCTTATAAACCTTTTTCTTCTCTTTAGAAAAGTGAAAAACTAGTTTGGTCCTTGCTCTGTGGCTCTGCCACAGGAGTTTACACTGATTGCCACTTCTGGGCAGATTTCATCCCTGCAAATGTGCTGTCTTCTCATTGTCACTGCATCATTTTCTCCTTGCCTTGCCGCCACATGTGGTACATCATCGATGTTGCTGTCAGGATTTTCCACGTGCAGCAGGGAAATGGGATGGCAGAGCTCCAGGGATGGCTGCTGGCTTTGCCAGGGGAGGCTTGGGCAGCTCATAACCTCACTGCTTCTCAGCTTTCCCCTCTGGAAAACTGCAAGAGCAACAGCAGAACTTCTAAAATGACGGCAAAATCAAGTCAGAATTGATAAATGTGTTGATAAATCGATTTCATGATCTTAGAGGTCTCTTTTAACCTCTATGGTTCTTTGTGCACCTTGATTTGCCTGCTTTATTAATGGGTCTTGCCAAACCTCCCAGAGTTAAACCAAAGCTGTGGGAGATGGGAGGAGAGGAACAAGCGTGGCTGTTGGAGATTTGCAGCATTGGCAGATGGGGAAAGGCTTCCCCGGCTGTGTCCGTAGGATTCCCTTTGGACCACGGAGCAGAGGGGTTAGCACAGGGTGGAAGATGGGAAGGATTCGTGTGCAGCTGGGAATACAGCCGGGGAATGACAGCACCAAGCTGCGAAAGAAACGGGATTTTAAAAGAACATATTAAACAAGGCTAGTGATTTGTTTGGGGATTTTTAATGCTTCCCTCCATGAAAGCAGAGCTGTTCCAGTCAGTCTGACCCCCGTCACGCTGGCTCTGCTACACATCCCACCAAATATTTACTCTGCTAAACTGCATTGCCGGAGTCTCGTTGGCATCTTTTCTTTGAAGTGATACCCCAAAGCTTTCATTTTGTTGCTGGAAATCCCTACATCATCTCCCATAGTCCGCCCCTCGCAGAGCTCCAGAACCCCCTGCAGGCACCAAACCTCTGCATTCGGCTTCTCAGCCACAGGCCCGAGAATCAGAAGAGCCTTCCCGCTGGCACAGCAATGCTGCCCCGAGACACTGACCCCGTGTGTGAAATTCTGATTGGCTTTAGCTAATTCCGCATGACACGTCCCTGCCAGCCTCCCAGCCTCAGCAATTGAGTGGCAGCAGACAGCGTTTGCCTGTACCTTAGGCCAGGTTCCCAGCTCTGCTCCTCTGGAAGGTCTCCTGTGAGGATCAGACGTGCCTTTCCCTCCTGTGGTGGTGTCTGACAGCACTGCTTAGGGAGAGCCAAGAAGAAATCCTCCCCAAATATGTTTGTTTGTTTGTTTGCTTTTAAGAGCAAACCTTGTTGATTATCAGCTAAAGCAGCCTGTCTAGAGACCAAAATCAAGTATGCGCACACAGCTTCATGGAGTTACAGTTTGGGGCCTGTGAATTAATTAGCAATTTCTCTGAAGAACCACAGCCTGCCAACTCTCAGGCTTCCTGGGTCTGACTTTGATAAGCAGTGAAGGTACATGACAGCTCCCTGGGATGGTGGTAGCCTACTTAGCACTGCAAACCACCCCGACACCAAAGGACGGCTCCCCAGAAGGATGCTAACACAACTCCTGAATGTTACACATCAAAGGGACTTTGTCATCTTAAACCTGAGACAAATTAAATTTACATTGCCTCTACAGCTAGGAAGAACGTGCGCTCCCACGGGAGGGTTTGCCTCCCCAGCTGTCAGGGTGTGCAGCAGACCCAGTACAGCCTGGTGGCTTTGCTGGTAACGTCACAGCCTGTCCCAGTGCTCAGCAGCTCATTGCCCTCTCCAGACAGTTTGCCTCTGTGCTGTTTGCTCCCACAAATACAGAAACCACAGGTTTAAAATTACACATTTCTGCTGTGTGCGGTCGCTGTCGGAGACCTTAAACCCTTGGGTGCCTTTATCCCCGCAGCAGAGCTGTAAATAACAACGGGCCCCGAGAAAGGAGGCAGCAGCCTCACCGTGACTTTGTTCTTGCATTTGTTGTGTTTGCCATGTTCTACCTGCAAGGAAGCTGTTCCCTATTGTTAGCTGCTGCAGCAGCCTGGCCTCGGCTCCCAGCTGTGGGCTGGACACTGCACGAACACAAAACAAAGCAAAGATCCCTGTTTTGAGCCATTCCAGCTGAGCCACGTGAGACAGACAAAGGTGTGGAAAAGGGACACAACGGGCAAATGTGTTTTTCTCTCCCTGGGAGTCAGATGATTTATTTCCTGGCTTTGCTCATCACTCAGAGGTGTGGAGTTGCATCCTGCAATCACAGGCAGCTGGGATTGCCTGTCTTTGCAACGCAGCCCTGTGGAACAAGGGAATTACCAGCCTGGGCAGCAGCCTGGCTCTGCTGGGGCAGGTACAGCAGCACCTGCATTTGGCTGCTGAGGTGCATTTCTTTCCTTCTTGAGCTTTGTACTGGACATCACAGGCTGTGTGATGAGAAACTTCTCACTGCTGGTCGTCTTCTAACGACGCCACTTCTCCTTTGTACCACCTGCCTCTCGTTTTGCTCCTTCTCTCCCTATTTGCTACGCACAGCACTGTCTTACGTGTTTAGCTTTTCTTCCCCACCCCCTCCTCCAGCCTGAACGATAGATTCTGTCTATATCGAGATGAAAGTTCGTTAGTGAGAACATAAAATAGCTTAAAGGCTTTGCAAAAGTTAAGTCTGAGATTAAATATAATTAGGTATTTTTCCTGAATGCTTTGTGTGTGACAGTAGGAGGGGCAGAGAGTCTCTCTGATTATCCCATGTTGCTTTTTCCCTGCAGCACAATCCAGCCATTGGCTGTTCTCTGTTTTTTAACTGGAAAATTGGGATTGCTGGGCTTTGTATGTATTTGGGGTTTTGTTTCGCCGCTCGTCCTTGCCACATCTGCTCCCTGCATTGATTCTGCCCCAGTGAGGAGGAGTGAGAGCGTGGCTGGAGGTGTCACCCCCCATCACATGGAGTCTAAATTATTCAAGGAGTCACAGGCTGAAGGAGAAAGGATGAAAAATATATTCAAGCATTGATTCTGCCACCCACTCCTTTCTAAACAACGGTTGTGCAATCACATTTTACCTTTAAAAAAATCCATTTTCCCCTCTCTATCTGCTGTGTGGAAGAGTAGGAGTCAGCAGGTAGATCTGTCCAGAGAAACGAGCATTTGGGTTTCTGTGGATGCTTCTTTTTAACCCTGTGTCAGCACATCTTACTGTGCAGCTCTCCTGCCTTACCGAGCAAAAAAGGAAACTGATTAAGTAGCAAGTGCTTGAATTAAATGTGATTAATTCACTTATATCCCCCCTCCTCTCTCCCATTCCCAGAGACTTCAGATTTCATTCTGCATGATGAAAGGTGCCCACATTAAACCAAACATTTAACCTTGAAGTTCATGTCAGTCTTTTCACATTTTCGCATTCAGGTTTCACCATCGTTTCTCATACTTGCAGTATTTCAGCTTGTACTTTCAACTCTTCTGTTTATATTAAAGGTCTCACAAATTAATGTGGGTTATTTCTGGCCACTGTTCCTTTATTCTTTTGGACACTGAAGAATTTCAGCTAATTTTTCAATATTTTTTTCCAGTGCATCCTAAAGAATCTGAAAACAACAGGGGAAATAAAGAAATCAGAATTATATTTTATATATTTCAAGCTGTTTGCAAGCTCAGAGCTGGCAACAATGTACTACAGGCGAGGAAATCTGCTTTGGAGCAATTTAGGTTTCTCTGCACCACCTTGTATCTAGCCCCACCAGCTGCTTCTAAAACTTGTACTTCAGCTGCCATAATCTTATCATTAAAGGTGGATTTAGGTTTTAAGAACCGATGAACAAACCCTTTTTCCTTGCAGCCACAAGGCTGGGAGATGACTCTGCATTTCAGGTGCAAGCTCAGCTTTACTCCAGCGCTCAGCACTAATCCCAAATAATCGAGGGGTGCTGCAGGGACCCGCAGCAGCTCCTGTAGGGATAGGCAGCTCTGGGCTTCATTGTTCGGCTGCTGCTTCCTGGCTTTTCAAATCCCTTCTCTGTCGCTGGTTTTGTTTCCTACCCTTGCAGTGGTAACGGGGAAAAAAGCTGAGTTTGACCACATCCATGAGAACGTCAAGCATTTATACTTTATTGGTTTAGAAGCTTACTAAATTTAAACAGAAGCATTAACATGGCCTTAGGCTCTCTTGACAGTTATAAACTCTTCCTTGGGGGGATTTCTGTAATGCTTTCTAATCAGCTTAAGGAGTTAATTAAACAGCTGTCACTTAGCTTCTTAATTCTGAGACTTGATGCTAAATAAGATTTGAAATTAGTTATGCATGACTGAAGCATGGATCCTCTGATATGGGCAAGATGGCTGCTAGCTGAAGAGGAGGAAAATCTAGGTCTTTTTTTAGTTAAATACTGAAAAGATTCAAGGTGGTACCCTGGATTAATGCACTACATGATTAATAGAAAATATGTAAAAAAGAAAAAAATAGAGAACGTTAAGGAATGTCGAATGGGAGGGATTTTCAGGCAGCTATTCATTCTCATTTGTGGCGTGCTCTGGACTTGAGGAGATTTCAGGGATCAGTTTATTCTCTTCCCGATTGCAGTCTGTACATAACCCAAAAGCCAAAATACCTGTGGAAACCAGAGAGGGACATGCTTGATTTCTGAAATTAGATCTTTAGCCTGCAAAGATACATTCCACTGCTAGAATGAAGAATGTCACTGGAGATCTGCTGTGCTCCTAGAACATGAATCACAGTGTCGTGGGGACTTGCCAATCCTTTTTTCCCTGTGTTTTGGTGTAGGACAAGCACTTCTCCTCCTGAAGGGTGTGAGTGTGGTGTGTGGAATGATGCACTTCACGTGCAAGAGAAAAGCAATAATATTTTACTGATGATTAAGGCAGTGAGTTAACAAAGTCCAGTGGTAAATGTGGTCTGATGGGATTCAGTGGCAAGGTGCTCTTGAGTATTTACAGACAGGGTCACACAGAGCTGTCAGGGAGAGCCTCCCTCGGAGTCAAGAGGTTCAGGAAGGACCTCCCCAAGTACTGAACTGAGAGTGGAGTTCAGGTGCAGCTGGATCAAAGCTAAGCATGAGCTAGCCATGCATTTATTTCTTTTAAACGTATAAATATATATATACACACAAGCATTAGGAAATATTGTGTATACACAGAAAACTGGGGACAGAAACAGAAATTCAGAAAGATTTATAAAGGTATTGTTAAAGTCCTTTTTTTTCACCCTAGGAAACAGAAGGCAAAAGATGTCTGAAGGGAAATTAAATTTCAGGGAAGCTACCTTTTAAAATTGAAAAAACTAATAGGTATTCACTTCTGCATTTCAACTTAAATAGATGCTTACTGTGTACATCTTCTGAATATGTTTCTGCTGGAGGGCTTAATATGCTCAGTTATTTAATATGAATCTCTTCAGTAAGCAAAGAACCCTCACTCCAGCATCTTCTTTAAAGTATTACTATTTATTTACCGTGGTAGCAATTTCAGAGTAAAGATTACCTGGTCTTCCATTTCTAATACAAGAAGAGACATGTTTTTCTCTGATTATTATTTCATTTTATTATTGGAGGGGCTCAGCGTAAGTGAATTATAGAGATACGCTGTGTTAATAGTTAGAGAAAGTTCAGCATCTTTTTAATAGCTGCTGAGGGAATCAACTTTTAACAGTGAGACTGTTTGGCTGTAGCTTTGCAAAAGCATAACTATTCCCACCCTGAAGTGCCCTGACACCTTATCTCCTGTAATCTATGTTAGTTATAGATAAAGAACATAATATTTCTTCAGGAGATTCCTTTTTCACTCGAGCAGCAAAAAGCAACAGTTTTAAATTAGTAACTGTTTAGATTTATAGCTTTTACATGCTGAGGCTCTGCGCTGTAAATCTCAGTGTAGCCAAATAAGTATCATGTTCGTTTCCTCAAAATGAAGTAATTTTCATATGCTTTCACCAGGGGAACATTCAGCCCTTCCTGGCCATTAAACAAATGCCTGAAGGAGCATTTCACGGTGCCCCTGCTGTGTAAGTTGGTGTAAATGGTTGTTACTGCTCTCTGTTCAGGGGTGAGATGCAAACCAGGTGCCCAAAGAAATCATCCTCTGCGTCCTTCCACGTGGAGGTACCGAAATTTCTGCCAGCAGAATATCCAGCTCAGTGACTGCAGGGCAGGCCAGCCCAGTGCCAGCCCAGTGCCAGCCCAGTTCCAGTCCAGTGCCAGCCCAGTGTCAGCCCAGTGCCAGCCCAGTGCCGGCCCAGTGCCAGCCCAGTTCCAGCCCAGTTCCAGCCCAGTGCCGGCCCAGTGTCGGCCCAGTGCCAGCCCAGTGCCAGTCCGGTTCCAGCCCAGTGCCAGTCCGGTTCCAGCCCAGTGCCAGCCCAGTGCCGGCCCAGTGCCAGCCCGGTGTCAGCCCGGTTCCAGCTCGCTCTGCTCTCCTCCTGCTCCAGAGACCCACTGCGTGGCTTTGCTTTCCTGACACTGAACAAGCAGCTGTTGATTGAAAGTCAGAGAACCACCTCAGCCATTTGTATGAACTCCAGGCATTCCTTCTTGCCCCTCACCTCCCCCTTCACCTCCCTCATTTCTTTGGGAGAGGCGGGGGACAAAGATTGTTTTGGAGATTTTCGTGGTGGTCTGAGAAGCAGCAATAGCATCACGTGCTGCTCATTGCAGGGGTACAGACCACGCGCAGTTCTGAGAACTCTGTGTTTCTGAACACGGCTCTGGGGCGTGGATCCAGACAAAGCTACAAAACTTTGAGTCTGGGATCTTTGATTTCAGGTAGAGACAAAATGTATTCGCTTCCTTCCCTCAGAGTCAGGGAGGAACGTGCTCATCCCGTGCTTGTGAGTGCTGTCTTGGGAGCTGCTGTGATTATTTACAGCCGGGTTAAGCACAGAGCTGCCAGGCTGCCGCCTCCCGCGGGGGCTCTGGGGCAGGACTGGGGCCGTGCCGCTGAGCTGTGCAGCCAGGAGGGCTCTGGACCCGCAGCAGTTCCCGGTGGATCGGATGTGCCATGGCCCAGGAGAGCAGGGCCGTGATGGGACAGCCGGGGCACCGCAGCCCGGCTGCACAGGCGTTCCGTACAGGGGCAGGGAACAGCTGGATCGGGATGCACCCTGTGCTCGGAACAGCCAGAGCCAGCACTGGAAAACTCAGAGGCTCAAAAGAAATTCGTGGAGCTTTTGGGAATCATTCTCAGTTACTGGTTCTTACCAGGGGAAATTACATTTGCCTTTGGTAAGCAGACCTCATTAATCACCCTGTTTCAAAGGCTTGGTTATTAAACTTCCCTTTGCTTTATTAAATAATTGCAAGGGTCGTGCTGTAATGGATCCACGGGAGGGAGCGAGCGGTTCCTGCTTGGGGGAGCAGCTCTTTTCAGCTTGGAACGAGGTGTGAGCAGCTTGGTAGGTGGTGTGGCCTCGAGTAGTCCCAGTGAAAGGAGATTCATGCCCAAGTGTTTTTGAAACCACTAACACCAGGACTAACACCTGGATTCTGTAATTACAGTGGATGCTTAACAGTGTTTGTTCTGTCAAGCTGCCCCCATTTGCAGCTCTGTGGAGCCTACAGGAGAGCAGCAAGTTTCTGAGTAACCTGCATACAGTAGCCTTGGTGCAAGGTCCAGATGGGGAAAAAAATCAAAGAACCTGAGAACTTAATTGCAAATCTGAGAACTCAGTTGCTTGAGCAATATGTTCTGCACTGAGAACAAATGTGTGCTTAAGACAGACCTGACTGTACAGGCAGATATTCTCACCTTTGTATGAATTATAATTTCAAAATATCTGAAGGGCTTTTGTGCTGAGGGAGCAAGAGGATTTTCTTCTCAAGTTCTCTTTTTGTGAAATCCTCTTTCTCCCTTCTCTAAAGATCATGGTGAGGATGGGGCAACCTTAGCAAAGCAGCTATCAAGTGACCAGGAGGGGTTTTTTTCTTTCTTTAAATGTTGCTTTGAGTCTGAATAAAGTGTGTCTGTTTCTTTAAGTAAGAGGAAAAGGTCTTTTTGATCTGACTGCTTTAGAGGAGAGAACTCTCAGCTTCTCCCCTTTAGCCCAAGAGGCAGTAGGAGCAGCCATCATCTTCTGGTAACTTGGTTCCAATCTCCCACTTTGTTGTCTTCCACGAGTAAAATCAGGTCAGTCTCAGAGCTCATAGTGGGAGCTATTTAGATAATGAGAATTTAGCACTTGGGGGGCTTGGGAAGCCTTTATTGCACAAGAGCCGGCTGAAATCAAGAGCCTCTTGTTCTACAGGATGGTCCAAGCTTCACAGGCACAGCTCCGAAAGGCTCAGAGACCTTTCCAGAAATGAGCAGGATCTTGCAATTAGGGGTGGAAGGACTCGGGCAGCAATTTGTGCTCTGAGTGTCTTGGCAGAGATCAGCGGTTCTGTGGTGCCAGACAGAGGTGACACCCAGGTGACAAAGAGCCCTGTTTAGTCTGATGCTCTTCAGATAATCAGAACTCAGCACTTTTAACTAAGAAGTGATGAATCAAACGGGAGGAATGTGTTGTGCAATAATCCTCATCACAACAGTGACGTGCCGCAGGCACCGCTCACCACAGGGCTCATTTTGTTTAGAGCCCAGGCGCTCTCAGCGTCCCTCCTCTTTCCGGGAGAGGCTGGGTTTGCACAAGCCTCTTTAAAAGGTAAAGAAAGAGTTGTGGGGAAGTGCTTGCCCAGCAAGAGCCAGGATAAATCTTAGAAAACTGAGGAGGGTCTGATTCCACACAGTCATTTACACAGGACCTGAATGTTAAACTAATTCCAGCAGAGAGGGAGCGCCGTGACCTGTCAGGAGAGGCAGTGTCGCTGTTCACAGCCTCTGAGGTGCTGACTCTGCCAAGATTGCATCCCCAAGAGCAGCTTAAATGCTGCCCCTCGAGCTGTGTCCGTGTGCGTGGCCAGCCCGAGCGTCCCGGCAAAGGTGCACTCCCGGGCACAGAATGTCAGTATTTGTAGGAAACTTCCAGAAAACAGATTTGTGGGTGAGCCAGCAAGACTTGAGACATTTCTGTGTGATAATCAAGATACTTAGTGTGCTGCTCAGGCTGGAGATTTCGCCGCTGCCACAGCCAGGTGCATTTGTTTCTGTGGTGCAGGGTCACTCCTGGGTGCTGGGCTGCTCTAGCACTCGGTGAGCATTCATGAAATAGCAATTAGGGCATGACAGATCTCAACAGCCCTGAATCAGAACTGGGAGTTTGGTTCCAGGATTGCAGGGAGGAAATCTGCCTTTCCTGCCGGCTGCACTTGGAACAGTTCTTGCCATAGGCATTAGGAATTACAGTAAAACTCAATCTAGGTGGTACTAATGCATTTATAGCAAAATACAGATATTAAAGGGCCCTTTTTCTTCTTCTCTCTTAGGAAGCAGAGATCCTGAACACAGCTATTCTCACTGGGAAAACAGTGGCTGTCCCTGTCAAAGTGGTTTCTGTGGAAGATGATGGGACTGTGACTGATCTCGTGGAATCTGTGGAATGCCGATCATCAGATGAAGACGTCATTAAGGTAGGATCAGGCTGCTCGGTCACACCAAGGCAGAGGCCCTGCAGAACAGTGCTGCTCTCTAATGGAATGAGTTCTTTCATTTTCCCAGCTGCTCTGCTGCTGCAGCACCAAGATTTATTATTGCTGTTACTGCTGTGCAGCTCGGTTCAGTGAAGCAACAAACCAAACACAAAATCACAGTTTTCCATGCTGCTCGTCAAACACTCGGGATTGTCTGACACTTCCCACTTTCCAAGTGTTTTCAGAGTTGCCTCTCCCTTTGCCTTTCCAGTTCCATGGGCTGTGTGGCTTCAGGAATGTTGGCAGCTGTACTGCTGCTCTCAGTCGTGGCTCAGGGTGTGCTTTGCTGGCCAGGGTGAGGTGAGAGCTCGCAGCAGTGCCTTTAAGTTCCTTTTTCTTACTGAAATTGGAGGGTCAGACTGGAGCCTCAAGAAAATCGGTGCCCCTTGAAGGCTTTCAGCAAGTACCAATATTCTTGTAAGAAATCCTGCATATTCCTCTCTGCTTGATGAATGATTAAGTGGAAGGAGCTGCTCAGCGGTGGTGGTGGTGGCAGATAAGGCACAGAGGATTCCAGCACGGTGGCACACAGTTGCCTTGTCTGCAGCAGCTTTTATCTTTTCACAAATTCCTCTGTGGCTGTCACTGGAGAAGAGGAAACAAGAGACGTGGCTACAAATAAAAGTTCAAATTGAATTTTTTTTTTCAGATACCCAGCATGTCACAAACTGATTACAAACCCTCCAGGCCACCCTCCCGGCTGCTGGGAATCGCTGTTATCCCATTAACTCGTGTGAACTGCTCCTTATTGAGGACTTGGCCTCTGGGAGGTTTGCCCTGCCCGGAGCTGCCTGGATCGCTGAGGGTTCTGCCTCGCACCTCGGCTCCTTCGGGTGTGGGCTGCAGCAGCTGAGGGCTCCAGAGCCTCCCTGAGCCCCAGCACCTCCCAGCCACCCTTCCTGGTGGGCATTTTTGCCGCTGTAGGCACCAATGAGTAGGTTCTTGTTACTGTCACATGGGAAACTGTTGGAAGTTTGAGACATACCCAAGTTTGGTGGCTTCATGGCACAGAGCCAGTGACAACTCGGGGCAGAGTAAGTGAAGGCTAGAGCTGGGCAGAGGTGTGAATGGTCTTTCTTGAGCTATCTCTAAAGATCTTTTCTGACAAAAAAAATACTATTTTTATGTTCATTGGACTTGTTTTAAATAATTTCTTTGTGGTAATTTCTTATACATGAGATGAACCGCAGCAATTTCAAAGTTTAGTACTTTTTATGCTTCCCTTCTAGAATCTACTCCGTGTTCCTGTTTATCTGATTAGCCACCATGTTGGTATCTTCTGATTAAATGTGTCTTTCTGGCTCTATTGGTAGTAACCTTTAGGGTTTGGGGTTTTTTTCTTCTATGAAGCCCTTTTGGATTTGGTGAATCTGCTAAATATAGCAAATTGTTGGACTTAATCTAGATTTAAAAACAGAAGGAAATTATTTGTCCTTATGTTGTGGGAGTTAATGGACCAACTCCTTACCAGCTCACTCACCTACTATTTAATATTTTTTGGTGAATTGGAAAAAAAGATTTTGAAAGCAAATACATCATTTGGAAGATGTAAACAATCAGTTTTGTTTTCTGAAGTTTCAGTCGTTGCCTGTAAGGACGGGAATCTACCAATCAATGCCCGTGTGTTTAATGTTATCCGAACACACACCGTAACAGTGGTGTCAGTGCCAGCCCTGTGTCAAACCAGGCTGTCACCATCACAGACCAGGACGTTCTGGGCTCCTGCTCTCCCCTCTGCAGCAGCAGAGACGTTTCTGCAGAGCTGAAAGGAGTTGCCAGTTTAAAGTGAGCTCTTAATTGAAACTGTGTCTCCGAGCTTCCCGTTTACCTGCTCTGTCTCAGGCCAAGCCTTGTTCACAGGCATCTAATGAAGATAAAGATATATAATTACTGGCCAGCCTTCAGCATGCAGCAGTAATTAGAGTTTCTGTTCTCTGGGCATTAGAGCAGTGAATAGAAAATGGAACAAAAATCTGCTTAAGATGCCTGTTGAAATATAAAGATTAAGATTACATTTCTCTGGGTCTTTACTGTTGCTGTTTTTCAATGCATCTGTCAAGTAGCATCTAACAGATTGATTATGTCTTCGTGGCTTAGCTTTTATTGCTGGTTTTTTGGTGTTGATTAATGATGAGGTTAAGCTCATTTTCCTTGCAGAATGAGGATACCTCATTCTTCTTTTCATTTCAGGGTCCACATTTATTACTCACTTCTTTCATCTGAGACTTCAAAGAACTTTAAAGAGCTGGTCCAAACTCTGCACTGACTCATTTTGTGCCAAACTGCACCTACCTGACCTTGGTTGAATATGTCAGAGCAGAATTTAGTCCACTGAAACAGTATTTTTATTGACAAATGATTATCAGAAATTACTTGGTCCAGCATGACAGAGTAACCACACTACAAAATGGAGGTGTGTTATAGACTGTTTCACAAATGAGGACTGTGAGACACGGAAAAGTTAAGGTGTAAATTTCAAAGTGCTCTAAAGTTCTGACCACTTGTAGATGGCAAAATTCCTACTGAATTAGTGGGGAAAAAAAGAGATTTTTGAGTGGACTTTATTTTGCCGAGTTATTAGTAAGGAATAAACCCGCAAGATGATTTAAATCCAGAATGAGGAGAAAAATCAGCTTCTTTCAATCTTCCATTTTGTAAAGACATTTCTGTTTCCAAATGGCCATTTTTTTTCAAGGCTCAACAAAGCTTGGAAGTTTCCAAAGCAACACTTTCCAGTGCTCTGTGTTTTCAGTTTGATGAGTTAATTGAAAATCTGCATTTTGGTTTCCCTGAAACGAAAACACCTTTATGTTCCTTTTGTTTGATCAGACACCTGAAAGTTCCAGTATTCTGAGCTCTGTTCAGAAGCCCCTTGCCAGAAGTCACACAGTGACTGGTGCCAGCACTGGGAACAGGATTCTGTTCCTCTGCCCCTTTTTTGTGTTGTACTGTGTATTTCATAGAGGGCTCCACTTCAGATCTGTGTGTTACCTAAACTTGTGTGCTTTCCCAACAAGGCACCTTCAGCTGGTGTTCTCTAGAGCACCTCGTGCTCCTGGGGCTGAGCCAGGTGGGCTTTTTGCCCTGCTGGGGCTCGGGGGTGCACGGAGGGCTGTTGCTGCTGGCACCCTTGGCACAGCCCGGGCGTTACCCCAGAGCCCTGCAGGGTGTTCTCTCCCGGAATTCCCATTTCCCAGAGCTCTGCAGCCCGTCCTGGCTGTGGGGGGCTTGTCCTCCGCAGGGTCTCGTGTCTCCGGCTGTGTGAGCAGCCGGGCAGGAGCACCGATCCCTGCTTGCAGTTCCCCGGGGTGCTGCAGGGCTGGGCACCCACGGCTGCAGCCGGGCTCCGTGCTGGGCCTCGCCGCTGGCCCACGGACGGGCTGGCAGCTGCTCTGCTCTGGCACTCTGCAGCGTATCACAGGGGAGAACAGCGCACCTGGCAATTGGTGAAACGTTACTGCAGGCTAATAAAGCTTTCAATAACACTTAGTGTGGTTTTATCAGTGGCAAAATAACGTTGTTTTAATCATGGGACAGACTTTATGGAAGCTGAAGTGTCAGAGCATTTAAAGTAGCCTGGAGCAGACAGTGTTTTAAAGCATTAAACTTTTAACAGCTGTTCCTTTTCTTCCTTACAATGGTGCACTTCAGGGAGAAGTTGAATTCTTCTAAAGTCAGTGGAGTGACAGAGCAAAAAAATCAAAGGGAGAAAATCGAGTCCAGGATTTTACCTGCTCCTTAGCTGAGCACTGTGCTTCAGTCCGTGGATATTCCTCTTACAGCACATTCCTGGATCCACGGGATCACACACATTTTTAGCTGGAAAGGAGAACCCTCACAGCTGCAGGGCAAAGTGTGAGCCTCCGTGGAGGCACTGCAAAGATACACCAAACTTTCAAACCAAGGCTGGGAGGAATCCCAGTTTCCCAGTGATCTCTCAAGTTTAAGCCAAGCTTAGAGTGAGCTGAGATGTTCATTGTGGCTCTTTGGGTCTAAAACCTGACCAGGTCAGACGGGGGAGGCCGAGTGCTCACCTTGTGCTTGCTGCAGGGGTTTAGTGCAGGAAGGAGGACAGGAGAGGAGGAATCCTCCTGCCCTGGGGACAGGGCAAAGTGGGAAGAGTGAGGAAGAGCAAGCCCCGGTTTGAGAAGCAGTAATCTGGTAAACTGGCTAACCAGAATGTGCAAAATTTTATATAGGATATAACATAATTGATGAATCTGTGCCTTGAAAGTTGGGTGGAGATCAAGTTCATGCCGTGATTTTCCATAATATAACGTGATTTATCTCACCAGCTGAACTGCCTTACTCCATCTCAAAAAATTTTGATCCATCTTGGAAACAATCTTGATTTAAGTCAGCAAATGTATGTTTTTGTTCTCTGCAATGTCTAAACATTTCATTTTGATAGAAAATGATGAAGTCATGTCCTGTCATTTAAACTCAGTTTCACTATTCCTGACATTGGAATCTATCTGACCTTTTCACCTTAGGATGAAGCGACTTTAAAAATGAAAATGCTTTTTCTGCTCTGCTCTAGTAATCAGGATACAGGACAAACGCAGAAGAATGCACTGTCAAAACTAAAAGTGGTAATAATAACTGTAGAGTTCAGTTCATGTGCTGCTGGTGTTGGTTATAAAGGGACAAGGCACAATTTTAATCTCTCTGTGATATGAAAAACAGATGTGGCAAAGATGAATTCTGAATGTAGAACTGATACAACAGACTTGCGTCTCCCAGGAATTGCCTGAAACTCACCTATAGCTGCTGAAGTTACTGCATTTGTCTCTTTCATATTCTGCAATTCATCATTCTGATGTGAATCTTGGGAAGTAACAAGGTTTCTGTGGTGTTATTTGCCTTTTTGTAATCATCCATACCGAAAGCCCCAGTGGGACTGCCACAGTCACTGTTGCCTGCACTCCCTTCGTATTTCTGAAAGACTGTAAGCTCATAAGATAAAAAACTTCTCTGTAATGGAAAAAAAATCCAAATAATTTCTGAATTGAGGCTTCTTCAAAATTCTACAGAAGATACCCAGGAATCTGAGTTTTTTGTGCTTCATGGGAAAGAATATGTGTTCTTGTAGAGCCAGGGATGGTAATCTCTTTCTGTGGCTATTTCTCTTCCTTTATAGGGAGGAATGTCTATGTCCATAAAAAGAATGAGGCAAAATCTAAAGAATATCTGAACAGTAATGCCAAGGGGGATCCCAGTGAGCAAATTTAATCATTTGCTGAACCCAGAAGGGGCTGATGAATGTCCCTGATGTGCTAAAGCGCTGCTAAGGTGCAGTTCTGTGACTCTTTAAAGCTAACACGGAGATGCCATCCCTGTCTCTGCTGCCCAGGAGTGCAGCTGAGTGAAAATGAATCCAATTCTTTTTTTGGTGAATGAGCTGTCTGCCTGCTCAGCTCAGCTCAGCTCCCTGCCCCCTGACTGAGTTCGTTTGGGATGCTCACAGTGCCAGCACTGGGGAAGGAGTGACGCTGGAGCAGGAATCAGTAGCAGAGGGTGAGGGTGGCCAGGAGTGCTTCTTGCTGTTGTGTGTTTGTTTAAACGACACCAGGGCTTTGCACAGGCGTTCCCTTGCTGTCACATCATTAGCTTGACCGTCATTCCCATCCCTGGAGAAGGCTGATCCCATCCCTGTGCCTGTGAATCTCCTCAGGGAAGGTGCTCAGGAAGGATGGTGAAGATTTTCCAGGTGCCTCACCTATTTCTGAGTGTCAGATCTGGGCAGTGGGAGACACCCCTGTGGGAATATTCAAATCCCCTGGACTTGCAAAGGGCATTTAGGGGGTTTTAGCTGCAATCTCTCCTCATTGCACACTGAACCCTAGTTTTGAGAAATGCTTCCATGAGAAGAGATTGGTTTATCTCTGGAGAAAATGTGCTGAGGGAGGAAGGAGCGGACAGTGCAAAGGGAAATGAGTTCCCTGCTTCCTTCCCCTGGGCTGAGCCAGCAGAGCAGCACTGAAAGCACGCGGAATGAGCTAAACTGGGCTCAGATCATCCGCTAACACCCGTCTCCAAAGCAGGAGCTTGCATTAATGATTATAAATTGCCGTTCTTCCTCTTAAAAAGTTCCCAGTGTGTTGTGCAGTTGCAGTGGCCGTGTGCCACTCTCTCTGATGAGGTGAGGTATTTATAGCTCGTGGTGCCAGCTCTGAGCCACCTCCAGATCGTGGCACAAAGCTCTGTGGTGCTTTGTTACCGCGCAGTGAAAAGTTACACAGTGCCACATAAATGACTGTCTTCTCAGCCCAATTTAGGGCTTTTCTGGGCACATCAGGTACAGCATAGCCACTAAATTACTTTGCTTTTGCTTATTATTTGCAGGACTGTCCAGATGTTGTATTGGGTGTGGAAGGCGTTGGTCTTGCTAAAGTAAAAATACATGTGACAAGATATTTTCAGCTGATTTAAACGTGCTCAAATCCAAGGGCTGTGCCAGTATTTGCTGAGGATGAGGCTCATGTTCTGGAGTTAATAGAGAAACTGCTGGTCAGAGCTGAAGTATCCTGAACATTAGCTATGGAATACTTGCAGGATTCCTAGAGGTCTCAGCGGCAATTGGAAGAACAAGAGGTGACTCTGGACATACATCTGTGCAGGAAAAGGGGAGGCTGCGTGTGTTAGGAAGGCTGGGGTCGAAAGGCCATAATGAACCTGAATTTTTAATGCTGTCCTCTTCTGCCTTCGTTCTAATGAAGGAAGGAATCATGCCCTAATGGTTAAACCTGGATGGGGTTTTAGGCGTTGCAGATTCTAATAAGGGCTCAGCCTGCACACAGCGTGTGACACTTGATTTTCATTTCTTCCTTAATAAGATGGGATAACAATTGGATAACCCCTCGGATGGTTCTGAGAGGCTGCACTGAAATGTGCTGGTGATAGCGTGGGCTCTGGCGTGTGCTTTCAGCTGTGACATCGTTGTGCCATTGTGGGCCCTGGCACGTCATTTATTTGGTCTGTCTCAGCAGAGACACACAAAAGGTGTGTAATGGCTCTGAATTACCTTGACAGATAAAGAGCATTAATGCTAAATCCCCAAAGAATGCTTTGAGACATAAAATGTAGTGTGTAAGCATCGTCATCATGGTTGTTAATAACATACATAACCCTAACTAGGACAGAGCACAGACTCTCCAGAAATCACTCCTGTTAAATTTCACTTAATCACAGCCCGTACAAAATTCTGTCATGATAAAATATCAGTGCCTGAGTAAGGAAGGATTTAGAAATATTTTCAGATTTCTTATGTAACAGAGTCTGTGAAGGTCGGTTGACTGAAGATTTCTTCTCTTTTGTTCACTGTCTGGAGCATTTTGCATTCCTTTTAGGATGGTGACTTTTGGCTACCCCTGTACTTTTTCTCTTTGCAGTTATGTAAAAAAATTATGCAGTACTTAAGGATTTCAAGAGAAAAGAGGGTAAATCAGTCAAACACGTCTGAAAAGTGCTTGAGATGCCAGAACACAAGGAGTTCTCTGAGTGCAGTTTGTTACCAGAAGTGATTATCTATAACAGTTCTCTTGCTGTACACGTGGCAGGCTCTGGTCTCCTTTTCTGAGACTGTGGCTTGGGTGCTGTATTTGTTTGTAGGACACACCAGTGCTATGGTTTCCCCCATCAGCTGCCCACAGAAATGCTGAACAACTTTCCTGTTTCAGCCTTGGTTTGTAGCATTGTCCTGTTTAGCTGGTTATTGGGTGATAAGCCTGATTTCTGAATCAATTTAGGCATTCAAATCCAATTAATTTAATTGCAAATTAGAAACCTAAGCACCTACAAAAAGTGGCTTTAATGGCTCTTCAATTTTAGTTAAAAGTGTAACTGTGTATTTAGAGCAGGTGGATATTACACAAAGCTGATATTTTCTCCCAGCTTAAATAATCTTTTCAATATAATAACTATTAAAAATAATGTGATTATTTGCAAGCAGGTAATTATTTTGCAGCTGTAAAGGGGTTTTGTTTGAGTAAATTTAGGGCATCTTCTTTAGACTTCGGTATTTGAGTGCCCTCAGCAATTTCTTTGAGCATTTGTGAGCATGTGAAAAGCTGTTGTAGTGTTTGAGATTTTGTGCAGACCTGGAGCTGATACCAAAATGAGGTCTATGAATATGACGTTCCATTACATGCTCCATTTCATTCCACTAAAAGGCAGAGAGGGAGAAGTGAAACTTCAGTAATGAAGGGAAGTATCATTTGCCCTGGTGGGTAGGCTTCTAAAGGCACAATGAATGGTACTAAACTATATTTTATGCATTGTCTGTGAGCGTTATATTAATTGCACTTGACTGTCACTGAAAGAAAAAGTCGGTCTCACATGCGCACACACACACAAGTTCTGTTAATGATTGGATCTCATTTCCGCCACTGAAAATCCAGATTTAACCCAGTGTAGTTAATGGGATTGCTCTGCACTTGATGTGATGAAGGGAAGAGGAAGCCTGTTCCTTCCTGGGAAGTTGTTTGTGCCTGAGCACGGCTCTCGCTGTCACTGGATGGGTTTGTCTGGCGTCGGCTTCACGCTGAAAGCAAAGCTCAGCCAGAGCCAATTGCAGTTGTTCCAGTGCCACAGCCATAAGTCAGCCCGTGTTTCCTTGAAAGTTCTTCACACGTTTTGATGATGCTGAGCTGAGTTTCAAGCTTGTAACAAATCTTGAAAGCCTCTGTTTCCCTGGGGCTCAGAATTGCACGGCAAGGATTTCACACAGGCCTGCAGACGGATGAGGAGCAGCCCCTCTGGCACTGCAGCTGTATGTGCCGTGCTAATTTTTGAAGACACCTTGACACGTAGTTTTCCAAATTGTGCCCTTTGTTCCCAGGTTAAACAATGTGTGTGTCTAATCTCATCTGGAGCTCTCTCTGCTCTGAGCAGATTCAGCTGGACAGCACTCATTGATACTCATTTCTCTGCAGCTCAGGCTGCTGGGGCAGCTGTGTGGAGGTGTGATGAACCTCGTCCTGGACTCCTTAGTACCCAGAGCTGACAGTTATCATCTGATACCCAGCGAGGCTAATTACTGATAAGAGTTTCCTTCACAGGCTGGTTGGCTGTTTTGATGCTATTGAGTGGATGAAACTGAGTGGCTAAAATAAGACATTAAGTAGCATAGAGTGTGCTCAACACAGGAAAACTGCACGAAAGAAATTACTGGGGAAGAAGAATGAATGGGGTGGTCCCAGAACCTCATTATCTGAGAGAGGGCTTCCTTCACGGACCAGCACAGGAAGCAGTGAGGACAGAATCTGTTCCAGTGCTGGTGGAACCCAGTGTGTTCTGGAGCCAGTCCCAGTGCAGGCCAGTCTGTGCTGGCAGATCCCATGGGCACTGCAGGGCTGCCCTAAGTTTTAATGAGTTTTAATGATAGAACCATAATGACGCCATCACTGAGCCAGGCTCTTCTGGAGTTTGGTGTTTTCTTTCCCTGAGCCCAGCCTGGCACTTGAGGAGCTGCCCCTGCAGTGACCAGTGCAGTTATCTGGAAAAGCCTCCTGTGGTTCCTCTCCCCTTCACAGCAGGACAGGAGGGCAGGTGGGCCAGAGCAGGGGACAAGGCTGACCAGAGTGTGACTCTGAGATGTAACTCTGAGATGTTCCATGCTCACTGAAGAGAGATAATAAGGAAAAGCCTTGCTGAAAACAACCTGATTGTGTCTGCATGGGTGTCGTGGCAAAACAGGCAAAGTGCTGAGGGTGATTTTCTTACAGAGATATAAAATGAATGCCAGCTTGCTGTGGAATGGACCCAGCACCAGCATCTCCCACTGTCCAGTTGTCTGCTCCACTAAAACTTACCTAGCCTGGGGCTTTTGGGGGCTTACATCAAGCCTTTCATTTCTTAGAGGCATTTTTTACCCTTTCACGTGAAATGTAGCCTGAAATACAGAAAAGAGCAGTTTCTAATTAAACTCCTGCCTAAATCCATTACAGCTTCTGAAGCCATAGAGACAGGGAGATAAAAAGAACTTTAATGATCCCAATATGTAAATAGAGATGTAAAAGTTTGTTTGGAGGATTGAAGGTTGGAGGCCAGATAGGAAACCAAACGTAAGCCTCTTGGTAGAAATTGAATCACTGCATTAGTTATCATGGATTTTCATAGAAATAAAGTAATAATGCACATTCAAGTTTCAGTTCGTAAATATGAAGTGACAGCCTCTGAGTTAGCCACTGAAATTATATTATAGACCTAAAAAAGAGTAATAGAGGAAATTGCGAAAGCATAAGAAAGAGTTGTAATGGAATTGGGCATTGGTATAAATACAAATCATGAGAGGGAGATTGATTTAGTGGAAGATATGAAACTCAGGAACTCGAGGTGTTAAAAAGATCATCTGCTCATCTGATGAAGAATGCCTAAGGCTGCACAACTTTTAGCTGAAACAGCCAGATTTGCTTAAGGTAGATGAACTTTAAAATTGTACGAGGAATAATGTACTGCAAGGGAGCTTGCTTCTGCAGGACACAGTTGCTGTATTAAGAAAATTGCCTTTTCTCATAAATGTAGTCAGAAATTTTACAAGAAGTTCTGGGAATAAGGAATTGCTGTAATACAAAGAGCCTAAACAGTGACATTTCCATGCCAGCCAGCAGTGGGGATTTGGAAGAAAGCCCTCTTGGTGAAATGAGTTGTTCAGGCCACTTCTCTGGGTGTTTTTTTTGTCCATAACAGGAGGTAGGACAGCTGCAGATTCCATGTGAGTGGCCTCTCCACCTAAGTGTCTGCTAATGTGGAAAGATTTGTTTCAGCTCGTGAAAGCCTTTCAGGACTCACACCTATCCATCTGTGACTGCAGAGGAACGGAAATCTCCTCTGCCTGCACATGTCTGAGGGAAGAAGGCTCAAAGATCCGGATGAAATTGTGCTGAAACCTCCTCTCAATATCTGAGGGTGATAGAACAACTCTGTTTTAGTTTGGAAACCAACAAATTGGAATTGCAGCTTCATTCCCAGCAGTCCTGAAGGTATGAATAACTCCACAGCGAGATTTGCAGCAGTCATAGTTCTCTTGCAAATATCACATCTTCATTTCCCTTCTCCCTCCGTTATAAGGAGTCCTGCTTTTCAAACAAATTACAAGAAAAGGGTTAGGGACCCTGTTCTTACCTACTGTGTCTCAGTGCACTGAATTATGCACATCCATACACAGAGACTGGGTGAGACACAGCAGAGAGGAGTCCAAGGAGGAACCATGCACATCTTGTAATCAGCTTTTCTCTACTTACATGATTTTGCATGGTGGGGATCACCTCTGCTTCTGAAAAAAAAATCTGAATAGCCTCAGCAAGTCCAGAGCATCTTCCTGAGGCAGACAGCCCTTAATCACCTGAGGGGGAGTTTGATAGCTCACCTAAAATCCTCACAAGGAATTCTGGGGAAGTTTGGAAGGCTTTGTGGAGCCCACTGAAGGCAAAGGGCTCCCTCTTTGTCAGAGCTAAACTGGTGAGTGGCAGCCATCAGACAGTGCCAGTTCTCGCAGAGAAGGGCTCCAGGCTGAGCTCAGCGATGGCACAGGCGTTTCTGGGCAGCCAAGCTGCAGCTCCAGCTTAGCTCAGCGTCACCCCAGTAAAGCTCAGCCCCTGCCGTCAGCTTCACCTCAGCCATGGTGAGCGTGCGGGATAAACCCGAGCGAGCTGCTGCCAGCTCGCTGTGCCGAGAGCTTGCATTAGTTGTGTGCATCTTCCCTGGGAACTTCCCGTGGAGCTGAGCTGTCCAGAGTGTTCCCATCATCTGGAAACCGAGCGGAGAGGGGCAGCTGCCCCAGGTGCCTGCAGGACAGGCCGGGGAATGCCTGCACAGGGACTTTGGGGATTTGCAGAGGGGAAGCACTGAAGGCACAGCACCACACTAAATCCGTCAGAGTGGGGGGGTTTGGCCATGAGGTCGTTCTAAAAGAGCAGATGTGTCTGTGGAATGCCAGAGGTGGGACAGGCGGCACTGTGGTGTCACTCGTGTACCCTGCAGAGACCTGAAACGCTCCTGGATCCGCCTGAATCCATCAGCAGTGCCATGAAAACTGCTCCACTCATCTGCCTGGGAATTGCTGAAGCTCTGCTTCTCCAACCCCTGTGGGACAGACGAGCTGCTGACTGGCACAGTTGTCCCATTAAGTGTCCAGAATTTGCCTAAGCTTTAAATAGGAGTTTTCTGGAAAAGATCCTGCTCCTGAGAACACAGACCCACACCTACTCATTCCTGCAGCTTCCACACCCTGGTGTCCTCACGTGAAATACAGCTTCCCATGAAATACAGCTTCACTGGGGCTTCTTGGTCAGCCATGAGACTTTGTTATTAACATCATCAATTCCTAACCCCCGAGAACATGCCAGATGTGTTGATACAACGGGGTAGTTGGTGTTCAGATGGAGTCTCTCTCACAATCTGGCTGTTCTTTCCTCGTGGTTGTTTGAAGATAGTTCAGATATCGAGCCTCAGGACTCACCTCAATTTCCCAGTAAACAGATCCGTGGTATGAGTGCTTGTCAGGATGGAAGGAGTGTGAAAGCGTTTGGAAGATCAAAGCAGCACGACTCGCATCAGAGTCGATAGGGAACAAGCAGCTAAAATCTTACAAAATGCTTTCAAATTATCCTCCACCTTCGATTCCCTATCCTCGCTGAAACCAGCTTCTGAAATGTTTTATTGAATGTGTTCCTCTGTCATTTCTCTGAAAGAAAAAGGAAGCTTGGAGGAGCTGTGGGCTCAGGTTGGCACCAAGATCCTCTGGTTTCCCCTGGCTGCCCTGCTGTGCCACCCCCTTGGCTGCTCTGGCAGCTGGGGCACAGCTGGGCTTTGTCGTTTGGTTATGGGGGGAAAAGCTGATGTTTTTCTACTCTTACACTGACCCTGAGCATGTTCTGAGAACTGTCCCTGCTCTGCTGCTGTCAGACCCAAGCCCCCCAGAGCCTCAGTGCTGTGCGTGGGCTGTGGGCACGGGCAGGGGGTTGCTCTTGCTGTGCTTGGCACTGTATCTTGGAGCACATTTTTATTAGGAAAGCACCTGCAACATCTCCCAGCAGCGCCCAGGAACTGAAGTGCCCATCAGAGCCTGTCCTGTGACAGCCAGAACAGCCATGAATAAAACATTAATGAATAAACAGAGCACAACAAACACCTTTTGTGAGGGCAAATGGCAGAGATGAAATAGAAACTGCATCTCTTCAGTCCTCACCTGGACTTCTACCCATTTCACGAGTGTGGGTTTGTTTAATAATTTTTTCGAGATGATGTGAGAAGAAATGTTTTTGACCTGGCTTTCCTATTTATGCTAAATGTAGCTATTTTCATTGTTTGGTTGATTATTCTCAGACATCAGAGTAACAAGACGTCATTTCTCATCCCAGACGGTACTTGCAGATAACATTCCCCAGCACTTGTGGCCGTGGGAAAGCTTCCTAAACAGTTAATTCCTTTCATTCCTCGATGAGGATAATGATACCTGCGCTATATAAACAGGTATTTATATGAAAAAATGCACACAGAGACACACACTTATGTCATGAGCACTGAGCCCTCACTGTGATGTGCTTTACAAAGTGTTGACAGGAGATTTTTTTGCAAAATGCTAAAATGCTGTTAGATAATGGGAATAGTTCAAATATAAAATGTTCATCATCAGCCCCATTGTTGTTATTATTTTACCCGACCATGCAAAGGAAGAGACACAGAAATGAAACAGTATTGATCCGTAGTGATTTCACTGGGCCTAAAGCAGGCTTTTGTTTAGCTGGCTGAGGAAAACAGGATGCCTTTTCTTCCATCTTTTTAATATGTTTTTTTTTCCTTGAATCTTCTTGATTTAATGAAATGTGATCAATTTTCAGGCAGTGGCTTGTCTTGCACATCAGAATGCTTCACGAAGTGATGTAAATTATCACCACTGGTGCTATAAATACAGGTGAGAGTATCTTCAGCATTTTGTCACGTCTAATAAGGAAAAAAGAAAGTTCAAAGTAACATTTACTTTGTGCACTGCAAACTTACTTAATTGTGTTCCAGTAACTTAAATTGCTGAACTTCAGTTCACTGCAGGGCGTCAGGAGGGTGCTGAGCACAGCCTGCCTTCAGAGGAGCCCAGGGGTGGCTTTCACAGGGGCTGTGTTCTTCTGCCTCTGTTACAGTGCAAAACATATTTTCCAGTACAACAGGGCCTGCTTTTGCTTTTGTGATCAATATTGAATCTGAGGAACAAAGATGAAATGCTTGTTTCCTTTTCTACCCAGAAAACCCGCATTTCTTGTGGATGACGTGTGGACTACAGATAGGAAAAGTTGTGCATCCCATATCTCACTATAAGGCTTAAAAATCACTGAAAATTTCAAACTGAGATGAAAGGACCAATATTTCCAGCTGTGGAAAACATTCCTGAAAGTCATTTGTCTAAGCAGATCTTAAATATTACTGCAGTTGTTAATTGTCATCTTCCAGTGCTCAGTGATCCCTAGAGTTGGAGAGTTTCTAGTCAGATCCTCTCTAGTACAAATCCTTTTCTTCACTGATGTCACCAGGCCAGTCCTTCCCCATCCTGCACTTAATTGTTTTTATCCAACTTTATACTTTGCCCTTAGCTTTCTTCAATCTCATCTATTTATTTCAGATAATTTTCTACACCACAAAGATCATTTTGAATTCTAAGCTTGTTCTCCAGAGAACTTCTAACCCCTCCCAGCTTGGCATCATCTGCAAATTTAATGAAATTAATTAAATGAAAATTAAATGAAAGGCTCCCATTGACTTCAAGGGGCATTGGAGTGAACCCAAACTGTCTTACATCTTTCAGAAGTGGTTCAAGTGAAATACACTTATTGCTTCACAGGCCATTATTGTAAGGCAAAAAGACAGATGCATGTTGAATAATTCAGGGTCCTCTTTGCTGACTGAGAGAGATTTAACTAATTTGTCAAAATAATGACCTCTGTTCATGGCGGGGAGCAAGTGGTTTTGGATTATTTCTGTCCCTGGAGAGATGCTGGAGGAGGCTGGGTTCAGCTCAGCCCCTCACAGCCCTTGTTTAGGGCTGTGAAATGAAAGGTGGGGTTTGCAGAGGGTGGAAGGAGTGCTGGGATGATGATGAGAGCTCCCTCTCAGCCTGGTGGACGCAGAGCTGCTTCCCAGGGAAGCCAAGGTGCACAGAGGGGCTTGTTGGGCACAGGTGTGGCGGGCACTGGGCCCCAGCCCAGTGCCACTCACACAGCCAGGGCCACTGGGACCCTGTGTCACCCTTTAACAGTGCCCTGTTCTCATGGAAGCCCCACAAAGGGGCAGCTGAGAGAGGGAAGGTTGTGCTGGTGGGGCAGGAGAGGACAGAAATCCCCTCCCTGCTCGGCATCCCTGCCCACAGCTCCAGTGGGGAAGGATTCTCCCATTCCAATGCAAACTTTGCAGTCACTTTTACAGCAAGTGTGGTTTGGAAAACATTCTCTGGCTCTCCAGCCTGTCCGTGTTGGCTGATGCCAGCTTTCATCTGGCACTTGTGTGTTGTGGCTGCTGCTCTGCTGTTGGAGCACAGTCCTGCTTAGATATGCTGCTCTGCAAGTGGCTCTTGGCTTAAAAAGGCACAGGTCTCTTTCAGAAATTTTTCATGCTTTGCCCTTGCATTATTTTTCCCCTGTCACTTCAAAGTGTTGGCCAACTTTCCAGAGCCTGCTGTGCATGCATGAGTATATGTACATTGCAACAGATCTTTCTTTTTTTTTCCTAAGTTGTGATGTTGGAGATCTGAATGCTTGCCAGAGGAGTAGAACTAGACTTTGCCTGGACAAACTCTCTAGCAGAAAGAGGACTGGATCCTTAAAATGCTTTGAAGTCCTCCTGTTACCAAGATGGAAATCTCTTTGTCCTTGTAGCTCTGAAGTCTGCCATTGCTAACCATATTTCATCTCCTTTTCGCTATGTTGAAGTGACTGAAATGCGGTGCCCTTGCTGGGGTGGTGTCTGAGTTACACAAGTGATTTCAGCAGCTTCTGCTCCTTGTTCTGTTCAGTGCCAGCTGAGAAATGGCTCAGCTCAAGTTGGTGCCTGCAAATCTGGACTTGTGGGACACTGCAGTCTGAGTGCACTGAGGAGTTCAAACTCCGCTCCTTTTATCCTGGCATTCTCCTCTCACTGCAGGGTCTTTTCAATCACTTCTCCTGTGAATCTCTCATCTCCTTTAAGTCTGTGAAGGTCTGGTCTCGTGCTTGGCTTGGGTCAGATCAGTCCTCAGTGGTGTCCCTAATTAAAATTTATGTATAACCCATTACTGTTTGGGCAGAGCTTAGAAACACAGGCCTGTTCCTGTGTGAGGGAACAAGTGTGGCTGTTTGGGGCAGGCTCAGAGCTTACCAGAGTCAAAGGGCAGTCACCCCCCATGGATGGAGTTTGGCTCTCCTCAAGACTGGATCCTTGAGCATCCAATCCAGTTTGTTGGTGCAGGGCTGAGCCGGGAGCCGCCCGTGCTGTGTGTGTCCTGCCACGGGCTGTGGCACAGAGATGCCCAGGCTGGTGGGCCTGCCCCGCGCTGTGGTGCCCGGAGGGAGACGTGGAGCTGGATTGTGTGGGCACAGCTCCGCTCCTCCGGCGCTCCGAGCTGTTAGTGCTCAGCTGGCTCCGCGTGTCGTAAATCTGCACAGATCTCTCGGCTCAAGGATCCATGTGCCCGCAGCCAGCCCAGGTGCCCCTTGCAGGTGTGCTTGGGAAGCCTTGGCAGAGGAGCCACCACCACCAGCTCCCCCTGTCCCACGTGCCTGCCTTCCCCAGCTCCTGCCTGCCCTCGTGTGCGGCCGTGTCAGGACCAGGGCCAGGCTTTGTCATCCCTTTGCAAAAGGTGAGAGTGGCGTTCCCGAGTCCTTGGTAACCACCTGTTGCTGCAGCACGAGCTGCATAATTAGAACTGACAACCCCTGTCTAGAGATTTCTTGGAAGCTGGAAAAATGAGAATGTTGTCAGAAAAATAGCGATGCTGCTAGTCTGCAATGCAGTGATGGAGATGAAAGATGAGTGAATCCAAGGAAGCAGAGAATGTATCAGCCCAGTGCTTTTTTCTAACTAATTTAGAAGTCCAGAATAGTCTGAAAGAATTTACATTTCTCTTACAGCCTTACAGAAAAAGCATTTTAAGCTAGTTCCTCTATTCTTTTTCTTTATGAAGAAAACCAACAGCTGTTGGTTTGTTGGACCAAACCCACAGCAAATTTCATAGCAGTCATGCTTAAAACTACAGTAAGGGTGGTAATTTATTTTTTCATCAGTTGATGCAAAAGAATTTTTACATTTTATTTGGCTTTAAGCAATTTTCCATAAAGTTATGAAAACCCTTTAAAGGAGGATCTTATTTTTTCTAACAGAGAAAAACCAAATTTCACTGGAGATGAAGCCAGGGTGTGTGGAGGAGCTGCAGTCCATGGGGATGTGCCGAGGAGCTTCAATCCACACTGCTCAGCACGTGGTGGTGGCCTCACTCCGTGCCACCCGCCCTCTTGGAAGCAGCGTCTGTGTCAAAGGCATTTGGGTTCCGTGCTGAGGCAGAGCTCTGCTCTGCACGTGCACAGCGTATCAGAAATGACCTGGTCAGGATGGATGAGGAGTGCCTGGAAGCAAGGCTCAGGGCAACGGAGAGGGAGACGGGAGTTCTTTCCAAAGAGAGGCTTGTTAACATAATTGCGTTACGTGCGATGGCGGTGCCCAAAGAGAAGCTGCGCGCAGCCGGCGGGAATGGCTTATGAACGTGCTGTGCAAACCCGGCAGGGATCCAGGCGGATCCAGGCTCACACCCGCCCGTGTGCGCTGCAGGCAGAGGAGAGCTCCCACGCTGCTGAAGCCATGAGAGCGGCAGCAGCAAAGCCTGGTGCTCCCACAGCTGCTGGGGCCAGGGGAACCCTTCTCTGGGCTTCTTGGGGCTGTCCTGTGCAGGGCCAGGAGCTGTGCTTGGTGATCCCTGTGGGTGCCTTCCAATACAGGATATTCCGTGATCTGTGATTCTGTCAGAGCAGGCTCTGCCCTGGTTTGGAGTAACAGGGCCCCGTTGGGAGGAGAGCCCTGGGATTTGGGGTTTCATTTCTTGGCTGGTTTCATTTCTTTCTGTGGCTGGGTCACAGATGTCCTGTGAAGCCTTAGGTGTGGGATTTGGCCACAGTGTGGGTCTGAGCTCCCCGTGCCCGTGTGCTGTGGGAGCGCTCCTGCCCCAGCCTGCTGGGACGGCCAGGCAGCACTGGGACTGCTCTGCTTTTGGGCAGATTCAGCAATTCCTAAGGTCCTTCAGCTGCCCTGGGAGAGCACAGGAATTGCAGGAAACGCTTTGCTTTGGTCAGACTGGTATTGTGGGCATTTTGCTTCCGGCTGCTCCTGAGGCAGGGGTCTCACACACGGGATGACAGCCCCTAGAAACAGCTAATCCAGGCTCTGTGTGTGTCTTAATTACCTTCCTCTCCCCACTGGTGCTTCACTGACTGGACCTGATGGATCTGGAAGTCTGACTGTCCCCTTTGCAGCCTGGTTTTAGTGTTTAGTCCATTGGATTTGTCACACTGTTCATCAGCTCTGCTTCCCTTGGACATCAGGTATTTATTACCCAGAGACAAGTGAGCAGCCTCCTTTTCAGGAGTGCGAAGCAAAGTTGTTCTGTTGTCATTGCTCCTCTTTAGGCTTTCCTGGAGGGAGGGCAGCAGTGCCATTCTCAGTTTAGTGACGAAAAACTTGGGGTGCTGGCTGTGTTTATCATTCTTCTCCTGCTTCGCTCGGATGGCTGCAGTGAGTGACACAGAGTGCTCGTGGCTTCCAGATCGAGAGAGAAAGAGGAAGATGTAACTTAATTAACAGGAGCAAGAAAGTGTTGTCACATTGATTACAAACAATCGTGGCTCCTAAAATCTACAGCACGAGGTGGGCTGCATGAGCAGCTTTCTGGCAGCTCATGAGACAGTGCCTGCCTGTCGGAGGCTCTGCTGCCATCCCTGTCCCGCTGATTTACAGGAGCGGACACGGAGCCGGCTCGGCGCTGTGCTCGTCCCGTGCTGGCAGCATCGCGCTCGCTGAGCATCCCGAGCAGCAGGTGGGCAGGAAGTCGCCACCTCCTTTTCCAGCTGGAAAGCAGGAATTGCAGCCCAGCCAACGGCAAATGAGGGATGCTCTGGCTGCAGAGGAGCGGGGAACAGCAGCAGTGAATGAGCAGTTTGAGCTCTCTGTGTGTGCCCTGCTTGGCAGGGACAGAGCTGCACCCCAGAGCTGCACCCCAGAGCGGGGCCGGGAGCGGCTGCTGCAGGTGAGGAGGGGAAGGACTGGCCCAAAGAGCTGCACGTAAATTTTACTCAACAGGAAGGTGCAGTTGTGTAACTCCAGCACCTGAGCTCTTCCTTGTTTCTTACAGATTAGGCTTTGCAAAATCCCTGTGAAATAAGGGGATAGGATCCTTATTTTACAGATACATCAGGGGGAGATTAAAGGCCAGATTCTTAGGGAGGTTTAACCACCAAACTCCCCTGGAGTTCAGTGGGAGTTAACACTTCAGTATCCTTGGGAGTATTGGTCTCAATAAATTACACACAGCCATCTAGTAAGTGTGTGAGGGAGCTGGGAATTAATCCCGGGCTTTTGGAAAGGTTGTTCTGTGCCTTTACTTCCCCTCCTGCACACGGGAGTAGCACTGTCCATTGTGCCAAAGGTACCATGGATTCTGCATGATTGGATTTTAATTGAACAGAGTTTCATCG
The DNA here is from genome assembly GCA_014706295.1 of Lycocorax pyrrhopterus obiensis. NCBI lineage: Eukaryota > Metazoa > Chordata > Aves > Passeriformes > Paradisaeidae > Lycocorax > Lycocorax pyrrhopterus. Next base: position 12,523,714 of record JACSVZ010000003.1, on the reverse strand, counting down.
TGATGATTTTGTTTTGATTTGTGGCCCCAGTTGATTAAGGCTTATTGGGGAAAATTTGGCAGAGTTTATTCAGTCAGAATTTGTAGTCCTGTAAAGCAGCTTCGTGAAATGATGCTAATTTCCCTGGAATTTCATTTCTGACAGAAAATAAAAGAAGAAAAGGATGCTACCAGGTTCCTGTTGTGTCAAGGAAACAACTTGTTTTGACATTTCCAAAATGAAATGTTTTGATTTTTTCATTTTAAAATAACTTTTCCCTTGATGTTACGGTATTTTTACATAATTTTAATCATTTGAAATTGAAATGAAACTGAATTTCGTGACCCAAAAATGAAAGCAGATGTAGGTGTCTTGAAAGCCCTGCTGAAATGCAGCATTCATCCTCCAGGCAGCTCGGCTGCCAGTCCCATGGCAGAGGGGACACTCAGCACCAGGGACACATCAGGTGGCCCCTGGCTGGCCTGGGCTCCGTGGGCAGTGGGGACGAGCTCTTTAAAGGCAGCCCATGGACAGGAATAAATCACGGGTGAGGACAGAGTGTACAGGGATTAATGATGTGTTCACAAAGGGCTGGGCAGGAGCTGCTCTCCTCTCACTGCAACCCCGAAAAATGTATGAAATCTGTGCAGATCCACCGCGCAGAGAGAAACTGACTGTTCGCAGTAGTGGAAACGGGGGCAAAAGAAACACAGAAAGGAAAAACCCACTGAAGTTTCATCCGCCAGGTCTTGATTTTAAAAAGCGAAAGGTGATTCCTGAGGAGAGACTGTTAATGAGGGGATTTTTCAGTTGGTAACACCAACACACTGCGGACGTTGTGTTGGATCACAAAGGAACTATTGCACTTGCAGCTACAATTGGACGTTTGCCCAGAATTGTAAGGCCTTTTAAAATGCCCCATTGCGTATTTCACTCGGGTATGTTTGGCTGAGGATAATATATTGATGTTTGCCACAAAGCTGCAGAACAAACTAAAATATTTCTTAGAAATTAATTGGTATCAGAGCTCTCTTAATCAATATGCTCTGCGAGATGCTTCAGGTGGATTAGTGCAGTAGAAAACATTTTTCATGTGCACAGGTCCCTGCTAATACCTGTTTATAGCAGCGCTAGGTGGGCTTCCATCAGGGCTCTGTGGAAAGCCTGGCAGGAAGCAAGACCCTTAAAAACGAAGGGAGATGTTTGTCTCTGGGTAGAAAAAGCAGATAGAGCTGTGGCTGCAGTATTGTTTGGTGTCATGCTGCAACAGGAAAACCACTGCAGAAGGGTGTTGACACTTTGGAGGTGTGGACTTTCCAAATTCAGAGCACGCTCTGGTTTTTCTGAACCTGCAGAGTTCGGATGCGTCACTTGACTCTCCTCTAAAAAAGGCAAGGTCCTTCTGCACAGAGCAGCTGGAAAGGATGATGAGCTGTGAAGTCTTGAGGACACAACTCATCATTTCATAGGATCAGAGAATAGGTTGGGCTGGGAGGGACATCATCGAGGTTCAACCCCTTTCCACTGTCCCAGGTTGCTCCAAGCCCCATCCAGCCTGGCCTTGGACACTTCCAGGGATCCAGGGGCAGTCACAGCTTCTCTGGGCACCCTGTGCCAGGGCCTCCCCACCCTCACAGGGAAGAATTTCTTCTTAATACCTCATTTAATCATGCCTTCTTTCAGTTTAAAACCATTCCCCCTTGTTCTATCATTTATCACCTTTGAAAGGCTATTTTCAGATTTCAGCAGATACTTCAACCCTCACAAAATTCAAAATATTTAAAATTAAGACCTTATTCGGTGTAAATCCCCCCAAATGGGAAAGCTTTGGTCCGGGTGATGCTAGGTGTAAAGTCTGTCTGGAATCCAGTCCCTGGGCTCAGGCCAGGTCATCCTTCTCTCAGCGGCTGTGGAGCAGCCCAGCCTGGGGTGTTTGCCCTGCTGACCCTGCAGAGTCACTGAGCAAACGAGGAGCAGGAAGAGCATCCCTAAACTTGGTGCGGTGCCATTTGCATTCGCTGTTTCATTCTGGGGAAGGAAGTGAAAATCTCTCTGTGCAGCACAGGAGGTGCTGTGATTGTGCCTCCAGAGCAGCTGTTCCGTGGTTGTTCCCGATTCCAGCAGCATCCGGGGTGGTTTCACAGCTCTGCCATCGGATCTGGTGATTCCTTATCCTCACGCTCCTCAGGAAGCCCAGAGTGGGACAGGGCCCTTCTCGAGACCTGCGGTGGGCTCAGGGCTGGTGCAGCCCGTGCTGCAGCCTCACCAGAGCTGTTGTTCTGCGCCTCGCATCGCTTCAGGCTGCGTTCGGCTGTCTCGGAACGGTCTCGCTCGGCACCTCGGGTTAAGCGCGGGTGATTAAAGGTGACTCCGCCTCCCCCGACTCATTTATAAGTGACTTATAGAGCTAATAATGGCCTCATCCTTTTGTACCTTGGTACACAGCTTGTGTTCTGAAGTCTTTTATAGCTCAAATGAGCTGCTTTTGCGTATTTATTTCCCTCCTCATTCATTTTTAATGGTTAGGAGAGACTCCCCCATTCTTCTTCTGACAGCAGTGATTTAGGCAGGGCTCATTATCATAACTTACGTTACTAAATATCCCATTTATGCTGGCAGACCAAGGAAAATGTGTGCAGTGCTAAATCAGGACAGGTCCCATGAGCTTGCCAGGGTGGCAGGGCTGTGTTTGAAGTGTGTGTTATATACAGAGAGCGCTGGTGTGGGGTAAGGATCATTTACAGCAACATGGATGGGGGCAGAGCCACAGAGTGATTCCCAAATACAGATTTTTATGTGGAAATATCAGAGGCTTACCTTCCTAACTGGCCACCCTTGAAATGTAGAGACCTCAACTGCTCAAGATACATCTTATGTTCAAAGACTTATTAGCTGGGACTTCGTAAGAGTTCCAGCAGAATTACTGTAGCAGAAAAGCAGTTTCCTGTGAGGGCTTTACTGTTATCCCATGGGGATTTAATAATGATAATGAGGTGGGGATAGACTGTTACAGTTATTCCTGAGAGCTGACAGTGAAATGCTGGGTACCTCTGCTGGGAGTTATCATGTACATTCCCCTTCCCTCCCTCCCACTGCATCTTTGGATTCTCTTCAGCCCAAAGCTAACGCAGAGTTTGTGGGACCAGAGGAATAGTCAGCCACAAATTCAGATCTCCCACAGGCAGCCTGCACACCAGGGCAGTGGGAAAAGCAGTAAAATCCTTTTAGGAAAGGGATGGGAACAATGCTCACTGGAGACCTGGATGCAGGAGGTGGGTGTGACAGGGACCGTGTGGGATTTGTGAGGGCCTTATTGCTTCTTGCCACGTTCTCCCCGGGCTGGCTGCAGTCCTGCTTCCAAGAGTTTAGTGTGCTCTTCCACAGATAATGTAGCAAACAGTGAAATAAAAGAAGAGAAATGAATAAAAACTAATTTCTCTGATTTGTAATCCCACCCCAGGAGCGTACAGAAGGTGGGGAGTTTTAGAGGACAGAGATGACCCCTTTTCAAACAGCACAAACAGCCTTTTATAGGTAATGTAAGAAAGTGCCTTGGACCAGCAGTGCCCCTCCTAGTGTTTGTTTGCCAGGGAAGAGCTCTGTGTTGGAGGGGCACAGCAGCATCCTCTGCACAGCTGCAGGGCTGCCAGCTGCGCTTTGGGCTCAGTTTGGGGCTTCCCAAGGTACAGAGCTGCCCGTGGGGCCGGGCTCTGCAGATTTACACGAGGATCTGCAGGAGGAAGCAGCAGTGACTTCGCTCTCTTCCCTTTGCCGACAATAGGGCTGGGGGTTGGAATTCAGTGCAGTGCTGAGCACATCTGAAATGTTCCACTCTGCACGTTTTGTAGCAGTGACGATTGAACTCCACAGCCAGCTTGCCAGAAGCTGCGTGTTTGGTATGGGCACGGGGCACTTGGAAATGTAATTCCTGCCTCTGTGCTGTGCTGGCAGTGTGGGACAGACCTCTGCCCTCGGTGCCCGGCACTCAGTGGTTAGATGTGTGTGTGTGACTCAGAGGAAGCTGTCTTAGCTGTTCACTGATGTCAGAAAAAGAGGGGGACCTGCAGGAGCCAAAAGAAACCCAAAGCACTTTTATAACCTACCAAGTTCGTGCCCGAAAAGAGCCATTCAGACCTCAGTCCCTCAAGAGATAAAAGCCCCCTGTACTGAGAGAATTTCTGGAGCATCTTGTGAACGCTAAGTACAGCCTCCCTTAATTAATGGAAGTCAGCTCAGTGTAGTTGTGTGAAAAGCTCCAGCGACACAAAGCCTAGAAAAGCTTTAGCAAGGGAGCACAGCACCAGAAGGGTTTAATGGCATTATAATGTCCTTGAATTATGGTGGCCACAACACAGAAATGTATTCCAGCAGTACATTAGCAGTAAAAGAAAATCTACTCTTTCTCTCTTGAGCCCTTGTCACCTTTACTGAAAACTGGAGTTGCCATCCCTGAGATACCAAAACTCAAAGGCAGGAGGGGGAAATGAGAGATGGGAGGGAGTCCCTGGGTTTTGGAAAGCAAACAGATTGGTTTTCCCCACAAATCACCCACCTTGCTCCAGTCCCTTTGTAGCTGCTGTTTCATTTTAGAAAGTGTTTGATGGCTGGGTGGGATCTCCGTTGTGTGCCCAGGCTGTTGCAGCCCCACACTGCCAGGGCACACCCAGGGCGTGTGCAGGGCTCCCCTGGTGCATTTGTGCACTGGTTTGATGCTCTGGAAGCACAGCCGTGGTGAGGCCAGCGGGCAGGGCAGGGGCTGGGGGCACTCCAAGCCTGTTCATGTGAATTAATGCTAAAGGAAAGGAGCTGCTTGCCAGGCTGAGGAGCTGGAATCCATTCCAGGCTGGAAAGGGAAATGCAGGCTCAGAAGGGGCCGTGGCAGCCGAAGCTTCCCTGGGCTGTTCCCATCAGCATCACCTGGAGAAGCCGTGCGAGAGGCCCCAGGGCCCGTGCCAGCTGTGGGGACAGTCCCCAGAGTGCCAGCTGCCACTGCCTGGGACAGGCCCTTCCTCCCGTGCATGTGTGTCCTGCAGAGGCTCAGCTGAGGCCCAGCAAACTCACTGCACAAGGTACTCCCTCTTTCCCAATAAGCAGCTTCGAAAACACAATCTCAGAAGACACAGAGAAGCTCAATTTTTCTTCTCCCCCTCCATCTTTTTAGCCCTTCTGTGAGCTGGAAGATGAATGGTTCGGATGTGTCTGCAGGAACACGGGCATGGCTAATCTGCCTGTCTATTGATGACCTGTTTCTGAATGTGCTGGCCTGATTTATGAAAATGTACTGTACTTTGCCCCATGTTTTGATGTTGCTCTGTTAGGACTGCATGCAAACTGCAGCAGAACAGTGATGCTTATTCATCCCAACAGTGAAGGGCTGGCTGGGAACTGAATGAGCTCATAGTTGTTGCCGACTCCACTTACAGCCAGGGAAACAGGCACAGGCGGGTATCCCAAGCATAGGCATTCTTTTCCTGACTGTCAGTTTGTTTTATAAATCATAATCTTGAAGGCACAAGGTCATGGCATTTATTTAATCATTCATATAGTAGTCTCTTAGGGATGGATTCTTTTTTTAACTCTCTTTGTGCAGCAAACCCTGATAAAGTTGGGATCGAGGTCTGTTTGCCTGCCAAATTTTCTTTCTCTTGTTATTACATGAGTAGGAATGGATTCAAAATCTGAGAGTCTGATTCCCATCTCTAACTAGCACAATTCAGCTGTTATCTCTGTGGCCTGGGAGAGTCTGTGTTGAGTTCCAGCCCCTGTGTGCTGAGCTGCTCTTTACATGCTCACAGATAGTAAAAACAGCAGCAAAATCCCACCTGTGCTCTGTGTGTGCGCTTCAAAAGTGACTGTTGAGACAGCAGAGCCTTACCCAGGCAGGAGGAGGTTTGGAAGGGGCCCTGCAAGCAGCCCTGGTCAAGTGCAGAGCAGGGGACAGGCAGGGGACATGAAAGGGACATGCAGGGGACGTGCTGGGGGCATGAAAGGGACAGGCAGGGGACATGAAAGAGACATGCTGGGGACATGAAAGGGACATGCAGGGCCCAGCGGCTCCACGCGGTGGTTTGGAAGCTCAGCTCTGATTTCTGTGCTGCAAGGCACAAAGGTTTAACTGCTGCCCTCAGTCACTGGGAAGTGTTTCAGTCCTTAAGTGCCTTAAGACTTCAGTCCTAGGTTTATCATGTTTAATGGCCTAATGTGTTAATTAGCTAAGACTGACCAGTGTGAGGTGTTGGTAGCTGGAAGCAGAGGTGGCGAGGAGGTCACACGAAACTGTTACCCAGGTGCTACCCAGGAAAATCCTGGTGTTCAGAGCATTCCCTGGTGGCCCTGGTCCAGCCTGCAGAGCACAAGGGCGAGTGCAGGACCCCAGGGCCATCAGCCCTGGGCTGGTGTGACCTTGGGGCCACTCTGTCTCCAGCTTTATCTGTTGCCGGTGGAAAGCAGCACTCTGAGGCTCTGCCCGGTTTCTCTCCCCACTGGTGTCTCAGGGGAAGAAGGGAAGGCACAAAGCAGCAGACAGAGCTCATTAGCACATAGGAGACTTGTCTGGTGTGAGAACAGCACTTAAAACACAAAAAGACAACAGGGATAAGCACAGTGCCAGCAAGCAGCAGACGATTTCCACTTAGAGAGAAGCAAGGTGGGAGAAGGAGCAGATGTGCCAGGCACTGCCTGAAGGTCTTCTCACCTCCTGCCTGTCGGACAGGCTATCAGACATTGCAGGTGGGAAGCACGATGCAGTTCTTGCCCTGAAAATATCCCACTCACAGTAGCGTGGCTCCTGCAAGGAACAGGAATGTGTGCTCTGGTGCTGCTCCCCCGAGGGGATGTGCTTGTGCTTCCAGCCTCCCCTAGAGCTATTCCTGCAGGCTCACATCGACCTTCTCTGGAGTTTTGCCAAGTCTCGTCTTCCTCAGCCCAGGCCAGTTGGGATCAGCATTGTGGGGAGGGGATGTAACATCAGTGCCCGAGGCCCCAGCAGGGCTGGGACGTGTCTGTGCTCAGCTGCCTGCTCTGAGCTCCTTCCCTCATGTTTCGAGGGGTTTTGGACAGCAGCTGGGCTTTCCTCCTGTGCAACACACTGAGATTGGATCCTGACAGGAGCTGTTAGGAGCTGGTGTAAAACAGGCTTACGAGACAATCCCAAAACCCATCAGTCTGCCTGTAAACAAACTCCTTGCTTTCCTGCTGAAACCAACAGCAACTACAAGAGTTTGTCCTTAAAGCAGACTTTGCTTGGAAAGGAGGCATTGCAAAAGCCATGATAACCTTTCCTTGGTGTGTTACCTAGGCTCAGACAAGCCAGGATGGAAATGCATTTGCTGTGGATCTGTCTGGGAGGGGGTTGTTGTTGTTTAAAGATAATAATATTAGGCATGCAAATTATCCTACAAAAGCTGGTGATATTTAAATATGATTTAAATTCATTCAGCATTTAAACAGCAAAGTAGAAAATGGCATTAAATTCAGATGAGGATGAGACAATACATTCCAGAGTGAGAAATATTAAACACATTGATGGAATGGAATAGAAGGGCTGGCTGGTAATGGATTGTGAAAAGAGTTCAGGGTTCTAATAGATCATTCCTTCAGATCATCAGCATGGTAAGGTGGTAGTTAATAAATTATTTGACGTGCACATTTACTCATATATTTTAACTAACTGTAATGAACAGGTCCTGTCAGCTCACCTAGATCCTTGCAGTAACTGCTAAATTGCTCGAGTGAGATTTACTAACTCTCTGCAATATTGATGTCCAGAGCTGCAGGTAATAAATAAAGTGACATCAGGACTGGCTTGAGCTCTGCTCCAGAGTTGTGTATGGCCTCTGCCAGGCTGGCAGCAGGGAGGAAGCTGTTTGGGCCCAGCGGACAGCCCTGGGCATCAGTGAGCTCTTCCCTGGGATTCGTTTTGGTTGTGACCGTCTGTTCCCCGGTACCTGTGACAGGACTCGTGAAGAACTCTGTCCCGTTCTGGGGTTGATGAGAGAGGTGTCTGTACAGCCCCTTCTCAGTTCTTTCTGCAGGCAGTTACCTGTTCCTGCCCCAGGTGAGTGCGGTTCCTTGGGCTGCACACAGGAGAGCAGGAGGACTGGCGAGTCTGGCTGAGCTTTGGGGAGAGGAGAGGAATCTTCTGTCCCTGCCGTTATACCAGATCTGTCCTACAGTTGGAGTGGGGATTAAGGACAAAAAAAAAGCTGTTCTTGTATCTTAGATTATACTAGAACTGTTTATAGCAGGAAAAGCCAGCCTGTTAAAATGATGCTGAATTATACAGGCTATGAAGGGCACACCAGGCACCTTTCTCGTTAGTCCTAGTTGTCCTCTGAACCTGGAGCTAGTTTAAACCTAGATCCTTTCTCTTCCTCCCACTCACTTACCCAGCCTGTGGTGAACTTTGTAATTTGTGAAGAGACTCATTAATTTTTTTTTTCCTTCTCCTTTTTATTTCCAGGTTTCTGACAGATGTGACTATGTCTTTGTCAATGGGAAGGAAATGAAAGGCAAAGTGAATGTCATAGTTAATTTTACTTACCAGCATCTGAGTGCCCCTTTAGAAATGACAGTCTGGATTCCTCGTCTCCCGCTGCAGATAGAGGTCTCTGACACAGAACTAAATCAGATCAAGGGGTGGAGAGTCCCCATCATCTCTAATAAGAGGTAGGTTTCATTAGAGGATGTTCATTCTGGGCTGTGCACTTGCCAGGGACCTGTCAGGGCCAGTGGATCTGAACATGCTCATTTGGCCTTAATGCAATTCCACTGTAAATTTGAAGGTCACCAGACATTTATTCAATAGGCTCCTGCACTGGACTTCTAAGGGAAATGGAAACTGCAGGCTGCACGAACCTGTATTGGAAATCAATTTCCTTTTGTAGCACTAATGACTAAGATAGGAAGGGCCAATTGGTCAAGTTAGGCAGGATCAGGCACGAGGCAGCAAGGAGACATCAGCAAGAACCAGCTCTGGCAAGGCTGGTCAGTCTCCAGCCTGTTCACAGGTCCTGGCAGTTCATGGATCCATTGGCAGTGGTCACAGTTAGCACATACCTGTTTCAGATCCCTGTAGGGTCCCGTGGCACTGATCAGAGTCCCAGAGCCAGGACAGAGCTTTCAGACACTGCCAGTTCCCACGGGACAGAGGATGGATGAGGCAGCTCAGAACTGTCTGCATCTGTTGTCAGCGTTATTAAGAACAAGAGGAACGAATTGATAGAGCAGGTACTTGGTATTCCCACCTGCAAATGAAGACATTTGTTACAGCTTTCTGTTAGTACCAGAGCAAAGACGTTTTGGTGGAGATGCGATTTCAAATTGTACTGTACAGAGAGGGATGTGCGTGTAGGTGCAGAGGAGATTTCCATGGCAACACAAAGATGTTTATGGGAAGATCCAGAAAGAAAAGAAGTGTGAAGGTCCTGAAAACAAGGACTTGACATGCAAAATAATGGAAGATATTTGGGGAGGACAGTGTGGTAGCAAAGCTGGGAGGCCAGTTGGTGATCGCAAGTGCTGTCCTGGAGTTACGAACAAGGGAAACAGGATAAAAGTGGGAGAACCCAAAGGAAGCAGCTTGGTTCCACAGCCAGGCTGCAGACTTAGGTCAGCAGTAGCTCTCCTGTTGCAGGCTCTCCCAACACAGTTTCACTTCTCCCTGCTGTTGTCCCGGCAGGCCAGCCAGGGACAGCGATGACGAGGAGGAGGACGAGCGCCGGGGCAGGGGCTGCACCCTGCAGTACCAGCACGCCATGGTCAGGGTGCTCACGCAGTTCGTGGCTGAGGGCCCAGAGCCCGGGGCCCCGCTGGGCTACCTGCTGGGCTCCGACTGGCAGCTGGACATCACCGACCTGGTCAGGGACTTCATGCAGGTGGAGGAGCCCAGGATTGCCAGGCTGCAGGACGGGCAGGTTCTGGTTGGGCTGGAGCTTGGGATGACCACAATTCAGGTAAGGAAATCACTGATGTGCTCTGTTCCTCCCTTAACTCACCTCCCTGGGTATGGGGTGACCCAGCATTAACAACAAAACCTGGAGCCGTCAATTTTTGAATGGAACAGAATTGCAGCAAGAACTAGAAGACATGGAAGAGATGGTTTTCTCTCCTTATCTTGTGCCCCAAAGTATAGTAGATTGCAGTTTTATTTAATTTTATCCAACCTGCATATTGGGAGGCTTTTTCTGATTATTTTTGTCTAAGGCTGCTTTTGAACCTGGAGCCAGGATAAGGGTTATCACAAGGCATGCAGCTGGTGGAACAGCTCAGTCTTCTCCCAGCCTACACTGACAGAGCAAAGGGTAAAGTGAAAATTAACCAGAGCTGGTTAAGGAAGTGAGACTGGAATATTAATCCAAATATTAATTAAAAGGAAAAGGAGATGGGGAGACAGAGATTGTTTCAGTGATACTGAAGTAGAAAACATGTTAACAAACACTGGAACAGGGAAAAAAATCTCTCTCTCCAAACATGCTTATCATCCCAAATTGTCAAAGCAGAAAACAACCAGCACACCTGTCGATAATGAGGTTGTCAAGGCTGGAGAAATGGGATTTGAGATTTCTGACTTTCTGAAAAATCTGTAAAGATTTTCTGAATGCCTTTCTAAAGCTCTGGAACTTACAGTGCTCCAACCAATGCACATAAAACTGTGCAAAGAAAAACGCAAGGGTAAAAAGCTGAGAGCAAGTTGTATTTAAAGAATACCTCTTATAAGCTGCTTCAAAAATGCTCTGTACCCTGTATGGATCATTAAATTCAACTCGCTTGCTAATGAGCATCTTTGGATGTCATGTATCACTGCACTGACCTCTGCGTGTATTTTCTTAACCAAAACAAATTTTCTCTGTCAATTTTGTATTCAGTACCAGGAAAGGTTGTTGTAGCAATACATTACCCTTTCCTTCCATAGGATAGAAATAAATACCATTTATTCAATGGATTTCATATAAATCTACAGACAGCATTGTATTTATGCTACCTCAAAACATGAGGATTAATAAAATACTTAAATTTCACATGAAGATCACATTTACAGCTTGTTACTACACCTGAAGCAGATGTGGCTGGCACGTTGCAGAGGTGAGTGGCACAGCTGATTACAGCTGCATAGGTAAAAGGTGTTACAAGGCCCCTATTATTGCAGAAGAGTTACAGAATGTGAGTAGCCCTTTTTAATCATATTTTAATAGTGTCTGCTGTGAGAAGTTCTTCCCATCACCATAAACATCCTTTGTCTGTGTTAGAGCAGGTCTGTGTGGTATTTTGCATGGGGCTGTACAAAATGGCTGTCACTAACTTCAGTTTTTCTTCTCAGATACTGTCCCCCCTTTCAGATGCCATCTTGGCTGAGAAGACAGTGACAGTCCTGGACGAGAAGGTGACAATAACTGACCTGGGAGTGCAGCTGGTGACGGGACTGTCCCTCTCTCTGCAGCTCAGCCCGGGAAGCAACAGGGCCATCTTTGCTACAGCTGTAGCACAAGAGCTGCTCCAGTCCCCAAAGCAGGTACTGGTGCCCAGCTGGGCCGTGGGCAGGACCCTGCTCTGAGTCACTGCAGCTGACATTTCCAGCTGCTGCAATTGAGCAGATTTTTACTAATAGTGTGCTAATGAAATTTCTGCTTAGGGGACTTTCCTGAAGGCCACCAAGGGCCCTAAACAGAAAAACAAAGGTCTCACAAAAAGGGCACTGTGTTTAAACAGCCCCAGGCATAACAGGCAATGATGTGTCAGAATTTAGCACCAGCAGTCCCCTCGCACACACCCCCACACCCACACCCCCCTTTTCTGTCCCATCCAGCATCTACCAGATCCCAGGACATCCTGCCATGTTCAACCTCCCACCACAGGTATCCAAATCAACCCTTTCATTCCATCTTTACATGAGAAAGTGACTTGTGTTGTGCCCAACTCTTCTTCCTTTAGTTACTTCCTGCGAGCACTTTAAGAAGTCAGGGAGCATCCCTTTCATTCTGATTCATTACTAGAATGTGAATCAGCATCACTGACTCATTTCCTGATTCATGATTTCATAAACCATTTTTTTCCCCTTATTACTCTTAGTTCCTTTATTAGGAAACCAACAGTTACCAAGGGCTTTTGGACTTTGCCATGTCCTCATCAGTCCCTGCTTGGTATTTGTCCTTGTGCTTCTGTATACATTTGAAATTTAAACTTTTTTCCCAACCCAAATCCATCAGTCTGGGACTTTCATCAAGGATGCACTGTGCTCTTAACACTTAAGCATGTTCTGAGCTTTAAAGGTAAATGATCATGGCATGCACATTTGAAGTCTGGCCAACTGTTGAGGTGCTCTAATTCATCACGGGGTCTTATCCTTGGGATGCAGGATGAGAAATAATGCAGACCTGCTGTCTTTATGGAGTGATAAAAATTGGGCTCCCATAGTGTTCCAGGAGTCCAGAAATCGATGCCAGGCAGGTTGAGGGAAGGCCAGTGAGCTAATCCACTGCTGACATGGGGAGTTAAAGAGGGTGCCCTGAGTCCAGCCCAGGAGCAGGGGTTGATGGCAGGCAGTCCCACTGCGCTGCCCGGCTCTGGCATTTCAGCTCCCAGAAACGGAGTCGGGACAGGTCCTTCCCTGGGTGCAGGGGTGCAGTCAGGGCAGCACTGAACCCACACTAAACCACAGAGGAAATTGTGTACCCTCCTCTCTGGAAGGGCTGGCTCTGGTTTGGAAGGCAGCTGGGTCCCTCCATTGCTCAGGACATGATTTTCAGAGCACAGTCCCTCTGAGCAAAGCAATGCAAAATTATTAAATGATTATGCAGGTTTAAGCAACACAGTGGGAGGATGAGAGCTGATGACACAAATTCTATGCAGCCTTCAAGAAACATCCAAAGATTAATAAACACAAAGCCGGGATTTATGACAGTGTCAGCAAAGTCTTAGGGCTCTGTCCTGAAATAGAGACAGAGGCAAATCTCCCATTGAAGCAGGGGGAGTTTTGTGGCTCTGAGGATTTCGGAATCAGGCCAGTAGATTATGCACGATACAATTCCAAAAGACTGGAAGCTTATTCTCCATGCTCTGAACAGGTGAATGACTTCGTGCTAGGAACAATTTAAAGAATAATCATATATATTTGCTCTCTATACATATGTGGAGTTAGAATGTAGATACTGTCTGTATGGAAAACTGCTTATTTAAAGAAACAGGACTTTTATAGTCACGGTTTTCACAAGTTAATTTCTTGGCTGGGTGTCTGTCTGTCTCACAGACTCTCAGAGCAAGGTGATGCCAACTCTGACCAGACAAAAGCCCATTTCAGACAGCAGAGAATCCATTGATGGAGCCAGGAGTCTGTCTGGTGGGGATTCTCCAGTGTCTACGAAGGTGCAGATATCCCAGCCAAACCAGGGCGAGCCAGACCATCAGAAGCAGGAATGAGATTCCAGGAGAGCAACCTGAATTTTGTCTGTAAATAATCAATGTAGGAATACAAAGATTTTTTTTTTCAGATAGCACACCAATTTTCAGTAGCCATTTGAGAGTCCTTAGAGGGCCTGATTTTCAGAAATGGGTGAGCACATGTTTCCTGAAATTTAAAAATACTTTAAAATGTTTCAAGTTAGAAGCCAGAAGTCAAGGATCCCAGGAAGGCTGCACCATTAGGCACATTTGTTACAGAATTGGTACCCAGGTCGGATTCATTTGCATTCAGAGAAAGCCTCCATGCACTGGAGTACACAATCCTCATGGCTGTGACACAAGATTAAACTTTATTATTGTCTTGCTTTTAATTGCTAACAAGCGTAAAAATTACCCTGGCCATTTCCTAAAGAAGCAACTGATTGGTTTCCTCTGCTTACACAATCTGCTAATTTAATTTGAGAGACAGAAATCAAGGAGTGAAGGTATGAAGTCATGGATGGGCCTGTTTGCTGTATTAGCTCTCTTTTAACATGTGTTTTGTGTAATAAGATGAGACTTTGTCTTTTAAGCAGTTTAGAAATAATGTTGGGTTTTTTTATTTAAATATACAACAGTAAATGATCTCAGTCACTGGTAATGCTTCCTGACATGCAATTTATTATGGTGCTGAAGTGGATTCTGCAGAGCCCAGGGGATACAGCTCCTTTAAGCACCTTTGTGGAAACAAATGTTATTATCAACAAGTGTTTTAGGCTAGTATTTCTCTTCACATCTTGGCAAGATATTAATTTCACTGCTCTCCCTATTTATTTCTCTTTGATTGCTAATGGTACATGGATCTTGTGAGGAGGAGGGAATAGACCAGAACGGAGCACATTTCCCTCGGTGATCATTCTGAGTGTGTGCATATTTGCCTTATATATTACAGGAAGCAGCCATCAGCTGCTGGATCCAGTTCAGTGATGGATCTGTCATGCCACTGGATATTTATGACTCCAAAGACTTCTCCTTGTCAGCCACCTCGCTGGACGAGAAGGTGGTCTCCATCCACCATGACCCCAAATTCAAGTGGCCTGTGATTGCTGCTGAGACCGAGGGCCAGGGGACCCTGGTGAAGGTGGAGATGGTGATCAGTGAATCGTGCCAGAAATCCAAAAGGAAGAGCATCCTGGCTGTTGGGAGTGGCAGCATTAAAGTGAAGTTTGGGCAGAGCGATGCCAACCCGAACATCAGTGACAGCAAGCACAGGGGTGCCGGTGTCCACCTGGAAAACCACGCCAGTGACCGGCGCCAGAAAAACACCTGGCAGGAAAGAGGGGATGGGCAGTACTACAGCTCCTCCATGGGCCACGAGCAGGGCAGGGGCACCACCACTCACAGGTCTATTCTGAGCAGGAAAGAAGACAGAGAGAGCCTCCTGGATGATGACAGCCAGAACCTGCCCATAGACTTCACGAGCTTCCCTGCACAGGTGGATCTGCCGAGAGACAACGGAGACTCGGAGGAGAACGACCTGGTGCAGTCTCCCCGGGGCCTCAGTGACCTGGAGATCGGGATGTACGCTCTGCTGGGGGTCTTCTGCCTGGCCATCCTGGTGTTCCTGATCAACTGCGTCACCTTTGCTCTGAAGTACAGAAACAAACAAGTTCCCTTCGAAGAGCAGGAGGGCATGAGCCACTCTCATGACTGGGTTGGGCTGAGCAACAGGACAGAACTCCTGGAGAATCACATAAATTTCTCATCCCAACAAGATGAACATATCACAGCCATCGACAGAGGAGTGGACTATGAGGAGAGCAAATATCTCCTCAGCACAACTGCCACCAAAAATATCAATGGACAATCTTTCAGGTCTCCTGAGTCCACATTCACTGAAGGGAAAGAACAGAAAAGTGAACCAACCACCTCTCCTACCTCTAAGAGGAAACGGGTTAAATTCACCACCTTCACCACCATCTCCTCTGACGATGGGTGTCCAGCTGTCAACTCAATCTTGATGAGTAATGAGGATGACATTAAATGGGTCTGCCAGGATATGGACCTGGGGGAGTGCAAAGAACTTAAAAACTACATGGAGAGATTACATGAAAATGCGTAATGAGACACAAAAGACTTTTTTTGTTTGGTTTGTTCGTTTGTTTGTTTTTCACTCACCTTCTGCCTTTAATTTTGGGTAGTGGGGCAAAATGTTGTATTCTAACAAGAATCAGCTGGTGGATAATAACTCAGTGGAGCCCCAAGAAGCCACCCAAAAGCAGCTGGGAGAGCAGAGATCCTGGACAGCTCTTAAAATTCAAGTCTTCTCTGTGCTCAGAGATGGAAGTGAGAGATGTGTGTGGTTTTTTGATACAAGGTAACATGAAAAAAAAACTCAGAAAAATAATATGGTCTCATTCTCTGAGCTTTCCCAGGAAATCAATAAATATAACAAACTCCAGTGCAGTTTGGATATTACAAAGCTCACACAGCTCTACTGTTCAATATTGCAAGCTTTGGTTAAAAGCAGAAGATTGGTCTCAGAATAAATAGATCCATGAAAAGAGCATGTCATTCGAGCCACGTGCAGAGAATATCCATCCAGGAACATTAATTTAAAGCTGACAAAAACCAACGGTGTGAACGAAGCAGCTCCCAGAGCTGAGGAGTCACGAGTTTCCAAAGAATCTGGAGGGGATAAAGGATAACTGGGCTGTTTACAAACCAGCATGTTTGCCTCCCAAGCACTGACAATGGATACACGTATACGGTTCAAACTGAAACTCTTTTTAAGTAGATGCCAAGGTAATAAACTTTGCCAGCCAATTTTTGGAAATTCTTAATTTGTAAAATAGGAGAGGATATAATCTATACTCAGAATATCACTCATATTAAGGAAGGTCTGTTTTGGAAAGTTTGAGAGAATGAGCTATTTTTAAAAGCCCACTTTATTTGATTGTCCTGTTTTGAATTTGTATTCCCAGCCATTTCCTTGGATCCCCATCTGGTATCCTGAGGGCACTCACCAGGACCAGTCAGCCTTGGAAGCTGTGGTTCCTTCCCTCCCGTCCCGTGCACACTCTCTCCTCCCGGGCTGCTCCTGCCAAGCACAGCCCTGCTGGTACCACACTGTCCTGGCTGTCCGTGCTGTCATTTCCCAAAGCTGGCCACTGTCCCTGGGCTCAGTGCCACTTGTGCTGAACTGGACACCACCAGCAGCTGCCTCTTTGTCCATCCCCTCCCCTGGGGGAGGTGGGGTTGTTCAGTTCCTTGTGCTCCCCCCTCTTTAGCCCCCTGCCCAGCACGTTTAGAGGGCACTGGGAGGTCACAGGGGAGAGCTGCACATCCAACACTGAACCCTGCACAGCCAAACTCAGCAGATAACATTGGTTTCTCCCAGGGGTGATGATTATCTTTTGTTTTCTTCTGATAAGGATGTACATATGGTAGGATTTCAGTGATTACCCTTCCAACCCGACGTGCCCTCCAGCCCTCGAACCATGACATTTTCTGTGAGGTCCAACAGCAGTCTCCAATGGCCAATGACAAAGTGCCAAAGCACTAACTAAAATCCAGGTAATGGATTTTATATATACAAATATTTCAGGTTTTCCTTTATTTTCTGGAGTAAGTCCTTGCCCCCTTTTTGTTAAGTCTTCCATCCTTGAATCTAGGTTGCTCAGTTTAATACACACCTGCCCTCCCACAAACACTTAGATTGAATCCCTCTATATTTAGAATGTACTGTAGATTGTAAGAATGTAATATATATATTTATAAACATGCCAACTGTGAATAAAATTTGCATTTTAGTGGCTTCATCTTTTTTCCTACTCTGAACGCCTCTTTCCTTTCACTGTCAGAAGGTTTACCCTGCGAGAGCCTGGCAGCAGTACGGAGCTGTGTCCTTTGATGAATCCGGGAAAGCTCGTGGCACAGTCCCCTCACAGAGTTTTACGTTGTGCAGTGGTGGGGCAGAACGCACGGCTCCAACAATGTGTTATGCTACAAATGTCTGTGCACCAAGTCACCCTTCCAAGAGTTGAAACTATTTGCAGATAAATCCACATGCTGCATTTCTAGCCTGAAAGCCCGGAATGTGAGTTTCTGGGTTTGGGTTCTGGTTTTCTTCTCTTGGGAAGATCCACATTTGGCTAAACACCTTTTAAGGCAGTTCTAGGAGAGTAGGTGAGTAAATAGAGTAAATGTGCCCAGTACTTTGGAGATCAGATGGTCTTTGCTTTCTTTCAGCACCTGTGCTCAAGGCTTGGATGACCCAGTGCAGGACGAGGTGCAGCAGTGACAGCACAGTGCAGGACGAGGTGCAGCACTGAGGACAGGACAGTACAGGGTCCAGACAAGCTCTGGGTGAGCTCTCAGGTGAGGGAAGCAGCCTTGGTGCTGCAGCAGAGCGTGGCAGCCTCCGCGCAGGTCCAGCCGTGTTCCAGCCCAGCCTTGCCTCCAGCTCTGGGGCTATTTCGGGTGCTTTTTGCGCATCACTATGTGGTGTGTGCAGTGAGGCAGTTGGGCTGAGAGTGCCCAGGTCTCTCTGGAGTCCAGCAGAGCAGAGGTGTGAGTGCAAGGTTGCCTTTCCAACGCGGCTCTGCGTGGCCCATCTCCCTCCTTGGGAGGAGCAGGTCCAAGCCACGCTGGGAGCAGCCTGTCACAACTGCTCTGCCCACGAGCTGCCCTGGAAAATCCAGGTTCCTGCAGCAGCTGCCTCTGGGGAACAGGAGGAACTAACAGCAGGTTGCTCTGGTAGCACGACCCACAGCAATGTTCTCTGAGGACACAGAGCCGCCAGCTCCAGCGCTGGGGATCCTGACACGCAGATCCGTGCCTGTCTGCTTGCTCAGAGGTCCCTGTGTCCCCAGCAGCTGGAACTTGCTGTTATCCGTAGGGCAGTGCTATAAATAATGCACAGTGTTTAGAGTGCTCTTCTGCCATGGATCTCACAGAGCTCTCAGCGGGGTGTGTTCCTTACTGACGTGGGAACCCCAGGGTGCAGTGATTTGCCCAGAGTCACTGCAAACCTATGGCAAAACCCCTCTGTGCAGGATCCTGAGAGGGAATTGTGGCCACCTGTATGCAAGCAAACACTCTTAATTTATCTGCTAACAGCAGAATAAATCAGCTTCCTGTAGAGGTTTTTGCACGTATGTATCTGTAGGGAGGGGCTGTTTGTGTACATTCCCTTTGTGGGCCCACGCTTCCAAGCAAAACCTCCTGCACCTTGGAGCATGCCAGGGGAGGAAGTTTGTGTTTCAGGCAATCAGCTGAGATCCCTACTGGCAAATGAGGGGCCTAAATTCTATTCCCCACCGTTAAAGCAGTGATGGTGTTTAGATGCTGCATACACACAATATTTTCCAGCTGTGGCTCCAGTTGGCAATCTCTTGAACCTGATAAAGAGCCCTGCTGACAGCAAGCAGTCTCCTGTGAGAGTTATTAATTACCTTATTGTTCTCTTCCTTGCATTTGCCTCTTATTTTCATGTTTGAGTCTCTCTTCCTGTGAGTAGACTGATAGTGGAATGTTTAAAAAAAAAAGAAAATTTATCTGATACAGTTTGGTTCTTTTTAGAGACTTTATGCATGAATACAATCAGGAGTAGAAACTTGATGGTCCTATAAATCAGGTAAGCTGGTTCTTTACTCTCTTCCTTCATTTTAAAAGCTTCCCCTTCAGCAGTCTTAAATATATGGTGGTTTAGACCCAGCTGCATTATACACCAGCGAATTCAAAGTCTGAGCAATGCAGCTAAATAATTGGTTTGAAACAAGACTTCTCTGGAGGTGAGTGACTTGAAAAACCAGAATGGGTATTAAATCTATGTGCAGCCTGCACCAAGTAGCTCTAGAAACTACTTTCACACCTCATTTCCGTAATGAATGGGATGTAAATGAAATGAGCACACTGGAGACACTTTAGTTCAGCTCTGCGTGTGTTCAGTTTCTCCAAGACTGCCAGTTCTCAGTCTCCTGTGGCCTGAGGGCTGTTCTGCTCTGGAAGCTCCTTAGTGAGAGCTGAAGGACTCGTGTACCACAGCGTGGAAGAGCCTTTCACATGTGTCACTGAGGAGGGAGTGCTGGCTGGACTCAGCTTGTATTGATCAAAGTCCAGCAGGCATCACTGAGGAATTAGCTCAGGGAAGGAGCTATCACTGCCAAGTGGTGCGTTTAGAAAATGCCTCAAGCATTTAAAAAACCTCCCAGAGATGAATTTATTTAGTCCTGAAAGCCCAGGAACTCTGTCACATATTTCTACATGTTTATTGTGGTACCAGAGCCCATCCCCGCCCAGCCTTGGAGCAGTGCAGCCACACATCTTACTGCCAGCAGTACAATGCCTGCCACCAAAAATCAGAGCTGTCCTACTGCCAGCCGTCCCCATCGGACATACCCGGGGTGAGGGAGCTGTAAGGAGGAGGAGAGGTGTGTCCTGCAGGACAGGTACACGGTGCCAGCTGGAGCTCCCCACACAGCACAAACCGTTCCTCACTGCCGTGTCTGGCTGCAGCTTGAGCTGTGCCCTGAGGACGAGAGAGCTCTAAACCAAGTTAGGATATCACCTGCAAAGTGCTGAGGAGACAGAATTTGTGTTCTGCTTCCAGTTCATTCCTGTTTGAAAACTCCCAGGTGGGCCCTGCTTGTGCACCTACCCAGCCATATGCTTAAGCACCTTTCTGAATGGGTGTGTGGCTTCCAACACCCATCACCTTCCTCATGCATAAATAATGTTCCTTCCCTGTGAAATCAGTGATGTGCTGTTGGGCTTCCTGGTGAAAGCTTTAAGTAGGTGAAGTTCAGAACTGGCAGCGCTAATGGCCTGAGGAGAGCAGAGCACCTGGTCCTGTTCCATCCTCGGGAGCATCAGAAGGGCCGAGGTCACACGAGTCAAGCAAGTGTGCCTGACACAGGATCATTTTCTACCTTTTTGCTGATGGGATATGAAGACCTCTGTCAACAAATCCTTCATTATGCAGGCTCCCTGCTCCGGCTCCGTGAGGAACAGCAAATTAAGCAGCCCACGAATGTAATATTAATGGCTGGAGAAGCAGCGGTGCTGCTCTGTTTGTGTGTACTGCCAGTGCTCATTAGGAAACCCCCATCACACTGCGACGAGGGCTGGTGGATTACACACGACAGGTTCCTGCCACCATCTCCTGGACGCAGCCCGGGGAGCCTGGAGGGACACGAATGCCCCGAGTCACGTTGGTTCGCGCCAGCCCCGAACTCGCTGGCTCCTTGCTGCTGTGGGTGCAGATGAGGCCTCCTGTGGTGCTCCCTCCCGCAGCCACAGAGCCTGCTCCAGCTCTGGTCCCTGCTGAGCTGACCCTGGCTGGGTACCAGAGCTCTGCAGCACCTGGCAGAGCCCAGATTGGTGTCCCCAGCACCAGAACGCTGCAGCTTTGAAGTGTAACAGGGACTGTGCTTACTCATGTTCAGGCCTGTGTTCCTAGTAATTAAATTAGCGTTTCCTACAGTCAGTTAACACACTAATGACATAAAAACCAATCCAAGGAGCTTCACCACTCAGCCCTGATGATACGAGACTGCAAAGATGACGGAGTCCCATTTTCAGCATTTTCCTGAGCTCAGTAAGCACAGATGAGCAGAGAGGAGGAGAAATAAGGACAGAAGAAAGGGGGCTGTCCTTCGCCTCTCCCTGAGCACTGCTTCGGTCAGCACACCCTGGATGTGTCCAGCCCAGGATGATCTGTATCCTTGAAGGACTCACCCACCAGTTCGGTTGCATCTCATGCCTCCCTATTTCTTCAGCAAATCCTTTGTCTGATGACTGTGGACACACATTTTCTACCCTGTTGTCATCAAGCCAAACCCCTAAATCACTGTGCTCCTCTTGGCCATTAATAACTTTTTACAGCTTTCTCCCATCAGTCCCCTCTCTCAGGCCTGATCAATAGCTCTGCTCTTCGCATTTGGCATTCCCTCCTGTTCTGCCCCTTAGGATACCAAGGTCAAAGCAGTCCCTCTTGTGTTTCTCCCTTAAATAAGTGGTATCAGCCTGCAAAGTAGTTTGCAATAGTGAAAAATCGCATATATTGATCAGGGCTTGCTCTGTACCAAGCTCTCCACACGGCCTTGACTTGAATTCAGCACTCAGTAATGTGTCTTTGCAAGAGCAGCTCGTGCAGCTGGAGAAGCATTTTTGGCAGGCTGCAAGTGCAAGCTCAGAAGGATTTTTTCATTGCACTGCACAGTCCTTGCACAATCACCCCAGCCCCTGAAGAGCCATAGGGTTTTAATCATCTCTTCTAATTGTTTTGTCCCCTCATCTTCTACAGAGCTGGTGTCCCCCACTCCCCCTGCACCCGTGAGGAAGGACTTCAATTGCAGGGGATGCTCTTTTAACCCAATTGTAACGTGATTTGTGAGGCTGCTGGGGATGATTGCTGCAAAGCAGGAGTGGAGTGGGAGGACAGACAGACAAGCTCAGCATCATTACTCAAATCAGGCCTTAAACCAGGGGAAATTTCCAGGTTTTAGAGCAAGAGTCAGGCCAGAGCACTGAAAAATTTGCAGACAGCTAAATTTTGCCACTCTGATGCTCCTAAAGAAAATAACATCATCTCCTCCTTCGGAGTCACACCCTTACATCTTGAAAGCCTGGTTCAGCTTCTCACCCTCCCCTGCAGTGACCTGGGCTATAAACAGCCTCTCCTCCCTTTGAGGTGTAGGCTTGGGAGCTCTGAAGGGGATGGAAAAAGGGAAAGCAGCAGAGAGGGGGAGAAAGGAGCACAAGGGGACAGGGATGGCTAAGCTGGGACTCGGGGGCACTTGGGAGCCTGCTTCGTTGGGAAGGGAACAGCAGGACACACAAATCTCCGGGCTTTGTGAGATGCACCCAGCCCAGCCTGGGGAGGGCCTGGGCTGTGCCCTCCCTGTCTCCTGTCCCCAGAGCCCATGTCCTGGGTGAGAGGTTGCTGGATTAACCAGGAGCTCCCAAGCTGCTGCCCAAGGGCGCTCCGGGTGCAATGCAAAGCACAGATCTCCAGGGGAAATGCCCCTCACACTCATTAGTGTCATCAGCTGCTGTGGCTTTGGATGGAGGCGAGGGCTGGGAGATGACGATTTTCTATTCCAAGGCCGCAGGAGGCCTTAAGCAATACATGCTTATGTGTTTCTGTGGATGTATGGACATACATGGGTGCCTTAAGTCCATCCAGAGTCGCCTGTCCTCGTTCCTGGCTCTAATTCATCGCTTGCTTACTACAGCTTCCCCATCCCCCATTTTAATATTTTCACTTACCGTACTTTAAAGAGCCAGAAATAGCTTGTCAGATTGAGACAGCTCT
This sequence comes from Lycocorax pyrrhopterus obiensis, assembly GCA_014706295.1. Taxonomy (NCBI): domain Eukaryota; kingdom Metazoa; phylum Chordata; class Aves; order Passeriformes; family Paradisaeidae; genus Lycocorax; species Lycocorax pyrrhopterus. The sequence continues at coordinate 12,501,042 of JACSVZ010000003.1, read as the reverse complement.
TGAGAAGTTTAATTTTCCTAATGCTTGTTGGAAATCCCCTTTCTGAATCTGCAGGAATATTAAGGTTCTTAGCATGAGCTGTGCCGAGAGGGAATTTGCAAGTAAAGCTGTCAGGGAATTGCAGTTGGGTTAGGAGAGGCTTGATGGACAGCACGATGGGTGCAGGATGTGTCTCCGAGGAGGGAAGGATGCCTTGGAGCCGTGGGTGGCAGAGTTGGAGGGGGTGGGGAAGTGCCAACCATTTGTTTTCTCCCTGCCAGACCTGGGGAACAGAGAATTAGATAAAATTAGAGCAGAGGCACATGGAGCGTTTACAAGCAAGGGAAGAGCTCCGATGGTTTTTGCTGCTGGTTCCCCAGCTGGATTCCTGCTGTCACTGCTCCTGGCTGTCCCAGCCGGCGCTCCTGCGTGTGGCAGTGGCCTCTGCAGAAGGTGTCCCTGCCCCCCAACAGGGGCAGCTGGGAGCCCGCTCACGTTTCGGGGTGCAGGGACAGGGCTAAAGGAAGCTTGGAGGAGAGCACTGTGCATGTTGTGAGTGTCGGGCGCTGTCCCCAGGAAGGCACTGCCACTCCCGGTGAGAATGTTCTTCACGCACGGAGAGGAGCTCAGAGGGCGTTTTACAAAGAGCCGGGGAACAGCGAGCGTGTCACAGCTGCCGGCAGGGACAGCAGGGACGGTGCTGTGCGAGCCTGTCGGTGCCTGGATGCCGGTGCTCCGGTCTGTGTCACACAGCGGTCCCTGTGTCACCAGGCACCGTTCCACCGGGCATCATCCACAGCCGCGCCGGCCGTGCCCCGCTCCGGGGGCTCTGCTGGGCACCGCTGGGACCGCGGGCACGGCCCGAGCCCCGCTGAGCCGAGCCCAGGCGGGGCTGAGCCCCGAGCCCCGCTGAGCCGAGCCCAGGCGGGGCTGAGCCCCGAGCCCTGCTGAGCCGAGCCCAGGCGGGGCTGAGCCGAGCCCAGGCGGGGCTGAGCCCGGGTCAGCGCGGGTGGCCCCGGCCCCGAGCAGGCGGCAGAGCCCCTCGGCAGAGCCTCGGGCCGGATGGACACGGCTGCTGCGGGTATCCCGGGGAAAGGCAGAGAATGGTGAGTGGCAGTGCCAGGCCAGTGTGTCCCTCCCCGGCTGGCACCAGGGTCCCGCCCTGGGCTGCTCGGGAGTTGCACGATGCGGGGCTGTGACCAGCCCCTTTCCTCCACCCTAAGTAGAAGCAAATCGTTAAGTGAGATCAGAAGGGCTGATAATTCCTCCTCCTCCCCTTTTACCACCTGCTCTTTTCTTCCTGAGTGTCTGGCCTCAACGAATTACTGGAATTAAATATAGCAATTGAGGCTGCCCATTGTTCCCTGCTGTGTAATGTGCCGGAGTGGCACCTTTGTATTCATCCAGCCATCCCATCTCCTCGGATGTGCTGCTCACACAATAGTTATTGTCGTGGAAGGGACCTGGAATGAGCTCCTGCATTATTCACTTCATTTATTTTGATACAATGTTTGGAGCCACTTCATTAAATTCTCGTACAATGTCCTGTCATTTTTTCCCCGTCTCCTTGCCAGTGCCTGGCTCATACAGATAATGCAGCAACAGCAGTGTGGGGTGTGGGGAGGTGGGGAAATGGATTTGTTTTCTATAAAAGGGGAGAGCTGTGAATTACTTGATGTGCTGATCTGAAGACTCCCTCTCTCTTCCCCTTCTCCTCTCAAAAAAAAAAAAAAGAACAAGTAGCTTGAAACACATCATTTTTGGGTAATAGATATAGGCAGTAAATACTCAGGGCAATTAAGTCTTGAGCAAAGAGAAAAGCCTCTAGCTTTACAGCCAGTGTGGGGAATGCAGAAGACAGGATATGTAGACACCTATTTACTAGCACTGAGAAAGGAGCCACTGTCTCCCTCACCTTTCTGTGTTTTCATAAATGCAACAGATCAGTCTCACAAATTGGTTTTTTGTTTTGTTTTTAACATTCCAAACGCTGTGATCTGAGGAGAGGCTGATGGAACAGAGACTCTCCAGTGACTCAGGGACTGCTGCTTTCCTGGCATTGCAGAATTTGGGGAGCTTTCCTCCAGGTGTGGCTTGCAAATTGCTCCAGGGGAAGACTTTGGTTCGGCAGTTCAGGCTCTCCAGTGAGCAGCATGGATGTTAAAAGAGAGTTTTATGCAGTGGAGTTCAGAGAGCTAACACACTGCAATTCCTCCCAGGTTAGGTGGGGTTTTTTGGGATTTCCATCCTGCCTCCTCACGACAGCAGTGCACACAGTGCTTCAGGTGCAAAGGCAGACAGGCTCCCCTGCACGCACCCCTTGGCTGCATTTGAGCAGCTTTACAACATCTCCTCTCCTCCAGGCTCTCCCCACACCCTGGGGCTGTGCTGGTGCCTCCAGCATTTCTTTGGCTGACATAATCAGGAGGGATTTGTGTCTCCAGGTGAGGCTCCTGCTCTGCCTCCACACGTGCTTTCCATGAACACATAATCAGCTCGCTGGCGTAACAGAGCCAGCCCTCAGTACCTGTGTGCAATCAGGTACAAGGTTTCACCTGTTTGCCTGTACATTCGTCCTCGTCCTTCATCAGCCAAAGCCAGAACACCTGAGGGAAGGTCAGTTCTTACCTGGAGTGGAAAGCAAAGAGTAAACTGCAGATAACTCTAGAGCTCAACAGTTTAGAAACAATCAGCTATAATTTTACTGCTTTGTGGGAGAATGTGCTGTGTGGGACTGTCCCTGGGTAAAGACTGCAGTGGAGGAATCAGACTCTGGACTCTGGTGGCAATTGAGCCAGGAGGTCTCAAGCAGGAGCCACAGAGGTGAGGAAACCTTGGCCCAGAGCAGAGGGAACCATACTTCCAGACTTTTGGGACAGCTACTGTAAGTATGAGACAAATAGAACTAATTGTGGTGGTGGGAATAGTAAATACTTGATTATTTATTCTTTTCTATGGTAGTAGCATTAACAGAAGCTTGTCATTGCCATGTGGGTATTTTTGGGACTGCAGAGAAGCTCCTGGCCACTGCAGCACCACGAGCTGGGGGTGCTTGGACTCCTGCAGCCTCTAATGCAGCCCTTTGCAGCAGCATAAATCTCCTTCTGTGACACACCAGAGCTGCTGAACCAAAGCAGCCAAAACTCTTTTCTGTCCTAATTGCTCCATGGCCTGGTCCTCCTTCAAAACGTGCCTCTGCTGAAATATTGCAGTGGCCATAAATTTTGTGTGTATTGAGAGAGTGGTGTGATTATTTGATGTTTAGACTGTTTGCCCCTCAGTGCAGAGCACGTTCATACCTGAGCCTTGTGTGATGATTCATTGATTGCAATTAGTCAGGAGGCTGGGGCAGCTCTTTGGAAATGAGTTGTTAACAGCAGCTTCCTTGTAAAGGTTATTGTTAATGATTTGATTTCTTGTTGGTGCTGGGTGGTCACTCCTGAGCTGCCTTTTTCCACTCCTAAAGCCTCAGCTTGCTGTGTGGTTGTTTATTGGTTTTTCTCCAGCTTTTCCTTACAGAAATGGATATTCAATGTAGCAGAAGATGCTTTGTTATGTGGAATGTATTGCGATAAATATTCTGTTTAAACCCTTTGGGAGGGTTTTTTTTTTTTTCTTTTAAATAACTATAAGTAAAGCTGGACTCAAAAGGCTTCATTTGCAGCTGTTCAAATTAACTTTTTCTGGTGGAAATAATAGAGGTGGAGGATTAAAACTAATATTTTATGGATTTTTTGGTAAGGGAATTTACAATCCACTTGTTAGTTTACTTCAATTTAGGTTACCTAGGAAAGGGCTAATGAGGCACATAGCCTGTGCTCCCAGCTTCCAAAGGCAGTTTGTTATGTTAATAGATTGACATTTAAATATTTGGTGTGGAGGAGAAAAAAAGAACATTTCACTGGCTGCAGCACAAACCAGGTTTGGAGTCATTCATGCTCTTTATGTAGGAGTCAATGAAACATTTACTGGAAAGCAGAGGTTTACGTGACAAAAGTCTGCTCCTGTTGAAATACAGCTTCCCATCAATGTCAACACAGAGTGATATTCCACTGAGCTTTTCCCTGTGTGACAATTATTCTAATTCTCCACGTGGCAGAGGAATTCTTGTCACATTTCAGCATGAACACCATTACTCTGTGGCAGGTACTGGGTTTGTTAAAGCCCCGTGAGCCGTGGTGGCCCCGCTCTGCAGCTGAGCCCAGTGAGCTCTCAGGTGAGCGACACCTGCAGAGGCTTCCTGGGACACAGAGGAGGGGCAGGACAGTGTTGTGGGCACACAGGCACACATCCCTGCTCCCAAAGCATACGTGTGGCTTTATTCCTCATTTTGGAGTAAATTATAATAATATCCCTCCTCAAATCTTTATGTTGGATAAGCCACGCCAGTTTGGCAGTGGTTGCTTTTCTCTCGCATTGCATTATCTTGCTGGAGGACTTTGAGTCTGTGAGACTGTTCCTTTAACCTTGGGGTTTTTGGTGGCTCCAGTTTGGTGTCAGGGCTGGAAACTCTGCTTTGCATGCTCTGCTTTTAATCCGAGTCAAGCAGAGGCGATGGAACGGCGTGTTTGGAATAATTGTGTATTTTCTTAGTAGAATACTGAGGCACAGCCTTAACCTTCCCAGCAGTTCATGGCAGTTGCAGCTGAGTTATTTGATTAAAATATTATTTCTACCAGCAACTTGCAAGTGCTGCAGCAATCTGATTTATCCCCCTTGTCAGCGTGTGTTTGTTTAGTCTTTCAGACGGAATGAACTCGCCCTTCATTTGGCACTAATGCCGAGGGAACTATTGTATTCCAAAATAATGGAGCGTAATATGCAGCAAACATTTTGCTCGTGCAGTTGCATGTAAGGCACGATGGAAATGATTTGGTGGCTCAGGGTGTTAATCTGCGAATGGCACTTGGGGGTTTTGTGTCAGCTCAGAGTTATCCCCGCTCCGTGGAGGAGCTCGGTGTGTCCAAGGCCGGGGCTGGAGGTTTGTGCTCTGGGGTTGCATGCTGAGTGTTGTCACGAACCAATGACAACGTACTTGTCACTTTTTCCTGCAAAACCTGGATTTCTCTGAATTTGGCCTGAAAAAATGCTGGGGGACTAAAGAGCTGGAACATGTCAATCCTCAGTTTTTCAGCAGTATTGAGAGTCGAGTGCCCAGTGTTGTGGCACAAAGGTCTGATTTCCAAGGTGCAACACACAGCCAATGTTCCTAACAAATATTGAATAGCAGGAGAGGGGCATTGCAGTGAAAATCGGACCCTGGTGCCTCAGAACAGACACACATGAAGGCTGTTTGTAGCCTGGCATCTCTCTGGCGTTCTGCACTTCCCACATCTGAGCTCAAGGCCTAAGCCATTGCAGTCCTTCCAAAGTCTCTTCACAAGGCTTTTCAATTTTAATAACATTTGCTTTTCTTTGCATTTCTTGGCAAGATACTGCCAGGTGACACATGAAAAGGTAGTTTTCACCTCTTGTGTATATGGATACTCAGTCACACGTAAACCTTACTGTAATTTAATTTTAGCACTGCCATAGCTACATTTGATTTTTCTCATTTTAAGTAAGACCTCACTTATTTCTGACTAGTGGGCAGAGCAGTTCTAACCCTGGCCTGTGTTCCTGGAAAAGCTGAAAATAAACAAAGGGAAAATCAGGGAAAGCATCAGCAGCACATCCTCACTATTGCGTTTATATTAAGGGGCTCTCTATTTTCCTCCCTCCCAAGAGATGAAGCAATGAGGTTTTATTTAAAATAAGTTTCTCTTGCTCAGTCCTTAATGGCTTGAAGTGAATGCCTTGAGGAACAATCTGACTTACTTTCTCTAATTTTCTGAAGCAGAGCTGCTGCACAAATCTCTCCCACCAGTACAGCCAGATTCCCCAACCTTCCCCTGGAAACTGTGCCCACCTTGCTTTGAAAGCCTCCCCACCACACACGAGGGTGCACCTGATCCTCCTGTTGGGGCAGACGCCCACCTCAGCCCTAAACTCTCCTGGCATTTCTGACAGGGATAATTGTGGTGCCCTGGGGCACTTTTGGCCTTACCACAAATAGATGGGAGGAGGGAGATGTGCATTTACAGGCACCACGAGGAGGGGGAGAACAGCATCTTTTATGTGACAGCTTCTGAAAGAGCATCACAGAAGTGCCAGCTTCATCTCCAGGCTTTCATTATTTTTTGCCTCCCGTGATTAAATTTCTGTCTTCCCACAAACCTTGCAATATCAAGGCACATTAATGGCAGTCCTTGCACGCACATCATTTGTTTGTGTGGCAGCCGTGGGGGAGCAGGGATGGTTTCATCCCGAGTGACACTTCAGGGAGGTGGCAATGAATCTGTTCTGGCTCCCACCCCTGCGGAGCCAGGGCTGCTCCTGGGCCTGCGAAGGGCAGAGCTGGGCTGGGGCAGGTCGCTCCCTCCTGGCAAAATGCGAGCCTGGGTGCAGGAGGAGAAAGGGCAGGAGTGGCTGCAGTGTGGGACAGCGTTCCCTGAGCCCTGCTGGCTGGGAGCCTTCCCTCTGTCAACCTGAGCACATCCTGGTGTTTTATTCCCACTGGGACCATGCAGGAACAAGTGTTTTACGTGTGGAAGGGATGGAGAAGTTCTCTTGTTTAGCTACAGCACAGTGACTAAAAAGGGTTGAGGATGCTGCAGGTAACCAGACAATGCTCCAGGGACACCTTGGAGCGTCTCCCAAGGCTACAAGATAAGAGATGCAATCAGTAAGAGACTAAACACAAACCAGAGACTGAGCTACAGGCTCTGAGAAAGGCTTTAAACCTGTTCAGAGCAGAATCATTTCTAGGCTTGTACTGAGATGAAAAAGAGAGTGAAGTGGTGTTAAAAGATGATGAATATTCAGAACATGTAATACTGATGTTCTCCTATTCCAGCAAATGGTTATTAAATTTGTCCATTGCCTCTTCCTCTGCTCTGCTGTCATACAGAAAAAGATGCAGCTTTGTTGCCTGACTTGTGGTGCAGCCTGTGAAATAACCCAGGGCCAAGCCAGCCTCAGTTCAAACCACATCCCTCAGTGCGAGGTGCTGGAGATCCTGGGACGTGGGCAGCCCTGCACGGGGAGCTCAGCAGCGTGAGCTGGGTCAGGTGTGCACTGCAAGGTGTGAACGCTTGTACAAGCAGGAGTTTATGCAGTTTTTTAATGGGATTTCAGGTGAATTGTTACTTTTCTAAACCTATTAAAAGCAGAAAAACCTGGCAAGAAGCTAGGAGCTGTCAGGGATGGCAAAGGCCACGCTCAGGGATATGAGCTTTTGATGTATTGTTCAAGTTAAATTAAAGCTTTGGTAACTCAGTTCACCTCTCTAAAATAACCACTAAAATAACGGTGTGGCTTTTCAATGGCAGGGATTAATTTTTGAAGCAGTAGAGGGGCATTTAGTTTCAATGAATGATGAAACTTGATTGAATCAGGCAAATGAAATAAGTGACCTCTATCTGGCAAGGTTATACTTGTGGCTGGACTTGTGTCTTAAGCAGATGTGAAGTACACAGGAATGGGAATTGCATGTAAGAAGCACATTAAAATATCATAAAAGGGGTGCCAGCACTTGTTCTGGAGCAGGAAGGGTTAAAGGGTGCTGCAGGGGTTAATGCTGTTTCAGGTCAGGTGTCCACAACTGCAATTTCTCAGTAACCAGATGTTCTCTGCTGGTCTAATTAAAATGTATTGTTTAATCTCAAACAAATGTTTTAAATTAGCTGAATGGCAATGCTCGGGGGGAAATGAATTTCTAGAGTCATTTTTTTAGGCACTGGACAAAACAAATGCTGGCCTACATTTTTTGGAAAGGATGTAAGACTTCAAGTACCCTCAATATTTGATACCTAAAATAGATGTCATAGGAATGACACGGAATAATTACTTGATGAAAATGTGCTTCATTTAGAGAGAATTAAATTGCAGATGGTTATCCACTCCTTTAAAAAACGTAGATTGTTTCTTAAAAAATTAGGAATCCTGGTTTTTACTACAGTTTGCTCTTCTGTTGGTGACTGTGAGACCTTTTATTTTAATAAGTAGCTGCTTTCCTCTAAAATTCCCAATGCAATTAAGGCCCTGGAAGATCAAGGTTCTGCTTTGTCTGTGTCAGGCAGAATTAAAGGCACCGAGGAACACTGGGACAGGTACAAGGCTGTAGGGACCTGCTCTTACATGAGGTTTAGGTTTCAAACATTAAAGGAACTGGGCTGGGACCGACCAGACAGAGGAGGGTGGAAGTGAAATATATTCTGGAGTGATGAAATTACTTTGGACAACTTAATGAAAAAAAATGCTCAGATCCCACTGAGGCATTAAATGACTGAATTCCACATGGAAGCACCCATCTCCTGTGACAAGCCTTTGACAAAACTGTTTCTTTATTTTCATGGGGAATGATTCCTGACCTAAAGATTAAAAAGACTGAGGGGAGAGAGGGACAGAACGAGTTATGAGCCCGTAGACAGGAGAAAATACGTTGGAAAAGAAGACTGAAGTGCTTGTGCATTCACTGAAGCTAAGGGTAGCATTTGCAGGTGTTTGGGCTGGTTAACAATCAGCCTAAATTGACGGGAAATGATTTGCAGGAGAGGCACAAATACTTTTAAATCTTCCAATATGCATTTTAACATTTTTCTTTTGCAATTTTAAGTCCTGATATGGTTATAGCAAACCATCAACACTAAAGCAACTGCCTGTTGCCAGGCTGGAGCTCTGGGGTTCTGGAAATGGAAACCCCAATGGCCAGCACCCCAAAAAGTGGGAAAACTTACCCAGCATCAGTGTTCTTAGGGCAGACACTGGTTAGGTCTGAAGGAGAATGTAGAAAGTAACTCTGAAAATGGGGATATGTGTGCTTTAGGGCTAATTAAAATGAAATCCTGACTGAGAAAGCTCCCATTGCACGTGGCTGGGTTTTGTCTCACGCCACCACATTGTCTCCAGTTCTGGGGTGATTGTGCCAAGAAAGGGAATTGTGGTACCCATTGTACAGGTCCACTGCTTCCATTCAGCTCCCATGGATTCAATAGCAGAGTTAATTGCAAAATAAAATGCATGTAATTGGATTAATTAACAGTACATTTCAAGGTCCTGAAATACAGAAGTAGCCGTGGGGTAAATGCACAATGTAGGTTTTTCCCTGCAAACAGAACAAGTGCTATTTTTGGAGCTGTATCTGCATCTCATCGAGGTGTGCTTTGCTTAAAAAGCTGCTTGGGTAGGAGTGGGGCTTTGAAGGGGAAGATAAATACTATAATTAGGGCTGCAGGACAACAAAAGGATTATTCTTACCTATAAAATCATTTGAGTGAAGTTGCTGGAAAGATAATTATACCCAAAACTGCTTGCATGGGTCTCATATTTTCCTTACAAGGACTTACAAGACTCATTGAATATTTATAGGCTTGGAACATAAGACTGGATGAAATTTAAAACATAAATCCTGTCGCAATTTATGATGATGCAATTCCCTGCAGTTGTTGCCCCAACCTTTTAGCCTTCATGGCCAGGCTCCCTGTGGCAGAGCAGGAGCCCCTGTGATAAATGATCCCAGAGCTGGCTGCCCGTGATTGATGAGTGCTGCCTCCTCTGACGACTGCACACAGTCCTGAGGGCTCAGCTCACCACACTTTGGGTTGTTTTCCCTTTTTTCCTTCATGCATCTCTTGCAGAAGGGCTGTTTGTGCTTCTGCTTTGGTTATCACATGCAAATGAGCATGCTGTTTCCCAGATGCAGATTTCATATTTATAGATTAAATACAGCCTGAAAAATCATATGTTAATTACATTCTGAGGGTGTAGCAGAATTTCTCACTTGAACATATTTTGTTTTGCTGGGAATAGCACAAATTCCAGCTCAATGTATTTATAGTTGCTTGAAGCTGGGTAATAAATGTATCAGGCTGCAGAAAAAGCTTTCTAATCATTACTATTACTAATCACTTGCCATTAGCTCAGTGCCTGGGCTTCTATCCCACATTCTGGGTTTGTTTATTTGCTTCTAAAAACCTGTTTTTCTCAGAAGACAACCACTACTATTGGAAGGGGAGTGAGGGGAAGGCTAAGGATCAAAGCCAATCAAGCAGGTTATCAGAAATAAGCTGGCAGAGGAGCTCTCTGAGAGGTTTTGGGAGGAACGGGACTCCCTGAAGTTGGCTCAGTTAGTTGGAAAAGTCCTTTTTGTTTTTTATTGCTAACAAAGGTCCCCAGCCACCCTTTATGCTGAAAATCCACGTTGTGGGAGTTCCCCCTTCAGTGTCTGGTTTGCAGCGGCCGAAAGAGGCACAGCAGTGCCCTGGGAGGGATCGCTGCTCCCTGGAGAAGGAGGTCCAGGGAAATGCTGCTCCTCCTGGGCCAGCAGAGAACCCAGCCGCAGGATTCAGCTGCAGAGCCTGCCCAGGGCTGGCTGGGGGCTTTTACACTGAGGAGCAGCACAGCTGCACCTGCACCCCAGCGTGGCAAAGGACACACCGGGAATATTTAGGAAAAATGTGCTCAAAAGGGAGCGCAGCAATTCTTGGGTTTTAAATCAGGCCGGTTTTGCCCTTGGGGGTTGTGTTATTGAAGGCAGAGCTGAGCAGCCCCAGCACAAAACAAGGAGGGAAATCTGGGAGAAATCAATATACAGCATTCAAACTGCTTTCTTGTTTACTGTACCGGGCTCTTGCAAAACATAAAAAATAGAGAGGAAAGCTTAAAATACACAGTGAACTTCATTATTACAAAGAAAAGTCTGACACAACAGCCACTGAAGTCAACAGAAAACATTTCACAGGCTCTCCTTGGGGCAGGATCGAAACTATACAAAGCACAGAGTTTCCTAATAACAAGTAGTTAGAAATATGACCCATGTTTTTTTTGTTTTCTCTAGCTGCAAGTCCTTTGATGACCAATTTCAAACTCAAAGATATGTCCATAAGCCCTGGGCTGACAGGGATGATTAGTGTGGACTTTAAGCAGAGATCAGTCTCACTTTAAGACAGGCTGCTGCATTATATTGCAATACATCCTGCAAAGCCACAAATAAGAACAAACAGTACCAAAACACACAGTAAACTGAAAATACCCCCCCATCCCTTTTTATAGGTCTCATAAATCTTTTAATAAATAAGTAAATCACAGAGGTACCAAAGGAACTGGCAAACTCAGAGGTAGTTTATGTAACAGAGCATCTCTGTCTGTGAGCAGCCACTGCTCCAGGGCCCTGCACAGCTCTGGCACCTGAGCCAGGTCCAGGCCACCTCCTGCTCTGGTCCCAGGGAAAAGAATGTAGGCACAGGAGTGCTGGGCCATAGCAGCTGCTCTGGAAGGGCTGCAGGGGCTCTGGGGCAGCACAGAACACGCCCTATACTCCTCCCTTTCCCCAAGCAGCAAGGTTCCCTTTGCTTTCTGCAATCACTGTGCTGGTGTGAAGGAATGTGTCGTGTTAAGAACGGAATACTCCGTGTGTGTGGCCTGGGCAGTGCCAGCAGGTGTGTGGTGGGGGCCTGGGTCGGTTCAGGTGGGTGTAGGAGGAAAGGAAGCTGCTGCTGCAGGGCTTGGGACCAGGGCAGAACATTTCCCGTAAGCTCTGCGTGGTGAGAGCTCCCCTGGGTGCACGAAATCCTCCACCCTCCTCCCAGCACAGAGCTGGGCTGTGCTGCAGGGTGTCCTCGTGCTGCTGTGGGGCGAGCTGGCACAGGGGGCTGAGCTGGACACCTGCAGAGTGGGAAGCAGCTGTGGTCGTGGTATGTTTGAATGGAATAACAATGCACATCTGACTGTGTTTCTAAAGAGAACCCAAGAGAAACCCAAACCTAATCACATTTCCATCATTAAAGTGCTCTACTGGCTGTCAGCTGGAATCTTGCAAGTCACTGGAGTCTCAGCACAAGGTTCTGGTAGGTTTTCCTTTCACCTTCCCAGGAATGATGTTTCTTCACGTAATCTTTGGCCCTTGTTATAATTTCTTTTTCCATAATGCGGTCATTCATCAAACTCTTGGACAGCACAACAAACTCCTAAAAAAGATAAAGAAATTAATCAATTAAAATTCCTTTGAAAAAGTCCTAATGATACTGAAATAGCTGGTACCTGTCCAACGGTGAGCCAATATGTGAAGCTGTCCTAAGTGGTTTTTCAAGGTCAATACCATAATTTATTTATAAAGAATGATCAATAAATAATAATTTTATTATTTTATGCAGCCCACCAACTAAGACATTAAAAATCAAATACAGTTCCCAGAGTGTTAAGACAAATGAGTGACAAATTTAATGACACAAAAATTGTCTGCCTACCCAATGGTTGGAAACCCAGACTGGTTGTAAATGAATTGCCTGGTCTGCATGGAGAACAACAATCAGATGTTTGATCTCAGCTCAGCTAAACTTTTATCTCACTGCTACTGCGACATCTTCAGTGAATTTTATGGTAAGACTAAAAAAAAGTCACAACATAAACACAGTGTAAAGATAAGAGTGGGCATGCAGCAGCAAGCTCTTCTGGAGGGGCTGCACCCAGGCAGAGCCAGATACAGCAGGGTTAGCTCAACAAACACCAAAAAAAGCCATATATTCCCTTTAACTTCAGTGGGCAAAATACCAGAGCTCAAAGATCACAACTGTTCCTCTGCCTGCTCCTCTGCCTCTCTCATTTACTTCTGGGCAAGAGAAATTGTGAACTTCAAACATGTGAAAGGAGATTTGATGTCTGAACTAATCTATTCTGAGCAGCTGGTCTAATTTTCTATCAAGAGACAACTTCCAATGCTTCAGCTTGATTACAAACGCGCTCAGATCTGTGCAAAATAGTGCCTTGGTTCAGCTCAGGAAAGCAGACAGCTCTTGTGTCAGTGGAAAATTAAGATAATGTATTACTACACAATTGGTAGTGAAGATCAGCGCATGGGGACATGGGGGACAAAGAGGATGGGAGCAGGAGATACATTATTTACACAGCCTGTCAGCTGTGACAGGAACTATCACAGGTACCACCAGAGCTCGTCTCAACATCAGCTGAAGTAGAAAACTATACCTACACATCTGAGTACACAGAGTGTCTAAATATCTCCTCAGAGCCAGGTTCTGCAGCTAGCACGGAGTGAACGTTGCTGCTGCAGTGCCAGGGAGGGCTCTGCAGAATCCATCGTGCAGCGTGACCCCGGGATAATCACTGCTTTGGCTCCCAGTGCCCAGACAAAGCAGCACGTGTGCATCACTGCCAGGAGCTGGAACAGTCAGAGACATGGATCACCTCTGTGCAGAGCTTTGGCACTAGCTGAGAGAACGAGCAGGTTTTCATACGCACACGTGAACAATAACCCCTTACTCCACAGTGCTGCTGGTGATCTGTGTTCCAGTCACAGAGCAGCTCTGGCCGAGCCAGGAGAGCCACGTGCTCTGTGTCCAGCCTGCTGCCCACCCACAGCTGCCCTGTGCTGCTTTAACTGGGATTGCAGTCCCTTACTGGTGAGATGTCCCTGGAGCTGGTGTAGGAGCAGCCGAGGCTCCACAGACACCTTCCTCTCCTCCCCCAGACACAACAGGCAAGGTGGGAAAGGCTCACCTGACTTATGCTGGCTTCATCCAATTCCCTGGATAATCACAGTAATAAATACTGTTCACACTGAACTACATTCCAACTTTAATTTTATGCTCCTGTGGAGGATTTTAGTTAATGTTTAAAAATAATTTATGTAAATTACCTAAGAACAGAAGCAGCAATGTAACATTTCTTGACAGGTAGTCCTATTAGCATTCTTTTAAAATGTGGATATGGAGGATAAAAAACTTGGAAACATGTAAACGATAGAAGAAATGAGATCCTTATTCATGGTTACAATACTTAAGGCTGAGGAGAATTTCAGGAAAAAATGCCAAACATTTTGTCCAAAGCATAAAATGTGAGAAAAATGCAGGAGAGAGAAAAAACAAATGGAAAAATACCAGGGGATGGAGAGTAAGGACATCTCAGCCTTATCCCTACCTCTTCTCCTAATCCAATGTGACCACCCACAAGTCACTTGCGCTCCGACTGGAAGCCAGTGGGAAGATTCACTGTGACTTATCTGGGTTTTGCCTCGTACCCTTGGAGCAGCTGGCTTAGCTTGTTTTCAGGTTTGGATGCTCAGCTTTAGATAGCAATAACTTCATCTTTCAGGTGTCTCCCCTAACTACAAGTGACTGGCACTTCAGTTGTGATTTTGTGGCACGTCCGAGGCCTGGACTTGCAGCATGCAGATAGTCAGAACTCTGAGCTCTTTTGGAAAATCCAGCATTGCATTCTGCTTTTCCAGAAGCCTGGGGTATATAAAGTAATTACAGGGAGGCAACACGTCTCCAGTAGCTGCTGTGCTGCGTTTGTGCCAGTGATATTTGCACAAATATTTTTGCGCTCCCTTATTTTGTTGTAGATGGGAAGAAAGGTTCAGTTTTGGTGAAAGAGGGGTCAAATTCACAAATTGCCTTTCAACTATCAAACCTAAGGGTATGAACTGCAGCAGCCCAGATGAAGGGGGTGATATTCATGCTAGCTTACTACTTGGGGCCACCCATATTTCTAATAAACCTTTACTCCCACATAGGAGTGGGTATAATTAATTTACAGGTGGCAGCAAAACACAGTGTAAAAGTGGAGCCTCAGCAGTCAGTCACAACCCAGAAAAAGGGGAGAAAATCATCTCCTGTACGTCCAGAAGCACTCTCACATCTGCCCTTTCCAGGGGAAGTACTCCACCACAAACACAGGCATTTTTCAACAGCAACATGCACAATACAGTTTTCTCCTGGTAAATTGACCAATCAGCCTTAAAGAAAATGTCAACTCCTCTATATAGTACCTAAAATAAATCCTGTATAATATTTTGCAGAGACACAGGAACCCAGGTATCCAGGAGATAAAGCTGGAAAATGAGTGCACTGAGTAAAAAGAATGAATAATTCTTCAATTACCACGAGAGCTGCACCGGTGCCGCAGCTCACACATAATGAAAATAAGATGCATGGTTAATATATTATTTATATAATGAAAGTAAGCCTGCAATTAAACCATTTCACAGCAGCTTCAGCAGACAGAAGGACGTGATTCTTAAAGAACAGGAATGAGCCCAGGGAGGGCAGAGGCCAGGTGTGAGTGCGGAGCAGGGACAGACGTACCTGGGGGCAGCTGGAGCCAGCAGTGCTGGCACTGCCACGAGCTCCCAGCTGCTCTGCTCGGTGTGAGCGCTCCAAGGCCTGAGTGCCTGGGCTGTTCTGGGCTGTTCCTGGGCTGCTCCTGCCCGTGTGTGGCAGAGGGAACCGCTGGATGTCACAGCAGGGCTGCTGCTCCCGGCCAAGCTGGGCGTCCCTCTCACCCTCCAAACGCTGCCTCTGCTCTCAGGGGCTGCCCAGGTCACACACCCTCAGCCTCTGGCCACACTTGGTCCCTCTCTTACTGGCTTTGAAGTTTATTTACCTCCTTTCTCTTTATTTAGGTCCTTCCAGAAGCTTTTACATTGAACATATAATTCTGAAACTGAGCCTGCTGAATAACTCTTTGTGTCCTCCCTTTTAACACAGTTTTGTGTTATTTATTGCCCCATTCTTATCTCTTACTTTTTTTATTTCAGGTCCCATTAACTCAGTGTCAAATATTCCATAAACTTGCAAATTCAAGCAGCAGCAGCAGCAGGATCAAACCATGATTTAAAAGTAACGTGCACAGTAATGTGCACAAATGATGGAGTGTCAGGAACAAAACGTTCCATGGCTTTCACTCTCAGATTAACTATTTCCATCTGAGGGCTGGCTCCAGTGACTGGCAGGGCTTTTGCTATTTCCAGCCAAATGCAAATGGTTAAGGATGGCCACAATTAGACACAACATTTCCTGTAAGCCACAAAAGCTCTCTTCCAGCAAGAATGAAAGAAGCAAGCCCACAGCACTCACAATTTAAAACAATTCTCATTGCATAATGGTTAATTAATATCCCTCTAATTTGGCTTTCAGAAGACAGCAGGCTCAACTGCTCCTGTCTAAGGTACCTGTACTGCAAAGCTTTCCCTCCTCAGACCAGAAACAACTGAAAATAAGCAATGCTTTCTGCTCCTGAGCTATGACCCAGCCTGTATCTTCACAACCAGAAAGGATCCACCAAACTTAGCAAGGGAAATTCCTTTTCTAATCCACCAAACTTAGCAAGGAATATTTCTTTTCTAATCTTTGGTGGTCCAGATTCTTGGAGCCAGAGACAGGCTTTCCCAAGCACCTGGATCCAGTTCTAGACAGATTGGCAGCCTGTGACTCTAGTTCTGATATTACAGACAGCCCTTCAGTCCTCAGCCATTTGCACAGAGTCACTGATGCCACTGGGACCCCTGGGTGAAATGCGTAGCAGATTTTTAATTGATCTCCAATCCCAAATAAACACGTGGAATGTGGGATGCTTGGAGATCACAGAAGAGGCTCCTTACAGGGATGGATGACGAAGTTAATTGGGGCTGGTATGAATAATGAATCTGAATTCCAAGCCAAACACAGCCAGAGTGTAGAGGGAAACAACAGAATGAACCAGCACTAATACCAGGAGAGCTCTCAGTCCCTGGTTCAATAGGACTGTGTGTCCTGGAAGTTTTGGAGGAGCATATGGAAGTCAGTGGGCTTTTTTCAGGGAATACATGTATCAAAGAAATATTTTGGGTTTTGTAGAAACCATTGGAAACATTGACTATTCCAGAAACAAACAAACAGAACCATACTGGAATTGCAAGAGTTTTTCTATTAAAAAACTCCTCAAAAGAGGATTCACCTTCCAGAAACACAACCTAATAGAATGCATTAATCACACACTCTACTAAGTAAATAAATAAGATACATTTTCTACTTTGCAAAATTATCAAATGGTCTATTCTAGTATGTTTTTTTAATCTTGAGTTGGCTAAAATTCTGAGGGAATCTTTTTCTGAGAGTCATCTTCCACAGCATACATGAATATGTAACAGCAAAGCCCTAATGCAGGAAAATATGCTGAAATGAAAATTTCCAGCATTTAAATATCGGTAGTTTTCCCTCTCTCCCCACTCTTATTTAACTTCACTGAGACTTCATCCTAACACTCGACTTAATTTTAGTCATTAATTTCTCTGACTGAGCAATATCTTGCATCTAAAAATACTTTACATTAACACTGACTGCTGGAAGTTATAGAAAATGTGTCATCTGAAACTTGAGGCTCACTCTCTTCTGGTGAGCTAAAGCTTGTCTAATACAAGTTCCTATCCCAGTTATCACTTGAAGGGAAATCTGACACATCCAGAGCATCTCCTGCAGGATTCTGTCATGGAACCTTCAAACCCCAGTGCAACAAGTGGCTCTGAGCAGCTCAGACAAACATTCAGCAAGGCTGACACCTAGTACGAGCTCCCTGAACTGCAAATGCAGGGGAGGCAGCAGCACAGCTCCAAAAAGGAGAATCTGGGGAAAACTGCTGAGGGGAAAAGCCAAGCATCCAGACAGACACAAGCCTGTATAGAAATGAACCTAAGCACCCGTGGTTGTCTTACCTGGGGATTTGAAAACAGCAGTCCTGTTTCCTTGTGTTTTATTATTGCTGCATTCCCAGGAATGTTCCTTGCCAGCACTGGAATTTCTAAATCCATTGCCTAGAGGAACATAAAAAAAAGGAAACAACAGTTTATAAGGATTCCTGGATTTCGAGGTGCTAACGACGACAATTTTAATAAGAAAAGTAGAAACAACAAACCAAACTTCTTTCCCACCTCTCCAGTTTTTAAACTGAAAAATACCACATGTAAGGTGATCTCCTATGTGGAACTTCTGTGAAATATTTGCTTATATTTCTGTTACTCTTGTAACTTTGAACACATTATCAGAAGCAATCAGTGCAGGAAGTCAATGGATGGCTGCTCCAGCCTTTATTCTTTCCCACCTCGAAGGGTGCACTTTGTTTCCCCCTGGAAGCTCCCAACACCAGGCTTGAAGAGGATAAAATTAAAGTTCAGCTCAAAGGCTGTTACCAACTCCTTCCCTTCCTGTGCATGAGAAGATGAGTTCAGAGCACACAAAGCCAGGGAAATAGCTGTTTCCTAGTTCTGTTCAAACACATTTTCCCCAGATTTTCTATAACGTGCAGAACTCGAGACTTGTGGGCAGTTCAACAACAGTGAAGGGACCTTGGAAGTCACTTGGCACTTTCTGCTGGGTTCTGATTCCTGTGGGTCACAGAGGGCTCTGGGAAAAGCTTTTGTGTTGAGATGGTCTGCGGGCATGGCCTTCCTGGGGCTGTGAGCGAGCAGGGGCCGCAGGAAGGGACAGCGACAGCAGCGGCTGAGCTCTGCTCTCAGAACACACTGTGCTTCCAAAACACGGATCTGCACAGCCCGTGGGACTCCTCAGAGAGCAGGGAACACATCTGAAGGAGGTATTTGTGTGTGCTCGTGTAAATACACGAAAAAGGAAGGGAGCTGTGGGCTCTCAGCACACAGCGTTTCGGGCTGCTGCAGAATCAGCTTCCACTGCAGGCCAGCAAAGGATTCCCTGAGGCCACTGCCAAAGCCACTTCAGAAAACACAGCTTCAGTTCTGAGTGTGCAAACCCTGGGCACTCAGCTCTGCTGCTCCTGCGTGTCCTGATCTGAAGCTTTAATTACTATTGATGAATTGGGAAGTCTGGAGATGCACTGACTGTAAAATCAGAAATACTCATATTGTGCAATTATCACAGTGTCAAATGAGAAAGAAATTCACTCCCCAAAATCTTCAAGCTGTTTCCTACTGATTCCCTGTCACTCCAGAGTCAATGCATTTTTAATTGCTGTCATTACAATCCTGCATGAGGAGCAATTTTGCCTCAGTCCACACAGCAAGGAAACAAAATTCCAAGGAGAAAACCATGATTTTTTTATAGTTTGGACAAAACTGAAGAGACAAATACCCTGGCTGATAATGTACAGGAAGGGACTGCTGGGACTTTGCAACGTATTTTAATAACTTAAAATATCCAAGAAAAGCACTGTTTAAATCACCACTGCAGAGGTATTAGTCTGACCCTAGCAACTCTATAGTCCTGGCACAAACATCTGCTTTGCAGCAGTTAGTGCTGAAAATAGTAACAGCCCTTAATGATACAGCCTGTTCCACACTTTGTATCAGAAACTACCAGATTACCTGGGGGTAATTCAGACACATTAATGAAGTGAGCACAAACCAGAATAAATTAGAAATATAAAAACCACAGACTAGACTTCTGCATTTATCTAAGTGAGTAAAGTTGTTGAGACAGATTTTTTAAAAAGGAGTTTTTAAGAAGTCATTTTGGTGAAAGAAAACACAGTCCTTGGTCACCCACAAATCATTGTGTCATTTGCTCTGACTTCACTGTTAAACAAATCTGTTCTCCAGAGGAAGAGTTCCAAAAGCACTCGGTGACAGTCTGTACAGATGTTCACAGAGCTTCACCCAGGGAACGGGAGCGGTCAGGGCCCCACTCTGCCTGCCAGGCTGGGAATCCTCAGCTCCAGGAAGCTGCTCTTGGCTCCAGTTACCCCAGTACAGCCCCAGCACCGGCACGCCTGGAGCACCAACACCCCCAAAGAGTGACGGAATTTCTGATTCAGCTCTGACAGCCTTACACACCCTCGTGTTCGGGCTGCTGACCTCACCCAACACCTTCAGGGAATAAGGAATGAAGATGCTTTACCTGAACTTCTGAGCTGCAAACCCAGAGCTGGGTGGTGGCAGTGAAGTGTGGCAGCGTCCGCTGTCACCTGCCTGAGGCTCTCCCCTGCCCTCGCTGCGTTTTCCTTTTAAAAACCAAAAATGTGGAAGAATTTCAGGTCTGGCTCCTTCCCACGCAGGCAACTGTGCATGGAAGGGAAGGAGCACCTGGACAGTGACCTGGGGCAGGAGTGTGAGTGGCCTGGGGCAGCTCTGTGCTGCACTGCAGGTTACACTGGGCTGCAGCACAGCTAAAACTCGTTTCGAGATACATTCCTTCACTTCTGGTTTTGAAAGCTACAGAGCTGATGATTGATTGAAGTCGAGCACCAAGTTTATATTTAATTTTCTGTAATTTCCAAACTCTAAAGGGAAAGACATTTGTTCTGTCTCAGACTCTAAGGGCAGTAACTGCTACACAAGAAAATCTTCAGGTCCCCAAACACACAGGTAGCAGTGAATTATAGCTACTGGAAGACAGAACAGATGGCCACATACTTTAGATGCAGGGCTGCCTTTGTACCACTGGCCTTAAACAAACGGATTGGGCTGTAAATAATTACTGCACAAAGTGGCTTTGAATTTAATTTAGATACTTACTCTATTTTTAAGCAGTAAAAAGAATAATTTGCATTGTTGAAAATATGTGTAATTTACTGACCTGGGCTCCAGGAATAATAGCATAAAACAACATTTTAGTCCATTGGCCATCTGTTTTGTTACATTATTTTGACTGCAAATGTGTTTTACTGCTCTTGCAGAAGGATGCAGGGTGTAAATTGAAGCTGTGGGAACGTTACCCAA
This sequence comes from Lycocorax pyrrhopterus obiensis, assembly GCA_014706295.1. Classification (NCBI taxonomy): domain Eukaryota; kingdom Metazoa; phylum Chordata; class Aves; order Passeriformes; family Paradisaeidae; genus Lycocorax; species Lycocorax pyrrhopterus. Next base: position 12,480,563 of record JACSVZ010000003.1, on the reverse strand, counting down.
TAAGCATCTCTGCCCAGCAATGCAAGGCTGATAGAGCAAATACAGGGTTTATTTACTACTTTGTCTTCTGCATTGTCCCTCATTTTCCTCCTTCTAGCCTATGCATCTTTTGTTGGCTCTCCAATTTTACCACTTTACAACATCCCTTCATCTTTTTTTTTTTTTTTTTATCATTTGCTGTGGCTTTTATTCCAAACTGCTAGGCCTGTGCTTCACACGTTGGCCAAGACTGGATTTTGCCTTATAGCACAACAGAGTCTGCCCAGCTTCCTTTTCTACAATTTCTTTTTTTTAATTGGCTTCTTTTTGGTAAAAGCACAACAGTCTAATGATTTTTACAACAGTTGGAATATTCCTGAGAGCACAGAAAAAGTGCTCCAATGAAATGGTGCTGGAGTCAAAACCTTGTTTTAGCAGGAATGTAGGGAACACGCAAACCTTTCCTGCCGTGGTGCCTTTGCCACCATCACGTGCCCAGGAACGTGCAGAACTCCTGAGCTCTCAGAGGAGGAGATGCATTTTTAATGTTTGCTATAATGTTTGTTTTCTCTTCTTCAAATGCCAAAGAGAAAACAGATCAGTTACGGTCAAATCTGGGAGATACCAGAACCAGCTGACAAAGTAATTAGTGATGGCTCCCAGCTCTTTCATACCTTGAGGCAGGTTGCACTAGATGTGATTATCTATTTATCTCATTTATCTATTATATATTTATCTCACTCTAAAATACTGTTTACAGATTCATGACCTTGTTAAATGTTGAACTTCGAGGACAGTGAGAGTTGCATTTCTAACTCTGTTATCCCCAGCCTAGGAGCAGAAGGTTTTTGTGCAGTTTTGTGCCTTATTATTTAACCAGATCTCAGCAGATGGCCCTTCCTGCTGCTGGCCACCCCAGGAAAGAACTTCACAGTGTTAGACTGGCACTCCCTGAGAGAGAGATGTTCACAGCAGGGAATTCTATTAGCACGTCCTCAAATCCCGCTGTCCAGGTGACCAGCAAACAGGCACACAAATCCCAAACCCTTTGGAGGGGAATCTGCACTAACTGTCCCATCAGTCCTGAGCTGCACAACAATTTGTACCAGAGCAAGCACGCAGGCACTGCTGTTGCAGATGCTGTGTCTCCTCAGAGCCTTCCTGGTTTGCTTTGCTCCTGTCTCTCACTCCCTGACACTCTGGAGAAATAAATCAGGTTGATTTTTGGTCAACTGTTCTATGAGTAGCCCTGAGGGGAACATGAACTGGTGAGGAGGAGGTGACAGAAACTTAACTTCCACTTCCCTGAGTCAGGGCTCTGTACACTCCACCCCAGCCACACAGAGCTCGCCTGGCCTGACACAGCTCCGAGTTTGGAAATGTCACAGTCAGGAATTGCTGGAGCAGGGCATTGCTGCTGTGGAAGAGCAGCTGCCTCCACCTCTGAGCATTGGCATTTTGGGACGGAAATACACATTTGCTGTCTTCACCATCATCTGCCCTTCCTAATTCCTCTAATGCTCCCTTCGTTCTTACTCATGAGGACTTTCAGATGTGTGGAAATGCTGGAAGTGCAACTCAGAAACCGAAATGGGATGTTCATTAATACAAATGATGCAGTAGTTTCTGAGATCATTGTGAGCCAACATTCAGCACCCACCAAAATAAACAGAGTAATGAAAGGCATTTGCCCAAAGAACTTCCACTATAAGTACACTTATATTTTTCTGAGAAAGCATTTGATACTAAGCAGTGCCCTGCTTTGACAGGTATGAAATAAAACTGGTTATTAATTTTCAATACTGATGGCAAAAGAATTAACTGAGCATGTCATTCATTCATTAATCATTTCAGAATTAAATAACGAAGTACAGCTCTTAGATTGCTTTTTGAAAGGATGTAAAAATAAATGAAAGTCCATTCTAGCAAGATTATAAGGAAGTGGGTGTTGAATCAAGCCTAGTGACAACCCCAGTAAATCAGAATGATTTCTACATCTCAGGTCTGTATTGTTAATTTAGCAGGATTGATAAAATTACATTCTATCCTTTAAAAGTAAATAGACAAAGCATAAAAAGCTGTCAGTTCAAGGGAAGAAAACCTTAATTGCTAACACTTGCAAAAAGAAACATTTTAGTTTTGTCTTCACTAGCTTTGAAATACGGACATCAGATGTTGACACACATTTTCCAGTGGTAAGGGGTGATTTCAGGTTCTCTGTAACCTCACTGAATAACCTCAGCACGGAGTTACCTCCAGGATGGCAGCAGACATCCCCTCTGAGATGGAGCTGTTCACCACGGCAAAGCACCTCCTCACAGCAGCATGGAGCTCCTCCTGAGGCAGCTCTGCTAACAGATGCACCCCAGGGGCCCTGCAAACCAACAGGAGACCTCCTAAGCCAGCGTGAAAGAGATAATGAAAAGACCCAAAAGAACTGATGGAATTCTTCCCTGTGAGGGGGTGAGGCACTGGGACAGGCTGCCCAGGGACACTCTGGGTGTTCCATCCCTGGCAATGTTCAAGGCCAGGTTGGACGGGGCTTGGAGCTGTCCCTGCCCACGGCTGGGAGGCTGGAACTGGATGATCCTTCAGCCAACCCAAACCATTGCATGATTCTAGGAGCAATAAATCTAAATCAGAGTAAATCAGATGTGGTGTAACACAAAACATGAACTCACTGGTTATTCTGAAACTTACAGTGTTTGGAATACCCAGTCTGAGACTGTTCATGCCAAATAATCCTGACAGATTTGTTACTCACACAGAGCTGTGCATGGACATTCATTTGCATATACATGATTTAAAAAGGGGCAGCCAGGTGCTTTCATTCAGCAGATAGAAGGCTTAACATTAACTTCTTACCTTTTAACTTTCTCCTTAACTTCGCTTGTAAAAAGTGGATCAACCTAGAAAGGAGCACACACAGAGGTCAGCGGCACCACTTCAGCACTGCAGCTCGTGCTTGAAATACCCAGAGAAGAAAAATAAAGTTTAGCACATTTTTAAACTAAAATATTTTAATGCTGAGCTTTAAAATCATACCACAGATCTGTAACTTGGTGGTTGTGTCAAAGACCTGGAGTGACAGCTCCTGTCTGAGAGGGGCAGGGCACTGATGTGCCAAGGGACTGTCCCTTTATGCACGGAGTACAAATGTGCCTTAGTGACCTCAGGAAGATTCTGGATGTAAACTGAGACAGTCACACAGGTGCTCTGACAGGAACAGTCGTTTGAAAAGTAATAAACACAAAATTCTAAACCCCAGTAAAACATGAAGGCATTACAGTGTTGTCTAAGCTGGGTGATTAACTCCAGTAGGTTTATTTACAAAGCTTAACTCTGTCTGCTGTTTTCATTTAACATGATTAAAAGAAATAAACAGAACTTGGAAATCCTTAACTAGACATGAAGAACAGAACTCAATTTTTTTTTATTAAGGCTGACTGACTGTATTAGATTGATACACGATAGCTCGCAGCATTGTAAGACTGGGAATAACATGACTTTTTTATATAAATATTTTGGGTTTGGTTGTTGGGTTTTTGTTTTAGATTATGAGATAGAGAACAATCACAAAGTGTTTTAGAAAACCCTTTTGGTAAAAATTCAGGATTTATTTTATAACTATGATTGTATGCTTTGAACACAAAATTGATTATTTTATGAAAACTGGGCTTCATACATTTAAAGATTCAAGTGAATCACTCTTGCACTAAGGAATTAATTCCTACTGAATACAAAAAATAAAAGCTTAACCACTTAAAAAAGTATTTTTGATATTTCCTACTGAACATCCCTATTGCTATTTCTATATAAATATATTTTCAGCTTTTTCTCCAAAATCCTATTTGGATGCTGAGTTCCTCTCATGAGGAACTACCCTCTGTTTCCATTAAAATCGATGGAGTTCTTGCAAGTGATTTAACGAGCAGTGGGATAAGGTCTTGTGTTCTTGTCCCTTTAGAAGGATCAGAAAAACTCCAGCCTGTGACTCATAAAATTTGGGAGACGTTAATTCCTATCCCCTCTACTTCAGTGCAAGCCAAGCAGTCGCCATCTGCCTCACAGACAGAACCAGCCTTGGAGCTGTATCCTTCTGCTGGTAAATGTTCCAAGAATCCTGGCCTGAACACGAGAGCTCAGTTAAAATATCACTGCCAGGGTGGGCATAGCAGTGACTTAGAGGAGTGACGGCCCTGAGCTGCGTTCAGGAACTGGGGGGGCACAGCTGCCTCAGCCCAGGCTCAATCCAGCAGGAACTGGACCCCACAGGAGCTGCTCGCTGAGCTGGGAGTGCACTCGGAGGGTGTGAGTGCTTCTCATCCGACTGACTCTGGCAGGGGGCTGAGAACTGAGCACAGGCACCCAAAAACATCCTGCAAACAATGGTGCTTCCACCCACAATATCTCCATGAGCCAGTTCTCGCACAGGTAGCGTCTGCTGCCACATTGGATGTTGTTACTTCTCAGCACAGAGGCAAATGCACTCATCAGTTCCCTCTCATTTGCTAAAGCATCCTCCAGCCTGGGCACAGCCTTCACAGGGCTGCAAATTTATCAATCTGGCAGAGATCAGAGGAAAGCAGCTCGAGTTGAACAGTTCCTATCACAAGAGAAGAGATGAGACGAGGAAAGGGGTGTGGGCACCCACCAAACAGATCCAGATGTGCCATTAAGGAAGTTTTACTCTGCTGACAGGAAAAGAAACATCCAAGATGTGTTTGACAGTGCAGGAAGTCACAGATCAAATGCTGCACAGAGATGAAGGGGCCTGTTAAGCACAGAGCCTACCATGATCAAAACCTAGCAAATCTTCTATAAACACACAATATTAAAATGCTGCCATATAAATATTAACTCAGACTGAAATAACGGTCCAGGAACATCTTCTTTATAGTGCTAAGACTTCAGACTTTGTAGGGGAAAACAGGCCTCAGTGCATTTAAAATTCTGTCAGAATATCACCAGAGTACTGCAAGTGAAGAGCTTGAGGAATCTGCAAAGATATTCAATATGGAGAGGGTGAATTTGCTCAGTTTCTCAGGTTTTGGGAGCACCACTGTGAAAGGAACCCCCTTTACTCCAGCAGCAGGTGACCCCAGGCCCCAGTGTTTATCTGATGGAGCAATGTTCTGTACTGCCAACAAGAATGGTTAAAAACACAAAATGAGCTCTGAGAGGTTACCCAGCAGCCGAACACAAGTTTTGTGGCCTTAACTTTTTTTTTCTAAGTTTCATAAGCTCCTATTCTTAGAATATGGAGCTGCTGAAAATTAGCTGTTGTTCCAAATTTCATTATAGAAATGAACAAAAGGAAAACTGGAAGTGGAGACAAATGCTGAAAATTTTACATAACACAGGCCTCAATCCTGCAACATTACCTTGATTGCACTGGTGGAGACAATCATGCACAGAAAATGCAGGGAATAATATATAATCTTATGGCAGCAAATATAACATTTTATGGAAGTAAAGCAGAAAATAGAGTGTGGGCCTTTGTTCTTTCTCTTCTTAATTAATATAATCTTACTGTATGGGGTTTTAATATTCACAATAAAAATTACATGCTTCATAGACAGTGGCACTGATTTTCTTAAGATTTTTGTGGTTTGAGAAGCAACATGAATAAGAAAAGTACAGCTAAATACCAGTAGAGCTGAGATGTATTTTTTTCCTTTAGCAATATTTTAGTTCTGTGAGAGAAACATGCTCTAAAGTGTTTTAAGGAGGTTCAGCCCTTGATCCAGCCTCTGCACTGCCACGGGGTTATTTCTGGTCTGTAAAGACATTAGCTTGTGAAAAAGTGAAGCAAATTTAAAAAGACGACTAAAATGTTTAAAATCCTCACTGGAGGCAGCAAGTGCATCTTTTGATGCTAAAGCACAGCTTCATTACACCTGCTCTAGATTTGCCTTCCACACCAGTTCACTTCCAAATCATTTTGTGTATTAGCGTGGAAAAAAACCCAGATAAAATAAAAATGTAAAAACAGCTTTTAACAATAAAATCCTACATCCCAAAATTTGCAAAGAATAAAACTGAATGAGAAAATAGAAAAATTGTTCTTATTTGCCTATTGAGAGTGTATTTGTTTTTTTATAAAGCAAATTGCCTGCAAGTTTTCAGGCTCATGTGGAGATGAATCAGAGATGAGACTGATACAGAGGGAACACATTACCCAGATGAAACAGGGAAGCTTTTAGTCCCCTTCAAGCATCAGGCAGAGTTTGTTTCACATGACACAGCTGCCTCCCCAGACCTTTCCCACTGGTTAAACCAAGGCTTCAGGCTGCCTTTTCAAGCCCTCTGCTGCAGGATCCACATGGAGAACACTGACTTCTTTCTCAAAAGCCCTGCAATGAGTTTTGTAACTTCAGCACTAAGTTACACAGGCAGCACATAGAAGCAGAAGAATCGGGACAAAGGTACCAACTTTAAGATTATTCTGAAATAGTGACATATAAAAAACCTCAGTTTATCCCAGGCTTTAGTGCACTGAGATTCTAAAAGTACAGGAAAACTGATTGGTTTTCTGTGTCAGCTCAAGCTCTGTCCTCGCTGCCGGGTGTCAGACAGAACCTGAACATCATTTTGCACCTGCTGACAACTGTTAATTGTGCATGAATCGAGACTCCCAGAAATGGCATCAAAGTCCAGATGGAATGGAGCAAAGACCCAATGCTCCATGTGAACAAAAGATGTAAGAACAGGGATAACGAGCATCTAAATCACCTTCACAACATTAAAAATCCTCATTAGCAGTGCCTGTGGAAAAAATTCTCCTAGATGGCAACTGCTGCCTTTCACAATATTTGATAGGCTCATTTCTAAGTTATTCATGTTGAAATAGGCATTTCTAATATTTTATTTGCAAAAGCACGCATCTTTAGTAGTTTGTGAGTGTCTAAAACAGTAACCACAGTAGCCAAGAATAGAATCCAAGTATTTTGATAGTTTTTCTCTTCAGAACTTCTTCCTGTAATCGAAGGAAGCAGTAAATGAACAGAACTGGGCTGCCTCAGGGTGTCTCCTCCTGGAAAACCCCCTGAGCTGTTCCCCTCTGCAGTGCAGGAGCCCTTCTATCGACAGCACAGCTCTGAACTTTGGAACTCTGGGCACTGGAATCACTTCCACAGTTCAGACCTGTTGGGAACAGCCTTTACAACTTCTAGGTTTGCACCTTCTTATCTCCTTAACCTCTGACCTAGGTTCAGTCTGGAATAGGTCTGTGGTATCTCAGATGCAGGGAAATGGAAGTATTTAGAAATAAAAATTACAACAGCAACTTACTGCAGGTCCAATAATGCCCAGGTGGACACTGGGGTCCTTTCTGTGCCAATCTGAAACAGAAAAGGAACAACTTTTTATTAATAAAAACTATTAATTTTTAAATCAATGTAAACAGCTCCATGACTGAAGAATTAGACAAATATTGTATTGCTACTTAAAAGACTGAATGTGCACCAGATTCCATGCTCAGCCCTCACATTACTCCTCAGAATTCAAATATTAGCATATCTGAAAGCCAGTATTTAGCCTTTCTGCTTCATGCAATCTCTTATGACTCAAGGGTTATTTAACTAAGCTCAGATATTAATTTTGAATCACTCCAGAGAACAATGCTCTGTCTAATGCAGTGACTCTGGCCACTAAGCCAAAATTACCTGAATATCTTCCTGTGTAAAGGAACGTGTGGAAGTAACTGCAACCATTACAATGATCACTCAGTTACATGCACAAGAGAAATCTGCTGCTCTGTGAATCCCAGAATACAACAGTGCAGTTCACTGCAAACTGCATTTGTTACTCAGCATCACAAGGTTTAAAGGGTTATAAAAGTGAGTTGAATAGTGCAGGCTAAATTTCCAGCTCAGAATACCTGAACCTTTTACAGACACAAACACAACCTGACAAAATATTCCCTTTTGTGACTGTGAGGAAACTTCAGCCTAGTCTGAGCACTGAGCCAGAACAATGGGTGGTAAAATTTGTTTGCAACTTCAATGGCATTAATTAGCACACATGCAAATCAATGTAACAGCCACGGGACAGCAAGATAAGAAAGTGATTTCGAAGTAGGTGATCTTTTCTTTTGTCTTCCATCAATATTGCATGTAACAGCAAAACAGTTTTCTCAGCAAGGAAAACCATCAAATATTGCTTTGATTTTAATGCTCTGTTATTCCCAGCAGGATGGAAAAGACGAGGCACAGAAATAATGTGTTGAACAGATCAATGGTTACATAAGAATTTCTTTTTTCAAATGTAAATATACGAGGACATTTCCTGCAATGAATAAAACAGCTCATGCCAAACCTATAAACATTAATAGAATGCATTGAGTGACAAAACAAGAATATTCAAATAGCCACTACTTACCTGAGAAAACTTCTACTAAATACAGAGGGTCTTTGACTCTTCGAAGCCCACATACCAAAAGAAACAGATGTAAAGGGTCTGTGTCTGCAGGAATGGCTGTAACAAATAATTGTAAAAATAATTAACGCATATAAAAAAGCTGAACACTCCCAATTGTTCCATGAATGAGCACGTACAGTGGTAAAAGCAGTGAAAAGGTGGATTATGAAAAAGTATCATTATTCTCTCTGTTTTCTGCTCTTGCATCAACCGTCAGATCGAGGACTTAGATCATTTTATAGGGCACAGGAGTTTATTTCCAGAGGCAGTGAATGTGCAGGACTTGGAGGAAAATCTGGTGGCTGGTGGTGTTCTTAGACAGCAGAACCCAGCTCTGGCTGCCCTGGCAGCTGAGTGACTCTGGGTGGTTCTCAATGTTTTTACCCCTAAAAAGAATAACTTTGCATCCGTATAATAACTCACCACCTGTTTCCAGAGGTGAGATTTGGTTAATCAGTGTAGGTCTTAGAGCTCTTGATCTGACACTTTCTGTAGTTCAAGATCAGGAAATGCCCCACAGTTCTCAATCCCTGCATGCCAGCACTGCTACAGGATAGTTAACTAGAAATTAAATTATTGCAAAGCATTTATTTCACACTTATTGCTACAACGCAGATGAAAAAGAACTTGGGGGAAAACCTCAACGTGGGAGATTTTAACATGGAAAATCTCTTGCGGATACACAGCAACAACTCATTAAAGTAATTGTGTAGGCTTTATCAGGAAGATCTGATGTAGGATTTTGCAGTTTCCATTGGGTCTGTGGCAGGACAATTAATTCAGAACACTCTGGACAGGGTCACCATGGGATGAACTTTGCTAAAATGTGTTTAGGATGAAACAACATGAGTCAAAAATTGCTGAATGAACACAGATAATGTAATTTAATAAACAGAGGGGTTGAAGTGCTCCTATTTGATCTTCTGCACTGGACAAATCAGTTGGGTGTCCTTCAGTTCAGCCCCTTTATGGAGCTCGTGGGTGACAGGGATTCCTTAACACCAGGCAGCTCTGCTTGGGGGACATCAGGGACATCATGGGTCCCACAGCAAGGCTCTGTTTGCATGGTCACAAATCTATTGCTTTTAAAATTAAAATCCAGTTCAGGAGCATTTAAATTCTCCCTATCACAGGGTTCATTACTGAGTCTGATTCATTCAACTTAAAACAACTTGAGTTGTCAGAAGTGGCTGCAGCAGACATGGTAAATAACATTTTACTGGTTATTGGACCAAGAAATAATTTGTAGTTTATAATACACAAACATTTGGATTGGAAAAGCCGTTCTTCTGGTGCAGCGGGCCATTAATACTGTTTGCTCTCAGACATGCAGCAGTGGTTTCAGCTTATGACAAACTCCCACAAAACAAACTACTAGAAAGTGTTACCAAAATTCAGACTGCCCTGTAGCTATCCATAAGGCACAAATACCCATTTTAAATTGTGGACTCCACTCACTGATGTTGAGCTCTGGCTATTTGGAAACAAACCTTGGAGTTAGTGCTGGCAGCTCAGTCACACAGGAGTGAGAAACCAGGTTTTCCTGTTCTCACATGGAGACTACAGAATTATTGCACTCTTGAAATAACTGCTCTTTTTTATGTCTTACCAGCTTTTTGTTTCTATCTTGCAGCTTGCAGTCTTTTAATTTTATTAGCTAGGGGTTTAAAGCCCTAGTAGACCAGTTCTGTGCAGCCCTGACTGCTCCCTGTATGAACACCTGAACCCGAAAAAAGAGGAAACTGGCCCCACAGGCATTCAGGCTTTTCCATTCATTTCCTGTGCCATTCAAAGGTACTTGTCCCAAGAATCTCACCAAGTACACTCCAATTGTTTCAGCAGCGAAACGACCTAAAATAACATTTATTAGTGAAAATAGCTCACTCAACTGACCTCTCATTTTGAAAAGACATTCTCATCTCTCCCAGCAGACTCCCCCCTCGTGCCGATTTACAGAGCCCTGCTGTCTATCAGGATGCTTCATGCACTTTTCTCTGAAACAGCAGCTATGGGGACATGGGGCTACAGATGGGATCCTACATGGCCTTGCTAGAACTTGTCATGAAGGGCCACTCAAAAAGGATTTGCCTCTGCCATTCAGTGTAATGAAGTGAGAATCTGCTGTAGATTTATTTCGTTGTCTCCTGTAGACCTCAGCCATCACCTAATTCATTTTTTCAGGCAGACTTTCCCCACTCAATCCACTTAGAGGCACATAAACCATCCCTCTGAGATTGCAGTGCCGCTGTTTATAGTGCTGGGAGTTTACTCATTCTCTGCCTACTTGAGATCAAACTTCAGCAGCACTTGTGTGACTCGTTCACTTTCTGCCCATCCACTGAAATGCTGAAATTCGCACAAGGAGCTGCCTGCAGCAGTCATTTCCCACCTGTTGCTTTCTCCAGCCTCGCTGGCAGCCCTGCTGGGAAAACCCCAGCCCACAAACAGGCACGTGTCCATGAAAGCAATCATTTCAGCACGCTCTGGCCTCCCTGAACGCTGAGACGAACGCATGAAGAGGTAAGTGCAAAGGCTGCCTTCACCAGCCACAGCCACCAGCTGGGTGAAAGCTGCCCTTTGAAAGAAAACCTTTTTTCTGTTTTCTTCAGCTTAAACAAGACTTTCTGCATGTGAATTCTTGCCATCGTTCTGCCTTTTGCAGATGTAGTAAGATACTACCACCTTGTGTGGTTCTGAAATGGAAACACGTCAATATGGCACAACCCAGTGATTTTCTCTTGTAGTACATTCCCTGTGCCACTATCTCGTTTGGATGACAGGCAAGCACCTAAATAACAAAAAAATGCTTGAGTCTCTTTCTCCCCATTTCTGTTAGTGATACAAAAGCAAAGATTTCCAACAGCACACTGTGCTTCATTATCTCTTCCCTCATGTGTCTTCCTGTTTGCTTGACAAAGAAACACAAAATGGAAAGAAGTGTCCATAAACCCTGGCAATTAAAAAAAAAGAAAAGAAAAAAGCACTGCATGGTACATGTTTTCCAGCCGTCCTTCAAGAATCACTCTACACTAAATGCAAGTAAAGCCCTGCCACTGTAATTAACATCTCTGTCAGTGTCATAAATAATTGTTTCGAGTCAGTCAGAGATGCTGCTCTAAACAAGTGCTGTCAGGATTTGTCTGTGGCTGTGGTCTGCTTTGTTCCACTGGCTTTATCTATAAAAACCAGCTGCACTCTGGTCACAGCAGGTCCCCAGCCTGCTCAGCAGGTCCCCTGCTCAGCAAGATGTGGGAGGTCAAGGCAAGAACAGGGATGAAGAGGAGTGTGAAATGTCATTCCTCTCCTGTGCTGTCCCAGGGTGTCACCCAGGAGCAGGGGATGGTCACAAATGAGCTGCAGGGGAGCCATGGCCAAGCTTAGGGCTGACGTGCAACTCCCACAGCCATGCATGTCCTGCTCAGCGAGGAGCAGAGCTGGTGTTATGCTCTAAAAAATTGAAATTTCAGAGTGGAACTGCACGGTCAGAAGGGCACCCAACTGCTGTGCCAGTGGGTGAGCTGGTAGCGCTGGAACCTGGCACAAAAGGTACCGGCTGGTGGGTGAAATGTGGTTAATGCTCAGGATTCGGGCTCTCCTGCTGGCTGATTCTGAGTCACAGCACAGCCTAGAGAAAGGTTTCAGACCTCAGCTTATCCACCCAGACTTCCCCATTCACCTGCAGGTGGGTTTAGTAACTGCTTGACACGAAGCAGCGGCACTGGCTTTAACTTTTGGTAAACTGCTCTGAGGCCTTCAGGTGCAAGGCAGAATGAGAGGATGGAGAATATTAAAAGTGGAAAACAGGAGGGCATTTCATAATGCAACTGCTCATCACATCAACTATTTTACTGCTAGCACAGAAACCCAAAACCATGGAATCATTTAGGTGGGAAAAGCCCTCAAAGTTCACCAAGGCCAACCATAAACCCAGCACTGCCAAGGCCCCCACTCACCCGTGCCATCACAGCAAAACATGAACACAGACCACACAAAAGCCTAAATAATTTCTGAAGCTTCAGTAAGGCCATTGTTTTTCTAAGAAAGGCAGGAATAAGTGTTGTCTGAAGAGATTTTGAAAGTGTAGATTCATTTAACTCCATCCCTCTAGGTACTATCAAGAAAAAAAATGCAGCAGTCATAGACGCACAATAAAAATAAATGTATTACTGCAAATCTTTAATCTTACTGAAAGCTGCAGGCCTCGAAGGGAATGAGTAATACCAGGCATTAGCTTGCTGAGAGGTAAAGAAGATTTAAAAATTAATTTTCCAACCCCTGATTTCAAGTTCACTGTTCTACAGACCTTTAGAGAACAACACCAAGTCCCCATTATTTGGGCTTATTCATCCATTTTTGGTTTTGTTCAGAAACGAAATCTCAGCCATGATGAGATGGTGAGGGGAAATAACCTTATTTTCTTTTCTGGTCACTTTGAACCACAGTAGGTCTTTCACTCCTCTTGAAAATATTTCATTTATCCATCTCCTGAGCACCTGAAAGTATTGACTGCTCTCCTAGAACAGGAAATCCCTGGTTTATTGCTGAGATTTCAGTCTCTAAGACAGTGATTTTATTTTCTCGGGTAGGAACCACCGACAAATTTGTCCAACTCCGGCACGAATGTTTGATACTCTAAATCTTTCAATTCATAGCTTTTCTTAAGTTTATCTCCCCACACACTGAAGAAATACCTTCCACTGGCTCTTGTAGTCTCTTGGCACCTTGAGTTTGTGTCTCTTTCCTGCGCCAGCTGTGGAGCCCAAGGTGCTCAGAGCAGCCAAGTTTCCAGCTGTTTGAGGTGCTGGTGCCCTGCTGCAGCACCACCACCTTCTCTGGCCTTGTCCTGACTCTGAGGGGAATTGAAGCCACCGCTGACACACAAGTTTGCCAGTCACGAGCCCAGTCAGCCCTTATTTCAGTCCTACACTTTACCACCTGCAGATCCCAAACACTCACTACGGTGCCATTTTACTTCACAAAGCAGTTTGTTTCTTAGAAGTGCAGGCAACAACTTTATCCAAAGTGTTTGTACTGCTATTCACCTCCACCAGTGAATAATTGCTGGGGTTGCTGATAAGTTTGTGAAGACAGAGAAGTTAAATGAACCTGTAAACTTCCAGGGAGAGGCCACTAATCCAGAAAAATCAGACTGCAAAATTCTCAATCAATCCTTTTTTCCCCCCTGTTTCTCATTATTTCCAACAGATCAGACAACAAAAAAACTCTGTGGTTTCAGATCAGTTTGGGAACTCAGTTTATTGCTGCTATCATATAATTGTCACTATGGGCAGCTGTATAAGTGCACAAGCTTTTACTTTTTAGTTTTCCTTATGTGGGTCTCTCTTTCCAGCATAGCTTTAGGAAAATCTAATGCCTCTGTAAAACCCTGGCTGTGTCATGACAGGTTATGTAAACTTCTCGAGCTCGGAAAATAGCCGTGCTATGAAGCAGAAACTACATGAGAGTAGAAAAGTCAAACTACAAAAGCATATTGCATATTTCATTTGGTAGTGCAATGAGCATGTGACCCTATGGTTCCATGCCACCTCCCATGAAAGCAGCTTTAAGTCCTAGCTGTTGGGTAAACAACGATTTCTCAGTTTATTAGTGCAGACTTCATTAGTTATCTACATCTCCTAATCACATGATGCCCTGGTGTTTATTAGGGTCTGTAGCTCACAAGCCTCAGCCCCATTCCACTGAAATCAAAAGGAGCTTTTCATCATGGAATGATGACATCAAGCCTGTCTGTGATCTGAAGCAGCTCTGCCCCAGCCTTGAGCTGTTAGAGAAGATCAGACTCGGGTTTCTCATTTCCTTAAACTGTCTTGTCATTTTCTGTCAGTCAATTTACAGCAAAAGCCTGAACTTCCATTGACTCTCTCAAGTCTATAGATAGGGCTTCTAAAATTGCTAACCAAACTGATTGTGCTGTATATAGATCCCTGCAATGTAAGGTCAGGGAGAAACATTTTGATCATCTGGTCTGATCTCCAGACTGACACAGGCAGCTTCCTTAAATAGGCTGAGTTACCAAACAGGCTGAAAACGTCGTGTTCTTGAAGTCAGTGCTGAAATCTGCACTCGGTTCAGCGTTTTGGTCTGACTGCTGCTGCTCACAGCCTCTCATCCCCAGAACACAAACTGAAGTCGACTGTTAACCAGAAAGCAAATTAGCTTTAAACCCGACCCCCCCCTTTTTTTTTTTCTTTTTGTAGATTTAGCCAGTAAATGTTGACTAGCCAGCCCCTGGAAACACTGCAGCTAGGAGACAGCAACCACATTTCACCATCACCTCTGCAACTCTCAAGTCTGCTGCTAAAACTATGAAAAAATACTAATTCCATGATTTCTGTACTGAGATTGTACTGCACCTGTAATAACAACAACCTTTCAGAGCACTGCTCCCATTTGTTTACATGCTGTTTACATTAGCACCCAAACTACCAAATGGAGTGTACAAAAAGCTGGCTTTCCTTAGAGTTTTGTTTAGCACCATTCAAATTTGGGGGGCTGGAAGTCTCCCACCACAAAATGCATTTGATGCATTCTGCCACTCACTTAAAGCTACCACGAAATTATTTTTGAAGCCATTATACTGATTTAAAGAGGCTGTTTATGCATTGGTGTCAAATTTAACATGAGCAAATGTTTCCTCTGACTGAAAAAAAAAAAATCAGTACAAAGAATGTTCATAAAAAGTCTGTTCTGTGGAGAAAAGTCTGGAAGTATTCTGAAGAGCCTATTTCATCTTAAAGAATAAGCTGACACCCTGAACACCAAGGGTGTTTAACAGTGATGCCTCAAATGCATTAAAATCTGCACTGCAGTGCGTGTGCTGTTTCTTTCCATTCTGTCCTGGGAATCCTGAATTTGACAAATGTTCAAGGGTACTGCTAAAGACACAGGCAAGAGTTATCTGGAGAAATATTTCCCCCCAAAAAATCATTAAATGCCTTCAGATATAGCATAGAACTTCATGGAAAAAGTACTGCCAAAAAAAAAAATCACAAATGCCACAAGCTGAAGGAGCCTGGACAGCTTTATCTGCATTAAAGCTCAGGCTCTTTTCAAGTGCACTTCATTGTGCAAGCCCACACTGCCAAAATCACATCCTTCTGAGCAAAACTGCCTCCTATTTTTGATAGTTTTCTACCACTTGCTCCAGGTTTAGTAGAATTTTAAGCACTTTGAAACTGCAAATGCCCAGAAAAGCAATTCTGTAGGAAATCCTAATTAGTCCCTGGAAAGCACAAAGGTACAGCCCAAAAGCCTGACTCCATGTGCAATATTAAAGGCAGTGGAAACTAGGCTGCCACGAGAGATGGACACAGGCACAAGGCAGAGAAGATAAATGAGATGAAACAGTCATAAAAACAATACTGAATAATCTGATGCCAGTTTCCAAGTTATTATTTAATAAGGCACAGATGTTAGAGTCACATTTTAGTTTGCTTTCCATGTACATTATGAATTATTTTGCACTTTTGCATTAGTACACATTAGGCAAAAAACTGCCTCTAATATACTAGAAATTCACTCTAGGGGGAAATGCCCCCTCCTCAATCTGTTGACTGCTCATTTAATCACAAAATGGTTGGACAAGAGATCAAATCAACACTAAGGCTGTGCTAGCAAGTGACAAATCAATTCACTTCAGAAAATTATTAATCTTAGTGGCAGTGTGCTTGTGTGCTGTGATTTACTGAGAACAAAATAACCCCACAATGCTCAATTTAAAATTGGCACTGGCTTTGACTAATGGCACACATTTCCTGATGTGATAATGCCATTGACTGGTGAGGATTCATTTGTAACAGAGGGAACAGTTGTACTATCAGAGATCAGGCTGATGAATATTATATTGAAACATTTTTACCAGGGTAAAATGCCTATAAATCATTCTTTTGGGGGAAAATGAAGGAATTAAAGCATTGCCAGCATCAGGTGACTCGGAATTGGGTCACCTGCCTTACTTGCTTCGGTGAGAGCAGAGACAGGCTCTAGCTCAAGACCAAATAATAAAATACCAGCACATATTTCTCCTCTTCAGCAGTTCTCACTGATGAAGGCAGCCCCAGCTGGTCACACAATAAAGCAGAGTGCTCAGGAATTGGTGCTGGGGTCTAAATTAACCTTTAAGGACACTGACCCACAGGCTGTGACCACCTCTGGTGCAGCTCAGTCCTGGCCACACCAGAAATTTGGAGGCAGCCTGGGGACTTTATGAACCAGGCTAAGCTGATTGCTACTCTGCCATTTTTCATATAATTAAGGCATTTTATTACATAATTAATCTCTGATTCTAAGTTTCTTTCATCCTTGACACCTATTAAGAATAAACACAGCAAACACTGGGAAAAAAAGTGAGTTTTACCTGCATGTTGTAGAAATCTGTACCAGTCAAAGGTTTCACTGGGTGTGGTCTTAATCCCTGTGTTGGAAAAAGAGAATCCCACGTTTAATGTGCCCTGGATGGCTGAGCTGTGGCTCTTAAAGGCTTTTTGAAGCACAGGAGAGCGGAATTCTGCCAAGCACACTGAATTCCCACCTCCAGCTTTCCTCATCCCAGCCATGTCAGGTTGCCTGTGCAACCCTTCCACACACAGCAGACTGAAATTCAATGGAAAATTTGGTACAATCACCCAGTATTGGAACTTGTTCAGCAACACAACCCTGCTAAATATGGCCTTTTAAAACTCCACATGAGATAACATTATCTGAGGGAGCACATTACTCTAAAACAGACACAGGGCAGCTGGGACCCAGAGCCCTTAACAGAAAAGGAAGTAAATTAAATTTATATACAAATTAAATATTAATTTATCCTGAATACTAATGCATTTGTTTTGCCTTATGGTAAAGATTAATTATTTTAATAATGCAACTATTTTATTAATTTATTAAATCTCTTGGACAACTCTTACCTTACAAGAGACTTAAATATAAGCCAAACATGGGCTAAACAGACTCCACAATGAGTTATTTCAACAGCACAGTTTGGAAAACAATGTTATTTTCTTTGAAAGTGAAATACACGAAGTGGAATGAGCTTTGGAACCCATAGACAGTTATTTTTTAATAAATAAAATTAGGAAATTAAGTCATCACACCTAAAATACTGAGCTGTGTTCCCTGCACTACTCACTCAGTGATGTACCTTGGGTGAGGTACTTGTTGGCTGTCATTAGGTTGGAAATTCAGCTTACAGCATTTAAAGGAATCTGGAGTTTCAGAAAATAATTATTCAGCATGGAAACTTCCGTAGCCTTTGGAGAAATCTCAGTGCTGCCTTCAGTGTTACCTAACCTTTCTGATTCCTGCTGTAAAGCAGCTGGGAAAACTTCTATAAAAGCACCAAATGAGTGGAAAATTTTGGCTGAGAGACTGAAATACTGCCTCCATTAATGTCAGTGGCAGAAAGCCCGACTCCAGTGGAGCAGGGCTGCAAACCCCAGCCCATTCCAGCAAAATATGTCTGGGGCAAAGAAGGCAGATACACAAACAAACAGGTACCAAACACATGAATCAAAGAAATTGGATGTCTTAATCAGTATTTCAAAGCTCTCACCTTGAGTTTGGACATATATTTTCTTCCTAGCATCTGGCTTTAAAGAGAAGGAGAAGAAAAATAACTTTCATAGTTCAACATAAAAATATCTGTTCAATCTTAAAAAAAACCACAACTAAAGAGTAACAAAATACATGTCAGTGTGCTTTTCTTTTAACTATTAAAAATCAAAACAAACTATCAGAAAGATACATTAAGTAACACCAGAGGCCAACAGTCAGCAATGCAATTTACATTTACTGTGACCATTTACAGTATCAATGAATCAATTTTGCAATAACACAATTATCACATTAGTACAAATGTATTTTTTAGTTTGTCTCTGTATCCTTTCTTATGATCATTATCGTATTTTCCTGGAATAAAACAAATTTCAACTGTATAGCTGAAAATCGACTCTAGTTCCCAAAAAACCTGTTGGTCTTAAAAGGCTGGTTTTGAAAATCCAGTTTACATTTATCCATAATAAAATTTATAAACATATCAGTTTCAGAAACTGCTGTCAAATATATAGACTTGCCTGTACAGGAAAACTGGTGCCTGGTAGTTATTGCAGAACATTCACAAATAAAAATTGCAAAATAAATTATTTTAAAATAGCTGTAGTAAAAGAGGTAATTACTACACTTCCAAAATCACTTCTGAAGTGCTGCTCCGCTAGTTATTTAATTTAGGTGATTAAAGAAGCAATTTCCTATTTCAATATCTTTCTATAACTCCAACTCTAGATTTGTGGAATACATTTTTCTTTAATGAAAAGAGAATTAATTCAGAAACAAACTTCTAAGCATCCAATTCTTGAACCAGTCAGCTCAGAAAATAGGAAGCCACAGGAGTAATTTTTTTTAAATTGCAGAGATTTTGGTTTTCCCTATTGCTCCTATGTGGCTGCCCCTCAGCCCCCTGCCCAGGCACTGCAGTTACTAAAAATGAACTGGGAAAAGAAATTGAAAGAAAAGAGGTCACTTAAAAAGTCAAATACAAGCAGCTCACAGATGGGGAGGAGGCGGTTTCTGAGAATCAGAGTGAACAATGTCACAAAAACGACACAAAAAAGCAGCAAATCCACGTGGGAATGAAGGGGGGAAGAAACAACTCTGTGCTACAGTGGAAGCCTGAGGATATTGCATGGACTTTGTCTTTCAGAGCCTACATGAGCTTTTGTGTTCAGAGGATTTAAAAATAAAAATGGCTTAATACATCATTACATTATTTTATTACTTAAATTACTTTTATTACTGGACCTTCTCTGACTAACATTTTGAATTACACAGGATCTGCCCATGATAAAAAACCCCGTGAAAACAATGGGGACAGCACTGAGAGCTGGAGGCCAACTTCAGAACTGGAATTTGCAGCACAAGTGGGAGAGCTGAGACTGAGCAAGGCAGAGACACCCAGGGAAACAGAAGTGGGAAAAGCAGAGAGGGGCAGCAGAGCCCAGCCCTGCCCTCCCAGGGGCACCTGCCCATGTCTGCCTCCCCCTCTGCTGCCTGAGACGGGCTCTTAGCTCCCTAAAACCACCAAGTTTCAAAAGGAAGTTAAAGTTAAGCATCTTCTTTCATGCCCTGCTGGCCCTCGGATGGCTCATGGTGAGTAAATATAATCCTGGCAGGGCTTGGATCATCAAGAAGAAAATAGCAGGAATACTGTGGGGCAGGGCATAGAGATGTGTCCACACTTTATAGATCAATTTTCTCTTACGTTCTTTATTTTAAATGGGCTTGAGGAGGACGGAAAATGGAATTGAATGCTAATAAAACTGGCTTAGGTAATTCTTCTGCACCAGTTTTATGCCACTGAAATAAAACATTGACCATAAGCACAAGATTTTTACAGTATTTCAAACCCACTTGGAATACAGATTATTACAAGTGCTGGGTTACATACTTCATAATTAAGGGTAATAGGAAAGAATTTGTAGGGAGATACAGCCTTTGAGTGCAGTACAATTGCTTACATGTTTGTAATTTAAACTCTTAATTGACTATCTTAACTAATAACGCCCACATTAGAGGAATAAGGCAGTTCATAGTAGTGCGAATTAATATGTAAAATGCAGTAATTTCCCGTGACCTGTGTATGGAAGGATGTGTTCACGTTCTTCACTGCTTGAAAGCAAATTTGTGGCACTTGCTCTCAGCCTTTACACGAAGGCCCAGCAGAACAGGAACTCAACACCCCAGCATTTAAAGCACAGGTCAGCAGGTGGGAGTTCAGTTTAGGACTTGACAGATTTGCCTCCAATTCCCTGTCTGCCACAAACCTCCAAAACACTGAATTAGTCTGGCAGGCCCAGAGTACACAAGTGTTTAGGTAAAATCAAAGCCTGGTACTTAAAAGCATTTGAGGTGCTGATTTTGAAATTATTTCAAAGTTCAGTTTTGTTTCTACTCCTCACACTCTGTTACTTTTGTCCTTTTCTTGCTTAAGATCTATGACAGAAGCTGTGCCCTTTCACATTTACCCATCACAAAGTTCATTGTAGTACCTATTAAAATCAAATTACATTTGTAAAATAAAACACCAAATCCCATGTCTGCTCATGTATCCTTTTAATGCAAATAGATTTAAAAAATCAGTTAATACCGAAATAAGGTATTGCATATTGTGCTGCTGTGTTGTGCAAGCTCCATTCTCAGGGATGATTTTTTAGGCAAGAGTGCATTAATGATTATATTATGGTGCAAATTAGAACTGAAGCGATACCAAGCACTTTCAGCTGCTTGCATTTATTGCTCAGCTCCAGCTGATGTTTCCCCAGGTGAGGTGAGTGGAGCCAACACCCCACTGCAACAGGAAGGTCCTGCCTTGCTGTTTTTATCCCAAATGGTTCCTGCTCGCCCCTCACTGGAGCTGGTGCTCGTGGCACTTCCTCGTGGTGCAGCACAGCAAATCTAATTTACCTCTGCAGCTGACCTTCAGAAGTTCATTCTGTTTCCAGGGCTGACAAAACAAGTATTTTCAAATTACACTTCCAAATTCTTTAGTATAACTAATGCTGTCTAGAGGAATTCTGTCAACATACAGTTTAGCAAATGATGAAAAAAGAAACAATTTGGCATCAGGAGAGATTCAGTTACAACAAATGATTTGTTTAAAATGTTACAGAGGAGCACTTCCTACACTGTTCTACACTCTCTTCTAATACCAAACAGCTTTTAATGCCAGATCTATTTGACCTGTTGAGGTACATAAACATGAAATGCTGTCTCTGAAAGGAAAAGCAGGACTAGGAACAATGAAGATTATTGCAATTCTCTAGCATTATCTAGAAAACGTTTTAGGAGGACGCAGAGCTGCTAATACTGTAAGCGTTACCACCATCACACAAACATACCCACTCTGCTGCTGCCAGCTCCTTCATTTTCACTGTGAAAGCCACTGCAAACCTGGGTAAACGGACAAAAATACATCGCTTTGCAATCTGCTTAAAGTGTTTAAACATAAAAAAAGTACTTCAGAAAAAATCTTGATAAGAACTAAGATCAGAGGCTTATAAAACTGATCCCAGATGAAAGACAAAGCAGGCTTTCCACTTGTTTCAGCAGAAAATCGTGGTTAAACCAATGGCAGCTCCTCGGGCTTTACAACTCAGAGCTCTTGGGAAGGTGAAGTGAGGATTTGTCAAAGAAAGAGAAACCCCAAATAATGGGACCAGCTGCCAGTTTACCCAGATCAATGCACACAGCTGCAGTAGGAATCTGGCATTTCCTGCTCCTGCCTCGCTGCAGGTTGCAGGAGCCCTTTTCACAACCAGAACAGACGCAAGGAGGGAGCTGACCTGCACCTCATTTCGTACTGTGCTTTGGCAATACCCAGCCCCACTGTCCGCAGCTGAGTTTAATTCAAAGGGAGAGGGATTTTAAACCTTTCCCCAGCGTTCTCACCTTGTTTCTAAGCAGCCAAAGCAGTCAGTGAGTAACAAACTCGGGTGTCTTTGAGAAATGTATGTAGTGGCTGTCCCTGTAGTGGGCATGGCGGAGATGTTGTGTTATAATTTGAGGGCATGAAATCACAACCATTCATCAGAATTCCCATAAATGCTGAATTATAATCTCTACTTTTGTTTGTTGAAACAAACCTTATTCCCTTACATTTGTTTTGTAGGATGTGCTTTATGGTGCTACAATGAATTTCACACACACAACTTGACAGCTTTAAGGTTATTAAAGCCCTTGCAAATGCTTGTTTTGTCAAGTTGCACATGCTCCCTTCCCAGATTTTGCAATTATACTCTCCATACATCACATTAACAAGCATAAAAAGATGTTGCTTCTAAGTCTACAAAATACTGTTCAATAGGAAAAAATATACCCTAGAGGAGTACAAGCACCATTTAGAGGAATTTGATTAAAAATGAAACACTCATAAGGCTAGACAGTGTTCAATACTTTGTTTTATGGAATGTGGTGGTATATTGTACTGGACAAGTAATCTACAATTCATGATGCTTTCTGCTTAGAACCCCACAATCAATAAAGAAAAAAAATCAATGTTTCTTTTAATAACTATGCAATGAATAATACCATAATGCTACTGTAGAAGGGGTACATTCAGAATAACTTCTAGAAAAGTGAGTTACTTTTCCTGTAGCAGAAAAATATTGTAAACTGCTTAAGGATGCAGTAATAGATTTTGAAGTATCATAGATAATTCAAGCTATTAAGGTATACTTCAGGTTCCCAGCTTAATCTCATTAAAAACCATTCAGTAAAGCACAGTTTTTGTGTTAGCTGTGTCAGCTGTGCTTGTGACAGCTATGTTAATATTTCAAACAGAGATGGATCAAATGGACACGTTCAGGGATTCCAATTTTATGTATTTTTCATTTTGCACAGTGCTGAAATTTATGTGACACGTTAGATATTGTTTTCTTTTCCTTCAGACCTGTTTAAAGAATAACTTCTGATTATTTGATAACAAAAGTAAACAACTGTATAAATTTTTTCTTGAGTGGGACCTTAAGTTGCTTTCACCTCCAAGTCACACTGAGATGTAAGAACATGCCCTAATGATTTTCCAATGAGTGTGATTAACGCTGTCTTTAAAATCTGTTTACTTACCACGTTTTATAGGGGATTACAGACAGAGCAGCACATCTCTGCCAGCGTTAAGTGAGCCAATAATAGCTGGAACATGGAGTGGTATCAGCAAAGATAAACCCAGGAGAGAGAAGCCTGCTGCAGATTCTGCCTGACCCAAAATCCATCCTGCTCTGAACTGCTGTTTCCAACAAGAAAAAGGTTTCCTCCCCCACCACAGCCATGATCAAACACTGCTGAAGTCAACAAACCTTTGGATCACTCAGGAGAAAACTGCTTTTCTGGGGATGTTGAAACGATGAAAAATGCTCAAAAATCTTTTTGGTTTTTAGTAATTTCCTCTGGTTTATGATCAGTTCTTGAACTACATTTGATGCCTACACTGACATGTCACTAGAACTTTTCCAGACTTTAAAACACCCTAAAAATACTCCCTTGTCATTACTCCCTAAAAGATCTGCCATCACAAAAATGCAATTTCCTGCCATAAATCTTCCACACATGCTCTTACCTGGCTTCCTCCAGCACTGCTCCCATTACCTGGCGTTTCTCTTTGCATTTGATATCTTCATTTACATCTGTCCCACCAAAGATGATTCCAAAAGGAATTCTGCTACCTGCAAAGCAATGGCTGCAATGAGAAGTTGGCCAACATGTCAAGCTAATGACTAGGAGTGAAAAAGTACATTGATAATACTGAACCACATATCTGAGCAAAAAACTGTGAAAAGGAAACCTGGAGAAACTTGAATTTTAATTTTTTTGGCACTGGAACCCCCCACACAATAACTATGCACTTTCACAGGACATCAAACCAAATGGGAAACACAGTATGTTGATCAAGACAGAAAATGTACTATATATTTCACATTTATCTTTGAAAGTTAAGTGAGCTGTAAGATCAGGATTTATTAGCATTGCTAATTTCCTCATTACTAAATGAGAGAGCAAGCAAAAAGAATGAAAGACTAATTACCATTCTTGGAGAATGGCTACTTGGAGAATTTCCTTGGCATTTGTTATTATACTCTAATGTTTGCAGGTGAAGAGAATTGATGTGCACTATCAAAGCACCACCGTCTCTAATCTTCAAGAGACAGACTGTCTGTAATACCATATAAAATATGTATCACCTCTCTGATAAATTTAAAAAGTAAATAATTATTATGCCATCTATTACGTGTGTTGATCACGTAAATTTCCAGGATGAGGCCCAGCAGACGGGTATTATGGCAGCAATGGTAGGACGGTGTAATCACTAAATTTCTGAATGTTACAGGAGTCAGGAATGCCCTCTGAACCACTTCTTTCCTCCAAGAAGCCTGCAAAAACTTTTACACTTTGACTGTGATCATCTAAACCTTATTATTACTGTCTTGCCTTTCACAGATTTTTGGTTTATTTTTCTTTCAGTTACTGCAGATACTTTTTAGAACAGTGTAACTGATTTATTTAAATTACTGAGCTTTTGTAAAGTATCAGGCTTTTCAGGTCACTTGGGATTTTGAAAAGCTTATAGCAACAGTGTTTGGGCATTGCCATGCAAGTTAAACTCCAATAAAATTTTACTCCAATAAACAGTTAAAATTCAAATTTATCTTTTGTTCCTCATCAAAAGAAAAAAAAAACCCTCAAAAAAAACCAAAAAAAAAGAGATAGTTCTCAGACTTTCCATAAGCCTCTTCCAAAACAATTCAAGGTCTTGTCAAAAAACCAATCATCTTTATATTCCAACAAGTCTTAATTCATATGTTAGCAGAGCTCATTTTACAGACTTATTTTGTATTTTAGGTCCCTACTGAAATCAGAGCTCCTTTGGAACAAAAGAAACCCAGGCACAGCAGACATCGTAATTCAGGCTTTCTGCAAACCCACCAGAACAAACTGGGGGGGCACTCCTGAAGTCTCCAAACTAACACAACAGAACTCATCCTGAGATCTGATGAAAGTATGAAATTAAGTGCCTTTATTCCAGCGAATAGATTTATACAATACAAAGGTGGTCTCAAAAACAGATGCACACTTGCAATTTCAGTAGGTGACAGCGCCCGTAATTTTGAAAGCCAGTGCTTCTAGTGTATCATTAATGGCAGGCTAAAATTTTGTTCTACATGGCTAGAGAGAATAGAAAATTTTATTATTTGTCTGATAACATCCTGTCTCCTATAGTTTAGCTGACAGGAACGACAGGAATGTTATTTCATGTCAAAAAACCCTGACTCATTCTTGAGCAGAAAAATCAAATTAGCCTCTCTGCTTTCTTCCCTTTGACCCCAGCTCTACTTAGCCAAGCCACTGTCGTCTGGAAGAGCACATTTGCTGAAAGGATCCTAATGTTAATATAATGCTCTTATCTTGATGCAGTTAAAGTCCTTAATTACAAAAAGCACTATGTAGTTTAAAGGTACATTTACTTAGTTCTCTCCTCTCTGTACCAGATCTCCCACGGAGAAAGATTTGTAGCATTTGGGAATGTTTGCTGAAGTGGATAAACAGAATAAGGGTATTCTGTGTGGGTTTATACATTTATAGCCATTTGTAGCAGTTAGGATTCATTCTCTTCCCCTGCAGTACTTTTTTAAGAGGTATTTTTATTGCACAGTAGAAAGAGGATTACCTTGCAGAAGTCTGCCTCCTTTATAAAGGTGAATGGCCAGGGCTGCATCAAACTTGTCTGTGGAGGTCAGATTTGCTATTTCAGTTGGACTTTCGTACATGAAAGCATCTTTAAGAACACAGACATGACCTGCAGCATGCAGATGATTCCTTCGTTATTGGAACAAATAGAAGAAGAATAAAAGAAGTCACTATTAATGTTATAGGCACAGCAGTATATTAAGTAAGCTTAATCAAAACATTTTTCCTTAACAAACTTTGCTCTGATATTCAACTTTATGCCATTTTTGTTCAAGCAACCCAGAGCTATTTACAAGGCTGGGTTTTTCCTGGAACGTATTTGTTCCCTTCACCATTGTGAAGCCACAGGCATGCTTCCAGGCAGTGAAACACTCCATGGCCCAAGCCTGAGCAACATAACTTCTGACAACCAGCAGCAATGAAGGATGACCAGGACCCCTCCTGACTGAGCTTCTAGTTATGCTGAAGCCCTCCTTTTGAAGTGAGTGTGTCAGACCTTGCTCTTTCAGATTCTCAGACCCTTGCTCTGGAAAAGGATACCAAGTGAAGAAAGCACAAATACTATATCAAAACTAATACATCAAGAAAAAGAGAGTTGAATTGTGTTCCCTTTCTGGTTGATTGTGGGCTTAATTGCTTCTTGTCTTAGCTCATCCATTTATAAACCAGGAAAAGGATAATTGAGGTATAAGCAAAAAAACTACACAGAAATAATTACACAAATACCTTCACAGCCTGTTTTAAAAATCTCAGTTGCCAAAAACAAAAAAACTGAACAAATCCAACAACAAACCCCCCTTAGTGTCAGCTTACCCATTCATCTTTATATGCAATGGTTCCTCATGTGAAAACATTGATGCAAAGGCTGCCAAAGTCAAGAAACTGATCGATTACAGACAGCTTTACTCCTCTCACTGAAACCAGAATCAGTTATCAGTGTTCCCGAGAACATCGGCCAAAAAGCATACAGGGGAGAATCTGTGTTTGGATAGAAACGAGCACACTGTGTCTGCCGACATGGAGCGTTCACATTTCAGTATCACAACAACACCACAAGGATGTTTTCTGCTTATTCCATATTGCTCCAGCTGATTTATTTCTCATCGTGTATTAATTGTTCTGGCATTAAAGTCCTGCTAACTCATCGGCTTCCCGGGTAACGTCACTTTCATTTCCCGATTATTTCATAGCCTCCCAAGAAATGTAATTTTCTGCCCTGCAGAAGTTAGTCATTACTGCAGAAATTGGTGCTAAAAGTGCTGTAAAATGTCTGGAGGCCTTGGAAGGAATGTATCAGCACTGTATCAGAGAGAGCTCCGTTGGCACAACATATGGTGCTGGATTTCTTCCTTATCCTAAAGAGAAACTCCTTTTAATTTTAATTCCACTGTTCCAAACAAGACCAATAAATTATAATAAATACTAATAACTAATAAAATACAGCCACATTTTAAGCTCCATATTTACACTGTTGAGCAGTTATTAACACCATGAACTGGTTCCAAGCACCTGCCTTCCTCTTGAAAGAGGTTCTCAATTCGTATCTAAATAGTGATGCCCAAATCTCCCAGCTGTGGAAAGAAAAATCTCCCGGGCAAATACTTGGGATGCTCGTGCCTGCATTCCATAATTTCACAGGTGCTCATTAAATAGTCTAAAAGGACTTTTTCCCATCACTGTTCCAATTACCATAAATCACTATCATGTACAAGCAATATGTTTGCACATTACAATTAATTTGAAAATAACTCTCTCAGGACATCAGGAATCAAGAAACTCAGCCAGGAATTCCAATCAAAAGTGTCTTCTTTTTAAAATACACTAGGGATGACTACTTTCCTCCACAGTTTCCACAGCTCCAAATCTCACTGGCGAATGACAGCTGTTTCTGCAGCAAATAGAGAGGGACTCCCTCAAGTGTTCCAAGGCTCAGAAATTGTGGGTTACCTCTACCACTTCAAAATTTTTTTTTTACAGATTTTTATTCTACTCAGGAGCATGTAAAAAATTTGCATCTTTAGAATGAAAAATTATGAAATATTCCCAGAATAAGTCAAATTCCCATATTTAAAGAGGCCTTAATCCCCTAAACATTCCACTGAGTTCGATATCATTAGTCACAGGCTTCAAATTATGCATATATGGAAATACATGTGTGTAGAAGCAGAGTTATTGGATAGTATTTAAGTACTGATACAGTGATATTTTCATATTTTCTAAATGACTTTTCATCTTTATAACCAAAAAAAGCAGACTACGATTTTCACACATATGCTGTTACCAAGGAACATGACTAGAGAGTTATTGCAGGAGTTTTTTTTGAAGACTGATCTGTCTATGAAGTCACAGATGTCCCTGAATGAAGCCAAGACAGAAGAGACACATTATCCATATCTTTTCTCCTCCTGGCAACTGTGTATTCACATAATTTTTGTTTTTCATTCAGAAAGTATTTGTTTATGAAATGGCAAAATAAACACAGCTCCTGCTGCCTGGGAATCAAAGACAACACTGAAAATGCTAAATCTCAAGGCTACATTTTCTCTATATTGCAGTTCTTAATACAGGAGATAAATTTCCAAGTGTCTTAATAAACAGTGATTATTGCCTGCATCTAGAATTTGCCTTGCCATATTTTTCCCTTCTGCTGAAACTCTCATGGAAGCCAATGCCACAACTTGGGGAGAATATTATTTCTAAAACGGAGTTGAGCTGTCAGACCCCAGATTTTGGGTGTTTTCCTAGGCAGAAAGCAACAGGGAAAACTTCAGCCATTCAATGAATGTGAAAGAGCATTTATCACAGTACATTATACTGGTCACTGCTTACACTGTGATATTTATACACACTTGAATACTGGACAAAGTATTTTCCAGTCCTACTCATTTTAGCATTCAGGAAATGAATTTATCTTTTGTTTGGCATATCTTTTATACTCTTTGGAAATCACAAAGCTTCTAAGTGAGACTTCTAAGTGTGTTCTCTGGATCTGTTCTGTGTGCAGAGAGATGCTGCTAAAAGGTACAACCCTTTTCTGACACATTTTCCCTTTGAGATTTCTATAGAAAAAAACATTTTTCTCTAACACATCTATGAAATACCAAGTGATGTTTTACAATGTTTAATTTTTTATTCCCTACATTATTTATCGCTACTTCTCACTCTTCCTGGCTAGCAGTCTTCCCTCCCTCAACACGAATCTGCAGTTCACAGGTTTTCACATAAGGAAACAGTTTTAGAGCTCCAAACACAGCCTGGCTGACGAGAATGCACAGGAGTTAAAAGTGTGCTTACTTCTAAGGTATTATGGTTGTGAAACTTGCTCTCTTTTCTGTGATGTCTTCCTCTCAGAAACATTTACGTTCTAAATTTCAGCTGATACTGATTTAATGGAATTACTTGCAGACAAAGAGTGTTTGATTTCCAAAAAGTTCCTGGTAGGTGGATACACTGACACTTTTTGAATGGCACAGAATAGGCTTCATCCAAAAATATTAATTATCTCTTTCCTTCAGCTGTCTGTTCTGCACAGCAGCTGTGCACCAGCTACTGTTAAATGTATATGGCACAATTCAGAGCTTGTTAAGTGAGCAGAGTCACTCCACCACCTCTTATAAACTTGGCCAGACCTGAATACTCACAGTTCCCAATAAAGCTCATCAAATGACGAGTTGAAACCCTGCTTGATCTTCTGTTTTCTTTGTAAATGATCTTATTTTATCATACTCATTAAAACAACATGTCCTTCATTTTATTTCCCTCTCAAACTTCCCCTTGAGACAACACAGACAAATTGTATTGCATTAATTAATTAATCATATTGTATTAACGAAGTATGAATAAAATTCACTGTGAATCACAGAAATTAAAAATGTGAGCAAAGAAGGGGACCAACTCCTTCTCTCTCTGTGTTCTGAAGTCAGTAAGTGAGCTTTGGAAGGAACACAGAGCCCTGCAAAGCCTAAAGCTGTGTTAGGAATGGCTCTTGCAGCACCAAGGGCAGGCCCTGTAAGCGATGGCAGCTCATGCAAAGGTGCAGATGAACACCTGCCCTGGAGGTTCCTGCTCTGGGAATGGCCCCAGAGCCAGCAGGGATCTCCCAGCACCAGAGCAAACCCATGCAGGGAGGTGCAGGAGCTCCCACGCCTGCCACAAGGACAGCAGCATTCCCTGCCCTGGGAGTGCTCCCCTGGGATTCAAACACTGGCACACAGGGTGAGACGAAATGTTTGGGCTCAGAATTACTCCAATAAATGTCTAAGCCGAAAAACAATTGTCAAGAGGAATGATAAGCATCACTGAATTAGTGTTTTTAATTCTCTTGCAGCTGATTACCTGGAGATTTACAGAATGGCTGTCTCAAATGGCCAGTTAATGAGAGCCAAAACAATTTCTCCCTCTCCAGAAAATGTTTGCATATTGGCAAAATACTTAATCTAAATCTTTCTAATTAACCTATTAATTCCAGATTTCTATTCCTCCTTACTACCAAGTAATAAAAGATGAACAAAACATTTCAAGGGACAGGGAAGATTAATTTCTTTTCTTTCTTGACACCCTGTTTGATCTCATTTCTAAGGCTGAACAATGGCAGCCTAAGCAAGGACTTTTGCCTAGTGCTGTATTCTTTATTCATTGCTCATATTTTTTTAAGGTGATTAAAGATTATGCACACCAATAGGAATAAAGCCCACAGCACATACATTATAGCACTTGTTTTAGCAAGTTGATTTTTAGCCAAATTAGATTCTGGTACCTTAGTCACCACTTACTTTAAACTCAGGAAATTAATATCTTATTTATGAAAAGATGAAGCAGTTATTGGAAAAGCTGTAGTATCATAAACAGAGTATACACTGTGATATTAAGCCATAAAATTAATCTATGCTGGCAAGTGTTCAACTCAGAGACAATGTCATTGTTTCATTTATATTTAACCAAAAGTTCAATATTAAAAAAAAATTGAACAAATAAATTCCTAAGCTCGTATGCAGATACAACTGTAGCCAAATAATAATTGGAATATGTATTTTATGTGTATTAACATACATGATATAAAGTTTACCACATGCACATAACCTCAGGTGTAGCAGATTAATGTCAAAAGTAACATGCCCAAGACTTTGGTCATACATATCGTTTTCTGGGTTTTTTTAATGGCACAAAGTCTTAAGAAAACCAATACTGGATGGAAATATCTGCACAGGATGGTTTTAGTGATGATCCGACTAGCCTTTTAGGCAGGAAGATGAACTCAATTGCTAGCTAATACTCTTTGCTTTTTCCCTGCTCAGAATTGTTTTCTTTCCCTGAACAGGTTTATTTACATTATTTCAACATTTACAGCAGGTGATAAGACAGGAACTGAACATGACACAAGCTACTAACCCTCAAACACTATTTCTGTCAGAACCCTTTACCCAGCATTATTGTGAACGTGAATTAAGTTTATCTTTCACTCGCTATTTTCTTTCTGTTTGAAAGTCTCTGTGCATGAGAAAACAGCGTCCACTTTGTGTAAGGAATTCCTACACTTTGTGTACGGTACTCCTGGGAAGCAACAGGATGCTGCAGTGGGTTGCTGTGCTCTGCACAGGTCACTGGAGATGTGCTCACAGCTGCAAATGACTGCATTAACGTGGTTATATGCTAAACCATCTGAGAGCTGAGCTGCTGCAGCTCACCAAGTCTATGCCCTTTCATCCCAAAACTCCTTATTTTAGGCCACCATCGCGTGACACAGCTGGAGCCACCAAAACTGCTGCTTGCCATGACTCAAGTAAAGGCACCTTGCTAAGGACTGCACCTCAGTGCAATGTGCTCACATATCACTATCAATCTCAGTGTAATTAAAAGACAGTTTGATAGAATATGTGAAGGTTTGTTTTTCTAGCTTATTCAGACTTATTTTAATTAGAAACAATGCAAAACCTGCTTTCCACTAAATTAGCTCTGAACGGCTCCACAGTCTAAATGTTTGTCTGACTTTCCTCAAAGTGGAATTGGAAGAAGAAGGTAAGTAAATATTTAATTTGTAAAGGTAGAGTAAATAACCTTATCGAGGGAAAACGAGCAGTGATGTCCCCACAAATAACTAGTTCTGTATTATCCAGTGAGGGCAAAGAGTAAGATAGGAAAGGAAATGTGGAATGCCACAGAAACCACCACACAGGAACTCTGCTGATATGTACAGGCATAAAAATATGCATCTATGTAAGAATTTACTTGTTTTATGTCAACCTTTTAGTAACAATTATTGTTTTAAAATACCAAAACCTTCAGCTTTCTCTGGTCTTTATACTCCCCTTGCTTTATCTCTTCAGTGCCTGGGTAACATGACAGGACCAGCAGATACGTTCTACCAGTACCTTGCACAATAGAGCAGCCCTGCAGAAGTCTAAGGCTGCACTTGGTGTAACACAAGCAGTGCGAAAACCTAATGTCTATGGATGTTTCCATGCATAACATTACATATGAGATAAAACACAGATCAAGCACAGGGAAAACTGGTAATAGCAGAAGGCTATCCCAGGAGATTCATCCTAAGGAAAACAATTGAACTGTGCATGGCTTTTAGATAAGATGAAACCAAACCGTTATTTTGGGCCTCAAGAGGCCAAAACCATTGGGAAATTGTTTCAATTTTATAGTGACTTATTTTTCTAATAGCTCACATGCACAGTGAAGCCCTCAGCGATGCTGTCAGCCACGTCCTTTTCCACGTCACAGAAAAAGTTAAATGGGGACATTAGGAATATTTTTGCCGTTCTGTTCGCCCCTGCAATTTCCCAGCACTGCAGAGCCGTGTCCGTCATCCCCACGAGAGCCGCATGTTGAACCCCCCAGCAAGGGCAGCCACTGGAGCGGCTCTTGCACAGCTGCTACTGCGGGATGGCTCCGGCACAGACCCTGCTTTGGGAGCTGCCTCCTGCCTTTCCCACTGCCGTCTGTCCCATCCTGGCCACTTCCCAGGGCGGCAGCCTCGGGAAACCGCTGACCGCCGCGGGCTGTGCCAGGCTGCGAGGGGCGGCTGGCGAGGGAGCCGGGCACCCCGCGAGAGCGGCCAGCCAAGCGCCCCGAACGCAGCGCCCCGGGGAACCCCCGGCTGCCGCTGCCCCGCGCCGCGGGCACGGGGAGCACCGGGAGGGCGCGGTGCCCGGGCAGCGCCGCAGCGGGGGGGGTCCCCGCCGTGTCCCCGGACCTGCCGGGCGGCTCGGCCGCCGCCCCCCGCACACCCCCGGCTCGGCGGAGCCGCCTCCGTGCGCCGGCGCGGGCATCGCATGGCGGGCGGGCCCCACCGGGCCTCTGCCCGCTGGTGCGGCTGCGAGGGGCAGCGCGGGGCCGGGGCCGCCTGCCCGCCGCCGGCGCAGCCCCGCGGGGAGCGGGCACGGAGCGCGCAGCGCATCCCTTCTCCCATCGCGGCGGGCACTTACTGAATCCTGGCGGCCGTGGTGGCGTTGCCGGTCTGTGCCCGGAGACACGCCAGCAGCAGCAGCCTCATAGCGGCCGCTCCGCTCCGCCCGCCGCCCCCTCCTCACCTGCCCGCGGCTCCCGGAAACTGCGCTGCGGAGCGGGGCCGAGCCGGCCGGGACCCCAGACCCTGCGCGACCCACCCGCGGCCCGGCTGTGCGAGCACGGGCCAGCCTTGCCAGGTGTTCCCGGACAGAGGGCACCTGGCTAGCGAGCCAGAAGGCTTGAGTGCCTTCCCACACCTCTAAATAGCGCTGTGTGTTTTCGTTACTCAGCCACAGAAATAGCGTGCTCACACCATGGCCAGGGAAACATTAATGCAAAGGCCCCTTGAGAAGAGCATCATCGAAAGATGGTACCAGCCACTGCCTCCTGAAGCAGTTCCTCATGTCATCATGTGCCTCCCATGAGATGCTTCATGCTCGGTGCAGGAATACAGTTAGAAAAAAACCAAACCTAAACGTGGATAAGATGCCAACCACCAGAACAGCCAGAGGAACGTACTAGTCCAAAGAACAAGGCAACGGGATGGTCAAAGACCACTCCAAACCTCAGGAACACCATATAATGAAGTAGAGCCAAAAGCATGTGAGACTAGGGGAAAGGTCGGGCAAGAAACCACAGCAGCAGGCAGAATCCAAAGATACAACAAAACTGGGAAGATAAAAAGAACAAACCTAAACTTGAGACCAAGAAAAGCATCTCCCAAACTATCCAGCCAGTCTTCAGGATAAAATGGGTCCACCCTAACTACAATCAGAAACACAAAGAGCAGCTGAGTGGGGCAGCAGGCAGGAAGATGAGAGGCCAATTTAGGGGGTCTGTTGGGAGATTAACTGGAAACAGGTGGCTAATTGTAGATACCCACCCTGAACTCGTTTCAACATCTTGTAAAATGTTGAGAACAGGTGCAGGACATTGGTAGTGATGAGAAGGGGGCTGATTGGGCAGAAAACTCACTTTTTTTGCTTATAACCTGGTCTGATTGCCTGATGTAATTCACCACAGGGCCACACAGATGGCTTGCTTCCCCAAAGGCTGGAGAAGACAGGGAAAAGTGGTCTTCAAAAACTGCAGTGCCTGGTTATTGTGGCCTAAATTACTCTTCATATTTCAGTGTCAGGTAGAGAGAGAAAAATATGCCACATGCAGAGGAATATTAAATTTAATCCTTTTTGAAACAGTACTTCTTCCAATAATTTGTGTGGATTTCTGAGGCTAACAGGTGCTCTGGAATTGATAGTTCAGAAGCGATAAAAACACACACTGGAGTGGGTTCTGGCAAACTGTAAACATTTTGGTAGGCAGGCTCATGTTTTGCTAACGAGTCTTAATGCTGCAGAGCTGTGTTAACTGTGTCTCACTGAGTTATCACTTAGATTCAGCACAACATTACTTAGACCACTTCAAACTCCATTGGAACTAAAAATTTTGGCTACAACCTAGAAGAGCAACAAATCTTGCATAAATGCTAAAAATAGCATAAACGTTAATCTCCAGGTAGGCAGAACTAAACCAGCTTTGTCACCATTTTAGAAAGGGTTTCTGGCATTAAATCCCGTTCCTGTTGAGATGTAGAGGGCTTTTGTCCATCTGGCCAGGATTCCAGCCTTGAAGGGGCCCATGTGAAGCACATTTGGGCTTCTGAGAGTTGGTCGCTGCTGCCCAAGTGTCACGGACCTGAAGGTGTCACACAGGCTGCATGAAGCTTCCGCAGCTGCCCTTCAGCTCTTGGTACACTGCTACTCCAAATCCTTCCCCAACAGACCCTCCTGGTTCCAAGATCTCCCCCACACAACAGAGATCATCCAGGTGTATCACACCAGGAAAGTCTGGCAGCGTGTGCCAGCCAGGAAAAACCTCATCCCCGAACCCAGAACAGCCTGTGTCACCAAAAATGGGGATTCTCCAGGTGCATGGCCTGAAGCAGGGTATCTGACTGTGGCTCAGAAAGCCACGTTTTGGGTTAACAGCAGCTGTCCAACGCATTTAGTGTGCAACACAAGACAAAACCGCAAACATCAAAGTAAGACAAAGCCTGCTCCATGAGAAATGAGGAAACTCAACCAGTTGTCTGAGAAATAAAGAAATAAACATTCAAAGAGATCTTAACATTTTATCACTATTTATGGTAACTCTGGCTTTATGCTATATAGGCATTGACTGAAAAAAATAACAGCCTGGAAATGTGCAGCATTGTGTGTCAAAAACACATACAGGCACTAATATATTCCTGTATAGACACAGGTGCATTCACAGTGTTCAGAGAAAGGGTCATGGATGTATCATAATGACGTTTTAAATACACTGTAGCTAAGGATTGTTTGGAGGAAAATTAAAACCTACTTCCTGAGCTGCCATACTGCCAGGGAGAATGTCTGGGTTCTAAGAGTAACATCTGAATTTTAGTGAGAGTACCCACATCTCTATACTTGAAGAGTTAAAAAACATTTCAATGTACATTTCAACTTCTGTTCAGCATTGTTAGTTGTTTGTACCAGGTGCGGGATAGCTCAATATAGAAATCTCACCTCGCTCACCAAGGTAAATTATGAAGGGCCTAGTACATGAAAATAAAACACAATAATACAAAGTGTGCTTCATTACTTTGAGTCTCCAGAAAATACTACTGAACTCCTCAGAAAATGTAATCATCGTTAATATGACATACTGTATTAAGCTAGGAAAAGCTGAAATGCAATTTTATTACAGAATCAGTCATGTTACAGTAGTTCACAAAGAGATGTCAGTACAGCTGGTTGCTTATTCCTCATTGTCCTTTGCCATGAAATTTGTTAACTAGTTAAGAGAGCAAATATATTTAATGAGTCATTTTAATGGCATATGTTATTTACAAAGGCCCACTATTAAATGAGTATATTTACTTTTACAAGCATCACTTGCTCCACTACCAACATTGCTCCGAGGTAAGTCATGCCTGAATGTTTGGTATGTAACTATATGATGTCAATTAATTTAACTTCTTCACTGAAAACACACAACCAGCAGTGTCTTCCCCACTTTGTTCTGGCCAAAAATAAGACTTTAAGATCTGCTCCTGAAGACAATTTCATACTTTCACAACCTTTACCTCAGCACGTGTGATGGTGGAACTTGCAGCACATCTTAGGGTTCTAATCTTGCAACCACTAATTTATGTTTTCCCATTTTAATCACACGCTTTGTCCCATTCAGATCAGTGTTCATTCTCCACGTGTACCTGTGTAATTCCTGCGTGCCCTCACACCCAGCTGCTGCTCCCACCCCTGAGTCACCAGGCACAGCTCGGGGTGCTGAGCTGGGCCCGCTGCTTCTAAACATACAAAACCAACCTTTTACAGCGCACATTTATCACCTTTTCCTGCAGAAAGGCCTGTTGTGGGACAATCTTGAACTATGGCATTAAGTAACCATAAAAAACCCGCAGATGATTTGGGGTCTGGAGCATCTCTCTTTTGAGAGACCGTGGGAGCCGGGCCTGTTTAGCCTTGAGGAGACTGAGAGAGGATCTCATTAATGCAAATAAATATCTCAGAGACCAGTGCCAAGAGAATGGCATCAGGCTCTTTTCAGTGGTGCCCAGCAACAGGATGAGGAGCAATGCCCACAAACTAAAACACAGGAAGTTCCACCTCTACACGAAGAACTTATTAAGGATGGCAGAGCACCGGAACAGCTGCCCAGGCAGGTGGTGGATTCTGCCTCTCTGGAGACATTCCAAACCCACCTGGACGCGTTCCTGTGCCACCTGCTCCAGGTAACCCTGCCTTGGCAGGGGGGTTGCACTGGATGATCTCCAGAGGTCCCTTCCAACCCAAACGGTTCGGAGATTCAGTGAAAACCCATTTCCCTGCTGCAGCCTCCCCCCGGCCCGGCCTCCGATCCAAAGCGGGGAGAGGACACCAGCGGGGAGAGGCGCCGCACGGCCCGGGGTGCCCAGTCCCGGCCGGGCTCTGACGGCCGCTCTGATGGACACTGACGGACACTGACGGCCACCCCAAGGGCCCTCCCCGCCGCCCGCCCGGCCGGGGCTCCCTCACAGCCGGCCCCACCCCGCCGCTTCCGCCCCGCCTCGGCCACGTGACGGCGGGCGGGCGGAGTGACAGCTCACGCAGCCAATGGCGCCGCGCCGCTGCCGGGGGCGGGCCCGGCGGGGGGCGCGGCTCCCTCGGGGCGGGCCGGGCCGGGCCGGAGCGCGGCGGGGCCGCGGCGGGGCCGGGCCGGGGGACGCGGGGCCATGGACGAGGCCGAGCCGAGCGAGCGCAGCCCTTTGCTGAGCAGCGGCGAGCGCGGGCGGGGGGCGAGCAGCGCCTTCCAGGGCCGGCGGCTGGCCTGCGCCGCCGTGCTGCTGGCCGAGCTGCTGGAGCGGGTGGCCTTCTACGGCATCACCTCCAACCTGGTGCTGTTCCTCAACGGGCCGCCCTATGACTGGGAGGGCACCCAGGCCAGCCAGGCGCTGCTGCTCTTCATGGGCATCACCTACCTGGTGTCGCCGTTCGGGGGCTGGTTGGCTGACGCCCTGCTGGGCAAGTTCGGCACCATCCTGCTCAGCATGGCGCTGTACCTGCTGGGCATGCTGGCCTTCCCCGTCATCGCCGCGCCGCACACCCGCCAGGGCCTCTGCGGGGACATCCCGCTGTTCCCCGTGGAGAACTGCTCCTCGCCGGCGGCCAACGCCACCCTGGCGCCCTGCTCCCCGGCGGGAGCCACCCGCTACTGTGCCACCGCCACCTTCGTGGGACTGGTCCTCGTGGGGCTGGGCGTCGGCTCGGTCAAGGCCAACATCACCCCGTTCGGGGCAGACCAGGTCAAGTATTGTCTGGCAGCTGCTGAAGCGCTCGTGGGTGCCCCGGGGTGGCAGAGGGGCTTGCCTTGGTGGGGTGGACAGTGCCCGACTGACTGATCTCTCTGTAGGTGTTCGGCCTTGGAGGGCATCACGTCGTCCAGCTCTGTTCCCTGTGTAATGCAAGTTGTTAAGTTGTGCCCTCGTTGATAAAATTTTGGTGCCTGTGGGGTGTCAGATCCCTTGTGACCTTTGGTTTCCTGGTTACCCTGCCTTCGCTGTGGTATCTGAGTTGGCTAAGCCATCACCATCTTGAGGACTTGGGTTGAATACTTGATGGCCATTAAGTGGACTGTTAATTATCCTCCCTTGTGAGCTTAATTTGACCTCAGAGCTCATCAGATGAAGTACAGGATACACATTTTTAGCTTTGACAAGGATGACATGGGCCTTCTAAGGCAGTGTCAGAGGCCTTTACCATCCTGTGATAAACGAAGGCTACAGAACAAACAGTTTTTATGCTTTAGGTATCTGAGCACTGCATTGCCCTTGAGTGACATTTTTGTGCAGGCTAATTCTGCATCACATGGTGGGTGGAAGTTGCTCTCAACGTGGCAAACATCACCTGGGCTGTTCCCATAAGGACATGTCCTGTCAAATGACCTTATCCCGATCCACTGCAGTGATATCATTCATTGGGTCATCACTGCAGAACCGAGTGGCTCCACAGAAAACAACTGAGAGGCAACTTAGAGTTCAGTAGCAACTGGAATGCTCTGTTGCCTGTACTTCTTTTACAGTCCTATGCTAAGGTGGTGTGCTGGCTGTGGATGTTGAAATGTAATTTCTGCTTTACAAATGGAGAATTTCAGTATGTTCAGGTACTGAGCAGCTTTTCTAACTAAACTGAAAATCCAGTTGCATGTCTGTTTACTGGCTCACTGAGTTCTGGTTAGAGCAGGTATCAGAAATGCCATGAATTCTTTGTAAGAGGGAGGATCTACCACAGTATCGTTGCCAAACACCTCTGTTCTCTGTTGTGTAGTTTGTGTTTGTCATTCTTTGGCATTTCATGTTTTCTAAATTCTGGAGTTCTGGGTGAAAGGCAGTATATAAATGTAAAACATTATTATAGCCCAGGATTGTGTGTCCCCAGTGTATTAATTCTGTTTAAACCAGCCTGAGCCCATCAAGTGAAATAGCTTTAATATGACTTTATCTTGTAAGGTGTTTTTCAAAACTGACTGCTTATCCCTGGCATGCTTTATGAAAGTTAAATATGAGAGATAAATAATGGCAGGAACAGAGCAAAAGAAGAGCCATTGCCAATGGAAGTGTAGCTGTCATAGCTGGATTTTGTAAAGGCTTTTCCCCCAGGATTTCAAGGAAAGCAGTTTTTGGCTGGGTTTGCAGATAATTCACAGTGATTTATGTAGGGTGAAGCAAAAGAAATACTCCTTTCTGGGCCATAATAATCAGTGGAGCTCTGCCGAGGACTGAATTTTTCCCCTTCTCTCTTCTTCTGGCTTATCTCTCGTTAAATATATTACAGCATGCCACTTGCCTTGGTGTGCAGTTTGGGGCCCTCTTGGGTGCCTTCTCCCTGCACAGGAATGTAGAAAACTGCTGGGGAGATGTGTGGATACCTGTATCTGTATATCTGTATCTATCTGTATATCTGAGAATAAAGTCTGTCTCCCAGAGCGCCGTTCTTGGGAGGCCAGAGCACAATGCAAACATGTTTTGGCTGGATGTGTGCTGATAAGATTTGTCCTCTTTCCCCCTAAGTACCAAACAAAGGAAAGGATGAACTGTGTATCGTGTACTTTAGTTGGCACAGTCACCTTTCAGAATGTTAATTACATTTCATTGCAGATCTCTTAAAAATTACCATGTGAGTTTTTCAGCTTTAATGTGCATATAGAATTTGGGTGGAGAGCTCTAATATAGAGAGAGGTTTTTTATTTAGCAGAATCACTTTGTGGAAAATCGGAAACTGAATTGCAATACTTATTCTCTGAATTTGAAAGATGTGGTTTCTAACTTTCTGTTAAGTGCATGCTTTTAGAAGTGCTGTTACAAGGACCCAGTAGAGTTAGCATCGAGTAACTTCCACCAGTCAGCTGAGCAAAAGAAGTTCCTGCTAAGTGGGGACAGACCAGCTTTTCCCAACTGTGTTTATAAATGAGCTGTTTTTCTAGAAGTTGCAGACTGATCCATCCTGCTGCTCTAAATCTGAGCTGATGGTTCTCGGAATAGTGTTTCTAATCATGTGATCCTGTAACCTGGCACTTTCCAGTTCCCCTTTCAAGTGCGAGTGTTTTGCTGTCACTTCCTGTTCCATGGAGCAGTTTGTGACTTTCTGTAGTTAGGAAACAATAGGACTGTTGGTCATTATTGTGAAAGCTGGTTCAGCTCCAACACTGAAGCCAGAATAGTAGCAGACTCCTAATCCAGTATCAGCCATAATCATTGTTCTAATTATAGCTGGATGTCTTTCAGGGTTACAGCGATTAGAGGTGCCAGGTTTCACCCACGCTGTGGCTTCCCTCTGAACTGCCTTCATAGCCAATAAATCTATCAGGCCATAACTGCCAGGGATCTTCTAGCTCTGCTAAAATTGTTCTTTTACAGTTGCTGTTGGAACCTGCTGCTGTAAAGATGGCTTTAGAGTGATTTTCAGCCTTTATTTATTTGTAGAGCTTAGATTTTCCAGCC
The DNA here is from genome assembly GCA_014706295.1 of Lycocorax pyrrhopterus obiensis. Classification (NCBI taxonomy): domain Eukaryota; kingdom Metazoa; phylum Chordata; class Aves; order Passeriformes; family Paradisaeidae; genus Lycocorax; species Lycocorax pyrrhopterus. The sequence goes on along the minus strand of JACSVZ010000003.1, from coordinate 12,439,939 downwards.
TCTGGATAAGGATGGGGAACCACGTATACAGGTTTGAAGGTCCCTAACTGCAACTTATTGTTGTTGCTGCTGTCAAACTTCTTATGAGCTTGTGGACCTCGAAGGCTCTGCAGAGAACAGTTTGAAACAAGTCGTGGCTTTCACAAAGCCAGTAAAAACAGATGGGAGAGGAAACAGACTTTGCACGTGGAGTTGTTGCCGAACTTTAGTATGACAATTTGAAATTATGTAGCAGCTGAGTAATACTGTGTAGCTCCGCTACCGAGCTCTCTCAGATGATCTCAAAGAACAAGTGCTGTCTGCAGTGGCGGATTAATCGGGATTCTGTAAATTTGACTGCACACAACTCCTGTCATTGTACCTTCTGTTGCAGGTTAAGGACAACTTTCTGTGTTTCATCCTTGCTCTGTTGTATGGTTGCTCTCAGAGCTGACTGGGATGAGTTTGGGGGTGTTTGTTACATTTGTTGCTTGTGACTGTCAGTTGATTGCAGGAACAAATGAAAACTGCTACTGTCAGGCACTTTTGAATGATCTTGTTCCTTTCAGGGGAGTCACGTGGAAGTCCCGGCTTCGGATCGGTCTGATGAGAGACACGTACTGGAACTCTGAAACGCTGGGGTTTAGGGAATACTTGGGATCATTAGCAGGTGATGACAGAAATGACATGTCACAGTGGAATGGTGGGCACCAGATAGACACGAGCTGCAGCAAAAATAGCGAATCTTGTGGATAGCGAGTCCTCTGAAACCAACCTGTGAGAGTAGGAAATTACCTTGTGGCAAAGCAAAGCATCTCAACACAGGAACTGTGGAAAAGCAACAATGTTTGTTTAGATTCTTAATATTTGAGCTGTATAATACTGTTGTTTCCAAGCTATACAAACTGCTTTGGCTAGCACTTGGATCATCTCCTAAGACAGACGTTGAAAAATCCAGGAGAGGGATAATTGAGCAAGTGATCATCTTTCTTCTAAGTCAGAACGAGGTCTGAGTGTGAGCCTTAGGACAGCTGTGCTGTGGAAGCTGCTGTCAGTCACATATTTGTAAGGCGTTTACATCAGAGGTTGTAAAAAACGATCCAGTTACTCTTCCTCCCATTCTTCGTTTTAGTTGTGCATAAAATCCTGTTGTGATTGCAAGATGGGAACCTTGGCTCCTGCGTTTAGAGGATTGCAGTGCGGTGACACAGCTGTTGTGTCCTCTGCTGAGAGTGGCTGCACTGCGCCTGTGCCATTGAGGTGCATCCTTTTCCTGCTGCAGTTGGTGGTGGGATTTTAGGGATATAAGGAAGCTGGTGGTGCTGGTAGCACAAGGAGAGTGAGGAGAGTGCTGCTATGCTTGAGCACAGATGAAATTGAGCAGAGGGAGTGATAGATTTTTTCTTTCTGCTTGGGTGATTGAAAATAATGCAAGCATAAGGGGGAAAGGAGAGCTCCTGCAGCTATGTGGAAAAAACTTGTGCTTGATAAAAGTAAAATAATAAAATTATGACATGTTTTTCTTCTTAGTTCCTTTTTAAAATGTAGTGTTTACTTATGAAGATGTTTTGTGCTGTCACACAGCTCAGGTAACAGCCAGGAGGGGAAACTTTTTAGTGATCTGCTGTAAATGTAATATTGCTGATATTCTGGGCAGCCAATGAGATGTTTGAAAAGAACTACAGAATTGCCTTTTAACTCCACTGTGTTTCCTGGTTTTGACAAGACATCTTCATAGTTCTTTGTCTTTGAGAAGATATTCCACCAGGTAGTTCAGTGGGATTTTTATTCAGTTATTAATGTTAGTCAGTTAAATGCCATAGTGGCATTTTGGACATGGCTGTGATGTGATTTTTAGTGCAAATATATACTTTGATAAAGAAGGAGAAAATGGATTCTTTGCATTGTAAGTCTGTTGTGTGTCTGTCCCTTGAGCTCTGCCTTCCTTTTGGTCACTCTGTTACAAAAAGGACACTGGAGATGGTGAAGGAAGTTTCCGGGAAGGGCCACAGACATGGTCAGTAGTTTCCAGGTGAGGAATCATGAATCAGTCTAAATTTCCTACCTCTGAAAAGGCAACAAAAAGGAAGATGTGACAGTGGTTTGTGCCAACGGTGGTCAGGGGAGAGAGGCAGGAATGGGATGGAGCTCAGCTGTCTCTTTTGTTTCCTGGAACAAGGTAAAAGGAGCGAGGCTCGGACAGGGCAGGTTCAAAGCAGGCAAGTGGAGGTAGTTCTTCCCACTGTGTAATTACCTGTGGAGCTCTTTGCTACGGGATATTATGGATTCTGAAAGCTGACCTGGGTTCAGAGGCAGGTTACACAAGTTTGTGGAGAGGAGAGCTGCTGCATTGATTAAGTAAAGAGAAGCCATCCTTGGTTCAGGAAGTTTCTCAGGAGCTAATGATCGGAGGCTGGGATAATGCTTGAGAGAAGCCTCGTGCTGTGCTTCCCTGTTCTTGCCTGGATCAAAGCTTGCTTTCTTCTCCCAGCTTTCCTTTGTAGAGATGTCAGCAAGGTCATGTGTAAGAGGGAGGATGAGAAGTCATCCTCCTTGCAGAAATAAGAGAACTGAGACTTTGTGATGAAGAAATGGAAACTTCATCAAACAGATTGCTAACACTTTACACAAGTTGGAGCACTGTGTTCATGTAATTGTTTGCTAATATCCTGCTGCTCATTGGGCTTTAGAACAATTCCTAGATTGATACACTGCTGCAGTTGATGAAAGTTAGGAAATGAGTACCAAGTTGAAGCTGGAGAGGGAGAATTTCTTGGGTTTAGTCTCCAGGATTGTATGGGACATTCTAACAGACGTACCTGAATGCCTCACATTGCTATTAGCTATGCACAGGAGTAGATACTTTAAAATTTCCTTTTTGGGCTTGGCTAAATGGTACAGATGGGTTTGTGCACCACTGGGAAACCTGAAGCTGTTAATCAGAACTGACAGTGTTAAAAACTCATTTCGAGACACAACTTGCTTTTCATATTGCAAACTAAACATGGATCTTTTGAAGATCTGGCAAATGAGGAGGGGAAATTTGCAATCACAAATGAAAAATAACTGACTCAGCAAGGCTGGTGCATGGCACTGGCTTGCTACTTACTGTTAATGGCCTTTCAGTCATCAGCCACTGACAAATAAAGTATTATGGATTCTTCTACAGACTACTAGATCTTTTTAATGTATTTCAAATTTGAATTTGCATAATTTCTCTTACATCACCTCTTATGAGTGATGCTGGGTTCCTGGGACTTCATTACAAAACATGGGGTAACTTACAATAGGCAATAATAAAGAGTGATGGTGAAAACTGTAGAGGATAGTTCTATAAACCAGGGATGTCTTTACTTTCACTGGAGAGACACTGAGAGCTTCAAGCAGAAAAATAACACTATGAACAGCACTGACTTAGAGGGATAAATGTTTACTGGGGCCTTGTGATCCTCAGGCAACCCAAATTTAATTACATTTTTTTTAAAGGTCAGAATGACAAGTCCTCGATTTGTGTTCTGATGAGAGGCATTAGGACTGTGTTAAAATTTAAATTTGTTGTTTAATTACCAAGTATTCATTTGAGGCTTAGAAAATGGAATAGAGTTAACTGTTACGTAGATACAGTTAGAAGAAGCAGTTGTGGCAATATGTGAAGTTTTAGGTAGTTTAACTTTCTGTTACTAAAAAATAGTTACTGAAACTACTGTGAACTATGGGATGTTAATCTGAGGGAGCTTTGTGTAGAGAAATGGCCCAATGAGAGTCAGTGCAGTAGAAATAATAATGGCCTCTCTGGGGAAGCTGTGTCTCAGTAGTGTGTGGCTTTTTTATCCCTGTGCTGAGCTTCTAGAAGATTACTCCCATAATGATGCAGCTCACTGAGGTGTCATTGCATCAAATACCGTGTGAAGCCCAAAACACTTAAATCATTTCAGTGTCACTCTAAATGAAACCTGAACTCTTCAGTGCATTGTTTGAATTCTAATTCAAAGATTCTAATTCTCTTTAGCCTTATTTTCTTCAGAAACGGAATGACTTGCTTTTAATCTTTTCCAGGTCAAAGACCGGGGTCCAGAAGCCACAAGAAGATTTTTTAATTGGTTTTATTGGAGCATTAACTTGGGAGCTATCCTCTCTCTGGGAGGCATTGCATACATTCAGCAGAACGTGAGCTTTGTGATCGGATACAGCATCCCAACAGTTTGCATCGGGATTTCATTCATGGTTTTCTTATGTGGGCAGAGCTTCTTCATCACCAAACCTCCTGATGGTAGTGCCTTCACAGACATGTTCAAAATTCTCACCTATTCCTGTTGCTCCAAGAAGACCCAAGGGGAACATTCAGCAAACAGGTTTGTGATGAGCTCTTCTGTGTGGCCTCAATTCAGAGTCAGTTCAGTAGTAACTCACACCAGAGACTGCAGGAGAATGTGCAGGTTTGCCGTGAGAACTGGAAAACTGGAGTCCCGGAGATACTTTCTGGGAGTAGAGGGATGGAAGAGAGGCACACTTTGAGATCACTGGATCTCGCTGCAGCCAGATCATGGTGTCAGCTGGGCTCTGTGTCCTGCCAGTTCAGAGTTTCTGAAAGTGTAATGTAACCTGACTGTGCTGCTTCTAAGCATTAGTTAACTTTCTTCTCTATTAGATATGTTTGTGGATGCCTTCTGATTTGAAAAGCACTGTCATCTGCATTTAATGCTGTAAGTAGCTTGATGGGGAGCCCAAATTTTTCCACTCCTAAGAGTTGCCCATGAACACTGGTGGTTGAATTTAATCACTGGTAAGAGATGTCAGGTGCCTCCTCTGCAGAGGGGTTTCATGTGTTCAGATTGCCAAACAATTCAATGACTTCACAAGCAATATCACAAAATACAGGTTATTCTAAGTTCTGCCAGTTATTTAGGGCTGGGTGTGTGGGGAGGATGAGAAATAAGGAAACTTCATAGCAGAAGGTTTCCTCTGGTGTTTCCACCTGCTGGAGATCCATTCTGGCCCAGCTGTGTTGCTGTAACTTACATGAATGACTTCGTTTGGAAATGCATTAGCTTTTTATAAGGAAGACAAGATTGCCAGCTATGTTTAACTAAACATTTCGAATTCTTTTCCAAAGTGAAGGCCAGGGAGTGCTGCACCAGCCTCGCAGGCAAAGCCTCTTTGAGATGGCCAAGCTGTCTCGGGGGGGGCCCTTCAGAGAAGATAAAGTAGAAGATGTAAAAGCTCTTGTCAAGATTATCCCTGTCTTTCTGGCTTTAATACCTTACTGGACAGTGTATTTTCAAGTGAGTAGTTCCAAATGGTTATAGTTATATTTTACATAATTTCTAATTTAACATTTTTGGGGGGTTCTCTCATAAATATGAAACTTACCTTGAAGTTGAGAGATGAAAAACAACTACTAAGAATACTCTCAAATACTATTTTGACTTAATAATAGAAAAAAAATCATTACAATTGTAGTTAAGACTCACAGTTGTACAAAATCCTATATCTTAAACACTGCTGTGTTTCATCTTGCAGTTGTTTCACATAGGTTAGGGTAAGTGATCTAGACCTCATGTTAATTTTCAGGTTCTGTCTGGGATATCAAATACATTTTGGGCAAAAAACTATGCAGGAAGTGTTTTCAAAGACACATGGATGATTCTTTGTGGTTTTAGTAAAAATAACTATAAGGTTAAAAAATCTTGTAATGTGCTAACCATAATTCTTTTCAGTTTGCTGTGTTAGCACTTCACCTCTGGAATAGTCTTTGTTAATTGTTCTAAAATGAAAAATATCTTGCTCTCAGCACTCCTTGTCCAAGTAACCTCAACTCCTCTTTCCTAATGCTAGATGCAGACAACATATGTATTACAAAGTCTCCATCTGAAAATTCCTGAGATATCGAATGACACCAACTCTATCCACACGGTAAGCAGAGCAAAACAAGTGAAAAGTGCCTTTCTTTTGCTGAAATGCAAATTAGATCAGAATTGTACAAAAATTCAGGGAAGTTCAGGTGGTGCCTCTGGGAATCAGTGACCTCAGCCTTTGGGCATTTAGGAGCATGATGCACATGCCAGATGCTGTCATACCAGCAATTACCTGCAGTTCACACCAGCCTGTTCTGGATGTATTCAGGTAACTCCCACTGCTTTCATCAAGAATTTCTTTATCCTTCAGTGGCCAAAGTCTGACCTTTGAAGAAAGCTTATCAATCTCCATGCTCTGAGTTTTCGTACCAGGACAGAAGCGTTCCTGCAAGCCCAGTAGGAATACCCATCCTTAAGTGATACATTGGCGTGTGGAATTTGAGACACATTTGTTACTTTATACTGCCTGATCAATCGTCACTTTACCTTTAGCATATTGAAAGAAGCTGTTCGATATTTTTCAAGAAAGGCTGGCATCATGTGATTGCAGAAATGGTACAGAGAAGTAAAACCAAAAAGTGTGAATATAAATTATTAACAGGTCTACTTTGTGTTATTCTGAACCATGTGACTGCCTTGTTACAACACTGGCAGTTGGACCAGAGAAGTGGGTTGGATTTTTCTTCAACAGAATGCACACAGGAGTTCAGAGTCCCATTTTCAGACTGAATAAAAATAAAAATATTGTCAGTCTGCATGTTTATTGTGTAGAAACGGACATGGAGCTTTGGTTATCAAACTGAGGTTTTTCACTGCCTTTCTGGGTATTAGAACTGCTTTCAAGTTGTAAGTAGAGCGTTATGTTTAATTAAATTAGTTCAAAAAATAATGGCTTTCGTTGTTTTTGCTGAAATAAAATACCACTCTTGCTGTGTAGCCACTTTTGCTCACAAAAGTGTGGATTTAAAAGTTAGCTGCCTGGTTGTAGTGTTTACTAAAGTCTGCAGAATTTGAGGCAAGGATGATGGAACAATGGCTTGATACTTCTGAGTAATGATTTTCTATCTTACATAAGAGTGACTGGCTCCTTTCTCTGCAGTGCCTGTGTCGTTCTTGTTTTATTTTGAAATACTTTGTTATGATCCAGCAGTATTAACAGCATAAAACAAACAAGTTAATGTGGGTTTTTCTATCTTCCTTATGTGCTCTACCTGAAGGATGCTGACCTGCAATCTCCTTTATGTAGCGACTCGAGGTAATTAGGAAAAGCAGCAGTAATGTGATATTTTACTGAGCAGTGTTGTACCTTGGCAGGTCTAGGTTTTCCTTAAGCTCTTGTAGGCACTTCTGCCCAATACTAAAAGAGACGTATTTCCTTTTGATATGAAAAGAATGAAATATGTGTCTGCCCTTTAATCTGCAGGCTCCTGATAGGGTAGAAAATGAAAAACATTCATTTTAAACCAAAAAACCCCAAAGTCAAGTGATTGATTGGATGAAATACAGAGGCATTTGGTATTTCTCTTCTTTCTTATCAGATTCAGCAATGACAAAAAATTCCTACATCCTTGACTCTACACAAATGACTCTTTGTACAAACTGTGACACAGGTTACTGCTGGTGTGATATTTGAAGCACAGGAAAAGGTGAAAGGGAGAGGGAGGGAAATTGACAGTTAGAGTGTTGCAAAGTTTCCAAATAAGCAAGAATTTGATGAACTCAGCAGATTTCACTGTGCATTTTTCAAAGTGGGTGACGACTGCTAAGTAATGTACATAACCTTATGTATCAAACTGCTGGATATTTTATGCAGCTGAACTAGATTGTGATTCCATTTTTAAATCAGTGAAATGGAGTTCTTGTCTGCAGTGAGAGCTGTGTGCCCATGCTGTGGCAGAGGCTGAGGGCTTGGGTGTCTGAGATACTCATAGTGGTTGAGGTTTGGAGCTTTTAGGGAATCTGCTTGTCTTCCTCTGTTACTGTGAGGAGTCCACAGCTAGAAATCTCTAGAATATATCCAACTGCTCTACCCTGGAGCTGCCACACACACAAGCACTTCAGCATCAGAACCTGAATCTGCCTCAGAAACACGTCAAGCAGTGCTTGTGTTTTGGGTCAAAGAGTCAGTGTGATGCACAGTACCACAGTGTTCTATAGGCAATTTTAAAAAAATCCACCCGAGCCAGAACATTTTTATAAATCTACCTGTACTGGCTCAGTTTGTTAGCTCAGAACAGGTGCTAAATATTATTAAGCTTGGCAGAAATTGTCTTGTTCACACTGACATGAATCTTACTGTGAATTAGTGAATCTTGCAGATGAGACAGGATATGTGTTACACCACCCTCTCTGTTCATTTGACAAGTGTAACTTGATTTTAATTGAATTTTGCATTTACATTAGTAAGACTCTGTTTCTACTCTTCTGTGGCATATTTCTGATAGTTCTAAGCCTAACAGAAAATATACAGACCTTGCCTATTAAATACTTTTCATGACTGAAGTAGGTAAAAAGTTCAATTCTGTCAGACTAGAAACTGAGCTAACAGATCTATGAGCAGCCAGCTTCAATGAAAACCTGAATAGCTGAATATTTTCCTCAGCTTTTAAACACTCTTTTTTGACTTTTCACAATGTCTGTCAGTGCACTCTGGTTTATTTTGGATCAGTGTTCAATCAAAATCTTTTTTTGTAAAATAATAGTAAAAATCAGCTCCAAAGTATGAAATTGCTAACTTGAGTCATCTCCGCTTTCAGTTTCCAGCAGCCTGGCTGACCATGTTTGATGCAGTGCTTATCCTGATCCTTATACCCTTAAAAGACAAACTGGTGGACCCCATTTTGAAGAGGAATGGCTTGCTCCCATCCTCGCTGAAGAGGATTGCAGTTGGAATGTTCTTTGTCATGTGCTCTGCGTTTGCTGCAGGTAAGAAAACGACTTTGAGCTTCCTGACATAGTGAATTGTTCAGCTCATTGCAACAGCATTTTTTTAAAAACTGTGTGAATATTTAATTCAGCATTATTCAGATCTTTTTTCATGGGGTAGTTGGAATGTGACTTCATGGATGCATTTCCCTCAATGAAGGGGATTGTGTCCAAAAACTTACTAAACTGTTTTGAACGCTTGCAATAAAATTGGACCGTTTTTCCCGCCTGAAGCATATACCTTTTAAAAATACATTCTGACTTCCAAGTATAAAAAAGGTGAAATTTTACCTAAAATCCTTTACCCTGATCTGAAATAATAAAATTAGGTTATGGCTGAACAAGGATTTCCTCCCACTTTGGGTTTTCTCTCCCCTATCTTCATGTTCCCTAATGTTTGGGGATTAGTGTAGTGTAAAATAGCTCAGCTGTAGCATGAAAGGGAAAAGATGGCAACTCTGCTGGCCCCATAAATCAGCTGCTTTTGAGATGATTTAAAGTTGTTAAGCGCTGCTGATGTGGAACTGAACATCTCTGAGCAGTGCTTCACAGAATCTATAGCCTTCACCAGCATCACTGTAATGAACATATTGATAAAGCATTATAGCATTAAATAAATTCATTTCAGCACTTGTGATCTCCTATATTTTAGGGAGAGGGACACTTTATGTGGCTATTAAGATTTCTTTCGATGAGAGAGGTAATTACTTTATTAGGCCAAGGTCACTTTGTGGGCAAGGAAAGTTCTTAAAGCAAAGTCACTTAAAGTTAAAATAGGAGTGTTTCTCTTATTCCATGTTTCTTAGGACACTGCTGCTGCAGAAGAGGATGATGTAAAACAGTTAAATGTCAGCTCTTTAAATAGAACCTGTGGGCTCACATATAAGGGAATTCAAAACCAGCAATATCTGTCTTTATTAGTAGTGGGGAAAAGCACATCAAGCTGTGGTAGCTGAGTTGGGGAATGGGTTCGTACAGCAAAATTCTTTAAAACTTCCAATGCTTTTTTCAATTCACCTATAAATGTAACACATGATTTTGTTGGTTTGATCCTCCCCAACTCTTCCCCAGTAGAAACTGAAAAAGTGACTTCTTTGGGTGGTTATTTGCAATCTGTTTGGAAAGTTTAACCTTTTGGAGTAACTTAACATCTCTTCGTCATAACAGGAATTTAAAAGCTTCAGTTGTGACAAATTTGGGGTTTAGGAAACTGTTTATTTCTAGCAAGGTGTTGGTTTATGTGTTCCATTCAGTTTTTATTTTCTCATTAAGTGATATTTATAGCTGCCATATTTTAACATTCTTAAAATACACTATTACTTCCAACCATTTCTGCCTTAGAGAGGGATACTGATTAAAATCTTAAACATAAGAAAATGTTAAGAACTTGCAGTCATGGCAGTATCTTAGTGATTTGTTTGTGCCATATTTCCATTTTGACTTGCTTATCTAAGAGGCATTAGTTGTGGACACTACTCAGGCTGCCTATTAGATTGTTTAGATTATTTAAAATATTTTATGAACTGTGTTAAAATACAACTGATTAGATTTAATGAACATCTGCTGTGCTTCGTGCATCTCATGGTGAATTCTGAGCAGCAATGTTCAAGGTTATTCAGCTGAAAAATCTACTTCATTTATAGAGTTTAAACCATTATAGCAAGAAGTTAAGATTATTTTAACTGCTCAGAGTGTAAAATTAAACATGAAACTTGTTTATCAGTGTCTAAAAGGAAGAATCAATAGATGCCAGATTCTGAAGTACTTGGAAGATAAATTTATGGCAGAGTTTGGTGTATTGTAGTTGTGCTCCTAGGTGGCTCAGTGCTTATTTTGCAAGAGTATAAATACATTAAAGGATCGCTTGATCCTTTATGGTGCAATAATTCTGTGTTGAGTGTAAATAAATGAAATTATGTCTGAGCTCTTAGATGACTGTACTGCTTTGTTTACACTTTAATTAAGTTCCACTCTAAAATGTTTGGCAGCTATATTAAAATGAAAACATCAAGAAATCCAGCTTTATTTTAATTACAGCAGCTCCTCATAGTTCAGAGGGCACTGAGGTAGCTGAAGAGCTAAAGACAGACACATGAAAATAAGATGGGTAAGTGGTCACCTAAAAAGAAGTGAGGAAGGTAGAGAAAATGTGGTGCCTGGCCTGACATGAAGAAGTAATAAATTCAGAACAATCTTTACCTCAGACCCAGATGTTGTTAAGAAGTTTGGCACTGTCACTTAGCACGGAGATGCTGATCTGGCTGGTCCCCTCAGGTTTTTATGTCACAGATTTGGGAAGACACGGGAGAACAGGTATCATGTTGTGCATTAGGAACTGTGTTTGTTTCTATGACAAGTGCTGTCAATAAGGCTCAGAGTGGTTCAGCCAGCATATTAAATGTTGGGTGTCCGTGGCATCCTTTGGGTGGCTCTAGGAAAGAGGAAGCTGGAAGTGAGGAAGCAGATACAATCACTTGTACATGGTGTGGGATCCATGAAGCATCGTGTCTAAGCCCTCTACAGTTTTTTTTTTGTAACAGGAGTGATATTTTGTGTCCCAAGATGAGGTCAGGTCTTGGCACAGGAAGCAGAAACAGCCCCAGACTGGCAGCACTACATGGGAGGCTGTGGGTGTAACACGTACCATAGGAAGCAGTGTCAGTGACTCAGTCTTGCTCCTCTGAATTGTGATGAATAAATTCACCTTATTTCCAAGGATAAGAGATGAGAGTTCTTTTATGGAGGTCCTTTTTGGGTGAAGCTGGGAGTTTTATTAACTATTAGCTATTCTGTGTATTTTATGTAACAGTGAGTCAATCATTTAATCTGAGCAACTTCAACAAAACCCTACAGCATTATTTGATATTCACTTTCTACTCTAAATTGTTGTGCTGAGCAAGCTAAAAATGCTTATATTTTACACTATCATGTCTCTTTTTCATCCTATATGAAGTACTTTCTATGCAATGTATTGCTTGTAAATCAAGCTCTAATGAGCTCTTGGGTCTCTTTGGATGAAAAGTGTCATATAAATGTCATAATCATATTCATAGAGGGTTTCATAGTTCTGAAGGACTGGTGTAGCCATTTCCATAAGCAAAAGGGTTTCTAATTTATGAATACTGTGGTGGCAGTTGAAATGGTTCAACACTGCAAAGTCGTAGTTTGTGAAAATGAGATTGTCTTTAAACAAACCCCAACACAGTATGTATGAGAGCTCTCAGCTGACCCATCCAGAAATGGGGTAAGTATTTGTATAATTATTGCTACTGAATAAGAATATAATCACTAATTCTATGGCAGAACAACTGTATGTCTTGAAATCACAGCAGCAAAAGTAGTCTGAAATGCTTTATGTTAGGAAATAAATACATATTCCTATTGTATCATTTCTAATTGCAATGCAGGCTGACTCCTAATTTAATTCTTAATATGGAGAAACAATATTTGCATCTTAGGTCAATCTTTTTACCCTCCCCTTTTACACAGGAATTCTGGAAAGCAACAGACTGAAAATGGTAAAGGTTAAAACAATTAACCAGACAATTGGGAATGTCACATACCATGCTGCAGATTTGCCAATATGGTGGCAGATTCCTCAATATGTGCTGATTGGATTCAGTGAAATATTTGCCAGTATAGCAGGTAAGAGTCTTTGAGTGCTTTAAATCTGCTTTTGTGTCTATCATAAATGATGGAATCCTAGAAAAGAAATACTTCTGAAAACATTACAAGCAAGCCCTGATGTTCCCAAATACATTTTTATCCAATATTGCTCAATATAAGTGGCAAAGCTCACCATTGCCTTGCACATTTGAAGCCTGGCTATACAAGACTGTGCTTTCAAAATTGAATTTCAAGCAGAGTAACACTTAAAATATTTGTGTGGCATCCAGTTAGTGCTGGGTATTTGCAAGCCCTAATGGAAAACAATGTACTCTTTCAATATTGTATTTTAATGCAGTGTTGTGTCCTCTGAATCTTCCTCTGTGTTGGAAAAACAGTTTGTGCTTTGTGATTTTTTTTTCGTCTTATAAACTGAGCTCACACTTTTAGAAAGTCAATTAGTAAGTGAACACACCTTTCTGAGGGAAAAAGGAAGAAATAAACCATACTTAGAAAGACTTAGCAGTTTAAATTCATGTTACTTGAGTTTTTTCATCTCTGAAATAAGAACAGTTTGTATGAATATTAATAATGGAGTAGCTATTTTTATATAGTTTTATCTACTTTATTTCTAGATCAGTTTTTCTGTAGCTGTTTTAGTACCTCAACATGACACTAAATGAACTGAAACACTGCTGAAATTTTGCCTGTCTTGAACAAATGCAAGAGATGTTAAATTCCTTAACACTGCCCAGTGTGATGTACTGGACAGCTGTGTGCTCACACTGATTTTTGAGCTGAAAGTGAAGAGGGAGGTGAGGGTGCATAGGACTATAAAATCTGATTTTCTGCTCTGTGTCCTATTATATGTGCAGGGCTCATTAGCAGGAGGAAAGCTCAGGCAGCTTCTCTGTGGTCACTGTGGCTTTCCTGACTCTGATTTCCTGGGGTTACACAGGTGAAATGCTCCTGGGAGTCTCTCAGCACAGTGTTTACACACGTGGTGCTTGGGAGCAGTGCTTGGTTACCAGTAACAGAAACCCTTGTGAGTGTACAGGTGGCTCTCCTGGCACTACTTAAGGAGAACTGTGGAGCTACCTGATGCAATCCATCAGAACTCCTCCAGTGACTTGATGTAAAAATCATTTCGCTTTTGCTTGACTGTAGTTACTTATTAAAGTGTTGAAATTCTGTTTGCAAATATTGAACTTTGAGGATCATCCACTCAAACTGGCATTACCTACAGCTCTTTTTCTTCGATTCCTCGTGACAGAAGCTCCTGGTTTCATTTCCCCTGTGGGAGGTTACTTTCATTCCTGGGCAATCACAGCTGGTTAAAGTGAGATTCTCTGACTCTGGAAGATCTTGCTGGCGGTGGCCCCAGCTGTCACATGGCCCATTTGTTCCCTCTTAGTGGAACAGAGAACTGCTGCTCCATCAGGTTTCTGGTTACACACGTTCTGCTGTCATCACAGTTGTTAGGAAATAAAATAAGGTGCTTGGATTGCTTGGCAGGTAGAATAAAGGTGGGGTTGGGGTTTTTTTCCCTATCTACTCATTTGCTGTACATTTCATTATGTGTGTCTGGTACCTGTCACAAATGCTAACCCACAAAAATCTGAAGATAAAGTCTTGCCTGATTTGCTTACTCATTGAAACTAAGGCTGTGTTTAGCATTTTTACCCAAAGAGTAAAATGAATTACTTTTAGTTAGTTTAGTGATTGTGCCGCTTAAATCCTAATTCAGATAAATAGATGACTTACCAGAAATACAAGAGTTCGTGGAAAATTCTATCAATTTTACACAATCTCTGTCAGGTACTATTAATAGCTTATAGGTGTTTGCAAGGAAGAAATAGCAAACCTGTCTGCAGGTTGTGGAAAAGTCAAGGACTTGAAGCATTCTCAGTTTGTTGAACTCCAAGCTGAGAGGACTTCAGTGGAGTTCTGTGTGAGAAGTCAAGTCTTTAAGGCTTACACAATTTTATGTGAACACACTGCTGTTCTGCACTGCTGGATCTGTACCCACAGCATCATAACTTCAAAAACTCTTGGTCAACGTTTGGAAAAATGTACCAGAAATCCTATGCAGAGCTTAATTGCTTTGTGTAGTGCACTTTCATTTGATTATTTTACAGAGGCCCTTTCCTGCCTTCTGATTGTTATCTAAACATAATTCTTAATATTTTTAAGAAGGCCTCTCAAGACTCAGGGTATACTTTACCAATTCAATATTAAAGTTGATAAAGGCATCAACTGTGCTATGAATTTCAGCCTTAAAATAAGCAAAGTGTTAATGGTTACAGAACCAGAGTGATGTGGAAATGTTTGTTGTGAGCAAAAAGGGACTAAATATCGCAAGAGCTGAAACATAGGTTTGGTTTTTTGTTTACTCTAAAACTAAGCATATTCTTATTAAGCCACATTAGTTACACTTGAGGTACCTTTAAAAAGATGACACACATTGCATTAATCTTTTGTATTATTCTGTCAGTCCTCCTAAAGCACCCTTGTTTAGCTGGGAATTGTAATCTCGCATGACAACGCCAGCGAGGGGCTTTAATTTCAGGAGTGCTTGTTTGCAGGAGCATGAAATCATTATCAATGGCTGCCAGCAGCCAAAGGAGCTCGGAAGGCAAAGAAAAGATTTTATATTCTTTATGCCAGATTAAATATTACTGTTGCTGCAAAAGTTATTCAAATTTAGAAATGTACCTTATTTTGTTGCATGAAGTTCAGGGTTACACTCATTTTGGTTTTTGTTCTGAGTCTTAAGGTCTTTTTCCAGCTGGAACAGTCATATCCATTCTGTCTGTAAAATGAACAAGAGAAGAAATGGTCCAGATCCCTTCGCATGTTACACTTGAGCTTAACTTCTACAAAATGTACTGAAGCCTGGAGACCAGGATGTGACTGAGGCTCAGGAGACCTGTGGCAGCTCTGATGGCTTAACCAGAAGTTACAAACAAGCTGCTGTGTCCTCAGAGTATCTTAAAGTGCAGTTGGACAGATAAATACTCCTTGGAAAATCTGAATTGTTACGTTGGTGGCAGAGCCTAGGAGAAAAAGGCATTTTTAATTCTCAAAATAAATACCATTTTGCCCCCCTCCCCTGCCCGTTTGCAGCTGTCTCTCTGTGTCTGGAGTGATTTCTCTCGTTAAGGTTTGAATTTAGGGAAGCCACGCAGCTGAGCTGGGTGAGGATGTTTCAGTTCCCTCCTGGCCTCACAGCCGGGCTGCTGCTGGCCCATTCTGCCACGTTTTGCAGAGGAAAAGAGCAGCAGGGTGTTGGTTACCAGCGATTCCTCAGGTGGCAGGAGGGTGCTGTTCGATCAGTGAGAACACACAGCTCTGATTCTCTCACAAGAACAAAGTTCCTCCCTTGCAGCAGCCACAGCGGCCTGTCTGGCTTGAAGTGTTAATCCTTTTATTGAAGAGAAATGCCAGTGGATTTCTATTAAAGCCTGTCTGGAGCAGCACAAGTCAAATAGCAGTGGTGGTGTAAATAAACCATGCCTTTATTATGCAAGACATAAGAGTTATGCCGTTTTCAGGTCTGTAATGCTCTCCTTGCAAAGAAAAATGTTAGATGTGGTAACATTAATTCTCAGTCTGAAGCAGACTGTTTTGAAACAAGCATTTCACCTGTCAGAAAAAGCTCTGCAAGGAATGAATTTGACTGTCTCTTGTGAATAATCCCATTTGATTTTTGACAGGAGTATTATTCTAAAAAGGAGAGTTAATCATGGGCATTAATCTTTGCGTGGCACAGCCTAACCCAGTGTGTTCTCTTGGTACACAAATTCAGTAGCACAGATTTTCAGATGGATGGTCACTGGTACTTTTTTCTTGGGTTTATTGGTTGAAACTGGAGTAAAGACAGCTGAAAGTTCAAGCCCTATATCTACAGATCTTAAAAAGAATTGCTTGCTAGCAAGCAGTGAACCCAGAGAATTCTAGATCAAAAGTAAATTAAATTAAAATAATTACTGCCGTTCCAGTTAATTTCTCTGTCTGCACATTCAGAGATAGACACTGAGGCTGTGAGAAATAAAAGTTCATGGCCACTGCAAGAGTGACTTTCACTTTGTTCTCAGCCAGGAGTGCCAGGTGCTTTGTCCTGCATGCACTGCACAGCAGGGAACAGGGGCACAAGGCAGATGGCAAACGTGGAATTGCCAGGTTAGAGGCAGTTTAATACATTTCTTTGAGGATCATTTTAGGCACAAAAATGAATATGCTGGTTCAGAAGATTCCTTGATTTTACACATGTAATATAAAGAAGATCAAAGTGTGTGTCCCAAATGCTGCCCATTTAATGGGTTGATACATTGATGACCTTTAAGAGGATTCATAAAGCAGTTAAAAGGACCTGAATCCCAGGCTAGGGATTCACTACACACCTGTAACTTCTAGAACACTTCTAGAACAATCTACTCTCATTTCTTACATATTCCAATAGCTTTTTTTTTTCATCTTTTAATACAGGTCTAGAATTTGCATATTCAGCTGCTCCCAAATCTATGCAGAGTGCTATTATGGGGCTGTTCTTTTTCTTTTCGGGGATTGGATCCTTTGTTGGCTCTGGATTGTTGGCACTGGTGTCTATTAAAGAAATTGGCTGGATGAGTAATCACACAGACTTTGGTAAGTGTATTTTTCAGTGTATTCATGGTCTGGAAAGTAGAAGGTTTCCCTGAGAAGCAGTTAAGATTCAAGGACATGGCACTGTTGAGTCTTAACACAGTTATTATTTTCAGAATACCAATTTGTCTACTGCTTTGTTAAAGTTTCATTTTGCATCTGAGTATGAAATAACGTGACTGTGCAAAATGATTCATTGCCCTCATGAAAGCATGGGAAACCCCTCTGCAGGGCCTCAGTTATTTTCTCAGCTGTTACTGCATTTCATCACTAGAAATTACAAATATTTTCATTTCAGTAAAAAATATTTTAATTACGTGCAGCAGAAGAATATATTTGGTATAAAGTACTGAAATTGCTTTCTGTGGTTATGGGAAGTCAAATGTACCCATCTCTCTCCTAGTGATTATTCAGCTTCCTCATTTCAAGTGGCTTCATTGAAATTACCATGAGTTAACTTTGCATTTCTGTCTGCTAGCTATTTATACTCCTAAAGTTCAACAAATCACCTGCTTTGAGTTGCCAGTGGAGGTTAAAAATAATTATTGGCACCAGTAGGTGGCACCTTGGGAATTTCAGAAAACCCTCCCATCCTCAGTGGGCTAATTGGTTCAACCAGGAGGAGTGTGAACAGTTCTTAAAACGTCTGCTAGACCTGCTGTGTATACATGGCTTAAAAGTGCAGCCTAAACTTTAAATTTGGTCTAACAGAATTTGCTGTTTCAACTGGATCTGCATCTACCAGAAAGTAACGGTGTCTGATCCCTTCATATGCCACAAGCTGGCATCTGTGGCTTGTAAGTTGTTCTTTAAGAACTGCAAAAGATCACAGGTAGCCTGAACTTCATGGAAGTGTCCTCACCAAATGAAAATTTCATCCTATTGAGACCTCTTTTCCCCAGTCCATTTCAAAATTAGAAAAGCAGCCTTTTCTGCAGCTCCGTATCGAGGTAATTCAGCTGCTAAGGGCTCGAGAGGAGGATAATAATTTCACACAAATTAATGGTGGTGCTGTTTCAGCCCCTTGCCTTTGTTCTCTGAAGCAGCCTATGAGAACACAGTGCCAAATATTCTCTCTGTAAAATATTCGGGCTGTGCTAAGTCTCTCCAGAGATGGCCAGAACTGGAAGGCGTTGCCTCTCATGAGCCGTTGCTCATCATTTTGACCAGGCTGCTCAGCTCGCTGGGCTGGCCTTTGCACAGCTGTCAGCACTGGGTGTCTGTACCTTCACAGCGCAGCTGAGTTTCCCCAGCAGGTCCAGACCCGGCTCGGGGGGATCTGGAACTGCAGCACCCCCAGCAGCTGCTGCTTTAACCCTTTCTAACTTTATCACTCAATTTTCATTTGCTGTAGCGTTACTGAAAGTTACCAAATTCACATCTGAACTTCACCTGGGTTTTCCAGGGTAGGAATTGCAAGGAGGAGTCAATCAATGAATGATCTGGGGCTTTTTCATTAGCTGCTGTATAATAACCATAAGCACGTGCTCCAAGTTTCTGCTATTTCTGCCAGCTCATGACATCATTGGGGGTGACTGACTGCCTCCAAAACCTCCTGAGGAAGTTCCCTCTCTGCCAGCACTTCAGGGGTGGCTGCTGCCATTGAATTGACTTGTTTCTCCCACAAAAACTAAGATTTCATGGGTTTAATATCCCATCTCATAAAGGATAATTACTACTCTTTAAACACATCTGCTCTTGAAATGGAGATTCACATGTATATTGTATTTTAAATGTCAAGGAAAGCCTCAGTTTAATTTTATTACATTTTATTATAAGTTCATTTAATTGAATCTTAAGTTTCAGTAATTAAAGGAATTTAATCTGAACGTTTATAGGCTTGCTGCAGGAACAGCTGGTTCGAGTCCATGTACACGTCACTGTTTTAGTGTCTGCAACCTATCTGATAATCATAATGGTCCAGTTGGCTGTGGTGTGTTGGAAATGAGCCACGATATATTGTTCTTGGAAGTACAGCAAGAGCTGTGCATGCTTCCTAAGAGAGGAATAATGTTTTAGCAATGAGCTTCCTTCATTTAACATTGTTTAATGTCCAAAGCACTGATTTGTGACAACTTTGAGGGAGCATCAAAGGTGAATTGAACCACAGAGAAGTCACCTATGTTTTCATGAACTCTAAACTTTGTCCCAAAGAAAGGCTGAGAAACCATTGCAGTAATGGCTTTTTTTATATCTATGGAGTTGCCAACTTTTTCCTCTACAGCATTCATTTTTTGGTTTTTTATTTTCTTTTGACTTGGTCTAAGGCATTGGAGAACAAAAGAAAACATTCCTTATCCTGTGCACATCTTCCTCAGCAGTGCCAGCCTTTGCTCTGGGTAATTAAAAATGAACTGTGCTGTGGGATGGAAACATGATTTGGTTTGGTTTTGCAGAAAAGTCTTCACCATTTAAACTTGATGAGATTCACATTTTTATTTGTATCACCTTATTAATAGTTTTTTTTCCTCCCCAATTCTTTCTAGGTAATATCAATGGCTGCCAATTAAACTATTACTTCTTTTTGCTGGCTGCTATCCAAGGAGCAACCCTCTTGCTTTTCCTGATTGTTTCTGTGAAATACGAGCACCAGAAATCGAAGGGGAACGAAGTGGCTGCCAACGGGAGGCTCTGAGCCCTGGCCCGGAGCAGACTGTGCCCACAGCACCCAGGGAAGGGGCAGTGCCCCCAGGCCAGGAGCTCTCCTGTTTCCCAGTGGGACTCTCCAGACCTGCCTGGGCAGGAGCTCTCTCCACTCTCTCCCTGCCCTGGTGTGAGTAGGTAAGTGCCTTATGTCCCGGGGCTGTTTCTTGCACTACGTCCTGCGGAGGACAGCGACCCTCGGAGTGGATTCCCCTGCAGGCATTCGAGTTGCTCTTTGTTCATGGGGAGATGTTTACTGAACTCCTAAAGCTGGGACACTTGGAAGTGGAGTCTAAGGAGCCACATGGGGCATGGACTGTTCTGACCCAGACCTGAACTCTGGATCCACAGGAACACGCAGCAGTTCAAGCCTACCCTGAGGACCCAGGAAAGAAACCATTTGACAGGAGCCTCAGCCAGTGCTTACACGCATGGATTTTCAGTACTGGGAGTCATTTTGGGGGGAGAAGCAAGGACAAATTAAATTACAAATTAGCACAGATTAAAAAGGAATAGAATTTTATAATTGACCTGTTACTGACAGTGTTTCAAGGATTTAAGTCCAAACTTGCAGTCAGGAGTATCCAGTACTGAGGACTGAATCCTATAACCCAGTGGCTTGTCAGACAGCTGCTGCAGACTTTGGTGCACAATTAACACTCGCTGGGACTGGAATTGCTTGACTACAGCAATGTTTTTATTTTTGAGCCTGCATTAGATGTGTTAGGACAACACCCACCTTTGGACAAGGCCCTGTTCAGTCTAACACTGTTACTCCCCCAAGGACTATTCCAAATATCTGCAGGAAGCAAAGTGAGCTGGAATTCTGAGCAGATCAATGCACAATAACCATTTAGCAGCCTTTAGCCAGGTCCTTCAGTCTTGTCTTACTTTTAGTTAACATGCTCCAGGGTTTGGGTCTTTCAGCAACACATTCCTCCAGCAGAGCAAATGGCTTTATGTTCAGCCTCTTGAATTTTAATGATTCTAACAACTGTACTTCAGATTGTGTGCAGACTGGTATGGAGGGTGCAAGGAATTATGCAGAAAGAAAATAAAACCTTTTTATTAATGTGTTGAATTTTTATAGTTTCCTTTGTCTGCAGTTCTGTTGTTTAAAATGTCCTTATTTTGTACATGGACATCTTTTTAATGAGTTTACAAAATAAAAGGAACCTCCATGCTGTGACTTTTGACCCTTTGTTTCTAGGTGAATAAAATTATGCTACAACTATTTTGTTCTTTAGCCTTTATTTCCTGAAGACACAGTGGAATGGTGTTAGATTTCTGAGTGTCCACAGGTCCCTGGTTAATTCTGCCAGGTACTACAGCAGTGTGCAAGCTGACCTGTCCTTGCCCAGATAAATCAGTGAAGATGCTGCAGCTATTGCATTCCTTAGCATGATTTAAAACTGGAATAATGAAATAATGTCTCTGTGAGGAAAAACTCATTTCCTTTTCTAACTCTGTTTTAGAAGCTCCATATGCTGTGTTTCTGGAGTCTCCCTTTTATAACCAGCTAAAAAAGCCTGATACTGAGACAGTGGAACAGAACAGGGGCCAAATAATTTTTCCCTTTTTTTTGGCTGCTGTTCCACAAAAAACCCTGTGGTGTTTCACATCTGCATCACTGATTCCCAAAGCTCACACAGGCCCAGGACAGAGCTGGGTTGTGCCTCTTACGTGGTGTTCTGGGAGATTGATGGAGATTTGGCTTTCAGACGTGTTCCTTACTCTGAAGGACTGGCACTACTGGCAGCACCTCCCACAGGAGCACTGCTCCTGCTCTCAGACACCATCAGCTTTGGGATCTGGGTACTTACCCCTTTCTCATCAGTGAACTTAATTAATGCACTGTTTTCCCCCAAGTTCTTAAGTTTTATCAACAACATTCGTAAATTTCCCATCTGATAAGGGATAGTTAAAGCTGAGTTTAATGACAGGAGAATAATATGCAGATTACTGAAGAAGTCAGGTGTCTGACAGTGTGAGAGGCTGTGCAGGCAAACCAGTAAAACTCAGTAAATCTGTTGTTTGGGGGGAGGACGAGCAGCAGCTGCTGCCTCAGCCTGGTGAGTGTTTGGGCAGAACGTGGCACCCCGGTACAAGCACACACTGAATGCCAGCGTGGCTCTGTAGGACCCTGCTGGTTCTGCCTCTCTGGAGATGAGCTGAACATGCAATCCCTTGTACCATTTAATTTTTATTTGGGATGACTTGGCTCAGCTCCAGGCACAGGTAATTATGACCGTTTATGAATATTAATCTGACACTTCTCATCAAAGGGAGGAGGCTTTGTAGTGACTCAAAGGCTTTGCTGGTTCTTCCTCCCCATCTCATCTTTCAGTGTTTCCACTCCAGTCACAGAAATAAGACCAATCAATTAACTTTATGACTGAGCACTGCAGCTCATTAATGAAATACCTTGAAGTTTTGGAGTTTGAGTTTAGTTACATTCACTTCTTAGGTTTTTCCAGTGCAATGGAAAGATCTGACAGGAGTTACCCCAATGGATGCTTTTAAGCCTCTTTCTTTCCAGGTGCCTTAAATTCAAAGCACAACATGGAAAAGTACTTGATCAACGTGAGAAGAGGTCTCTGAGTAAAGTTTGGTACTTTTACTTGTTCAGAATTGTGAAAACAATTAGCATGTACCTTACAGTGCCTAGCCAGGCTATAATCAGGGAGGGAGGACGGGTGCCTGTGTTTCAGTTGAGATTAGAAGGTGGGTGCATTGCTCATCTAATTGTGGATATTTCCAGATACAGCAAAACCTGCTTTTCCTGCCTTTGTGTCTCTACTGAATATCCCTTCTCAGAACAGGGGAGTCTTTCTTCATTTATTCCGCTTATGTAAACCTCCAGCATGAGTTTAGTTACAGTAGTTCAGACATCCATCACTATTTCCCTCAAAAGTCTGTAGTCACCTCCGAGTTGGTTTTCTTTGTGTAGTTTTGGTGTTAACAGAAGTTGCTCAGGGCTGACATGAGACAAGGTTGCTCAGCTTAACAATAAACCCGTGTTAGAAGCTGCACAGAGTTCTTAATTTCCAAAAAGCAATTTCAAACACCAAATCTTATCCCAGTGATTTTGTTTATATGCAGAGCAAGTTATGCCACTGCATCAAAGCCCTCTGGGGAAGCAGATTAAAACACTTTCCATTTGTACAGTCAGTGGTTTGAGACAGATTTGCTTCTGAGAAAGCAGAGAATTTGTAAACCAACACTGCTGGTGGAACAATGCACATACCTGAGAGCGTGGTACCTGCTGGCCCCCGCGCAAGGATGGACCTGCAGGGAAAGAAAAGAGATGAGAGCTGAGGGCAGAAGCCATTAAACAGAAAATACCATTCTTTGAGCATTTTTCTACTTCTTATGCATATTTTTCATTAAACATGCTTCCTTTATCAGGACATTTTCCTCCGGTGACTAAGTTCAAAATAGGCACAGAACACTGAGGGATGTCCTTCGGTGGAGGGAACGCCTGTGCCCAGCTGAGCTGTGACTGCAGTTCGTGGGGACAGGCTGGAGCCAGCTCCAGGATGGAAGAACCTCAGCCCAGGCAGGCACAGACAGTCCCTGGCTGGCTCTGCTGCTCCAGAGCTGCTGCCAGCAGTGTCCCCAGCAGTGTCCCCAGCACAGAGCCAGCCTGCACTGCCTGCAGCCCCCTGGGACCAGCATGGACACTCAGCAGCCACCCGACAGCATCCTCCGAGAGGCTTCTTCTCCCCCTGCAAGGAGGTGTTAGCCAGTGAGGGGATCTGGTGACACAAGTCCACAAATCACTTCTGACAGGGAACAGAGCACTTCCATGGACAAGGGAAAAGGAGGGAAATACTGCTCAGGCTTTTGAAGGAACTTCAAACAGATAATGCTCTTTCTGAAAGCTGAGAGATACATGTGATTATCCTGAGTGACAGCCCTGGGACAGGCTGGACAATTGTGGAATCTCCTCGGAGCCGTTCAGAACCTGCCTGGATGTGACCCTGTGCCACCCGCTCTTGGTGACCTTGATTCAGCAGGGGCTTGGACTGCACGAGCTGCAGAGGCCCCTCCAGCCCACAATCCCTTCTGATCCATCCCATCACCTTTTCAGAGCAGTTTTCTCTTGGCTCTGATCTCAGGAGACCCCAAGGCCCAGATTGTTCTGTCTGCTGTAGCCATGGAAACTGGTTAATAGCGTGTGCCAACACAGGAACTACGGCATGTGTGAGTTACAATAACTGATAACTTGATCACAATGACAAATGGCTTCACTGCCAGGCAAGGTGCTCTGACGTGCAGCTCTGCAAACCGAACATCTGTGAGGAGCAGTGTTCTGCTCAGCTGGGAGGAAGGGCTCCAGGGAGGAGATGCTCAGGGCCGGTGTCTCGCTCCCAGTTCCAGGCAGGCTGTTAGGCAGACACTGAAATAATTACAATGTGGGAGAGGGTTCCCATTAATTGACTGCACATTTTAGAACTTTGTCAAACATATTAAAAGTCTAGAGATGCTCTAATTCCTGTTTCAGCAGACTTGAATCTCGCTAGTTTAACCTTTCCCCCTTACTGTCCTACAGTGGCCCCCACTCAGCTGTGCAGTGATTAATCCCAGACACAGCCAAAACCCAGCCTGGGGAAAGCCTGGCAGTGATGCTATTGCAGGCCATCAAAAGTTTAATAATTTCAAAAATTATATCGCACATGTGCACAATCCTCATCATTTCTGAATTCCAACTCATCAAATTGATGAGCTTTAACATGATGAAATTGTTCTGTGTGATGCAAAACCGTCCAAATTCAAGTCCTTATAAAATCATGAAATGCCACAATAATTTAAAGTGGGCTTTTCAAAGCACTCTCATGTTGCTGGAGCACTTCAAATATTTTTACAAGGATGTCAAAGCAGAATATGGTCAAACAGCCTTTTGAAGTAAAAGCAGTAGACATCAAAACATACTCCCCAGACTGAGAAAAACACTTGGAGCGTCTCAAAAAGTAAAAATTCCAGCTCATCTCCAGCTTGCAGCTTCCTGAAGCAGAAGTGTATTTGTTGATGGAGTCAAAAGCAAGAGATTTGTCCCCTGTGGATGTAAAGCAGGGTTCAGGTCCTGTAAATATCCACACTCAAGAGAGCAGCTGGCTGTCAGTGCCGAGGTGTCTCCTCTCCCTGTCCCCAAAATCTGTAGTTTTATGTGTCCCTACACCTGGTGTGCCAGCCTGGGCAGCAGCAGAGCAGCTCTGAGACGCCTCACGATTTCTCAGTGGTGATTTATGCTGGATCCAGCAGCCTGATGTTCGTGTTGTTTGGAGAAGATGGCTAATTTGGGGTACAAATTCATTTTGTTTGGTTTTGCAGATACGAGTAAGACTTGACAGGAGCTGCTTCCAATTAAATTTGTGCTAGAGAACTATAGAATGTAGTAGGAAAATATGCCATGATAACATCCCCTTTCAATTTCCTCTTTAATTTTTGGTACAATAGATGGATTTTCTCCTGCCTTCTGGAGAAGAGACTAATGCATCCCTGAAGTTAATAAAATGATATGGGGTCATTTTTATTGAAAGAAAGTTAAACATCTGCTGTGTCTATTGCAGTATATTAAACAATATTTTATTATTCTCACTCCCTTGACGTGATTCACGTCCCTGGCAGGCACAGAGCCCCATTGTTTGCTTTTCATATACATGTAGCAATTTAAAATGTGCCTGTGAAATAAAACCTAGAGATAAAGACCAGCTGCAGATACAAAGCAGTCAAGGACAGGGGTCCTGGTGGTCCCTACCCGTGCTGTGTGTGCCCACCCAGCCCTGCCTGCTCGCCCCTGTGCCCCTCAGTGCGGGGGGTGCTGAGCTGATTCGCTTCCCCCTCAGCCTCGCTGGAATTGCAGCAGTTTTGGTACCGCTTCACAGCCACTCTGGGGGAGCACAGGGGCAAAGGGGAGGCAGAGGCATATTTTGAGTCATTTTTCCTCCAGTTCTGATGGAGGCTGGGAGCGCAGGGACAGCGTGAAGGAAAAGCACTTCAGTTCCTATCAGCGTTTCCTTCCGCCCACTCGCAGCCCCGGCTGCGCCAGCAGAGCCACGGAGCCGGAGCAGCCGTGGGAAGGAGCTCGAGAGGAGCCGGAGCTGTGCCCCAGCCCCACTCACAGAGCAGGAACACGCTGCCCCAGGCATCTGCCCAGCTCCAGACACTGCACAGAGATGTTTGCCTCCAGCTGCCAGCCTTTGGAATAGATGTGCTCACAGCGAGCAGAGCAAAGTGACGAAATGCTGACAGGCTGACAGCACAACTGAGCCAGCAGCTGCTGGCATGAGCCGGAGTCAGAACAGGCAGCGGGTTCAAATGGTGTCACAAAATGCCCCTTTGTCCCACAGCTGCTTTTTCTTACACAGAATCACCTGGCTGCTTCTGCTCCTGATCTGAAATGATGCAGCACCTGCTCAGGCCAGCACCTTGCTCCTGGGCAAATCTCTGGGTCGCTGTGGTGGCAGCAGGGACATTCTCTCCAGCTCAGCCCCAGCGTGGGAGGAGAACTGCCACAGCTCAGGGGAGAGGGAGGGCAAGGAAAGCCTCAGCTCCATCAGACAGGACTTTCTCAAGGTCAAAGAACAAGTCTGTGGCAATTATCTGTGCCCCAGCTCCCCCCATTTGTGTAATTAGTGTAATGATCCTGATTTATCTGACGGGCATTTTGAGGCTCTTTAATTCATTAATGTATTAATGCACCTTGAGAGTCTTTGTTTTAAGGGATTAAACCAAGAATTAGAACAGAATCAGTGTCTTGTCAGACCCAAGACACCTTCACAGAAACTATAATCACAGGCTTAGGTAATTATTGTGTTTCTTTTCCAAGTGTGGCAAAATAAAAGACAAATGAATAATTAGCATAACCACATGTGACATTCTTCTCACAATTAAAGCTTTTCCTTACCCCTGTTGGAAAGCAAAGGCTCACCATGGACTGTTGCACCTCACTAGCCACAGAAACCTCTTGTCCCTTCTCTTCTCACCCCAAACTGGAGTCCAGAGCCCTGTGACTCTGCAGCCCACGGTTACAGCTACGAACACCCAGCAGCACCAGCCCTCTCGGAAAGCTACACAACACCTGCTTTGGCTGCTTTGTGGCAGGACTTCCTGTGACCCTCACGCCCTGAACCCTCCCGTTTAAAGACCTGAGGGAGCAGCGCCTGCTCCAGGAGGCCACAGAGGATCAGCTGCCACGAGAGGGGAAGTGCAGCTTCTCTGAAGCCTCCAGAACTGCCCCTGGGCAATTCCATCCCTCTTTCCGTGCCTTCCCTCAGGGATAAGGAGGGGATGCAGCTTTTCCTTAAATGTCACTGTTAAATTACAGACTTGCCCTGACTCTATCCCACCCCATTCCATTTGCTCTCCCGTTCCCAGGGCCAAAGCTCTGCCCCCTGCACCACTCAAGGAGCAGAGGCAGCTCCTGCTCCCAGGAGGGCTCTTTCCACACTTCATGAAACTCAGGAAAAAAATGGAGCAAGAGCCACTGCTGTCAGTCCCCTGCCTGGATATCAGGGAGCATTTGAAGGAAATACATTCTCCCTGCCCTCAGTTGTTTCCACCTAAACCCTTCACTAACATCAGAGTGAAATTTTCCAGCTGGGAAATCAAACCTCATTTTCCCCCAGGGCAGCTCAGGTGATAACTGCTTAGCCACTGGCAAATTTTATTATACCAAGAGCTCTTCTCCTTTTGTTTTCCATCAAACTGATTTTCCAGCTCTGCTCTGTATCAGTCAATGCATTTGCTTCTCTATTTCTTGCTTGTCAGCCCCGCAGAGGCGTGAGGGCTGTGAAGTGCTGCTGTCACCTGAAGGGACACAGGCAAGGCAGGGGCGCAGGCAAGGGAGACAGGAAAATGCATGTCCTGAAGTACTAAAAATCATCTGGGCTCTGGGTGGGCATTCAGAGTTTCTGGTCATCCAGAGGCAGCAATGCATTAAATTGGAAAGTGATTTTATTGAATAATATTGGAAAGGTTGCTTGCAAAAAAATAAAGGATGGAGACTATTGAGCTCCACCAGTGGCAAAAGTGCAGCTCAGCCAATTCATTAACTCCCACCATCCTGGGATTTTTATCTGAATCAATGTGGGTAAGTAAAGAGACGTGGGAATGTTCCTCAAGCAGTTAAAACCAAGCCAAGGCTTCACCCACGCCGGCTGCCCTGGCATCACTCACAGCCACAACGCTGCACTGGGATTGTCACGACAAGGAGAGCAAGGAAAAGCTGCCTGATGGGTGCCTGTGCAAAGCTGCAGGGCACAGGGCCCCGTTTTGCTCCCTGCAGTGGGCACATTCCTGTCTGTCCCAGGGAACAGGGACAGACCTTCCAGAGAGGAGCTCTCTTTAGGGAAGAAGTTCATGCAGACATTCCAAAGGGTCGTCCCGTGCCCTGCCAACGCAGGATCAGACCTGCTCTGCCTTTCCCCCCACAGGGCTGAGGCTGAAGGAGGCACGGAGCACTCAGGGCTGCTCTGCCAGAGTTTGGTTTTGTCATCCCCGAGGAGCTGAAAGCCTCCCAGAGCTGGGCATCTCCAGGACACTCCGTTTTCAGAGTGACTGCCTCGACAAAGGGAAAAGCCTCCCCAGGAGCATCCCAGAGGACAAACAGAGGGCTTGCACTGCCCACGCTGCTGGGTTTTTCTTGGTACTGCCCAAATATTGACTGTGCTCAAGGGCCACTAAAATAACACTTGGTGCTTGTGCAATCACTTCAGGCTCTCAGAGAACAAATATTCAGCTGAAGTGCTGCTTTGAAAAAAGAAAGCCAATGCTTTGAGACCGTGTGATTGTCCCACAGTCCGTTTTAGAGCACGACTTCAGCACACGGGGCACAGATAATCCTCAGCAGAATAAAAGAAAGGGAAGCAGGTGAGGAACCCTACAGCAATATTTTGGTGGCTCTCAGGGGCTGAGCAGCCTGGCTGGGGCAGGGGACACCTGAGGAGAGCTACAGTGACTCCTGAGCAGGGCTGGTGCCACCAACACCATCCAAGGAACCACTTCCCTGGTACTGCCCCAAACCTGGTGCACAACCTCCCAGCTGCTGCATCCTTCAGAATACTTTTGTTAAGTAAAGCAAGAGTTTTGAAGAAAACTTCAAGGCAAAGTAGGAAATCCCGCTGCTTCTGAGGCTCTCTAAGGCTCGAGCCCTTCCCTCTGACATAATGAGCAGTAGGAGAAGTGAAATAAAATGGATAATGAAGAACAGGAAGATTAATAAGGAATGGGAGAGTGAACGAGGGAAATAACTCTTCCATCGTTAGAATGGTGCTAGTGGCAGCTTTATAGCAACTTATCATTTCTATTTAAAGCCTGGTTTGGGGGCTATAATCTCTCAGCTGCTTTCTGTACCATCTGGATGAAATTTAGCATAAAATTTGTTATCTCAGAGGTAAATTAATTCTTTTCCCTTTATCAAAATTGCTGCATTTGGGCAAAAAACCCCCAAGATATAGAGATCCGCATTCAGGAGTGTTTTTATCAGCTAAGAGCAATCTTTGCTTTAAAAACAGCTTGTTGAGATAATCTGGGTATGGGACTGACATCCCGTTCTTCCAGAGTGTTTTAACATCATCTGGATGTGCTCCTCAAGTGCTCAGGTGAAGGCTCAGAGCTGGAACAGCCCCAGGGCAGTGCCAGGGGCACGAGGACATCCCTGCATTCCCCTAAGCCCACAAGCACAGGGTCCATGGGCTCGGTCTGCCCGTGGCAGAGAGCACGGGCAGGGTCTGGGGAGGGTCTGGAGGGTGCCAGGGGCACCTCTGTGCAGACCCAGGAGTGCCTGGAGGGTGCCAGGGGCACCTCTGTGCAGATCCAGCAGCCCAAAGCTCCCGAAGCCAGGCTGAGCCCAGCCCTGCTCCTGCTGCCCGTTCCCCCCTTCCAGCCTGGCTCTGCCCCGACCCCCCTGGATGTCCCCGGTCCCTCCTCTCCCCTCACTGCTCTGGCTCTGCTCCAGCCCCGGGAGATGCCCCAGAGGGGGAGATTTGCTGCTGGACCTGCCAAGGACGGGCACACACCCTGACCCTGCTTCCAGCTCCTTTCCCGGCCACCACGGCCGGGGGAGCCCAGGCTGGCTGGGAGCAGCCCTGGGACAGCTCCAAAGGGGGCCGTGGCTTCCCACAGCTCTGTCCCCCTCTGTTAACCCGGATAAAAGCTGCTTCCAGCCTGGCCAGCTCGCAGGGACAGCACTGAGCACCTTCCCTGTGCCCCACCGAGCTCCCATCCCACGGGCTGGGGATGCCAAACTTCCCGGTTTCACTGCCAAACATTTCTCGTTCTGTGAAAGCCCAGACAGCCACTTTCTAAATCATTTTACATCAACCTCATTATTTCAGTGCTCCGTGCTGCTTTGCTCCACTGTCATCTGCAGCCATGCCCTGAGTTAAAGGTGTACAGCTTTATCTGCTGAAAGAAATCTTTATTTTCCAGCCTGGACCTCGATTATGCAGAAAATAACACAGCTCAGTGGAGGAAGGTTGCTGGAATAATTTGTATCTTTTTATACAAACTGATAATAAAAATTTAGCTCCTTGATGTATTTTTCTCCCTTAAACTGTAGTTATGTTTCCTTGAATAGACAAATGCAAGATAAATTCAATTACAACATAATTTCTCCTGGGGTGAATAACCTTTAAATCAGCTCTGATCTCAAAACACATTATGAGATAACACACTGTCCATTACATTGTTGAAATTGGGGCTACGGCAGTGCCTAGAGTTGTCAGTATGAATATCAAATTATTTATGTTCCTCTTTGCATCCCTGAATACCAAATAAGCCCGGGAACGCTGACAGCACGGAGCCCTGTTTAAGGGCTGGTTTTCAGTGAAGAGGTGTTTGCCTGGCAGCTCCCCAGGCTGCAGAGCTCCATTAATCAGAGAGTGCAGCCCCACCACGAGCTCTGCCCCACCCTCACCCTGCCCAGAGTTTCCCCTGCTCTTAGGGGCAATAAAAGCTCAGCCCAGCCTCCCCCTCCTGGGGCTGCATCGCTGCTGCAATAGCAGGGCAGCCCCCGTGGCACTTAGAGTGGAGATTTGGGTTTGAGCAGTCGGTCAGCAGCAGCCCAGGAGCCTTTCCCAGCACAACTCACGAGTTCTCTCCACCCTCTCTTCCATTTTACAGGCCTGAGCATTTAACACAGCTGCTTCTGGGGGATGCTTTTATAAAGCATTATCGGCTACAAAAGCCCGAATGCAATCCCTGCCCAGGGTTAGGGGTGTCTGAGGCTCCTTGGTGGCTCCAAGCCCTCCAAACACACCATGCCCTGCACCATGGAAATCCCTCCTGCAAATGAAGCTAACCCTGAGTTAAATGGGACACACGGGCCAAACAATCCCATGCAATGAAGTGCAGGCTTGGGAGAGGGAGGGAATTTTTCTTTCTGAGCAGAAGAAAGTCAGGATGCACTAGAAATGGACGAGGATCTTGCCCAAGCTACGAACCAAAAGGTAAATCCATCCACTGGACCAGGTGGATGTTTCAGAAGGACTGAGCAGCTGTGGACCTGCAGGGAAGCCACGGGTCACCAGTGGCACAGTGATGACAGAGTGGAGCTCTCTGCCCTCGGTATCTCCTGTCCTTCTACCCAGCAGAGAACTGGCCCAAGTTCCCTCTCCTGTGTCAGCCTAAAGCTGACAAATCCCCCACACCCCAGGGGTGTTCTTCGCTGCCTCAGCCTCCAAGCTGCTCAAACACAAAGGCAGAACCAGCTGGCAAAGGAGCTCTTTCCCCCTCGCTCCTCCAGCCCAGGAGGGCTCGTCCCTCCCCTTCCCATCCATATTGCCATGGGGAAACACCACGCCTGGAGCAGCAGGAGAAGCCCACACCAGCAGAGCAGCCCTGGGCCAAAGGACCCTGCTGGCCACCGGGGACTGCCCAGGCCCTCAGCCGCTGCTCAGCCCCAGCCCTGCTGCTCCCCTGCTTCTTGTCCTCGGCCAGGAGGTGACCCCAGAGCCTGGAAATTGCTGCTTTCACAGAACTGTTTGCACTCTGCAGAGATCATGAGCAACTAAATGAGGTTTTTCTGATGTTCTTTACACCCAGCAGTGATACAGAAAGCGGACAGAACAATTCTACAGGTTTCTCCCTCCCTGTCCTCTCCTTAAAAATAATTTTCCTGCTGCCAAGACACACCCTGAAGCTGGTGATGTTTTCTTGCTGCAAAGAGCTGCAGCTCCACCTTAAGCATGACACATCTCCCTCATAATTACACTTTTCATCTTCGTTTTTAAAGTCATTACTGATTCAGAACAAACCCCTCTGTTTCTGCCCACACACACTCAGTTGTTCCAGGGGGTCCCAAGGGCAGCACAGCCGCTATTTTCCAGGTGCAGCTGTAAGAACTGACAGCCCTGTGCCTGCATTTGCAGGGATTCCCTGCAGTGTTGGGATTCTCCCGGCGGAACTGCGCTGTCCAGGGGCAGACCCCTCTCTCCAGGAGGCACAGAGTGAGGTGTGGTTTGTGCAAACGAGCCTGGAGTCTCTCAGCAGAGCTCCCAAGGGAAGCATTTCAGCAGCGACTTCTGGCTTGCAGGAAAAAAAAAAACCCGAACAAAACAAAACCCACATTTTCCTGCATCACAGACATTTTCCTGCATCAGAGACCCCTTCGGGGCATCGAGGGGTTCCACACCTGATGCTGCTCCTGCTCCAGGTGTGCACAAAGCATCATCCAAGGGATGGGGAGCTGCTGGGA
The DNA here is from genome assembly GCA_014706295.1 of Lycocorax pyrrhopterus obiensis. NCBI lineage: Eukaryota > Metazoa > Chordata > Aves > Passeriformes > Paradisaeidae > Lycocorax > Lycocorax pyrrhopterus. The sequence goes on along the minus strand of JACSVZ010000003.1, from coordinate 12,407,587 downwards.
GAGAGGAGCCGGGACATGTCCCATGCCAGTTTTGGGAGCCGGGACATGTCGCATATCAGCTCTGAGTGCCAGGACATGCCGCATGCCGGTTTTGGGAGCCTGGACATGTCCCATGCCAGCTCTGGGAGCCGGGCCGTGTCCCATGCCAGTTTTGGGAGCCGGGACGTGTCCCATGCCGGCTCTGGGAGCCGGGCCGTGTCCCATGCCGGCTCTGAGTGCCGGGACATGCCGCATGCCAGCTCTGGGAGCCGAGCCGTGTCCCATGCCGGCTCTGAGTGCCGGGACATGTCCCATGCCGGCTCTGGGAGCCGGGCCGTGTCCCATGCCGGCTCTGAGTGCCGGGACGTGTCCCATGCCGGCTCTGAGTGCCGGGACATGCCGCATGCCAGCTCTGGGAGCCGGGCCGTGTCCCATGCCGGCTCTGAGTGCCGGGCCGTGTCCCATGCCGGCTCTGAGTGCCGGGACATGCCGCATGCCATGCTTCGAGTGCCACCTCCTGGCTCCCAGCGCCGGCATCTCCGGCAACCCCGGCACATCCCTGCCCGGGGAGCGCCCCGGCTTCCCCTGTGCTGTGCCGGGTTAACCCTTCCAGCCCCGAGACATCCCCGAGCATCCCTTCGCGGCTGTTCAGGACACAGCGGCTCCCGGCCCCCCCGTGACCAGCCCGGCTTTAATGACCCTGAGCTCTCAGCGCTCTCTGTCCCCTGTGTGAGACGCAGGAGGATTTCTCCTCCGCAGGGCAATGACGAGCCCTGGCCAGCGGCCCCGGACGGGCAGAGCCCGGGCCCGGAGGGCACCAAGGGAGCCGAACGAGCCCGGAGCGCTCCTGCTGCTGCTGCAGCCCCGGCACCGCGGCTCTCCCGAGCTGAGCCTTCCGACTCACAACCGGGAACTCGGCACCCTTGAGCCCGGGAACGCCAAGGTCCCGATTAAACCGAAGGATTCAAGCACGCCCGAGTGAGGGATCTCCCATCCTGACCAGCCCTCGCTCTCCTGGGGTACCCAGCAGCATTCCCGATGCGCCCGAGCCCTGGCAGCCCCCGGCTGGAGAGAGGCACCTCCACAGCTCTGCACTGACAGGGAGCCGCACGAGCCTTTAGACTGCATTTTTAACCACTGGGTCACCAAAATCTGAAGGAGATTCGGGAATTTCCAATTCCTGTAGATCAGCAATGCTGTCCGAAACTGAAATAATTTAATTTGTCCAATATGAAGCCACGGGGTTCTGAAGGGAAGTTGGCAGCCAGCAGATTTTCAGGCCCCTTCAGAACCAAAACTGCATCAAACCTGGTTCTACCATTTTTGTTTCACCACACCAGCGCTGGGTGCCAGTGCCCTGCAGCAATTCCTGAGTTACCTGTGAGTGAATTCCTGCTTTCCAACAGGCTCTGTTTTGAAATTCATGATTATTTTGGTTCCCTTATTTTGACGTTCCTACTAAAGGGACATAAACCTGTTTCTGAACCTGGGGTTCACTATGCCAGCTTAATGCCACGAAATTCCCTAGTCCACACAGGCCTTAAATGGACAAATTTGCATTGCAGAATTTGAAGTTAATTTATTTTAAAGAGCAAGACAACCTTCTCCAATACCTCCAAGCACAAATTATGACATTACCTCTATTAGTTTCCTAGTTCAAGGCAAGAAACCAACGTTGTTAGAAAGATGCTTGATGAGAGAAGAGACAAATGGGCTAATTAGGTTAATACTTTTCCTTAAAGTGACTCCTCAGCATATGGAGATTTTTATGTCCATTACCTCAGCTAGAAGCTGACATCAAGCTTCCTGGCTGGCCTCCCCCTCCATGTGCTCATGCTGCTCTCAGAGTATTTCTGAAGGAACATATGCTCTCTGCTAACTGAGCAGGTTTGGGGAATTAGGTCATTTTTTAGTGCCTGTACCGGGCCATGGATGGAGCTGCTGGCGAGGCGGGATCTGCTTCCCACAGCCTGGACACAGCCACCTCATCTCTCCCAGACCCCCGGCCCAGGATGGGCTCTGCCTCCCCTCCTTCCCCACGGAAGCCCCTCGCTGCTGCGGCAGGCTCTGGCATTCAGGGGTTTGGGACCAGTCCCCTGGAAGGGAAGACAGGCTGGGGAATTCCCTCCTCACCCACCAGAGGTCTGAAGAGAAACCGGGTTACCTGCAGCCCCCTCAGTGTCCCCCGGGGAAGGCTGCTGCAGGTGGCAGAGCAGGGCTGGGACAGCAGAACAAGTCCCACAGGGCCGTGCAATTGCTGCAGCTGCTGACAATTTCAGGTACGAAAGCTTGGTGAGTCTGCAAAGTCCTCAAGCTGCCAGTTACCAGCCCTGCTAGTTTCCCTCATCCCCCACCATGATCCTGCACTTTTATTTTTGTAATATTAGGCTTTAAACTAAGACACAATGCCCTAGAAAGCAGAGAAGATATTCCTGGAGTACTGTTACAGAGCGTGTAAAACTCCTGCCGCGCTGATGGATGTGGAATGATGAACCTGGAGGCATGATGGAAAAAGTAAATGGCAGATCCCAAAACACAGGGGTGGAGTGGAAGAATGGGAAATGGCGCCTTGATTTGCCAAAGTGCTTCTGTTAAAGAATATTAATCTTCCCAGACAATCCATGGAAAGGCCCTGTAGCAATATCATATTAAATTAATAAGAGTCCCATCATTATGATGGGCTCAGCTCGGTTTTATAAGATGTATGGTGTCATCACACCAAAGAGTCGTCCCTGGATAATTCTGCTCCTATAGCAATTGCTGCACTATGACACTGATGTGACAATCCTCAGCATTCTGGGTGCCTGTCTGTCTCACACGGGGCTCTCCACTGGCAGTGCAGCTGTCCAGCAGCAGCCTCACAAGCTGTATAACTCAGTTTGGGAACCAAAATCTTCCCCAGCATCAGAAAACACTGAACTAACAGCCCTTACCAACAGTACAGCCCATCACAGAGCTCCTCTGTGGGGGCTGGCACAGGTGCTCACAGGCTCTGGCACCTCAGGGGGCTGCGCAGATCTCACCCCCAAAGCAGGAAAGTTATCACTCCAAACCAGGAAACACCACAGCATCAGGGAAAGGACGCACAGATTACAGAGAGCACACTGAGAACACAGCCCTACCCTTCACACAGCTGTTCTCTCATCCTTCACTTCTGCAACAAAACCTGTCCCCAGCTCCTTCCACCTCCCCTCTCCCCACCAACGCAAAGCATGAACTCGTACCAGGGGCTTGTCATTAGTAGAGCTGACAATTAAATCTGCACTCTCGGGAAGCTGGATGGCAGCTTCAAATATCCAACAGAGAAAGGAACGTTCCGTGAACCTCTTGCTGCCATGGCTGCTTGGTCTGGGAGCTTGGCAAGGGAGTAAGAAATAGGCATGGAAGCACTGGGGGTCAGTGTCCTGTTTCCACCCCAGCAAGCCGGGTGCAGCACCATGAATTCACCGCCTCCCTGCTCTCCAAAAGTGAGAGCCTTTTCCAGGTCACCTCTCAAATTTAATCAATGTCAAAGGATTTCCAGAGCTGAGAGCAAGTGAGCATGCTGGGGAAGGAATATGGACCGCCCAGCAGCTCAGCCCTATCAGCAGGGCCCAGCTTTGCTGCTGCAGGATGTTCCATGGGGATGCTGCACTGGCAGGGGCTCCCATGGATGCACCTCATTCCCTCAGCAGGGGCCCTCCCCTTGCCAAAGGTAGGGCAGGACAAACACAGTTTCTCCTGCTGATTTCCAGACTTAGGACACTTAAACAAACCACAAAACTTCCCCTTCCCTCCAAATGGAACTCAGTAATAAAAAAAAAACCCCAAAAGCAGAACTCACTTTTTGCTCTGAGGTCCTTTCTGTGCCAGCAGCAGTGACACCAGCAGAGCTTCACTGACCTTCACCCGCTCTCCTCTGCCACAGCTACCTCCCATCACACCCATCACAGCTTCCACCAATCCTGACCTTCAGCTGCCCTCCCCACCTGTCCGGGCTCCTACTACCGACTGTTCCAGGTGAATTCACTAATTACCCCTCCAGCAGACAGCTCCAGCTCTGTGCCAGGCCTGGGGAAGGGGAGCGTGTTCATCCAGCACTGTCTCATCCTCTGAGGACACGGGGCCTCTTCAGCCTGCTCACATTTTTATCCTCTACAATTGGAAGTCACTGAGCTTCTCAGATGAAAGGCTCTCCTCTAAGTGCAAATTATTATTAATGAATTTCTCTCCTGGCTCCTTGACAGGATAACGTACCTTGCAGCGTGTTATCTTTGCAGCCATGCACCCCTGGCACTGGCAGATTCCCTCTCCTGGCAAGTGAGGTGTGGGGACAGGTGGGAAGCTCCAGCAGCTCTCAGTGCCCCATCCCAGTGTCTCTGTAACTGCGGCGTAGCAAAGCCTCAGAAATGTAAATCCTGGCGTTTGACCCAATGTAAATTTCTCAAATAAGCGATATTTCACAGCCCAGTGGTTTCCTCCCTGCTGAGATGATCGTTTATGGTGGCTTGCTCAGAACAGGGCTGTGACAGAATTTTTGGTCAGTGCAAGACAAATTGAAAAATTTTGGTATTGGCCTCTGAAGCCCCATGTTCTGTAGCTTCAGAAAAATTAAATGCAAAGGCAGGGCTCGGGTTTTTTCCCTATTTTGTTACCTCCCTCTGTCTTTTCAAATCCAGCCCGTCCTCCTCTGCCAAGACCACATGATTTGGTCACCTTGCTCCTGTCCAGCCACCAGCACTGGGCTCCTGGAGGTGCCACCCCTCGTAGGTGCTGCACAGGAACACCCTCCTTAAAAATGCTCTTGGAACTGGTACCTTCTGTGCTACCACAGCCTATTATTTTTGTTCCAAAGCTGTGTTTCTCGCTCCTCTGCTGTTGCCTGCTGCAGCTCCACGCTGTAAATGCCTTTTTCACCTCAGGGACACCTGCGTTCTCCCAGGAAGAGCCACGTAGTTAATTAATGATGCCTGGGCTGCAGGGAGTTGCCCACGCCGAGAGCAGAGCCCCGGAGCTGCTCGTGCTGGTGGAGGCACGGGATGAACAAGATGGATTGTGCCCCTGCCCTGAACTGTGCCTGCTGCTGCTGCTCCTGCCATCCATCACCATCACCACGGGCCTGGGCAGGGGAACTGCTTCGCCCAGGAAGGGTCAGAGCAGGGAAAAACTTCCACACATCTCTATTCTCTCTCCAGAAAGCGGCTTAAATCATGTTCCAGGGCAGAGGATGCAGCACTTCAGCACAGGAATGACAGAGGAGCCCCCTCCCCTGAGGAAAGGGAGGTGAATTTGTCAAGCCGTGTAAAGCATTTTAATTACAATTCGTATAACATGTATAAATAAATATTACATTCTTTCAGTCTACAATGCATACTAGGCATATCTTGTTAAAACGTCCATCTATGTTACTGGGTGGCAGGATTGACTTTGTCCAAGTAAAAAAACCGAACTACGGAGTTTAGTAATTAAAAAACCCAGAACAACGAAATACATGGCAAAGACAGGACGATGCAAGTGCTTCTGGCTAACAGTCAGGACATAACACTGCTTTCCAAAGGCTGGATGTGCCACCTCCTTTTAGTTACGAGAGGTTTTTTGGGAGGACAGTGGTTTCCTCATGGAATAGATTTTGATCTGTGTCCTCCACGAATGTGAACTGGCACTGAGCCAACACAGTTCTGCCAGTTCACACCACGAATTAAATCTCTATTTTGTATTTGCTTCCCATTTATTACTGGGTTGGTATTTGTTTATTCAAAACATAAGCTTTACAATCTAGTCTAAAATTTTCAGTCTGAGCTGGTCCAATGGCAAAAAAAAAAAAGAAAAAAAGAAATCTATAAAATAGCTCCAGATATTTTTTGATCTTGCTCCAGCAATATTTCCCTCCCTCCCAACAGTGTGTCCAGAGGCCAGCTCTCCCAGTACAAGGAAATAAAAGTTTGAGGGCAATCTGTGTCTTTCTGTCCGTTCTTCTTCTTGCTTTCAGAGCTGATGAGAGCTGGTGACATTAGAATAAACAGAAAATTACAGCACAGAATTATGAATTAATGAACTTGGCAAAGAAACCCCAAACAAACCAAACTCCAGGCTGTGCGTATTTGGCCTGTGATGGTCTCAGTTCCAGGTACATTTAAGATGCACCAGTGGGGCACTCCCATCGCTTGGTACTTCTAAAAGCTAACAAAAAACAGCACCTTCTTCCCTTGGTGAAACGCAGGAACTTTGGTTGTGGAAACTTAAAACGAGCAACTAAACAAACAATCCAAACCTGAAAGGAAAATGAAAATTCTTCCAAACAGAACGTATTTCTAGCTACGGTGAAATGGAGGCTCAGGCTTTCAGAAGACGCCACATGGAAATTATTAGTCAACACTTATCCCCTGAATCCTTTAAATGACAGGAGACTGTTTACAGCTAACTTAGAAACAGAATGTTCTTGGCCCACTGTGAACTTACTGAATTTTAAATTTTTCTGTTTTCAAGATATTTAAAAGAAAAATACAAGAGGGAAAATGATTCTGTTTCAATTTACAAGACAAATGGAAAAGCAAAAATGAAAATACCAGGTAATTTCTTCCTCCTTCAGATGTAATGCCAAAACACATCTTCACTTCAAATAAAGGAATAAAAAGAAATGGCTTAAATACCAATATAAAAAGTCTCCTTGTGGGTCATATGTCCTTAACTGTGATGTTTTATTGGAACCAGAACAAGTTATTGTTTGCCTCTTGCTCATTCTTTTCATGCTCTTATATTCTCTCATTTCTTTTTACAGATATTTTTGGTACTGTGAAATATTACCATCATTATTATTTGTATGACCCATAAAATGAATTTTCACAACCTCATCTTGCCCAGTTCATCATATTGGTCATACCATTTCCTTGTTCCTTTCTGCTATTTATATTCCACTTCCTAAATCCATGAGTAGCAGAGTAACCACTGGGAAAAAACCCAAAACCAAAAAACCAACAAAACAAAGTGAAAAACAAGAACAAACCATGGACAGTTTGGCAAATTTCTTTCCCTGATTATAAAAACTGCCTCATCATTTCTCCTGGCGATTCCTTCCCCTCCCCCTCGCCCATCCCAATATATACTGTAGAACTGAAGGCATCAAGGTGTGGTTAAACCCCCCAAAAAACCCAGCAAGGAGCTACACTTTGTCTTTGAACTTCCCCATGTAGTTTCGTATCTCTTTGGAGTCCCCCAGGTCCATGTCCTGGCACACCCACTTAATGTCATCGTCATTGCTGCTGAGGATGGAGTTGACGGTGGGGCAGCCGTCGTCGGGCGGGATGGTGGTGAACGTGGTGAACTTCACCCGCTTCCGCTTGGACGTGGGCGAGTGCAAAGGCTCCGCTTTCTGCTCCTTGCCCGGCCTCCCCCCCGGGTCCGCGGCCCTGTGGACCTGGCTCTGAATGTTCTTCTGGGCGCTGCCGTTGAGCAGCTGGTTGCTCTCCTCGCTCCCCGAGCCCCGGTCAATGATGGTCGTGTGCTCGTCCTGCTGAGGTGACGCGTCTGCTGTGTTCTCCAGCAGTTCTGCCTCGTTTCCCAGCCACACCCAGTCGTGGGAGTGGGTCATGGTGGTCTGTCCTTCCACCAGGACCTGCTTGTGGCGGTACTTGAGTGCAAATGTTGCACAGTTTATTAGGAACACCAGGATGGCCAGGCAGAAGACCCCCAGCAGAGCGTACATCCCAATCTCCAGGTCACTGAGGCCCCGGGGCGTCTGCACCAGGTCGCCATCCTCCATGCCAGCCCCGCCTTTGGGCAGGTCCACTTGAGCGGGGAAGTTGGTGAAGTCAATGGGGATGTTCTGCAGCTGGCTGTCGTCCGAGAGTTTGCCGCCATCCAGCCGGTTGTTTTTGATGACTTTGTTTCTGAGGATGGATTTTGCCGTGGTGCTGACCTTCCTGAGGGGCCCTTCCTCCCTCTCTGCCGAGGAGCTGCCGTAGTAGCGCCCGTCCTGCCCGTAGCGCTCCTGGTCCGAGGCCTTGTGGCGCCGGTCGCTCGCGTGGTTCTCGATCTCGTCCGCGTCGTAATCGCCGCCCACGTCCACGTCCGCGTCGTTCTGCCCAAACTTGACCTTGATGTTGCCGCTCCCCACGGCCAGCATGCTTTTCCTCTTGGACTTCTGGCAGGCTTCAGAGATCATCATGTCCACCTTGATCAGCGCTCCCTGGCCCTCGCCTTCCGCCGCCACAACGGGCCATTTCAGGGCAGGGCTCTGGTGGACGGACACAACGGCTTCGTCCAGCGACACGGCGGACAGGGAGAAGTCCTTGGGGTCATAAATGTCCAGCGGAGTAACAGAGCTGTCACTGAACTGGACCCAGGTGCTTACCACAGCTTCCTGAAAGGAGAGGGACATGGTTAAAGACAGGGCCTTAAATAAATCAGCTCAACCCACTGCAGCTCATCAGTCTCCCAGCTCTGATGGGCAGCTGGAGGAAATGGGAGACAGTGGCTCTGCACCGTGTTTAAAGCAAACCAAGCCTCGACTGACGGGGCACAAAACTGGTCACATTTGTCACTAAAGAGTCCACTGCTATCCTCCCTGCAAATGTTTTGCGAAAGGACATGTAAAGTAATTGATGTGAGATGTCCTTATCACCAAAGCACCCATTAGCAGGCTACAATTTTACAAGCTTTGCAAGGAAAGTCATTCCCGTCGTACAGAAGCCGGAAGAGGCAAATCAGAAAAATTACTAGAGGCACTTGACAGAACATTTATTTTCCTCATGTTCCACATGCACAGGTGTCATGGGGCACTGTCAAATTAAGGCATGAATATCTTAGCAGGAGTAAGGAGCTACCGCAGCATCTTGGAAATGGCTGGAGCAGAAGATTCGTCTGAAAGAAAAAGACTCACAGAACAACTGCCGTTTTGCTGGAGAAAGGTCTAAGTAAAACACACATTATCCCTGAGATGACTAAAAAGTCCACCAAATTTTTGTGTCAAGAAGAGGAGAATGGGGATTCTGGCATGGTCTCTACAATAAAAATACAAATGGCCTGGATTTAATTGGTCTGTCTTTGTTCTCTGCAGGTAGCACTGTTAGAAGCCATCATCAGAAGCAAACACAAAGCCAGAGGTCAGCTCTCTGCCATGTGAAATCCCATCCAGATGATACAGATATTTACTTCTCCACATCTCAATAGCTTTCTTTGCAGGACATTTCTTTAATTTTTCATTTGTTCTATGCCTTGCCTGTTCAGGCAGCAGACGGCCAGGCAGATTGCCAGAGTGCAACTTCCCACAAAAGTGAAGTTCTTTGCTTCCCACACTTAAACCACAAATGGCTCTAATAACTTTACACTTGGGTACATCAGAACAACTGGGCTGAAAAATCAGCACTGAGGAAAAACATTGCCACCCTGTTAATGTCCAGTCATAATACAAATTTACAACTTAATATGGTTTTCAATTGGCTGCAATTTGTTATGCTATGGTTATAAACAAAGAGAATTGCTACCCTTCTAGTTGAATTTAAAGCTTTTTCAATGAAAACAGCAAGGGGCATTTAGCTGTGCAGAAGGTTGGGCCATACTGAATATTTGATTTCCAAAGCACTATCAGCAAGTACTTGAGGGACTGAAAGAAGAAAAATAAGTTGTGGCACAACAGGAAAGAAGGCAAAGTTCTTGGTGATTCAAATTTACTTCAAAGAGCTGAAATGGAGCCAGGGTAACTCAGAAGCTGGGGAGAGTGAACTGCATAAGGAAATTAAAACATCTGATCTTTCATTAGAGAAACAACCCTGAAATGGCTGAACAGACAGAAACACAAAGCTGCAGGGCACAGCTTGAATTTCTATCATAGAAATCTATAGTAGAGCAACCCCGGTCACAGGAAAGCAAAGGGGTTTTTTTTAACGGATATGTGCAGAGAGGAAAAGATTCATCTCCTCAGGCCATTCAACACCCTGTTGCCTTCCTTCTCCCGAAACAAGAGGTCAGCCTCGTGTGCCACTGGGGAAGATGCACTGACTTTCCACCAGCCTATGCAAGGGAAAACACCAGCATCATTTCCAGCACATCATCACTGCCTGCCTGTGGTGCTCTCTTTTGGAGAGCAGCGTGAGAAAATCAGGGTGGAATTTTGTACAGGCAGGGCTGGAAATGATGACACCTGTGCCTCCTTCCCAGCTGGGAACATCCACAGCTCTGCATCTCTACAAGATTCACATCACTAAATCCTTTGTGCATTTGGACAAAGTTGCCAGCAACTTCAAAGCAACTTTTATTCTTTATGCCATTGCTCTGCTATTCTGCATCCCTGGTTTTATGAAGCAGAGACAGAGAAAAATGAGATGGCAGTCATCTGAAATTTGCAGGCACACATGTGATTTACCGTAGATAACAGAGGTGTGCACTGGCTTAGCCATTATTTTCTACCAGCACTGACGTTTTTTATTTCCAACAGAACCTTTCTTCAGAGGAAGAACCAATTCTTTTCACAACGCAACACTGTCATTCTCATACCATGGACAACATTAATTAAAAGGGAAAGAAAACAAAAGAGAGAAACAGGGAGAGAATTTAAAATCCTGCCAAAACATCTTGTATCAGCCCAAATATTCCATTTGAGATCATCTCCTCTCATTCACATCGTTAAAGGAAAGCCAAAGGCAGGGGAAGGAAGTGAATTTCCCAAATGATTATAAATTCTGAAAAGCTAAAAAGAAAAAAGAGGAAAAGGAAATGATTTAGTGCCATGTCCTTCAAGGAGCTGTTTCTGCAAATCCTGTGTACCACATCAATAAATCCCCTCCACATCTCTGACAAGGTCCTCCTGTTACTCTCAGGAGATGAAGATGGATTGGAGCCTTCTCACCTGCAAAGCTGCTGCCCCTCGTCTCATGCCCTCAACGCTGAGGTGACAAATGCTTGTGCTCTTTAATTATCAAGCATAAACAAAGAGTTTGAGGGATTATCTTGCTTTCCAGTCTTTCTTTCCCCCACTTTTCCTCTCTCTTCTCTTCGCACACACACTCACACACACACAGAGGTGCTCAGCTGCACTCCCAGAACAAATGACCCACACGGACACATCGGTGCCACTGCTCCCCACAGAGCAGGACGATCTGCAGCGCTGATCATGATGTGAAGAGAGTCAGAGAATGTTCACTGGATCATGTTCATGACAGCAAAAGCCAGTACAGAGATGTAGAAACTGCTTCCCACAATCATTGTTGATTATCATCAGGCTTTCCTTAAGCACATAGAAAACTTTATCAAGACATATTTTGTCTGAATTTTCCCTTGTGCCTTTGCTGTTCTGTTCCCCATTACAGGTGTAATTTCAGCTCTTGATCTGTGGCAGTTCCACCACCTTTTCTGGCCTTCAATTACATTGTGGCTTATCCGTCCGAAGATACCATTTGATAAATCTTTTTGGATAAACTGGTTGCATTTCAGAGAATTCTGCTGCTTAGAAACACAGATCAGGATATTTGATTTTCTTCCATGCTCAGAATAAAGAGGCCTTTTAATGGTCTTCATTCACTATAGCACAAATAAAAGTATTTGTGAATAAGCCCTCAATTTCTGGGGTCAGCTGCAAGAGTCCTGGAGTGAGGCAGGACATCAGAGGAAAGAAATGGTTGGCTCTGCAGAAAACAAATACATCCCTCCCTCAAATAAAGGCAAAGGAATACTGTTCTAAGCAGCTTCTATTAGACCAGCTCTGATTGTTCTGTCTGGGGACTTGAATGCTGGAATGGATTTCCCCAGCAATTTTATCACATGAAATATCAAAGTATTACATGTGCATTTATTTTTAAGCCTGTGGCTTGTGTAGCAAAAATTGGGCTTGATCGTTATGATGTGGAAATGAAAGGCAGCCAAGACTCAGATCTTAATTCAAACCATGCATTCCCCCACTGTGTATTTCTTTCTCTCCTTTCTGTCCAATCTGCTAATGTGACATTCCTTTCCAGTGGGAATTTGCTTGCATGTGCAAGGGAAGAATTCAGATTCTTATCTAACAATGCATCCCTTCTCCCTTTCCCATGCTGCTTAGTTCCTTTGTCGTTCCAGTGAGCCATTACATCGCTCTGTCAGTTCAGAGAAGATATAAATACAATTTAAATGTAGCTTACACTGCCAGGATGGGGTAATGAATCCACACAATAAAAATACTCCAGATACCTGTTACTTAACCGTGAGGTGTCAGTGAACTCTCAGAACTGGTTTGCATGAAGGCCACAAGCTAAACCAGACCATCCAAGAGGCAGGGACATGGGAATGACCCCAGCTTGTTGCCCTGACCAAGGGTGCTGGGCACCCTCCCCTCCCGGCAGAGTGAGAGCAGACATCCCCAGCCACAGGGCAGGATCTTGCTCTGATGTCAACAGGCCCCACACCTGGGAAACACAAGAACTCGGCTTTTAGAAAGCACCAACACTGCTCTTTTTCCCTGAGAAAGCATCTGCAGTTTGTACATTAATGCACAGAGCTGTTTATTAAAGGCCTTTTTTCTTCTTCCTTCGCTGACCCATTCCAGTTCATTAGCCCCCATGCAATACCCTACAGTGACAAAAACCTGGGTACGACTCTGAGTTCGCCTGCACAGCCAGCTGAGCTTTGAGAGTCCTTGAAGCTCACTTGGATCAGAAGACACTTAAACACTGTAGGTTTTCTTTTGTTTACATTTTGGAGAAGCCTTTAAGACGACAGTGTTGATTTAACAACTGCCAGCAAGCCAAACGGAACAGCTTTCCTACCTGAGCAGATGGCCACTAAAAATAGATTACTCACAGCTACAGTTTCCAAATTTTGAGAAGATACTTCATCTTCAGTACTTAGAAGTTGGTCAGCCTGTGTCTGTTTTTAGGCACCTAAATCACTGACCCACTTTTCAGTGCCAATGAGCTCCCTATTGATTAAAAAATAAGACACAGGCTCAGCATCCATCAAGGTCGCCCTGCCGCAGCAGGTAATTAGTTGCCCAGCTATAGATAAAGGTATCTAACTTAAGGCACACCCCCCAAAAAAAAAGGCTTATCTTCTTTAGAGTGCTTTGTATTAATGGAGAAACTGCCAACTTTTCAGGTGTTCTGGCTGCTTTGTGCTGCATATGCAGACAAGGTGTGGTCATTATCATCCAGCCATTATGGCCACTGAAAGAAAGCCACAGCACAAATCCTGAGTTCGTTCCTGTGCTGCTGAACGATCCGCAGCGGCACAACCTGCACAGGGCTTTGTGCCCTGCACTGCAGCCCACAGAGGCACTGCTGGCTGTGCTGGGGACAGCGCTGGGCCGGCACAGCCCCAGCTCCCCAAGCACATTTGCTCATCTGGGTTGGAGTTTGGCTGCTGGAGGTGCTGAGGGGGAGCCAGGGAAAACAGCTGACCAAGAACACGACTCTTTTTTTCTGTGTGACCATGCTGACACATACCCAGTCATTCCTGAGGGAAACAAAACCTTCAGCTGTCTTAATTTTGCTTTTCAGTTGCATCAGTAAGGTTTGCATGAGTTATTTGGGCCTTTTTATAAACTAGCTTGAGAGGAAAAGACACTTAAATAATGAAGTCCTCACAATGTTCAAGTGTATGCTTAGTCCTGGGCTGTCTCCTTGGAAAAAAACCCTCTTTCAAAAGGGTTTGATTTTCAGAAAACACTCAGCACTTGCCTTCAAAATTCCAGCTCAGTCAGGATCTCAGCTGATGCACTCCAAATCATGAGTCACTTCTTGCAAAATTTAGCCACAAACATTCCCACATTTGCATTCATTTTTCTAAAGGAAAGTGACTTAAATGTTATATCCTTCATTCAAACTGCAAATGAAAGGAAGAGATGTCTGTGACTCTATAGGTCACTCCCACGCTGTTTCCTTCCATTTATTTCCCAGTGTGAAATCTATTCCTGTCTTGTTTTTGGTGATGGAGATGCAAAGTCCCTAAAGCCTTTTCAACAGTCTACAGGCTGAGGGAGGTTTAGGCTGCAGAACAAACGAGTGTTTTACAACAGGGCAGAAAGTGAAATCAGCTCAGGCCTCTGGACAGGGAAAGCATCCCAGAGAGCAGGGGCTGCACTCAGAGTGACCAGGCAGGGTCTGGACCTCAGGCACTCACAGGCTTCAGCAGGAACTGGCCCTCACACACGCCCCAGGTGAGGAGTGATGCTCCCACCAAAGCCTTCCGTGGGGAAGCAGGCTGGACATTTCTCCTTCTCAGGGAGAAGAGGAGGTGTTGGAAGGCAGGCAGAGGCAATGGGCAGGCTCCAGAGGGGCAGCTGGCAGGAGAGGCAGAGCCTGGAGGGGGAATCCACCAGAACGAGCTGCCCTCTGCTTGCAGGAACTGTGACAGGAGGCACCGAGCACAGGAGCAGTGAGAAAAACCCACTGATTTGGGACTACTGCTGACAACCTGGGCACTGCAGAGCCTGCTGTGGAGACGGCTTTCCACTGCCTTCTAACGGAGTCTAGGTCCTGGGGTTTTTCCCAGATGGAGTCTGGAGAAGAAATAAGGAAGATTGTCAGCTTCTATAACTGAGAAAAAGGTGCTTGATTGCCTCTTGCCTCCTGTTTTACAGTGGGTATCTTCAGTGAGCCTGATGTCACGGTGTGACCTGCGGGCCCAGGACAAGGCCAGCAGGCCAGCAGGCCAGCAGCCCCTCACACTGCTCAGCAGCCCCTCACACTGCCCAGCAGCCCCAGGGCAGAAATCACCACTCAGAACCAGGGCCTGACACCCCCACTCAGTTCTGCTTCAGAAAAGTGCCACTCCCAGGAACCTGAAGTTGTCCCGCAGAGGAACAGCAGCTTAAACCAAGTATTTCACTAAAATCATTTCAGAACACGGATGCTGGGAAAAATAATTTCAACCCAAACCACGTTTGCACATTTTTACTCTTTGGTATTGCTCCCTAACTTGCCAATTGCAGTGACATGTAATGACATGTCACATCGTATTTCCATGCCATAAACAACAGGAGTGTCACGATGGGCACTACTGGAATGCCCTGGCAGAATATGCCATAACCCGACGCTGATAAATATCTCTGCATGCTCAGGACAGGTCATCTGTAAATCTGATAAGCTGACAGTGGGACTGGGCAGCCTTTCCAGAGTCACAAGTTCTTTTATCTGCAGCCAAAGCCACGATCCTTTCAGTGCTGCTGCAGGACAGGATTGGGTTAGAAATGCTTCAGTTTTTGTTTTCACAGTCTTTGTCTGAAGCATGCCACATGTGGTTTCTAAGCCCTGAAGAAGGGTATAAATGGGTTAATTACATAAGATTCTTATGTTTACAGGATGCAACAAATGGAACAGATGGGCACCATGTCCTTCTAGTTCGGACATTTTCCTGTCACTAAGTTATAAAACAAACGGAAGTATTTTTATGTTCCAGAAAATGAGGTAGCAATAATCATGAAAATGGGCCATAAAACTTGACTTGAGATCTCTCCCTATCTATGTGAGATGAAAAACAGTCTCTGCAGGAGGAGTAGCTGTGGATAGACTTAATTGCATGGTCCCCAGTCCCAATCTTCAAATCTACTGACTGAACAAGCGTGTTCCAGTGCTGACCCTTGGGTTTATTCTGGGCCAGAGGGACTTCATCTGGTGGTGTTCTCCAGTCTTCTTTTCCGCAGAGGCTGTGACCTGAGACAAGCTGTTTGAAAGACCCTCTTTAGAGAGATGGGAATTTGCTGGCTTAAATTAAGATCAGCACGTGAACTGGATGATGAAACTCCCAAAATCCATATGAAAAATAAAAGGAGAGATGAGCCTGGCAGAGTGTCATGGCTCCAGGAAGGAAAAGAAATGCATCTGGCCATCTTCTGCCTCTATTTTACAGCTCTTCAAGATATTAAATTGTGACACACAGAGCTCTGGGCTCTCCAGCATGAAAACAATGGCGTGCTCGTACAGCAAACCAGGATCACTGTCCAAAGACTGCCTGTGCAGTGAAAACAACACAGGTTCATTAGCTAAAGAAAGGGCATTAAAAATGTAAACAGCATAAACTTCAGTGTAGTGGGAACTTTTACTGCAGATGAAGTCCATACCTGAAGGGAAGAAATGACAAGGCAGCTCCAGAGTACCTGCAAGGAAAAGCAATGAACATGGACACGGACTGCACCTAAAGTCTAAATTCTGAACTTGTTGTGAATTACCATCTGTTCTACACACTGCCCCATCCCAGAAGGCAAACCCAGAACATTCAGAGTGCACAGTACCTGCTTAGGAGTGTGAAGCAGCTCTTGGGCAACAGCTGTAGCCACAATGGCCCTGCTGGTGGCTGCACTTGGCTGCAGGAAGAGCGAGAGCCCAGACACCAGCTGCACTCCCAGGTCTGTTATGGTCACTTTGTCATCCAGCACAGTCACTGTCTTCTCTGCCAGGATGGAGTCAGACAGAGGAGACAGAACCTTTGGAGAAACACAACACAATCAGCTTAGGAAAAGGCTGATCAATTATTATAACCTTTCTTAAGGTCATCGTCCCTTCTTGTCTCCAAAGCTTTACACACAGAAATGCAGAGCACACGGAAAAGGGAGTCTGATTTCATCAGCAGGGTCAGAAAACCTGAGTGGAGGGGGTATGGCTGAGAACCATCCAAGACTGGGAGCTGTCCTATCCCAGCTGTGATATTTGTGTCATTTCACCATGAGAGTGGATTTAAAATTTTCTTCTCCTGTTACTCTGTGTTCCCATACGGATGAGCTCGTTAAACTTCCCAACTACTTCAAAGGGAGGTTAGCAGCCTAGGATTTGTCCTTCACTTCTTGGCTTGGAAATTCCTGTTCCTCTGGTTTTTTCTGTTTCTGAGGGAACATCAAGACAGTAGAATATCTTCCCTTTACCGAAACTGAGGGCCATGCTGCTCTCTTTAGGGAACTACAGATAGCCAGTCCACGCACGTGCTCTCTCCTCCACCTTCCTCATACCCACAGCCTAGATTAGCCCTATTCACCCTTTCCACATCGGCTTTAGTAAGGATTCACATCTCTAACCCCACACCGAGGTTCTCCGTGGGAATGGCAGTGTGTGGCAGCCACAGAACCATCCCAGAACCCCTGCCCAGAGCAGGTACCTGCATCGTGGTCATTCCCACTTCCCGTCCGATCAGGATCCTGCCTTCCTGCAGCTTGGCAATGTGAGGATCCTCCAGCTTCATGAAGTCCCTGACCAGGTCTGTGATGTCGAACTGCCAGTCGGAGCCCAGCAGGTAGCTCAGCTGCCCCCAGGGGCCGGAGTCCTCGGCCACGAACTGCGTGAGCACCCTGACCATGGCGTGCTGGTACTGCAGGGTGCAGCCCCTGCCCCGGCGCTCGTCCTCCTCCTCGTCATCGCTGTCCCTGGTGGGCCTTTTGGCAGGAGAGAACGAAGCACAAAGAAATGTTTTCAAGAACATCAGTGAAAATTAACATTGGCGTGCTAATGGAGAGTGCCCCCTCAAGCAGAGCCCTCCCTTCTGGTTTTTTGTGGATGACCCATGGCAGCCTCACATGATGGAGGACCACACAACTGGACTGTGCCTCTTTTCCATCTGTGCTGCCATCTCCAAACAACAACTCTGTCACTGGACCTTACCAGAGCTCCACACTGTACTCTGTTGCCCAAGACAGACACGTGAACAGGAGCGCAAGTCCCAAAACTTCTAAAAGCTTTATTGTATCTGCAGATGCCCAGTGCAAAGCTGGGGATTCCAGTACTGCTGCTCCTCAGGGGAAGACGCTGCATTTTGGGAGGATTCATTTTACAAATCACCCAAGAAATGTAGCAACTCAAACCCACCTTTTGTTGGAAACAACAGGGACTCGCCAGCCTTTGATCTGGCTCAGTTCAGTGTCGGAGATGTCGATCTGAAGGGGCAGGCGCGGCACCCACACCGTGATCTGCAGGGGCGCGCTCAGGTACTGGTACGTGAAGTTCACAAGAGCGTTCACCTTGCCTTTCATCTCCTTGCCGTTGACAAAAACATAGTCACACCTGTCAGAAACCTGCGAGGGGCAAGAGAGAGGGGAAGGAGAAAAGGTGATCACTGTGACAAAACAAGCTCCAAGTGTAACCCTGGCGGCTCAACCCCAAAACAAACAGACAAGGCTCCCTTCTCTTTCTGCATGTTAATGATGGCCCTGTACAATGGGAGCAGCTGAACACAAAATCCTTCCCTGGCTCAGGAGGCACAATTATGCTGGAGATGCCTAAAGACTGGATACTATTTATGAAGCCTGTGGCTGATTTTCCGTCTGCGATGCAGCGAGCTACAAACCGATGGCAGCGCTGGGGAATTCGTAATGAGCAAAGCTCCTTCCCAGCTTGGTCAACAGGAACCCAGCAAACCCAAACTGATCTCCACAGGGGCAAGCAGCCAGGCAAAGCTCTACCCTGAAGATGACCTTCATCAGGGGGTGATGCTGCTTTCAACACTGGCCCTGCAGTAGATTTCACCCGCTGAAGAGTAGCAGAAGTCTACTCATTTCCCCTGCAATAAACATTATCTGTTTATAAATGTTTACGTTTTGATTAAAGCTGTAAAGTATTTCTAAACACTACAGTAGATTTATCATTAATATGTAAATGCTGTCCTGAAATATAAGCAAGCATTATCATAGCCGTGTAAGAGTTATATCAGTAATCACTTCTTTAATCAGTGTTGTAATTTACAGACCATTGAGTTTTCTCATTTATTATGTTACTGAGTACTAGTGATAAAATCACTCCTGGATATATAAATCATTAAGAGAGATGCAGATAGTATGAAGTGACTCCATGTGATAAAGTCATTGTCATTTCTATTCCTAAAGGTGTCATAAATGTCTGGGGAAATCCTGTGGCACATTAATCATACATTAAGTGGTGAGCAATGGGAGCTGTTACATTACTAAATGAGCTGGTATGTCTGCAGAAATTAACAGCAAACCCAGCAGATCCCGACTCCTGCTCTTGCTCCCATCCTGTCAGAATTCTATTTCATCACCCCTAACGAGCACGGGTAATGGTGGAAGTGCATCTCCCCACCTGAACATACATTTATATTATCATCTGCTCCCTTTTATCCATTCCCAACACCATTTTATTCAAATGAAGATTATCAGCTGGCAGTGCTGATGTCCCCAGACTAATCCAACAGATGGATGTCCTCTGTGACCACAGATGCAGGAGGCTGAACTGCTCCCAGTTGGACACACACATCCTGTTTGGATCCTCTCTCAGGTTCAGGCACTGCTCATATTCTGGTAAAGTATTTGATGATGAGATTGCAAAAAGAAACTTCAGAGAACGTAATACAAACATGTCTCTGCCTCATTCCCTCAGAGGGTTATGCTCTGACAGCTCTGGTGACTGAAGCACTACCACGTGCTACAATACCTGACCCATCCCTCTCTTCAGGCTTCTCCCTCAGACCATCTGAGCCCAATTTAAAAGCCTGAAGGGGGCAGAAACGTCTTCATTTCAGCACTACAAATGGCATGGCCTAATTTTCCATCTATTAACTTGAATGGCAATACAGAAACAGGTTTAGTTCACACCAGGCTGTTTCAGAATGACTGTTTGATCTAATCTGAAAGTACCGTGCAGCAAAGGTCACGAGGAACCCAATAATATGTATAATATCCTATAAAATACCAGGCAGTTACTCAGAACACACCCCTAGATGGGCTGCTTGTCCCTTCTATGGTGTCTCTGCATCGGCTTCACCCTGGGAGAGGAATCATCCTGAAAATGTTTCTCATTAAACAACTCCAAGCGCAGGCAAGCAAGGGCTGCACGTCAGCAGGCCCAGCCCTGAGCTCCTGACCACGGAGGTGTTTCTGCCTAGAGCAGTGAGCAGCCCCTGGGATGTCCCAGGGACACCCAGCCCCTGTATCTGAGCTGCTGATGTCCATCCTGTGTCTGGAATACTCAACAAAGCAGCTTCAGATAAAGCTCTTGGCTCTTCAGCCTCATCTTCCTTTGAGCAGAAGTGTCTGGGAGGCTTGTCAGCAAAATCTAACTGAACTCTGCTTGGAGCAGCAGCCAGTGCTGTCCTGAAGCTGGTTCCATCCCACCCATTTCTATGGAGTTCAACCCAAAGACAAAGTGAATGTTCTGGTTTAGTTGTGCAAGTTGCTTATTTATGCACCATGCAAACCACTTGCACGTGCTGATAAAAGATTTCTGACAACACACTCAGCTTCAGACTGGTCAGGTCTGCTCTAGATGTATGATTTTGTATGGTCTAAAGCTCAGTGTTGTCAGTAACTGAACAAATCTAACTGTTGGGGAAAGAAGAAGAATAACAACAGTAGCAAAACTGCAATTCCAAAATGGCTCTGGGCTGAGATCCAATCTCCATCTGTATTTGGAAAGCTGCTACAAGCCTTCGTGGGTATGCCACAAACAAATGGCTAAACAAGTCCATCCAGCATCCTAAGGAGGTGGCTGAGCAGCCACCACAAAGCCTTTCAAACTGCTCCAGGTTGATATTTATTGCTGGACATGCATCAGCAACAGTGGCAGGTCTTTAGGAGCTGCATTGCGAAAAACATTATTCTCTCCCCCAAGAACAAGCGCTGCTAATGTCCCTGCACATGCTTCTGCTCTGCTCCTGTACTTCTGATAAAGAGGCAGCACAAAGAGGAAAGGAGGAGCACAGCTCGTGCTGTATTGTGTTCCTGTAATTCTGTATGCATTTCAACTCTTTCCAGGTATCCCTTCTGGAAGCATCATCGATTACTTCTGACAGAGAAAGGCAACGCTTCCCAACTAGTGCTACACAGGAGAAAGCAGCCCTGCATCTAATCACAGGGTGGGTGTGCTCTCTGTGGGTTAATGATATTCACTCTCATGGAATGTTCAGGTAAAGCCATTCCATACCTACAGCTTCTGTAAGCAACACACCTCAGCTAAGCTCAGCCACAGGAGAAGAAAAATGAGAGCAAGTGGGTTTGCCTTCCTTGCCCTTCCCTCACACAGCGTCACTTAAACAATAAACACACAAGGTTTCTCAGCCTCAGAGAACAAATCCAGCTCTGCTACAATTTACAACACCAGCAAACCCCAGGCAGGGTCTGATTTGCGGAGCAGACACCTCTCACCAACAAGAGGGTACAGGTTGTGTGGTGCCACAACAGACCCCCAGCCCAGACTAACTCAGGTGGAAATAACACCCCAGACAACTTGGTTCTGGAGTTACTCAGTGCAGGCTTGGCAAAGCTGCTTTGGTCTGTCCTCCTGCGGGGTAAAACAAGCTGGAAACACAGGGCTGGTAGGGATGACCAAAGGCAATGTCACATGGAATCATGCAGGAAGGACAGGAGGCAGATTAAAGAAAATGGGTCACATTAGAACTCAAAATATTTTTTTAAAATTGAAAAGGTGTATTTGTTTAAGGGTTTTTGATAGATAAAAGTTCTTTTCTGTTTTCCTCCAGGCTTCTGCCAACGCTTCTGGCAGGTCAGGGAACAACGCAAGGACAATCTCTCAGCCGTGGGTCCTGCCCACTTCAGGTCAAGAAGTTTCTAACAGGAGCTGGAGACTCTGTGAGCAGTGATGTGTCTCTCATCTCCTGTAGTATTTATGCTTTTACTATGAAAACATCTTCCCTCTGAAAGTGCTTTTCATCTCTGGCATCAGAAGAAGTGAGCAATGATGAAGGGAAAGCCTGCTTAGCCACCACCTTTAAGTGATTGGGATTTTTCTTTTCTGCCTAGCAGATCAGCAAGAAGTTTCGCATTTTAAAGAGCTCTCTGATGCTATTTCAGCAGTTTCTTTCATTATTAAGCTGCATTCAGCTACTTTTCCCTTTTTTCCATTTTCCTAACTTCTTTCTCCAGATTAAAACTAAAATAAAGAAGCGGACAGCAAAAGACAGGGCTAAGCACAACTCCCTAGAGGCTTTTCTTTGTCTTTTTCCTGGCATTATATTTTTGTGCCCCCTTGTAACAAAGGCCATTGCCTTTCCAGATGACTTGGACAGATTCTCTCTGCAACAAATCACATTTTATTGAGCTGACAGAGAAAACTGCAGCCTGGAAATCAAGAGAGAGTCACTCCCGAGCCGCTGCCTGTGGCACTCTGATCTGGGGAGTGAACCTCCCTCTCCACCTGGACAACAACAGATGGGATGCAGTGGATGTTAAGGATATTCCTGGTACTGATGCCAGTCAAATGCAGAAATCTCTGGTCTTCCTTCACTTCCTCCTTTCAGATCAAGGTTTTATCCCACCATGACCCCTGTACTGCAGAACTGCAAGAAGGGAGCACGAGCTGCTCAGGGTCACCACAAAGGATGTGACAAGGACACCTCGGACACCACAGCCAGAAAGGGGCCGCTGGCACCTCTGCAGAACATTGGGTTTGCTGGGTTCAATTCCACTACAGATTCACGAGAAATCTTCCTTCAATTACTGGTGGAGTCGGGTAGCTTTAGAAAGACAAATTTCACGTCAAATACAAGCTAAGGCTGCCTTTCAAAATATGGTGA
This sequence comes from Lycocorax pyrrhopterus obiensis, assembly GCA_014706295.1. Lineage (NCBI taxonomy): Eukaryota > Metazoa > Chordata > Aves > Passeriformes > Paradisaeidae > Lycocorax > Lycocorax pyrrhopterus. Next base: position 12,385,198 of record JACSVZ010000003.1, on the reverse strand, counting down.
ACTCAGAGCACTGTCTGCTCTGGTTCGTGTCTGTTGTACACAGGAGTGGAAAGAATGACAACTGTAAGACCTAAAATTAAATGAATGGTTGCCTCTGTGAGTCTACTGTAGTCCAAGCTCGTTTATTCTCCCCGTGGTTTGCACCTCTGGAGATACCAGCCCAGTCTCTGAAGGACAGTTCAGAAGGACAAAAAGAGAAGTTTTTAATGCAGCAATCCTGTCAGGTTTATGGAGACTGAAAAACCGTGAGGCATTTGCTAGGCAGCAGTCTGTGTGGTTCTAGGACGGGGCAGAAATGAAGAGACATGGTAACAGTGGATGTGCTGCTTGCATTCATCAGGTTCAGGATCTTGCGTTTTTGTGTGTAAACCCATTTACCCATTTCTGCTGTACTAATGTAAATGTTGCTAAAATATTCAAAGGTTACATAAATGTTTAAATATTTATGACAGCACTTCTGTGAGCAGAGAGCTTTCTCCAGTGTCTCCTAAAGGAATCTCAATTTCAGTGAAAAAAAAAATTACAGGATCATCAGTAAAGAATAGTGGTGTTCAGCACTTTTCATACACGAGACTCCTTGTGTTTAGCTCAGTGTCATCACTCTGACACGCCAGGAAGGCACTTGGAGCTCACGGAGGTCAAGCTTTGGGAGCAGCCATTCATTCCATTAAGGAACACAGAGCACCAGGGGGACTTACACCAGCACATAATTTATAGGAAATATTAGACAGTGATAATCATTCCACAAGCTTTTTGGATAATTCTTTAGAATTCTGTAATATTCATGTCCTTGCTATAGAATCTCTCCTAAGATTTCTTTTTAACAACATCCTCTGTAGAAAGGGAATTATCCTCCATTAAATTCCACAGGTTTTGAAAGAGAGGCTCCGTGTAGTTCTCTAGCCTTGATTCCAATTAAACACTATGGTCTTATACACAAAGGAAATCCTCTGCTACACGAACATTAGGCTTCATAAGAAGGATTTCAATGCCTGGCTGCATAATCCTGAATAATCAGTAACCTAGTGGAAAACTGAAGCTGTCTCAAGGCCCATACTACTCATTTTTTCAAATTAAACTGTTTAAGTCTGATAAAAGCTAAAGCTTCAGACCTGAGCTCTTCCATGCTATTTACAGCTTTGTGACACTGCTAGGGCAGCCTTTCGAATGGAAACCTCCATTCCAGGAGCTGCTAATTGCTGCAGTGACCTGACTTGCCAGAGCCACCCCTGGCTCCCCTGATGCTGCTGAAACTCAGTGGCTCGGAAAGTGCAGCCAGGAGCTGCCTCCCAGCACAAAGGTAAACACAGCCCTGCAGACTGGGAAAAATGGCAAAACTGTCATCTTCATACAGGGAAGGCTTGATTTTATCACGTTTCGTCCAAGAATAATGCCGAGAGTTCTTTTTACCCATGATCCACCAAAAGAATGAATCTGTTTCTTGAAATAGTCGAGGAACAACGACTCCCATTCTGGGCCCAGGGAGCAGGGCAGTATTAACTTTATTAACTGGTTTAAGCCCCGTGCTGCCTCCCTCAGAATGAACCAGCTGCAGCTCTCGGTGGGTCACAGGGCTTGTGTGCTGGTGGTGCTTTGTGCTGGCAAGCAGCTGCCGCATCACAGGTCCCCGTGGCCAGTCCCCAGGCGAGGTTCCCAGCAATCCACATCAACAACACAGGGACGGAGCGCTGAAGAGGAGAACTCTGTAACATCAGGGCCACGGTTCGGATGCAATTTGGGCTCTCTCTGCTGAGCAGGGCCTGCATTTTCAGTTTCAGCAGCCAGATTAGCAAAACTAAGCGGAAACCCCCCAAAGCTAGAGAGCTTTTCTTAGGGAAAGGCTGTACATTACCTAATCTCATTACAAAGATTTCAGCGGCAGCTTTGCAGAGCAGCAGCAGTACATTTAACTCACTGAATATCATTCACTCCGACAGAACTGAGAGAGTACAAGGGGCACAAAATGCCAGCTGAGACTGGAGGGCATCTATTTGCTCCCAAATGACCAGCTTTTGAAGCTGAACTGTAGCTGTGCTGAGCCACGGGAGCTCTCTGCAGCTCGCATTATCACAGAACCCAAAATCTGTCTTGTTTTGTGCACTCTCCAGTCAAGCAATTTCTGGAAATGGGGACAAACAGAGAACTTGGCTCCTGCTCACTGGGGATATGCCAGCCCATATATGCAGCATGGCCCCAAATATCTTGCCTGGCAAAGCAGGATCCCAGGGTGAAATGACTTTTAATTCCATCTACACAGGCCGGGCAGTAGTTGTGCGTTTGAGAACAGCACAGTGCTCATCATTTCCTACCTCGGTGTGTATCACACAATACACAGATTCACAATGTGTAAATTACAGCCAGGGGCAGAAAAGCAAAGTAGAAGCAAAGCATCCTCTCTTCTGACTGCATTACTCAGACAGGTCTGGAGCAAACTGCTCATCTTCCCGTCACATCTGCAGCTGGCACACGACTGGCGTTGTCTCTCCCATTTACTGTCCCAGTCTCGATCTTGCAGCTTTGGAGGTGATTTTGAAGCACTTTCTGTGGAACCTGAGGTACTGTTACTGCTCCTCTGACTTTTCACTGGGCTGTACTGGTTCTCCAGACCAAAACCCCCAGTACAGGTAGGGAGCTGGGTGAAGGCACAAGAGAATAGGGAGGCAAGTCTGCGAGGATATGGTTTAAAAGTTTCTTCAGCTGCCCTTCGAATTTTTGCCTACTATGTGATGGCAAGGTATTTACAGCTTTTATTGCTGAATGTATCTCAGCCCATGCCAGTTTCGAGCCTCAATTTCCACAGGGGCTGGCTGCTGAGGGAGTGGTGGTGACCATTACTGACAGAGCATCTCCTGTGAAAGCTCCACCTATTGCTGCCCTATTTGCTCTGCTGGCATCTGGCAGAAGTGTGTGGTAAAGCCTCATTTTTATAAAGTTCCTCTGAAGTTTTGCTGCTCCGCTGATGTATACTGACCCCAGTAAATCACAGGACTCTGGAAAGTATGGAGGAGGGCAAGGAGGTGGACTTTCTATTTGTTACTCTGTTCAGAATAGAACGGAACAGATTTGCCAGAATAAAAACCTTCAAAGTCACAGGGCTTCAGAGCAGCAAAACAATGGCATTTCCATGCTGTGACTTTCTTCCCTGTTTTTAAAGCTGTTCAGTTTCACACAAACGACTCTGTTCACACAGCATCAGAAGGGGAGAGAGGAGCCACCAGAGAAACAGGCTGCTGGCTCTGGACTCACAGAGAGATGCAGCTGCTGCTTTTGAGGGCTTTCAGGCTATTCCGGGGTGTGGTCAGTGGGAACTGCATTTGCAGCTCCTCAGCTACGGAACATAAAACACAAACCTTCAGGGGAAGGGGACTGGCTGTGGCCCTTGGGGTACCTGCACCACGCAGGGATGTGACAGAGACCCCACACCTGCTCTGTGTCCCCGCAGCCCCGGGCAGAGCCCTGGCTGAGGCCCCAGCAGCGTGGCTGTGCTGTCCCAGTGCTGCGTCACACGGGCTGGGCTCGCACATCCTCATCCGGAGCCACCAGAGCACACAGGTACCTGATGAGGAATGGCCCAACTTTCACATTCCTTACAGAAAGTCACACAGGTGCTTCATTTCCTAAAGGAGAGCGCTGCTCCAGGTGTGGCTGTGTGGGCTGAAGTACCTGCAAGAGGCATCGCCCCTCCCTGAGCAGGAGCTGCTGGCTTGGATGGGCCCTGAGCCCTGCAGGACTGACAGAAAACCACAGAGGAGAGCACTGAGTTGAAGTGACTGCACAGAACACGGCCTGTCTGTCATCAGACCACTTGGATTCCTGGAAACCCCACCTGGTGTGACTTCCCATTTCTCCCTTTGTTTTGCAGGGTTGAGTTAGCAACGAGACCTGTTTCAAGGAGAAGTTTATGCACCTACTCAATACTCAGCAGGCATCCTCTAGTCGTGATTCCCAAGGGAAGCAGAGCCCACTGCTCATGAACAGCCACTGAGGGACGTCCTGAAGGACACATCTGTGTTTCTGTTCCCACTGACATCCCCAGCAGCTGCACGTGTGGTCCAGTGCAATCTGAACCCATGCTGTGATCTGAATACACGTCAAAGCTATTAATGCCACTAAAAATGAACAGAACCAATAAAGGAGGCCTGCAGAGTACAGTTCAAGGCTACTGCACTGAGATTAGTCTCCAATTTTTAATTTACCAACTATAAATACCAGCACCACAATAAGAACACAGTAAGATGCACAACATCCCCTCACGTAGCAACAGGGTAAAAGTTGGCCCAGGAATGATGAAATACAAATCAGAAAACGTTTACAGCAGCTGCTGAAACACACAGAGCACGAAAAATGCTTCAGTTCAGGTTGTTTTCATGGAAAACCCCAAACTTAAGTTCATAAACATTATCGAGAGTGCTCAGACTGGAAATGTCACAAGGCACTGCAAGGCTCCTGAAACCACTGAATTTCCACTTGAATTCCCAGCAGATGGAAAGGAGCCTATGCATGCAACTGCAATTACCATTAATGGACCCAGATATATGGATTCTATTGGTAAATTCCAGCTTAGCGAAATAAAATTTGGCTTTTGCTTCCTTTTTAGTGCCGTAATAAATTTTGTGTCCACTTTTAAAAGGTTGGACCACTGTGTGAAGGTCTGGAGCACTCAAAGGCATTTAAAGTTCATGAAATCAGCTGTAAATTTGGAAGTAAAGACTGGAACTATGAGACAATAAAAAAAGTAAAAGGAGTAGCAGTCAGCACATTCAGACAGGACACAAACTCTGCACTGAGCTGCCTTGGGACCATGATTATCACCGGGAAACTGTTACCTGCTATTTGATAGATCCAGACAGATCCTTATTTCAGATTTCCACGGGGTTCTGTTACTGAGAACAGTGTAACTGCAGCCCAACTGAAGTAAAAATTAATATAAACAAGCTGTGAGCTGATGGCCAATTGCTGGGCAGAAGCATCACCTTTAAGCTCTTTACATGAACCGTACAAAGGGACATTTATTCAATAACACAATATTACAGGCCAAGTGCAGACAGGCACCGAGCATCTTCAGCTTCTGGCCTCACTCGGTCAGGTTTGCCTGAATCCAAAGTTACCAGAAATTCCACACAATTAAAAGCAAACAAAAATATCTGCCTGAACCTCTAGATGATAATACGAGTAAGTATGAAATAGCTCTCAATAGCTCTCATCAATAACTCCTTTTTTTTCTCCTAAATTTGTGGTTTAAAGTAATGTACATGGCTTTAAAAGAACTACAAACTCATGCACACAGCCCTTGTACCATGGGCTTTGCCCAAAAGACACAATTTATGATGACGGGATTTTATTTTTAAGTAGAAAGGTTACTCCCACCAAGGTCTCTACACCAGGATTTCACAGAGGAAGATGGTATTTCTAAAGAATCGAACATAAAAGCTTGATGGGGAATTTCAAAATGAATTAAGGATGAAAGGCCTCTGTGCTCATTTGAAGCTTTCTGAGTGCTTTTTAAAATCTGAACCAATTGAAGATGTCAATTTGCCTTGAACCCCAAACCACTTCCCCATGTAAAGAAAGAAATTTCCTGGAAACAAGAACATTCTAGATGGAAAAAAAAAACAACTTAAAAAAGCCTTTTTTTCCTTTATGATGAGATGAGAAAACCTTTTTGTTCCAAGCATTTAATTGAGCTGTGTTTTTCAGCCAGCTGCATGTTTTACAGCAGTTAGCACTCATGTCACAGCCACATCCCCCCAGAGGCCCTGCGTGTATTTCCAAACGCTCCTCTCGCCATCTGAGCAACTCCAAACCAGCTCTGAAGAGAAAGAAACTGCACCTGAAGAAGGTCCCTAGCTGATTCCAACAAAAGCTGCGTGTTAACCTCCAGCTCCTTGTTCCACTCCAGCCTCAGGGTGCCCCAGACAAGGGAGGCTCCGGGAAGCCGCTCACGGACGCTCCGATGGTGCAAACATCGTTCCAAGGAACCCTTTTGGTGCAGGTGAATCACTGCTGCAGAAAGCAGGAGAAGAGCACAGCAGGGCCCCAATCAAAGCACACGGCGCTTCAGGAAAACAGTCCTTCCAAAGAAATTGCTGGAGAACTGCAACGGTCCAGGCTGTGCTGCAGTTACTGCAAGAACACGCTCCTGTTTTGTAAGGCTTGGGGATTTCATTGCTTCTTGATCAATATGCTCCAAAGCCAGAAACCCAGAGGCTATTTTTCCAGAAGGATTTTTATCTGAGAGATAATGGTGCTGTCATTTTCTATGCATCATCTGGTGATGCATCACGTATCACATATTTTCTTCCCTAACCTGAGTCTTTCTCCGAGTGGAGGAACTTAATTTTGGTCATTTTCACTGTTGGAAAGAAGAAATCCCTACAGGGATGGAATTATTTAATGAAATTTCGTAAGCTGTTTAAGCAAGATGGAACCACAACAGTCCTTTTCTGATTTTTTAAATTATTATTTGTGAATGCTGTCTTGTATTTTTTCTTACTCAGGGAAGTGGTTTCCAGTAAGGTTACAATCAGGATGATCCTAAACTAAATTTCAGTTTTTACTTCAATTTGTAGCTACATGACTGCCTTAGGAACAACATTAACAGGAATTCTTCGAGATTAAAATCTCTGTAAAGCATCAAGCTGCACCAAAATGGAGATATTTGGGTTGGCTTTGGGGGATCCACTGAAAACAGAAAGTTTTCTGTAAAAGTCTTCTACAACGGCTTCCTTAGCCCAAAATATGACTATTTTTCCCACCTGCATGGCCAGCTGTTGGCTCCTGCAAGTTCCCAGGAGTTTATTGCATTCCATGAGCCCACAAACTGAGCTGACCATGGCAGATGATGCCGTGGCATTACTACTCCTACACCACCCATCCACGAGAGAGGAGAGCACACTGAAGACCCTGAGGAGTGGCACCACAAAGCCCACTGTGCCACACGCTGTAAAATCACATCGTGGAGTAAAACCCCTGTCCAGAAGGACCTACAGGCTAAAATCCCCCCTGCTCCATGGAAGCCCTGCATGGGAAGCGCCCTGGGGTTCACACAGAGCACCGATTCCCTGCACAAGCGGGGATTCCCTTCGGGCCCGCGAGTGCAGCAGGAGGAGCTGTGCTGCCCTCAGCCAGCGCCACTCGGAGCAGCTCTCAGCGGACTGGGAGCTCGAGCAGGATGACCTTGCACTGCACTCACTGGGGGATGCTCATCCAACCCGCTCCGCTGAGGCAGCTGTGGAGGTGAGAGGCACAGCTGGAAAGGTGACGGGGAACATCTGGAGGAGCAGCACTAACAGCAGAGCTGCTCTCGCAGTGAATGGAATCCGCGCACAGAGGACTCGAGGTGAAATTAACGAGGCACTTTAAAATCGGGACACGGATAGAAATTAAACTCGGTGTGGTGGCTGTACAGGTGCACCTCACTCTCCCTAAAAGTCCCTCTCCTTATGCTTTTGCAACAGAAGCGTGATTAATTTGCAGGAGCTGGTTTATTCTTTATTCCCAGGCTATTTTCCTTTTAAAAACAAAACATGAAAATTCAGAAGCCCCTCCGTGGCATGAACTTACTTTAATGACGTCTTCCCCGGAGGATTTGCACTCCACGGACTCGGAGATGTCTGTCACAGCACTGTTCTCCTCGATGGACACCACCTTGATGGGCACTGCCACCGTCCTCCCCGTGAGGATGGCCGTGTTCAGGATCTCCGTGTCCTGGACCCAAAACAAAGCACAGCACTGGTCAGGTGAGCTCCCAGCGGCCAAAGATCTCAGTTCATCTTCAAATAGGTGCAACCTGGTAGCAGGCAGTGAAACCCCAGGTGCATTTTCTCTGCTAAACAAACACAGTCAGTACTGAATGCTGGTAAATAGCACCATGACTGCAGCTCAACTCAGGTCAGGCACACACCACAGGTATCTTCTGCTTTCGAGACAGGTGGGGTTATTCCCAATATCCACCTTCCACCATGTGACTTCAGAGTTTTTACTAATGTAGACTTGACTGAAAATGTTTGGACAAGGATAAAAGAGCCTCCAAAGTAAAAACGGTGCTCTCTGAGTCTCAGCCCATTGCAAAGACAGGGCCTCTCTGTGAACTTTGTGATTGGAACTGTTTCAAGATTATTTAATTTCCTCTGATATGGCCAGTGAAGCAATGTAAGGAATCCAGAAGGAGTCAGTGATGCTGTTAACTGCAGGGAAAATAACAAGGAAATTTGAAGTCTGAACTGGGATTGTGGCATATAAAAGCCCTTCAATGCACCATCGATCAGGCTAACACTTGGAACTCCTGAACTATTCCAGCTTCACTGTATTCCCAAGATTCCCATGCAGGAAGAACTTCAAAGTTTTCTCCAACTTTTCAGCTTTCAATATAAAGTGAATAAAATATTCAGCAAATTCCTCAGCACTGAAGTCATGAGGACTGCAGCCACTGATGTCAACAGCAGCAAAATGGGGCACTGATACTGTTGATACTGTTTTCAATTCAAGTTTAGTGAGTCTGAAATTTAGGTCAGATTTTCTTTTCATCTGGTAACTTGTTATTTCTCAGGTTCTCCTGCAGCTCTCATAAGAAATCCCATCAAAGTTGAAAGGAAATGCTAAAAAGGAATGTTGACTGTTCTAGAAATGTAAGAACCCTAAATCATTCCTATTGCATATAGGAAAATAAACCCAACACGTTAAATCAAAGCATTTTAAATTGGAAAATGCAAGGCCTTTCTCAGGAACTCCTGACTTCCAAAGTCAGAGGCCACTCCCAGCCACCTCTATACAAATTCTGCTGGGTACCAGCATTCAGTAAAGTGCTGCAGTGAGTGGCTTTGCAAGTTCCCTTCTGTCATCCAACGTGACCATTTCACTCCAAAAGTATTTATTCCCATGTACTGGCATTTTGGCAAGTCCAGAAACAGATGCATCTGAATCTTAAGTGGCTGTGATACAAAGACATTATACCAAGGTCCAAAATCCTTTCAAATCTCCCAAGACCTTTCTGCAGGGAAGAAAGAAAATTTGGCTACTGGGACATGATGAGCAATTAGAAACCCCAATCTCCTGCCCTTTGCTAATGGCTTTGTTACAGGAAGGAGAGAGCATACGAATGAATTTATTTTGATTAATTACCTCAGAGATGCATCTGCCCCAAGAACTGTAAAAGGCGTTGCTTGTCAGGACAAAGGGCTACTGAAATCCCTTCTCTGTAGTCCAATACAAACACCAGAAATTTCAAATTCATGGTGAGCACAAAGATATTGTCAATACTATCTCATGGCTTCACAGGTGGTACCATACAGCATCAGAGATCCTCAGCACCGGGAAGGGGTTGGTACCCACCCAGCTCCAGCTCTGAGCAGAGATGGAAACCTTTTGCCTTCACGTCCCCTGAAAGCAGCCCTAACTCACGGGTATTACACAGATTAGGAAATACTGATGTATGAGCAATTAATATATTACACACCATACTAAAAGCAATTTTCAGCTCTGCCACTTCCTTCCCTCAGGCTCTACGTGCCCTGTGATAGTTAAAGCAAACCAGAAATAAAGACCAAGGAACAAAGCCTTGATTTTATTGTGTTTTTTGTTTAGAACTAAAATAGAACAACGTGTATCCTGTATCCCTGTCTATGGAACAGCCTCACGGCACAACTGCTGCCTCCTCTGTGTTCCCTTTTTATTGCTGCAATAAAGCCAAAGGCGGTTCAGGGAGAATTGCTGCTCGCTGTCTGCACCACACACAAACTGACAGAGAACTCTGAACAGCACAGGAAAGCACCCATGGCCCAGAACTCCCCAAGAGCTGAACTGAAACAGATAAATAAAAAAAGGAGCTCCAATAGACTCTGTCTGTCTGTCTGTCTGTCTGTGAGCACCCTGAACGTCAGCCACAGACACAGGGCTCTGGCTCAGCACCCCAATTTGTTTCCCTGTGTTTTCCCACCTCCTGCACACCTCTGATTATCCACGGGTAAGCACAAGCAGCGGTCCCATCTTCAAGGACACGCCAAACAACACCAGCAGAACAACTGCTCTCCAGCAGCACAGCAAATGCAACAGCCGGCAGAGGTGGTGGCTTCTGTGTCCCATTTTTAAATGCAGTATACTGCCCTGACTGCAGGCTACTTTGGGAGTACACAAACAAGGTTACCAAGAAACTTTCAGAGAGACTAAGAACTCATTTAAAATGAAGGCACTTTTCAAAAATCAGAATGTCTTGGCCATTTCCACTATTCTTTAATTTTTAAAATCCCCCAAGAACTAATCTACTTTCTGCGCAGGCAGCAACTAAAATTTTAAAATCAAATTTATTTTGTGTGACAAAAAACCTGAAAGCATCTGATAGCAGTGTTTGGACTTGTTCCCCAAGAAATTCAAAAATGAGGGAAGTAGAGTAAATTGAAAAAACAGAAAGAAGATGAACTATAAGTAAGCATCAATATCCAGGTCAGAAAGAAGTTTCTGTAAGCGAATTGCAAACCTCTGAAAAAGCCAGGATTGGCACTTCCCAAGTGGAAATGGAGAGCTACAGAGATAATCCTCATGGAAACAAGGGACACTGGAGCTCGGAACTTTGGAAGCCTCCAACTGTCTTGGCAGCACAATGCCCAAATCCCAACAACATCTGACTGATATTGCAGAGGCAGAGTTGGCCTTCTTGTCTGAAGAACATCTACAAACTCTCAGTCAGGATGGTTCTTTCCTGTCACCAGGGCATCCCTTCAATGAATACAACACATGAAGGAAATAATTACTATTTAAACGTATTTAATTAACCAATAGTATAATTAAAGAACAATTTTTCTTCTAATGATTAGAGGCAAACTGTAGTGGTTAGGCTCAAGGAGGTATCAAAGGGGATATCTGAAAGCAAATCATTGAATTTTGTGTTGAAGAAAATACTTTAAAATTTACTGTCAGAATTTGATGCAAAACCACCACCCTCCAGGAGATCTCCAAGCTTTCCTCCTTGGAGCTGCTGTTACAACCCAGAGCACCATAAACCTCCATTCATACTCTGCTCTTGCCTGTGTCAGGGTTCATTTGGATAAAGTCCACAAGCAGCAGCATTGGCCTCAGCATTTCCTTCCACAGCTGCCCTCACCGTGCTGCTCCAGAGCAAACTCTGCAGGACTGGTTTTCAGAAAAATCAGTTCTTTCTTAGAAATGGAAAATAATACCCCTAAAGCACATGTGGTGCAGGCAGAGCTGAGAAGGCTGTGCTCACGTCTGGTCACTCAGAGTTAGGTGACCCCACGGCTGACTCTGCAGCAATCTCACACTTTATCCCATCCCTTTTCAGCCAGGGAACTTGCACTGCTGGCAGTGGGAGCTCTGGACAAAGAGCAGGAATACAGAATATGAGCCTCAGTTGCTTGGATTTAGCTGAAGAGCAAACCTTATGTTCATCCAACCTCTCAACTGTAAGAAGGCAAGCATTCAGCCATGACTAATGTAGGAACTAATTCAACATTAAATTGTGGCAGAATGAGGAAGCAAAGTGACAGCTGTTTAATTAAACTCTAAATCCGATTAGATGGTGTTATCAAGAGAAATCCATGGGAGCCTGAGGTCATGAGAATGGTCCTGTTTGCAGGCTGAAAATTCAGTGAGTGGAGTCTCCCAGAGTGATGTTAATCGTAGCTCAGCATTCAGATTTGTTCCTCACACAACCATGCCACCTCACCAGTGACAAACCTGTGGCACAGGCCTGAAGGAGTGGCACAGAAATGCCATTTATGTTTTGAGAGGGAAAGGACATGTAGAAAAGAGGCAGCTGGGCACTGTCTGCCTTAAAATCAACCCAGCACTTGTCTCACAGAACAAGGACAGACCCAGCAAGTCCTGGCTGCTGACAGGGCTGCAGTCAGGGGAGACAAAGCCCTCACAGGAGAGCTCCAGGAGCTGGGCTGTGCTTCCAGCTGGGGATGACCCATCACCCTGAGGAACAGTGACACCCCAGCAGCACATCTGCAAGAGGAGAAGATGGAGATGTGGGAGATGTAAAGGGCACATGCCAGCTGCAAACACCACAGCGAGGGGCACTGAGCTGTGCATCACGAGCTCCAGAGCATCCCAGGCAGAGCTGCACTGCTCTGCAGGCAGCTGTGAGGCTGATTTGTGAGGCTGGGAACACTATGGGTGTGGATTCAAGTTATTAATGCTGCTAAGATTACAGCTGATTAATGAAAGAACATTGTTAGGCGGCAGACTGTTTATCTACATAATCCTACGATTAACAGTAAATTATACATTGTGCTTTCTGCCAACTGGGTCCTCTGACACTCCACACCCACAGGCAGAGTGTACAAGAAGGGAAAGAAGCTGACGTTCTGCTTTTTAAGCTCCCAGCACACCCTGCAGAAGAACAGGAGTGTTCCTGCACACCAAGGAGTTCGGATGATTGAGGACTCCCTGAGGCAGAGTCACCCTCTGGCAGGACTGGGGAAGGGCAAGTTTTGTTGGTTGGATTTTGGGCTGCTCTTTCACTTGTCTCCAATACTATTGGCCCATCACATCTTAATCCTGCTCTGCTACATTTATCACTTTATAATATGAGGGTTTTACTTCATGAGTGGTATCAGCTGCAGCAGAACTGGGGTAATGCTGTTCAGGAGTGAAACCAAAAGGGGACAACCTGCTTACTTAACAGCGTCCCTCAGCATCCAAACATGGATCCAGATGGAATCCAGGTTACTCCGTGACTCTGAGGTCCACAGTGCCAAGCAAAATGTTAGCTAAGGAACAAATTAACTGTGGAGAAAAACCAGGCCATTCAAAATCTACATAAGAAACAGACTTACTGAGTAAAAGTTGCCATTTCTGCAGTCTGCTTCTGACGAGGACAGGAGAACAAAGGAGCTCAAAATTTCTTTTGGATGCTAATTCCACTCGACAGCACTGTGAGGTATCTCCTCTTTGTTAAAGCTTTGTTAAATGGCCAACAACACACAGGGCACAGGAATTAAGGACAGTACCTGCCCTGAAGAACAAACAGCGCACAAGTCAAACACAGCCCAACATCTCCCGTGGAAAGACCCAAAGGTGAAGGCTGGCACTGTTCTGTCCCTGGCATGCACAACATCTGTTTGAAGACCCTGATCAACGTGATGTCTGTGGGTCTCCAGGAGTCTTAGGGAGGATGGAGGGAGGACATGTGGAGCCAGGGACACAGGAAAGGGATTCAGACTCATCTTCCTCACTTCCCAGGAAAGTGGCTCTGACAGTTAGAGCCCATCAGAGCTCAGGCTGGGCTGGGGCTCCTCACCACCTCCTCCTGGGGCTGGACCACTGCCATGAAAACAGTGGCAGCTTCCTGGGGCCAGGAGGAGAGAAAGCAAAGCTGGGATGGGAATTTTCTAGGCCCAGCACAATCTTCCCCGTAGCTTCTGCGAACGGTGTAATTTATGATGAAGATCTAAGTGTCTCTTCAAAATGGGAACTCAGTGTTCTGCAAAGGCAATACCCTTTTAATCAATGATCTTGTCTCTGTTTAGTCTCCATATTAAGATAAATCTTAATTACCGGCCCCCTACATTAGCAACAAACCGTTCCATTTTCTTCCCTGCTTGTACAGTTTTCAAATACTCTGCTAGTGGAATTTTTGAGCCCTGATAAATCACACTCTGCAGACAGAAAAGGGGGGATGTAGAATATATTAACAGACAGGGATGCAGAGAAATATCTCTGGATCCTGGGATGACTAATCCCCACTTTCCTTGCAGTGAATCCATCCTGCTAGCATTCAGACGTGCAAAAGGGAGCATCGCCAGTGATTACTTTGATTTAGCAGATGCAGACTGTGTTGCTAAATGTAATTCTATCATCTGCCAAAAGTGAGCATCCCTTCCAAAGTAGGAAGAGGCTGGAGCACCTAATTGCTTTGTTCTGTTTGCAGTTAGTGACGTGAGACGCTGGCATTGCCCGGCTCTGTGCGTGGGCACAAGGCCACACCGACCCAAGGTCGGGCACAGAGCTCTGGACTCCACCCAGGTTATTATGGCAACAGGAATTTTGCAATTTTCAATTAAAAAAGTAAAATCTTCTCAGCATAAGCTTCCATTTGTGAAGGCCATAAGCGATGTTCTGGCCAGCAGGAAAACGAGCGATGGGCACACCCTGGGCGGCGATCAGGGCAGACGTTCCAAAGGGACAGCACAAAGCTCGCTTTAAGCTGAGGGCTGACCAACGCCCTTCTGCAGAGCAGAACTACGCGGGCAGGCAGGGCAGCTCCTGTCGCCTGCTGAGGGGGCATAACCAGCCCTTCTCTTCACTTCCAGCTCTGAAACCAGGTGGAATGAAGAACCCTGAGTATCCAGCAGGTCCAGAGAGGCAGAACCACAGAACCACAGAATCACAGATCCACAGAACCATAGAACCACAGAACCACAGATCCACAGAACCACAGAACCACAGAACCACAGAACCACAGAATCACAGATCCACAGAACCATAGAACCACAGAACCACAGATCCACAGAACCACAGAACCACAGAACCACAGAACCATAGAACCACAGAACCACAGAACCACAATCACAGAACCACAGAACCATAGAACCACAGAACCACAGAACCACAGATCCACAGAACCACAGAATCACAGAATCACAGAACCACAATCACAGAACCACAGAACCACAGAATCACAGAATCACAGAACCACAGAATCACAGAACCACAGAACCACAGAACCACAGAATCACAGAACCACAGAATCACAGAACCACAACGCCTCTGAAGCTCCTGTCACTTCTTCCACTCCTGAACAACTGAAAATCAAATTCAGATTTTTTTTAACAAATTGGTTTCAGAAGTAAATACTTACTTCACTGTATTTGTTATACTAACTTTATCATATGCAGTTCATAAAACCAATTCAAAACGTAATTTTGGAGCTGTATGAGTTTGCCACAGGCACTGAGACTAACCAGGAAATCTTATTTCCTCTCCCTTGTGAAATAAGGATCTAAAGCACTTGCATTAATATTTCCACCAGGAATGTTCCACTGCCTGAATATTAATGCTACGTGTATTTACTGTTTCTCTAAAAGCAACCCCATCCTGGCTCCACATGCTGGCTGAGCAGAGACCGTGGTGAGACTTTCTGCATCAAGGGGGTAAAAAGAGCAACCAGATCAACTGATCCTCAGCACATCTTGGTGAATAACTGATTCTTCTGGTTTTCTGAACAGATCTAGGCATGAGGAAAATCATTCCCACACCATCTGACACTGTTTGGTTTTGGTTTTCTTGCTGAGTAAAGCACTTTCTTTCCGTTTTATTTTCCAAATGTATTTGGGGAAATACGCAGCCCCGAAGTTATACCACAACAAAACAAAGAAATTGATCACTTTTATTTATAAAGTATAGACCTCCAAGCAGCACTATAGCTAAGTGGGCCTTGATTTGATCCCTTATGGCTTTTAATTGTTGTTTTTTTTTTTAATACATAAAACCTCTGTTTTATCTTAAAACCTGCATAAAGGTGATGGGAAAAGCGAATCATTAAGGACATGGAATAAAATCAACATTTTCATGCTTGATTGTGCCTTCCTTCAGCATCTTTAAAGCTGTGCATGTGTGCAGTTTGTCCTTTGTGAGTGTCTCTCACGACCAGGGTGTCTCACCAGTGCTGGGCCCCTGGCTGGGGCCTCTCAGGAGCTGCGGCACCAAATTCAATCAGGAACAGCTCACTAAAACCCCAAATACGACACTAAAGCTGTCTCTGCTTTCTCCTGACTGGAACAGCCATGCCAGCACTCAGTGGCCAATCTGCATTTGCAAAGAAAGATGGTATTTCCTGCGGTGTGGAGGAAGAGACTGCAACTGAAAATGACTTCAAAGGAAACAATTCTGGAACCCATTAAAACTTAGAAAAAATCTTAAGGGCAACTGCAGGAGATGGGAACCAGAACCCCACATTTCATCTTTCTATAACCACTTAAAATACAGAATAAGGACATAAAAGTGAGTGGAGAAGATGAGAAGCAGAAGCCTACATTTTATTTCTCCAAGCTTATACATAAATAAAAAAAAAACCCTAGATTTTTTAAAAGATGCTTATTTGTAACACAGGAAACTACCTGCTCCTCTTTGTGACATTTCATTCCTTACTTTCAATATTTTGCTACATTGACTTAGAAATGAAAGCACTTATGTAAGAAACACACTATCTAGAGAGAAAAAGTTGTAGTTACGGCTTGAAATGTGAGCGATTGCCTGAGATATTCCAACTCCAGCACCGTAACTGGCTCTTTTTAGCATAGAAAATGGAAACAGATGGAAATCTGTGCAGTGACAGGTTAAAAGCCCTTATTCTGAGTCCAGCACACTTGAGAACCATTGCTGCTGCTGCTGCTTCAGAGCACTGCTACTTACGGGTGTAAGTGCACTTGCAGGTGCTTATGAATACACTTACACGTGATAAATACAAGCAATAAACTGTCCTAAGTTCTCTTGAAAACTTCTGGTTTTATGCATTTATGCAGTGCATAAATTATACACATTTCATCTCCGGCAGACATACGGAAACATCTACAATGTGGAGTCATGCAAATAACTTTTTATCTAATAAGCACCCTTAGAAGAGTGCTTGGAAAATAAGAGTGGAGAGAAACACATTAAGAGCATTAACTGAGTGAATGCAGCCACTTCCAGCATTCCCAGGAAAAGATAAATACTTGTTAGGGATACCAAAAGTGAGGCCAATAAAGCAGCCTCGGAAACTGCAGCACATGGCAGCCTTTGTAATGACATGAACAGCTTTTCATCTGCTCAGACATCTCAGGAATAACTGTCTGAGGGAGCCCTGGGCTGTGCTGAGCACCTCTCATGTTTTCTGCACTGCTGAATGGTCCCATTAAGGTTCTCCCAGATGGGAAGGGGAATATTGGTGCAGCCTGGCTGGGAGAGAAAGGCAATGGGCACCCGTGATTTGATGATGGCCAGTCCAGGGGTGCTTAAGCCATGGATGGAGCTGTGCAATATTTCCTTGATGACACAATTCCACGGCTTACAGTTCTCTTTTCTTGTATAAAGACGTGAAATCTGTCAATTTAAGGGCATTTTCTCCAGATCTGTCAGTCATTTACTTTCCTTTCTCAGGAAGGCACTTGGGAATGGCCCCCTGGTGAAGCTGGGTCTGCTCCCCCATCAGGCAGAGCCAGCCCAGCTCTGGTGATGCCTGCAGCCTGTGGCCACCGTGGGAATACAGCTGGTCGTAAAAAGGCAATCTTCATCAGCAATTTGAAATTCTTCCCATGTTCATTCCAGTTAAACCTGCGGCCCTGTTCTACAGTTGGCTTTATATCTATAATAATAATAATAATAATGCTGTAATGGCTGTCATCAATAGGCAGTTGCAGACTGAAAACACAGAAGAATATCAGGACACACGAACACAGGCTGCATGTCTGTCCAGATGGGAGGAATTCTGATGGAAACAAGACTGGGAGGCATTCTGTGGGAATAGAAGCCACAGACTTGATCACAGGCAGACAGAAGCAGTGCTTTTCATTTTATATACGACACACTTCCATCCCACATCTTTCTTACTGTAAATATTTTGCAAACGTGATTTTTCAAAACCTGACCCCACTGAATTCAACATCTATTTTCAGTAAAGCCAGGGTCCATCCCACCAGGCACTATGGATTAAACCCCAAAGAGTCCTCACTGATGTGCTTTCCTGTAGTCACACCCAAGCACTTCTTCTGGGACCCTCCACTGAGAGATTAAACTGTACACTCAAAATACCCACACAGTTAGAGACAAAAAAAAAGAAAAAAGAAAAAGGTGTTTTTGGGGTCATGCTTCACATGAGATCCTACTCTCAATTTGCACTCTGAGAAAAGACTGAAGTGTCTAAGAACAGAGTGCCATTCTGTGCTCTCAGGCTGGCTCCAGATGCTCTTCCAGGTCTCCGGGAGGTCCTGTGTCAGCCCTGGCAGTCCTGGAGAGATGGCTCAGGCTTTGTGACACCTTTCATGGGTTAGACCCTACATGCAGGCATCTGGATCCCCTCCTTGCTCCTCCCAGATTAACCTGTGCCAGCTCAGTTTCCAATCCGCCTTCCTGTGCTTCATCTCCCCGAGTGCAGAGGGGCTCTGTCCTCACTCCATTTATTTACTGTGGAATTTGAAATTCCCTCCAGTCAATGAAAATCTGGTGCCTTCTAGAACCCACTCCTGGGGCTCCAGGTAGAGCCCCCATATTTCAGTGCACGGAGACCAGGTTTTGTACAGTGCTGCCAACCACACTGATGGTGAACAAACTACTCAGTTTGGAAATTAAAGGTAGAATCTTACCCAGCCTGGCTGTTCCAAGGAAAGGGCACTGTCCTACTCGGAGTGAGGGGTGGCCTGAACTCTGTATCCGAGCTGAAGTAATTTTAAATGCTTTATAGACTGCAAGGATTAAGTCCCAAGGACAATTTCTTGTTTTAAGTAACTGGGGTCCTGCATGATACATGGATGATTTTTATGGCCGCTGTGGAGGTTGTGAACTTGTTTTATTTGTGCAGATTAATATGCCATGGATTATTAATGAGCTGCTTTCTCCTTCTAATGGACAGTATTCATGTCCTACAAGTTCCTGAAGTTCCTCAGTTCCTGGCCGTGCACTTGGCTGAAGTTTGTGGATGTCAGAGCTCGATTTAAACCACAGTGGAAGTGAAGCAGGCAGCTTCTGCTTCAGTATTTCAATTTAATTTAGTCTGGTTTCGAATTTTTTTACTTGCTCCTTTCTTATTTTGGCTGTACAGCTTTAATTTTCGATAAGCAAAATCTGTAACAAAGACACCACGAGTTCTTGTGCAACCGCTACGAAAAAGTGGTCATAAAAATGCAGGAAATAGTCATTATTATTTCCTATCCTTGTACCTAGATTATTTTTCCTTTTCAAACAGTGTATTGATTTCACTGACTTCACAGCAGCTCCACACAAGCAAAGCACACAGAGGGCAGGAACAAGATTATTGCATTAATGAGAGCAGATACTGTACAGACATCAGAAACTCACTGCCGTTAAAAAGATGAGAGACTGACACAGGAAAATTAAATTATTGATCAGACACATGTCTGATAGACTGGTGGGCCTTATAATATAGAAACTGAACCTGGCATGTATCTAGAAGGAGGCAAATTGAATATATACAGTATGTATAATCACAGATGCAATTATTTCCCCCTTACTCCAGCAGAAACACGTTTTACCTTCAGGGGCTGCTTGTCCAGATGCTGCTGGAGGCTCTTGGCTGGAGAAGCATCCTTGAAAGAGGTTGCTCTGATCATTGTATAAGTCAGGATATGACAGACAAAGGGATCAAATCCATTTGTTTAAAGCACTGTTTTCTTTGTCAGTATAACCTGGAGCAACCCCAGGGACCATTAACTTTATCTGAGCATCTCACAGCAACTTCCAGCGCCGAAAGAGGCTTGAGAAAAGATGTGTGCTTGAGAGCTTGGCTTTTTCTTCCATCTGTTGGATGGCCTAATAAAAGACATCACCTCTAGCCACAAACCTTGCTTCACTCATGGAATTACTCCTATTTTTACTCTTCAGGGCTACAACTGCCCTGCCGGTACTGACGTAGGGGAGACAGCATCCGTGTTTAAGCAGGGAATTTTCCCTCAGAAAGAACCAGCAGTATGGAATTCCTGTCAGCCAAACCCTTGCATTGTAACACAGGAGATACATGTCCATTTTAAAGATGAGTCAACCTGCTGTGGGCCTGAGCCAAGGATCCAGGAGAGGCAGAAACTAACTGCAGACAGACACGTGGCTCCCACCCCGCCAGACAGTTCCTATTTTTGCAGATCAGAGCCTCCCAGTGCTTAATGAGTAGCCCATAATTTGGATGAGGTAAGAGCAGTGAGGAGGAATTACTGAGTCTTGAATGACTTATTTATTACCACACCAAGCTCACTCCTGAAGCTTCCAGGCATCCTTAAAACATATGCCTCAGGATACCTGTGCCAGCTGGCAGCTCCTCTCTCAGCCCTGCTTTTCAGTGCTTCCAATTGACATTTTGTCCCAGCTCCAGCAGCCAAACCAGAGGCTCCTCTGCTGGCTCCATCGAGCAGCAAGCCGTGTAAAAACTTCCCAGCCCTGGCACACGGGCACGCGGGAGCCCGGACAAAATGATTCCCGAGGACGCCCAGGTCTGAGACTGATCGCTTTGGTTTCTGCTGCTGACATAATCTGTGCAGCAGGAGGCCTCCTGCCTTCTGTTAGCTCCCCAAAATGAGAGCTCAAGAGCACAGAGAGGTTACAGCAAGCCTTCTGGACCTCAGCCAGCTGTGCACTGTTTCAGAACACAAAAGAGAATTCACCTTTGAATCACGCAAGGTGATTTTTGCCCGCATCCTTTTTCCCCAAGCTACATCCCAGTAAAGTCTGGTTTATGCAAATGAAAATAAAAGTGTTATGCCGAGGTAAAAAATGTCCACATTAAAGGAAGAAAAGAGATGAAGTGGTTCTCCCTGGCATGGCACACCGGGACCAGAGCTCAGTAATGAACCTCAAGGTCTGAACTGCAAGCAGCAGTTTGGGGGTAGAAGGTGTAAATAAATGTGCAATTCTGCAGAGCCTTCCTGCATGTGAGCACATTATGTGCTGCAGTAACACTCTGGCGTGTCTCTCAACACCGAATTTACAGGCTAATGTTTCCCTCTATCATTTTCCCAAACTTCCCAGTGAACTTGAATTATTTTTACACTTACTTAGTTTAAGCCAAATACTCATTTCACAGCCTCCAAAGGACACAGAGCTCTGCTCCTACAGGGCCTTGGGGAGCAGAGCACGACACAGTCACTCCTCTGGCACTGACACTCAGCATTCAACAGTCACCTACTGTAATTAATGAAACTGCGCTGTTGCTATTTTTCACTAATAGAGGATTTCCAAAAGCAAATTGCAGCCATAAATTACATCATTACAGCCTGTATTATTGTTCTGTGAGGTAACAAATCTTGCAGAAAGACAATCAGCTCTGCTAGAGCAAAAAAAAATACCGAGGACAAACCAGATGATTGAGACCTGATTAAAATTAATGTCAGTGGCACTTTTTTTCCATTTGCCTGCTGAAATTCCCTCTCAGCAGCGTGGTGGTCGTGCCGTGGTGCTGCTGCACTAAATATTAGGCACGACTTGTCTCTGAGGGGAAAACCAATCCTGACCAGTTCAGTGTCTGTGTGGATTCCCTTTGCCAGGCCCTGCAGTTTAACTGGGGTCTAAAGACACCCCGCAGCAATGGGGCCACAGAGGGCAGGGGCTGGGCTGTCAACTCCTTCAGCACATGGCATCACATGCACAGCTGGGGCACTGCAGGAAGGCCCTTGCACACAGCCTGTCCAGCTCAGAAAAGGTGGTTTTGTGGTGGTCCAAGCTTTGGTGAGGTTCTGGTACCCTTTTGGTTCTGAGATTATGAATAGATGAGACCCCCTCCCCACTGCTGCTCCCCACGTCCTGCAGCAGCTGCTGCAAGGGTGAAGAGAGGGCCAGCAGCACGATGCCAGCTTTGTCCTCTGCACTGAGCTCAGCCCTGTCCTGCCTCCTGTGGTTATCTCCCTCAAGCAGAACTACTGAGTTTGAAGTACAGATTCCTAATGAATTCCATGACAAACATCCTCAGTGATGAGCATCTGTCTGGATAATGAACTGCAAACGGAGAGCAGGGTAAGGCAAACATGCATCCGAGAGCAAATCGAAGGTGAAAAGTTCCTGGGTTTTTAAGGTTTGGGGGTAGCTCATTAAAACACTGAGGCTTATAAAAGTCATGGTGATTTTTAACCCCATGCTCCCTCATTATATCCCATTAGAGTAAAGCATTTTCTCGTTGTCTCCATCATTTCACTGCCCAGGCCGTAACACCTCAGGACCTCATTAATTAGAGTCCAGCCTCAACAGTTCACAACTCTGCTAAGCAAATATTTCACCTGGTTGTGAAAAGTGAGGCATCCCCCAGAAACATCAGAACTCTCTTTACAGATCAAAATCATCATTAGAAGCTGCCAATTAAGAGAAATCCCTCCTGTTTTTCTGTAAGGGTCACAGCTATCCCACCTAATGCTCAGGCTGGCTGAGAAACAGCTCTGTCTGCAAACACACCTGGTCTGCTTTGGCAGCCCCTGCTCAGCTGTCACCTCCTCAAAGTGACAGCATGAGGAGGTGGAGACCATTTGCTCTCCAGGGAAAACCACAAATGTTTGTTGTCTGGAATTAGTTTGGACAGTGGATGTGTATTTATCAGTCAAGCCTAGGCAATCATTTGCCAGCTAAAGCTAATGAGAAAACTCCAGTTTAGGGAGAACCAGCACATTAATTCCAGAGGAGAAGGCCCGATCTAGCAATGGAGACTGCTGAGTGCAATTCCCTTTGCAGCTCCAGCAGCAGCTCCCAGACAAAGCCATGCCATGTTCCTCCAGCTCCCTTTCCCCTCTCCAGCCCGTGGCAGGAGCAGCTCCGTGCTCCAAGAGCTTCAGCCAGGCGAGCACCTGCCTGCAGTGCTGGCCACGGCAGAGCTCTGCCCAAAGCCTGAGCTGCTCAGCACACCCTGCAGTCCCACAAATCAGGAGCTTCTTCGCCTTTAAACCCCAGCTCTCTGTCAGCTGCAAACTCTCGCAGAGCATCAGCCTCGGGAGTTGGTCTGCTCCTTCTGGGAAGTGCCTCTCTGCCCTCCTCCATCTGCTGTGGCTGTGAGGGCAGCCGGGGAGGGCACACAGGCTGAACACGGTCCTGAGCAGCTGCAGCATCGAAATACCCAGCCCTGGAACGTCCTTCTCAGGCACCACCACGTGGGACCAGCGCTCACTCTCTGCTGGCTCTGCTTGCATGTGCGGCAGCTGTGAAATTGCCTCTGTGGTTATGTTAAACAATCAGAATTTTAATCAGCTGCCGCTTCAGATATCAACTGTTATTTCAGATGTCTTCTTCTGATGGAGCAGTACCACAAACCTGAACCAACGCTTAGAGCAGTCCCCAAAACACACCACGAGAACCACACCAACTCCAGATTTCACACTTACACAATGCAGGGCCATGAACAGACACAGGTGGGATCCCATGTCCCCCTGTCGGCTGTGCTGTCCCTCCTTTCCCGTTCAGGGAGCTCAGTTTCACTGAGCCCTGACCAACACCCTGACTTTGATCAGCTTGGCTCGCACACAGGATTTTCTACAGGTTTCTGACACTCCTCTTCCAGGGGAGCATTTGGGTATCAGCACACCAAGCAGCAATAATTTACTTGCTGGCTGTCTCACTGCACACCCTTGTTCTGCAATTTTTTGTTTGGTTAGCAGGGTATGCCTCCTGTCGAGACTATTATGCCTCATGTTAATATTTCTCAGAGATCTTCAAAAATCTGGGAGCTACCTCTCCTCAGCATCTTAAAAATCCCAAAGGAATCTGTTCCACAGCATTGTCAGATAGGGGGGATGCTGGAAGAGGAAATTATACACACCCTTGTGCTGCACAGAAAATGACATACAGCTTGATGCAATGGAAATATTAATTCCAGCCAGCTGAGATAGCCTTATTGATCCATTCTCATTTCCTGCAAAAGGCAGGACTGAATGTGACTGTAGTAAAGAAGAGGACAACAGAAACTAGAGGCAAAGTGCAAGGGTTGTAGAAATAATGTCTGGGACTTTAAAAGACAGTGTTAAATTGAGTCATTTTGGATTCTTTATGCTGTCTGCATCTTCTGACCAATTTGAGATCAATGAACAACAGTTCATCCGTTTTTTGCTTTTGTTTCCTGATGGGCAGACAACAAAAAAAGCCAATTCTTCCCTGATGAGATTAATCAATAAGCACTGCAAGTCCCAGCCGAGCTCACCGCGCGACAGGGCCGATTTACCAGCAGGTACGGGGCTCCTGAGTTCAGCTGATACCAACAGAGAGCAGAGGCACAATTAGTGCAGTTATATCCCCCAGAAATCCCAAGGAAGCAATGCTATCCTCCTCAGAGCACTGCAGCCTGCAGCAGTGGGAACGGGAGGCACAGAGGGGATCTCTGCGTCTCCCTGCACACCAGGAGATTGTGACTGCTCCCTCACACAAACACTCCCTCTGAACTCTGAAAACTCCTGACTTCATGGTGTTAGTCAGGGCTGCAGAGCTGCTGCAAGCTGTCCTAGTTAGCATATTAATAGTAATAGCTCAGTTTTACACAAAATAAACTTCCTGCAACTCCCAGTGTCTATTTCATGCGATCCATAACTGAATTATCTGAGACAATACCTGTCAGCTGAAAAGTCTGACACGTGGAGGATGTGTTTGTTCATTTGTTTGTTTGTGATAAGCAAATCAGGAAATGGATTTTTCCTTCTGGAAAGCTCCTCAGTGCCTGTTGCCTCCACTTCATTCAAGACTGAAAGATGAACCAGAGTGAGAATTCTGCACTTGTGTGACCTTGAACTAGATAGAGCTTTATGGTGGGAACTCACAGACTGTGCAGGGATGAAAACTCTATTTATTCAGGTCCATATTTTAAAATGGTATTGCAGGGACTTCATTACAGCGAAATACCTTAAAAAATCCTTACCTTAGGGAACAGCAGACATAAATGTGTACATAAAGCAACAGTGCTTTGGGAGCTAAGTTTTTGATCACCTCTGCTTTAATGGAAAGCCAGTTAACAAGCACACATAAAACTGTCAGAAAGTGGTCTGGGCTGAGTCACAGCTCCGCAGCAGCTCCATCCCCTGCTTCTGCAGCAGGAACATCAACACACTGAGGCCAGAACGTAAAGAAACACGCAAACCAAGCAATTCCTAATGAACAACTCAGCACTGAGCAAAAAGCACGAGGAACTGCACTGCCTAATGAGCAGCTGAGAGTCTCAGCTACACCTTGATGCTGGGATGGCCGGGTTACTCTGCATAAAAGCATGAAACTTGGATTCAGCAGCAGCTCACAGGATGCTGTTCCACAGGGGAAAGATGCTTCAGTTTGTATCAGGGGGCGCATCAGTTCCCACCAGCAGAAAGGCAGGACATGCAGAGACAGATTTTTATGTTTTATGAGAGCCACTGGTACAGCTGAGGAGAACAGACAAACTTCTGGGCACGTGAAACAGCAGCAAGAAACTTCCAGAGATGCCTGAGCCTGTTCCAGCCATGCTTTGTTGTAAGCAATTACCAGTGGATCATAGAGGCTGGTGAGTGAAACCCGAAAGACCCACTGAAAATTAGTGTTATTTTCAAGAGGAAATATGCATGGATGAGCAAGATGCATGGCTTCCCATGGTGACAAGTGGCCTTTGAAGTAAATTTAGAGTAGAACTCTCAGAATAGACTCCTGACATTGAGTTTATGCTTCAGCATTTTAATATCTGTATTTCATGCAAGTCACACTTAGAGACCAACCTAAGAGGGAGTGCATCCTGCCGGTGAAGGACTCCTGCTCCAGTTCCAGATACAGGGACCCAGATGCTCCTGCATAAATATTAAAGCATGGATTCCCCATCTTCCCCCCATGAAGGAGCTCTCCTTTAATATTAGCATTGAACGAAGCACTTACACACAGGTTTTCCACCTTGTCCTATCCCAAAGCAGAATTTATTTGTGTTTGAAATACGCATTATCCATCTAAAGCACGAAAAGAAATCTCTGGCTGAGCTTCCTAAAACGCGGCCTCGCGTTGAACACAGACACACAGAGCTCTCCAGTGGGATTCCTGTGTGTGCACACACTGCAGATGTAAATTTGGGGTATTTTAATAGAGCCAAGAGGCAGAATCTACAGAGTTGGCTACACTTGCTCACGGCAGGATGGAAATTTTAGAAACATTTGTGGGAAGTAAGTGAAGCAACCTTGTACACCTTAATTGGCTAGTTCTGAGGTTACCTGTGATTAATTGAGGAGGTTTTCAAAAGCAGCTTAGCAGGTAATTATTTAAGGTCCTATGAAAGCACTTTCCTAATTGATCCTGCAACAAGTAACATGAAATTTTAAAAAGCCAGAATAGGACATAATTCAGCCAGTAGGTTTCCCTTGTCCACAGACAGTGGGATATATTTTCTGGTTTGCCTTAAGAAATTATTTTATTTTCCTATTTAACTCTCCTACTGGATGAATTTTACAAGCCCCAGTTTCTGTAGCTGTGGTATCTCACAGCAGCTGGGATTTGAGTCAAGAGATCTGAAGGAGGGAGCGTGTGCCTGAAAGAACATCTGGTTTTTTCCCATCTCTATCAGAAGGTCTAATAAATGACATTAGCTCTTTACAAACCTTGCCTCAGTAATTATTGCTATTCAGTGATGGAAATACAACAATGTAAATTTAATCTCACACTTTGAGTGAGCCACCACGTAGACCTTCATACAGCCTGCATGAAAAGCACATTGAGTGGATGGTCTCATCAAGTGCCACACTCAGGAATTTGGAAAGGAGAGTACTTGACTGATTAGGATCTAATTTGGTGCACTGTACTTAACTAAAATTCTGTTATGTGAGAGTTAGAAAGCAACAAACCAGTTAAAATTACATTTTTCTAACTTTTCTGTCTCATTTTTCCTCTCCGACTACCTCGAAGGGTGACGTGTCCTCCAAAATTACTCAGACTGATTAACTTCTGAGCTTGGGAAAAAAACCATACTTCCCTCAAACTGATGTGTCATTTTTTTATGGCAAAAAATTATTACAGTTACTGTCATCCCAGCGGTTTTGATGTCTCTTGCTCCTATTATTTCCCTGTAGAAGCATCCCTGTGTTGCTGTTCCTTACCTGCACATACTTTTTAGGCACATGGAATATGGATCCTGCTAAAACCCTCTTTTTTGACTACATGATGAATTCCCATCGATTTTCCAGCAGCTTTACCCTACCACTTGCTCCACTGATCCAGGTCCTATAAAGCCCTTTTAAACTTTCAGGTTCAGTTCTTGCTGACAATGTCAATTCTTTAATCTCTTTCAAAATACCATAGCAACAGTTGCACTAATCTTTTGAAGACCACTTGGTTTTCATCTTACTACTCTTTCTGCAATGCAATCAGGCACAGGGCAATAAAAGACACATGATCCTTCTTGCTCCATAAGTTTGGAATGGCTCACATGAGACAAGCCTTAGTCCATGGGTCAGAGACAGCCTTTATGTTATACCCAAACCAGGCAGAACTTTGCTGCTTCCATCCTCCAAAGGCTTTCCAGGGTCCCCCTCAGAGACCTGACCAGCTCCTCCATCCTGGGACACTGCAGGGTCTTCGGGCAGCTCCTTTTTGTGGTCACTTTCAAACATGTGCAAGGACAGCCCTGACTTTGGATGTGAGCAGTTCTACCCTGGAACGCTCCACGCTTAAATCAACAAAATCTACTTTCCCCTCCAGAGGATTACAAACCCCACTTGCTGCTAAACACTGAGATCTGATTTCTGTACACAAGCGTGTGCTGCTGCTCCACTGGGCAGCGAAGATAAAGACTCAGATGTGACTCCCCAGCAGACACACCACCACCCTCTCTGTTCAGTGCGGCTCTTGTTTCCCAGCAGGAGAGCTGCCAGGTAATCAGCTCAGCTGGAGATTAGTGCCTGCATGAAGCAGGCAGCCTGGCTGGATACACAGTGTTAGCTAGCAGAAAACTGAGAATTCCCTTTCTCTACCAATGTCCTGCTGGTAAAGCCAACTGTACTCTGGTGTTTTATCCAACTGATTCCAGTAACACAGTGTATTTTGGCTCTGGCTAGGTGTTATCACAAGGTACAGCAACGAGATAAACACAAGAAAGCTTTGTGAGGAGAAAGGTTTAATGATTTCATTGTTTGAACCCTCTCTTTGAACCCGCAGTGCCCACTGGCAATCTGTTGGGAATAAAGGATCTCACCTTACATGACTTATACAACACTAAACTCATCCATTTAGACCTCCAGTTCTTACAGGAACCCTTGCAGGCAGATGAATTTTAATGCAGAATAGACACAAGTCTGCAAGAAACCTGTATGCAAGTGCAAAGGCATCACACCCTGACAGGAGAGATTAAAATCTTGATTCCCTCAGATATGGAATACAGAGAAGAAGCTGATGAATTCTTCCATGAAATGAGCAAGAAGACACAAAGTCTGCCAGCAGACACATGTCTATTGTTTGGTAGTGGAAGGCATCTATCTCAAAATAAAATCTGACCACAAAATTCTTCTCCACGCACGTTCTCCAGTCCTTAGAGGACAGATGCTCCAATATTCTCTGTTCAACTTGACAGGTAATGAGGACAATTATTTCCCTCTCAGATCTGGAATGCAGTACAGGCTTTCTGCTGACTTAACAGACTGTGGATCAGGAAATTGCTGGCCATGACCTCATTTGATAGGAGCAGCAGTTTTACTCTTCAAAGGGGGAGAACATATTGAAGCCTGGGACTTCCAGGAAATAATACTCATCTAATTATCTGCTGAGCACTGTTCAAATAAAAGGTTGCCAGAATTTTGCTACCAAGATTATATACAGGAGAGGCAAAATTCACAAGAAGCATAGAGATATGTCTAACTGTACTTCCAAATCCTGACCGACAGAAAATAAAATGCCTGCCTCATAACAGCACACCTGAGACGCTGGAGAATCCAGTGAAATTCCTTGTTTTCCTAAAACACTGAGCAGAGAAAGTGGATTTTAACCCAAAGTATTTATCCACATGAAAGTCTGCACTTCATGATTCCTAAATATATTATTGAGGCTATTATTGTTTTCTATTTTTGACTTGAAACCTCAAGTTCTTACACTATTAGGGCATCAGGCAGAAGAACTGGCATCAGCCTCAGCCTACTAAGGACCAAGCAACTTGGGAGTTTAGCAGAAGGTCCTTGAGGCCCTCTGAAGCTGCTCTGCAGCTTGCAAGTTCGAGGCAATCAGAAATGGGAAGGAAAATCTACTTGGCTTTGTGGGAAAGCGGACTGGCATGCCAGAAACCCAGGGTTCACACCTGAGGGAGACGGCTGAAGGGGCAGCATCCCTTTGCTCTGCGGCTGGTGCGAAAGAGCTGCAGCTGTGAGCACACGGAGCGAGGGATGCTCCCTGCTGAGGCTGGCACTGCTTTCCTCAGCCCACATGTGGACACTGAAAAGCTTTAGCAGAGAGATTTTCTGGCTTTCTGCAGCATTTTGTGAGAGTTCTGTCTTTCCCATGCAAGCAAGACAAAACAACGTTACCGTTTTGTAAACTTCTTGCAGGTGCGGATTGTTTTGGTAGAATTGTTACGGTTCTAAGTAGAAAAACAGAGATGGGTGTCTTAGAACTTGACCAATCCCCTTAGGGGGTGGATGGCAAAAACCAATTACCTTATGCCACTTAATACACTTTGCAAACTAACATATAAAAGTCTTCTGAGAATTCATTAAAACCATCCATTGATCCCTGAGCCTGGACTTCGTGTGGTTTCTCTGCTCGTCCGTGGGGAAAACAGCGACACCCACAAGAGTGGAGCAGGGTTGGAACGGGCTCTTACCATGGCCAGGGGCACGATTCCCACCAGGTCCTTCTGGCAGATGAAGATCTCGGACAGGGCGACGTCGGTGGAGCCCCGGCGGGGGTACTCCACCTGCCAGGTGATGGGCTGCGTCCCCGACAGGCTGCTGAAGCTGGCGATCTCAAAGCCCAGCTGCACGACCTCGTGGAACAGGCTGGTGCTTCTGGGGAGAGCAAAACAGGCAAAGGGAGAGCCATTACTTTCTCTGGAGAAGGCAAGTGAAGGGCATCAGCCACGGGGAAATGCAGCTGCTTATATGCAGGTATCACACTTTGAGGAGGACTCTTCCCAATCCGCAACTGCTTCGGAGCACAGGAACTGAGCCAGCCAGGAGCTGAACCCACAGCCACTCCCTGCTGGAGCAGAGGGCACTGATGAGGAGATCGTGCATCCTTTATTGCCCTGTGCCTGATTACATTACAAAAAAAGTAGTGAGATGCAAAGCAAGTGGTTTTCAAAAGACTAGTGCAACTGTTGCCATGGTATTCTGAAAGAGATTAAAGATAAAGGGTCAGCTGCTCTTACTATGGGCACTGTGGAGGGATGGAATCCAGGTTATTGTAGCTGATGAAGGTAAAATACACTCCATTACATGTTTTGTACGATTTTGCAAATATGTTTCATACTATGAGTTGGATGTGAACTCTGATCAACCAAAGCTCAGGCCAGTGCAGCTCGTGAACACTGAGGAGCCCAGAATTAGTGCAGTCAAAAAGAAAACCAAGGCTCCTTGAAGATGTCCACCACCAAAATCACAGAAATCCTCAGCAATGAAGCTCAGTGTAACTGGCATGGGGAAGCCATTAAAACAATTAACATGATTAAATGAAAAAAATGACATTATTAGTCTCATCTTAGAGGTGCTCTCTAAATTAATATCTCAGGCAGCTGAGACCAAATAGAAATAAAAAAGCTGTAGCAGGTGAAATATACCATGAACTCACTAAGCAAATTTGAATAAAAAATAAGAAAAGACATGCTGGAAATGTTTCCCTCACATGAAATTTCTTTAACTACACCAGAAATAATAAGATTATATGACAGAAATTTGCTGGACTAGCTGCTGGTTTAATTAAAAAAAAATAGTTTAAGTTCCCTTCATTAGGAATTACACATTAACTTTTCTGGAACTTTCCAAATGTCTTCCCACAGCGTTAATATTCCACTGAATATTACTGCAGTCTAACCTAACCTGAAATGAATTGAAAATGAAGAGAATGACAGGTAACTTCCTAGCTCAGCAACCCAGTCCCAGCCTCGTCACACCTCTGCCTGCATTCATCACGTACCAGCCTCAATTCTTCCTCTCTTTTTTGCACACAATACATGAAGGCCCATTTCTGAGAAAATCCATCAAGGACTGATCATGTACAAAGCACTTACATTCTCAAGTGCTAGACTTTCTTTCTCCCTCTCAACAGAAATCACCATTTTTTGCTACTTAAGACATATTCTGTGCTTTACTTTGCATGATTACCTTGAAAGCAAATGGTTCCCCCGATAATTATTATTTTGATTATGGGTTTTCATTTGGATGGCTCCCTCTGAAAAGCCTTAATACTGCCTAATGCTGGAAATTTATTCCCTTGCTGTTTTCTTGCTGTGTCAAAAAGACATTGGGCCACTTTTGTGATAGTGGCACATTTCCTGCCTGCATTTAGAGAGCGATTTTGGGTAGCAACGTGATAGATGGATGGGTTTAGCAATTCATAACTCAAGCCCAGCCTATTGCCATTTGAAGGGTTCCCACTAAATAAATCTTACAGCCTGTAAATATGAGGCAATTGCAATAACTGTGGTTTACACACTTCTGGGACACCTCAAAATGAATATATACTGGAGGGAACTTGGTAATTTATTTGAAAACATGATCATATGCAAAGATACCTGAACCACCTGAGCTGCAGCGTTCATTTAGCTGCTAAAGGCACCATTATGCCTTGGATTAATGACACCTGAAATGACAACATTTGCACCATTTCTAGTTCTGATTCTTAGCACCTGACAGAGAAAAAGTTTTTCCATGTGATTGAGTGTCTCAGGGCTTTCCCTCCCACCAAATGCAGAACAAATCTTTGCACTCATCAAAGCTGTTCTAAGAGTTAATGAACGTCAGGGAAGGCCTCCAGATGACGAAGTTTGCGTGCATTTCCCCAAAGCTCCCCCGAGCAGATGTGAAACAGGCATCCTTCCAACAGCAGCCCCACAGCCCTGCTGGCAGCTCCAGAGAGCTCGAGGAGAGGATCTGAAGTGGGAGAGGGCTCATTTCCAGCCAGTGCCTGACTCCTGAACCTCTTCTCCCTTTCCCTGTGGACTCAGCTTTGCTCCCAGGACTGCAGGAGGGGCTGGGGACACACTCAGGGTCATGTGGAAGGCTGGCACACGCAAGGAACCCATTTGTGTTTTGCCAGATCTTTTCTTAACCCCTGCCCCATCGTTCTGGTTTCACTGGCAACCACAGCACCTGATTCCAGAAATGGTCTTCAGCACCCTAACACTATCCTGTACCTGAGGCACATTTCTGATGAGCTGTTCTGTGAAAGGAATCACTGCTATCACCTTTTACAGGACACCTGCCAAATGTGGATTGCCAGTTCTCCCCGAGCACTTGGAATCACTCACGGAGCTGTTCTGGCCAAGGGTCCCCTGTACCCATGACAAAGACAGGCTGCTTTAGTGGTGGAGAGCTATGAAAAACGCTACCAAAATTCATCTACAGATTTCTGACCAATGCTAAAATATTTTTTTCTGTAAAACGTGTGATACAACAACGTCAAAAAACGAGCATGGTGCAAGGCAAAGCTTTTCCTGGTGCTTTTCCAGGCTGACCTGCATCATCATTCTAGTGCCCACATCTGTGAGTAAAGCACCCACCTCCCTCCACAGCAAACCAGCCTTTATCCAATGTCACGCCACCATCAGTTTCCTCCTTCTCTCTTCATATACAGCAGAAACAGAGGGATGATCAACAGCTGGGAAAGCATCCACTTGAAAAAAAGTATGCCTTCAGAGATGTGTAATGGCTGAGAGAAAAATGCTTCTCGTGAAGCATATTTAATGTTCAGAGCTTGTTCACTGACTGAAACAGCAGTTCCTTAATATCCAACATTCAGAAGTGCTCAGCAGCCGGAACAGCGAGTAATTACAAAACTTTTCTAAAGTACACAGCACGTAGTGATTACAAATGAAGCTTCCTGAAGGCAGGGCTTCTAAGGAATTGCTCCAGGGTGGATGTATGAGTCTAATTTGATTGGATTGAGAGCTCCCCTGGGCCAGTTCACTCCTTGGATTTATTTTAATTTATAAAAATCCTCATCATTCAGGGCTAGGCGGGAGCACGTGCTTGCACAGGGGAGTGAGGAGTCCTTCTGATGTGCTGAGCAGCCGCTGGGAGGGTGGGTCTGAGCACTCAGACATCAGCCAGGAGCTGAACCCACAGCTACTCCCTGCTGGAGCAGATGGGCAGTGATGAGGAGCTGCTCATGGCTCCACCAGTTGAGCCTGCACGTCAGGGATGGGGTAATTTACCCCTGGCAGAGGCTGGCAGCAAAGTGCTGCCCCAGGAGAACGGGCAGCAGAGCCCCTGAATGCTTCTGAGCAGCGCAGTTTTAGAAAAAGAAGGTGGAATGGAAATGTTCTGCTAATGGGAAGATAATAAAAGATGCATAAAAGGCAAAACAGAAGTGACATGGAGAAAATGCCATGCAACTCGCCAGCTGCTGCCAGCTGTGTGGGCAGCACACGCACTTGGGAGATCAGCCAGTGCTAACTGGACCAGGATTTCTGATTTTAGAATATTTCTGAGTATGGTATTAAGCATTCCTTTGCAACTACTTACTGATCATTCAAACCTTCAGTGCCCTACGAAATACTGACCCTTGGAAGAAGATTTTTCTTCTATTGATGCCCAGGCCTGGCTCTGTCTAAAGCTGTACTCAACCCTTTTATCAAGGCAGGGGATTTAAAACCTGCTGTCATGGATGCATGACCCACCTAAGCTCAGGACAGACTCACAATGTGGGGAACGCCACGGACACAGAACACACACCAGATTCTGTCTCTGCAGGGGGCTGGTAAAAGGTGGAGCGACGTCAAAACTGGCCAGGGCTGAGCTGAGCCCAGAATCAGTGGCCACTGAGCCCAGAATCAGTGGCCAGGCCAGTGCTGCAAAGACTTTCCCAGGGGCAGCGGGGAGGGAGGCAGAGAATCACCAAGGAGAGCACGCACAGAACTGGGCTGACGGCAGAGCCACACGCAGACCGCAATCTTTGCTGAATGCCCATCTGCAGGTGTGGGCCAGCAGCCTCTGGTGAGAGATTTCACAGAGCTGGGTTATTGCTCTAAGTAACAGAGCAGTTTCGACTCTTAAACGAGTGGATCTTAGCACTGCTACGGGCTAAATCAATAATTTCGATTTATTACAGTGACTCTCAAAAGAGAAATTTTAAAAAGCCTAGATTAAAAACATTTTTTAGCCATCCTTTATTCCAACAGATTTTTACTGAAAGTGCCTAGGGATCCGAGAATACTTCGACCTGCTGGAAATTCAGCAACTCCTTTCTTCTTTAATGCTATCCAGTTTGACAGTGACATCTTAATGCAAGATCAGCACTTACCAAATGACATAAAAAATGGAGAAGAGTACAAACCCCATCATCCCTCAGTTACAGTGCACATCTCGCTCTTCACTAAAATTAATGTACTGAAGCATGTTATTCCATGTGCAGAGACAAACCCAGCAAAAAAAAGAGCTGATGCTCAAACTGGACCCCAGAGCAACCTGTGCTGCACTCACTCAGAGCTGAGAGACACCAGGGCCTCTTCCCATCTAGGAAAAGGCTGGAATGGGGTTCAGGGCTTGTGTACCTCTGTTCCTGCACTTCTCCCTATCCTGTTCTTCTGTACCTTTTCCTAACCACTGACAATGGTGATATCTTTAATGAACACCCGACCAGGGGGAACCAGATCAATTTAAGAAAAATTAGCAACACACAGAATTACAAATTGATTTGGAAAGAGTGACTGATGATGACTTTAAAGAACATAGAATGGTTTGGGGGGAAAAGACCTTAAAGGTCACTGAGTTCCACCCCCTGCCATGGGCAGGGACACCTTCCACCAGACCTGGCTGCTCCACCACTGCCCACCTGAAACACTTGCTCACATGGAGTACAAATGCTTAATAGAAGTTTCTTTCAGCAAGTCCTTAATAAAAGCTGTTACAAAGCTAATCCCCCTGAAAAACTGGGTAAAGGATGTAGTAATTCCAGAGTAATGCTAACTACTGGAGACAAAATGCAGCTTAAATATCTTATTTTGCAATATCAGCCTAGCTTTCATCTTTAAAGCATACAAACCGGCAGAGGAGAAAGAAAAGGATTATCTGTTTTGACACTAACAGATAGGGAGGACATAATTTCATGGAAATCTACGACATTAAAAGTATTATGAAGTTCTTCAAAGGAAAATATCCAAGGTATAATGGAGCAAACTCTTGATCACCATCACATAATATACGTGTGTATCTTCAGGAGGATGATATAATGCTGTTCTTGATTTCTTTGTACAGTCCAGATCAGAGTTAGATTAGTTAATAAGGTTTCTTGGCTTTCTTGTCATAAACTGTGATATAAAACACAGCTTTTTGATTAAGGTATTTGGACTAGGACAGGAAATCTCATTTCACTTCCCAGCTCCTCCACAGCATCCTTTAACGACCTCAGGCAAGACAAGAAGATACAGATCCTTACAGCTAAAATAAAATCAATAGGCATTAGGCATCACGGAGCTCTAAAAACCTCTGGTGCCTGCCTGCTGCTCCAGGCACACGCGGAACCTTTATCGTTGGGCCTGAGCCCCAGGATCCCAGCTGGGTTCAGCCCCAGCAGGGCTGAGGAAAGGCTTGAAGAGCACTCAGGGCTCAGTTGCTGAGAGCTGCCATGTGGGAGGGCAATTCTCAGCCGATTAAATATGCACTGTCGGGTGGCACAAGGCAGAGAGAGCCAGGGTGGGATATTCCTGTGCCTTTATGTCCCAGGGGAGCAAGGTGAAAAGTAATTTTTTCTTTTAGTCTCAAAAATAAGAATTCAGTATCCGACCTCTGTGTCCAAGCCTTGCCTACAGATGCTAATCTCAGCGATGTTCCACTGAGAACAGCAGAAGTCATGTGGCTAATTAGAGCACAGAAAAGCAGAACTGCTCTCTCTTGGACAGGCAGAACGCTGAACAAGACAGGCCCTGAAGGAGGGAGACCTGACTGGGGATCACAATACATCACCAACGTCCTCCTTCTATGCAGAGCATTTCTTAGAGTCACTAATCACCAATAAACGCTGCAGTGAAGACAGCAGGCTCATTAGTCTTCTCTGATAGTGCATCACACGCAGGCACAAGGTAGATGAGATTGATTCTTCCCTGTTCCCAAGGGACTCAGGCGTGCCAGCCTCCACCTCAGCCTGGGGCCATGGGGAAAAGGCTCCGTGCAAACACGAGTCCTGAGCTGCCATCCTCTCCCAACTTCATTTCGCTTCCCATTCAGTTTGCTCAAGAGATGAGGCTGCTGCTGTCTTCATTATAATTTCAGATAACAAAATACATGGGCAGACTGGTTAAGAAGTAAGCTTTCACAGTGATTCATCAACTCTTCCTGCCTCTGAGAAGGACATTTTCTACTCAGTATTCATCCAGCGCTGGAACCTCTCCAGCAGCACCCTAAGCAAGCAGTATTTTCCTCTCTTGGAGACAGCAAATGTGCAAGCACTGGAAAGCTTCCAAAGGACATCACTGGAAAGGAGACCCTGAGCAGATATTTTCAGAGAGACTCACTGCAAACCCAGAGCTTTCAAATGGAGACAGGAAGGCAGAATCATCCCACCATCGGCCTCGTAAGCGTAACCAGCATGTCAGTGTTGGATATTGTGGTGAAACAACTATGAACTGAAGTAGTTTCTCACACTTGCTGGCCATGGACAAAGTCCATGGGGCAAAGAAAAGTCAAGCCTGTGGGTCACAGCCCCAGGCTCCCCCTGCATTCCCTGTGGACACGACTGCAGCTTTCCAAGTTTCCTTTTCCAAGGGCCTTTTCAGACCAAAAGCAATGATCAACAACTGCTTGATGGCAGCTGTCTGAAGAGACCTCCAGTTGAGCTGAAGAGCTTCTCTGGGTGTCTGCGAAGCTGCCTGAATAGAGGGAAAAAGACCTTGGAATGAGCTGTGTCCTCTGAGAAATAAACTCAAGAGTTGCAATTTCATCCCAGAGCAAACCCAGTTTGTGTGCAGTCCCCTGGACTGGGAGCTGCAGGGAATTGAATAATACTGTGTTCAACCTAAAGCTGGAGAACACCAGTCTGGAGAAGGTGAAGAAGCAGTTTTATTTCTAGAAAGTCAATATATTTTTGCAAGTTTCACTAAGGAGCAGTCTGCAGCACAAATATATTCCTTCCCCCCAATCTCAGGCTGTTATCTCCTGTCTCAGACCATATTATTCCCCTTATTAGTATGTGCAGAATATTTGTGTTACTCTTTTAATCCTACTCTTTTCTTGTAAATTCTCTTTAATGCTGTGTGCTGCTCTCATGGTCTCTCCTATGCTGAAGTCACACACAAGCAGAGTGAAGCAGAAACCCAAACCAGTCTAAGGAAAACACTGAGCAGTAACAGTGGGATAGATCCTGAGCTCAGCTGGAACTCCATGTAAGTGGGAGAGGCATGGGTGAAAACTGAGGGCAGCCAGTACAGTGGAACTGATGATTTTTAAGCTCCCTTCCAACCCAGGCCGTTCTATGATTCTCCAGTTCCCTGTCTGCTTCCCCTGCCTTCCTCCCTCCTTATGAATGTTTAAAACAAAAGAGAGCGAGCTGGTGCTAGTGAATGTCCTGGGGAAATCAGACACAAATGTGACTAACTCCAGGCTGCAGTTATAAACCAGCTCTTCCTCAAATTTGCAAAAACCACGGGCCCTGGGGCTTTCAGGAGCTGCAGTTCTGGAAGTCTGATGGACAAACCTTTATTTTACAGTTCATAAAGCAAAGCTTAACAACGCTGCCTTCCTAATGCCAGCCAAAGCTCCTGCTCATTGTAAATTTAAAAAGAAGCTTATTGAAAGCGGAACCAGCATAAATACTGGAGGTAGATCCATTACATTTCATGATACAGTTATTTGGTGGCTAACTCCGGTAGTTCGCTCCTCCTGTTCAAGGATAATAAAAGGAAAAATGTCCCCATGACATTCAGTGGCAGAAATGTCATTGCTGAAGTGCCTGTGATGTGCAATTAACATTTTTAAGGATTCATTTAAACGGATACTGTCACGGCTGATAGATCTGAGATTACACCAACTATCTAAGTTTGGATTTCTGCCTAATTCAGCATCTCACTAGCAAGTTCACCCTTTCACTTCCAGGTATCTATATTTTTCTTTCTCCTTCTATTTACTGCATTGAGGGTACCATAAAAAATTATAATTTTATAGATTTATCATTCACTGCCAGGCTGGATGGGACTTGAAGCAACTGGTCAAAGGGAAGGTGTCCCTGCCCATTGCAGGGGGTTGGAACTGGATGATCTTTAAGGTCCCTTCCAACACAAACCAGTCTGGGATTCTGTGACTTCCCCCCCACTCCACCACTAATGTTGTGTCACGATCGCAAACGTCAAAGTTTCTATCCAAAAATTCATTTCCTTTTTTTAACGTTCTGCTTTCTGCAAAGAAGTCGTAATTTTCACAATGAGAAACGCTTTGTTTTGAAGAGAAAAGTAAGTCGTGGGGCAAAAGCTGTCTGGTGTTAGGGTGGATTAAAAAAGGAAGCCACTCTGCATTGCGAATGAAGGCGTTGCCACCAGCAGGATGGAGACTCCTGGCCTAGACTCCGTGTTTACATGGAGAACTCCTGGGTCTTTGTTCCTTGGCATTCGTATCCGACCCTGCCGTTTAACAGAATGAAAAGGCAGGAAAAGACAGGAGATACCTGCTAGAGCAGAAAATCTGTCTTTAAGCACAGTGTTCGTCAGAGCTCGTAGGAGACCGCAGCTACTTCTGGAGATTTCCCTGGACACGTGGATGTTTGTGCTCGCAGCCGAGAGGTTCCTGCTCAGAGCCGAGAGTGGCCATCGGTCTGCAGGCAGAGCGCAGACGCTCCTGTCTGACTGTCAGGCGCACGGAGAGCAATGTGTCCTCAATATTTCAAGAAGACAAACGAAGGAGACATGATCCTAATGTTAAATGGCCTGGGAGAAAAGCAAGTGCCTGCTCGACTGACAAAACACTCGCAGATAAACTCCGAGAGCAGCTCTGAAGTGATGACTGACATCTGTGGCTCCGTCCAGATCTGGTTTTCCCCTCCAGCACCTCAATTAGAAAATAGCCATGTCTAGTTTGCTGGGAAACCTCAGTTTCAAATGTGCTAAATCAGGCAAAGCAAGAAAACACAATGGACTTGGATGAGGCTTTTGAGGGGTGTGCTCTACAGAGGTGACTTTTGATTGCTAGGGAAAACATTTCATCTCCACCTGACCCCCAGGAAGAGTGCAGCAGTGCATGGGGGAACCCCAGGCCCCGTGACATTACAATACTCTTTAAACAACAGCAAGATTTCTATTGCAGAAAGTAATAAACAGGAGCCTAGCACAGAATCCCTCCACGCACCACAGAGTTACACATTTGCCTCACCGCCCAGAGCAAAAATTTAAAAATCTGCTGCGATTTTTTCCAAGCAATCACTGCTGCCTTTTTATGCCCTTCTTTCTATGCCTTTTTGCACTAGGTGAGTCGAAATATGTTTCTATGTAATTATACAAATGACATTTAGGGGACACTGTCCAAAAAAAAAAAAAAAAAAAAAAGAAAAAAAGATTCAGAGCGTGCAGGAAACGATCCATCCATTACAATTTGTGCCAACATCTCTCCAAACTCTTGAAGCTGTACAGTGAGTGCTGCTACCCGTTCTCCTGTGCCTGAAAATCAGTATGATGACAACACTGATCCACGGGACGTGCGGCACTTTGGTCCTGACCTTACTTTGGCTCGAGTCAATCGCTGTTCTGCTTTTGATTTTGATGGGAGTGGGGCCACAGTTCCAGTGTCACCTCTCCTGTACCCTCAGGCGCTCTCTCCAGCAGCACTGTCAGCTTACAGAAGCCAGGACAATTTGAAAGTATTTTCTAAAGCCCAAGGCAAACCAAGAGATGACCTTTTCCACCAGCAGAGAGCTGCTTGCAGGCTGCTATTGAATATTCCACCAGCTGTGACGCTCTGCTCCCACAGATGACCCGGCTGCGCTGCGGGAGGGATGGGTTTTCCTCGTGCCGCCGCTCTCCTCGCCCTAACTCGATGAGCTGGGCTCATGGTGTGGCTCTCCTCTGCTCCACACCTTGTCTCTGCCCTCGCCTGGGACCAGCCCTGCGCTGTGCCATCCCTTGTCACAGCGTTCAGCTGCAAAGGACTGCTCAGCACACAGGAACTCTCCTTGCTTGGGGATTATTTCAACAGAAACAGAAACTTCCCCTTCCAGATTCTTAAAGTTCTGGCTAATGCAGAGATGAAATCTCTGAGGGCAACGTGACATTAGGAGTTGAATTTCCAGGAGTGTTCAGCTCTGCTGCTCTGTGAGGGCGAGCTGTGCTAGGCCAACATGGCACACACAGAACTGGCAAACACAGGGCACAAACCTCTGCAAATATCCTGCTGCTGCTGGCTGCAGAACACACAGCTTGTACCAGGAAGAGAGAGGATTCTCCCATTCTAGACGGGAGAATCTTCAGAGTCTGTTCTACATTCCAAACATGCTTGTATCTACACGACATTCAGTCAAAAAGCCTTTTGAAAATGGACAAATATTTTCTTAATAATTTTTAGCAGTGTTGCCAATTCTTCCAAGAATTTCTTTCCACTAGGAAGTTGGCTGTTATTTTTGCAGATAGGATATCTGTGCTATCCAGTTATTTCTATAAAGAGACTTGGCCTTTAGGACTAATTTAAAGGGTTTCCCAAAGCAGATGGAGCTTTTTGAATATAGAAAAAGGGATTTACAGGATTACCGAGCTCCAAGTATTCAAATAGAAAGACAAAATTATGCCTAAGGCAAGTAAGAAATGCTCTAGGCTATCAGAGATTGTCTCTTCATCCTCAGTAGATGTCACCTAGCGTAAATTGACATTATTTCCTGACATGGGTGGATTTTTATTTAGTTCCTCTTGTTGGTGATGTGCTTCACAGACCATCAACAAGACACTAAATGTCTTGGTGAAGAGGACAGAGAAAGGAAAGAGAAAAAACAGAGAATGTCTAAAGTGGCTGCATTAAATTATCATACAGTACTTCCATGTTCTACCTGTGCCAGCGGACAAAAAAAAAAAGGGGGGCTTCTGGAATCACTGATGTAATTTACTGGCAAGCACAAAACCTTCTGTGACAAGACAAAGGCTGAGGACATTGAAGCTGTGAATGAAACGCTCTGTGTGTACAGTGGGAAGCGACACAGACACAAGGAAACACCTTGGGCAGGCTGAGCTTGTCAAGCTGCGGTTGTATCTGCTCCCCCTCCCCACTCCCAGCTCCCAAGCTGCACATCAGATTTACATCATTCTCTGCTGGCCAAGCTCCACCATCGCCTCCTGTGACATCAACCACACAGCCTGGGCCCTTTCCATGCAGGCGAACACTGCCAAAGGGGATTCACACCAGATCTTCTATTCACAGATAAATTCTCTCCCTCGCTCGCTGCCCCTTCCTCTCTCTCTCTCTCTCTCCTTCCAAGCTCTGGAAACTGGGATGAGCCGAAATTGGGATGAGCCAGGCAGCTCCATTAGCTGTGGGCTTCTGGAAGGTCCACGTGGTGTTCAGAGTCTGTGTAAA
The DNA here is from genome assembly GCA_014706295.1 of Lycocorax pyrrhopterus obiensis. Lineage (NCBI taxonomy): Eukaryota > Metazoa > Chordata > Aves > Passeriformes > Paradisaeidae > Lycocorax > Lycocorax pyrrhopterus. The sequence continues at coordinate 12,343,898 of JACSVZ010000003.1, read as the reverse complement.
GCCCTCTGTGGTGTCATGGAGTGACTGTATGATCTCACAGCACTCGTTTGTCTTCCCTGGCCTCCTGTTAAGCCTGTCAGAAGAACTGGCTCAATGGAAGAAAAACAGGAGCTCCTTAAAGAATGTACTTGCACATCTGAGCTGAACTTCCTCGGGGGAAGAAGTTACAAAAAACAGCTCTGCTGTGAACTTTGAAGTATCCATTTGTTAAAGAGGCAGTGATTTCCCCCTCTGAACAATGCTCTTTGTGGCGCGAAGCCTCGCAAAGGCAAATGATGTGTGTTAGAAACGTCTTCAGAGGTACTGATAGGAAGGACTGGGTGATGCACAAGGTTTCCAAACCGAATGAAGGCTGCCCAAATGGCTGCTCCCCAGCGAGCTGAAGTTACAGTTTAAATCCTGGCACTGTATTTATCAATATTTTCATTTCCTGACATTTATGCCAAAACAAAATTCTGCAAAAGGTCAGCACAGGACTGGAGTGTTATTAAGTGTGTGAGCTAACAAACAGGCAGATGACCTTCTCTCACACTTGCCTGATCATTCCTGAACTCACAAACTGACCCTGACCACCTCCCCAGACCCAAACAAAGATCCATCCTGGGTGAAATCACCCACGTGCAGGGAGTCAGCACAAGCTTGAAATCCCTCTAATGTACTTCAAAGCAGGGCTGAGCTATGGCTTAGACGTTTTGTACCTATTTTGCCTTCTTTCTTTTGAATACTGGCCACAGCACTGTCCTGAGGGGTGTTTTGCATTGCAAAGATGGTTTCACTTAACAGGAGACTTTGTGACCACACTCAGACAAAACAAACAAGAAGTGTGAAAGGATGTCTATTAGTTCCATTGATAAATTGAAAAGTGAGCTGTTCCAGATCCCACCAAGAAGCTACAAACCGGACCCAGCCCTCACCACCATGCCTGGATTTCAAAGGCAGCCCCTTCCTTCCACACTCCCAAGAAAAGTGAGCACAGGAAACCTGTGGGTGAACGGGAGTTCTGCCTTCTCCATCCCTCTCTGGTGGCTTTGCTGCAAGACTGCACTTGCACTTCCTTTTCCACGAGTACATTTAATTTCATTTCTCCCACACTGACTCTCAGACTTTTGGGAAATTCCATAATACCACACCGAAAGCTCCCAATAGCAGCCAGAATTGCTTTTATTGCTGTTTAACACAGTGCTGAATTTAAGTGGCTGATGTATCCGCCTCTCTCACACATGAACGCAAACTGCTGCACAGCAAAACTTTATCGAATTAAAATGCACTATAGCACGAATTTATTGTATCTTTGCTCATAAGTGGGTTTATGCATTTGATTTTCTTTGTCTTTTAGAGTTTTGGCAGTAGATGGAAAGCAATCAAAGTCCCATTTGAAGCAGCCGTGTAAGCAATTCTCATTTACAGAAGACAATGAAAAATTAATCTAAAATGAGTGTAACTAAGTTTTCATAGAAACAACAAAACCACTCAGACATTATCATTTTCAACAGCTGTTTACTGTCTTCATCTACAAAATCACCTGTCAAATTTTACTATTGCCTCCAGGGGAAAAAAAAAAAGCCAACCCCAAGTGCCCCTCTGAGTTAATAAAATGCTCCACACGTAACACAGATATTGAGGATCCCTTTCTTTCAATTACAACACTTAGCAGGCGTGACTGAGGTGATGTTCAGCACCCCCTCCGCTGCAGGTTTGAATTCTCCACGCTTAACTCGAGGGCAAACACTCAGCCATGGCTGCTGGGGAAAGCTGGGCGTTTTCTCTCTGCCCTGCTCCATGGAACATCTGCCTCCCGTTCTATGGATGCTGAAAAAGCTTCAGCAGGGAATTTCTTCAGCTCTCTGCAGCATTTTGTGAGAGTTCTGTCTTTCCCATGCAAGTAACTCAAAACAATGGTACAGTTTTGTAAACTTCTTGCACCTGCACGTGGTTTTGCAGGATTGTTATGGTTCTAACCAGAAAAACATTCAGAGATGGGTGTCTTAGAACTTGACCAACCCCCTCGGGGGGTGGATGGCCAAAAAACCAATTACCTCATGCCATTTAACACACTTTTGCGAACTAACATATAAAAGCCTTCTGATGGATTATTAAATCAGTTCATCCCTGAGCCTGGACTCCTGTGTCGTTTCTCTACTCGCCCGCGGTGAGAACAGCGACTCCGTTCCAGCGGGCAAAGCAGCATCTGTCACCCCTGGAAAGCTCCTTGCTACAAAGCACTCACAACTTTCTCCACGTGAAATGGAAACACTTGAAGGAAGGACAAAAGGGATGACAGCAGAATGGAGTGTTGTTCTGGGGAATGGGGGTTCCTGTCCCAGCATCGGTTTGTCTCAGCGGTGGATTTGTGAGGAATTTGTTCAGCTGGCAGAGCGCATGCAGTCGGTTAATTCCACGCAATGTGTGCGATGGGAAGGATGCCAAACAAACATCAAAAGGAAACCAAAGGGTTCGGGGGCCGTGCTGCTGGCAGCCTGATCCCCTGGCATGGGAATCACCAGGGCATGGGCCAACCTTCTGCTCATGGCTGGAGCCGTGGCTTACCCAGCAACCACGGGGCAGCAGCTCAGCAGCCCAGGAAAGCCAGGCAGACAGGAGAGACAAACACACAACAGCTGAATCAATCGTCCTTCACGTGCAGATTCTCGGGCTGAACGCTCTCAAAGGCTGTCTCAAGTGCTGCTGCTGCCCCTAATGTCAGATTTAGGAGAGGGGAAGGAGATAATTATTGAAGGGCAGCTACAGGGAGTGGGATGCACAGCTCCCATTGACTTCCTTAATGGTGGTAAAATGTGCAAATCCTGTGGACTGTAGCTGAATTTAAATTACAATGATTACAAAATATAAAGCCTAAAAAAGAGGATTTATACATGAGCAGATTTAGCCGAGACACAGACTCCCTCAAGACCTACATTTTGTTTACATGCAAAGCAGACTGTGCCTCCTGAATGCCTAAACCCTGACAACAATTATTTCTGTATCTCACCACCCTCCTAACACGGCTCTGAACCATCATTCCTGCTGCTCAATGCCCTGGGGAATATCTACTGGTTATGGGTTCATCCCTATTTTCTGGCCACTGTCCAGCAAACCACTCTCCATGTGTAAACAGTCCTGCTGCCTTCAGAGGGGCTCCTCATATGATGCACGAGTCCATAAGGACACGTTGCTTAAATAGATCCAAAACATCAGCAAAAATAGTAATACATTTCTCCTGCTGCTTTCAGACAGAGTTTTTATGCACAGCTCTGGGGAGTACAGAACTATTAACCTATTTCGTGCTATCGGAGCTGGGGGACAGACAAATGAAGTGACTTGCCCAAGGTCATGCAGGAGTTCATGGGAGAATTGAGGACACAAACAATACACCCATGTTTAAATTGAGTCCTGAGGAATTTGCAGAGCTCTACTGTGTGAGGGCGGCTTTGAGTGCTCTGACATTGGCATAAAGGAAATCAGTGAGTTGTATAGTAGGAATCAAATATTTTAAAATTTATTTGCATCTACTCTCACGTTAACCAGTCCAGACCCACCTCATCCAGAAAGTCCAATGATTGTTTAATTCACATTAAAGCTAAGAAATCATAAAACTAATGCTGTTCTACACTCCCGACCCAGCTGCAGGAAAAAACTCGAGCCATTGTTCTGAATTCCTTAAAAACAATCAACATGCAGTTATTTATAATGGAGTAAAAAAATTGCAGTGCCATCTTTAACCAAAAACCAGCAGCCACTGTTCAGCACATCCCTGCCCTTCCCTGCAGCTCCATAAGGCAGCCCCACGTGCAGCAGGTCCCTGCATTTCCTCTCTTACTTTCTCCATCTGAACCTATAGACAAATTTGCACTAGGAGGTCCCTATGTTATATGTTATCATTTTACATCTCACTTTTTGGCTCCATTTTAAGAAATATACTTTGCTTTCAAGTTCAACGCCTCCTGCCAGACTCTCGCTGGGATGCAGGTGAAATTTCTAGAAGCACCTTGTTACCACATTCAAAAGTGCTGGGGTAGCTCTGGGGTTTCCACGAACACAAGATCCTTTCAAACTCTGATTGCTTTCAAATGCATCTGCTTTCTCCCAGGCACTGGGAATTTGAGGCCCCAGAAGTTCTGAAAATTCCAATAGGTGTCAGGCTGTTGAAATAACTGCTTTTTTAAATTTAGGTACTACAAACTACAGTCATCGAAGTATTTATGCATTGCTTCGCTTGGCACCGCAAAGCCTAAGTGAAACAGATGGCCAGCTCAGGTTTCCAAAAGTGAGTCAGATACTCAGGAGCCCAACTCACACAGGAAGTCAATACCAGTTAATCTTCTAAATGTCAAATGGCACTTTTGAAAATAGCACTTTCCATTACCAGCAAGGACCCGAAACTCCGTGCTTTTTAAATGTTTGCTTTGTACCAAGCAATACCCCAGGCTCCACCTGTCTGTCTTCTCGTGTTCAAAGGACAAGTGAGCACCTGGGCAACGCAGTTTGTGCAGGCAGGTCCCCAGCACATCAGCCAGTCCTGCAGCACTGTGCCTTTCTTCTTGTGAAGGACACTTTTAGGCATCAGGATTAAGGTGGGGAGGAGAGAACTGAAGCCTGCACACGCTCAGAATCAGCAGCACAGCCTTCCCTGGCTTGCCACAGCTTTGGCAGGGAAGTGCAGAGACTGCAACCACCCCACGCAAGAGCTCTTATCTTTGGGGGCTCAATCAGTGTCAGCAGAAGTTTAAGCTGAACGAAGAAGGGCTGCATCAGACAAGCCTGGGTGGCCCATGATGACAACAGGGCATGGCTGAGGTTTCTCTGCATCCCAGGACACATCACCCAGCTCTCCCCCAGCCCAGCAGTCCCAGAGCATGGGCAGCTTTCTGGGCATTGTTGGACAGAAACAGCACAGGGCTAAAGCGAATGTCATGGATTCACGAGATCAACCATTTCCCCCTTCTGACACAACGGGCCCGAACTGGCCCAGGCCAAAGCTCTGCGTGCCACGGGGAGTTCCCAGGCAGCAGCAATTCCATGATCCAGAGGTCACCCGAGAAACTTCCAGCACATTGCTGCTGCAAACGGGTAATTAATCAAATCAATGTCCTTCCCAGAAATTGACTGGAACTGGAGGGAGAACTGAGCTGAGTGGTTTTGGTATTTTTAACCTGGAATGTCAAGTAGAGGAATAAGAGCCATTATCTCCAGTATATATCTTAGGAGAGGGAGACGTTAGAGAGGTGATTTCTACCCACATCAGTAGGTCTCACAGCAAGAAGACTGATGAATGTGGAAACTGGTTTAGAGAAGAGACTAAAGGCACACCAGCCCTACAAAGACTTTGAAGGTTAACTTTCTACACCTTTAGGGAACTCTGGGAAAGCCTGCAAGTTCCAGAGTTGCAGGGCTAAGTTTTCAGATATTAACAAAAACAGATTTGGGGTTAGATGTCTACATAACCTTGGACAAATGTCCAAATGCTGTCACTGACTGATGGCAATGTGGGAACTCTGCTTGTATACCCCGGTGAGTAGGAATGCACAGAAGGGAGCCAACACCAGGAACGGTAGACTATAAACTGTGAAATTTTAAGTGCACAGATCTCCCTGTAATAACGTCCATCTTTATTCTTTGTTTAGCACTCTGCTGTTCTCAGTACAAACAAAGAACCTTATGGCATTAGCCCCAGGAGAAATGCGACTTTCCTTAAAAAAAGAACAACCATTATAGTTTTGGATTCCCTTTGAAGAGCAGTAATTTCAACACTTTCCTTTAAAATTTAAGTTACATCTACTTAGCAAAGAGAGAATGACTGCTGACATATTTTTCCTGCACCTAATAATCTCTTCCTTTCACTTAAACTACCTTTCTCCCTGTAGAGGATTATCATCATTGAGCTACTTGGAGTGTGACAATAATTGAGATGTTTTGGCTATTGGAGTCAGAAGCATTAAGATTTTTAAAAGAGCAGTACAGAGACATGGAAGACAGAAATTGAAATGCCCACATCATGGACACTTGATTTAATGAGAGACAGAAAACTTTTAAAGGCTCAGGAGAGGTTTGGTCTGGACAAGCATCTCCTCACTTCCATCTCACTCACAAAGTCCTTCTGCTCCCAGCACTCCTGCCAAGCCTGACCACTTGCTGACCCAGCTAATTAGCCCCCTGCTTCTTGTTTTTCTTCAGATCCTCACTGCTGAGCCAAGGGACAGCGGCTCTGGTGGCCCATGCACAGCTCAGCGCTAACCTGCACGGCCTCTGAGGGAACCACCAGGGCATGGGTGAGTCAGAAAAGCCTTGGCATGGGGAGCCCCAGCTCTGCCCGCAGTGTTCAGCGTGTGTTTGCAGCGTGAGCAACACGGGCAGGCTGCAGCCAAGGCTCCTGTGAGCTCCACAACGAGAGCTCCAGAGCTGCTGCTCCTCGTGATCCCTCACAATCACTCCATAACCAGAGCTCCAGAGCTGCTGCTCCTCGTGATCCCTCACAATCACTCCATAACCAGAGCTCCAGAGCTGCTGCCCCTCGTGATCCCTCACAACCACTCCATAACCAGGCTGCCCCTCGTGATCCCTCACAACCACTCCATAACCAGAGCTCCAGAGCTGCTGCTCCTCGTCCTTGATCCCCATAATCCCTCGTGCTCATCCTGTCTCCCCAGGGTGTCTCCAGCAGGATTCTGGCTGCCAGTCTCCGGTAAGAAAACCAGCAGCACTGACCCACTGGGAAGGTGGAAACAAAAAGGTTGCTCCAAGGGGCACAATTGTGCTTCGTACGTGTGAGATGAGGGAGCTGTGCTGTTGGGAAGAGAGGTGGAGGTGTCCCCAGGGGAGCACAGACCAGGCTGGGGTCCCACAGAAAGGAGCGGGGGGCTAAAAGCTCTTGAACTTCAGGGGTGCAAACCTCGGCACTCCAGTGCCTTGGAAAATTCCATCTTTCCCTGCTTAAGGTGAAAAACCAGCAGCAACTATAAAACTGAAGGGTTTACACACTCTCCTGAATCTGATTTCAGCAATATCTGGAATAGGTCTAATAAAAAAGCTAAAGAGAGTACGAGCTGTTAACAATTAGTGACTAATTACATGTGTAGATGCTTAAATAGCAGCATTTCCAAATCTTGGAGCGTACACACTGTAAATCTTTCATGTAAAGGATTTGCAGAGAAAGGAATCCTCAAACCCTCTTTAACATCTTCAGTGGAACAAAAGATCTTTCTGTACACTCTCTGACATTACTCAGGAAACAGCAAATTATCTGATTCAATTGGCTCATGAGTAAAATAGCACGCAGCAATTAACTCCTTAGAAACCAAATCCCCCTTTGAGAGGATTTATTATAAAAAAAAATTAAATACATAATAAAATAAGAAATGCAAGAATTTAGAACTAAGCACAGTCAAATAAAAGAAAATATAAGAAAAAAATCTAAGATGGAAAAGAAAAATAGTCTTAAACATAAGAAAAAATTCTCATGCAGGGCTGAGCTACTCAGCAGTCATTAACATTACAAAGGGATGAAGCCTCCAACAATCTATGTAATCTGAACAGATAAGTTACCCACCACAGTCCACAAAAGACGTGGCTTCAAAGTAGGCAGGATTAATGGTCTTGCTTCCTGGCAAAATGAAGTCATGCTTGTGTATTTGTGAATAATTTTCCAGCAGGCAGGAACAGCTATAATAGAGCCTGATAAATACTTCAGTCAGCTGCTTACTCTACATAAAGCTGGGGTTTATCTTGAGAGTGTCACTGAAACTGAGACTCTGCTCTGTCTCTCACATGCACACGGGGAACTGAAAACTGGAAACACAGGAAAGATGGCAAATAATAACGAACAGAAATGATTTAGTGCACTTTGGGGGTTAAAGCATCTCTCCATCTTATGTGTGAGTGATGCCCAAACTCTGGGGCCTGGAAGGACTCTCTTGCTCATGCACATCCCCTCTGTGCCCCTGCTCCAGGGTCAGAGTGTGTGACCCAAATTAAACATAAATATCACACAAACACAGAAATGATAAAGCTAATGGACATTCTTCCCTAGACCTCACTGAACGCTGAATCAGGCTCCAAATTCAAAACCTGATTATTTCTTTCTGTCCTGAGAGCTGGGTCTTAACTCTTGCTGCCAATTACAGACACATCTCTTCAAAACCAGTTGTCGAGGTCAAAGCAAAGCCAGTGAAATCAGGAATCCTCTGGGAGCAGATGGCGGTGAAGAGTTCATACTTTTCCAACATTTAAAAAGTCAGAGCCTATTTATGCACAACATGTAAAAGCCACTTGCCCTCGAGTGTCCTGGGTTTGCTCTAAATGCAGGCTGCTCTACGACTCTGGGTATCTTGTGGGATTTTTTTGTGTTTAATAAACCCACGCGATGAATTAATGTGTGATCCACAGTGAACCACAACAAATCTCTGCTGATTTGCATCACTGAGGGACGTGGCAATTATATCATGTTTGATGACCCTGTGTTTCATCTCACCTCGGCAGCTCCACCAGCCCCACAAATACTGCAGAGAACAGGAGGGGCTGCCTGTCAAAATAATTAACACAGCTTTGATTAACAGAAGATGGCAACAACCCCCTTCTTGGGTGGTTCTGGGAGTTTCTGGCCAATTCTGAGTGATCAAGTCCCCTGCACTTACGGTGACATTTCCAGGTTAACTTTTCCAGGAGTTCTGCTGGGAATTTACCCTGCATTCAAACAATGTTTATCTGTAACGTACAGGAGTTTTACAGCTGGTGAGGAAATCACAGCAGGCATAACCAAACTGTGGAACTGCCCACATACAGACAGCCAGACATACACAGCAACGCAGAGATTCAGCTTTTAAATATTCCTTCCCAGTCCCATTAAATCTCTGGACATTTCTCAAGATAAAAATTGACAAATAGCATCTCCAAGTGGAGAGCCTCACCATGCTCCTGCACTTTCTCAGACATGACAAAAACGCCACAGGAAACGATAATCACATGCAATTAAAGCCTCCAAACCTAAGTGAACAATTGCTAAACTAAGCAGAGAGACTCTGTTCCTCTGGGGATTGTCAGTGGTACTTGCTGAGCTCTGATTGGGCTGAAATCTTGTTCTAGTGGAGTACTGCATCCAGATCACACACATCACAAATTCCTTTTGCTCAGTACATTCCAGTGAACGATTTCCACGCCACACAGACACTGGGACCTGCTCTGGGTAAGAGAACAGATGCAAACACCGAAATTCTCGTTAGCTGGCCCATCAGTGATGCTTTGGTTGAGAGGGCACCTCGCTTCCAAACCATCCGATGGCATTGCTAAACATGCCAGTCTCATTCAAAATAGTTGAAATAGGGATGAACTCAGTGTCTGAGGTCACTTGAGTACTCTGGCAGAGTCATTATTGAATTTCTACCAGTGTGATTACAAAGAGTGCGTGCTCAGTCCATTAATCTGCAGCACGGAAACCAAAAATCAATGGGGTGCTACTTCAAATTCCTTTTTGTAATAATTACCATCATGTATGAAGGTGCACACGTGGGAGGGGAGGGTGGAAGCTGTTGTCACAGCCCCGGATGGGAAAGAGATTACCTGGTTTTCTTTACATTAGAGAGGAGAAAGGAGAGAAGAGTCAAAATTTGTTCTAAACTTGGGGTGAAATTCAGTCTGCAAAGGAAATTTTTCCATTTGCTTCAATGAAGCCAAGGTTTCTTCCCTGGAAACTTAACTGGGACTGAAATTCCTGGCAAGCCATCAGGAATTCAGCACTGATCGATCCAAAAGCCTCTCTACAACAAACATCTCGGTTTTCTTTAATAAACTCACTCCTCCATGAAATTACTGGCATGTTGGTAAAGCAGTAACAGCAAAGCTGCAGGAGTTTTTTTGTGAATGACCGTGGAACAAACCCCTCTACGCTGTTCCAGTGGACATGGACTGATTTAATCTAGTCCTTGACACTCCTCATCCTGAGCCTCCCAAGCAACAGGGACACATCACAGATTTTTCCAAGAAAAAGTATTGAATTTCCTTGCTTAAGGAAAAAGTGCATCAAAAAATACTAGCAACTCTTGTACAACACTGCTACTCCCATTTCATTTTTCATCCCTAATTTTGAAAGCACTACAAAAGGATGTGCTTACAGATCTTAATTCTCCATAACATCTACTCAGAGAAACAGGAGTCCAGGGACTTATTCAACCAGGATTTGACCTTTTTTGGGGCATTCACAGACATTTACCACCTTTCAAAAGAGCAGCCAGGCTCTACCTTGTTAAGCTTTCAGGAAATGTAGAGAATCCTCCAAACACTTCCTATGTCCCCTCCAAGCCACCAATCCATGAACAAACCCCAGCTCAGAGCAGGTGATTTGTACAAGCCCTTGACACAGTGCAACACAAATCCAACACTGATTTACACTTAAGGGACTGTGGCTGCACAGCTCTGAAAATAAAAGGCTGCCTTTTAAAATGTCAGTATTTGCTGATATTCACCATGAAGTGACAGTGAAAAAACCCGAGATCTTCTGTCATTCCCAGAACGTGAAATACCAGAGGTCTCCCTGCAGCCTGAGCTGCAGATAAATTATGATTTGCAAATGATGACTTATAGAAGCCAACAGAGTAACTCCTCTTTCAAGGGTGAGTTGTGTGGAGAATTTTCCACCTGTTTCATAGAGCAGTCCACACTATTATACAAGAAGAAATAGAGATTTTTTTTAATCTGTACTTTAAATAGGCAGTAACGCATCAAACCAAAGTAACTTTGACTGGAAGAGTAAATCTCAGCAAGCCAGTGCAGAAACAAATGGTTCAGCTGTCTAATATATTGTGTTTTGTGTAAGGAATGTAAAGCTTTCAGATCAATGGAGATACTTCACCACTGTGAGTTGGTCAGCTGTGACTGATCTGACAGAGACACGGGATGGAAAAAATATTTAAAATCATCTAATTGTCTTTTATGATGTTGTAGCCAGCTTTCTAGAGGTCTCTCCTCACCAGTTTTAAGTGTCTTTAGCTCAGAGGAGTTTTGTTATTACAAAATTCCTCAAGCAGCAATGGCACAGAGGGTTTACATGTGTAAGAAACATATTTCAATTTGCTTCGCCGAATACTAACAAAGTTCTTATTCACTTTATTCTTGAAAGGTTTGGCTTTTGGCACTTTTTCCTAAATTTTCTCCATTCTTTATTGCCTGACTGATTTATTTCCTCTGCTGTGAAAGTTACAGAGGGAAGCAGAGTTGCTTAGCAGCGTGATGTGGTATTGCTGAACTCAGCTGTTTGTGGCTTTCAGCAGATGTTTCTGCTTCAAAGGCAGGGTGAGAAAAAACACACACGCACAGATTCCTCCTCCCCAGCTCTGCATCTTTTGTCTCTTATCTTCCACTGCCTCCAAATCACAAGGAAGGCTCCGTTGCAATAGCTGCTAAACCATCCAAACGGTGGCACACAAAAATAAGAGCTGACCTTGCCCCAAAGGAGATTGGAAGTGCAAAGAGAAAACGAGCACAAGTGTCAGCCCATGAATGTGCTGCATCAGAAGATGATTCTCGTGGATAACTTCACTGTGAATCACAGGTTATTAAAAAGGGGATTGCTGTGTGCAAGGGGCCGGAACGCAGCAGTGCGGGGCAGAAGATGCCAGTGGGATGGGCGGCCTTTCCTCCTGCATATGCCAGGAGGGCTTCAAAACACCTTCCCAAGCCTAAGTGAAAGCTGAAAAGCAGACTGTGTGCTTGCAGGTCGCTCTTGAGAAATGATTACCTTGTCAGAGTCAGAAAATCCTCTCACCCTGGACATCAGGAGTTAGCAGTTATTATTGAACCTGTCTATCAGTCTGGAATGGATTGAGAGCTGTTGTCCCATTATTCCATGATTGCACATCCATTCTGTTTGTGTGGGCTCTGCTCTATTTACACTGTAATGAAATAAAACAATATATCCAACCTGCCTGGAAAGCAGGGAAGGCACTGGCTGCAGCTTTCTCAGCAAGGCTGGGTTACTGCAGGCTTTCACTGAGCCTCCGGCATTTGGTTTTGATAAGCAAGTAAAAAGGTTTTCCAAATTATACAAATTTGCTGTGCAAACAAATTTAATGCTTTCATTTGGCCAAGAAATATATGAAGAATGACCTTTCTCTTGGAGCTTCAGCCCTTTTGCTTCCCAACAGACCCAGGAACTCCAAAGGAGATAAAAAAAAAAATAAAGAACAATCATTGCAACTGAAAGTTCTGTAGAGATCATGGGTAGATCTCTTTAATGCATTTTCTTATCTCATCTCTACTAATTAATTTCTTCTCTTACATAAAAAACTCATGGGCATGCCTTACTCCTTGGCTAATACTATTTTAAGTTATCTATAAAGATTAATGTAGTATTTTTTTAATGGTCAGGACTAAGTCTAACAGTGGTTCTGTCAAAATCCAACAAGAAAATTCCTTTCAACATCATCTAGCAACTGGCCTTCAAAAACCTCACGTGAGATTATAACCCCTTGCTTTGAATTTCCAACAGAAGAGAGAACGTTGCGAAATACGTGATCAGGAAGAAAATACTTTGCAGTTGTTATCCTGCCCAGCACTGGTGCAGAGGCGGTCTGTTTTGTGAGCCAGGCTGCTGGAAAGGAGGGATTGCTGCTGCTGCTGACCAGCGGAGCAGGGCTGGTGCTGGGTGCAGCGTCTGCTCGGACAGCGCTGCTGGGTTTGGGCAGGGCCAGCGCTCCGGCCGGGCACCGCGGCCGCACGGGGCAGCTGCTGCAGAACTCCACCCGGACCTGTGCTGCGGCCACGACAACCGCTACAGGTATCTCAAACTGCATCTTTCTGAACTTGCAGTACTGCAAGGAGTGAGAAGAAAGGGTCCTTCGGGCTCTGTAAGGGTCCTTGTCCACGAGGGCTCCCATGGAATTCACCTCTCCGTAAGGCGAGTGAGGGGTGCCCATTAACCCGGAGCCGCTCAGGATGCACGAGGTTCAACAGGTTGCCCTGACCCCACAGCCAGCCCGGGGCACAGGCAGCTCGAGGAAACAAATATTCCCTCCCAAGACAGTCTGTGCAGACGCTCCCTGAGACACTGCAGCAGCCAGAGACAATGGAGCAGCCGCCTCCTTCCCGCAGCAGCTATTCCTGGGAGGCACCAGAGACATCCTTCATCCTCCCTCCCGGCTCGGGGCTCCGATAAACACTCCTGACATTCAAAGCAGCAAAACAGGAGCCATATGAAAGGCTCCTTTGGGAAGCCACCTTCCAACCCCAGTCTTCTGTGTCCTAGAAAAGATACTGCTCCTCAGACGTGCATTTCCCGTAACTGAATGGAAATTGTTTCTGTGTCAGGGTTTAATGGTCTAAGACGTCCATTGCTGGTATCTTCCTCCCAAAGTATCTCCACAGTTTGTACAGCTCAGTCCCTGCAGACACAGATGTGACCTCCTGAAGATGTGTACAACTTCCCAAGCACCTACAGCAGTGGCATGTGCCATCTCAGCTCTGCTCCTGCCTCGATTAGCAGTCAAAAGGATAAACAACTGGCATGAAAAAATCCTGACCCACAAGCACTAAACCTCTGAATCCTTGTGAGAATCGTGCTCTCTGCTCAGGCTGCAAGGTTTTGAGGTCAGCAGGCACCACTGCCACTCTGCTGAGCTCTGCAAACCACTTTGACCCAAAACTGCCAGGGCAGGACGACCCAGATTCTGAAATAATTAATAACACCTACCCTGCTCACAACGTGTGACTACTCTTGTCTGTTCCCGTGCTGGGCACAGACTGGCTGCGTTCTGCTACAGGCAGACACACTCCACATGGCTCACGCTTTTTCAAGCCTGACTCACGTTGTACATACACACTTCCCTTTTATTTTTCAATCACAAGACAATTCATTTCACCGACATCCCTTGGCAGCATATGGTGCTACCAGACAGGGGAGGGATCTGCAGCGGCTTTGTTGCTTTCCTCCACATCTTAATGATACGAAACACAGCCTGGTAACATCATCACTGTTTCCACGTGCACGCAGCGATGCCCAGACAGTGTTAAAAAACAGCCACAACAACCCCAATCCAACAGAACGTGCGCACATGTGGCGAGAGGGAGTGAGTGACTGCAACACGGCCTCAAACACAAACACAACATCTGGAAGCACTCTTCCCGAGCCTGCCTCTTTATCAGACAGATGGCTGCAGAGCCGTAAGCCCACAGGCCTCTCCAAAGGTTCAAGGCCAAGAGGATAAAGTGCTACATCACAGCAGTTTTCCATTATGTCAGTTTTTCTAAGCCTCTCTGTTCCCCCGCGCTCAGTTCCTCTGCCCGGCTGACAGAAACCCGAAGCGCTGGGTGACTCCATTCCCCCACAAACAAAGTGCCATGTCCAGGGGCAGGAATGTCGGCCCGAGAGCAGACTGAGGGCAGCTTGTTCCAGGGCACCCCCAGGTTTGCAGGAGCAAGAGGAGTTAGGTCTAGATCAGACTCAGTTCTGAGTTCTGACACTGCAGCTATAGGATGCTCAGGTGCTTTGGCTTTGGCAGAGAAGCCAGCCTAAGAAATTCCCCTTACCCTCCTGCTCCCACCCTTCACCTGTCTTTCTCATCCCCACAGCTGACAGCAAGCCAGCAGATGGAGGTTTGCTATATTAAAAAAAACCCAAACAAACGACAGAAACAGCCCTTGCTCTGCCTTGGAACAGCTCTCCTCCCCTGTGGTAGCAAACCCAGAACAAACTACACAGCAGACAGGAGCCCTTCTGCTGGGGCTGCTCTCAGGTCAGCGTGGTACCTCAGAAACCAAGCACACGAGCCCTAGGCTGGAACCAAACAGAGGCAATCCTGAGATGTGGAACTGGTTCCGGTAGTAACCAAATATATCCTTTTGTCTACCCCAAGCACACACATCAAACCTCCAGAAGCAGAAACAACAGAGAAAAACAAGCAAGCAAGCAGTTGTCTAAGCCTTGTTTTCACTAATCAACACTGTTGTTATCCTCATCAATAGCTACTTGAATCTCAGCAGAAATTGCATTATGAGGCACACAAACATTGCTGATTTCAAGCTGTTTGCAGTTACTTGCTATAGTTGCGAAGCCTTTTTGAATAAATCTGAGCTAAGATCTGGCTCCTGGCTTTAGCACCACAAAGTATTTCTTAAAAAAGTAAAGAAGCATGACCCACTTAAATACTCAAAAGGTAATGGTAAACAATTACTGATGTGATGTACCTAAAATACCTCTTGTGTTCTATTATTTATATAATGTGAGAGGTGTGTTAGCTGCTGTTGCACACAGACTCACACTGCTTGTTTCAAAGTGCTCACAATGTAATTATATCCGTGCACTAATGACAGAGAAATGTGCAAGAAAGGAAAAGCAACATGGAAACAAAAATGAGTATGTTTATTGAGTCTGGGCACCTGCTTCTAGGGGCAGGAAGGGGAAAGAGTGCAATGGTTCTCCATGGTGCAGCAGGGAGGTTCCTGAGCACACACAGTGGAAAACTCCTTCTACTGCATAAATTAACGACATATTTCTGAGCTGGCTGAGTTTGCTGCAGGGAGGACGAGCCAGCGCTGGTGCTGGAACTCCAGCACTGCACCTCACACCCACACTGACCTCGGTACAGAACTGCACATCCCCTCCACGAACTGCACTGCTGAACCAGCCGGGAAGAACTGGTGGCAGCACAGAAAGATCCCATTAGGGACGCGCAGTTCTCCACCAAATTAAATTAGCTTAATAAAGTATTAGTGCTCCGTGCAGAGGGCTCCAAGTGACACTCAGAAACTCAGTAATGCCCACCACACCGTATGCTTTCCCTCCGGGATCTCCGTACACACCCCCAGGTATCCCTACCCTGCTCTTCCCTGTACACAAACATTTCACCCAAACCAAGGCTCATCGCGCTTCCAGAAGACAGCAACTATTTACATACACAAATGAGAGGGGCATTAATCAACACACTGAGTTCTATTTGCATAATTAGTGCCAAAAATATTTTTATGGGTTAATTAGACTTCATGCAAATTGGATTGAGGAGATTTAATGTGGGGTTTGATAACCTGACTATTATAGTTCTGCAGTTGCAAATCTGCTCAGAGCTGCACGCTGTTCTAAAGCTGTGTCCTCCCTTTCAAACTGGTTTAGTTTTTACTCCTGGCAGCCTCAAATGATATATTTTTCCTTTCCCTTTACCAGTCCCGAGGTGGGTTGACCCTGGTTGGATGCCAGGTGCCCACTAAAGCAGCTCCATCTTTCCCCTCCTCAGCTGGACAGGGAGAAATAACAGAATGAAAGGCTCAGGGTCGAGATAAAGACAGGGAGAGATCAGTCACCAAGTGGAAATACACTGAATCAGACAATCAGCTCGTCAGGAGCTGCTCATGCAAGAGGAATTTCTACACTTTACACATGTCCAACATTTGGGCACAGAACACAAAAGTTAAAATCTGCTCAGGTTCTCTGTGCCTGAAGGAGTTGTACAAAGCAATGACCAACCCAGCACCCACCAAAGATTTCATGGTGCTCTTCAAAGAGCCCAGGTTTGGGGCTAACAATAATGACAGAGCTGGGGAAGCACAGTTTGGATCTGTACAGTGGGAAATTCTCTGCATGGGCTAATGTACAGCAGCACTGTGAGAATTCATTAAGATGACGCCTGGGAAGAGCAAAATAATATCCACTGAAAATACACAACTTTACTGTGTGCCATGGAAGACAATCCTGCTTATGGAGAAAGCCCTGCTTTTGTGCTGGGGAACAGCCAGACCTAGTCCCTAAAAACACAGCAAACAGGGAGGCAGGCACTGGCAGCCCAGCTCATCCCAGTGCTGCCCACAGGGCTTTGCCCCAGACAGTCACCAGCAGGTCAGAGGAGCCTCCAGCTCTGGAAGAAGCAACTGTTTGCTGAAGTGAATTCTTGTGTATTGCACACGAGACACCGGGAGGTTTGGATTACCCTGCACAGTGGCTCACGGTGGAAGAACTCACTGCCTGCTTGATGAACCAGCCACAGAGGCTGTGATACGTTCAGAGAAACAAGGTCAAAACTATTGACCCAAAAAATTAAAGGTTCAGTAAAACCCTTTGAAATTAAGAATATTCATGTTCCTGCCAAAATGACACCACCCCCCACCCCCGATGTAGGTCTATTCTATTAATTTGTTTCATCTGAACTGATGAATTTTATTACCCGTTGTAGATCAGCAGATGGTACCACAGTTAACGTGAGTGGCTCCAGATTTCCAGGCTACAGCTTTAATAGCTGTGAGCAGTGGTAATACGAGCCTTAAGCCTTTCAAGCACTGAATGGTATCATGGACATAAATGAGTTTAATGTGCCGAGAAGACGAGGTTTCATACCTGTTCCTTGAACCTGGGGCTATCCTTTGACAAATAACTGTAGTAGTCGAGTGCTTCCCGCCATTGCCCACCTCTTGCTGCACGTCCCACTGCCGGGGGTCACTTGTCTTTGCACCGAGAATGTTCACACCTTTCTTCACCTTTGCCCTGTTGGAAAGAGCAGTAGTAAAAGGTTTACAAGACTCACTCAGGACTGGGATCTCTGAATGCAGCTCAGGCATGGGAATCTCAGTAGATCAGTTTCAAGGTAAGCATTGATGCGCTTCTACTCCATCAGTAAATAAGAGAGTGATACCATGAATGCAGACCTATGGCAACATCACATTTTTTGGACAGGGCCTTCTGTTCTGCCAACAGCAGGCTGGAGTTAGGATTCAAACTGAACCTGTAGGAAAACCTGCACTCAGGGTTCTTTTCTCTGTTCAGGCAATATTTTTTTTCCAAAGAGAAGCCTGTTCCAACACAGAAGACTCTGGAATGTTTGTCAGTATCAAGACAAAGTTGTGCCTCTTCACTGCACAGTGGAATGCTCCACTGGAGGATTTTTAGTAACCCGTTTTTATTCTAGATGGTGTTCTTCTACATATCAGTGGACAGGTTGTTGCTCCTCTGCCTGACAATTTCCTCTTTACTACAGATTCCCAAGGACATTTCTGTTTGAAATCTCCAGCCTGGAGAGAATACAGCTGTTGGTTAAGTAAAACTCTGTAACCCAGAGATGTTCTTACGGGATGCAGATTTCCGCCACTCTTAGCTGTTATGCCCTGTGGAAAAGCCAACTGTATTTATCTAGTGATGCTAATAACATCAGCAACAACTGTGTGGAAGGTTAATTACAGAACACTTGCTAATTAACGAGCATTTGTACAAAGAATTGCCAGCAAAGGCGTTATTTGGGTGCGGAATGTTTAACTGCTGATCCCCAGCTCTATCACAAAGCACCAGGAATGGGGAAGATAAAGAGTTATGCAGCCTTTCTCTTCTGAAGACAGCGAGGGACAAAAGGATGACGAGTGTGTGGGGAGGAGGATGCGCCCAGGAGTTCCCAGCTCTGTGAGTAGCTTGGCCTCACCCTCAGGTGAAGAAGGGAAAGGGCTGCTGACTCCACACCAGCGTGGCCACCACAGCCTCTCCCAGCAGGGACTGGCTTCACCACAGCACAGAGGCTGAATTTAAAATCACAGTTTTCTGAAATATTTATGCAACACGAAATGTTCGTTACTGAGCAGAAATCATCATCTAGCAAGATGTTGGTATCTTGTTGACATTTATGAGGACTTGGCACCTAAGTTTCTTTAAAAAACTGGTTTTTTTGCATCTTCAGCCAATAAAACACTCAAAAGCTGTTGTTAGGAATGACTGAGAGTACTTGTCTGCTTGCAGTTTTCCAACAAAACACAATTAATTTAAGGCATTGAAAAAGAAAAGGTTTTTTTTTTCTTCTCAGTATAAAAGCATAAATGATTCATTCTCTCATTTGTAACATGAAACACCATGGAGCTTTACAGAATCCCATCTTGCTCTTGTAGAAGTAGCCTGATGAATCTCTCGTGCCTTCAGCTGAATTACTCAGAAACGAAAACAGGAAAGGCAAAGGAAGAATCAAATTCTTTCCTGAAGGTTCATTAAAGCTTCAGGTCCCATTAAGTTTTCCAGTATATTGCAATTCAAATAAATGAACAATAAATAAATGTTTCAGTATTTATAAAACACTCCTGCCAATCTCGAAGCTGTGTAAATCCAGCATGTCTATGGCAATCTGTATTGTAGGAGAAGTTTGGATGTATTTTAGGACACTGCAATTCAGCAACTGGAGAGAAGTAAAAACTCATCAAAGTTTATACTTTGTTCAGCTGTTCCTTGAGACAGGCTCTGAAATGACAAAACACCACTCAAAATGAGGTTCCCGTGTTTGGATTTTCAACAGAATTACAACTCTGTCAGCAGCTGCAAATTGCTCTTTCCACCATGAAGCTTGACACAGTCAATACCTGGGCTCCCGTTAATTAGGATGGACGCTGTGTATGGCCAAGGTTAGTGGTCACACACACTGCCAGAGGACGAGAGACCCCGGCTACAATGCCATTTTGTTAATTAACTACAGGATGGGGCATTAAGTTGAGTGGTTTTCACATATGCCATTATATAAAGCCCATTAAAAAAAAAATTCCATCCCAGGGTAAAGTAGGTTATGTTTAGTGAGAAAAATCAATGTTGTGATTGCACTTAGGACTGGAATTAGGGTATGAACACCCAGAAGATTGAACTTCCGAAATAAATATGCAGAAGCACAATTTGCAACTCTCCCTCTAAAAAGGGCATTGAGTTTTACATAACAAGGTCAATGGATGAATCAGAATTAAGTCAGACAGAACTGAGCCCCACTCATTTCCAAATGCAATCTGTACACATATGCTACAAATGTTTTCACTTCAATTTTTATTTACTTGGTGTTTGAGTGCTAGCAAGGAAAAGTCTATTTAATTACTTACCAAAGATTTGTTGACCTTGTTGTATGCTTGTGATTAAATATTCATTTTTATAAACCAATAGTGCCAACTTCATACATAAAAATTTGTAAGTTATACTACCTCAATAAACCCCAAGACCAAGGACCTGGAGGCCAAATGACTTGACAGTCTCCTGTGTTTACCCACCTAATCCCACAGTATTTAACATTTACCATGTTTACTTAAGGTTGGAGGGTAGGGTGACAATAAATGGAGAGGACAAGCAGCTGAAGTTCTCCAAGTTTCCTTGGTGTGGGGTTCCCCACTGCAATTGGGAAGTTCTTTGCTATTTCTGCTTATCCACAAGTTGCCCTCACACAGAGGCTTTTCTCACAGTTCCATGACCTGCAAGCATCCACCAGCCATAACCTGTCAGCGTGGACTTCCACCCAAAGAGGAACCAAAATCTTCCCCTCCAACGTTATTCTAAACATCCTTCTGGGAGTGTCACTAAATGGCCCAAAACTAAATATGCACAGAACCTAAAGGTGGCAGCTCCTTTATTTGAGGGTGACTGTGTGTGTGCTGGAAGTAACGCAGAGCTTTTGATCTCCTGACAGAAGCAAAGCTCGACTGGAAAGACGGAACACAGCCCGTCCTCAGGAACAGCACGGAACACCAGAGGTCAGCTCCAGCCCTCACCGGGTAAAGGACTCCCTCCCTCTGGATGGGGTTCCAAGCTCTCTGAACACATGGCAGCCAGAGCACTGGAAGATTTCCTTGCTTGAACTTCTGAGGTTATTAATTCGTAGCACAGGAAATCTCTGCCTCAGCTTTGTCTCAAAATAACTGTCTCTCTTTAAATCTCTCAAATGGAGAATTAAAAGATTTTGCTGGCATGCAGAGCAAGCAGCATCTCAAAGCCATTACAGAGAGTCTCCAGCAGCTTACCTAGGAATCATTACTTAATTTGTGTCGAGACCAAGTAACAGCATTTATTTACTCACACAATCACACAGCAAATGTGCAATTTCCAAGCAAATACTTAATTTTCAACTTGAAGCTTTCAGTTATATACAAAGATTTCCATTTAGCACCTCACCTTCCTAACATGTCAAACCTAGAAATGATGCTTCTAATTAATGCATTTTTATCAACTGCAGATGAAAATCCAACTATACCATTTCACTGTCCTCAAATTACAAGAAATGTCAGCAGTATTTAGATATAATACTGTACAGCTACTAAAGACAGCAACCAAAAGGCAATTGAATCAGCAACAGCCAGAGCTGAAGATGTGACTTATGATTTAAGGAGCTCAAATTATAGCTTCCTATTTAAATTTAAATTGTAATCTTGCAAAACTGTGATGGCCATGGAAGGGTTCTGCTACCTACAGCAGTGCTATAGAGAGGGCAGGCTGCTGAGTGCTCCCAGCAGTTCTTCCCGTGTATGATTTTGCTGATGTGTGCTAATCCTAGAGAGCATCACCCCTCTTACCCCAGAGGAATTCAAGCTCAGAGTAATGCGGATCTGAGCGGAGCTGCTTTGCCTGGGTGTGCTGTGTTACAGACAAGGACCTGCAGAGGAAGGCTCTGGGGCTCCAGGCAGGCTGGCAGCACAGGAAGCTGCGCAGCTCCCTGGTTTTGCAGGTCCCTAAGCCTGGCACTAGCTCCAGCTGGCTCACGGGCACGCCGAGCTGGCAGCATCCACCAGAGGACGGCTGAGCCGTGGCTCAGTGCAAGATCAGGGAAGCAGCAGTGCCTGGGGATGCAGAAGTGATGGCTGGAGCGGGGAACAGGGCCATACCCTGAGCAGCAGCAGGTACCTCTCACCTGGGGTCAAACTGCACTCCAGCAAAGCTTTACACAGCAGCTTGGGCAGACAGGGCTGCACTGAAGAAAACCAGCTAAATCAATACTAAACTCCTCTCATCAGTGAGCTTCACGATGTCTGGAATACTCTTCCAGACTCTAAGCCTTCTGTTTCCTGTTAGGCTGTTTGTTTTCCGTGGGTTATTCCCAGCCCTGCACCTCCCGTGCTCCCGAAAAGTGCCACGCTCTTCCCGTGTGTCCTTTGATCCGGGAGCAGCCTGGCTGCAGGGCAGGGAGCAGTCCTGGAGCAGTCTCCTCAGCTCACATCTGCTCTCCGCGCTGCTGTGCCGGGCCCTTTTCCCTCTCAAGCATTCCAGCCACAAACACCAGGGGCAGCTGCAGCTCGGCGTGAGCGGGGCCGGACTCCTGTCCGGGGCTGTCCGTGGCCACCGCAGCCGGGCGCGGCCAGCGCTGCCTCCCCGGAGGATGCTCCCGCTCCACCCTCCGCGGCCCCACGGTGAATCCTCGGCTCCTCGCAGCTGTCAGGTTGGAGTTTCAACTTAACAAATGCTGACCCCTTTTGGTCAGTCTTCTCCGGAGCCTCGGTGTTTCTCCACGCTCTTTGCTAGCCCTCCCTTAGCTGCCCAGACTAACAGAAGCCCTTGACTTTCCAGGCTGTAAAGGTCACACTGTAAGAAATTCCTTTTGTGACTCTTCTGAAACCCAAGGAAGCTCTCCTGGCGGCTTGTTTCTGGACTGCACGTTACAATAAGTCTCAAAACTTTGTGAGTTCTGCCAGAAAAATTTCAACCTCTTCCTGCCGTGATTTACGTTCACTCCTCTCCTCCTTTGTTCCCAGAGTAAATCAGGAGATTAAAGCCAGCTGCAGGAACCCATAAAACCCAGGCAAGAGAATGACCACAGCAATTAGGCAAGATTTGTTTTATTAAGTAAATATTCTTCCTTTCATCTTTCTGTATGAAATGAGTTGCTAAAACTCACTGCAGCTCTGAAGGAACGGGACACACATCTGCCTGCAAAACATTACTCACTAAAAGCTGGGAAGCCAGAAGCGGAACAGAAGATGACCTGGTTAGCTGTGTCACCCTTTCAAACGTGATCCTTTAATTTGCAAAGCACACGGACAGAGTAAGTGTGATTGAGTGGCTGTGGCTCGGCGTAGGGAATATGGGGATCAGGTATCAGCTCCAGCTTCCTGCGGGGCTCCGCACAGGATCCCTGTCGGATCCACCCCTCTCCAGCAAGCAGATGCCCACCAGTGCTCTCTGTGGCCACCTCTTCCTACAGAAATTTTCATTTACAAGCCACGAGCCCAGGTAAGCAGGAAAAGAGAGCCCTGTCTCAACTGCAGAATTTAGGTACTAAAGTGATTAGGTCATAAATTACTGCTAATAGCAGCATTTCAGATTTGGTCCCCACTCAGAAGCTACTGCAAAGGGCCATCCATGCAAGAATCATCAGTAAAAGCAAAGACCCTGCTGTTCAGAGCATCCTCTCTCCTTCAGGCACTTCTCTCTCATGGTGTATCCAGAAAAGGCCCTCAGGAAACCACTTTTGTAGAAAAAGAGTAAACAGCCTTTAAAATGTCAGAACAGCTAAACTCCAGGTATGCAGTTCTTGCTCTTTGCTCCTTACAATTTCCCTTTCACTTCCAATAGACCAGAATGTTGGTCTATTTGAAATGACTTGGAAAAAAAAAAAGGTCAAAACAAAACAAATGGAAATATTTCACTTTGAAAATGCAGTAATAAAATCCTTTAAGAATCTCCAAACCAGAATGCTTAAGCTTTTTGAATATAGGGAGCAGCTGAGGCAGATTTCACTATTTCTGAAACGTCCTCTATCAGGCAAATTGGACTAAATTCAGCTTCCCCAAAACTGCCTGTTTTGGTGACTTCACTGTCCATCAATATTATACAAATTCTCCCCACTGCCCACGAGGAGTCCTGGGATCTAAAATAGCTCAAGGGCTGATCTTTTGTAGTGTTTGTTACATAACTGAAATTCCCTGAGACCCTTGGAAAATCAGCTGTATTCTATTTCAACAGGAATAGGTGCTTCATGTCCCTTAGGAAGCTTTGAAGAGCTCAGCTGCAAGGCACGAGGTGGATGCTGTCAGCTGTATTTGAGACTTTTTTTTTTTCCAAAAAGGAAATCCAGTGTATTTTGGGATGTTCCAGTGCTTTGGTTTGGGCTGATACCCGTGGTTAACTCTGTGTTAACATTACCAGTCCTCTTGAGGAGTCAGGCATCCCATCAGTGAGTTTTAAAAGAAAAGCAAAAAGGGGTGCTTTCTGTGAAGTTTGGACAACCCTACTCAAGGCACAGTCACTGACCCCCTCCTAACAGATCTCACGGCAAAACTGCTTTCTCCAGCACTGAATTTTAATAGCACTTCTTAAGGGGTTAGGAAAGGTGGGGAGGAGGGGGAAATAAAAAAAAAATCTATAAATAAAAGCAGGATGGAAGTACACAACACAGAGAATCTGGATTTGTCTTCCAAGCCGCGAGGAAACCTAATCTGAATTTACAACCTGCTAACATTCTGCCTGCAGCAAAGATAAACACTAAACTCCTGACGCTCCCAGCAGCTGTCACTGAGCTGCTGCTGCACTCAGCTCAGCTCCTCCTGCTTCCAGAGAAACACCCGCTGCAGCCCAGGGCTCCCAGCCCCTCTGCTCCGGGGGAGCACCCAGACCCCGAGCAGGCTCAGGACCTCAGGGAGCTCCTGCAGTGCTGCCTCAAGTTCTCCTTCCCTCTGCCTTGGCCGATGGCTTTTCTGGGGCCACTCAGGTGGCAAATCCACCGATACTGAGCTCAAATTATCCAGCAAGGCAGGAGACAAGATGGGCCGAGGCAGGAGAAAGCAAAATCAGGCACCAAATAGCTCCAGTTCAACACACACCTTCCATTCTTCACTCCCCAGCCCACAGCCCCAAGAATTCCTTTGGACGTAGCGGTTGTCACCAAATCCCACAATTTTACACGAAGCATTGAAGGGCTAGATATTTATGGGGTTTTTAAGCCTCAGCTCCCAGAGCCATTGGGAATGAATTCTCACAGTTATTAAGAAATGAGGAAGAGGGAAAACTGAAAGCAGAATAAGTTTTTTCAATAACATGAATCCCTTATTTTCCCTTTTTGCAACGCTTGAGCCTGGCATCTCAGAATAGAAAAGCCCATTCCTAATAGGAAGGATGGAGTTCCCATCCTGATAAACACTGTCCTCAGCGGCACAGAAAGTTCTCCCTCTCAGAATTTACAATGTGCACATTAATCAGCAGGTTTGCTGATCATACTCTCACATGTAATTTGAGGCAGGGGACAAGGCCAATATGTTCAGCCTCTTTTCACTGCCCTGTGCCTGTTACTCATGGAATCAGCAAATAACCTGAGTTCACAAGAAAAGCAAAGGAATTACAGAGAAGACCAAAGTCTTAGAGTGCCTGAGAGGTGTTTGCAGCAGTGCTTTAAAGCCTCTGTTCTCATCCTGAGCACTCGAGATGCTTGACCTTAGCTGACATGGGGACAGCCTGAGTTTGCAGTTCTCCAATGACTTATTCACCCTTTCCATTTCCTTAAAGGGTGAGCGAGTAGCAAAGCTCTTTTCTAATTTGAAACTCAAACAAACTAATGGGTATGAGTGACAGATCCATCTCAGGGACTCTGCAAGGAATGGAAGAAGTTGATGCATAATCACATCCAGGTAAAATCCCTGGAAAGTCTTTGCTGTGGGATCAGTGTCTGGGTGAACACTAATTTATGAATTCATCACATGGGGAGACACTGGAGACCCTGCTGTCTGCTTTGCTGTCACAAAGGGAGCTGGAATAAGCATCTTTCTCACACCAACACATGCCTGCTGAGAGAGGCAGAAGAGACAGAGATGGGTGTTGTGTAAACAAAAATCCCACCAGGGTGAATCCAGAGCACAGATTCAGCTGCACATGCTAAATACAAGCTCATTGCCTCCATGGATGTATTTTACAGGACCAGAGACACTTTTTAGATAAGTAAATGCTTTGAGATTATATTTCCCTATTACATCCAGTTTCTATTATTACCAAAAAAATCTCTAAGCTGCATATTTGTGACATTCCCCCAGCTGGCAGAGCAACAGCAGTGCTGAGGAAAATACTTACTGTTTGCAGTGGTTATTAGGATTATTACTTAGACCCCAAGTGACTTTCTGAAGTCATCTTCCCATGCAGTCCCTTTGTGTTTTTAATCCCATCCCCACTCCCCCTCCAGCAGCCGCTATGAATACAGTTTTGCCATCAGCCATGAAGCTACGAGGGTTGTGTTTCCTTTTCCCTTGGGGAAATACTTTTGCTGAGATCAGCTGCTGGAAAGAGGTAGGGGCAAATGTCCTTAAAACAGTGAGAAAGAGAGGAGCCTTTCACTCAAGTAATTGCTTCAAATGCACCTGAGCCGGGTTCCTGTCCAAGCAGCTAAAGCAAGCACTGATTTTCAGGTGGTGCAGCCCCAGGATGCAGCTCTGGCTCGTTTGTAATCTCATCAGTCTGCCTGACACTGCCTCGAGGATGGAGGTTTCACCTGGGGAGAGCTCCCTGCAGCCAGCAGAGGTGTGCTGGCTCTGCAGGTGCTGCAGGAACCTGGGCTCCATCCCCTCAGCCCTGCCTCCTCGCCCTCCCTTTGAAGGACTGAGCAGCACCAACCAGGGGCAACTTCTGGGCATGGACAAGTGCCAAAACTGTGATCACCGAAGAGGAAAGACTGCTCAGATAACTGCAGAGCAGGAATTACGGCCATGCGGGTCCTTCACAGCCCTTGTACCACCGCTCCCATACGTGGTGCGGTTCTTGCTCTGCTCATCACAATCCTCACACTTGTTTATGGTCACTTTACGGCACGTTAACACTGCTGCTGATCCTGGTTTTGTGTCAGAACCAGCACACCTTGTGCTGCAATCTGCATGCACGAGTGTGGCAGCAACGCTGCAGCGATGGTGTGGGGGATAGGGCAGACAGAACCGATAGCTTTCATCACAGAATCGGGTCTTAATCCGGTAAATGCCGGCAGTGATCTGTACCACAGCCTCCAAACTGGGCTCTTTCATGCTTTGAGTTCATCCAGCAAAAGCACAAATCCCGGTGCCCTGAGGCAGTCGCTGGTAGTTTGTGTATTTAGGCACAGATCTGAAGCGCCTGAGCCTTCGGTAAATCACTAGAAATGCTCCTGCTGACCTCAGGGGCCTCGGCTCAGATCCACGCAGCCCACATGGGTCTCCATGGGGTCACTGCCTGGCCTGCCAGAGCCCGTGGGCACCGTCACGGGCAGGGCGTGTGATGGGAGCTCCTGCGGCTCAGGAGGAGAAAGCAACACTACAAAATCATGGCTGGGATGTGGCTCAGGGAGCTCAACTGCTGCAGAAAACTACTCTCATCCTCCTGCAGCTTCTTCTGTAATTTATATATATATTTTTTTTGGAAAGTGACTGAGTAGAGACAGACACGCTTTTCCAATCATTAAGAAATTCTTCAAAAGCTGGTGGGCTTTACCTTTACTAATTACAGCCTACCAAAGAAAGGGCTTTTCCCAGAGAAACTCACGAGCAAGAAAGGGAAAAGAGCTGCAACCAAAATAAGCACATCACCTGACAATTTTTTAAACAAGGCACTGTTTGCCCTTTTGAAAAGGCTGAAAGGCTTCTTGTGGAGATGGGGCTCCCTTAGGAGTGAGGGGCAGATGTCTGCACATGGGAAACCATGAGCCTTCTGGGCCGGGTTTTACATCTTTAGTTTGCCAGGCCTTTTTAGATCATCAATATTCTCTCGACAACCACTGCTGGACACGACCACGAGCAGCAGCTCCCGTGGGTTATCGCCAGCCGTTCCAACAGCACATTTTAAGGACTCTTTTTTGAATTATTTTTTTGAGGCTGTGCTTGTACTTCAAGAGAACGGAGGACTCTTGAAGCCATAGTGAACAGAGTGAAGTCTTGAGAGGGCAACAGACAGCTGAGCTCCTTTGACACATTGCAGGAATCAGCAGGAAGATTCTGGGATGTATCAAAAGAAAACCAGCTGTCAGTGAAAGCCAGAGGCAACAGCTTGTTCCTGGATGCAGATATTAAGGTCACGATATACCTAAAACAACATAAAACGCCTACAAGATAAAACAGATCAATACATTTGTAACTCTCACTGTGTTCACCGCTTCCTCTTTGTGAGGATTCCAGATCAGCCTAAGTCACATTCCCTTCACCATCTCCTGGGGAGCCTCTTTTTTCCCCCTCGATGACTCTCCCCAAAAGTCATTTCAATTCATCCAACTACAGCCAGCTACTAACTGCAGGGATGAAAATCATTTTGTTTCAGCTCGATGCGGCAGAAACTCGCCAGAGCTAAATAGCAAATGACAGGGCCCAACACAAGCACTTGATTCAGGGCTGCAGAGGCTCCAGCAGCAACAAAGGATTTGCTCCCTGGAAGTGCTGAAGCAGCTTCTCCCCACACCGCCTGTGTCACCCTGAGACCATTCCAAGGGAAATACTGGGAGAACAAGGACGTGCATGGACAGGGGAGCCCAGGGAGCATCCCCCACAGCCCCACTGCAGGGGCTGCTGCAGAACCTCGGCCCTGCGCCCTGAACCCCTCCAATCCGACGTGCAATTTCTGCTCATGGCTAAACCCAGCTCGAGAGACAGGAGTTGAGGCTGTGGAGACCAGGTTGGGAATGTCAGCAGTGCACCAGAACGGCTCTAACAGCCAAAGAAAAAGAGCACTAATACAGGATTATATATAGGATTATACACCCTCCTGCCACTCCCTTCTAATGCTGCTTCCTCTGCGGTGCTCAGGGCTGGCCAGGCTGCTGCACGCTCTGGTTTGGGCCAGAGAGAAGCTCCACTTCTCTGCTTCTCTGCAAAGCAGCAGGTGAGAAACACTTGGTTTTCAGGCCCCTCTCGCTGTAGTTGCAGGGCTGTCGCTGTGAGGGATGCTCAGCACTGCTCCCCATCCAGCACGGAGCTGATGAGGCTGTCGGCAGCCACGGAGGGTGGTGTTACAGGACCTGCACGTTAAATGTGCCAGGCCATTTAATGCCTTAGCAAAGCTCTCCCTGCCTCCTAAGCCATCCACTTCCTTCTCTGAAAGGTCTTAGATAAAACGACCAAGAGTTATGGGGTATACAACAACCAAGGATATAGAGGAATGACAAGTACAAAGAGAGGAATATGAATAATCTACAGAAGAGGCCATTATTCTATGTACCGAGGGAAAGTGTTTCTGCTCCTTACAAAAGGAAGGATTTATCTTCCCCTGATCAAAGGTGACAAAGCTGGAATGTTAATGCTAGAAAAACATAGGGAGGGCAGGAAGAAGGCTGCCAGCAATTTCACTTTGATTTCATCAGCTGACGGTGCAATTATACATTTATTTTTCTTGTGAGCAGCAGCCACTTTCACACTCGGAGCATACCAGGAGGAGAGACAAATTACTGAGTCTCACAGATCCTTCTACAAAATTCCACACACACTTCCCTCAAGCAAGACACTGATGTTCTCAGCCTCGTGTCCTTTAGGGCTGACACAGCTCCTGTCACTGCCATTAAAGGGGACAAGACTGGTCATCAGGTACTAAGTCTTCTCCCAGCGACACGAGTTTCACGCAGACATAATTCAGGGCCAGCTCTGAGTCTGCCCTGCTGTGCTTATACACCAGGTCAGGCCTTTAGCACCTCCAGCTCCCTCAGAATTACAGCCCCCTCTCCCCACTGAGCAGCACGCCTGCATCCCCTGCTCCAGCCCACGGGAGCTGGGGATGCTGAGGAGCTCCCAGCAGGACCTCCCGTGTCAGAAGACATCACACAACGGGACTGGAACACGCACCCACGCTCTGCCTTAATGCTCACAGCGCTGCGTTTGAGGCAAACGCGGCCATGTCAGCGTGGGCACATTTTCAGCCAACACGGAGGTGATAAGGCAAGCCAAACAAGATCAGAGCCTGGACCATATCATTATTGTTAGCAGAAACAGCAGCCTCGAGAGAAGAGCTAGGAGCTCTGCTGTGCTGTCATACTAATACACTATTACAGAGTTTATACCCCAGAAGGGTTTGGTAAAGGGAGAAGAAAGGGAAAAATTCACATCCTAAGTAGCTAGAAGAGCCCTGATCTTGTTTGGATCAAACTACTCAAAATCCAGGTATTACCTATTTGCACATGGAGCTGCAAATTTATCCCAGTTCCAGAGACCCGTTGTTTCTGTCACTGATAGGGAGAGTCAGTGCTGATTTTCAACACAAAGAAGCCCTACACTGAATAAATACTAACAGCAGAGCTGCACTGCGTGGAGCAGAGCTGCCCTGAGTTAACATGCAGAACGTGTGCCAGCCTTGCAATGACCCCGTATCGCTATGGTGCAATCCTGAGCCACCCACAGCAGTGTCCCAGCGCACAGGATCATCTGTGACTTCATCTTATGTCATAGCCTACAAGGACATTTTACACCTTATTAGGAAACTTTAAGGCCACCCTTTCAGCGTATAAAAAATAGCAAAATGTGTAACTGCTGTTATTGAAAAGTAGCAGTGGAATTTACCTGAAAAAAATCTCTGAGAGTGAACACTGGATTAAGAACTTGAGTTGGGTGTGACAATTTCAGACACCTGTCCCCCCAGCTCTGACCAGAGGTATCTGAGACCCAGGGCTGCACTGAAGGACTGCCTCCATCAGCCAGTCCAAACCCAGCTACTCAAGTGTGCTTTTAGCTGTCATCTAATTTAGTCTTTCACTACCAACCTGCTCTCTCAATCCAATTCCACTAATTTTTAAGAGCCTTTGCCCTCCTAATCCCATTATATCAGCAATTTTTTAAAAAAGATTTTACTGCAAGTGATGCAGAACACAAACACTGCCCCTTACCACCTGCTTTCACTCCTTCTTCACCCCTCAAAATGATAACTTCGCACATCAGCCCCTAAAAACTCTCCAATACCCTGGAATTTATCTGAAAATAGGTGCTTATTTGGGGCTTTCAGCGGAGCCCTCCTAGCTGGAATCTCCCGGCCTCCGTTTGCAAGGGTGGCCTTTGGAGGAGCCATGACCTACTTTTTATTTTTTACTTCCACCTCTGCTATTCACAGAGCTTAAGGCCCCGGGATGAATCCATCTCTCCCGGTGCATGTCGGATCCCCTCCTGGCTCCCGACGCTTGTCCAAAGCTGCTGGGGGAAACAAGGAGCGCGAGGGGAACGGCCAGCAATAAATCCATCACGCCAGCGGGGAGAGGGGAGATTCACTTTTTAATGATAAGGCAGAAGGTTGAGAACTGGGAGGTTACGGAATCATTACTGCATGAGAGAGGGGCTTAAAGGAGCGGAATTGGGTTTCTATGTTTGTATTAGAACTTCTGCAAGTGGAGGCGAACGAGGGGAGAAGAGCAGAGATTGTATTTGTATTCCCCTGGCGGGGTACTCAGAGCATATTTCAATTAGGAGGATTTGCCCTCTATATACATGCAAAAAGAGGCCTCGTGGCTGCAGTAAATAACGTGAACCTTATGAAAACGTGAAGTCACCTTGCAGAGGCAGAGCGAAGCTGATCTGTGCCGCCGTACTGTGATTTCCATAAGGCAATGAAAGGGCTTTCGCAGGCAAGGCTGAGGCCTACGGGCTCACAGCTGAAAAATAACACCACCTTTTCATCTGTAATCTGAACAAATTCAATGCAGGAGCTATTGATGGAAAACGAACTTAGAACCTCACATTTCTCTTTTTTTTCCAGGGTAGGGCTGCACTTTAAGTCACTGGCTTTATTAATGGAATAAGTGCATTCGTCTCTTGCAGGCCTGAAAAATAAAGCACTGAGCAGTAACATATGGAATATGCCTCAGGCAAGAGATTTTCTTCTGGTATTGCTATTTTTCTAATAAAATTGAAATCATGGCATGAGTGCACATGCTCTTGTAAAGTGTTTCACAGGGGGTGGTCTAAAATAGATGTACCCAAAAAACACAGACTTTTTTTTTTTATAAAACTGCTAATTTCAACTGTTCAAAACACAGTGATCTGGGATCCCTAATCCAGAGGGGATGGAAGGAAATAAAAAGAAGTCCACAAGTTCTCCTCTTTTGAGTTTATCCTTCAAACGCTTGGGGAAATTTCCTCTGTAAACATAAGGGCTCAAAACATCATTTTATAACAGGAAGCCGCAATCCTCCTGCCACCCCTCAACTGCAGCAGAGGATGCTCCTATTAAAATAATAAATGAGATTGAACTTGCTGAGGAAATGGTGAGTGTTTGGAGCAACACTGATGTTAAAAGGCAAGGCAGGTGCTGCCTTGCAATTTTAAAAATTGCACGGAGCTGTTTGCAGGCACATGAAATACCTGTGAGGGGTGTCAGACCGGGTTCAGCTGTTACCACTGCACAGACAGGGGACCAGACCCCAGCCTGTAAAACACACATCCTACAGAGAGTGTACGGATTTAAACCCTCCCTCTAGTACCTCTCAGGCCTTTGAACCTTTGCTCTAAGATCCCGCTCTGCTTCAGGCAGTTTTCTGCCTGAATTTCCCACTCAGAGGCAGTCCCCTCCCTGCCTCAGAGCCATTAGCCAGGAGCTTTAGGGCAGAGCAGTGATAAGCACTCAAAGTACAAAAACCACAGAGCAGCCTCAGGCACTGAGATTACCTTTACATTTGAACATCTTTGATGCCAGGTCCTGGACAAGAAATGCAGTTGACTCATGCTCGGTAAAAATTTATGTTTCCTTCCATGCTCATCCCAGTATCAAGCTAAGTCTAGAACTGAACAACGTGGAAAAAAATAAATCCAGTGAAAGGTCACAACACGCAAGAGGGCTTTTCCTCTTGAAAACACCCATGCAGTGGGTCTGCCTGCTTAAAACATTGCCCAAACAAACAGCTTAATTTCCATTGAGTCTATTTTGATTTCAGACTCACATGTCAACAGCTCCAAAGGAAAGAGCTTTCTGGTTTGTTGTTTCACACTTACGGAGGGGCTGATTGAAAACCCAGGCACCAGGGAGAGAACTGGGGGTCTCTGAAATGCTCTGGAACAGCAATGTTTCGCAACAAACAGCCTGATGCAACATCAAACCACTCAGAACTGCAGAACACATCACTGTCTCTTAAATTAGCTCTTCTGTTACCATTTTTGGCTTTTTTTTTTTTCATTGGCTGTAATAAAATACAGAAAAGTGATATCCTCCCCCTCTCCTACTGGTAGTATCAGATTCCTCGAGGAACACCTAACATGGAACCTGTTTGCTGATTCCCACCAGGAGCTGGTGTTTATTCCATTTGTATATGTGGGAAATGGGGCGCCTTCTGCAGAATCATTTGACTCAGCAAACCCATGAACTGCAAAGTATGAAAGAATTCTACCCCGTGAGTGTTTTGACAGCAAAAACTGTTTTGCATCAGCTCCAAATTCCACATATCACTGTCTGAAAGGACACGTCCAGATCCTCTGGATAATATTATTAAATAAATGGAGAAAGCAACGAGCGACAAAATTTAACAAGCCAAGGTAACGATTAATGTCCTGCTCCCTTCCAGGATCTGGGTAATGAATCAGATTTCACACCTCGAGTTTTCAACAATGTCTGCAGAGACAAAGCAATGGAATGTCCATTGCCCTGTAAGATCGGCACATTCCCATCAAATGCTTTGTGACTGTATAAATAGCGTGGAACAAGGGAAAATCAGGAGCACGCAGCACCTACAGAACGACACCTCATTTTTTTCTATTCAGCAGGAAGCAGCAATGCAAGCAGAGCTGGAGGGTGGATTAAGAGGCATTTGTGCATTTCAGCATTCCTGTCTTACCTGAAGGTGCTTGATAAATCCCATGCATATAAATAAAAAGGAGA
This sequence comes from Lycocorax pyrrhopterus obiensis, assembly GCA_014706295.1. Lineage (NCBI taxonomy): Eukaryota > Metazoa > Chordata > Aves > Passeriformes > Paradisaeidae > Lycocorax > Lycocorax pyrrhopterus. Next base: position 12,310,453 of record JACSVZ010000003.1, on the reverse strand, counting down.
GGGGCTGGAGTACAGGCAATTCCTGTGGTGATGCTGACTTTTCACCGCTAAGGTTCTAATTCACGTATGATCCATATTAATATTATTTCTAGCTGATTATCAAAGGTGCAGCACTTGCAGGCAGGAAGAGCATTGTTGTTCATCATCCAAGCCATGCTGACACTGTTCAGAAAGGGTGACTTACCCAGGGTCGCAGTGTCTAAAATTGCAAGTAACGGATCAGAATGCATCACACCTGATTTCCTCTCCTCTGCTGTGCTGGACACCATGACATTTAATGTTACCGAGTGACTGCTCTGTACATTTGAGTTGGGAGTCTCTCCACTGACAGCAGGAAGGATCTCCTGTTATTGGACTCCCCAAGCAAAGATCAAAGAACAAGTAAATGACTGAGTTTAGGCAACACCAGTTCAGCCATTAAATGCCTGCATGAGAGATACTGATTAAAGTTTTCCTTCATCACACTCCACAGCCATGTAAACAGATAAAGAATTCCAGGTCAGAGGCATTTCCCAGACCGACTGTGCAATCCCAGACACAAACAAATAGCGAAAGCTGAGCTTGCTGATAGCTTTATCTGTCCAGAATATTTACCTGTTGTTTTTGGTTACAGCTGATACTGACATGCTAATTTTCGCTCTTATTCTACAAGTCGTTCAATTTACGAAGCTGTCAGTCCTTCATGGCACCTGTGGCACCTTTTATAAGAACGTTTTTAGTGTGTCAACATCAAATATTTTGTGGATATGGCTGGATGATTCAGCATTTCCAAAAAAGCTTTAGCAATCAGGCATTTCCCCTGTCCATCCCAGGATGGGATAAGCTCAATGAACGGTACAGACCTGCAGGAGAATAAGCCCAGCCTGTGTTGTTCCTGATGGGACTTTAACTCACATACAGTGAAATTCACTCCCTTACACAGCCCCAGGCTGAAGCCTATTCACCATTTAAGTCTCCAAAATAGGATTAGGGGATTTAAGAAGCACAGAAGCTTTGCATTTTCCATCCAGTTTCTTAATGATTTTTTGAATTAATGGGAGCGAGCACTGCAGCCAAGCAGTCAAGTTTCTCAACAGGGCTGTGTCAAGGCTTTGGAGAAGTCAGCTCCAACCACAGAAAATGAACAACCTCCCCAGTGTTCAGCAGCAAAATATTGTTTGCTTTAGTGCTGAGACAGGACTTGAACTCAGATGCACAGAAGTGAAAAATAAGCAATGATTTTCTCCTACCTTTTCTTTATTATGAGGGATTTTTTAGCGTGATGTTTTTGAGTTGATACTCAAAGCCAGTCTTGAACAGCTCAGTACACACTATTCTTTAAACAGATCTGACTTAGAAGCAGTTCTTGACATCCTCAGCAACCCAGGGAAAGGTTTTTAAGACAGCAAAATGAACAGCCCGCATTAATTAGCAGCTATTTACTCCTTTTGATAAGGAAACGCCTAAGAATGAAAACTGGAAGTCACCCCATCATCACAAACGATCTGAATCTCAGACACCCTGCATCACAAAAGTTTACAAACTCTTTCTTGGCACCTTCTGCGGGCCTGTAGGCAGGCTTTTATCTGAGGATCTGAACACCGTGTAGGAGCATTAGCTAATTAGATTTCTTGCAACTCCTATAATATCAGAAGCACTTAGAAGAGAGATAAAGGTAGGATTAAACCGCAGAGCCAGGTCTCATGAGACACCCACGCAGCAAATGAGCTCCAGCACAGGCTGCCTGCACAGCCACTGAACTCCTCCTGTGTATCAGCTCCAGCACAGCAGCTTTTCCCAGCTCTCATAGAGAGGGTTCATGTTCTGCAGTATTACATGCCCAGAGGCTCCAGTCACAATCAAAACACCAGAGAAACTGGCAGGAGGAGAAATTTCTACCTGCACATCAAGGAGACAAGGCCAAGAGACACAGGGCGCTGCAGCACGGCAGAGATAACCTGCTCTGTCTCACCTGCCCAGGTGTGCAGGGGAGATGCAGAGGGAACCCCTGTTTGCTGTGTCCTCACCTGTGAGCAGCACGAGGCCCACAGTGCCTTGGATCTGCTACACGCACACAAACTGCCCCTGGAAGCACCTCCTGACACAGCTGTTAGCGTGCATGCACGCTGCAAAACCTGCTCACACGGACTGACTGCTGATTTACGGGCAGGGAAAGCTCTCAGGGCACTGCCCCGGCTCCCCAGGGAATGGGCACGGCCCCGAGGCTGCCAGAGCTCCAGGAGTGTTTGGACAGCGCTGCCAGGGATGCCCAGGGTGGGGGTGTTGGGGGGTCTGTGCAGGGCCAGGGGCTGAACTGGATGATCCCTGGGGGTCCCTTCCAACCCAGGACATTCTGTGAGTTTGTGAGTCTTTGAGCTCTCACCATTCACACAATTAAACCACCTCGAAGGCTGCTTAATGCTTGGATGGGAGTAGAGAGGCAAAGCAAGCAGAAAGCAGCAGGTACAGGGAAACCTCTAAAACCAGCAGCTTTCCACTGCTGACTACGAGAGGTGAATTCTACATCCAATCGCTGAGTGCAATCGCAGCTTACTGTCATTATTTCACATTTTAAAACGTTCAGAAACACTCTTTCAGGAATTAAAATGCAAGTGCAAAGCGGTGTCACTAATTTGCAGTTCACCAAAGATGAGACTTCGGGAAAGGAGCAGCGAAGGGAAGGCACAGCTCGGGATGGAACCGCCCCAGCTCTCTTCTTTAACTTCACGGCAGGTTTGAGGAGAAAAAAAGAGTAAAAGCAATATGAGCATAAGGAGGTCTAGGCTGGAAAGCAGACATATGCCTGGCTCTCATTAGAGTTCCTGGGAGATGTAAGCAAGCATCTGTCAGGAGAACCAGACCCTATGAAAAAGTAGGAATATAAAATCCCAGATCGCTTCAGAGAGGCAATAAAAACAATATGGAAAATTTATAACAATCCGGCGTAATTGTTCAGAGGTAACTGCTTCAAGGAGTCTTAGGAGGCTTGTAAAGGTTTTTCGACTGATAAAAAAGGAACAGCGTTTTTAAGATAGGATAATTTAAAGCACAATTCAGCAGAGCTTTGCAGGAAAATAGGACAGTGATGAGCGTGTGTTGGCTGCTGACCTTCCAATGGAAATGTAAAGGGAAGCCACTCTTGCTAACGAGATGTTATGGTATTTACTTTTGCACAAAGCATTTTCAAACCGAAAAACCATTCAGTCCCTTTAAAATTCGAGAGTTAAACACTGAAAAGTAAATTTGCAGGTCCCACACTGGCAGCTCTAAGTGCAAAAAGATACCAACCGTCTCGACCAATGACATTTTCAGAGCTTTATGCAAGGAGGGTTCAGCATCTGCACTGATCCGAGTGCTGCAATGAAAGCAGGGTTTGGCATCTTTATAGTTCAAGAACGCTCATCTTTGATCACACAGGTGAGGGAAGGCACATTCTGATAGCTGGAGCCAAGGACTGTGAACGATAGGTGTGCTGCTAAGGCTTAAAAGAATGTATTTAATTTTTTATCAGAAGTTACTATAATGATGCCTAACAAAAATTTGGAAATCATCATTTTTTGCAGAGTCCAGCCCATTCTGAATTCTGCTATATTCTTGGAAAATGTATTGTCACCTGAAAAGCAGTTTTATGGGTCTATTTCATAGGTTATATATAAAATAATTCCTAGCTTCTGGAGATTTAAATCTAAGATATTATTTTTCCCTTGAAAGTATTAATTTTCTTCTGAATAATTTCTTAGTCTATTCAATTGCTTCCAAATTTTTCTCTGTTATTAAAAATACATCATTTAGCCTAATTTTTGCTTTAATCATAACAGAATCAGGCCAGGTGTCTATGCCTTTATTTGATAAATGTCTTGCTTCCAAATGAGAATATATAAATATTAGCAGAAACCAACATAATAACGGTTTATATTGAAAAAGAAGTAGGAAATACCATGGGGTAAAATATCCCTCCCTGGGAAGGAACGCTAATCCTGGAGGCATAAAACGTGCAAGGGGTCTTTTGCAGCATGTTTATCTACAATAATAGAGCTGTCACGTTTATTTGTTTGTGCCTCCTTTGAATTTCCTGAAATCACTGCTGGAAAATGTTAAAGCCAAAGAGGTGATTCCAATCACCCAAGCTTGTCACCAGTGACTCCAAGAACTGGAGCACACCTGTAAATTACAGAGCTTAACTCAAGCTCGAGCCACCAAGAGCGGCATAAACTCCAATTTTACTCTTTGGCCACACCACAAACGATGGGGAACCAAGAGAATTCCTCTCTGCAAAACAGCCAGGGCTCTGCAGGGAGACAAAAGCCTTTCATTTTTCTGCTGCAAAGCAAGACTTTTATGTGCTGGAAACGTTGGGTTTTAGACAGAACTACTTAAAGTCAGAAACACAGAATGCCAGGGAGAAGACACTGAGATCATGAAATCTTTATGGGTACTTTAAATTCTATTGACAAGAAGTGACAGAGATTAAAAGAAAGGGTGGAAATGTGGTAGCCAGCAGCCATTGTATCAGAGATGGAAAGCAGGAAAGGGTCAGAATTATTTGCAGAAGTCCCTGGTAATTCCTGGTCGGACTTAACTTGCTGATCTACTTTCTGTATTAATTGGCAAAAGAAAAGATGATGCATTAAGATAGATAGTCCTTAAGTGATCCATATTTTATCCCAGTTAGCTTTATGCTCTCTAATTGATTTTGTACATCTACACTCACATTCCCCTTCAACCTTCTCCAGGTCCCCTTTCTCATTCCCATTCTTTCCCCAGCAGCACAGAACAGCACAAGGTCAGGGACCCTCGTCCTGTCCCCTCCTCACAGCAGGGTCACCACTGGACTCAGAGCAGGCTGCTCAGGGCTGCTGGAATTTGAAATCCTCCAAGGACAGAAATTCTACAGCCTGTCTGGGCTTCCTGTTCCATCTTTCCTCTTCTCCAGGCCACACGAGCCCAGGGGTGCCCTGTTTTCCTCACTGTTGCACAGGAAAAGAACTTTTATCGTGCTTTCTTACCTCTCCCAGTTTCTTGCTTTAATTCCTGCAGTGAGTATGAAGACACAGCAATGTAGGTGAATCAGGAAAACCCAGTGACACCACACTCAGGAAATCCTGATGGGGACTCTTGGCTCCCTGACACATCAGAACACAGCAGCATTTGTATTTGAAACATACTGGTTTAACAAACTTGAAAACCTCCAGAAGCAGCATTGTCGATAAATAAATTCCTTGCCTGCACACAAGACATCTGATCATGGACTGTGTTTGAAAAGTGAGTCCTAAGGTTGAGATCAGCTTTTTGACTCTCTAGATGAATCACTGTGGTGTCCATTTCTGAAATGAAATCAACCAGTAGCACATCAGTGCTGTCTCCCAAACATGAACTGAAATATTTGAGTATCCCTGGGAAGGCAATTTTTTCTTGACTCAACACTTGGCCATCTAACCTTGAAATGCTAGATGTTGTAAATATGATACAGTGCTGCTATAAAAGTGGGGGAAAGTGTCTGAAACTCAAAATGAGAAGGCACTGGGAGGAGGATTTCCCCCCACCTGATTGCTATATCATTCTGATACTCAAAAATAAAATCCCAAAGCCTGATCTTGCACTACAGAAGTAGTCATTTGTCCCCACTGGAAGTTGCCCAGGTTGATATATAATGCTATTCTCCCAGTCACAGCACATTTCACGTCCCCTTTGCCTGGGTGTGAGAGTATAAATGGAACCTGGCTGCGATCAGTGGCCATCCAGCAGATTGCGGGAGCCTTTGGAGCAACAGAGGTGTTTTACGGAGCACAAGAGCCTCTGGACACATCTGAGACAAGCAGAAATTCATCAGTTTGGGATTCTTCTTTCACATTTTGCATCAACAGGGTATTGTAGCATAATCGACAGCCCCAGTGCTGATCCTGCTCACAGCTCCCTCTCAGAACAGTGAGAAATTGGTGCAGCTCCTGCACTGAGCCTCTCTCCCCTTGCTGAGGGCTCAGTGCTTTAACAAGATGTGCGTGAAATCAGAAAACAGACAGTGGTGCTGGCCTTGTTGGACTCCTGACATTTCAAGTCTTTGAGGCAGAAACGGCCACATTTCTCTAAATGTAGGGTGTTGATTTTCTGTGCCTGTAAAGAGCATCTTCAAAAGAAATCATGGTTAGGACTTTTGCCCTTAAAGCCCGCATAAAACCCTTAAAGTTAGTCCTTAAAAATATCCTGTCAATCATTCTGCATTCCCCTGACTAAATATTAGCATTACATCCATGAAGAGAGTTTGGTCTCACATAACAAAAACAGACTTTCATGGGTTTATTTTTTAACACTAGAGTTAGTGATGAAGGAGTTTGTACTGAGCTATGAACTAGTACACCTGACGTCCTCAGAGTGTCAGAATTCTCAAAGCAAAGTCCTTTATACATATAAAATTCCACCTCCCCAGCAGCATTTTCTAAGAAACTACCAGATATTTTGTTGAAGTGCCAGCTCACTGAACATACAGACACCCTCAAACAAATGATGATTTAACTGGCCCAGTCCTGGGCAACTCCTGATCTGATCCTGGAGATTCCTTCCTCATGGACACATCCACACTCACTGCTGGGAACGGTCCAAGGAGACTCAAACCAGCACAACAGGGAGCGGCTGTGCTGCTGCTTGGGCCCTTTGTAAGCTCAATTCCAGCCTCCCTCACAAGCCCCTGAGATCCTACACGGTGCTCTGCTCGCAGGGGAACAGTGGCTGCTTTAGGTATCATCAGCCCCAGGCGTTCCTCACCCCTCCTGCAGGATCTTGAGGAAACCACAGTGAGCAGGTGCTCCCAAAGCAAGCCCCAGGGCTGACTCTCCTCTCACACCAAACCCACCAGTGAACGACACAAAAAGCCATTAAATGACCTTCAGATAACACCTCAGTTAAGGTGAGAGAACTGAAGAAAAAGGGGCACAACTGGAGCACCTATTTAGATGCTACTAAAAAGCTGTATTTGTTTGGCAATTCGGGGCAGCAGCTGGAGAGGCCATTTGAGAGACACATGATTCTGCAGCACAGTAATGGGTGATGAGGCATTCTCCTACCTGAGCATAAAAATAAGCACAGCACAGGGAATACCGGGAAAAGGGTGAATACAGTAATCCCCTCACCGCCTCAGGAGTGCAGGGAACCTCCCGGAAAAAACTTCCTATAAAAAACTATGAATTACTCTCAATGGTGCTTTATTTGCAGTTGTAGCAGCTGCTCCTCAGGGCCACGACTGATGCTCAGACAGTAACTTAGGAGGAGATTTTGTCCCTTTCCATAGTAAGGCAGAAGATTATGGACAGCATTGCTGAGTCACAGTGATCAGCATTTAGCAGTGTCCTGTGTCTCCCTCAATACACAGGGAACACCGTATAAATACACCAGAACACCAAATGGAATCTTAAAAATCCAGTTCTAAACCTTGTTGTCGCTGGACAGGCAGTGCTTGAGCATATAAAATACCTCTAAGTCCAAAGAAAACCCAAACACACGTTGTTAAAGAAATTATCCTCAAAAGGATGTCGTGATTGTGGGGGGTCTGAATGGGAATCAGATGCAGGTGAAGTAGAACTGCAGAAGTGAAATAAATACCACACACTGCCCTGGAAGGAGGATTTGCTGTTTCAAATGTCAACAGAATTGCCAAGGTTTCCTCCTACTGAGGAAACCCAAAGACTCAGAACCACATTGCCTTAATGAGATTCAAATGCTCTTGAATTTTCCTAATATAATGTATATATTCTTAATATATAGAATGTATATATTCTCCTGCTCAGGCACCAAGGGCTGCCTCTTTCTTCCCTCCCTGCTCTGCTGTCACAAACAGCTGAATGCTGCAAGCAAAGAGAGGAAACCAACACAGAAACCTGCCCTGAGTTTTTAGGATGTGGTTTTATAGCCAGAGAGATGCAAAGCCCAGCTTTAAAAGAGTCCTTGGGGAACACTGCAGACAATCTGAATTTGCACAACTGCACTTTCAGTTAACCTCATTAAAACAGAATTATCGTGGTGGAAACACTAGAGGCTGATACAGAAATCTGTGGAATTTCAGAAAAAAAATCCATTCTGCTTCCAACTAAAAATCCTTTCCACAGAGAGCAGAGACAAATGTAGATGAACCAGGACAAAAAGAAAACATGAAACTTTCAACTACCCTACCCCAAATGCAGGAACAGAACTCACTTTTTTTGTCAAAACTACTTTTGTTTCTTCCACTTCTCCCAGTCTTCAGCTCTGCTCATCCTCATCACCCAGCACACCTGGCTCTCTCAGCTCCTACGCATTACAGAGATTTCACTACTCCCTGGCACAGCAGAACCACTACAGACTCTTTATTGCACAAACCCAGGATAATTCTCAGCTTCCAAATAAACTGCTATTATATAAATATATAATAAACTTTTCCACAATAAGCAGAATTTTCAAAATGTATTGCAACAGGAGAGGTCACATGACTGGTTTATTATTTATTGGTTTATTCTCTTTATTCAACTCTCCTTAATTTTTTTTTCTGTCCTTTTCTTTTTATACTGATGCAGAAACACAGACGTGTGTCGGGTGTAAAATGAGTGGACTCCTCCCTGCAGCACAAGAACTGTGTGACTGAAGGTGAGCTGGTTAATTGCATGGTAGAGTCTTGACCCAGACAGAGCCAGGAGTCAACGCTCAGACACCTCCAAAAAAAGGGAAGATAATCCAAGGAACCTGTGAGTCACTCCCAGAGCAAGATAAGCCATTTATTACAACACCAGCTTGCTTAAGTTTGCTTGTTGGGAAATCAAAGCGTGCTGGGAATCACAGGCTGCTTTAAAAAGGAGCAGAGAAATCCCTTCTAAAACACTCTGCCCCTTGACTAGGTGTCCTTACAAGCCATGGATTTTGCACTGTCCATTCGAGAGGTGAGGAACAGATAAAAGCTTAGTGGGAAATGGCTTAGCAAACAGAATGGCCACTGAGTCAGAGCATAAGAGGCAGCAGGAAAACCAATATGAACGTGAGAAAGGCTATTTTACTGCCACAGTGTCAAATCCAGGAAGAGCAACTGCAATCTCTAATCCTTGGCCTAATTCCAAAGCAGCAACAACAGACTAGCCATAACAGTGACTTTATATGGCCCCTATCACCACATTCATCAATAGATTCAGCCTCATTAAATAGTTTAGTGCTGTCCCATTCACAGAGAAACCCACGATGAATAAAGGGACCCGAGCTTCGTCCATCACCACACGGAATTCAGCAGCAAGACAGAAAAACAAGATGAACTCCCGAATTTCAAGCAGGTGCAGGTGACTCCTTGCCCCCATCTCTGAGTGCAGAGGAGAGAACTGAGGGACTGCACCCTCTCCACAGGGCAGGGAGCTCTGCCAGCCCTGCTGCTGGCTGTTTCCCACAGGAGGCGGCTGCAGGGCAACTGCAGCTCAGATTTCACAGGTTTAATCCAACTGCATCTGCTCGTAGCTTTTGATCAGTCCTAAGTGGACGGAAATCCAATGTGGAAAGCAACAAACCTGCTGTATTTTCAGGTTTTTGCTTGCTTATGAGTGGGTTTAGAATTTGGCCTGAACTTCTGGCTTTCAAAGGAGAGGTCCCAGCCGACAGGAGGTGAGGTCCCTTCCAAGCCAAACCATCCTGTGATTCTGTGATTTAATCTCTTGAGTTGTGCTCAAGTGCTGAGAGCCATAAACAGGCAGAAGTGGCTGTGTGTGCTGCTCCATCCAGCCCCTGAATGGGAATTTTTAACACTGAATCCAAAATTAAAGCGAAACTGCTTAACCTCTGTATTTTACTACCTGACCTTCAAAGCTGATAAAAGCATATTTTTTCCCTTGAAAAGAAATAAAGCCATTAGGGAGCCAGGAAATGCTTTATCTCCATCTCAGGACTCTCATCCAAAAGCCTGCATTACGTTTTCCCTTCTCCTTTGTGCCAGTTTGGTAATGTGATTAAGGGATGGTATCACTGGCTCAAGCGTGGCCACAACACAAAACAGCAGAGACTTGTCCTGCCTCCCAGAAGAAGAAAATCCACGTGTAAGATACACAAATAAGATGACATTGGCCTGAAGACTCAAAGGGAAATTTTGCAGAGGTTTTGCCAGCATGACTGTGTGGAAGTAACAGCGGCTGGATTTCTTTCACGCATAAGGATGGAGAAGATTCCCTCGCAGACTGATGGCACGGTACCACCTTTACACAGAACTCACACACAGAAGTGGTGCAGAGAATCCCTGCACCGCTGGGAACAAGGTTTTATTCACCAGTCTCTGCACTTGCCTGCTGAACATCTCAATCTGTAATGCCTGCAGGCTTGGGGGCAACGCCTCACGTAGCATTTCTGCAACCCTGCCTTCAGCAGAACAAGCCAGGATCACTAATTTTGGAGATTCTTTGTCTTTCTAGAAAGAGCATGTTTGAACCACAATATACACCTTTCAACTACTGAGATTTCTACTTAATGCTGCTTTGTTCTTGCAGATCTGCTTCACTCAGGTTTTTAGGGATTTAGCGCCGCCACCTAAGAAAAAAAATTGATGGATGGTCACTGTCCTGGGCCTGCTGGCCTCACCAGGGCTGGTACAAGCTCAGCTGCCAGTGGCCATCTGGGCACACTGCTGGCCAGTGACTTCGGGGCCAAATTCTATCTGCCCATCATCCCTGGAGAGGCGTCCTCACCCTCAGTGCAGTTCCATGTTAAACCTGAAACGGAGCAGGCTTGGCTGACTCTCAGGAAGATTCTGGAAATCTTGTCTCTCTTATCCAAGGTTTCCACTGCACTCCGAAGCCGTTTGCAACAAGAAGTGACTTTGGAAAAAGCCTCGGCACGTGAGACTCCTACGGTGTGGGATCAGCAGGAACACAACTGCAGAGACGCTGCTTGCCCCAGGAGGATACTTCAAATCACAAAAAGAACTCACAGCATTTTTAAAGGATATTAAAAAGTAAAAGCTCGGAAATAGAACCTTGTGAGTAATTGATTCGGGGGTTGCTGGTCAGACTAAACCACTAACAGAGGTAAAATTATTACTGTCAACATAAAATGGTTTTGGGGGTTGCTATTTACCAGAAGGCAGGAAAAAACATTACTGGATGAAATGATTTTTTTTTTTCCATAAATTGAAAGGCTCTGTTTAATTTTCAGGTTGTTCAGCTCTTTCTTAAATTAAAATTGGACATATTAATTTCTTTGGCTGCCTCAAAGTTGTACTCTTCACTGAACACATCATTTTGCCAAGAATTTCAGCCAAACTCGGCTCCTAATAATCCAGAGCTATAAACACCACAACAATGGAGTTTTTTCCATTATTGCAAAGAGGGAGCCGTACAGCATTTCATGGAAATAGGATTGGAGGCAAGAGCAGAACTGTTTCTAGAATTGCAGCTACAGAAAGGATTTTGGGAAGATAAAAGATCTGAGGTACCCAAGACAATATGACATTAAAACATTACCTCTGAGAAGGAGCAAGAAAGAGTTTTGAATCCACTGTAGACACTGAGGGTTTAGATTGCACCTCACCTAAAAATCAGCCTCTATCACAAGAATTGGACATTTTTAAATGCTTAGAGGAAAAATCTCTCTCTCCTCACACCTTCTGTACTTCCATCATACAAAGCAGAGCCCTCATTTATCTATTCAAATGGCCCAACCATATCTCATTATATTCATGAAAATCATAAGGCAGAGAGAGTTCAGATTTTTTTTTAGATTTTCTGTTCTCATTTATAACTCCAGCCTCCATTTTTTTTTTTTTTTTGCTTCTGTAGTAGACCATGAACTGTCCTAGCAGTGGTATTGCAAAATGATAAATACTTGAAGCTGGCATTATGTATCACCCTTTGTAACAAACAGAGGAGTTTTCTGTGATTGTGAAATCCAGCGCTTGCAACCGAGCAGGCACAGCCATTTGTTCAGTTCAAAGATGCTAATAGAATATTCATACCTCATATCTTTTATGTTGATGGAGTATGAACTAATCAAATTTTCATATTATCTGTGCTCTGCGAAACAAAACTAGTCTTTAGACACATTAATTTCTAGCTGAGACTTTGCCAGTCTGAAAACATCAGATTCACAGGCCGAACGCTTTGGCTGCCAGGATGCTGCCATAAAATGAAGTTCTGATCGTAGTTTTCAGCCACGTTAAAAACTGTACATAATACATTATACATGAAGATGAAGCTTTTCTGCTGGATTCAAAAGTAACCCACAATCCTGCTCTGTCCTTCTAAAAGGCAGCACTTTTCTCATCTTAGTGTTTACACCCCCTGCAGATGGGATTTCTGCTTTGATGATTGAATTATTTTTGTTTATATTTTGATGACATGACTAATCACAGACTGACTGTTGTAGGCTGAATGTTGGCAAAATTCAGCTCAAAATTTTCTTTTGCTGGCCTATAATTAGAAGTACTGGTGGTAACGTGCAGGTTGGTCTCTTCCACATCTGTCATTTCTGCTGTGAATTTCCACTTGCTTCTGTACTGAGGGTTTTTTGCAACATTTCAGAGCATTTTCCTACCTAAAAATTTTTCTAAAAGAGCTTTTCAAATGACTTCTGGACAAAGTGAAAATTAGTTCTAGGCAGAGGAACAGCACTGACCAATTGGGGCACGGTACAAAATTCTATTGCTCACAGAAGGAAAGTAATTTTTTACAACGAGTAAAAGACAGACCTGACTTAATTTTCTATGTATCTGCATCATCCTGGTAAAGATGGCAGGGTTGAGTTCTGAGCTTCCAGAGCCTTTTACTGTTGTTTCAGTAGCAATTCTGCAAGATGTACAACTCCTTCCCTTAGAGTGCCTTTTGTTGAACATAAAAAGAAAGAACTCACAAATCACACTAAGACCCACCCACATTTTTAAAGGTATTGCAACAGTTAAACATCCAGAGGAGGACATCACACAAGATCCAGCTCTAGGAAGATACGGACGCTCATTCTGGGCTATCTTACAACCTCTCTTCAGGCACCTCAAAGAGGTGCCTTCTGAAAAACCGATCCACAGTTTGTTAATTAAAAGAACCTGCACCTAACAACCCTCCACAGAGAATGACAGATGGAACTAACCTGCACTGTCCAGAGTAAGAACAGGAAAAAATGGTTTAAATAATGGAAAAAAAAATTTTACATATATATATATATACATATGGTGTGAAATAATTTATGGCCCTAAAAGACTTTGCAAAATTAACTACAAACTGCAACGTGGGAAAAAGTCAGAGATGAGGGAAGAGATGCTCTGGTTCTAGATTCCCTTTAAGCATGTCTGGTTTTAAAAGGAGATAAACGTGCCTGAAGTATCCTCTGAGAGCTGCCCTGGGTGTGCTTTGCAGTTTCTGCCACCTCCATGACCAGGGAGGGCCCTGGCTGCCCCTGGCCCTGCGAGGTCATGCTAAAACCCACAAGCCTGAGCGTCCCTCTTACTCCGCTATTCGCACCACAGATTTTCAGAGATGCTTTTGAAGGGGCCAGTGATGTCATTTGATGTGGTTCCTCCTGTGAGGGGCACATTTTCATAGGAACAAAAGCCATTTGTCTTTTGTTCCTATGAAAATCACTGCATGGAGGAACCGTGCGTGGGCGGCCAATTAAAACGCCAATAAAAGTAAATACATTTAAAGAGGTCATGGCTGTGCATTACGCAATGAGGAAAAAAAACCCAAAGGCTTATATTTGTATCATGCTAATTAAATTGACATGGTTATTGCAAATCATTTTGTTTCACCTGGAGCTGTAATTAAGTGACACCACTTAATGAGAAGGAGCCAGTGCTGATTGAACATGCTTCTGTAGTAAAGCTGCCCTGACAATGAAGGATGTTTCTGTTTACATCTCCCATCATTTCCCACTCCCAAATGCCAATGTCTTTCCAGCGAGGTAAACACCGTTTTTAAAAATAAACAACCATTTGTAATTTTGGGCAGCCTTTAACCCAGCTTCTCACTAGCTGTTCTGCACGAGGACAAACATAAGTAATTGAAAAAATCTACAGTATTACTTCTCCTAAAAATAGATTTTGAAAAGTAAAACATCAAAGTAATCAACACAAAAATTAAAGCTTTAATTGTCTTTCCAGCAGGATTTATTTAATCTGGATATACCGGGTTAAATTCTGCTCTCTTCCATGGTGATTTTAGCAGGATTATTCCACTTTTAGAGCAGATTTGTACATCAGTCTGCCTGCAGAACTTCTAAAAGAAGCTGGGATAATCAGAAACTCCAAACTCTTTGTGTGAAGAGCTTATACAACACACAGAGAGGAGACAGGGAGGCACTGGCACAGCTCGATGTCACTCTCCATTTGAGCTGCAGCTGCTCACCTGAACTCGGAGCACACCCTGAGCTCACTGAAGGTGCCGCAGCAGCTCCTGCTGGCACCTCCTGCCACCCGGGAGCGGGACTGGCGGTGGCAGGGATGGCAGGGGGACCGCGCAGGAGCCGCGCTTCAAAGGCAGCAGCCACACCAACCATATGTCCTCAATCTGCACAGCCAAACTTGGCAGAGCTCTTTTATTACGGTTCATTTTGTGGGCTCTGCAGATCCCATAAATATTTTCCTACGCAGAGAAGCCTCGCCACATTAATTATGATAGGATTGCTTTGCTAGGCAAACGGGAGCACTGCCAGCATCTCATAATCTGGCATCTTGGTGCCTGAGACTGAGAACAACTCAAATACGAGATGGAACTTTAATGCCTGCTGGATCTTTCAAGTGCACCATCAAATCTGGATCTCAAATTTATTTTTTTTTAATGCTTTCAAACTTGAAAGTGAATTCAGTGCTTTTAGAAAAGCAGGATAAATAGAAACGCTCTGAGCCAGGAACACTGTTGGCAGGGTCTGTGAAAACTCTTTCACCCATTTCTGTGAGGAAGATACTATTTTTATCCTGGGCCATCCTTAAAAGAAGACCATCCCTTCAGGTTTCCTGTGTAGCACAGTCAGAACAAGACTGGGAAAGGAGTCTGACAGATTTTAAATTATTATGGAAATCATATTTCCTAAGCAAAATCTAGGTGTATCTGGAGAGAAGTCAGACTAGAAAAGGCTCATTACAATGTTTCACCCTCTTTATCATCACTCCTAGAGGCAGCTCAGAATCTCTTAATATCTTTGCAGGAATGAATCTTCTTAAATCTGTCCTCAGCTAAAAGGCCAAAACCCAATACTGACAACATGAAATTTTATGATTGTTGTGACATCAAGATGTATCTGAACTGAAGCGAATGAAGATGAGGACCCAGCTCTAAGGAACCCAAAGAGTGGATTCACCCCGGGGAGGGAAACTGTTTATCATCACTCACTGCAATAAACACCTCTAGCACAGAAATACGTGAGCCATTTGGGACTCAGAGCTCATGAGATTTCTAGGTTTGTAGAACCAAAGTCCAGCACCCACCAAGTTCAACACAGAAAACCAGGTCTGCACACAAAGATTGCCTCTGTGGCAGATGACTAAATCTTTCAGCTTGAGTTCAGCTGTGAAGAAATATTTAAAGAACATATTCCTTCTGGGTAAAGAAGCCCAGCAGTGGAAGAGATTTTTATCTCAATGTGTGTAAAACACAATCTGTGCATATTTAGTGCCTTATCAGCCACCCAAAATCACGGATATAGCCCTGTAAAAATATAAAAAGACAAAACCAGACTTTAGGACGCTCAGCGCAGCCCCGCCGTGGGTGCACACCTGGTTTAACTCGATTAAGAGTCCTTTAACAGCTGCTGACACCCAGGCACTGCCAGCAGCCAGAGCAGGGGGATGAGGGCAGTTCATCGCCGGGGAGGGCAGAGCTGGGCAGGACAGAGCCCTGAGAGCTGTCCCTGGCACCTCGCAGCCACCCATCCCCACGGGCACACGTCTGCTCTCTGCAAACCCTCAGCTAACTGGCCAGCAGCCAAGCCCCTGCTCCTCCTCTCCCTCCCTGGTTTTCGGGCTAGAGAGAGAAGGAAACAAAGCCAAGACAACCTTGGCGTTGTCCCCGTGTTTGTCACTGCTGTCTCTTGTTTCAGCTGGTAAAAGTATTGCAACATGCACAGAAAAGCAAGAGCAGCATCTGCATGGAGGGGAAGGCAAATGCTTTGACCCATAAGCCTTAATCTTAGCCTAAATCTAGTCCCACACGCTGGACAACACGTTCAGAGTGACAGGACTC
Organism: Lycocorax pyrrhopterus obiensis; assembly: GCA_014706295.1. NCBI lineage: Eukaryota > Metazoa > Chordata > Aves > Passeriformes > Paradisaeidae > Lycocorax > Lycocorax pyrrhopterus. The sequence continues at coordinate 12,294,323 of JACSVZ010000003.1, read as the reverse complement.
TGAACAACCCGGGACAGCGGAAGGTGTCCCTGCCCACGGCAGGGGGCTTGGGCTGGATGATCTTTAAGGTCCCTTCCAGCCCAAACCAGTCCATGATTCTGTGATCCAAAGTGACCCAAAAGTGACCTGAGGAACAGGAATCAGATTTATGTACCTCCATCCAGAGCCTCCTGTGGTGCTGCTAAACCCCTCACACATGTGCGTGCATTTGTACACAAACACAAACGCTTACTCCAGTAAGCACCGAGGTAAGAAAACACAGGAGGCTGCAGCCATGCCCCTGCAGGTCACAGGCTCTCACTGGGCTATGAGCTCACCCACCTTTTGCACCAAGGCTCTGAAAGGTCTGTATCAATTCTGTTGACTGCAATCCCTTGATGACAGTCCCCATGGGTGTTTTAAATGCACTTAGCTTGATTAGGTCTCACTGGATTGTTTGCTTTTTCAACCACCCTACGGTTAGGGAGAGTGGAACATAAGCCTGGCCAGCTCTCAGGAGTTCCTTTATTGATCCCCACTCTCATCCTGAAGGTGGTGAAGCTCCCACTGACATCAATGAGAGCTCTTGGCCTGTGTGAGAGATGAGTGTGCCACATGTTTATTTAAAAATAAACAAAGTGAACTGAATCAAAGAGAGTGGTGGGTGTTTGGGAGCACTATTTGGGGAAAAAAAAGGGAAAAATTGCTTTATTCCAGCCCAGGGAAGGCTCTGGGACCAGAATGGTTCAGTGATTAGGGGCTGATTTGACTTCATCCTATCCCTGCTTCAAATTTCAACTCTGCTAATGGATATTTTTCGGAAAGCAGCACAGCCAGAGAGGATTCCTGAGTTACTGTTACCCAAATGTTTTCTGCAAGAGCCAAGCAGTTTTAATAACCACTTTCAATAACTACAAACCCTGGGTGCTTTCAGGCCTGTTGCACCCTACAGAAAGGTTTTACAGTACAGGCCATCACCAGTGTCCCCACTCCTGCAGACCTTTGCTCAGACACCATAACCCCTGAAAGAGATTTCATCACCTTGTCCTTCTTTCTCTTTCTAAAGAAGCAATAACATGACTTTTTTATTACCAAGCTCTTTTAAAACTTCAAATACAGCCAATAGGAGAAAACAAAAAAATAGCTACAAAAGGCAGGAATTAGAAGTCCCACAGCTGAAACTAATAGAGACCACATTTATGTAAGTATGCGTATTTAAGTGTTTCAGGTTTAGGATAAAACCCCTTTGCCAAAAATGTGGCAGCTATATTTGCTAGTCTCTATGGGAAATGTTATAAAGAATCAAAAGCAAACAAATTTTCCTTTCAAATAAACTTGACCCGTATGTTTCAGACATGTGTTTCCCTTCGAATCCCTGTCCCCCTTTGATGGTGTTACATACCTTCCCCTCTTTAAGAGCAAATACTTTGTTGTTACAGCAATTCTTTCCCACAACTCTACCACGAGGGCCTCCCTGCTTTCCAAATCCAGGGCTTGAAAGTCTCCCCTCCTTGGCCACAACTTCTCCAGGGATGCCCCAAGCCCTTGCAGTGGTCCTGCAGGCAAACTCTGGCTACTGCACTGCCATCACTGCAGCAGGGGAAAAATAATCCTAGTGGCATAAACCTCGGTGTGGAGGAAAACAGGACTCACTGGTGAATGGTTTGTGATCTCCTGCCCTTTTATGTTCTCTCTTCTTGCACTCACTGATGCCCTTTTTTCCCCCAAGCAATTTGTGTGGAATTAGCTCTTGCCTTCCTCCTCTAGCTGGGAGGAGAATTTTTTAAGACATCTGAAAAAAAACCCTTGTCTCACTGCAGCTTACACAACTTTTGGGTGGTTTACAACATTCCTGTTAGTTTAGAAATGAACACCACCCAACCTAACAGGCTGGGCAACAGGCTGCCAAAGCACCACAGCGGGCTGTTCAGCAGGACTGAATGAGAATACAAATAAATGAGCAATTCCTACTGATCTCTGGACACTGTTCTTCTGGATAGCATGCACGGAAGGAGAAGATCCTAGCTGGTCTGCTTTGCAGGGTGAAACAGATAGCTCTCATGAGAATTTCACCTTGCAAAATAAACGAGGGAGGATCTGTCAAATCAGTTCCATGCGTCATCTAAAAGCTAAGCCGATTTAATTTCTTGTACAGGCCAGAGGCTGCAAGAGAAACCTCTTTTATTGCTCATCTTCTCACTTTCCCCTTCCATCCATCCATCCATCCATGGGAAATAAATTTCTCCCTTATTCAGCCACTGCACAGGGACTCAGAATCAGCTCTGAGCTTGGGGAATGCACATCCAGAAGAAAGGCTTGGGAATGCCATGGCCTCTGCATGCAGGGCAGCCAGGATGGCAGGGTGGGAACAAACACCAGCCCTGGAAAATGGGAACATTGGCTTTTGGTAACTCTGCTAGATGTGTCCTCTGCTTGTACAACCTTCATTGAGGCTCAACACTTGTCAAAGTATTTTAGACTTGATACAATATATAAATAATGCATTTCAATTTATATATTTCATCTCTATTATATTCACATTGTACACAGAAATATCTTAACAGTGGGCTCACTGCCCAGTGAGATACTCTTTGTCTCTAACAAATTTTCACTCAATAAGCAAAAAAACCCCAGAAAACACCAGGAAAACCTTCCTGATAAATGTGCCTGTTCACAGGGCTTTCACTGGCTGGGTTCAGAATGACAAATGAAAGCTTCAGATCCATTTTTTGTTTTCAATAAAAATCTTGTTTAACAGTGCCACGAATATTCATGTTTTTGGCACAGCTCCAGAGTAAGCAAGAAGAGCCAACTCAGGCAAGAAAACAAGAGTCCACTTGGCTCTACAAAAGGATGCACTGGACTTTGGACACTAAAGCACGCACTGAGGGAAAGGTATAAATCAAACTTCGCTGGGACTGTGCTTAAATGGAAATAAATTCCCCCAACACCAAAAGCGACCTCTTGATATGCAAAAGTAACAACGCCGGGCAGCAGCTCCTGACGGAGCCACAGAGCCCAGCGGCAGCAGGAACACGCCCTGCACACAGCAGTGCAGGGGCTGAGGAGGCAGAGGTGACCCAAGCCAGCACCTGTGGAGGCCCTTGGGCTGTCACACGTGTGCTGCCTCTGAAAAGGGCTGCCCGCACACCTCCAGCTCCTGTCCCTGGTGCTGAGGGCACAGGCTGTAAATCGAGCTCTTTGGGAGGCAGCTGAGCAGCTGTCTGTAGTCCTGGTATTCAGGTGGTCACAGGCTGGGACTGATCTAACCTTTGAGCAGCAATAAGAGAAAAGATGACACCTCGCTCACCCGATTGTCTCCCGCATGGAAGAGTGCCCACCCCTTCCAGAGGGACCACCAGATCTGCTGGGAGCAGGCTCAGTGGCGCAGTCCCAGGAAGCTGCTGGATGTGAGACAGGACCACCCGAGTGGCCAAACACTGCAGTCTCACCCAGAGGCTCTGGGATGGCCTCTGAGTCCATGCCCTGCTGCTGTAATCGCCACACAGCACCACTCACTCGGAGGGAACACACTTCCACATGGATTTATGCAATGAACATGGAGCTCACTTCATTACAATAAAGGATGAGGGATAATTTGCTTAGAAGATTATCAGTTTAGAGAAGTCAAAGTAATTTCCACCGTTTTTATTTTCAAGCCTGACCACGCGGAAATTTAATATACAAACACTGAACTTTGCTGAGATTCTGCCCCCCCTCAGCACATGATGATATTACTGCTGTATGACCCAGCCCCAGCGTTACCACAGCAGATGCAACTCTCACATTGGGTTTAATCAGGCAAGAGAAATTGCAGCTCCAATCTCCATATTCCGCTCCCCAGTGAGAATGTAAGGAGGGGAAGGTGCAGGTAAAGCAAAAAGCTGACCAGGCTGCTTAAGAGGCCAGAAAGACTTAGTCAAACAGTTGGGTTCATGGAACATAAATGTCAAGTTCTAGTGCAACCAACTTATCCACTTACATCAATTTACCTGTGTCAGAACAAAAAACTTAATTGAAATGAAAACTGGAAAGAAAAAAAAAAGTCTGACTCTTAAGAACAATCAGCTTTACCCACCAGGTCAGCACCGCTCATTTGGAATCTTACAAGAAACATTTCTCTAAGGGTGCTTTAAGCCTTAGAAACACACCAGAAAGATGTTAAGAAGCATAAATGGCCAGATTTTAAGAATTTCCTATAAAAATCAATCCAGATTCCAATTTTCTCCAAAATACCCATCTGAGATGAATTCCCACACATGGCTCTTTCTGCTCTGAATGATGAAGCTCTAATATAAAACAGAGAATAGCTGATCTCTTTTATTTTTTTTCAGATACTAAGAACACGCTCAGATTGAGTTAAACTCAGTTTGTGTTTCTTATTTTTCTTTCCTTTTTATGTTTCTGGAAAAGACAAATAAAAGGTAAAACCAGTTATCCATTAAACAAACACTTGAGTACACTTTAGACTGCCAATTGTGAATTTCAATACAACTGACTAGTTTTCTTAGGTTTGGAAAGACTCAATTACCACAGTCCTCATGCCTTTTTTCCCCCCTTTTCTTTCATGATGCTGAATCACTTGAGTATTTGGTGAAAAGGCAAACCATAGAGCAAATGTAACCAGTCCAGGAGGCCCCTCAAGCACCACTCAAATAACTGTCAAAATACCATTCCTTATCTTTTTAGCTGTTTTTTGAGCAGAGAAGGACACATGGATGTTTCACTTGCTTTTGCTGTGAATCTGTTAAATTTCCTCCTTGAGTAGCCAGGACTGAGATAAAAACACGTAATAGGAACGAGCAGCAGTGGGATGCGTGGAGGCAGATATAATTATGCAACACAACAGGACAATCACTGCCTTTCTGAGCAAGCAGAGCTTCCTAGAACAATAAGTTCTCGACCATTTCCCACTCCCTGGAATTGCTCCTGCATCCAGCTGAGATCCGGCCATGACTCACCCTCATTTAGGGATATGAGAACAAGAGAGTTGTTATGATAGGAGAACAAGAGTGGCTCTTCCTCTTGAGCCCTCTTACCTAACACATGTCCTGTACAGTGCAGGACATCCCCAAAATGACACCTTCTCGTCCTGGTTCTACTGTCACGGAAAAAGGAGTATCCCCAAAGCAGAATCACCAGTAAGATTTAAAACACAGCACACTGTAGGACTGAAATAACCCTGCAGAAGCACAGAAGCACCATCCTATCGAACAGGTGAGCACTTAGACCCCTTCCAACAGCGCTCACTGCAGTGCCAGCACACCCCCACGTGCAGGATGAACAGCATTCCCTAGCACAACCCCGATCTGGAGAGCCCCTGCACGTGAGGACACCCAGCTACCGGGCAGGAAAGCCTCGTGCAGAACTGGGGCTCACAGCCTCAGCCCTGCACACACCCCTCTGCAGGCACAGCACCTTCAATGCCAGCACCCCAATAACACGGTCTGTCAGACTGAACTCAGCTTGATCTCAGTGCAAGGCGGTACCGAGCCATTTCCTCCCGGGAAACCCCTGTAAGGGTTAACAGAGACGAACCTAAGAGGGCTGCAGAGATGTTTACTGAGGTTCTGTCTGAGTCACTCCACAATCCTGCAGAATGTAACACAGAACATGCAAGCCTCTTCTTGCAGATAACGATTAGAATTTTTAATTATTTCTTTTTAATTTTTTTTACTCTAAGATGAAAAGATAATTGCCACATTTATCGGATAATTGTAATAGGGAGCAGGGAAAGCCCTCGAAAACACTCACAGAAAGACTTTTTCCAGGAGAATTTTTCATTTCAAGAAGAGCCAGAGCTCACAGCTGTCCCTGGCAGGGGTGTCACAGGGGTGTGGGGACTCCAAGCAAACTGCCCATGCTGGGAGGAACTGCTAACACTTTATTCTGCATCTGCATCCCTCACAGAGCATCTGAGGAACAGCAATCTGGAGGGAGCTGGGTAGCAGAGCCTCACGGAGGGGACTGAGGCTACTGCAGTTTTGTAGAGCTTCTCCTGAGACATTTGGGGGTTTTAAGGCAGCCAAATAGAAGTACCAACACAGGGAAAGAACTGCTACTCCCTTCATTAGTGTTCACAAAAAGGTTGGGAGGGATTTTGAACAACTGCCAAAAGTTCATGGGATCAATTCCACTTCAAAATGGAGCTGTTTAAGAGCAAAAACAAAGTTCGCACGCCTCATCTGCTGTTAGATCCCAGTCCCCCTAAGCACTTACCAACACACAGCCAGGGACTGTTTCCACCCTGAAGTACCTGAAATCTAATTAAACACGGGCAGGAGCAAAACCAGCGTTGAAGAAGCTGACACAAAATCAGGCGTGTGCCGAAAGGTGACACCGGTCACACACCAGGGCAGGAGCCTTGCAGTTCACTGCTCTCCCCCAGCACAACCACGACACATCTGCACAGCTCTGGCACTCATTAGGTGTGCACAGTGAATAAAAAGGACACGTTGCGCTGGGGTTTGTGTCAATGTTTTCTTTGAGTAAGAAATAAACCAGCAGTTACCATAGCAATGGACAGGGAGCCCATCACCTGATGCTGGGAAAATTAAAGAATGCAGGCTGGAGATGACAGCACAGCCCTACTTCAGTGACACAAAGAGGGGTGAGGCATATTAATTTCTGCACAACTATTCAAGATTGCTTTAAAGATCTTTCAGAAGATATTAACATTAACCAGCTGTCACTATCTACAACCAGCTGATAAAATCTTCATTCAACCCTCTCAGTGCTTCTGCCCAGTACAAATTACAGTAGCATTGTCTCCGACAGATAAGAGGAAAATTCTTCAGCAGCACCCTTGAGTCTGGCAGAGGGAGATTACACATCTTCCTCACGTGTTGTGTCCAGGCTGGACTGTCGCCGGCAATATCCTCTCCAGGGCTCTGGTTCAGGGTACTGACACTCCACCAGGAGAGCCACTGGGGAATTCCTGTGAAGCTCAGTGTCACCCAGCTCACACCCTGAGGGACCAGACCCCGAGGTTCTGGTGCTTCCCTCCAGAGACTCTGCTGCAAGGCTGAGCGCCTTCGGGCTGCCATCACCACTCACATGGATCCTGAGGACAGCAGCACCCACCCACAAACCAAAGTCCTGTCTCAAGGACCCAAAGCCACCTCCTTGAACACTTCTGGGATGTTACCTGCGAGGCTGTGACCCTCCTGTCCCCACAGCTGACTTGTGACACACTGCCTGCTCTTTCTTGTGTTCGTCCTGAGCCTCTGCTCGGGCCAGCTCTGGTCTCTTCACAGTGCCCTGAGCTGACAAATGAATTACAGCTTTAACACCAGCCTTTTTATCATCTTTTGTCTCAAAAGCCAGTATCACAAGGGTACATTGTCCACAACAGTCATCATACAACCAACAGTGACTGAGTACATACCAGAAAAATGGTTTTGTCATTCCTTTCTACTGGAAAACTGAAATCAGGCTGCTATGGAAGGGAAAATCAGAAGCTGCTGCTAATGTGGCCTCTCACGGATGTCTTGAATCCAGAGGAATAAAGTAGCCTAAAGCCTGTGAATATTCTCATTCCTTCCGACAGGACTAAATTTGGGCCCGTTCCTAAGTGACAGGCTCCTACTGTGGGCTGGTGTTTCCTTTCCATAGGAAGAGCTCTCAATGCAATCAGGGCTTTTTCTAAGCTAGACATAACCTCAAGCAGAAAAAATATTTTTGTTGCTACTGGTGGCATCCGTACAACCTGCTGAGACCAGGCACAGCGAGCGACTCAGCGACTCCAGCAATTACCATCACAGCACCTCATTTCCTAAAAGCTACAGCAAAGCTCACAGCCCTGAGTAAGCAGCCATGCAATCCATGAGAAAATTTAGTTTCCTCAGAACAGGATCCACCAATGCCCAGTATGCCAAACAAGGAGCCCCTTAGGCTGGTCAGTAACAACATTTTTGCCTCAGTGACCACCTGTAGGGCTGAACTTCCCTGCCCAGCACTCGGGGTGAATGAAAGACTAAGCATGACTTTATGGTCTGGTCTGTCAGACACCCTTTTATCTGCACAACCGAGTTGTGATTCATGATCCACAGCTATTTATGTGTTCTGGTTAACAACTGATCGGGGAGGCTGAGGAACCGAGCTCTGCGTTTCGGTAAGTGCCACATACTCCCCTTAATGAGCCTGTCTGCCTTGTACAGAGTGCTGGGTCTCGTGGCACTTTGGAAATGAAGGGTTACATCTTAGAGCCAGAGCTTGTACAAAAAAGAGATTCTTCTAAGCAGCCTGACAGCTGAAAATGCAGAGGGCTATGTCTGAAGTGCTTCCCCCCATTTTTCTTTTCTCCCAAGACCCGCGGTATTTCTCGAGTCTTCCTTTCTCTAGTCCTGCTGATCTAAGCAGCAATATGAAAACCTAAAATGATGTCGTTGGAGATGATTAGGCTGTTAGTGCAAATTAACCCCCTGGCAGCTTTGCTAATACAGACACTTTGTAACACACCAGGAACCAGGCAAACAAACAACAAAAATGCTCCATTTCCTTTTAACCCAGTCTCTAGATCTAAACTGCGAATTAATCAGCTCTTCTGTGTATTCAAAGTCTGTAGAAAAGCAACTTGCTTTTCAAGAGAATACTACACAGAACAGCACACGCCTCCCTCAAGGGACAGCACATCCAGGGCAGGGTGGGATCTCAAGGAAATACACCCAAGGGGGTCCCGAAGGAAACGGTGGCAAAAATTTGAGTCAAACATTCTATAATTTATAGGAAAGCTCAGCATTCTGTAGAAATTAACTCCTCAGAGCAGCTCTTCCCAACATCCTTGTGCCTTTTGTGGAAGTTTTAACTGCAAAGCGCCATAAGAACATACAAACAATGTAATCTCTTCGTGCCTGTGCTGTCATGAGCAAGGAGCAGCATTCTGCCACAACAGAAGCTTCAGTCAGTCTGACACTTTCTGTCTTAAATACTGAGCCCCACAAGCACCAGTAAAACAATAAGCCCATCAGATTTTACAGTTCTGCTAGCACAGGTGCCTACTCTTGGATTACTCCCCATTCATCCTTCCATCCCAAATCCTCCTCCCTGCAAGCTCGGAGCCGGGGGCTGCTGATGGCCCTCCCAGTATGACTCCAGCAAGTCCCTCCTGCTTCTGCAGCTCCCACAGATGCACTGAGGCTTTAAAGCCTCGTCATGCCATTTTTCTCAGGGATGCTCATTTCCATTCAGACCCACAGGCTCTCACACTTCCCTGCTTACAGGGGCCCTGGAACCCAACAGCTTGTAGGATAATGGCACCGAGGATTCCCAGGAGATCCCCTAATGCATCAGATCGCAGCCTCTTGCAGACAGCCAGAAAGCATTATCTTGATTCAGCTGAACTCCCAGTAGAATGGAATTTCCCTCCTTACTGCTGGGTTGGGGTTTACGCGGTGTGATCTTCTAACGAGCCACCATCGTCACTAATTAGGCAGGGAACCAAGGATTTAATTAACGCTTGTAACTTGAGTCACACAAGTGGCTAATAGTCTAAACAGGAATTAAGTAGCGGTGCCTTATCTCATCTCTGGGCAGCCCTGCACGGGTTTTACAAAGCTGGGGCTGTGGGGAAAGGCTGCGGGGTCTCCAGCGGGACAGGAGCCAGAGGCACCAGCGAGCATCAGCAGCACACGGGGAAGAAGCCAGGAACGACCTCACCAAGTCAGCAAAACTAGAGGGGATGGGAAGGGAAACACGAGGGGATTTTAACAGGACACCTCCTATGAACTCCTGAAACTCCAACATGCCACGTGCATTGGCCAGAAGTTAAGCCAGCCCTCGGCTCCCGCAGCGCTGACAGCCAGACACTCTCTGGCCAGCTGCTGATGCCATCATTTTGTTCTCTCCCATCCATGGCCAATCCCTACAACAGCCCCCAGCCACTGCTTCTACTTTTCCAATCAACGCACTAGGAAAAGTTTTCAAAAACATACAAGCCTGAAATGCAAAAGTCCAAATCTATTTTATAGTTATAAATATATATATATATCATATATTTATATATAGTTCAGGTTTGTCTACAGTTACATGGAGATGGCCATGGACCTGGCTCAGAGAGCCCACAGATCCACATTTTGGGAACGCCTGCTTCCACCAGACAGAGAACACTCCTGCAAGTACTGCACCACCACTTCAGGCAGTTCTTGCAAGGCTTCTGCGTGACAGAATTCCACTTTACAGGAGCTGATCGAGGTGTTGAGGGTAATGTTTCCAAAAGGGAGGCTACAACTTGAGTACTCTGTGGATTTCAGCACCACTGAGCTTCGCTGCTCAGCTGCTGATCACAGCGGGGTCTGAAGCCTCCTCCTGGTTCCCCGGCTGCAAAGCTGTACTCCAGCGACTCAGTCCTGCTCAAGCAGCAAAGGATTTCCCGAGTACGGAACACAGAATCAGCCTTCTAACCATAAATCCACAGTTTATTCTCAGTACTAAGGAGTACATTTGAGAGGCGTCAAGAGAATTGTTCAAAAGGTTTCTCAGGCACCGCAGTTTTTCAAAGGCATTTAAAGAGCCAGGGGAAGAGTGCCTGTTTTCTCTTTTCCAGGTAGCTTCAATTTCAAGTTAAGAGTTAGTTCCTTTTTAAACTTTATTAAACTGGACTCGCTGCTACCATAGTGAGCCCTTCCCTCCTTCACTTGTTCTGGTGAGCAGCACCTTTCTCAGCCCCTTTTGAAGGACAGAAGAACATCCTCCCCAGCTTAGCAGTTCTGAGAACGAGTCATTAGTCTGGAGGACCCAGCTGCCTCTGGTGTGACACCAATGTCCCTGAAAAGTGCCTGCTAAGGGCTAATGAAATTAAACTGGGGCAGATGCCACTCTCTCAAAATAGCATTAACACACTCCCTTCTTTGAAGAAGTACTTTTTACATTACAAATGCTTTTTAAAGCTACACTGGGAAATATTTCCCCTTTTACTGTCACAAATGGTAATTAGGAGTGCTCCAGCAGACTGCCCCCATTGCTTACTGGAGCAGAATATCCAAACTGATGGCACCAGAGCTATGAATTTACTTAGGAGAAATCTTAACAAAGCACTTGCGAGGTGCTGTTGTAACTCTCAGCACTTGCTAAAACCACAATTCCCCTGGTGTAAGGACTTGTGAATGATTTCCTTCTACCCTGTAACACACAAACACTCTCTGTGCTCATGGGCACGCAGGGCATGGCCCAGCTGCTCCCCAACCTTGCTCAGCCCAGAAGGGGAAGATGTAAGCAGGGATGAAGTGATATTCCTCAAGTATCAGGAAGTCCTCAACACGAGCAAGGAGAGAACCCAGGTCTCAGCTTCCTAATTAGTGCACAACGAGGACTAGAGCACTACTTTTCCTTCAAAAACCTGCTCCACTGTAGATGTGTAGCTGAATTGTTACTCACCATTCTATAGAAGGGAAAATAAAACAAAAAAATAAACCAGTAAGATTCAAAGTTTCACAAGGCTGAACAGCAGACAATGAAGTACACAAACCTCAGTCAATGAAATATATAAAACTCCTTCAAGTCATAATTAATTCACAGCTCTGGGCACTTTTGCAAAGCAACTCTGGCCTAGCACCTGACTTTAGAGGTCCTATCAATGCCATAAAATAACTTAATTTTCCAATTAAAAATATATTTAAAATAATGAGACAACAAAAGCAAGTCTGAGGTATTCAAACTCCTCTCCCTTCAGATGTCACCGGAAATGCTTTCCTGCAGTGAAATCACTCTTAAATATTTAAGCAGTGCAAAGCTGCATAGGACATGAAAAATGTTTTGTTGCAGTTCTTCCCATCTGGAGATGCACATGTACACCCAGAAGATCATCCCAAAATCTTCTGTCTCTCTTCATTTCACTCTAAGCTCTGCTGGTTTTAAATATGAATCAGTGTAAAAAAGCACACTCTTCACTTCAGAGCTGAAAAACAGCATTCCATTTACTATGGAAGATAGATACTTGGGATAATGCATCCCAAAGTATGGGTTAACACATAACTTAAGAGCGATTCCAGCCCTGGTTCAGGTTTTGCATGTTTTGATACCTTTGACTTCAGTTATTCATGACAAAGTCACTTGTGTTTGCCCTGATGCCACCACACTGCAGTGTCAAAAACTGATAAACCAACAACTAAGTCCAGATTTCAGGCAAATTTCAGGGTGGTAAAAGTTATTTCATCATATGGTAAGTTTTAAATGTCACTATTTAAAAGCAAACAGTAACTGCTTGAACATGCTACTACTTTGGGGATTTTTTTTTTTAGGTACAGCAGGCAGAAGAGCTGAGGGCAGGGCCAAGCTCCTTGGAGAGGTTTACTCCCTTGGGAGGCTCAAACAGGTCTTTCATGAAGAACAGGCAGAGTTAGTGTTGGAGATCCCCCTTTCCCATGACCAATTCCTCCAAAATGGCTTTTTATAGCGAGACTCCCAAGCAGGCTGTACACAGATGTTATGACCATAGTACCTTTTCTGTCTCTGGCTGTTCTCTGGTGCTGCTCTCTCTTCACGTGCATCCTCCTCCAGGTCTTCAGCTGTTGCCAGCACCACCCAACACAGCCCTGCTGTCAATACTCATTAGGCACTGAAATGTAAAAGCTGTCTCAGCTCATGGGTTTAATAGCTTTCCTCACTGCATTTATCCTTTATCCTTATCCAATTTGTGGATTTATTATTACTACTCATTATCCATTGTGTTGGGTTGATTTGTTTGCTGGACAAAGGCAGCACTGATTACAACCTACATCCCTTCAAGTGCAACGAGCTGCACTGCAAAATCTGCAATACGAAGCCTGAAGGGAAGAAACAAATACTGCTGCGTTGCACCTCTTTTCTCTAATCAGGATGTAACAACTTCATCCCCTTTCTGTGTACTTATCCTGCTCAACACCTCCTGTAAATCAGGCTATCTGGTGGTTCAGCACCTTGTAGAGTGAGTTAGAGCTGATCTGCTGCCCAGCAGAGTGACATAAAGCACTCAGCACTCCCACACCTTTTGCTTGGCCCTGTGCTGCACAGTGCTCAGACCAAATGTGGCATGACACGCCACGAGAAACAGCAGGCAGGACCCTTCCGTGGTGTAGTCCCCCCAGAAGTATTTGGAGCTCCAGAACAAACACAGCAATGCACAGGGCAACCTTCCCAGAGCTGCCTGATGCCTTCAGCCCACCCTCGGCAGTGCCCACCTCCTCCTCACCCCTCCAAGTACCCCAGCAATCCCACGCAGTTACGTGCAACCTTCTGGAAGTTAATCCCACAAGAATACCTCATGTTCAGTATGGTTATGATTCTTCCCCTTTTCTATAGCCTGCTGGGTGTGAGGGCAGCTCAGGAAAGCATTCAGGAACAGGGTCGTGCCCTAAGGATTTTGCTTTCTCATCCTCACAGACAATACACCCAAAATGATGGCTCTGATTAGAAGAGCGTAACAGCCCTTGGAGAGGTGACAATCAATCCTGGTAGCTCTGCTGAAGCCAGTGGTGACAATTTGTGACAGCTCTGGAAAGGACGCAAGACCTCGACGATCTTAACTTTAAAAATTGCTGGGGTTTTTAAATTTTCTTTCCTGTGCTGATGTTTCTTTCCTTCTGTTCATACTTTACCAACTGCTAGAGGGAACAGTAATTTTCCTTACTGTACAATCAGTAGCAAGTGTAATTCATCTCTCTTTTGGGAGCCCAGAAATCCAGTGGTAGGAAAGCAGGGCAATATTTTCCTCCCCCTTCTCTATTCCTTCATCTCTTTTACCAAGGTTTTCCCATTTGTACTACTGTTGTAACATAAGGCAAACCTGAAACCCCTTCCGTGAGAGGAAATCAAAGTTCCTCAGTACCAGGACTGAACACTCCTGAGGGTGATGCTGACCAACTGTTTGCATTTTCTGTTTTGCATATAGAAAATGCCTGTAAAGACCTGCCAGAGGTGACACAGCAGGACAGGAACAGGACCTAGAACCTCTCAGGATGGTCTGAACCGTTCCCACAGCAGTCCTGTGCTCACTGGGTGCAAGAGAGGAAGAGCTGTGTTTATCCACACGGTGCTCCTGCAGCCTTAATGCACTACCCTGCACACCCCACCTCACTCCCTGCCACACCAGTCGTCCTCCTGGGCTTTACTGGTGTTCCTGGGCTGATAAACTCACAGATACAGTGCCAGGATTCTGAATTAAGACACAATTTAAGAACACGCTTTCAATTGCCATGATTTGTGGCTATGAGGTCATTTAGACCAGTCTACTTCCCTTTTGCCAGGGAAGATTTGTAGCTATTATTTCCCACCCCCCAAGCAATGATCACATGCTGTTTGCTTCATCTCTGCATGTTGCAATACCTCAATGAATAATATACAAGGAGCAGAAAATAAACAAGCCCACTGTGCCCGGGGATAATGTGTGGTGTGTTTTTCTTTAGGATGATTAAATGTGAGTGCATGTCATAGGATGTAGGGCTTGCTCTGCTGGGAACCCAAGAGGATGAGAGCACGCAGCTCTCTCTGAGCAGGCAAATGGCCACGGAGAAGGTTAAGGGGGCCCCCAGGCAGGCCCAGCATATGCACTGCTGCTCCCTGGCTGCTCTGCTCTCTGGGCTCTCCTTCTGAGACACAGACACTCCATGGGCTCCTGGCCCACACTCCTTCCCTTCCACACCTCGGAAGGTGCGCTGAAGACGACAGATTTCCACCCCAGACCCAGGAAGCTTCACTTGGCTTTGCCAGCCTTTCACCAGCCCTCTGCCACTGAAACCACCTTTGCAGACAACAGAACGAGCCACAGAGCTCATGGGATGGTCCCACACAGCCTCTGCCAGTGGGATCAGCTGTCCCTCCCCACTGCAGTGACAGGAAAGCAGTAAAAACCACTTATTTTACATGGAGTTACCCTCCTGAACACCTTCAACAAAGCTCCCATTTCGTGCCTTAGCAGCTGCACAGATCCACAGCTCTGTAGATCTACGAGCCCACAGCGCCTGTGAGACAGATTTCAAAACCAAGATTGCTTTGGAATATCTCACATTGATTTTCTTGCCTTGGTCATGGAGAGGAGGAAGCACCCTGAACAGTGCTGGCTTCTAGAAAGTCAGTCAGCTCTGTACTACACCTGAAGACAACGACCACCTGCCCATCCCCACTGGAAGTAAGGAAAAGCCACTTAAAAAAATCTTCGTTTTTCAGCCTCTTGTGTTCTTACATCTGGTTCAGAGTAATGTTATGCAAAAATGCAAATCTTTCCACCAAAAGCGTTTTTCAGCAGGAGAACACGGTCTGAGCTCTGCGTTTGTGCTGGCACAGAACCACCAATACACCAACACGTGTCAGACTATGCACTTCAGATAAACCAGTCACCTGCTCCCAAAACTAAAGCCAATCCTCTCTGTCCGTAACAGCAAGTCACACAGGCAACTACCAACATCCCACACTCTCCTCTGTCTCCTGCACCTCTCAGTCAGGTTCATTTCTGAGCAAAGAAATACATCCCCAGATTTCAACAAGCTTGTTTATCTTCAACTCACTTTTCAGGAAAATAAAGACTGTGACACAGACCTTCAGAGAGTGATCCCCACTCCCATTCACCCAACGCACACCCAGCTCACTGCCTTTGGATTTCTTCTTTCACCACTGCTATGCTTGTTATGTGCAAAAGTATTCTGTTTCTACTACTCTGTGTAAAGGGATTTTCAATAGAAGAGAATAACAACATCAGAAAATACTTCTACCATGCAGGTTTCACTCAGTAAACAGGTGTCTGGGAGATTATCTCGCCAATTTAACCAAAGCTGCAAACACCACAACAGTTCTGGGATGACTAAAATCCTCCCTTTTTCAAATAAAAGCCTTTTATCTGCCAAGCGACACTTCCTGTTCTAAAGGCTATTCTCCTCGGTAGTTGTCAACTATGTATTAATCTAATTCGTATAAGCCTTAGAAATAAATACTTTCATGTGCAGAATCTTTTGGGAAACTGATTCCCTGAGGCTTTAGAGAGCAATTGTTGCTTATCACCGTGGAAATTTCCACTGAATTTAAAGCCTGGTAACAAGTTAAAAAAAGATACATCAAATTTTTCAGTGATTAACAAGTTTTCCAGTCTTTGTCATCCTCAAAGGATTTTCATCTGATCGGTAGGGAAACTGCTAAAAATGAAAATAAAAGGGAAGTGATCTGACCCAGTAAGGCAGTTCCTGTGCTCCCACTCCTGTCCAAAATAATGGCACTCACTTCTAACAGCCCCTTACAGCCAGCAGCAGTATCAAACACGTTGGGCCTTATTTTAAAGGGTAGATGTGCTGCCAAAGACAAACACTGCTTAACTGCAAGGGGATAGTTAAACCCTCCCTACAGAGCTCTCCTAACAAAACCACTCTGTGTGGGAGAGGCGAGCTCTGCCAGAGCACTCACAGAAAAAGCAGGTAATTGAAGTTTTTCTACATTCAAGCTCCATGCCTGTGGCAATAAAAACCTGATTTTAAAAGCGCCGTAAAGCAGAGAACTTTTCTGATGCCTTACTGTCTGTCATGGCACAGAGAGGGCCCCGCCAAAGCAGCGGTTTTGTACCTTGCTGCACACCGTGGGCCTGTGATAAACGGCACGGCAGACACGCTAAAAACCTCCCGGTGACGGGGCTTTCAGTCCTCTTCACGGCATGCACGGAGGAAAATAAGGTATTTCAGTGACTGCGAGCAACCATCAGCGGGGATGAACTTCAAATTAGCTGAGATCCAGCCCACGTCCCCAACATCTTTGTGTGTCACCACGCCGCAAACACGCACAGCCAACCCGCCTTACCTGAGGATGAACTGATCCACCGTGGAATTGTTGGCAATCGTCACGTAAACATTGGCAACCTCCCCTTGCTTGACCGGCTTGGAGGGCAGCCACACCGCGACGTTGCTGTCCAGCCGCAGCTCTGTGAGCTGGGAGGCCTCCTGGCCTCGGTAGAGGCTGACGGAGCCGATCCTCTGCAGGTGGGACACGGTTTCGCCCACGCCATCCTTCCCGGGCCGGATGGCATTGCCCTTGCGGACATCCTCGGCCGTGCACTCGCCCTTCTCGTCCCCGGGCTGCACCGTGTAGTACAGCTCCACGGGGCTCCCTTCCAGCTGCTCCGCCAGCTTCTTGCGGCCCGTGAGCACCGTGGGGGGGTTGAACCAGCTGGGCAGCAGCTCCAGCTGTGCCACGCAGAGCCCCAGGTCCCCCCCGAGCCGGCAGCTGCCCCGCACCTCGCGCGTCTCGCGGAAGGCGAACACACGCAGGCAGGGCAGCCGCTCCGAGGGGCTGTACTCATCCCAGTCCCTGCCCACGATGTAGAACAGCACCTGCACCCTGGGCTTGCTCAGGTAGATCTTGGTGCTCATGATGTAGGCCTGAAGCTTCCAGTTGTAAGTGAACTTGTTGGCGGATCCAAAGAAGTTGGACGTTAACATGAGGTCCTGGGGCACGACTTGCTCGACGGAGAAGGGGCCGTAGCTGGCGTTTAACACAGGTGGCCTCTTGGCTTTGTACGGGAAGAACGATTCCACCCTGGACTGCAAACTGGAATTTCTCATGAAGTCCTGGTTGGCTTCTCTGAGGAAGAAAGATGTCTCGGCGTTGAAGAGCCGATAGCTCACAGGTAGGTACGTTGGTAATGAAGAAAATCGCTGATTATTGTCCAAGACCCCTCGACACTCTGTCACTAATAAAAGAAAAGGTGAGTTAGATCAAGTCTGCTTATGGATTCAAAGGGACACAGCACAACTTCAGTGGAGCCACCTGGTAAGTTAGGGACAAGCATTGCTCCATGCAAAAAATATTTACAGGGTAGCCATATGTTTAGATGTAGGTCATTCTTTTTTGTACTACATTTGCTGAAGAAAATAAAATGCAGCACATTGTCAGGAGAGCCCAATGACCCCCAGCCCCCAAGGGCTGCTAATCACCAGCCCTGCAGGAGCGCCGGCCAGCAGATCACAGGCAGTTTCTGCTCTGTGGGCAAAGAAACTGCTTTTCTAAGGACTCTCACACATACACACACACACAAGTAATTTCATTGTCTGTCAAGAAACCTTGCTCTTGTATTACTGTTTCTGGCACTACAGTCCACATCTCTGTGGTGTAATATTGACAGTACCTCAGTTCCCTAAGTTCTTTAAATGCAGATGGGCATCACAATCTGTAACTATTTCAACAAGTACTAATATATAAGATGCACACAGAGAATCAGCACATGCTGGCCAATTTCAAGTTTCAGCTGAACATCAGATCCCTTTTGACCTAAATGTTATTTTCCTAGTAAGATTAACAACACTTATTGCTGAAAAGCAAAATTTGTTGTCTAAATTAGGGTAGATGACAGTGGAGAACAGTTAAAATATGTGTTCATTATGTCATACCACTCACAACCCCTCTTCTTAACTCACACTGAAGGGGCTGGCTGTAGGTACAGAAGGTAAATGAATGATGATGCATGAAGTGCTGGACTGTCTCGAGAATTTAAAAAACAGAGCTTGCCCTCAGTTCCAATGTTCTCAGGGAATCCCATCAGGATTTAATGTTCTGTGTAGGTTCTGCTCTTTAAAGAGAAAGGCAATCATAAGGGGCAACACAGAATGCACGGATTCATCTGCACCTCAGAACACCCGAGGATCCCAAAACACCCCACAGTGACACTGTCTCACCACCTTCCTCACAAAGGGCTGCAGCCTGGGGGTTTCTGCAAATCACATTCGCTGCCCTGGTATGTCTGGCTGCTAACGTGCCAATTATGCAGTCCAATTTAATTAAATGTTTTCAAGTAGTGAATAAACAATCGATACCTGTCATGACACCAAATGGTGCTGCTGACAGACAACTCCACTGCAGTCCTGTGGAGTGTGCAATGCCAGAGTGCAGGGAAGGGAAGAGCTCTGCAAGGCAGGTGTGAGGTAATTAAGGAAAGAAGGAGACAAATGTAGAGGAGGGGGAAATCAGAACTCTCAAAGGACGGCAGCCATAAATTTGAAATAAAGAATTAAGATGTGTTCACTCATCTTTAATTCATGCACCACCACTGGATGGTAGGAATAGCTCTCATAAATGAGCAAACTGCTGTGACTGGACAGAAATTTAAACACAACCACAAAAAAAGGTAAAAATAGGAAAAGAAATAGTGAATTACCAGCACAACACCCTCTCTGTTAGGCAGAATCACATTTAAAACATAAAACATCATTTTAGCCCACTGTTACAGCCCTGCAAGTCTCCAATCCCTGGCACACATTCTATTTCTGCCGAAAAAGATGTTACAAATGCCACCTCCTGAGCCGATTGATTTCCCCTTACCTGAGTCTGTCAGCCTTCCATCCCAAAGCGCTCTAACACTTCTATAAGGAACGCAAGGAAGATCCACTTTGGACCATGGACCGTTCAAGGGAAGAGGAAAACCTACAGATTTCTTTGGTCCAGGAGCAGAACAAGAATTGGGATTACTGACGCAGGAGTTTGCTCTGTGAGCCCCTTCACCCGCCCTGGGTGAGCCTGCTGGGATGTGCTCACCTCCCTGCAGCCCTCTGCAAAGGGAAACCCCTGACATCTTACAGGGCAGAGGCCAACATCCTTCTAAATTAAAACACCTGCTTTGCTAGACCAGAACTCAGCTTCTGAGTGCCCAGTCTGGCTACTGAATTTGACTTGGTGACTGATTAGAATGTCTTTCTTCGGTGTCCTGCTGCTCAGGCCAAGAGCCCTGTGGTACCAGAGGGCAGGGGCTGTGGGCAAGGGAAGCACATGAACACTTTGTGAAGGAAAGCATGGACTGATTTAGGCACACAGATAAAGTTTGCTGAAGAGTTTCCACGGCCAGGGATACTCCAGATACGGCCTCACTACTCCTGAGGGAATCTCTGGCTTCAACAGAGCCACAAAAACCAGAAATAAAGTCAGCAGGCTGCAGAGACAAGTGAAGTCCTGTGATTTCAAAGGGCTGTTGGTCAGGATCTAAGCTTGAGACTTAGCAGCTGTTTCTGCGCAATTCCCAGGACTTTTGCTGCAGCACATTATCCTCAGACAGACAGTGGGCTCATTTTTGCAGGCACTTCATTTATCCTGGGTTAATCACATGCATGAGGTATGCAGGACTTGGCCCAGCATTAAGAAGAACAGTCATGCAACTTCTGCCTTAATAAGCTGAGCACAAACAGCAAAACCCATGTGGCCAGACTGACAGCAACAAGAAAGAAAGGCTTTGCTTTTTTTTTATTGTAGCCTAAAGATTTCCACCCACTTTCATACCATGCATAATGGATTCCTGTATTTCTATAGTGAAGGCTGTACTTTAGACAATTTATTTAAGCACTTTAAGCCTTTCACTGATAAAACTGGTAGTTAAAATTGTCTATTTTATTTTTAGAATCCCAACAACGTGCATCAGCAACTGCAGGCCATCACTTAAGGGATCTGTTCTATTCTCTTCATCTCTACCCAATAACTTTCACGTCCTGGTATAATTAATTACCAGCATTACTAGAGAACATTCTTGTATGCTTGATCAGGTCAGTTTCAAAGTTCTTTAATTTATCAGAGAATCTATTTAAACGAGATGTCATGGTTTTTCCTGAGTCTCACTTCACAAGTTACTGTTTTAAATAACCTTTAAGCACTGTTTACTTTATCTACTTAAAAAACTGATTTTTAAAAAAGCAGCTCTGCCTATCAGTGCTTTCAGGTGCTCTGGAATAGATTTTTGCACTTTAAACTTTGTTTTGCTCAACCACAGAATCACAACTGCAGAAGTTCAGATGTACACCTCGTTCCAATGCAAGTGCTGTACCTCCATGGCAGTATCAGCTGTGGGAGCAATACTCAGGCAGTAAATGCTTTACCCCTTCCATCGTCCAACAGGAGTTCCAGCTGCCCAGAGATGAAGCCCTGCATGGAAGAGGTTAAGAACCATCAAACAAAGCCAGTATTAGCCAAGAACAAAAGCGAAGGCTTACAAGTAATTACTTCTTCTTTGTAACAGCCTGGTGACTTTTTAATCCTTCTTCTGGCATCATATGCTGCTGCAGCACTTCATCTGAACCCAAGCAGGCATCTGTTAAGCACATCACTGGCTCCAGTGTGACAGACCAGCTCAAATTCCTACAACCCAGTGAGTTCATTGGATGTGAAACAGTGAGCTCTGATCTGCATTATTATTATTTCTTGGATTCCCGCGTAAGAGGAATTTTCTTCGGGGGTATTTCACATGGAGCTGGAGCCCTGGGTGCTGGATTCACTGGAACAGTCATAAAAGCTTAATATCTTTGAGTCGTTCTTTTATGAGGTTGGTTTGAACTGGCTTTCTTTTGGGCAGGGAATTAAGGGTTTAGATCGTGGGTGGGAGATTACTGGCCAATGGCCACGGACCTTCAGTGCCTGATGTTTGATGAGCCACTGAGCCTTCAAGGCAACCATCTGCCTGTCCCCTCAGCCAGGAGGTTCTGAGCCAGAGAAGTCAGTGAGGAGCAGAAGACATCTGCCCATGCAAAGCAGGAGAAACGTGAGAAGCCTTGTCTGCACCTTGCCTGGCCCTCAGAGGCACATTTGTAATTGCCCCTTCCAGGAAACAACCCAGAGGAAAAGTGCTGAACAGATTCCTGCGCCTCTGTGTTCTCCTGTCACCCCAGCACAGCTGGAGCTCCCACCAAGCACTCTCTAACTTTTAAGGCAGGATCTTCTCCCTCCTTTTCCCACCAGCTTTACCACTACCCTTCCTCCATTCCTGAATGCAGCTATAATTGAATGCTGCACCACACTGATTTTAATTTTTGTTCCAATTCCACGCCAGAGTTCTAAGAAACAAACCCCACCGAATATTATTTGCACCACCATCACCTAAAACCCTGCAAATGCTGTAAAGATGACCCCCGTTCCTTCCACGGACACCCCTTCCCACCTGCCCCTGCACCCAGATGAGCACCTTACACAAACCACGCCCTCACAAAAATCCCCATCCTGGAATTCTCTTCTGACTCCATCTTCCACTACAAACCTGTCCTGCTCCTGCAGAGCAAATCACATATTCCATCTCGGCAACCACAGAATAGGTAAAGAACAGAAGCAGGAAAGATTCACTTCGATCAGCACAGATGTTTGCTTCATCACAAAATGTCAGCAGCTATGTTTTCTGGTTCATTTTCCCTTCATTTTCTCTGCCAGCACCACACTCAGTCACATTTAGTGACTTCACAGTGTACGAAAGCTTTGTAGCAATATTTTGCTTAGAACTAGAGCTCAGCAAATACATTCATTCAGACCTCAGAATGACCTTAGCTGTACTCTCATCCCCTCCAAGTTCCCTTTTCTTAACATCCAGAAAAAGGAAATTTTGCTGATGGAAAGGCTGAGTGGAATCTTAAACCAAACAAGCTCAAATTCAGGATATGGAACAGATTTTTAACTGATTAAATATTGCAACAAAGGGACCAAAGGCTCGTTCATGTCTTCACATCCAGACTGGATTCCCTCCTGAAAGGCATGTTTTTCTCAGCACAAGTTACTGTGTGAGTACAGGGATAACTGGAGCCTCGTACTCCCTTCTGGCTACAAAGCTACAGTGCTGTGACCACTCCAAAAAACCAGCTGCACGGCAGGGTAACTGCAGAAGCCACACCTTCTGCTCCTCGTGTGTGCCCATCGGATCTGCTTCCCCATCCTCCGAGGACAGAGAGACTCTTGGACTGACTGCACACGGGCAATGTCGTGTGTCGAGTGCTTATGATGACCAATTCGTGAAGCTAAAAATAAACTCTGCAAACAAATCTGGCAAAGAAATCCACATAGCAAACATTTGAGGGGAAACTGCAGCCTAATCTCAAATATTCTGTGAGCACCTGGTCAGGGCAATTTCATCAAACAAAATTAATGCTAACAAAATTATTTTATCAGCTGTCTTTTGAATCCAGGGTTCACTAAACTGAAAGCTGAAGTCCAAGGGTAAGTTTGCACCTGCAGTGTTTTGCAGATTGACCTGGGATGGTAAATTCCCATTCACATATCTGTGGGTACAGAGTCTGGTAACCAACCAGACGTATTTTAAGCCCAGATGTAGACAGAGTCTTACTTAGCCTAGATCAGAGTTCAATTAAAGCACATCGCAAAGACTGTCAGGAGACATTATAATCAGTTATTGTGAACAAATTTCCTATTTTATTTCAGTGGGAGAGATTAACTTCATTCATTCAGTATATTGTTAAATGAAAAACTGCAATAATATTCTATTTAATAGGCTTCTCTCACATTTTGAGAGTATATCCTTAATGAATTTATCCTTTGTATATAACTACAGATCAAATCTTCACCGAAGTTCAACAGACAATCCTGGATTTAGTACAGAAGTGAACACTTGCCCCATTCTTCTCCAGCAGAGGCAGCACAGTGGCATTTCAGAGCTGTCAGGAACACGACAAGCACCTAAAGCAAGGACTGAACAAAGGTACCACCAGGACCTCTGCACTCCTTCAAAATACAAAAACAACGGGATGGTCACCAAAACTAAATGAAGGGAATCCAAAGTGGAGAAAAAACTATTCCAAACAGAGCATGATGAGATGATAGAGCTCATTGCCAGAGAGCTCATCCAGAATTAAAAGGGTGATCTGAATGCCTGGACTGATGTGCAGACCAGCCAGAGCAGTGTCATTAACTACATGTAAAACTCCTTGTTTTAGTTGCATCGATTAGAAGGCAGGATTAGACCTCTGCATTATAAAGCCTTATCCAACATCTGCCAGGTTGTTCCATTTTCCTCAGGATTACCAACACAACAGACACGTGTATGAACCACAAATAGCTGCTTGCGAGGCACAGCCTTTTCACTAACGGAAGAGAGAATCTTTAAAGTCTAATTTGGAAACACAAAACTCTTCAGAAAACTGCACATCAGAAATGCATTTCCAGTATTTTAATAACAGCCCCCAATGTCTTCTGCAGTTCTGTACATCTCACCCTTTGGCTGCAAAGTACCAAAATATCCTTTCATTACAGGTCTATCTTCTCTCTCACCGTCTGTTCACAAAGACTGCCTGACATTCAGGACTGAAATCTATAAATGGTTTTCTCAGACTGGTTGATGACCTTAAGAGTCTGTAAAACAACAGTGTACATGCAAAGGTCAGCGAAGATTTCCGGAATCACTCCCCCTCCCAGGGCTGACATTCCCAATTGTCTGTGCTGCCGAGGCCATCTGACCTATTTAAGCGAGTGTGCTGTGCGGAATCAAAGATAAATATCTGGAGCTCGAATTTCCGCTAATGAAAGCTTTTGTTAAGAGAAAAGGGTTGGAAAACTTCTATGCAGGCACCATTCAGGTACTCGGGTTTTGTGCTGGCCAGAGGCTGCAAATGTCAGTGTCCTGTGAGCAACATACGGTGGGCAAAATGTCACACGCTGGCCTTTCCTTGCAGCCCTGTTTGCCTCATTGTGGCAAACTCCACAGATTCTGCATCCATCCATTGTGTCAGCACCGCAAGTACAAAGCAAATAGCACTTAGGCTGATCCTGTCTGAGAGCTGGAGAGGAGGGAAGGATTTAGGACACCAGAGTTTATTGCCAGCTCCATCAAAAACATATGGTAGCCACAGGAAACCTCTGCAACCCAGATTCTCCAGCGATGAAATGAGAGAAGCTATCATTCAGTTTGATTGACTTGCGAGTCAAAAACACGCTGAGCTCATCACACAAAAGACCAAGTAAAACACTGTCTGTCTGGGGGTTTTTTCTGGTCTTTAAAGCAGGCAAAAATAACCCAGTGGAAGTCACAAAGTGGGGAAAAAGTAGACAATGTGGTCAGTATTTTCTGCCTTAACCAGTACCTTTCCAGAGACCTGCACTGTTCATCTTCCACTGAAGACACGCAGCTGAAGAAGCCTAATTTTCATGGCAGCACAATTATGTGAAAGACACTTCTCTGCAGGGGATGTATCAAATCTAGCCTCACAGGATGGCTCACCAAAGCCCCCACAACATTTTAAAGTTTGGCCAGAACACCATAATGATCGAAATACACGAATATCACCGTTATCTGGGGTTTTTTTTAAAGTACTCAAGTGTCATAAAAATGGGAACATGCAAGATGCAAGTTACAAACTTGAACAAGTTCTGGCCTTGGCAATGAATCAATTCCTTGTCCTGCGTCTCCTTCTCTAGTTTTTAATAGCTCTGTGCTTTCTCTGCCGTTTAAGTCTCTGTCAGATGCTGACAGGCACTCACTCCTCTGTTCAGACACCAAACTGCTTTGCACAGCTCCTTGTTTAAAGAGAGATTAGGGTCCTAGAGCCTGAATGGGGCGATTTGCTCAGCACTCTTCACTGCCACGAGAACCAACACGAACCAAGAGTTCCAAAGAGCTCAGACCTGTGCAGGACGAAGCTTTCAGCTGCGAATGCCCACAGGAGAGCACTGATAACTGACCAAAGGGGAGGTAACTGAGATTTGAGGTGGTTTTAAACAACTGCCTTCAATAAACCTTTCAGCTTCTTATCTTAGGGTCATGAGGGAGCTTTGTTTTTCAGAGGAAGAAAAACGTTACCAGCAAAAATGACTTCCATCATCCCGTCCAGTACTTGTTGCAGTTCCTTAATTTAGGTCCAGATCTGCAAAGCTCACGCTCAGCAGCAAATCTCTGAACGCCCCTTCCACTGTGTGTGAAAGCCACCTGGAAAAGCTGCTGGTGACAGTGTGGGGCAGTGTCACAGCCCAGCGTGGTGCTGGGACACTCTGGGGAGGCAGAGCACAGCCAGGTCACACAGTCCTGCACGCGGAGCAGGGACAGCAGCTCTGCGTGTGGGGCAGGTGAAAGCATCAAAGCAAGGAAGGTAAGAGGATGTAAGAGTCTTACTGATGATGGATGGAACTTGGCAAGGCAAGGTAGCAAATGCTTCCAAGATTAGACTCTAGTCTGTCAGCTTTTCCGAGTGGGAACCAAGAGCCTCAACCTCCGCTGCCTGGCGTCTCTGGGAATCTGTGCAAATTTGGTGTAAAACATCTACATCGTGCAGAAAAAAAGACCATGGAAGTACTGACTTGGATCAGCTTTAAATGTTGCAGAATTTCACCCTTAGGAAAGTTTCACCACTGGAATAAATCAATGAAGTTTCATAAAAGACAGAAAAATTACCATGTGCTATGCCAGCAATGACCCAGCCCCAAAAATATTTTCTAATTGCTTCTTGAGAAAAAAAAAGTTTATTATTTATAAGAAAATTTAATTTAAGAGCAAAGCAGCCACTTATCCTTCTTTACTTCTTCCTCATCTCCTTCATAGAGGGATTTGGAACACTAACAGATGCAATGCAGGCACATTTTCAATACTTGCATGTATTAAATAGTTGCTTGTATGCAAACTGTGACTTCAACCATGCCAGAATATCCTGATATCCTGGCTACAACCCTGCTAATCATCTCCATTTCCAAAATGCAATGAGGATTTATGAGAAGATTAATTGAGAAATGAGGCTGAGGGGGTGGGGGACAGCCCTGCCCGTTCGGGAAATGAACTCAGCGTCACCTTTAACCTCCAAGCAATTCTTTGTCACAGAGCACAAAGCAACTCATCATTCCAGAAGAGCAGCAGGACAGAAACCAAGCGGAAATTTATCTGGTTAAACACCTTCTTTCCCAGGGATTAATCAAAAGGGATGCTTGGAGCACTGGTGTCTTTGTGCTCACAGCACCTCCAAGGGCTGTTTTTAAAGTGCCCCAGCTGCTGCTACGAGAGCAAAGGATCTTGGGGGGAGCAGCTACTCCCCAGCCCCCAAATTCTGTCTCTCAGGTACCCTGCTCTGACTCAAAAGCTTTGTGGGAGCACCCCAGCTCTCCATAGCAGCCACTGGTCTGGTGACCCCTGGTACTGAGGGGCAGAAGCAAGAGGGAAGGGGCTCCTGAAGCCCCAGGCCCCAACTTCAGCCCTCCTGTCATCCCTTCTTCCCAGTTTACCTGCACCAGAAACGTGAGTGGGGCAGGAAATGACAGGGAGAACAAAGTGGTTGTGGTGTTGGCAGGGACAACACCTTTTGGAAGGTCAAAACTACAAGAGGAAGAATGAGATCCAGAAGAGGGAATCTTCCAGAGGAACACAAGCAGACCTGACAGAATGCTAAATCACAGTGAGAAAATGCAGCAGAAGAATGATGAACACGTGGTTTTAATTCTGTTTTTATTAAGGTAGAGAATATGACTGAGAAGTCCCTCTCTAAAGTCTCTTTTACTTGCTCTAATGTCTTGCTATAACCTGCCCAGGAAGGGCCAAACCAAAACACTCCATCAGTGCCACATCCAAGGAGAGTGTCTGGGGGAACGTATCTGGCAATTCCAGCTCTGGAATTAGGATGCAGTAGACAACAGGACCAAGCTCTTCTTTCCAAGACAAAGTTTATACAAAAGGACTAAATTCAGAAGCCAAAAATAAAGGCCTGCCTAAGATGAAGACACCTTGCAAAAACCTGGATCTAGTTTATGTTCAAAGCACAGCAACAGTCTGGTGCACTTCAGGGAGGGCATTAATGTGAGAGCCAGAGCTGGCCTGTGCAGCTCTCAAAGTACAGCAGAGTAATTCTGCATTTTCTGGAGTGGGTGGCAAACAGAATCCTACCTTCCTGTTGCTTCTCCAGTGTCCTTAACGCCATTGGCAAAGACAAACAACGACGATGGATGCCAGTTTGTTATGCTGAGCACCACAAAACTGCACAGAGCAGATGACTTGCACCATCTTTTTAAGAGGTTGGATGTGTCATGCTCCTAAAGTGCTGTTGTGCTCAAGAATCGCTGAGAGCTCCCTGCAAATCAATGCAATAGAGCCCTGCTATACATTTTGCAAGCACTATTTTTATCCTTTCCTAATATAACTTCCAAACCTTCCTCCTCCCCCATGTCCCTGCCACGGATCCCTAATTCACACAGCAAAAAACACAGAGCGCCTCCTACAATTTTTTTCCAACATGTGCAGTCCTTAACGATAAATTTAATTTCTCCCTTTCTTTGAAACTCATCTTCATTCAGCCTGGCTCCTCAGGGAAATTAATGAGGGCTCAGTGAATATGTTTACATAAGATCTCCTCCAAATTTATGTTATTAAGCATTAGGAGTGTTTTTATCTGCCCTCTAAGGGACGGAGGGGCTGATGAGTCTGGCCAGAGATGTCTCAATACAATGTCTGCTGTCCACTCACCTCAGCAGCCCTCACACCCTGCTGGCTTTGCTGCCAGCAGCCACAGCAGCTCTGGTGACAGAGCCCGGAGCAGGGGATGGGGGTACAGCCGAGTAAAAGCTGCTGATTCCATCAGGAGCGTTCAGGGCTCCATTGGCAGCGAGGTGCCGGCACACCAAGGCACACTCAGGGCTGAGGAGGCTGTAAGAGCCTGGCTGTCCCCACTGTCACCCTTATGTGACATTCATGTAAAAGAAACAGCACAGTTTGTGTAGCAACAACAGTGTGTGCCATCATAGGCAAATGTGCTGCATGCACAAGCACACAAAATATGCATTTGTGCATACACTCACAACTACAGCTCGTTTCTGTATGATAAACTGTAAATCCAGCTCCTGAACTAACTCTCAGCCTGACTGGTCACACCGTGCCTGAGCAAGGCAAGAGCCGGATACCTTCTCCCTGCTGTAACTGTTGTGATGTCAGACATCTGGCTTCAGTAAAGCCTGTGGTCTAGCACGGCTATTGGATCTAGACAATAGGATTTCAGCAATGATTAAAGATGCCTGTGGCTTCTGGGCAGGCAGGAACAAAGGAAACTCTTCTGCTGGAAGAAGGGTTCGATAAAATCCACGGCTGTCTCCACTTCTGCAGTTCTGTATCCTTCATTAGCTAACAAAGCAATAGACTCCACGAAAAGAAAAGGAAACTCTTACCACCCTGACCAGCTTCCAACGCCTATCCTGCAGTTCCTTTTGGCTCCGTGTCTCCCCAGGTAACCCTTGCCAGCTAAGGCAGAGTGGTACAAGAGCCATTACATCATCCACATTCAAGAACCAAAACTCTAATGGGGATCATTTTTCCTTCAATAAAGAAATACAAAGCTAATACCACCCTGAACTCCCAAAGTACTGTATTAACACTCGTGTCAGCTGTAGGGCTTTTGGACTGCTATGTATTTATTTTTTTTTCCCTTTATAAGTGTATTTAAACCTGTCTGCATTTCAGTTTGCTGAAGCTGTTTAGCCAAGCATGAACTCCATTCACGGCCAGCTGTGACAAACATCACAGGCTGTAACCCAAGCAGGCAGTTGTGCCTGCTTGCTGGAGACTCTCATTCAAAAACCAAAGAGAACAAGAGTAGTTCTAGAGATGCTGTAAATGCTGAGCTGCTTGCTCTGAAAACTAATGCAGAGCCTTGTTCTCTGTGCAGGCAAGGCCTCCGAGTGAGGGGGGTGTGGGAGGAAAGCCTTGTTTGCACCAGGCTCCTCCGAGCGAACAACTTCTATGGGATGTTTTACTTTAAAGGCAATCTCATGCATTGATTTAAGGAACAGATATAAGCGTCTCCTACCCTTGCTGGATACAGAGCAGACTACGTAAAGCTCCTGCCCTCTGGGCTGCGTGGTAAAGAGCAGAACACGTCTCTTCTTGGTATAAATTTAAAGGGAGGACCTACAATATGGAGAAATCTTCAAAGGCCAGTCAGGTTTCCAGTCCAACAACCCTGCCAAGTGTTCCTTTAATCCTTTATTTACCAGTAAATCTGCCGCTCTGTTCAGCAGGCTTTTACTGGGATTGGGTTTCAGCCTGAAACCCAAAAGCTGTAAGCATATGCTCCGTAGCCCTAATGAGAAACTCAATCTATTAATGAGCAGACCTTCTCCACAGGACCAGGTCTTGGCAACATGAGTCAGTTCCTGAACTTTCACCTCCCGCTTGGCAGCAGCCCAGACTAACTCCACATCTCTCAGCTGGCTTACATTATCAGCTCATTATTAACATACACCAGGGCCAGATCTCTTTTACATGCACCCAGCAAACAGGAAACTACACAAGGGGAGGGCTCCTCATTTTTGTCTGACTCTGGAGCTCATAAAAATGACTAATTAGAACCAGCTCTGGTGGAGGCACTCTGCAGATCACACATTCCCTCTGAACCTTAGTCCTGACTGGGATAAACACCCTGGCATGCCACGGCAGCCCATGGCTGGCTGCAATAATCAGGCATCCCTTCCCTCTGCCACAGAACCTCGCAGCTCTTATCCCCCAGAGCTCGTGTGAGGCAGAGGCGTGCTGCTCTCCTTATTTCGGAGTCAAGGGACCGTAATTCAGACAGAACAAACAGCGTGTCCAACATCACACAAAGTCACAGAAAGCTGAATTCCTGCAGCCAGCTCCTCTGCAGACACCCCCTGCAGCAGGGAGAACTGTGGGAACCCTTTGCAGCCCATTTCAAAGGAGGCTGGTGTGTACTTTAGATCTGCACGCTCGCATGGGCTCACAGACCTGGGCTCAGAGCGTCACTTTGAAGTGGCCTGCGAGCCCCCAGCAGTGTACACAGCACACTTTGGGAACGCTTCCCAGGGCATCTCTCATGCTCAGAGCTCTCATGGAGCACGGGAGAGGATTCTCTGGCACAGTAAGCACTGTCCTTAATGACACACGACTACTTGTCATGAGTTGTCTCACTTTATTTTCCTCTTACTCAATTAGTATTCTTTACTTTTGCTCTCCAGTCCCCTCTCCTTTGCTGTCATCCTTCAGCTCAGAAAACTCAGCAAAACAAAAAAACCAAAAGAGTCTCTCCTCCAGATGCCTGGTTCAAATCCAGTCCAGCCAGGCAGCATCTGAAAGTTGCACCAGCCTGATAATTGTTTCCATCTCATCTGAGCACAGATGCCAGCACAGTCCCCACGTCAGAAAATGTAGATGGAGACACACTCAAGGAGCAAGACAGGTCAGCAAAGTCTCCCCAGGTCAGACAGGTGGCTATTAGTGATGTGGATCAAGCCAATGCTGTACCTGCAGTCATCCCAGCTTAAGGTACACCCATCCTCTTGATGCACTGAGTTCACACCCACCCTGAAACACGCTTTCAAGCAAACCAGACTTAACACGAATCAATATAAAATCTGGCAAAATCTCAGAGCCTACACAAGCCCCTAATTTTCTTTGGCCGCTCAAAAGGTAGCAATTTATAGTCCTTTTTTAAAAAAAATTAGCTGTGGTTAGAATTACTTTTCAGAGCTGATCTCATTTCATAACTTGCCTCCTATTCAGACGGAATTTATGCACAGATGCTCAGAGCCAAAAATCTGTTCTCATTTAATCCACAGCAGAACAGGTAAAGAGCAAAAAATATTCCAGCCAGGTTGGTGCCTTGCTGCTCCAGCCTCCCCTAACACGGCAGCAGCCACGAGGAACTCGCAGCTGCCAAAAGTCCTGCTGCTCCAAGGGGTTTTTGTCAGCTCTGCTCCTCTGGAAGTTCTCATGCTGGTAACTAGAGGAGAACTAATACAAAATATTCTTACAGGGCCAAGATCTTTCAAATGCAAAAGAGCTGGAAATAGATTTGTAACTACTTAAAATGCACCGTGTTTCCCAAAACTGCAGGTCACAAACCTGCAGAGATCAAGAGCTAAGGGATCCTTTGTGGAAGCAGTGGTGATAAGAAAAACAAGAGTACTTCAGATCAGCTGGTCAAGAAAAAACCACACAACTCCTCACTGTAATTACGCCAAGATGATAAAACTCTGAATTCAGATGAAGGTTTGTTATCCAAAATAAGGTAATCCCACAAGAGAGGCACCATATCTGTAATTCTCCTAGGGCTGCTGAACTACCTTAGGCCACTCATTTCTAAGCAGGTAGAAGCTAATGTAAAATAACCGAAAGGTCTTTTGCAGAAAGAAATGCCTGGGGCCTTAACTAATGCTCAAAAAATGGCTTGGGGTCTTTGAAAGGGTGATTATGTAAAGGAAAGTGATAGTATTAAAATTATAAAACCAAAATACATTAAGGTATATCAACATATTAATGCTTGACTCAAGCAATGGGAAAACGTATATTTAAACATATTTTCATTATTCATTCATACAGTTCCACATGATAAAGAGATGCCAGCAATAGTACAGGCGGTGGAAGAGGAGACATAAAAATTTGTTAGCTATTTTGTACCAGTCTAATTGCAAAGAGTTGAGAAATTTCATTCTCAATAATGTTTAGAGAAGGCAAAGAAAGTCCAATTCATCTTAAAAATAAGGGCATGATCCCAACTCCATCACAGCAATGGACTTCCTCCTTCTGGCTTTCTTGCTGCTTGAGACTGACTGAAACTCTGGGCAAGATAATTTTCCAGTATATAAAGCTACATGTTCTTATCCTAAAAAATAATCTGGATTCCAGCAGCAATTTAAATGTTTTCCCCAAGTATGCAGATGCCACTCCTGCCCCCTTGGTAAGGCCCCTACAGCTAAGAATGGGACCAGTCTATTTAAACTGAAATACCTGCACAGGCAACCTGATTTGTGATGCTCAGGTCCCTCAGGTCTCAGCAAAATTAGCCCCATTAAGAAACAAAGCACAGCCTGGTGCCTACATATGGATTTAGCAATTTCACTTTATGTCAGCCAATTAGAAAACACTGGCTCTTTTCCTTTCCCAAATGCTTTCAAATTAATGAGGGAAAAAAAAAGAAAACCAAAACACGTAGCAAAGGCTGAACAAAGATTGGTACTTGATAGAATTTGCATGTAAATCCTCCAAGATGCAATTTTAAGTAGAAGCAAACAAGGAAAATATTTACTGCTCAGCGTTTCACCAGCACACCAGCCCTATCTTGCATTTAAAGGCTTTAGAGGCACTTACAGGACTGTTCAGTGGTGTTGGTGGTGTCTGCAGTCAAAGCTGTGAACGCTGCCTTTTGCTGAATAAACACCAGAGACAATGATTAAAATTACTGCCCCGAGAGCAAACCCAAACGGGGCCAAGGAGGTGCTGAGTCCCGGCTGTCCTGTTCTCCCCTCAGCCCACCTCAGACCCTCCCTCACTGCACAAACCCACCCTGACAGCTTCAGCGTGCTCCTGGCTCCTAAAGGATGAATGGCAACTGCCAGGGCTCCCTGCAAACTTCCAGGAGAGTTCTGTTTTCTGTGAGTTTCTCCCAACCATGCACAGCAGAGATGATTCATCTTCCTTGGTCACCCCATCCACCTGGAGCACAGGAAAGCCCTGGCTCCTGTGCGGGCTGCCTCAGATAACATGTGAGCTCGGGAAGAGACCCACTGAACACTCACTGGCAAATATCTCTGGTTGAGGTATTTGAATTCAACATGGGCTAGAAATATTTCCTCGGAGTTTTAGCTTCATTTCCTTTCAGAGAAACAATTTTCCCCATTTTCCTTCAAGCTTATATACTTGAATTACCCTATCTCCTTAAGCAGCAAAAAGCAATAACTTCAACAGATCCAGGAAATATTAGTGGCATTATTAATGTAAATAAAGGATTTTTCATAGCATTTTTGAAGTTATTACGACAAGAGCATAAATAAACCTCACTGATGGAATATTAGTATTAGATGTTGGTGGGAATCAATTGCATGATACAGTCAAGTAAGAAACTTCTTGGGCACATTTAATTCCTGTAACTGCCAAATAACCACATGAACAACTTTGTCCTGTTAGATCTCCTTCTGTTTGGCATTTTCCATTCATTTCCTTCCAGCCTCAACAGTCCCCAACTCAAAAAGCTTCAACTGAACCATAACAAGCCTCACAATAAAGCACCTCAAGAACTAAAGAAGACAAATGTTCTTCTGGCTTTTAAAGCTGCATTTCTCATTAGAAATGCTGCCAATTGAAACAAATCGTGAAAGGTGAGCATGGGCTAATGGGCAGAGAAGTAAGATGGAAGCTGGCACACCTAGGTTTTATTCCTGATCTCTAGATTATTCACTAAAATACTAAAAACTGGTCGTTTTCAATCTCATTTAAGAAGTAACTACTTGCAGCCAGGATCACATTCCTCATATAAAGCAAGATGACAGACAACTGATACAGAAAATTTCATTCCCAATTATGGTGTATTTAGACAACAGAAAATAGGCTCAATAATGAGAAAACCCAGGCAGCCTCCACTCTAGGTGGCATAGGTAGCTCCTCTTAGAATCCATGACCTTGCTCCAAGGTATCAAACTCATGGAGATTGAGACTGGCCTGGTGTTATTGCAGACAGAAAGAGCTATTCCTACTGAGCTGATGGGAGAGCTAGAGAGCTCTGTTTAGTAACTCCAAAAGTGACTGAATAGTTAAAAATACACATTGGTTTTGTTGAGGATTACTATCATACTCACAAAGAACTGAGCATCTATTAACTATTAGAAACTATCTCTGCATTTCTGCAGAGAAGAATGGTGCCAGTAGGCAGGAACTGTGACTGTAGTGCACACCACACAGGCACAGGTTAAATGCTAACATTTCCCTGCCCTGATTACACAACTTGAGTGAACTGCAAATTCCCCAAACAGTGCATTTGCACTTTTCATTCTGTGACTGAGCTGATTCACCCAAACAGGACCCCAAAAATACCACGATTCCCGATACACTTAACCCACACAGCTGCCAAACAGGAGCCTGAGTCAGTTCGCATCTGCACTTCTAGCAAGGTGATGCTGTTTAGGAGGTACAGTGGTCATAACTTCCTACTTCTGCTGATGCTGCCACAGAAAGGGAAGTTCTGAAGGAGAAGCAGGTGGGAAATGGGGACCTCCAGGACAGCAAGGGCTGGAAGCTCGTGGCCTCTGGCACCAGGAGGAAGGTCTCTCCTCCCCTGCTGATCTGCAGTTACAGAATGGATTCAGGGCTCGGGCAGCAGAAGAGGGCTGGGTGGTCTGTCCAGAGACACATCAGAGCTGGCCGAGCCCCAGGACACCCAGGAGCACCGGGTGCAGTGGGAGACACACTCAAACAAGGCCAGCAAAGGGCCACTGAGACGACTGAGGGACAGGAGAGTGACCCACAACCACTGCTTCGAGGCACTGCCTTCTGGCCACAGCTCTGCACTGAGCAGGAGTCATTCAGTCTCCTCAAAGCAACCTGAATTACCACCATTCCTCAGAGCTCTCTAGTCCTCAGTCCTAAAATGAGCAATAGCGTTTGCACAGACTCCCCAGGTGCTGGCTGATCCCTGGACAGGGAAGGTTTGCAGCAGGAGCACAGGTACACAAGGGGGAAAGCTGGATGTTGTTTGAGTCTCCAAAACCAGTCAGGGAGTGCTTGCAGCACTCAGATCTCCCAGTCACATCAGAGGAGTACACATGGCACCCTTAAATCAGACATTTCAGAAAGTGGATATGAGAAACAAGATGTAAATGTTCTCCCACTTTGGCCATGACAGGGATTGCTTTGAATTTATTACTGCTCTGCTGCCACAAATTCTTTATTGTGGAGAGTCAGCTCACTGACAAGCACACACACACTCTGGGTGTGTTTCCAGGGCAGATGCCAAGAGAGGGCTGGTGGCCTCATGGTCTCCCAAACCACATCTGTAACTTCCAGAAGGAAGAGATAAATCACTCTCAAGTAATACCTGGCCACTCAGGTGAGGATGACCAAGACCTGGTGACCTTTTCTTTGTGACTGGAGGGGAGTTTTGTAATTCTCAGCACAGCAGTGCCTTTGATGCTACATTAAAATGCTGCTTAAGTCTACTCCTGTGACAACTCTTTATTTCAAATGATTGTTTATGAAATTTAATAGCAGCAGTTCATTCCTGGGTGATGGTGTCTTTGACACAGAACACTTAAAGTGAAATGTGAGTGGCATTTTTGTATGGCTCCTGTACTGAATATTATCATAGCCCCAGCTAATTAAAGTGCAGATGAGCTGTCATTAGGTCTGTACGAGTTAATTGGCCTTCTCAGGGGCCAAAATTAAAGTTATAACACATCTAGGGTGCAGTCTTTCAGGCTGAATTTGCATTACCACATTTGGAGTCTGGGAGCAGCCAGCACCCAGAACCAGCAATTCTGAGACTCAACGTACAGGACTCGAGAAATGTGGTCATTTCTTTCCACATTTGCTTGTAGGCTGAGCTCTTGTGAAAATCTGGCCTCTGGGGTTTAAGCAAAATTCAGTCTGTAGTGTAAACTCCCCATTTTGCAGCTGCAAGTTGATGTCAATAGTTTCCCCACAAAATGAACAAGCATCTGGCGTGCCAGGAGCCTCCTTGCCATAAATAAAGAACCTGATAGGTTTTTTTAACCTTTTTATTACTAGCCTTACCTAAATTTGCTGTATCACTATTCATTTACTGGTTTAGACAAAGTGAGCCCAAAAATACCATAAATTCTTTGCCCAGACCTAACATTCAAGCCTGAAACTTTTTTCCTTGGAAACAGCTTGGTTATTCAAGCCTGGTAAAAAATTTGCATTTCCTGTTCCTAACCTAGATGAGAAGCATAAAACCATCTACATGAGAAAAAGCTAAGGAAAAAAAAAAAGCCCTCCAGTAGCAATAAACAGATCACAACCTATTGCAAAGTATGAAAAACTGGCTGCAACAGAATGTGACTGTAAAATGGTCATGTTGTTATGCACACTCAATAGCTCGTTCAAAAAGAGTGCCCAACTCTTCCCTGCCTTCGCTCCTCTGGACTTTTTGTCTTTCTCCTTTCTGAGAATATGAATCCCCCAAATTATATTCATGAGAAAAATCACTAAATCGCTGCTGCAATTGTGCAGGGCCTGGGCAAATACTGGGCTCTCAGAGGAATTACAGACATGAAGACAGTTAACTGCTGAACAAAATATTTATGGTAGTTAATTGATTACAAGCTACTTTAAAAAACAAAGCTCATATTAAGCTTTTTTCCTTTATGAAGCACATTTTCCCTTCAGTGAGATGCTTACAGGATATACTGAGTCAGAGAGAGCCCCACTGCAGCCTGAATGCTGCTGTTGCCAAGCTCAGCCTTTGGAAGCTGCACACAATGTCACCTATTTGCTGCTATTTTCCCTGGAAGTTTAATACATCCATCCGCCTCTAAATCCACTTGGCTCGATTCATTCATTTACTTTTAGTTTTGCCTTTAAGCATCTCTCTAGATGTCTGAAAAGAAAGAGATAAAGCAATTACTTGATTTCATCCTTGGGATTTTAGCTCTCAGCCTCGGCATGGTGCCTCTTTAGTGCTTGATGAGTGTCTAAAATCTCCCCAGATTAAAGAAGGTTGTCTTCTTTCTCTGTGCATTATACACACTGAAGAGAAAAGAAAAAATCAAAGGGGTCCAAACTTCAGTGGGTGGAAATCCACTCGGTTTCTTTCTGCTCTGGAGAAGCTGTGCCAATTTACACACAACAAAGATCTATCTCGAGCTATTTTTCAAGCAGATATATACATTTAAATATGCTACAAACCCTTAGCTATGATGTTAGAGGCTGAATGAATCCCGTAACAAACAGCCTCTTTTAGAGCTGTAAACATGGTCACACTGAGTCAGCTTCCAGGGTGAACCCCCCAAGCACGGTTTGAATCCGTGCCCCAGAGACCACTGTGCACAAACTGGAATAAGAGAATGGTTTGCTCAATACACAAAGTAGGGCTGAGCACAGAAGAATAATTAGAGAAAGCCACTGTTGTAGTTCTTGGGTTTATTTCTGCCTGAAAGTCCTTGAATAATGATCTCAAACACACCACCAGTGATTACTGTTTCCCAGTGATTAATCAGCTGCAAAGTCACCGTCTTTCCCCTTCTTCATCATCTCCCCGAGAGCAGAGTGAGAAGCCGTGCAGTGGCTTTTGGAAATGAAGCATTTTGTTCAGCTGCTCCGTATGAAGCCCACATGGGGGCCATACATTTCAGCCTTGAGCCTCTCTTTCTCAGCCAAAATCCTTAATCTGTGAATTATTTGTACAAACGGGAATTAAAAAGAATTTGCCCTCTTTTCCCCCCGATCCCTTCAGAGCCTGTGTTTTTAAGGCAGCTTTCAGCAGCCCCCCCTTTCTGCTCAGTAAAATGAGTGCAGCAAATGCACAGAACTGAGGTGTGGGAGGGAACCTCATAGATAAGAGCTCCCCTGGACAAATTCCAGCCTCACAGGAGAGATCAGAGCTGACCCCTCCAGCTATTTTCAGATCTCTCTCCATCAGAGGACTGTGGCTTAAGTCCTTCTATGAAATACTGAGGTCCCCAAACTTCCAGGGCCCAGTGGGACTGGTCCAAAGGACTCCCTAATTTACAATGCTTGTTTACTCAGAAGTAAGTGTAAATTCAGATGTTTTTCCATTTCTATGACTCCTAAGTATCCCCTTATCCTGCAATAGTTATCATTAACATTTTAACCTAGTAACAAGGAATCAAATATATCTATGTAGGTATATTAAGAGTAAGCAATAATCCACTCTCACGTTTGTGATAATATTCTGTCACATTCTGTCACACTTTTTCTGTATTTTCAGCTTCTGCTGTGAATAATTTCACCTCTTCCAGAAAGCCCACAAATGAAATAAATGAGATCATACACAAAGATGATTGATCTAAGTGATAGAAATGCAGCAATTAAATATGAATATATGGTAAAATGCAGAACTGCTAAGTCTCTGATTTTACTTAATAAGGAGGATTGCAAATGAACTTACACTGCATTTTTCAATGGATAATCTCCTTTTATCAACTAGGAAGAACCTTACTGATGGTGCACTAAGATGCACTGAGCAAACTTTTATTACAGAAGCTGGGGAGACAGCTGTAACATCACTCCCACTCAAACAGCTTCAGCCTGTACTTCCAAGGCCTTTGCTCTCACTAGCAAGGAATCTCACTGCTGGGAGCCCTGCAGTGCTTTCTGAATGGCTGCTAAATTCAAACTCTAAAATCCTTATCTGCAAAACAGCCTCAGACAGACAGTGTCAGACGTGTCAGAGCTCAGCTCTGCTTTGATTCTCCAGGTACAGACACACCACCAAAATAACAGAGAACCAAACGTTACCCGAACCCCACACCCTGACAAGAACACTCCCAAACACTGGCATTCAGCACTCTGCTCGCTGGTAAACCACACGTTGAACAGAACGAGCACAAAGTTAATACCAAAAGGCAAGAAATGCAGACCTGGACCTTGTGAAGGAGAAGGCAGGATACAGATTTCAAGAATGAGAGCTGTAAGAGAAGTCTGAGAACCATTTCCAGCTCCACAGGGCCATGTTACCTGAAGTTTGCCATTTCTGCCAATAATGCCTGCAGTTAACACATTCCAGCTGGGAAGCAGTACTAGTATGATGTTAAAAAAACTCAGCCTTTGATGCCCTGATGAAACAAACCTTGGATTTTTTCCTAGATTTGCAAACCACCTTTGTAGAGCACTGCTAGGTACTGTAATCAGCCAGCCCTTCTGGCCATTCCCAGCTAGGACAGAATTACGTGGCCACAGAGTAACTCCTCTCCTTATGTCTGGAAATACAAAACCAATAAAGGTATAATCTATGGCTTAAAAAAAATGGAAAAGCAAGGGTTTTAAACTGAATTCCTAAAATAATAGCTAGTGTTCTAGTTCAGCAGCTCTGGCATTAAATTATTTCATGGGGGGGAAAAATAGTTTACTTTTTAACACCCATATTAACTGCCTCAAAAATATTCAGAGGTCTTTTCTACTGTAACCTGAAAGGCAGATCTCAACTTGCACCTCATGTCCCTGAAACTGTGACAAAAACCTGCAAAACTCCCATCAGCTGTTGACACGGTTTTGTTTTCTGTAAAGACCCACATAAAAATTGATAGCAAACCTCAGTGCTCCTCTCCCTTCCTGACATAACTCGACCAGAGAATTCAAAGGGGTCAGACCACACAAATGCATGAATCACGTTTGATCCTGGTTTACAGAAGTCAATGGAGTCATACCACAGATGGCCTTTAAATCTCCTGTGACCTGAAGGACTGATCAAATGCACTGCTCGGTGTTTTTTCACCACTGTCACCATAATATTTTAATCTTGAGCGTGCTTAGTTTCAAAGCACCGTTCTGAGGCCGTGTTACCGCTTCTTGTATCAGGTGAACACAGCCGTGGTTTGCCCAAGGTTACACAGCCCGTGGTGGCAGAGCAGGGAAATTCTCTCCTAATTTCACATTTACAAATGTAACAGCAGCAGAGTAAGCTACTATGGTTTTCTTACTCACAGTAGTCAACACTTAATCATAAAAATTGCTCACGAGCATCACACAGAACTATCTAAAGATTGTGATCATGATTCTGCAGACACTCAACAGCATGGAATTCTTTATGATCTTAACACAGGAGCCCATAGGAACTTCTCGCAGCTTTTATTTAATACAATCTTAGGAAGGACTGCTCCCAGCTCTGTAGTTTAAAATCTTGGATGCTGATTTTGTGATACTCATTTTAGGACTAAGTAAATGTTAAGTCACATTAATGAGGTAAAAATGTTACTCTACATCATGAAACTCAGCCAAAATGAGAATTAACCTAAGAAAGATCAGAAACTGAATGTCACAAATTCAAAGCCATGAACCCAGATCAGATGCTTTTATACCTTAAGGGCAGTCCAAGCTGGAAATCTGTGATGAAACTCAAAACCAGGGAAAGCCCTCTGTGCTGTTGCCAACACAGTCAAGAGAAGAAAAAGCCACAGAAACTATTGTGCATTTTAAAAAGAAAGAATATCACGGTTCTAGAATTGTATCAGCATCCAAACTTTCAGAAAGGAAAGTCCATGTGAAAGCTGCTAAACAGAAGATAAAAGAAAAACAAAAAAGAGGGGATGGGAGAAACTGAAAATCTCATAGAAGGAAATAAACTCAATTACAGATCAAAATTATTTTGTCTTCCCCTCCCAGTTTTAGGCATGAAGGCAGGCCCACCAGCTTTTGGTGGGAACTGGGTGATTATCTCTGCTAGTCCCTTTGGAAAATTCCACCCCCATAAATTCCACCCCCCTCTTCTCTACAGGCTCATCTACACCAAAGATTTTTCCTTCTTTCGTGTCTGCACTGAAGACAGTACGTATTCCTGAACTGCCTTCACCCCATCTTCTACTTCACTGAAAGCAGACAAAAAATAGCACTCAGCTTAGTTTTCCCTTTTTTAAATCCACATCTTTGCTCCCTGCACTCAGCAATGGGAAACAGATTCAGCCAGCCTTAAAACACTATCTCAGCAACAAAGCATGCAATGTGCTCCATCTCATCTCTCCACTCCAACTGAGTTTACAGCAGTGGGTGGTTTTCAAACCTAACATTTGATCAAAATGAAAAACCGGGCATTCCTTTCACCCCATGACAGGCAGGCTGATATAAATCACAGCCTTCCCAGCAAGGGTTCTTCCACAGACAATGAGTTGTGGCAGTGCCTCAAAGCTCAGCCCCGGCCATTGTAAGAGAAAGTTTCAGGTTTTTAAAGCAGGCCTGGGCTTTTTACAACAGCACTAAAACCAAAAGAGGGAGAGAATTTATGGTATGGTTGTTTGAGGGGCGAAGAAGGTGTTTCCTCTTCAGAAGTTGTATTTGCAGTGCATTGCTCTGCATAGGTTTCTGCCAGCGCCTGCTTTTAAATTTTTGTATTTCAGTAGCATTGAAATCTCCAAGTTGGGGCAGCCTCACAGCATTTTACACTCACACACGTTTACACATCCCACAAGTCAGGGTTCATTTATTGTCTCCTCACTGTTTTATCAGAGAAAAGAACCTCTTCCTTAGCCACCAGCTCCAGAAAAAAGCTCTCGGATGTACCTGCTCAGGGAGAGGGCTGTATCAGACATCCCCTGGTTCTGATTTAGGAACACAAACAGTGTAGGTAAGCATTAAGCAGTAGCTATTAAATTCCTGTGCGTGTGCACAACACTACAGAGTGTGATCAAAGCAAGGCTGATACCGTACACAGAGCTGCTGCCTTTCCTTGCTAACCCAGTAACCTATTAGAAATGCCCTGCAGCCTCAACAATTTTAAGCCATGACTTCAAAAGATCAGCTCATCCTGTAGGGCTAAGCTGACTGACAGGTGGGGGTCAGGAAGAAGCCCCGTCCCTCCCTGCAGCCGGGGGTGCAGAGTTGCACAACTGGCCGGGCACGCTGGGGGTCCCGCTGGGGCCATCTGAAACGGGCCACCTCCGGAGCCGGGGCACCTCTGCGCCCCGTGCAGCACTCTGCTGCCGCTCCAGCCCGGCTCTGGGCAACAAGAGCTGCGTTTACATGAAGGCTGTGCCACGGGGAGCCGAGAAATCGGGGTTTTTGTGGAAGCCAGCTATGTTAGCGAGGGAGCTGCCTCACTTCATCTGCCTTTAGAGACCTGCTCACCTGGCAGGGGTGCAGCGTGCCAGGGAGGGCTCAGCACTGCTGGGTACACCAGCTGGTCCCACTTGAACAGACGCACTCTCAAACCCTCAGGGAGTACAGCAAGTGTTCAAAGGGTGCCCATCCCAAAAATCAGTGAGCATTGCTACGAGTACCGTGAATAGAGCAGATTAAAAGAGGAATGAAGAAAAGGCTGAGAGCTCCATGTGCACTGAGGAAAGAGGAGCTCCACGGAGAGAGGTCTGAGAGGCATCCACGTGCAGAGGGCACTCAAAGGTTTGCCCCTTGGGGTTTGTGTATCTGTGATCAAAAGGTCAAGAACCACTGCAAGAGACACCAGGGCACAAGGCCTGTCACACACAGCCCCGGAGCAGAGCCCGAGCCTTCCCTCCACAGCTGGGGAATGCACGGGACACAAGTCACACCTGGTCAGGTATTTCTCAGCACACAAATACCCACCAAGAGACTCGAACTGTACTTTTCCTCTACGCTCTCTTCCTATAGAGAGGAAATATCTATACTTTTATATATATATATAATTATACTTTTTTCTTCCCCAAAAAATAATTGCGTAACTGTACTTGAAACACTGTGCTAGCTAAGCAGTGCAGGGTTATATTCCAGCAACACAGCAGTTGTTTCCCTCAGCTGTGAACACACTCCCTCTCTGCCTCACCAGGTCTGCTGAT
Source organism: Lycocorax pyrrhopterus obiensis (assembly GCA_014706295.1). Lineage (NCBI taxonomy): Eukaryota > Metazoa > Chordata > Aves > Passeriformes > Paradisaeidae > Lycocorax > Lycocorax pyrrhopterus. Next base: position 12,251,465 of record JACSVZ010000003.1, on the reverse strand, counting down.
GGCTTTACTGTTCAAGGAACACATTCTCATGCAGTGTGAAAATATAAGATACAACAGCCAGGCAAATAAGGCTATTAATTACCTAATGAATGTACAGTGTTGTTTCTCTGAGAGACTAGAACCTGCGGCACAATCACATTTCCTGCCTCAGAAATATAAAAATCTAGAGGAAAACAAGTAAAATTATTCACTCCAAGTTCAGATTATGAGGTGGGAGGAGCAATTCAAAATTATAGGGAAACCAGTTAGTCTGTCTTCAGAAAGAGGTGCACACAAAGCTGACTTTTAAAGCCTTTTCCTGTTTTCAGGAGTGAATTTGGATTTCTGCGGCACACTACTATCCAAACCAGGCCACTGCTTTAAATTCAATAGTCAACTCAGCAGTACCAGAACTTTCCAGCCACTGAACTTCAGCTGTGTGTCAATCCTGTGAATGGTAACTAATGCAGGAACATAAGCACAAGTCTTGGAGCAGTGAGCTCAGTGTCCTGCAGCTGTGCTGGAGTCGCTCTAAGGGACCCCAGAACATCACTCATGTGTCACTGCACATCACCACACGAGTCTAAGAACCCATTTTTCAGATATGAGAAATCAGCATAATGAGCCAGAGGAGGAGAGTGGGAAAATAATAACACAGGCATATGACAAAATCAGTGAGTAATTTAAGTTCTGTGACTGTCAGCATTTTAAAACTTACAGAACAAATACACCAGGCTCCCTGAAAAGCCATCATAATGAGGTACGAGAAAAGACAATACTCTTCTGTACTCGGATTTAACTACATTCCAAAATAATATCTCCTTTCTCCTATCAGCATCACGTCAATACAATCTGGAGTGGGAACTGATGCTCATACACAGCACCAGGCCTTCAGCTTATTTCCACTGCTAACTTTAAATAACAATGCATGAATGGACAAAGTGCCTGGTTTATAGCATCCTCCCTTTCAGCCTCTCCCTTGTCTCAGTTCATTTCCCCGTGGCACGCTTTGTTCTCAAAGCGGTCTTAACCACTCATACATCAAAATATTTAATCAACATTTCTTAGTCAGAAAATAATCCTGCTTTAGACCGATTCAGTGGGAGACTCCACAGTGGGTTCAACATAAAAAAGGGTCAGAATGCATTTCCGAGGGTGCTTTAGAAAAATCAATGCTGACATGTTTTTAATGAAAATCAATAAGCGACATTAGATAATGAAACAAACATCCCGCAGCACTGCAGCCGGGCCATTTAGGCAATCAGCTCCGGCAGCAAGCAGCGAGGGGAGCGCCTGAGCGCGCAAGCAACGCGGGCTTAAATCAACTACTACTTTTTTTTTTTAACGAGAATTTCAAAATCTGCTTCCTGTGAACAATCTCCCCTTCTGCCTGTTCCCTCGGTCCCTCCAGCTCCAAGCAAAGCAGCCTGAGGAAGCGGTGCCGCGGCTCCTCTGACAGTGTCCCTGCATTGGGAGCCACTGACCCGTGCAGCCGCCGCGAATGCTTTGACAAGCTGCGGTGCAGCCCCAGCGGGGGACACCGATCCATTAAAGGCTGAAGTTGTGAAACTCTTTAGAAGAGGCCTGTCCCTTCTCAGAGTAATTAATTCTTTGACTGCCACGCTGAGATGCAATGAATGAACACATACTCTGAGGAGTAACAACTATGCTAATGTGGAGAAGCTGTGCGGACAAAGAATACAAGTGCTCACTTGAACCGGGTGAGAGTCTCTATATGCAAACTTACCGTGCCATACACATGCCTGAAAATCAACAGAACTCGGGAGAAACCCACCTCGCATCCCTGCATTTACATCAGACCTTGGTTTACACTTGCATATTCCTTATCCGCACCCTGCGGGAGCCACCCGAAGCGCTTCTGCACAGCTGATACCGATCTTTGCACCGGGCTGTGACCCACAGACAGTCCCAAAGCTCTGGATGCAGGCACCCGCACGGTGCCTCCCGGCCAGGAGGATGGGATCGCAGTGGGACCCCGGCACAGAGCCTGCTGGCCGAGGGACAGTGCCCGGGGAACGCTGCCCTGGCCGCGCTGGGACTCACTGCACAGCACCGCTGCAACACAAGCGTTTCCTTCCTGCCGGCAAGGAGGAATTCCACTCACTTGGGCTCTGTGCATTTTTGATCAGGATTTGAATAAGTCATCCTCAACACCAAACAGCCACTGGAGTCAGTCAGTGACTTCCTGGGTCTGACTGTACCTGTGCCAAACCGCGTGTTCCGTTTGCAAGATTTCAAGCCACAGCTCAAATGGAAAAACCAAACAACGTCGCAGCAGAAAATCATTTGAGAAAAAGGAATAAAACAACTAAGAGCCCACATGCAAGAGTCACTGATAAGAAGGGAGAAACAAGGGCTCATTATTAAATGACACTAATAAACTGATGGCTGCAAGAATACAACTTTCCACCTCGAGATACAAGCAAACCCTTACCTCTGTTCTGTGTGACTCGCAGCTTAAAAAAACCAGAAAACAAAACGGAAACATAAACAGCTGAAACATAACTGAAATAGAAACAGTTCTAGTCAGTTCCACTGTTTTAAATCCCACTGTTCCAAAACTAACAAGGAAACAAACAAACAAACAATTCCCTCTGTGGTTTGAAACATTCATGCTTTCCAGGAAAGCTGGCAAACTGAGCAGAGCCAAGCACAAGCGGAGGAAGCATTGTAGGTTTCAATGAGAACTTGCAGTATCTGAGGGCACATTCGGAACAAAAGCCTACCCATGGAGTCAACAAGACAACTGCAAGATTCATTACAAAGTCAGACATGGTGTTTTGGCTCCTGGCTGGACAGAAGGCTGTAACATTAACACATGGTTCATTACAGCAGAATTAGAGCCTGGTTATTCAGGACTGCAGAAATTAGGGATGGTACACATCAAACGTATTTTCCCAGGAAAACACAGGGCCTCCAGTCCAGCCCTAGAAAATCACTAATTATGGTGCAGAACCTATTTACATTCACAGAACACAACTTCTGTTTGGCAGTTCTTTGTCTTGATTTTTTCCACTGCAAAGGATTCAAAGTCATCTTCCTGACAAGAAACGATTGAATATTTTTTCATATTCCAGCAGAAATCCGAACAGAATCAAGATATACAAATACAGAGTAATAGGAATGAATTTAATATTTTCTCTTAGCAAGCATACAATGATGTTTTATTAGCAGGATAAATTACTTTACACCTCATAAGCAAGGGCTGCTACACTGAATTACTATTGCAATTCAGACAGTTACACGTAATCAATCAAAGAAGATTTTAAGTCATTGCTATTTAATGGCTAATTCCTCAAAACACAAAATAGCTGAGCTTGTGCAATTAGTCTCCTATAAAATGAAAATAAAGAAGATGTCACAAAATAAGTAAATGAAAGTAAAGCAACCCAAAGATCTTGGGGGGAAAGGGGAGCTTCAGTATTAATAGAACACTGTTAAAATACTTCTAACGAGTATAATATTCTATATTGATTTCTACTGAAACCCTTCTGGTAAAATATGCTTTTCAGTATAATGAAGCATGCTGCAATCTCATTTTGCAAGTTAGCATGCATTTGAAGAGTTTTTACTGAAAATAGGTTCAAGTCACCAGAACTGGAGAACATAACTCTGTGAATGTTTCCATTTTCTTAACCACTATTTATAGCAAATTACAGTATTTAAATACCCGCACTGAAAAAAGGCTTCTTCCACTTAGAAATACATGTAAAATACCCAGCTTTAAAGCATCTTCCTTATTAACAGTCTTTCTATAACATCACTATCTCAATTGGTATAAGTCAAAGGGCTTCTGCAATATTAACAGAGATTCCATATTTCTTTGCTCCAGCTAAACTTTTGTGGCATTTCAATTATATCCAGATTTTGGAGAAGATACAGATAAGTGAGGCAGTGGCTCAATAACATACATCTCTCGTTCTCCATTTCCCCCTGAAAAGAAATAAATCAGGTTTTTGATGCTGCTAAGGACCCAGTGTTTGCAGTTCTTTTTCCAGGGAGCTCATAAGCTCATTTCTGAGCTTGCAGATTCCCACCCAGCTCCTGCTCCCTATAATGTGAGCTGGCCTGGCTGCTCACTGACAAAAGCAGGATCAAAAGTGTTAAGGGATACAAATCCAGGTGTTTCCATGATTCACACGTGAAAGCTTCACTTGTCCTTCAGCCCATGAGCCTTTAACAGAGGTGAGAAGGGGACAATTGATAAGGGATGGTTGAAGGACAGAAAATGATATGAAAGAAAGCAATATGGGAGGAACTGGGAAGAAGTGGACTCAAAACCAATACAACAATGTCTAAAATCTTCCCGAGCGAGCCACAGAGAGGTATTAACATGCACTGGGGACAGAGAAATACGCTGCCAAGTGTCTATAATGTGAAATGACACGCTCATGAAAAATACCAGTTATTACATTTGTTTCTCTTCTCCATGGGCTGCTTCAGCAGCCACTCGCTCAGCTCTCTTCTTGAAACTTGCTAAACTAATGTGATTAGCCCAGTGAATCCCCAGAAGCAGCTAGCACATTTTCTAAGTGGCTGGCTGGCCACTGGCAAGGCGCTGCCGCTGCCTCAGCTGGATGGATGGCTGCCTCTCCCCAGAGGACAGCAATGAACAGCTTCAGAGCCCTCCTTCCTTCCCCTGGCAATCTGTCACTGAGCTGAAAGCAACCTTCCCATTCCCCATCCCCACTGGTTACAGACCAGGGCGTCAGCGAGCGCACGAACCCGAGGAACATCCCCGCCACCTCCCAGCACGCCAAGCGTGAGGCGGGCACAGAAACAGCTCGGCAAAATACTTTCACAAATATATTTACATACACACTTTTTTTTTTTCTTTGCAGGGAGGGAACAGTCAGGAACACGGTCTGAGTACTTTAAGCATAAAGAAGTGCCAAAGCAAACAGCTGAATGAATGCACTGCTTCTCTGACATGATGCATCTTGATTACTGCAGAGGTAAAATGAAGCCCCGTCCTCGTACAAAAAGAAAAGAATAATGACTTCTACAGCCAAAGTACCCACTCCAATGCCACACTGACAGAATGCTCCATTTTCAGCTTAGGTTTTACTTTATTTTCAAGTACCAGGTGGGGAACAGCCAGATTACCATAAATCTTACTCCAAAGCATCAGCTGAATCTAGCTCCTCACCCATGGGCCCAAGTGTCATTCTGACCCTGGGATCCAGGATTCCTGGGGTCAGACCCCCCCTTAGAGCTCACAACCTTCCACTATCAACCCCTAAGCTCTACAGACTCCTCATCAGCATCTCAAGCTTTACCACTTGCCACCTTGGTGATAAATTCCAAGTGATTTTACTAAGCAGCAGCAAGTGTTTCATTGCACAAGAATGACAAAAAAAAAAAGAACTTGGGCAGGGGAGAGGGAGAAGTCTTTAAAGATTCTCCCTCTTCCCTCCTTCTCCTGAATCACAATTCCATTTCATAAAAGATCAAGAGGGACCTTCTATGCCAATCTGTACTATCCAAAGTATAATGAAAAAGTCAGTCACTTCCTCAGTTACTGTGAGGGAACATAAGTGAATTCCACAAAGGAACAACTGAAAGCAATCAGATTCACTTTCTGCACAGCTGGGAGAAAAGCAATGCTCTTACTTAAGAAAAAAAGGATTAAAAACCAACTTAAATTTGCTTTCTTCAGAACCATCAATCCGTTTGAATGAAGAGAGCCCACCTTTCAACTACAAATTGGCAGAAGCAGTGAATCACCACAGCAAATGCTGTGCCCTTCAAGGCTATAATAAAAAAGTCCTCTAGGCTTTTTTCCAGGGGTAGAACTCCCTCCACATCTTGAACAATCAACATCCTCCTTTATCCACTGTACACCAGTGCCCTTGTTTGCTTGCTGTGGCTGGCAGAGGTCACCACAAAGCACATGGCTAACGAGAGGCTCAGTTTATAACCTGTCTCAGGGCTACAGTTATTAAATTAATTTTCTTGCAAAGGGACATTTGAGATACTCCTCCCAGAGAACACAGCACATATCAGCTCCACAGCTGAACGGGTCTGAGCAGCCCACTCTGGGTGAAAGCACCTCCACACTGAGTATGCCCAACAAAGAGTCCTTCTAAACAATTCCAGGAGTGCCCCTGTAAGGGCTTGCTGGACTTTGCAATTTGGTGAGAGCTGGAGAGTCAGTCCCTAGCTCAGGGGTCCAAACCTAGGGAAAGGCTGCCTGGGGGAAAAGGCAAATAGCTGCCCTGTTTGGCTACTGCTAATGCAATTAGCCTGAGGCAATTCACACAGCTGCCTCAGCCCCCCGGGCACCCAGAGAAAGGGCCAGTAAGGAAAATACATGTATTGATCAACTCAGCAACCCTCCCTGGCAGTGACTGCTACCCTGTCTGGGCTGGCAGGATTTGCCAGCTGTGCCCCCAGTCCAGCCCTGCCAGCAAGCCCAACACACGGTGATGGTGCTGCAAACCAAGGAATACACACTTCCCTTCAGACTGCATCACTGCACTCTCCTTCAGGCATAAACTTCTGAAAGGGGAGCTGAAGAGCAGCGGAATAACCAGAACCTAGCAAAGAAAATCCACAGCTTAGCTACACCTGTGAAATGCCCTAATGAAGGGCATTCCCCTCCAAGGGAATAGAGTGGATCGAGTCAGTCCTTCCCCCCCGAATTCTGCCTTCGCTAACACACAATACCGATGGGACTGCACAAAGTTAATCCCAGGCTGAGTGAGCTTCTCACCTTGACTGAATGAACAGTTCCTAGTTACAGCACTGTCACAGATGGCAAATGGGATCAGGAGAAGAACCGCGTTCAGTGGTCATTGCTGAGGACAGGGAATGATGTCCTGCATGCCACTAGGATGCACTCCTCCCACGTGCACACTGCCTTCCCCCACTCCCACGTACCTGGCAGTATTCCATAGCTGCTCACCAACTGCTGGAAGAGAGAATACCAACTCTGTGCAGTCGGAGTGGGGGAGAGGTGAAAAAGGCAAGGGAGATGCAGAATTACTTTTTCATTCAAATGTGAAAATCCAGAGATATGCATGGGTACAAGTAAGGGCAGAATAAAGTCTTAAATATTTAGTCTTTGAAGCTTTCACACTAATCACTTAAGCCAACACAACATCTTAAAAATCTACAGAATTATCCAAAGCCTTTCTGTTAAGCCAGTTCTAAGGATACAATCAGTTCCTCTCCCGCCCTGACATCACACAAAGCGACTCAGGCAGCAGTTAATAAATCTAAGCCCCTGTGACAGATTTCATCTTCCACAGGGAAAAAAAGCTGCAGAGGAAACCGAAAAATAAAAGAGGATCTGAGGAAAAAAATCTATTCATTGATCAGGAGAAGGAGAATGCTAAATTCAGCTGGCAAACAGCAGCCTGGCAAAGGAGCCATCGAGACCACTTCCGAGTGTGCTGGCACAGCTTTGTCCTGGTCGGATCAGCAAACCCCAGCAGAGGAGCTGCATGTTTTTAAATGCACCCATCCAGCCCTGCAGAAGTCAAATCCAGTCTTTTGGTGCATTCAAAACAGCACTTTCCCTGCAAATCTAGACTCACATCCTGAAATTCCTCAATGCCAAAAATGTGACAAATGACCAGCTCCCCTATAATTGGCATTTTGTAGGGGAGAAATCCTCACCTGCCGCAGCAGAGCCAGTCTCACAAAGGGAGAGGTGGTCATTTTCTTTTCACTGATCTCTGTAAAACAATTTACAGTAAGCCCACATCTTAAAAAAAAATACTTATAAGCCATAAAATTAAAGCAGCCTTTCTCCTATGCTACAGAGGATTCTACACAAACTCAAGCACAGACTTGCTGAGGGGTGGAAGGGGTTAAAATCAGTGGAGAATGAGAGAAAGAGGCTAAAAAGCAGTTAATGTTGAAAACACTAATTTCAGTCCATTTGTGCATTCAGAGGCATTCCGGTTTGAATTTCTTCAGTGAAACCAGATGTCTCCAGCAATCATCAGAATGCACAGACTACAGCACGATCAGCTTGTCCTGGGCACAAGCTCCAGCACACTTTGTGGCTGCAGCGCATCCAAAGAAATTGGGGACTCTCAGAGAGGAAGCAGCTAAATGCAATAACCTGGTGATTGCTCAGAAACACAGCTCTCAGCGCTGGAATTGGGAGGGGGATGGAAAAGGACAAGAGCAGTGATGAATCCTGAGCAGTGTCTGAGTCTGAACACAACTGTGGAAAAAAAAGCACATAATCAAGAGACAAAAAGCTTCCCAGGGAATTAATGTATCCAGTTGCTCTGTCATTGCATATAATCAAATAGATGTTATAATAGTGAGACAGCCCGTTACAGAGACAGCTGTAATAATTAGAGCTTTAACAAGCTCCAACACAAAACTCTGCAACATGGCAGTGTCATGATCATCTTCACTCTCAAGCTGTCCAACTGAGAAGAGAGGTTGTGCTTTTATTAGCTTATATTAGCACACCACTTATCTAGTTTCTAAAAGCAGAATTAAAACCTTCTGCCATGTGCTGACACCTGGCTGCTGTCCAAGCTCGTACTTCGTTTAGCATTATCACTGAAAAATGGGAGGCTTAGGCAAGACTGGAGGGAGATGAGAAGACAGACGGCTGCCCATTACTGTCAGCTCATTTCATGTGCTCACTTCTCCAGCCTTCAGGAGACAGGGATCTGCCAGGAATCACAGCAAGGAAAATTAAGTTTACCGAATTCACCAATTCAGGCTATTGGATCCCTCTTTTTTGCCCCCAAAAGCTTGTCCCAACATCAATTCCAAACAAACAGCCTGGATGCAGACGTAACCTCGGCGAGGAATTTTCTGTTTCTGACACACGGTTTGTGCAAGACCACCATCCCCACTGATGTATTCCCTGACTCCAGGAAACAAGATGAGCACTTCCTAGAAACGTGAGCCCAACACATCAGCTTTGCATGCAGCTTCTGACACCATTTCCCACAGCTGACTCCTGCACCACTGCTCCAATGCTATTCCTAGCACAGAGAATTTTCCAGCTCAGCCCCAGGTCCATGCAGTGACACGACGGCCACTGCTCACTCCTGGCTGGGCTGAGTGCACTCCAATAGCCCTTTTCTTTAACCACATCATGTCTGCTCCATTATTAAATCCCCTTTCCATATATTCCCAAGAACATGGGGATATAGCGGTAGAACAAAGTTGTAGAATTACCTTTTAACAAATTTATGAGCCTCCAGCTGCCCATCCCAGAAGCTCCCTGAACCTTGCCAGAGCAGCAGTGTTTTACATGCTAAGCCCAGGTAGATGACAAATATGAATATGGTGATTTGCTCACTGAGCTGCATACATATTCATTAGAAAAGTAATGAACAAAGAACACAGCAAGCCAGAAAAAAAAAAGATTGAGCAGGCAGGGTCATGTATTTCAGCAAAGTTTCCTACCTGTTTATTAATTAATTGAGACAGCTTGTCAGAAACCTTATAGCAACAGGGGTTCCCATTTATTCCAGGTGAGCACAGTTTAACTGCTGAAGATCTCTACCTGAGAGGAAGCATTTTTGATGTCAAGAAAAAAAAAAAGGAAATTAAGAGTTTGAAGGGAGAAAAAAGTTAAGAAAAATACCACCATCATCTGTCATAAACACATAATGGTCCTGCAGCAGGGGGAAGAAATCTCTCCCCCTCTCAGCTCTCAGTTATCTGAGCTGCTGGGTAAAACTCCACAAAGCCATCACTGCAGTGACCATTCCCATACCCTCAGACACTCAGAGCAGGACCTACAGAGTACACCCACCCCGACACCCCTTTCCATCAGGAACGCCCTTCATGGAGAAAGGAAGGATAATAATAGCCAGGACTTATGGTTTATCATTCTTCTGACAGTCAGAAAGTAAGGCTGAAGTGAACTCCTTTCATCCCTTCCCACCCTTTCTCTCTGGCTCTGTCTGGTGCATGGGGGTAATTAAAGTATTTTACTGCCTGACTGACAGCCCAGTGCCCCACGAGCCACAGGCTAGTAAAGGGCATGCATATTCCACAAGGAATGTAAACACAGCCATGGCAAAATAGTCAGCAGTCACCTACATCAGCATTCCTAAAAATCAAGGAACACTCTGCAGAACTTCCTTTCCCTCCCTCCATTGATTTTTATATTAAAAATCAGACCCGGTCTCAAGTGAACAAAGATAAGAGCATGAACGTTCTTATTTTGCTCCGAGCATTCAATTTGCTAACGCATTTTAGCTAAAATTCCTGCTTAGTCACGCCTGACACAATCTAGTCTTTTAGGCAAACATTCCCTCCATTCTGTGTGCTATGGCTGCCAGCCAGCTTTCAGTTGATGCACCCAGGGTTTTTCTGCTGGTGTCCAAGCACAGCGAGATCTCTCGAACCTGCTCTCACACAGCACTGCCACCCCTGCATATGCTCTCCATTCCTAAACAAAGCATATGCACATTTATGTATAGACAGCTCTAAATAGTGCACATTCGTTTTAGAGATATCAAACAGGAAAACTTCTAAGTCAGGTTACACACAGGAAATAACTGTATGTCCTGAAACGAATAAATCTTCCTGCAAACAGCCAAAGGACATTATTCTTCACCCTGGAATTAAAGCTTTGTTGTAGGTGGATTTAAATGAAAGGCTTTGTGTCTCTGTGGAAAAATGCCAATAGAAAAAAATCATGATTTGTTAAACAAAACACAAACCCAAAAAATTTCCAAGGCTCCTACACAAGGAAAGTGAAAAAGGACAGCCCCAAAGCTTCTGATTAGAAGTCAGGCTCTGAAATTCTGTCACTGAACACACTGTTCAGCTGCACTTCCTTCTCAGCTGACTTCCTTAAAATCCAGTGAGTTTTGTTTAAGATCCCAGACAAGATTTTTTACCGAACAAAAGGACAAAAGATGCCCAGTGCTTTGGCCAACTACCTGACCACCGTTCTCACTGCTGGGTCCTGCCTAACTCAGCTGCCCACAGCCTTGAAACTCAGGGCAGGAATCTGCTAAACAAAAGAGAAGTGCAGAAAGGAAGGAAAGAGGAAATGAAGTTTTTCCCTGTTACCTGCAACAGTGCTCTTTGGATGGTGGGGGGCAAAGCAGCTTCCCAACAAACTGTGCCAGAGGAGCAGTGGGAGCTGGCACACAAAGGCAGAAAGGGAAACCAGCCCAACTCACAAGCAGCTCTCACCGATGCTGAGGTGAAACTCTTCTGCTCTTGGCAGGGAGAAGGTAATTCCACTGGAGTCAGCAAAAGCTGGGAAAGAAATTCTCTGCCCCTCAGGCCACCAGGAACCTCTGCTGCTGCTGGTCCATGCCCTGTCCTTCCCAACACTTGGGAAAACCATTAGATCTCCCTTCCCTTCCTGGGCTATTCTTAGGTTTCGTGCGCCTGAAGCTGCGAGCGGATCGAGTTTCCTCAAGTTGAAAGAGCACTGAGAATGTCCCTGAACATTCAAATTCTTCTTCTTCTCTTCTAACAGCAGCGAGTCTTCTCTTCCATTGTGCCTGCTCAGGGTTTTTCCAGAAATGCAGGAGAATAGAGCCTGCTCTGGAAACTGCTAATTGTTCCCCAAAATATCATTCATTTCTGAGTGATTTTTTTAAGATAGTTGGTCTGTTGCCTCAGCTCTAATTACATTTCTCATGTCAATTAATTAAAACCATGCTAAATGAAATGCCAGTTTTTATTTAAAGTTTAGGGGGAAAAAATCATGGGATACAATTAGATGTTACCAGACGTGATCTCAGCAGGTTTTCAATTATTCTATGTATAATACGTCCCTAATTCAATACAAAGCTGTAATTAAGAATGTAATTAACTTGTGGCATTCTACTGATGTCATACACCACAAGAACACATAATAGTGCAGAATCCTTAATGGATTGGTCTGTTTCATCGGGGATGAATTAGGCACATAAAAATAATTTATTATGGGAGCTTGGCCAACATAATGGGCACATGCAAAAAACAAAGCATAAAACCAACTTTGTCCTGTCAAGGATGATCTGGCCAGAACCCAAATCTGCACCTGCTGGCGTGGAATTGGTGATTTACCTTCAGAGCCAAGGGAGAGCTGCCTGGCTGGGCAGCCTCTCTGAGCAGCAGCAGCAATGGGAGCTGCCTGGAGCTGTTTGGTGATGGACTGAGCTGTTCCCTGTGCTCATCAGCACCCAGACCTGAGCAGAGCAGAGCTTCTGGGCTCGCTGGCTGCATTAAAAACCTCCATCTCCGTCTGGGTTTTATCCCACACTGCAGTGCATCCAATCTCTGCGCTATCACGCCACTCCAGCTCAGGAGAAACCCTCCAGGTCACTCCTGCTTATTAAAGGGAGGCTTCTGGAACACACACTGCCCTGCTGTGCTGTCTAAATCAAAGATTTCTGTTCTCCGTTACAATTATTTGAACGCCACCATTTCCTCAGGTTTTTCAATATATGACATTTAAGGGAGGAAAAAGAGAATAAGGTACGTTTCCTGAGGAAACCAAAACAGGTCCCAGAAGAAAGCCCTCAGAACTACAAATAACTGGTCTCTGTTCACGCAGTAAAATAAAAGAACCTACAAAATATTTATTTTTGTTTCAAGTAAGCCCTCTCGCAAGAAGGATACGAGGATAAAAGCTTGATTTATCAGCTAAAGAATCTCCCGCACTATAGTTCAGTGGTGATGTGTCAGTAAACAGATGAAAATATCATCAGGTAAGGCAGTGATGGGCACTCTAGGAAGTACCAAGGAACTCTAGAGCCATTGAACAGACTTCTGTGAGACTTTTTTAAAAGAGGACACTCCTGTTTTTCTTTCTCTCTAAACACTTAGTATTTCCCTTTTTAAAAAATAATTAATGGAGTGTTTTGAGCCTATTTCTGCTACTTGCTGAAGGAAATTACCACTCTGACATTCAAATAAAGTTCCATTCTGTAAGCTGACTGTAAGGAACTTCATACAACAAAGTAATTCTCAAAGGGCTAACCACTACACTCAAAAGTCTGTAAGTAGATTTTCTCAGCCTCTCTGTCAATGGCTTAATTAGCAGGAATATTTATAAAGATCTTAAAGGAAGCCTGACTTTTGTTGTTGAAGCCTAGAAAAAAATTAAATTCAAACCTAAAAAATGCATCAGATTAAAAACTGGAGGAGGTTCTTGTAATATTTTTATCAACCACACAGGTCAATACCATTCTTGACCTTCAACGTGCCCAGCCTTTTCTGCTATGCGTTGAATCCTCATTCCCTGACAGCTGCAAAGAACTTTTAGTGGATTCTACAGCACCTGAAATCTGGTGGGGAAAAATGTATTTCTTTTGCATGCACTGTGCCACAAGGGAATGCCAGATCCTTCTGACACTGCTCAGAGCACACACAACAAGCCAAGGATGGCCACTTGATTAATTTATAGGAAAACGTTGCTTTGAGATTCTTTTTTTCCTGCCCCCTGTTCAGAGACCAAAAGAAGTCAGGAAGCTCCAGGTTTTCCTTCCCATGATCTGTATTGTTGGTAAATCTTCACAGCATGCACAGCTCCAAGCTGTGTGCATTTGGGTCCACCACCACCTCCTGCAGGTCTGCCAGGTATCCCAACACCCTTCCACTGAACCCTCCACTTGCATTTCCTTTTGTTTCCTCACAGCTTCACTCTCCTGTGCTGAGCTGTCAGCCAGTGAAAGGGAAACACACCAAAACATCCTACACCAGCACACTAATCACCTGGACATCACCAATGTAAAAATGTTCTTGAGCTCATCTAGCCACGGAGATTTTTCTCCTCTAAGCAGTTATCACATATACAGACACATTCAAAAATTACCAGGCATAGCTCTTTCAGTTTTCTAAAATACCATTCCAATAAACCTGAACCAGATGTTGTCTTTATATATTTTGCTAATGCTATCAGTTTTTAATCAAAATGGAACTGAATTCATGGTCTTAGTTAACAGCAAAGCTCCTTTGAATCACAAGATGTCTCTTTCAGATCAAAGTGGCACAGAAAGAGTCTGAGTTCAAATTTATTCTCGTGTATCCAGGGTCTTTCTTTAGGATTCTTACCCTTTTTCCACAGCTCAAGATGTTGGCACTTCATGAATCAATCTCAAAGGATATTAAAAGCAGCAGGAATAGCCTACAATGAGCCAGAAGGTTCCTTCACAAAAAAAAGAATGTTAAGTTTGCCAAGGAAAGCACTAAAAAAGTAATAAGGAAATCCAGACTTAAACTTAATTCATCCCCACATGCATATGCATTAAGATACAGCCTTTAATGACAATTTATTTCTTCCAGAGTACTTCTGAGGGAGGCTGACCGAACAGACAGCTGCTCACCATTTCTTTATCATTATGTTTAACCCCATGCAGGCATTCAAGACACAATATTCAAGTGTTGTACTGAATTATGAAAATTCTGATAAACTTTTTAGGGAGCTTATCATGGTACTATAGAGCACACTTCAGAAATATTAATACATTTACTTACACAGCCCTTTGCTTGAACAGAATTTTCCATGATTTTAAAAGGCTGAACTGCAGCACAGCAAAATTAGCAGCTACACTCTCAGAAGCATCTGCTAATACAGATGCCTGATTTAGAAAACCTGTGGCCTGATTTTCTGAAGGATTCAGTATCAGTGCAAGTTCTGATCAAATCTCCTGCTTACATTAGGGACAGCTATAAAAAATATCAAAGCATAAGAGAAATGTGCCTTTTTTTCCCCAGCATAGTGCTGTGCAGCAGGAACATGAACAGAATGTAATTCCCCAGAGTGTTACTAAACTTCTGTTCATCCTTCTACAATCTTTGCTCCTTCCATGAGACACAAGTTAACCTGCAAACTTATCCAGCACGTTTGGCTACAGCGAGGGAAGATAAAAGAAGGGTTCAGAAAATGGAATCCTGAACGCCAAGGGAAATTTCTGAGAGGAAATATAAGATGTCTAGAACCAGATAGGCAGAGGATATCTCCCTTCTGTGGCTTGCACTTGGTGCCTAAGAACAAGGCTGTGGTCTTTGAAGGGCTGCTAAAAACGTGTTCTAGGATGCTGCCACCAACACCGAGTATGAAAAACAGCGACAGCCACATCACTCACAAAAACGCCAGAGCTTCTGCCAGATTCCCCAGTCAAACCCACGCCGAGCCCGTCCATCCACACACCTTCCAGCTCCTGCAACAAACGGAGCCGCAGCCCACAGACCATACAATACCCTCCTTCAGCCCAAAAGCTGGGATTTTTTCCCAGGAAGCTATCCATCCTGTGTGCGAAATGAGACGGCAGGCCCGTGGATAGCCACCTGTTCCTTAACCCTTGGCGTGCCCCAGAGTGCCTCCTCCTCCTCTTCCTCGGCGGGATGAGGCAGCACAGGGGAGGAGGCACCGAGAGGCTCTGCCGCTCTCTCCCTGCAAACTGGCTCAGGAAGAGGAACAAACCCAGCACAATCCACACTCAGCTCTGCCATCCCAGAGGCTCCCCAGAGACAAGGCTCTCAGAATAATGCTGCTGCCACCATCTCAATTCCGCGCTAAGAGTAGACTAAACCCAATTTTCAGACTCGGAAAGCCTGGCAACTTTGAATAGATTTTTCGTGGAATTAGACCAAAAGCTTCAAAATATTTTCATCGCCCTTTTTATGTGCCTTTTTGTAATGCAGGGACATGTTTGCAGGAGTTATCTGCAGTCATGAATCTTACTCAGTAAAAATGAATGCTAGCATTCATACATCATCATCACTTCAGAAAGAGAGATTAAGGAAAACACCATCTATCTTTGCCTCCAAAAATGAAAATCACAGGATTTAACCCAACTAGTGCTGCTCTTGGAAATGATTCTAGCTGGCTAGAACTCAGGATTCTCTAGCTGCCTTTGTTCTCAAAAACAATTGAACCACTTCACAGAGACTTTCCCAAAATCAGTCAGAAAACACGCAGCGTGAAAAACCTCAGCTAAAACTGCTCCAGCTTGGGAAAGTCCCATTTTAGAAGTATTATAGTGCAAAGTGTTGAACAGTTACTCTAGCTGCCACTTTCTGATCATGGAGATCTGTCACTTTTTAGATAGAAAAACGTGATTAGACTCATTTTTAAACTACCAATTCAGACCAAAACCCCCTCGGTTTTACTGCACTTCCCTGACTTCTTTTTCAGCATAACACCTATCCACTAGGAAATATCACATATGCAATGAATTAGAGCACAGTCCTTTCATCTCCAACTGCTTTGAAATGTCACTTAGTAAACCCAGTAGAGTTTGTTTTCCCAATGAAGAAAGATTTCTCCACTAAACCTTCATATTGTGAATGTACCATGTGGTTTGCATTTTCTGTTCTTCAAAATAGTTTCCCAAAAGCTCACACTGTTTGATTTCATTTTCAGTTAAGAGGAGCTAATACCTGAAATGTGGTGAGACAAATTAAAAATTATAAAGGGGAGTGGGGTGTGGGAGAGTGTATATTCACCCTGTACTTATGTAAAGTGCTATTTACATTTGTGAAATTTCAGTACAGAAAATTTCAATATAAATCCAAGTGTATTTCTTCAATAACAAATGGAAATGTAACTAAACCAGAGGCTGGCAACTCGCAAATTGCTTTGTAAAAACATGGAATGTTGGATAACCTATTAGAGCAATATTTGGACAACCAAATGCACAAAACAGAGCACAGGTAACACAAAGGGGAGCTTTTCACCCACATTTGATGCCCAGAAATACTAACTTACTTGCCCAACACTTTGCTGATGGAAGAAGATCCTTGTGGAGTCAAAACATCACATCAACATGAATTATCCTCTGGAAGCATTCCTTACTCTTGTGTGATCACTGGAGCAGAGAGTAATTTGGGATCTTAACTTTACGTAAGTCTGAGCAAATGGGATGAATTCCCAAAAAGCGCTGACCACTTAAGAGGAGCCACAGGCCCACGTGCTCCCTGAAAGCGAATTGGGTTGAATTAAGCTCACCTATGATTACAATGCTGTCATTATCAGCATCTGTGTAAAGGGAGATTGTTCCCACCACAGCCCAAGATACACAAAACACTTTCAGCTGCAGCCCAGAGTGAATCCCCTCCCTCTAAAGCAGATGTCTGCATTTGATAAGAAACGACCCTCCTGAACACAGGCCATTAACCTGATCACCAGCAACAATAACTGGAGCCATTATATTGACACCCAAAATTGAGTTTTAAGCCCCAATTACCAGTAAGAACCAAAACACCCAAACTCTACAGTCCACAATGAAAATACTGTGCTTTCTTTCCACCCTCCCTGCATATCACTGCGCTGTATCAGCTGGAAAGAACACTGACATTCAGGAGCTCTCAGCAGTACATGAAGCCAGAAACCAGCACATGAACTATTATTTGAGAAAGTCACAGATGAAATGGGTAACTGCTGTGCTGATAAAACTCCAGACCAAAACTCCACCGAAACTGAGCTTCTCTCTGTGTCCAGAAACTGTGCAAGGCTACTGCACGACACAGGGCAGAGTAAGGAATATTCTGGTTACATATTATTTAGTTGTCACCTCTAAAGAAATAAGTAATTAAGGATAAATACATTTAAAATGCCTCTACTTGTAACAGCCAAATAATTTGTATTAAATGTACTTTAATAAGCTGAACAAATGGACTCAGATGAATTGTTTCAAACACCCTCCCATGAAGGATACTGAAATAGTTCTCTTTGAACTGCACCTATCACTTATAAATAAAGTAATTATGAGGAAAAAGGAGAAATTTCCAAAATCACTTCAGCTCTAGCAGTGCCAAATTATACCTGGCATCCTGAACTAGCTCCCCTCTTCCAACAAAGGAATATGTAAATGCTGGGGAAAACCAAAATTCATCGTGAACTATTGTCTCTCTGTGAATAACACCATGAATGTCTGACACATCAAATCCACTTCTCTTCATTGGAAGGGAAATTGCATGGAAAACAAGGGGGGCTGAAGACACTTCACCAAGCAGCCATGACTTGTTAGATAAATAAACTCTGTCAGCCAACAGCTTATGCCAGTGTCTTGGCTGTTCTTCATGTACAGGTTCTAGCACTAAATCTAATCTCTGATTTTAGAAGAGTACACAGTCATAAAATAATGAACCTGGAAAAGTCAAGAGAAACTAATAAGCCCTGGTGACCCACGGCTTCAATCTGACACACCCTTATTAAAGGAGAAACAAAGGGAGGCGGTGCAAGAACCACAAAGCACAAAAAAGGCCAGAACATTCCTGAAGTGTAAATGGGTTTGAAGCACTGTTGATTGATTTGCTCTAGAAAGCTGAGAGATGCATTTCAGGGTCTAGATCAGGATCCAAACTTTAGAGGCACTCGGAACTTGTAGATTCAACTCCAATTCACACATCTCAGCAACTGACAAAGGTGGATCCTCTCCCTGTTCTCAAAACAAAAACAAATCAATGTAAGTACTGTTCAAAGAAACCATTTGCATTTTGTGACTTTCCTGAACAATATTCCCTAAAGGCATGATTTCTTTACCTCAAACCAGTTGTGACATTACTGCACTACAGGATCATGTTTAAATGTCATCTGATGATTCCTATTAAAAAGTGCCACAGTTTCATCTCTACAGCTAATTTAATTCTAAATGAATTTTCAAAACCAAGACTAAAGTTCAGTGGAAGCCTGAAGCTTTGAGGACCTGTGAAGCTTTGAGCCTGAAATACAGCGATATCCAACTTTAATCCGTGAAATAGCCAAGGCAACACACGAGTCTCTGGCTCTTTGAATAAGGGTATAATGCAATAAAGACCTTCCAGATGGACCTTGCACCATAGGTGTTTCCACATTTGTCTTTCAAGACCAGTCAGCACCATCCTTTCATCTCCAGACTGCTCATGACACTCCAAAGGAAAAATGAGAATATTCTAAGTCCATTAGGTCACGTACAATTGGAAAAATTCCTTTTACCAGCCTGCTGACCTTCCAAAGCACAACACATCAGCTTATGGAATCAATATGAAAATGTAACTAATGGGCACCTGCAGTGAATTGTTGAGCACTATCACGTGATCCTGATCGTTTATCAGAGCAGGGTCATCCCTCAGCAAAAATGAAACACCAATAATTCACAGTAGTCCCTGATCCGCTGCAGGTACTAATGTAAAAAGAGCTTGCAATTTACCCCAAAGCAGAAAATATTTTCCCTATCCACATTATGATAACAAAAAGGTAATTAAGTGCTATAGTCAGTCCCATTTTACAGATGAACAAATGAAATCTGACAGGTTACCTCAGCATTCACATCTGCACATACAGCTGGGGAGAGAATTACAGAAAATAGGGAACACCACTTAGAATTCCTTGCTCTTTCTTTTTCTCACTGTGATGGAATGACAAGGGAGCACATTCAACACATACATGGGGAGAGAGATCCCTATTTCTGAATTCCTTTAATAGATTTCTTTCTGAAATTATCAAGGGTATAATTATGAAAAAGAGAAGCACAAAGGCATTTAATACAGTATGAGCTCAGTAACATCTGTCAAAAAAGCCTCCTTTTGAGCACCTATAAAAGATGGAAAATATAGCAATTAGTCACTCCGCCAAATAAAACACAACTTATTATTTTTAATAGTGAAAATAATGCCATCTGAAAGACAAAGATTTGAAGATCTGCTATGAAGGCACAGCAGGATATACACGAGAGACCCAGGCAGGAACAATCACAAGCTCATGCAGTGTCACGTCAGCTTTTCCAGGAGGCAGAGGCTTCACGCTCAGGTTAGGCATGTACAGCTCCCCTTGGCTATTGGTGCCAAAGCCTGTCACACACAAAGGCACCCAACAAGCACTCCACAGCACAGACACTGGCCAGAAAACACGGGGCCTCTTCTAGTTGTACCCACCCCTACGCTGTAGGGGTCGAGTTTAAAGCCCAAATTACAGCTACGCACAAAGAGAAGCGTCTTTCCCATCTAAACAGCTCGATACTGCCCACCTGGAGCCATGGAACATCATCAAATTTCACATCCCACCAAAAGAGCCAAGGAGATAAAGAAAGCCTAGATTAAACTCATCATTAAAAATGTGGGAATGCAAGGAATAACAACAGAAAGCATACAAAGAAATATGACAAAACTGTAATACAAATTGATCGTCTACAAGATTTTACATAAATCTGTAGCAAAATTGAAACCCCCATGAGTTTTTAAGATGATATTATTCACAGGTAGGTATCCACCCTCACTAAGGGGCAGCCAAATTCAGTCTCCCTCTTCCCCAATGTTCTGATCAGTGAAAATTAACAGGTCAATAAGTCAATACTATATTACCTTCCCCACGGTAGTTATTTATTCTATTTGCTACTCTTTATTTCGTGCCAGCAGAGTGATAGGTCATTTGATTCTGCAGTGCAAAAATCAAACATTCTGGCTCTTTCCACAGAGATATGAAATTAGAAAGTAAAAAAACACCACTTCGAGTCGTGCAAAAATGAATCAGATGTAAAAGAAAAAAGAGGGATAAAGCATAATTACTGTGTCCACCAGCACACCCAGAACAGCAACCCAAGGACGGCTGGAAATGAGCATGTGGAACAAACTCAGCAAACAGCAGCACAGCAAATACAGGCCACTGGGCAGGATTCAGCCTCCAAACAAGTCTGATGGCATGGTACAGTGACTGACAGCGTAGTTCAGCTGCAGACAGCAGGAATTAAAGTCAGGAATTAAATCAGAAAGCTGTAGGGCCTGACTCCACGTCCACTGATGCCAAGAGGGAGGTTCCACCTGGTTACAACAGGCACTGGAGCAGGGGACACCACGGAAGGTCTGTGCCCACCTGTCCAGCTCTGCTGCTCCTCCACCACTGCTCCGGGAGAGCATCCTGGGGGGACAGAGCATGGACAGCACGAGGATGGACACTGCCCCTGCCCACAGCTTTGCCCAGGTCACACTCCTGCAGAGAACATCTGCAAGTGCCAGGAGGGCAGAGCTCACCCTGGCACGGCACATGCCCAGCGCACAGCAATTCTCACAGGTTTCAGCTCCAAGGACACATCAACTCTTACCCCGTCAGAAGCAAAATTATCCTTTCAAATGTTGCTAACTTGACATCCCATCAAATCACCCATGGACTCTTTTCTCAGCAACCCCTCAAGTCTCCTCCTGGCATGTTTCATCAGGGTATCAGTGCTTCTCAAACAAGAGGTCAGCAACTATTTTTAAACAAAGGAAAATCCAGAGTTTCTACCCCCTGCCCCCCTCCACAAGCTCTGTTCTTGTAAACCACTGAATTCTTGGCTGAAGTTCTGGAAAAGAAAAAAAAATTATTCAATCTGAGGCAGATGCTTGGCACGGAATACTTTAGCTGAAACAGTTAATGGTTGGGGAATTTGTAAGGAACTAAAACCAAACTCTCCTAATGACAACTCTGGTAAGTAGTGGTGTTACCAATCCTGTTTGTAACAATAGTGCGAGAAACTCAGGGTTTGGGGCTTTTTTTTGTTTGTTGTGGGGGTGGTGATGGCGTGTGTTTGGTTTGAGCTCAGGAAAATAATTTTATCTTAAGCATCAAAAAGCACATTCTACCTGCATTAGGAAATGGCAGTGCATTTATATACATTAATACTCGCTTTTATTTGTTCAACACGATACAGAATCAGCAAAATGGGGAAAAAACCCCACCCAGCACAGAAATCAGAGCTGCATCGTTTACTGAGTGCCTCTCATGTTCTCTAACCTCTCAGTGTTTAATATCCTGCAGTGGATATATGATGTAAGCAACTCCCAGAACAATCCCTTTTTTTACTGGAGTGTCCCAGGGACAAATTAAAGCCATACCACTGCAATTGCTGGGCTGCAGGACCCAGCTCAGCTCTGCTGTCCCTCCCCCACCAGGCCCTGCCTCTTTCTTGCTTATTCAAGCGGCAAGTTGATCCCAAGGTGATACAAACTCACCCTTTATTAAAAAAAAAAAAACACCACACACAAAAAAACCAAACCAAGCAACAAAAAGTGTATTTTATGTGCTTTATCTCCCTGAAGCAGTTTCCAGAGGAATTAGAGGCACGCCAGGGTTGGCACAAAAAGAGGGTGGCTCCGTTTGGGAGAGGGCAGAAACCTGGCAGCATCAATTTACATTGGCTCAAGCTGGTAAGGAACAGCAGCCTCGGGCAACACAACTGGTTGGAAAATGGAATTTCACAAGGACAGAAAAGAACATTCTAAAAGTTAACTTTCACTCTTAATCAGAAGGAAAAATTAAATGGTTACATAAAGTTACAGTGCTTTCCAAAAGTCATTTGGAATGACGAATCTTTTCGTAGCAGTTAAACAGTTCATTTTTGTACTAGCAATACAATATTACAGAAAAACATTAATAGAACATCTGTGCTGTTACCAGTTTGTACCTGAATACATCCACTTGAAGTCAAAATGCCCACCAAAAATAGGAAATAGTCCAGCAAAAATAGAGCATCTGCTAAGTAAATTTGGGACGCAAGCTCAATTTTAAAAGGAAATTGTTTTGTAAACTATATCAGTTTCAAAAATATTTTCAAATGAAGAATTGTCCAGTTGAAAAATGGTACCAAGCAGAAAAATGCAGCAGTTACCTAAGTAATACAACATTAGACACAGTGGTGGGGATATTTCAACATCTGCACTCTGGGACCACTTGCTGCAGTTAATGAGCAGAATCCAGTGATCCAACCCCTCTGCTGCATCAGCATCAGGGGGCATCAGCTTTCCTCTTCTTTACTTAAGATTTCCTCTTTGGGCACAGAAAATCCGGTTTTTAAATGTGCTCAGGAAACAATTCAGTCTTTTTTTGCATCCAAAAGCATAAACTTATTTCAAACTTGTTTTTGTTTTGAGGTTTTTTTCATAAATAAGCAACTTTCCCAAACTTTACCTTCTTAGTTACCTTCAGAGTTTTCATATAAATGTCAAATTCCTACCACTGTTTTGGGGCTCAGTGTTGGCTTCATGGTATTGGAAAGGGCAAGTCATAGCAGGTTGGTGGTCTTGGAGAGAAATACACAACTAAAAGCACCAAACACAAATTTTGGCAACAGCCATTAACATAATTATAATAAAAATATCTAAAATTTCACACTGCACTTCTACAAAACCATAGAAACTTTGTAACAACTGGAGAATATTAAAAATAGGAAGTGAGAAGAAATGATTAACAAAACAAAGACGCTTGACCTTACCCATGACACTTGTAACACCAGTGGATGGCAAAATCAGGTTAAATTCGTGCAGCAGTGTATAATAAAAGTGTCCACTTGAGGGGACTTGTCTGGTTGCTTACATCTGTCAAGCTGCTAAAACTGCACAGTTGTAAGGGAAGGCTTTGGATAATGACGGTGGCACTACAATTAGCATGATCTCTGTTATTCAAGCAAAAAAAGTGCCAGGAAAGGCTCCAAGCACAGAGCTACTGACCCAAGATGTTGCAACAGTAAGACATTAGCACATTTCTTAAGTGTAGTGGCAAAGAACCACTTAGTCACAATGTACTTCCCTAACAAAAAGTTCACTTAATTGACCAGTGCTGCAAAGCTGCCAGTAATTTTAGTGATGAGGATGACACTTTGTTTATGGAATTCAAGCTCAACAGATTAATATGCTTTAGACTAGCAAGGAAAATAGAAGAGTACACTCACTGGGTCATTTCACTGGATACAGTTGAAAAGAAAAATGGTGACCTGAGGCTGTGTATTGACCCAAAAAAATGTGAACAAATAGATAAAGAGAGAGTATTTCCATTTGCTAACTAAAACACAGGCACTGCTGGACTGAAATTATTTCCGAAGCGAGATGCATCCGCAGGCTTTTACCAGATACCTCTAAGTGAGGAGACTGCAGAAGCTATGAACTTTCAATGCACCATTTGTCCGTCCCTGTTTCAAAGGGGTCACATCTGTCACTAGAGCCTGAGCCAGTCCACAGAACACAAAACAGTACAACTGCTTGAAGAGCTGAACACTGTGAAACTGTTTTGCCAGGGTACTGAGTCTGCAGGGAAGGCTGAATAAAATATAAAGGACTCAGGCCTCTAAGAGCAAGTCAGGACAAGAGTTTGAACTAGACAAAAACAACTTTTCTGGCCAGAAAGTTATTGCTAATGACTATGAAGGAGAGGCAAGTCAAATTTCAGACAAATATCTTAAGCTAACACCTTATAGCATCCCAAAATATTGCCCGCATTTGTACCACTGGATACTAAACAAATCAAAAAGTCCCACTGGACAAAGTGGCCAAACCAGGGTCAAGTGTTTCACCAAAGTGGCAGTCACAGGGGATAAAGAGACAAAGAAAGAAATGATTGACAAAAACAGCAAGGCAGTGGTGATCCTGACAGCAGAGACCAGGTACAACTCCTGCTGACAGCCTTCCTTACACTAAACCCACCTCCTCTTTGGAATCAGCTCTCCCTACTGAGCAGTAAATGTCTTCTTCAAACTGATGGACAGGTATGATTGGAAGTCACCCACGACATGCATTTGCTTTCCCAAACATCCTCAGATTACCTTTTTACATCCCTATTAGATGGTTTTCCATTACTGTCCTTACACACCAGTTCTCCCAACTTGTTGCCATTTTACATCTTTTATCATAATATGCTTTTTGTCTCTCTGGGAATGGCTGGGACACATCTAGTGGAGCCTGCCAGATATGAACCACTGCCAAAATCTGTGTGGCAGCACAAACTTGCATGCAGCTTATGAGTACATTAAAGAGTTTACCAAAGCCCTGGAGAAAACTGGGATTCAGCACAAGAAATCTCTGACACCTCTTTAATGGCATGATCATACCCTGAATGTTTCAGGCTTTAGTTTACTTATTTCTCACTTAACTGTCTTAAATAGATACAACCTTTACCACACTTAGGAACAAAAGCTCTGAGAGATTTACTGCTGGGGGGCATTACCTTGAAAACTCTAACCAGGAAAGTTTGTATTCCAACACTTTTGGCAAATTTGCCATTATTCACAGAGTTTCTGGCTAATCCTTACAAGCCACTTTTTCAGTAGTGCTGAACTTCTGCTTTGTCATTAGAGTTTAAAAACACAGAACTAAATCCCAATTCACAGTAAAATCCCATCCCTTCATCCCAATGAACAGAATTTGTCAATACTTACTAATATGTGGCCATTTAAGGAAACCTAACATTGTGCTGTTTAGTACTCGATTTCACACAGATACTTAGTTCTGCATTTCAAGAGCCAGACACACATTTACGCATTAGAAAAGCGATTACAGGGATGATATTTTATATCACACACTCATGCACTTAGAAGCAGGTTCGAACAGCCATTTGTAGTACAACTGCTGGGTGTTTTACTAGGTAAGTACAGTGTCTAATAAACTTTGATCTACTACCAAATATGAAAACAAAGTGAAGTGGAATATTAATAGCACTATCTCCATTTTGAAAGGGTTATATCCAGATGAGAGATTAGCCACTTATAAAAACTCCATGCAGCTATAATTTAACATAATGCAAGTTCCTGCTGTGTTCTTGGCTAGCACTAACGTGATGAAATTGAGAAAAAGGAAATTTAGGAAGTTTTCCATAACAGTAGGGTATGCCATGCTACTGAACTTTCAAAATAAGACATAAAAACCCCTCACTGCTTGATTAATTTAAAATCAGAATGAAACAATATTCAAAATAAAGAGCCTCAATCAGTGTCCACTGCAGCGTAACTAAAACAAGGACGTACTGCAGGATTGTGGGATGAAGAAGAGCAGAGCCTGCCAGTGCTGCACCAACCTATGGATGCACAGCTGTGTTTGCATTTGTCTTCAAGCACTACTTCTGCACCTAAAGTCTTGGTAACTCCATGCACCATTAACATCTGCTCCTGTTCAACACTTTCTTGCACTTACAGATGCTTGTGCAAACAAATCAGTTCTCTAGCTCTGCATCCTTAAATGCTTTTTTAGTGCTCACTGTACTTGCAGTTTCTGTGAGCCTTGTTCTAGTTCACCGCCAGTAAGAAACTGAAGATTCTCACTTATCTGTACATTGCAAAATGAAGTCAATCTGTACATTTGTGTTCACATTTACGCTCTGCCTCAGAAAAGCTATTAAAATAAATAAATAATCTTACTTCAAGCTCATGAATACCTCCTATAGGCTGTAAAGGGGCTTAAGCACATGCATTAGCACTTTGCTGAAAAGAGGTCATTTCCTGAAAGGAATATATATACACTTGGGATTTACTTATGTAAATACAATTTCACACACATCCTCTCCACCTAAGGAACAGCTATCCAATAATTGGTATGTAAAACATGTGCTTGCACCTAAATGCAAGAGCACTTTTGCACACTGACTTTTATACATCCTGGTCTGATTAGAGGCATGGCTTAAATTAAATGCCAAGCTTCTTTCTTGAGATTGAATGAATTAACATTATTGGCCAGATAATAACCCCAGCATAATGGCACACTGAGGCCTAAGGCAACATTTCAGGAGAATTTTCTTAGAAATTCAAGCCTGACAGGAGATGCTAATGAGTTTACAGAAGTAAATATAGCTCTTTAAATAGCAAACGACAACTTGTCTATAACAGTAAGTTTCTCAGCACATTTACAAACGTTTTTGCTTGCGAGCTATAAAGTGACTTGCATTTAGTTGGACTTTAGCTCTCAAGAACAATCACTATCCTCACCCGCCAACAAAGAGAGTGCAAATACACGAGGGGAGCGCAAATGAAATGCTCATTAAGGCTCCACTAGGAAACTATACAAACACCTTATTAAATAAGTTTAATTAAGTGGCTCTTTTCTAAATCATACGGTGCCCAACAATGCTGAGAGGCCAATTCCCGGCTCAGAACCTCTGCTTTTCTCCCCTGAAGGAAAGTAATATTTTGTCCTTTATTGTGGCAGAGCACAGCCCCGGAGCCCGCAGCAGCAGCTGCTGGCAGTGCCTGGCTGGGGCACCACTCCCGACTTCTCTCCTGCATGGCTGAGCCAACGCTGAGCCAGGTTCCAGCAGGGAGAAGTGCCTTAAGGAGCTGGGGTGTTTATAAACTCTCCCTGTAGCACTTTCTCCTACCTTTAAGGAGAACCCTAACCTCCTATTTCTGCTACATAAATACTTTCAGAGAGAAAGTGCCCATATGTCGGTGCCTAACTCAGCACATTAAGCCTAATGCAAAAGCTCATTGGAGAGGATGCGTTTGTGACTGTCAAAGCAGCCCCAGAAAACGCCAGGCACTCTTCACAAACCTTAACCCCGTGCAGTCTCTGAAGGTGAGCACGAGGCTGATATAATCCTCACCTCCAGGCTACAGCAATCAGGACAGAAACCCGCGTTTTAGACTCTTCACACCGGCACTTCCAGAGCGTGTCAAGTCACTGGGACGTCCATTAATTTTAATGTATGTTGAAATGACCGGCATTAAGAGGCCATGCAATTTTCTGCCAAGTACTTTGTTTTCCCTGCCGACTGGGGTGGGAAGAGTCCCTTTATGAATTGCTACTGATTCCGCTCTCGCTTCACCCTTGAGATACTTCCGTATCTCTCACGGCTGCCTCCACAATCAACTGCCCTGGGAGAGAGGTTGGCAGGACTGGACCAAACCAAACCAAACAATGAAGAGTCTTTTAGGAGTAGTCTTCTAACGACAGTCAAAGAGCACCACTAATACCAGCAGGATAAAAGGCAAAAAATATTTTTTTTTTTATTCCTAGGAATGGCAACAACAGCAGGCATTGCAGATAGCTTAACAAGTTTCCACACCCTCCCACCCCCCACCCCGAGGGGGAGGAGGGCATGTTTTAATAAAGCATCCACAACCATCATGTTTCGTCTGAGCAAGAAAACAAGAACTGTTGAGACATGGCAGTCACCTACTATACCGCACAGAAATCCCCTTGGGATCATGCACTGTCTGCATCCCTGAATCACTTCAGAGATTTGCCTTTGTCAAAGGAACTCTCTCATCACAGAAGTTCAGCGATGAGAAAAACCAGCAGATCATTCAAATGACCTCTCTGCTAAGCCAAACCTGTTCCTCAGCTGTCCCTTTAATCAAGATAACAAGCACCTTGTCCAGCCCAGGTGAGAGCGCTTCCATCCAGGCTCCGGAGCCACCACCGCACAATTCCAGTGTAATTTAAAGGACGCTATTCCTAAACACTGTCACCGTGCTGCTCTTGGAGCTTTCACCGCTGCCCGAATTCCGCTCCAAGCTGGCACTGGGACACCCCCTCCCCAGAGAAGCTCCTTTAGCACAATGCAGCAATTAAGATCATTTTAAAACCATCATCGTTGAGGACGAGAGAAAGTAAACTTTGCCCGTTTCTCATATTAGACAACCGCAAGCTCGCAAGGTTTCCCACCATTCACATAAACAGGGCAGAGAGAAAGCAGCACAGAGAGACAGAGGCAGGATTTAAAGGAAAAGGCAGGGGGAAGAGGAGGAAGGGGCAGTTTAGCTCACACGGCGGACAAGAGGGCTCTCGGCTCGGGAAGGAGTTGGAGCCGCCCGTGCGCGATCAACTGGTGCCCGCTCTGCGCGCCCCGGCCGCCCCCGCGCCCCTTACCTCCGCAGAGCAGCGCTCCGAGCAGCAGCCCGGCCGCCCGCGCCATGCCGAGGGGCTGCCGGGGGCTGCCGAGGCACGTCCCGCCCGGCCCCGGGGCTCCTCCGCCGCTAGCTCTCCGCGCCCGCCGCCCGCGCCATCGCTCCGTGCGCAGCCCCGCTCCGCGCCCCCGGCGCCGCTCCGCGCTAGCCCCGGCGGGCACGGGCAGCGCCCATGGCGGGTGCCCCGGCCCGCACCGCTGGCGCTCCCTGGGCAAAACTTTTGAAGCGGGTGAGCAAAGGGAAGGAAGGTGCGCGAAGCGGCGGGGCTGGCGCGTCCCCACGGCCGCCGTCCGGCTGCGCTGGCCCCGAGCGCCCTCCGCCGCTTTCCCCGCCTTTATGAGCGGCCGCGGCCGCGGCGCGCTCAGACACTTTTCCCTGGGAGGAGGGAGGGAGGGATGAAGGGAGGGGGCACCGCCGAGCCCCACCCTCAGGGGCGTGAGGGGACGGGGAGTCGCGGCTGAGAGAGCGATGGAGCGGGACCCGCGCCCGAGCGCCCGCCGCGGGCGGCTGATGCGGTGAGACAGCGGCTCAGGGCGAAGGGCTGCGGAGCGGTGTGAGGGGCTGCAGGCAGCGGACACGGCAGCGAGGAGCCCTGGTGAGGGAGAGGGCTGCGGCAGCGGAGGGATGGACGGCCCGTCCCGGGAGAGGAGCGGTTCCTCCCCGGCCTCAGCGCGCCGGCCCGGCGCTCCCGCTGCCTCCGGTCCCGCTGGGAAGCAGCGCACGGTAAAAACAGAAAACCGAAAGAAAAGAGCCCTGTCAAAACACGAGACTGCCCTGTGCACGTTCCCCTCCAGGCAGAGGGAAACCCACCGCGAGCCACCTCGGCCCACCCGTGTTTCCCCCACCTCGGCCCACCTGTGTTTCCCTCACCTCGGCCCACCCGTGTTTCCCCCACCCCGGCCCTGCCACCGCCTCCTCACCCTCTTGTTTTGCCCTTTGTACACGTTTTCAGTTCCATCTTCCAAACATAATTCACAGGCAGCCGTTTCATCCCTATTCCTTTAATTTTGATGCTTTCCCCTGAGGATCCTGGATAGCTGGCATCTCTTCCTCCTTCTTGTGGCAAAAAGAATGTAAATATTTGTGGCCCAACAGTAAACACACTTCTAATAATATTTACTACAGCTGTGGCACACAGCAAGCAAAGGGCAGGTTAGGAAGAAGTAGTGAGTATTTGAAGTATTTTAGTCTAAGAGATATTGAGGGCAGAAATCACCTAAGCAGGGAAACAACTCCTCCACACACTCTCTGTGACAAAGAAACACCTTAAAATGGTGGCTTATTCCACAATCTGCTGGTTTTATCCTGAGAAATCAGGCTCTGATCCTTCAGGCAAATGCAGGCAGTCCTCTGTAGCTGGCTAATCAACCAAAATCAGCGAGGTTCTATCTGTAGTCAGTTCCTGGAAAAGGTGTCAAAGTTTATTATTAGCTATTACCCTAAACAAAATGAGTAAAGCATATTTTGGCAGATTCTAAAAAGCCTATTGTTCATGCAAGGCATTATCCCTAGTTTGATAAACCAAGTCAGGAAAGAGTACCTTAGCCTAGAGATTTCCAGGGAGGAACTGCAGAGAACTTTGTCAGGAGTATGCTTTGTACTGTCATGGTTTACACGATTTTATTGTCAGTAGCAGCTAATTCAAATGTGGAAAAAGCAGAAAGAGGATATCATATGGATGCAATTTCAACATAATTTTTCCCACAAGAATGTAAAGAAGCATTTCTCATTGAAAAACTCATTCAAAAATGTGTAACAGCCTTAATCTCTTCTGCTTGATTGTAGATTTTGCTAGACACTACAAATACTTGTTGGATGAGTTTAAATATAAGAATCCAGCAGCTGACAGTAAAACACAGCAGCTATCAAACATTTACGTCCTGCACTTGAATTTGTAGATAATGTAGACAATTCATCTCATTTATAAGAAAAAGCAGACACAGTGACAAGAAATGCTATTTCTTTCCAAGGCAACTTTCACTAAGGGACCAAAACCCGATCCTATCATAATTCATAAACTACCAACATCTGTCTTCTTTGAATTGTGAAAAACAATTCAGTCTGATGTCAATTAGATGGAACATGAGATTATTCAGAAGTACTGACAGGTAGTAGAGGTCCTATTTGTCAAGTCTGAACTGGAGTCTATGCGTTGCTTGAGTAAGAGAACAAAGTTTTGCAAGTTGCACATTGAGTCCATTGGCAGAGACTGTCATGGATAAGAGGCAGAAGTCAAATAACAAGGTGATAAGGATGGTAAAGAAGTCTGGACAGAAGAGGTTTCCCTACAACTGTTCTTGCTCCTGTGAAATGTGATTTCTTGCCCTTCTAGGTACAGTAATTCAGTACTAGACTTTTCAGTACAAGCTCTGCCTAAGATGATTTGTTTAGGCTTCCATTTTCAAAGGGAAGTGAAGGAGTTAAGTACACAAATCACTATGAGATTCAAAGAACCCAGATTAATTTCTTTCTTAATGCATTTATAATGAAAATATGGG
The DNA here is from genome assembly GCA_014706295.1 of Lycocorax pyrrhopterus obiensis. Taxonomy (NCBI): domain Eukaryota; kingdom Metazoa; phylum Chordata; class Aves; order Passeriformes; family Paradisaeidae; genus Lycocorax; species Lycocorax pyrrhopterus. Next base: position 12,220,462 of record JACSVZ010000003.1, on the reverse strand, counting down.
TTGCTGTGAACAATTTATGACAACAGCTCAATTAGCACCAAGCACGAAAACAGAGCAGTGTGTCTGAAGGCAGGGAAGAATATATAAGAAGTCCTGAAAAAGGAAACTGTAGCACTGAGACTAAATAATACAGAAAATGTCATTACCTACCTTTGATACAGTCTAAATTATGTCTTTAAACATTAATCAAAGCCATTTAAATTATTTTTAATCCTGAATATTTTTGGATTTTTGTGATGCTTGATTGCTCCAGAGTAGGTTTGTGCATTTAAAGTTAGATTCTGACATTTTATTCATGATGACTATTGTGCTGCTCCTCAGATTATCCAGTTGAAGGTTAGTTTCCAGAATCTATAGAACATCAGAATCTCAGGAGCTTCAGTTTTGAAGTCTTTATGGGCTCTCATGACTTTCAATAGGCAAAACCAAAATTTTCAGTCTTAATGAAGCATATTCCCTGCAATAACTGTGAGGAAATAAGGAACATGCTCAGAAGCAAGAGAGTGACAGTGCACCAGAGTTGTCTTCTTAAGGTCAGTCAGCCTCTAAAAATGTTCAAATGTACCATATAATGTACTTTAGGCTGAAAATGCAGCCTTTGAGGTCTCTCAGCTCCCTCTCTATATTTTGCCAGCCACAGTGTTGAAATCACGTGCCAATTCACTGACCCAATGCTAAAAAATGAAAGCAGAAAGAAAAACCCATCAAATCAAAGCTCCTATTTCCATGTGCAGGTAGCAATTGCCAGAGGAACTCTCCAACCCCTGTGCAGGCGTTGGGGTGTTTTGTACAATTTGTATTTTGTCACTGCACCTATCTCATCCATGCAGAACTTCTGTGCATCAAATACATCTCACCAACATTTCTCAGGTGAAAACATGATCATATACTTGGAGAAGTAGCATTTTGTGTAGGTGATTGAGCATTACAACAGGTACTACAGCTATCCAAATTGCTATTTTTTGTTAGGGAATGCAAAAGGTATAAAGTTGTCTTGTTCTGTGCATGGGATGGATAATGCTCATCATAAAATGGAAAATAGTTGAAATATAAGATTGTACACACTTTTCTGAACATGAAAGTGTGGGGGTTTTAAGGCAAACATTTACTAGTATTTGTGCTAAGTAGACTTTCAATATTAAAAGAACATCAGAAACCTGTCAACCCTAAGACTGGACTGGCAGCAGAATTGTATCAGAAGGAATAACCTGACAGAACTTTGGAAAGCGGGTGTTGGGATTGTGATGTTCCCAGCAGTTTAGCACTCCTGACGTACCTGAGTGTAACAGACACTGCAGTCTGTAACCTTGAATTTAAAAACGCTGTAATGTAAATAATCTTTGCTCACTACTCTGTCGTTTAGGCAGAACTGTAGGGTGCCCTGGATCGATGTGAGTGGGTTTGGATGTGGTCCCTTAGCACTGACTGCCTGCTCCTCCAAGGCCCATTGAGCTGCTGCTCGGTTGGAGCCATGCATTGTTCTCCTGGCACTGCATCGTCCCAGTGACTCTGCCTTTTGGTGTGACCTTAAACAAGGTCCCTCGGTGTCCCTATGTGTAAAATGTGCTAATGACACCACGAGGTTGGTGTGTGGATGCAGAGAGGAACAAGCTACACATCCATTCTGCTATTCTTTCAATTGGTAGGACTAGGTGGGTGTCCATTTAATGTGTCTCTCTGCTCGCTCATGTAATTATTCATAATTACAATTTTCATAACTTGTTCTCTTTAAATATAGAATTTTAAATGCTTGGCATGCGATTGTGGCCAGTTCACTGCAAGTGTCCATACAGAAATCACATCCTGTGTTGTCCGATCTATACAGGATTCCAAAAGAAAGAACAGGAGAGGGATGCACCCCAAATTCTGCCAGAGATCTGAAGTCAGATAAAGGAATAGAGTGAAAAAATACTTAACATTCAGTTTTATGCCATCCCTGTACCTGGGTGCATTATCATCTCTCTTCTGCCTTCTGTGCTTTGTTTGCAGTTAGGAGTATTGCCATTTAAAGTGATTTTATTATACTCCAGTGTCAGCATCTATCCTTGTAATGGAGATATAACTTGTATCTCTCACAGTTACTCACTCTTGCTGCATGCAGACAGCATGGCCTGGCTTTGTATTCAGTACATCTGAAATGGGTTTTTCTACCACAGGGCCTGGCATTGTCATCTCTTTGGCTGACAAATGTTTTTAGCAAGGACTCGGGATCACAAGGTACCGATATTTCCAAAGGAACCAGCTCACCTGGTCACTGTGCTCTTTCCTAGTACACAATCGGTATCTACTGCATGGATCAAAAATTTGGGGTGCCACAGGTGGATACCCTTCAGCTTTAGATCTGAAGAGGTGGCTCTTTGGACCAGAAGACCACTCCTCAAAATGCAAATGAGCATACAAAAACCCGGTAGATATTGAAATCACTGATATCAAAGGGATTACATATGTGGCCTTCCATCCTACCGTCGACACTGCTGCCAAAATGAGGTACATTTTGGTAAAAATGGAGACAAAATGCCATGTGGTTAACATGGGTTTAGGTATCGATTGTCTAATTCTGTTCACAGTTAGTTAAATAAATAGGGATTAAAAGGGAAGTATCTTCCCTCTAACTCCACCACTTGGCAAATTTATCAATGAGGAGCTTCTTGGGAACAGGTCCAGGAAAGCAGTGACAAGGTAAAGGGCATATCTCTTAAAGTGGGGCATTTGATGCAAAAGAAATCAGGATCGGTGAATCTTTTCAACACTTGAATTTCTGGTTGCAAAGGCTTCACCTCACACATCAACTTTAGAAAAGTTATGCCATTAACCTAGATGCAAATTTAGTTTCTGCACTTATATAAAAAAATTATGTGCATGTAAAAGCTCTCCCAAAATTTTCAGTATCTGAAATTTTTGAAGAATCTGATCTTTTCCTTCCAGAGACATAAAACACAAACATAATTTCATCATTCGAGGACAGCAAATGCAACAGAATTTGAACAGAGCCCAGAATGAGTATTTACTTTTATATAGCAAATTCTTACTGAAATCCTTGGCAGTTTTGGTTTTTTTTTAAATCTGTAATGATTCTTCTCTTTGTTTCTTTGTTTTATCCAAGTATTATAACCTGGTACTACGCACTCTTGGGAAGGACCATGCTGGAATAATTAGGAGTTCTAGATTCTATTGCAATGGAATTCTGTAACCCACTAAGTCTGTGCCTTACACGGCATTTTTCATATGTGTATTTTGTAGTATTTATATATATGATGAACCTTTGGAACAATTCACTCACAAGTGTTTCTGATCCCTCTTACTCCTTCTCTTCTTGTTTACATAAAGTAAAATAAATGAAGATCTCTTGGTAAGTGTTAAGTATGAATACCATGAGGCACTCTAGGATGTTTTCTGCAATGTGAATTAGTGTCCCGGTTTCAGCTTTAAGACAATTATTTGTCTTCATGTGTACTTACTAACTTAAAAACAAAAAGTCTGTCAGATACAGTATTTGCAAAGGTGTTTGTCACCTCCCTGCTGCATTATTTGGATTTGCCCGCAAAGCTTTGGAATACTCAAGTCCCACGTGTTGCAGGCTGCCCTCTGAAAAAGGAGAGCCACTTCAAAGTGCTGTGCCCAGGATAAATCACTAATCCGGCTGAGCCCCCTGACACCGAGCTGGACTGCAACCAGTGCTTCCAACACGTGCTAACAGTTACCGGTCCCCGGCGCTGCACCCAGGGATGCAGGGAATGCATCTGGGATCTGGGAGGGGTCATGTCAGTCCTGGATCCTCGGACAGGATAACCGAGGCACAGCCGCCGGCCAGGGGCGAGGAGAAACCTCCTTTAAGGCGGATTTAAGCGCCGAGCTGCTCTGAGGCCGGGGATGCGGGAGATTCCCGGGTTGGATCGCGGGATGGATTCCGGGGATGTGTTCCCGGGATGGATGCGGCTGCCGGGCTGGATTCTGGGGATGTGTTCCGGGGATGGATTCTGGGATGCGTTCCCGGGATGGATTCGATCCCCGGGCTGGATTCTGGGGTTGCTTTCCCGGGATGGATTCGATCCCCGGGCTGGATTCTGGGCTTGCGTTCCCTGTATGGATGCGGTTCCCGGGCTGGATTCCGGGGATGTGTTCCCGGGCTGGGTTCCGGGGATGCGTTCCCGGGCTGGATTCTGGGGATGCGTTCCCGGGCTGGGTTCTGGGGATGCGTTCCCGGGCTGGGTTCCGGGGATGCGTTCCCGGGCTGGATGCGGTTCCCGTGCTGGGTTCCGGGGATGCGTTCCCGGGCTGGATTCCGGGGATGCGTTCCCGGGCTGGATGCGGTTCCCGTGCTGGGTTCCGGGGATGCGTTCCCGGGCTGGATGCGGTTCCCGTGCTGGGTTCCGGGGATGCGTTCCCGGGACGGCCGCGGCTCCGGGCCGGGTCCGCAGCGCTCGCAGCTCCCCCTGGTGCCGCGGGAGCGCCGTGGCCGCGGGAGCGCCCCGGGAGCGCCGCGCCCCGGCCGGGCGGCCCCGCGCGGGTCCGGAGCCCTTCTGTGGTCGCAGCGAGCGCATCATCCCCGCCTAATGAAGAACGGAACATGCCGCTTCTGCCGAGGCATCGTCGGGCTTCGATGCAGCACAATTAGAAGAGGTTCTCATTTAATTACCCAGCGTAATAGGACCTGAAATGCTGAAATTCAATCTTTCACGTAACTGCTGCTTTTCAGCAGCCCTCTGGGCTGATGAGGATAATGTTACAAGCTAGTGCATATTATTTATGAAGAAAACGGTGCAAAACAAATACAGTCTTACAAGGGTATAATGCTTCAAATTGCTTTAATTGCTGTTTGATTGCTGTGGCCAATAACTGTTGTAAATCGGTGAAGATGCAATTAAATAGTCCTAGTTAGAAATTAATAATAGTCTAGCAAGGAGTAGGAACTTTTAGATGTCACTTCTGCCTGTTTTTATTTTTTCCCCAATCAAATGAAAGAAATTTGCAACAAACAGATTTTAAATGGCACTTTAGATACAGCTGGCTTTTAATAATAAGAATGCTGACTCTTGCCTGTCTTAGGGCAGATTAAAAAATCCCAAAACAACAAAAAACTACACAAACAACCAGAAGTAGAGAAGTATTAAGAAAACACTTTAGGCATCTAATGGGTTAGGATAGTCGTCTAAACAGGTTTTGAGAAACATATGCATGTGCTGCAGAAACTGTTTCGTTGCAACCCCTTGGCTGTTCTGAAGGTCCCCAAGACTTTCTTGAATATTCGGATTTACATATTCACTTTCAAAAACTTCCTCCAAGTGCCTAAGTCATATCATAAAATGAAGCATTTGCAGAACTAAGCCACACCTTATGACTGTCTCCAGAGAATAACAAATTTGAAATTTCAGTTCACTACGCAGTGTTTAGTGCTCAGGCATTTTGTTATACATTAATTCATTAGTAGGCCTGAAACAGGCTACGAAGTTCTTCTACCAGGGCATTCCACTTCTCAGCAGAAATCCTGGATTCGCACCAGATATAGTCTCAGGACTTGTGTTAGATGGCCTCCAGAGGCCTCTTTCAATCTAAAATACTCTGCACGTCTATTCGTTATGTGAGCCTGAAAATCACCAAATTACATTATGAGGAGAAGACAAAAAAGAAAAGAGTGATAACTGTCCACGCTGAGCTCTCCATAAATATGTCTCCAGACTAATTTACATGAAATTACCAGGGCACAAACAGAAGTAACCCGGATGTATTTTGATTTACAAGTGCCACCAGTCCTACAGAAATCACTGGCAGTGAGGGTAGGATGTTAAAGTGAGGGAAGAACTCAAGGCAAGAAGCTTTAGAGAAGCAGGCTGTTGGATCAATGGATGACTGTCAGCCCTGAACATTCCTTGCAGAAACCACCATCACTGTTACCATAATGAGAATTTTAATTAGAAATGAAAGGCAATATGACTCTACAGATGAGCCACAGACTATTTATTATGTTCCCATTAAATATTTGCGGTCTGAAGACCACAGTTTGGCATGCACAGTGATGATGTAAACTTTATAACATCCCCAGGGACCAACAGGAACTCCTGAGGGCGTGTGTAAGTCTGCCTGCTCTTCCCTCCTCAGTAACATACACCAGGTTTGTGGTTACAAAAAGCAGCTCAGTTTCCTGAAGTGATGTGTTTTATTTAGATTGAACAGATCAAGGCTGAAAGCTCTCCACAGAACTGTTCTGTCAGTGCTTGCTGCTTTTTTGAATGTCTTTGCCAACAGAAGTTGGTAGAAGAGGAACTTCAAGATGCCCAAAAAAGAAATAGACTGAACCTGGAGCTCTGTGGATAATCTTTGATGCTCTGGGCTCCATCGTGTGCTGGCAGCCCAGGAAGCCAACTTTGCTCCAAAAACAGTGTGGGAAAAGATTCAGGGAGGGGACTGTGCCCCTGTGCCCCACTCAGGTGAAACCCCACCTGCAGAGCTGCCCCAGCCCTGGGACCCAGCACAGGGAGGACCTGGAGCTCCTGGAGAGAGTCCAGAGGAGGTTCCAGATGATCAGAGGGATGGAGCAGCTCTGCTGGGACAGTTGGGATTGTTCAGCCTGGAGAGGAGGACTTGGGATGACCTAATTGCAGCCTTCCAGTGCCTGAAGGAGCTACAAGAAACATGGAGAGGGACTTTACAAGACCCTGGAGTGACAGGACAAGAGGGAATAGATTGAAACTGAAAGAGGGCAGATTTAGATTAGACATTAGGAAAAAATTCCTCCCTGTGAGGGTGGGCAGGCCCTGGCACAGGGTGCCCAGAGCAGCTGTGGCTGCCCCTGGATCCCTGGCAGTGCCCAAGGCCAGGCTGGACGAGGCTTGTAGCACCTTGGGATAGTGGAAGCTGTCCCTGCCCATGGCAGGCAATGACACCAGACAGGCTTTAAAGTCCCTTCCAACCCAAACCATTCTATGATTCATTCCACAAATTTTAAGGCTTCTAATCAATAGTTTAATAGGGCCCATATGTGAAGCAGACAGACTTGTTTAACTCTTGACTGTCAAAGATAAATCACACTATCAGAGCAGGAGGACTTTTGTCTGCAGTACCAAGATGGAAACTTGGCATTTTAGGCTGAGAGTTATCTTTCTATTGAATGATGGCTCACACATTTAGTGCCAGGAATAGATTGTACATGAAGTCATTTTTGTCTGCTAACACAAAAAACAGCTTTAGAAAGACTCATGGGTGAGCTTTTTCAAGTTTCCTTGATTTTACTGTGCTTACAAATTTAGACTTAAGGCTGACGTCATGATTTTTATAATATCAGGAGTGCTGTTCCTCCCTTGCCCTGCCAAGTTGAAAGGTAGAAAGGGAGAGATTGTCCAAATTTCCACTACTGCATTCAAACATGGACTAACTTAAAGCAAAACTGCTCCATGAGACAACCTTGCATTTTGCCTACATTGCCGTAAGGACAGGGTAAGAACAGTTAACTGTTAAATTATTGCTCTCAGTAGAGATGGCTAAATGGCATAAATAATGAACAATAAAGGAAAGGTAAATCAGGAATTTCATTAATTTTTAAATTAATGTAAGGCCAAAGAGATATTCAATATAATTGCGATACAGCAATTTTTAAATTGCCCTTATGAATAGATGCAACATCTGTGGAACTCCTTACCACAGACACCAGCAGTGGAAGTGATCAGTAGTGTTAAAAAAGTACGGGAAATTTATATTGACAACATCCGAAATTACAACAGTAGCATTTTCAGAAAATTTAAAAGCCCTCATTCATCAGAGTATTAACCACCTTTTAACCAAATAAATTAAGGAACTCTATTTCAGGGGAAATTGTCTTGTAACAATACACTGCATTAATCTGAATCCCTTACTGCAGCTGCTTCTAAGAGGGTTGAACATGAGAGCTTCTGCTGCTCAATTCTAATTTTATTATGAGGCTTCATTTAAAGCTACATGTGACAGCATGCGAGAATACTTTGATTTTAGTGTCACTACAATAGAAACATTTTTATTAAGAATGTATTTTGATTGTCATTTTTATTCTCTGGAATATTTATAATAATATTTATTATAAGTTATATTGTTATACCTTATTTTAGTAGTCTTTTTTTATTAAATCATTAAATTGCATTGGCACCTCCAGGTTGGCGTGCCATGTTTGTCCAAGGCAGGGTACCAACTATCTCTGGTACGTCTGGATACAAAAGCTTGCAATCAGCAGTGTAGGACTTGGACTTCTCTGTAATTTTCTTCTAAGAAAGCTTGTGCTGTACTTTCAAAACAATCATTGTTCTGATTTCAAATATAAACTGCATTTTCTTCTCCAAAACACAATGACTTTCATCTGGAGGAAGCAAATAACTGCATCCTCACAACCTGTCTATAAATAGCATGCCCATGTCTTTTGTGCAGGACTTTCTCTGTTCTGTGGGATGGTTTTCCTTGCCGGAACAGCCAGTAGATGTTTTTAATGCCCCTTTCTTTCTCCTAGCAAAGTAACAGTCTCAATCTTGTTCTCAAAAACATCCATAAAATCCACCTCCTGCCTTGCAGGAACAGTCTGAAGTGTTCACCATCTTCTAGCATGTCAGCCTGCAGACATTTGTCATTTATTTCACAAAAGCTTACCCTGGTTTTTCCTTCTGATGGATGACAATGATTTAAACATCACGTTCAGCTGAATGTCCTGTGCTCACTTCTTGGATGGGCAAACTAAACCAGATGTTGATCTTGCTGGTTTATTGCTTTGCCTGCCATTCTTAGCTACCCAATTTCTGTTAATGTGAAAGGTTTGATAAAAAGAGAGGTTCAAAATACATTTCAGCACCTCAGTTCCATTTGAGTACCAAATTAAAAGGACTTGGATTGAAGTTTCTCCGTGAAACAGGTCTCTACATCACAGGAAGCAGCTTTTCCTTGTCCTATCAGGTACTGCAGGCATTCATGAAGCTTGTAGGTACTACAGCAGTTAGGGCAAGTTCTGAATTCCAGAGGCAGGAAGAATAGAAGAGACCATGATTACCTTTAATCTTCCAGTTTCATTTCTCAGCCTTAGCAATTGTCAAGACTAGAGAGAGTAATTTCAAAATTCTGCAAGTGTTGTTCCAAGACCACAGTTCAGTCACGGTATGAAGAGTTTTCTTTAATGCAGATTGACTCTGAAGTGCCAGGAATATCAGAACTGTATTTCAGTGAGCAAATGAATGTATTTGGCATTAACAGATGAGGAAAAAAATCCCCTGCTTAAGCTATCAGTATGTAGTCTGAGCATTAGATAGCTGCTTAATATAAATAACAACAATCCCATAAAACAGCCATATGAGAGAGAGGAGATTTTGTTTGGTTTAACTGATGGTAGTGAAAAGTGCCTGTGCCTTTTAAGACTGAGGTTAGTATTACCTGCAGTGCCTTATTAACAAGCTTAATGGCAATTCCAAGTGAGAAGCCATGCAGGCTCGGTGGTAGGTAAGGACTTTCTAGGTCACATTTTTAATTGGCTCTAATTGGGGGAAAATAGGGTGGAAGAAAGAGGAACAATTTTGGTGCACTGACTCAGGGACCACACAGAGCAATATTTGAAAGTGGGAAAGGAAAATCACAGATTTCTCCTGGACAGGGAACTGTCTTTAGCAACAGATTGCTGGTTGCTGGGGGTGCAGCAAAAGACCCCAGCCTTGCCACCTGCTTTGGTTGTGTCATCGGTGGCTGTGGCAGGAGGAAAGCTCGGCTGAGAGGTGGGAAAGGGAGCAGAGGGAAAGGGAAAGACTCCTCCTGGCAGCTGCAGCAGTCGCCGTCTCTTCTCCTCTCTTGCACAACAGCAAGACTCACATCCCATGTCTTTGTGTCCCACCATATTTCTGTACCAGCTCCACTGCTTCTCTTTACCTCCTCCCTGCACGTCTCTCCTGGTTCTCTTCCACTGAGGCTCCCCACCAAAATTATTCAGCTCACATGAGCAATTAAAAAAAAAAAAGCTGATAAAGAAAATGCAAATAATTTTCTGCTTGTCTGACGAATCAGGTCAGTGAAGAGTCCAAAAAAGCACCACAGCCAGTGCAGGGGAGACAGCTGTGAGCAGAGCAGAGGGCAGAAGCAGAGGGGAAGGGGAGGAGAGGCAGCTCTGTCCCTTTCAGGGACCGCAGGTTGTTGGGCTGCCTCAGCAGCACTGTGGAACTGCACCCCAAGGAACAAGGAAAAGTCACCAGTGCTGTCTCCAGCTGTTATAATGGACTGATACAACTTACCAGCAGTGGATCAGCAGTTCACAGATACAGGAGAGAAAATTAGCTATGATATTGTCTTTTTTTTTCTTTTTTCCATGATTCCTGTTCTTTTTCTAATTTCAGAGTTAAGTGACAGAAATGTTTTCATCTGTCCTAATTGGACTCAGAACAGTAGCTGAAACAAGAGAAGTTTCCTCTTAGGGGGGATCTCTTTACTGTGCATACCCGGTGCCTGTCCATTTCTCTTTTGATCATGTGAATGTTTTAGTTCAACTTTCATAAACAAACATTTGCCTTAGACAGTGTGAAGGAGCCTTGGAGTATCATGCGAGCACATTCCAGCACTACAGACACCGCGAATGGCCGCATTTACAAGGTCAAGAGACACATACTCTTCAAACAGGGCAACAAAGGCTGAAAGGGCTCAGGCCATTGGAAAGCCCATTGTCTCTCTGTCAAGGGGCTGGGGAGTTGAGTTTATGAAACAGAAATCAGGTCAGCCCGAGCTCAGCCAGATGGCTTTGCCACCTGACAAGGTCGGGAGATGTGTCTGACCTCGCTGGGAAGCCGGGCTGGGTGTCCCATAATGCCCGCTTGCTCCGAAAGAGGTTTTTAAACCGCAGCAAACCCCGGACGCATCGGCTGCGCAGCTGCCGCGGCAGCAGGGCCGGCAGCAGGGTTTCACTGCGCGCCTCCGTTCGTGCCATTCCTACCAGCATCGCACGGCAGAGGGCCCTGCCGCACAGCTCCAGACAAAGAATGGGATTTGCAAAAGCACCACTCATTTTCTGAGGCTCAGACGGTTATTTTAAGCAACTCGAGGCTTGCTTGTATTTGTCAATATGCAGTTGTTTTCTGTCATGTTGGAAGCGCCAGCCATTAGCAAAATGATGAGCAAATGCAGGTTTATTGTACTAAAATTCATTACTTTGTTGAACAAATAGTATTTTCTGACTGAGGGTATTCAAACAAGCATTTGTAGTAATTAATATCTTTTACACCCGTGCAGAACATGCAGTGCATTACAAAATCAGAACGTGATATTGTTCCATCTTACCCCTCCTGAAAAAAGATACAAAACGATCAGGGTTTTTGGAGTAACACAGTGACAAATAAAACTGGGCTGGAACAGCTACCAAAAGGCTTTTACAAAAAGCTGTGCAAACATATGCAGAATTCACATGGTATCCAAAGAGTTCTTGCCCCCAGAGCAATTCAAACAGTCTGAAAATACGGGTGCTGGTATTCTGCTGCTCTGGGACAAGGTAAGAATGAAGCTTCCTTTGTAATTTTAAATATCTTTTTGACATGGTAAGTGTTAGACTTCATTAAAAATGGAGTGATTCATAACAGTCTTTGGCTACTGAGGAAAAGACAAAAACAATTTCATCATTGCATTGAGAAATTATTTAAAATCATTATATTGATACTTTTCCACTCCTAAAGATGCTGGTTTGGGATCTAAGAAAATGAGATTACTAATAGGTTAAGATCTATCCTGTATGAGTGGGTATGGTGGAGGTGTAAAAATACATTGTGTTGTTCTTGGGGAATGTGGGGTTGTGACTGTTCATTAGTTTGGGATTGGAAATGCCTTCTCATCATACTGGGGAACAGATTGTTTGCTCAGACCTTTTGAGAAGGAGCGGTTGCTGGAGAAAAGTCTTCAAATAAAGACGTGGAATTTTGTTTGATAAGGACTGAAAACCCCTGGAATGTCGGGACAGGGTTCACTTAGTGGATGGAAGACTTTGCATTGCCTTTCAAACAGAGTGGATCAGGTCTGGAACTGAGGCATCAAAACTCATCCCTCCAATAAACCAAATGTGTATCCAAGTTGCTGAGCATCTGGATTCTAATCCACTTTTCATTATGCAAATTTGAATAGCAAGATGTATAAATTTGCAGATGGAAATAAATAGATTCCAGGCTATTATTTGTCAAACCTTTGCTCATAACATTGCAGCTTAGCTTCTTTTATACAGAACTACAGCTGCAGAGAGGCCAGAAGAATTCAGCAATCAGATAACATAAGAACAGTGATTTCCAAAACATCCCTCTAGATGCCCATTTTCCTCATTTTCTTCCCTTGCATCTTCCACTAACGAGAGCAGCAGTAGGCTTGGATTGGATTCCTCTCATAATCTCTAAAGAAAGGGAGACCAGTAAAACCAGTATGAGCATCCTTTTCCCATTTCTCTAAAGCTAAAGCTTTTATTGCTTTCTGAGAAGCCCTTTGCTTGCCCAGGCCATTGCTGTGCCCTTTCTTCCCCAGCTTAAGTCCTGGATATGGGAAGGATCCAAAGGATCTCCTCCACGTGAAGCAAACAAATACACTCTTCCCTCAGTCCTTCCTTTTTAAGCCTGGTACCTTTCTTGCTGGTTCCTAAGTGGGGTTTTTCTCATGTGGACGCTCTTTCTAGGTCAGCAGTGTTTGCCCAAAGTTCATCACAATCACAAATTTTGTATTGCATAGATCTTGAATCAGTTTCCTGGGAAAATGATATTTCCAGATAATTCCATGTTGACAGAAAATGTTGCTGACCTCTGTATTATCTCTGGAAGTGCTTTTGCACTTAGAAATGCTTAAGAGATATCGCAGGTTTGCTATGACATGAAGTTTCGAGTCACTCTAGAAAAGACATTTAATTTTGTAATAGAGAAATTACCTTTTAAAAAAGTCATTTATTGCCAGAGACGTGGATAATGTCTGAGATGTCAGACAGAGCACAGAGTTATTTAGTTCCCACACTGAGAGCTCACAAGCCAGCAGCTCAGGCAATCACTGACAGTACAAGTTTGAAGACCTCCCTTGCCTTCTCCAATCCTACAGCTGTCCGCAGATGGGAGCCCCGGTAAATCATTGTGTGCAGAGCACAGTGACATTGGTGGGATGTGAACAAGAAAAGAAACACTTAAAAATGGTGCACTGGCTTGAAAAATATATCTTAGCCATCAGGAAAGAGGCTTGTGATCCTTTGTACTTCAAAGGCATGATGATAAATCTCACTTCTTAGGGATTACACATAAGTATCTTATGGATGCCAGGGACAATAGGTCAGGGAATTGCAAAAAAAGCAAAAAAACCCCAGCAAAATAAGGAATTACTGTTATGAGTCATTAAACAAAATTCTAGTTATGTTTTATGTACTGTTGAATAAAGACCTCATTGTTATTTATTAAACTATCATCATTACCTGATAAACCGTGTTAGAAGAGGATGGACTTATTATTGTTCCCACACAACTAAAAGGTTAACACCCTTCTGACTGCAAAATAATAGACTTTCAGCTGATGGAAGCGTTTAACAGAGCTGGCAAAAAATGTCCTTGATATTTATTAATAGACCAATGCCATTTTCTAGGCCCAGCTCCTAAAATCTTCAGGCGTGTACATGAGATTTAAAGCTTTTCTCAATTAGTTTATCTTGAAATTAGTTTAGCTGCTTGCAAATATGAATATGTTAAAAGATCAAACAAAAAGTGTGGGCTCATACTGTTTCAAAATTTTCTTTAATGCAATTCTAAACAACAGGTCAAATTGAAAAATTCACTCTGTTCCTACATCTTCTACTCCTGCTGCAGGTGTAATGCAGCAAAGTCGGTGACTGGAGTATGGAACTGAGTTTTATCACAAGCAAGATAAATAAATTCTGTGATAGCAACAGTAAAAGGGAATATTTGTGACACGGCTGCTTTATTTGCATCCTTTGGATGAGAACCCCGAGACAGCCAGACCTGTCCAGGGCAGTGAAACCTCCTGCTCCCATGAATTCAGTAGCAGTAGATGAACCTCCTGTGGCGCTGAAGTTCCCAGCCTAAAATTATTCACCCTTGCAGCAGCACTCGGTTATTAGTGCCCACTGTCACCTTGTTGCACTGCCTTGGTCAGTCAGAGTTGCCCACAGCAGTCTGGGAGGTGCTTCAAGAAATCTCTCAACATTTCTGATTCTTTCCTTGTGTAAAACATTTGACAGATTTCCTGCACAGGTAATGGATGTAATTAGCTCTGTCTTTTGCACAAAGATGAGTTCGTGTGCAGAACCCTGGACATACAATTCCATGCGTGAACTGCTTGGGTATCAACAGTTCCCAAATCAGCGTTTATTTCACTTGTTGGGGTTTTTTGTTATGGAAATCAGCTAAATAGTGTCTGTGTCTTTTCGTTAACAGACCACATTTTGAGGGAGTACAGACATCTTCTAGTAGGTGTGGAAGAGTTTAAGAGGAAAGTGTGATGAAATATGCATGTTGTTTCTCTAGAAGAAAGAAAGAAGGGAAAGAAGCTTTGTCTGGAAGAATTCAGATGTCTGTCCTCCAAGTTAAAGAAAAAGAAAAGTACATTGCTTGAGCCTTTTCTCCCACAGCCTTCTTTAGAGACTTAGAAGGTAAAAGTAGGATCTCTTTGAACATGAAAACCTTCAAGTTAAACACAATTGTTTGGTATTTAGTAAAAGAAGTTAATGAACTCTGGCTACTATATTCCTCTTATATCTTCATTTGAAGCACTTGCAATATACCCGAATATATCCAGAGAAAGTACTACAGGTGTTCAAAGGAAACTGCTTTCCACTTTGTACTTTTGTATGTAAATTAAATTGCCCAAGCCATTAACACATTAGAGAAAACATTGGAGATGATCGTTGGAAGTTGCAAATATTATTTTATTCCCATTGGCGTTTCACTGAAGCCTTTTAGACATTTCAAACTGGGAGTTTGGACACTGTGTTTAAAACTCTGTCGTGAATTACGAAACTCTGTGTTTCCCAGGGGCTCGACATTCTCCTATTACTGCAGCAGTGCTATCCATAATTAAAACAAGTAGATATTTGCTGGAGGCAGAGCTAGAGGTAGAACATCTGATAGAGACCCTGCATTAAGCATGACGTGATCTGGTATCCATTTGGAGGGAGCTAATTAAATGTGGGAGAACTGTAACTGAAGTGAGGAGGTGAGAAAACCCTACAAACTAAACAGAAGCTGCTATTTAAATGTTTGCACTTTAGAAATGCTTGTATGTCTTGTGTTCTATTTTCTTTCCTGCAGGGCCTTATATAACCACCACCATGACAACAGTTAAGTAAATTCTTACAGTGTCTCAAGCAAAATAACTGAATGTCACATTTCAGCTATTCTAGCCCTCTTCCTTTCCAGTCATGGACCACAGAAATCCATGAAAAAATGTTGGTTTATATCAGCTGCTGGACCCAGGAATGTATTTACATACCATTGATGTAAAGTTATCTGTAGATATTACCTGCTAATGGAAATTAGTCCTGTAAAGTCCACACTTGTCCCAAAACAAGGGGAGAATACTGAAGTTCTTTAGGGGCCTGGTGAAATGAGACTTTTTGGCTGCATACTCTCAGAAAGTTTGCCCTGTGATTTGCCCTGTGAAATCCCTCATGGATTTCTGATCCAACCTCAGAACAAAGATATTACATTAGATGGAAGCCCAGCTGAGGAGAGTTATCAGTTGGGTATAGAGAGAACACCAACAAGCCTTACAAAAGCTATTTTGGAGAAGATAGAACCTTGCAGAGTAGTTACCTTGTTTTGGAGGGACATGGGGCCCAGGGCAGATGAAGAGTATTTTATACTCTTGAGGTGGATCTCTGTTTAAAATCCCGGTGATTTCCTTTTCCTTAGCCAGCAAAATACATCACTTTTTTTTTTTTTTTCTGAGGCCATCCCTGTAAGAGAGACGTTCTGCTGGAGTTACTCCCTGTGGCAAGTCCATGTTCTGTCATCTTTACCCAGCCCCAGGGGGCCCTGAATGCTGAACCCGAGCACTGTGGAAGCTGCAGTTGTTGCATAACTAATGTGCTCAATCCACAGAGGGCAGGAAACATGTCAGACCTGAGATGCTTTGATAAACCAAAACTGTAGTGAAAAGTAAATTAGTGAGATCAGAAAGCCATTTCCTTCCTGGCTAACCTCCACGGGGATGACAGGAATTTGTCATTCCCTCAGCCTCCTGTCCCAGCCTGATGGACAGGGAAGGACACATTTATCAAAGGAGGAACATGTTTAATCAGTTCATGCTATGTTCCACGCTTGATGGAGTGCTTTAACATCGTGGTTCAACACAGTCACACCCACTTGGGTAATAAGTAGTGAATAATTAATTTTCCACTGTGGTAGCCACAAAAAAATCAATGAGCCTTGATGCACAATAAAATTGAGGCGTAAAAGCATATATAAAACTTTCAGAAAGGGGGCTGATCCTGGATTTGTTGAAGGCACTGGCAAAAAAATTTCAAAAACTTAATAGAATCCCGAGTCCCACAACCAAAAACCCCACAGCAACTTGTAAAAGGCAAACCTAACCAGAATATCAGAAACACTCACATCTCTTTAACTGAAATACACTGAGTAGATCTCACAAGAAAACCTGAAAATGGACAGTTGGTAAAGATGCCTGCATACCCTTTTTCATTTATATTTTATTGTTTGAGTAATAACTTTATCTCAAGGCAGGAGAGCTTTAGCTCTTTTGTACTTTTCCCCAAACCACAAGTGAATTTGGCCTGTGAGAGAATGAATGATTGACTCTTTGTGAAATTATTCTTCATGAGCACCTCATTACAAAACTTCCACAGTCTCCTGTCTCAAACTTCATTAGATAGGAGCACAGCCTACTCGTGATTTTTGCACTTTATTACACCAATAACCTACACTTTCAAAATATTTACAAACCCTCTGGCTCATTTTTAATTTCAATCAGGCCAACCCCGTGCAAATAACTTGTTTCTTGTAATTAAATGATCTAGAAAAACAACAGCAACAAAATAGCTTATTTTGTTAGAGATACACCCATGCCTTCTGCACGCCTGAAGGTAACTGCAAATTGCTGTAGTTGCTTAGAGATTGTGGCTGGTGTTTTCAGAATGCCTGAACATTTTCTCTAACTTTCTTCCATGGAGTTGTTGAGTGAATACAGTTGATTTTAAGGAGGGGAAGAAGGCAGGTGATGCTCAGATCTTTTAAAACTTGGCCGTTACCTTTGTTCTTTCTGAAGGGGTGTTCTCTGGGGCTGTTTGGCTGACCCGCCGGAGCTTTCAGAGTGAGAAGGTTGCCTGAGGAAGCACTGCACACAATCTTCTCAGCTTAATCCAAGAAAAGGATTCAGTAAACCCCTGATCCGGATTTAACAGAACTGTTGGGGTACTTGGAGGAAATTTACTCATTGATGATTTGTATATGATTATGGCTTTGTAAGGGTCTTTCAACGGCTCAAGTGAAAGAATCGTTCAAGATCCTTGTAAGAATATTTCAGGAGGTACTACAGAGTTTGACCATACACATTTGTACGCAGAGAAAAGAAAACAAAAGGTCTTACTCTGGTCTTTCAGCTCCTCTGCACGCATCTGTGTTAGAACAGACCTAATGGGAATCATTAAGGACTCCTTATTACCTTGCTGATTTCACAATAACAGAGGGAAGATGAAACAGGTGTTGGAAAAAAGAAAACACGTTTTTCTCATCAGGAATACATTTCTCGTTCCTGTTATAAGTGTTTCCATATCCGATTCAGTATCGCTTCCTGCCGGCATGGAGGGAGTTAAACAAAGCAGCCCGTCAGGTTGTTAAAGGAGCAAAGAGGAAATGTAAGACAATGACACAGATAAGAATAACTTCAGATAGGTGGCTTCAAAGTGGTTGGGGTGATAACGGCGGGGTCATCACTTGGAGGAAAGCTAATGAGCTGTCTCCATCCAGGCTGCACCAGGGACTCTTCCCAGGGCTAAGTGGGGGATCAAAGAAGCCTAAACCCTCAAAGAACTGGAAAGGAAGGGAGCTCGGGGTGAGCCAAGAGAGGCTTCCCAGAATGTGTCAGTTACAGAGCTGACAGGCTGGGAAGACTCACAGACAGAAAGAATGTGCTGCAAGCGATGGAGCTGTTCCTCCTGGGAGAGCCTAATCTGGATTTATGTAAATTACAGACTGTGGAAGCTTAGACTGCGAACACGCATATAAAAGAAAACCAGTATTTTTTGTATTAACACCTGGGCCTGCAATCTTTGTTTCTTTGAATTACTGAACAAACAATATTTTGCTATTAAGTAAGTGCGATTTGAAACTTTTTAATGAGCCTCTTAGCAGAACTCCTGCAGTAATTGAAGCCCGGCTGAACATATTGAAGTGATGCCGGTGGTTACCCGGGAGCTGTTACCCGGCTACGCCAGGGAGCGCTGCCAAATTCCTGCTCGGGAAACGAAGCACCCTGGGCTTGACACCGCTGTAAGGACACAACCTTGGGAAGGGACAACATCCAATAACTTTGTGAGGCTTTCTAATACTAATGGAGCAAGATGGGCTGTGCATTTTTAAGCAGCTCTTCTCTGAGCGAGAAACAGTTCCCCAGTAAGGGCTGGTGGTAGCCCAGCACTGATGGAGGGTGTGGATTGTTGGGCACACGAATTTATTCTGTCCGAGATACTTCACGTTTTTCATGGGGATTTTTCTCTCATGTTCAGCACGTATTTTAAAGTAACTAAGACTTGGGTGAAAAGAAAAGATTAGTGTGGGCACCTCCCCAAAAGCCAGATGATGGCTATGGAAGGGTCAGTGAATATAGCAAGGATGTGGATGTTCAGTGGGCCATTTCGGCAAAACACTTTGTATTTATTTTGTTATTATATATTCACAAATACCTTCAGCTAGAAAGAGGCAAATAGTGTTATTTGAAGAGAAAGAAATCTCTCTGGAGCGTTGTTTATTTTATCAGATTACAGAGATGAACTGTGGCACTTTGAAGCAATCTGTGTGGTGAAACGCCCTCACTTTGTGCTGCCATCCCACCTCACAGGGGATCACCAGAGCCCTTTCCAGTGTAGCCCTGCCAGCAGCACACACAGAACTTCTGGTGCTGCCGTGTGATAATGCCCTGCAACGCCAGGTGAAAAATGCAGCTGCTCTCTCCCTGTTCTCCTGCCGAGGATCCAGCACTGTCTGCTCATACCAGGGAGCACTTGGATGGAGATTTGCCAACACAGCACATGGCACAAGTGAAAGAAAAGAGCATCAAAATGCAGAAAATTACCTTATTGACTTTTTATGTTATTACTTGCATACTTTTAGGCTTTGCTCATATGTGTGCTGGTATTCAGAGAATCCCAAGCATGACTGTTATAATTATACAGCCAATCTGAGATCAGATAAAACAATCACCAGTGATTCAGTCATTATTGCATGGGTTTTCTTTAAAAAAGCTGTTGTCTAATATACTGAATTATGCCATTAGAGATACAGCTGTTTTCCTTGACAGCAGACCTTCCTTCTATAGATCTCTTTCTCTCACTGGAAGCTTTTTGTGAGCGACAGTGACTCTGAATTAATGCATCATTTTTCCAAGTGGGTTCTTCTCTATCATGGAATTGTTTTAATATTGTTATTATAAGCTTCCATGGAGATAACATTTTTAATAGCCTGTTCTATTTTAGCTCCATAGCCCATGCCTCAATTCTATTAGAAAATGGTCTGCAGTCACCAGGGTATAAGAATCTGATTAGAAAACTTGGTGCACTGTCTTTTTAGAAAGGATCTTTGTGTTATCCATAGCAGAGGAATATGAGCTATGCAGTGAAGTTACAATACACAAGACTAATTCAAAATCTCAATGACTACTCACTTATTCAAACAGCCATCCCTAGAGAGAATAATTGAGCAAAGTGGTTATAGGTAGTCTTATGATAACATCTTTGCATTCCTGCAATGCCTTTCTTGCCAAGATATTTTACAAGTAGATACAACCCAGGGGCTGTAGAAGTAAAAATTACTTTAGCCCAAATAATGCTGCTTTCAGTGGTACAAGCCAGGATTTAATTTTTCGTTCTGATTTTTTTTTTTTGCAGATTTTATCATAGACTTGACATTGTTTAACCTAAAGTCCCATTTCTGACTGACTGATGGCTATGGCTATAAGGAGACACAAATTGGATTAAATCAATTCTTCGCTCTTGGAAATAATGCCCATTGTCTTAGATTCTGACCTTGTATGCTAATTTCTGGGAGAAGTGAAATAAAAGGTTTAAAATTCCGCATGCTAATCACACCTTATACATTCTTATGAAGATCTAATTATCGTGGAATTACCATCGATTTACTGAAAAAAGCCCCAATCTATTGCAGTATCATACTGTCCAAAAAGTATTAAAAAGTTGGGCACTGTATTACAACACTTTTAAGTGCTGGCATGTTGGCCTTCATCATTACATGCCCAAGCTATTGCCTAAGTGAGCTCGTGACTGAATAATAACTTGTTTAATAATCTTTTGTCAACTGTAGTATCTCATCTGGAGGGTTATCATAATAAAGGCAGTAATTGTTTCTTCAAAGTAGCCATTAGAGTATTCTGTAACCACTACCATTCCAATTAGAGCATTCAAGATTAATTTCAAGAATAGCATTCCTTGAGAGTTCAGTCACAGGAGACACTCATTTAGAAAGAGATAAAGTTGTTGTCCGTATATATATATATATATATATTTCTATAGAGGCTGGTCCTCATTAGATGGGATACTACACACACTTAATAAAGCAGATACTGTAGCAGGTGGAGAGGAATAAAGTACTGAACTCACTTTTCCAAGGTCATTGGCCTGCCTGGGAACTGAAGAATGATCTCCTTAGCGTTGTCTAATGCCCAGTTCACCGAGATCTGCATTTCAGATATGCATTCTTGGAGGAAAATACTTCTTTATATTCTGAGAGCACCTGGGCTGCAGGTGCACCTGTGGAAATAGCCAAGAGTGAGAGTGGGTGACAGGGAGCTTCTCCCGAAGTACCTGGTACAGACTGATCAAAAACCTCCTTAACTTATTGAGGCTGATTTGCACAGGCAGTTTCACATTTTCCTGATTGTCCTCGTGCAGCCCAAGTTTGATTGCAGGCAAAAAGATATAAATCAGCCTCCTTCTGAAAGCAAAGCAAACCCTAAATTCATTGGATGTGGTCAACTGTGGGATCACAGGGAAAGAGACAAATGGCATTGTTTGTTCATTGTGAGAGTTGGGACAGGGCAGTGGAAGTGCCAGGACACGAGTGTTTCATGCTGTGTTCATTTCTGTGTGCTAATCTCTTTATCTGCAGCACTTATCAGAGTGATAAAACCACTGAGAGACACCAGATGCTGCTGGTGGAGATGCTCGTGCTGCTCCTGGTGCCCTGCTGAGGTGGCAATTTGCTTCTGGAGGAATGCTCATGGTCAGCTGTGATGAATTCAGTTTTGGAAGCTGAATAAACAATAGGCTGCTCTGTACGCTCAGGGACAGAGCTCTCCTTAACTGGAGTGATGGCCTAGGAGCCCACATTAAATTCCTGATTTAATTCCTTCGGATTCCAGTGAATTTAAGGGAAGCTGGGGTCTATGTTTGGGCCTGAAGCTGACTGAAAGAGACATTTCTGCTTAGCCAGAATCACCCGGTGTGATCCAGGATAATGTTATGTGTCCAGAAACCAAAGTGAGTTCCAAAAGGTGCAGAACTTGTTGCCTTCTGTAGCTGAGCAAGGAGTCCAAAAGCTTGTCTGTAAAGACACTGTATAAACCACATCCCCCGAGAAAGAAGCAGTGTTGTATCAGCAGGTGTACAAGCTAAATACACTGGGATCCCCTTCAGAGTGCTGGCAAATTGTGCTTTCTCATGCATGAAGGTGTTCATATTGCTGCTCACAATCCAGCACATTTGGAACAACCTTATTCTTCTCAACAGCTCTTGATTTTCATTAGAAATGCAGAAGACATGCACACTAGAGCTACATTAAATTTTCTACATGTGCTGTGCTGATATGCTGTCAGGTCCCATTGCCTGAATAATAATCCCTTTTTTGATGTGCGAAATTTTACATTTCAATCAAAGGGTCTTATTTTTCATTGCCAAATTCCTCTATGACCAAAGCTCTCACAGTGTTCTTTTTATGTTTTATATAAACTTATACTTTA
The DNA here is from genome assembly GCA_014706295.1 of Lycocorax pyrrhopterus obiensis. Classification (NCBI taxonomy): domain Eukaryota; kingdom Metazoa; phylum Chordata; class Aves; order Passeriformes; family Paradisaeidae; genus Lycocorax; species Lycocorax pyrrhopterus. The sequence continues at coordinate 12,198,320 of JACSVZ010000003.1, read as the reverse complement.
TCTGTGTCTTGCTTACTCTCCCACACCCGTGCAAGCAGCTACGATTCTAGTACATTCAGTGAGACAATTTATCAGCTGAAGAGGACACTGGCAGAAGTATCATTGTACCTCTCTAGAACTGTTATCTTGGGGTGGGTGAGCCACTTCAGCCAACTCACTATCAACAGGAAATGAAGGATGTCCATAACATTTTTATTTCAACTTCTTCCTAGCCTGGAAATGGAAATATCCTCTCTCAGGGAACTCTTTTATTTTATTTTTTTTTAAACCATTAAATGAGCCATAGATCAGAAAAAAATCTAAAATTTCAGAGGGACTGAAAAACAATACAATCACAGCGTTATGTAACTTCTTTCCACTATCTGATCTCACAGGATAGCAGGAAATAGGAAATATAGTTGAAGATGATTCATCACATGCCCGAAACAGATGTTCCTCAATTTGAAACATATCATCTCAGGCAGGGAAATGGAACTGTGGTGGATGTCAAGGCAGTTACATTTGCCTGACAGATACTCCATGCTTTGGAATAACATTACTGCTAATGAGAGTCTACTGCTGATGTGCAGTTCTTTGTTTTGCTGTTGATGTGGAGCAGTCAGGTCTGCTTGGTGCATCCATTAGCAATAAAGCCCTGTGTGTGTGTGGTATTTCTAAATTGAATTATAATGCAAAACACAGGCGCCATCCTCACTTCATTTTTCAGGCCTTGCCTGTGCAGTCTCAAAACCAACAGTTAATAAAGCAAGTTCCTCTCCTCCATAGAGTGAAAGCACCTGATTTATGTCCCTTGAGGAGAACAACTTCCTGTGGCTGACCTTTGAGCAGAGCTGGAGTTACAGCCCCGTGCAACAGCCCAGCCTTTGTGTGTGGCTGTGTCCCGCTCTGATGTCTGGGGCCAGTACGGATCGTGCTGGGGCCAGCAGCCACCGGCATCTCCCAGAGCTCTGAAGATATCCTGCTGAGGATACAAAATGATAAAATGCTAATCTTCATGTTCTCCTTGACAAAATGCTGGAGTGGCTTTCCATGTTTCCTCAACAGGCTTGTTGTTCTTCTTGTTACTTCTGCTCTAAAATAAAAAGCCTTTATGATGAAGGTAAGGTGCCTTTTTGCACAGCAGACAGGATGTAAAACCTGGCTGCTGGACAGCTACAGAGATGCTGAGATTCACCAGGACAGCTGCCCAAAACCAGGGGGAGTTTAAACCCATGACTGAAGATTTCTACTGAAAAATGCTTAATAGGGGATTTATGAGGATAAAAGACAGGGAGCACAGAGGAGCTTGTCCTTCCTTGCTTGATGGGCAAGGTTTGGTGAACACTTTGTTTTCCTGTTTGCTATTAAATTCTCAGCCTGAGAATTGTGTGAAAGCACTGATAGAATTCTCTGTTCCTTATTGACAGAGAGTTATGGACCAAAATTGCCATTTACCAATTTGTTGTAGCTCTCCACATTAACAAATTCTGTAGGAGTACGCATAGCTGAAGTTAGACAAGTGGCAAACTAAGAAATTTTGACTTTATTTAGGATTATTTACCTTTCAAGGCATTATTAATAGGTTTGGGGTTTTTGTTTTGGTTTTGGTTTGGTTTGGTTTTGTTTGTTTTTTCTGTAGTGGTTCTCTATGGGAATACTTGCAAATCTTCCTGCGAGACGCCTTTAAAGAATTTGTGCTGGTTGCTGTGGGAGTTAAAGGGTGGGAAAGCAATTTTTAAAAAATTGTTCAATTTTTTAAGAACATCGGATGTTGAACATTGTCAGAAGTCAGTCATTCACCATTGAAAACACAGATTTATTCTGGCTAGCAAGAATGAGCAGTTTGTGGAATATGAAGGGGCCTGACAGCCACAGAAAATTCAAAGGACACTTTCAGTTGCCAAAGTTCTTCCTTTCGCAACAGATAAATGCGCCGAGAGTAGCCCGGAGGCACGGGCTGGCTTGTTTTGCTCAGGCAGAGCAATTTGCTGTGCTGCATGGATGGGGCTCTAACCGCTTGTAAGCGCAAACAGGCTGATTTGCTGAACACACTGGTCCAGGCTCCGAAGCGAGCATGAGGGGCTGGCAGCTGCCGGAGCAGCGCTGGGAGGAGGGGAGAGCCCCTGGCAGCTGCAGCCTCCGTGCTGGGGGCACAGCCGTGTGCCCGCCACCGAGCGCACTGCCGGGGTTAAAGCAGGACAGCGACCCGGGCAGCGCCCGGCTTCTCCTGGGGAGACCTGTACATCCGTAACAGCTGGAATGGAAATCACTCCGTGCTCCCGGAGACTTAAAAGCCTCAAGGAAGACTTCAAATAGGGTTAAAATGAAGCTGAGAGGGGGGGAAAAAAGAAATCCTTCTTTGTTTTTCTTACCGTAAAAGGAACTTCAGCACATCAAGGAGTAAAATTTGAAAACGGCTGCTTGACAGCTTAACATAAACAATTCCAGTGATGAAAGCACAATATGGGGATAATTATCTGTTCAAATAAATCTGATTGATGCTAATGAGCATTTGAACAATTCGTTAAGCAGCCAGGGCTTTTTCTGTCCAATTTTCTTTGGTAAGCAGAAATGACACATCCAAACCTTTTATTAAGTGTACCATCTCCCTCTGTATCTTCCCATCTTCTACAGAGATCCTTTTCCAAGAAGGTGCTGCATCTCCAGCAGGAAGGACAGTGAACTTATCCCCACATAGCATTCCCAGTATTCCCCCTTGACACAGTGACAGCTGCTGGAGTTAAAATTCGGGTCAGAAATGCCCCAGTGCTTCACTCTGGTGCTGCAGTTTGGAGATGTGGTGGGGAGAGACTGCAGAGCCCCTCTGGGGGGTTTATTCTGTTGAGTGGAGCAGTCCCCTGGGACTGTGTAGTCATTTAAGGAGCTGGGAGGAATCTCACAACCAATGGCCTCTGTCTCTTCCTTCACCCAGTTGCTCTGCTCTGTGGTCAGTGAACTCTTTCTCAGAAAGTGTCCACAGCCACAATAGGAAAAGCTGGATTTGCCCTCAAATCCAAAAAGTATTGACCAGTTCAACTACTGACTCTAAAACATGAGAGGGAGTGCTGAGGAGAAAGTATTTTTTCGTGAAAGTGTACTCCCAATATCTGTTATTTAAACACAGCAACCAAAAGAAAATCCAGAATGCATTGGATGTCGATCAGATTTAAATTGTGTTTAGCTGCCTATTTCAAATATCAGACTCTTTCATTCAACTTGTCCATCTCCTAATAAATTGTCTTTGAAACTCTCAGTTCCAGTGCTTGTGGCAATTAATTGCTCAGGAGTTTGTGCCCAACATTGTTTTCCCCTTCTTCTCTTTTAGTTAGACAAAACAGAAATTTTCTAAGCAGTCCAAGACAGAGAAGCAATAACACATTATTCAAGGGACAATTTGCATAGGGATATGATAGAAAGTGTGGCAAGAATTCACAGAATATCCAAACCCCCAATAAAGTGCTGTGAATATCAAGCACGCAGTAATTAGGGCTGGACTGCACATGATTTCTTAGCCAGGAGAGGGCTGAATTCGTGGTTGTGCCTTACCAGCATCAATGTGTGTCATTGCATCCTCACCCAGGGCAGGGATTGCCTTGTCCCATGCATCCCAGGCGGTGTCACCTTGCTTCCCTGCAAAACTCTACCCAGGCTGGGCTCCTGCTTTGAAGGGGACGAGTATTTCTCTGTCCTTCACAGCACATTTGTGTCTTATTTTTTCTTTCTAAGATGCCTAATATTCTCAAAAACGCTTAGAAGAGAATGCCTCCAGCATGCATGTGTCTTCCTGAATACTAAAGAATTTTCTGACATGTGTTCTTCATGTTAAAGAGCAATTTTAGTCGTTGGCAAACGCTATTAACTTGAGGAAGTTAAAAAAATTCTTTCTGGAAAATTATTCAATTAACCCATGTGTCCAGCTCAGCTTGTTGGTCTGCAGTGAATAAACAGGGATGTTTTATTTGAATGAGCATTTGTAACTGCTGCCAGTGTAAATCCATTTATCTCCCAGTACTTGGACATCCACTTGAGCACCATATATTTAGACTGCGTGAAGCTTTGGTTTTTTTTTTTAAAAAACGTGCTCTTTCAGGAAGCAACACCATTCAGCATTCCCTGAACAGTACCTGGCATCTTCCAAGTGAATTCAGATGAGATTGTGGCAGCAAAGCCGCCCTTTGATGCTCAAGAGGTGCAGAGAGGGGGGTCAGCTCTGGAGCTGAGGAGGGACATTTCCTCCCCGTGTAACCAGCACAGGGAGCGGAGCCAAACAACCACAGCTTGGGGGAGGTCCCTCAACTGAGGGATGTGCCTTGGCTGCACAGAACCCCTGTGTGTCAGCAGACATGGACAGAGATGTCTTCTCACTCCGTTCTGAACGTTCTCAGGGGACACGAACCCCGAGTCCTGTCAGAGGGGTGGATGCATTAAGAACCTTGAAAGTATGTCCAGCTTCATCCAATTCCCAAAGAGAGAAAGTTAAAAGCTCTCATGGCCCAGCAGATGAGACTTTCCCCTCTGTCTGGTTAAGCCAGGACAAGGCTCCAGTGGTCTAATGTATTTAGAATTGGATATAGATTTTTAGGAATTGGATATAGATTTTTAGAAGAAGCTCAGAAAATTTAATTCTTGCCGTCTACTTGGTCATAAGGAGCTATTTATTACACAAGAAAGATGAAAGATTTTTAATTGAACTCCGAATTAATTTCAAAATACTTTATTATCTTTACATGAGAAGCAATTTTTTGTGTTTCCATGTTTCACACATACATTCCAGAAAACTGGCTTTCATGGAGACTCAGGCACTGAAACTGCCTATGCTGTAATGATTTTTGGTTACACAGAAACCTTACTTGCTATAACCAAAAATGAAAGCATATAATGGAAAAATGGTTTAAAGCCATTTCTTAAAAAGCCAGCAAAAGCTTAATAACAAATTAAAATCTGTTAAGGTAGGTTCTTGAGATTTGGAAGTGCTTGCTGTAAACAATTTTTCTCAGTATCTTGCCCTGGAGATCCAATTTGTTATTATTAAACAACCTGAGGTATTCCTGTTAAAAGTAGGACTAAAAATAACCTCTCAGCTTGTATTGCACTGGTATTTTTAGGTCTAAGGATTTATTCCTCCTATCAATGGGTGCTTTGTATTAATTAATTTTCAGTGGCAACTTCATTTTCTATTTTGTGGCTTGATTCCAAAGAAATTTTGTTTTGACAGATTTCGGGTGTTCTGCTCTCAATCATTATAGTATGGGGAAGAAAAGTTCTGCTGTAAAAAGAGCAATTTATTTGTTAATCAGCTGTTCCTCATTTGTCAGAAAAAAAAATCCAAAGAACTGAGGTAAAGTTTTTATGAGGAAGATAGACATGCTCCAAGCACAGACAGTGGGTTTTATTGTCTTTTTATGGCAGAATAAATGAGCAGGTGAGAGTCAATGTGATCACGGCATTGTAAAGCCCAGTTTTATTTGGGCTGTGTCTGCATGGTTAAAAGCTAATAATAACATGGACTTGATCATTGGGTTCTTTAACAAATAGGCGTGAGCCTAATAATTCCTGTAAGGATATTTTGTATTGTAGCCTGACTAAAACCTCCTCCCATTCACAGTCGTTGATCAGCTTAGTCCCGAAATGTGTGGGTTTGTGTTGCCATCTCACCCCAGCTGATTTAAGCTCAAATTTTATTTGTAGTTATGTTTTAATGCCCTCATACCTCTATCATTTGCAGTTGCAGCATTCAAGTGCTGGGCAATACAATTATGAGAAAATTGAATAAGTAATCAGTACTTTTTAAATTGCACTGCAGTGCACTGGGGGCCCAGTAAATGGCCAAATAGCCACGGTGGTTGGGTAAGAATTGCTCAAATAGAGCAAAAAACCTGTCATTATTCCAAAAGATTTCATGTTAAGGTTGATTTTCAGTATCAGAAATATTGTTAATCCATGTAAACATAGCCATTACTGAAAAACTGGTGCCATTCCCGGTGATACTCGTTGGTTTGTGGCATTCTTGGTGCTACTGGGCTGTATGGAGTAAGGATAGGATTGATGGGATTGACTGGTCCAGATGGGATTGACTGGTCCGGATGGGATTGACTGGTCCGGATGGGATTGACTTGTCCAGATGGGATTGGCTGGTCCGGATGGGATTGGCTGGTCCAGATGGGATTGGCTGCTTCTTCCTTCCCCTGGGCTGCATTTGCGTTGTCCCTCTCATGGCAGAGCGTCTGCCTCGGAGTGAATCCCTCTGAGGCCCCAAAGCGTGCTGAACGCAGAGCGTTTTACACGAGCACTGGAGGGAGTGAGGCGTTATCCTGAGGATGCCAGGTGGCCACGGGTCCTTTCCTGGTGTCCGTGGAACTCATGGGAAGCTTTTCAGAAGAGAGGATGGAAAACACAGGCCAGCACGTTCTTTCCATGAAGGAGAGCAGTGTAGCAGCGGATCACGGTGCAGTCCAAGGCTGGGGGAGATCCTGCAGGTGTTTGCTCTGAAGTGTTGACAGCTCTGTGCAGTAATAAAGGACTAGACTGAAATGTGTCACAGTCTTCCGCCTCCCACCGCCGGCGTGTGGGAGGCTGGAGCACGTCAGGATTTGGTGGCCTATTTTCTGTGCTCCTCCAGTGGCTGGGAGGAAGAGCCCTGCTTTGCTGTTGCCTTTGTCAAGCTCTCCGTGGATCTAACAGCAGCTGCTAACAGGGACAGCTCCCCAGAATGTCTTAGGGGCAGGGGGTGAAGTTATTTCTCACACTTGGGGTTGTAGAGCCACCCTTCAGTCCCCTTCTGCCAAGCCCCAGAAGCTCTAACCCTCAGTTTTGAACAGATGGCTCCTGAGAAGCTGTCAGTACTTCTGTCAGTCAGGGGAGGTCAGGGAGGGTACAGGAGGGACAGAGAAGCACTGGTGACAGTACATATGTACTCTTACTCTAGGGCTCGTACTGAGTAAATAAGTCTTCTTCATTCTTCTTTTTTCATTTTTAAATATTCCTCCCTGCAGGGAGTTTTATTCCCCAGTCTGGCAGTCTGGGAACAAGAGAAAGAATTTAATAGCTCCTGGCTTCTAATCTCAGGGCAGACAGAAAACTGCACTGCGACCTCGAGCAAATTATTTAAACCCTTAACATCAAATTCACCTCTATTCATGCTCTCCACAACCTCAATGTCATTATATTGAGAACTCAATTTGTTCTACATTCCCTCATATGTAATCCCAAGATCAGTGTTTGTCTTTTCCATAAGCATTTTGCAAGGAAAGATTCCTTTTCTGGTTTTGCTACGAGTCTGTATTTCAAAGTATTACAAGTACTGTGGGCTGTGTCCATCCTAAGTTTTGGTCTTCAGTATTTTGGGTGGGATCATGGATGAAAATACAGACACAATTACAGACTTCTAGGGCAAGAGCTTCCCTATATGCTGTATGTCCCGCATGGGAAGGAAAAGGCCTGCTACCTCAGCACAGGCATCCTGCTCACCTTTACTTCTTGCTCTCATGAGTTTCTTCATTTTCCAGGCTCCAGGTGCCTTCTGGAATCTCCCTTTCTCCTGGACGAGGGCAGTGCTGACAGATCCCATCTCTGGCAGCAGCGGGGGAGCAAGGAGAGGCGGCCTCCTCCTGGTGAGTTGCAAGGCAACTTCTCTCCTTTGCTTTTAAGCACTCAATTCCACAGGTGAAGGATCTGCCCCTGGGATGGAGAGGGACACTTTCCATCTCCTGTGACATGTCCTGTTGTCACAGCTCAGCAGCCCCACAGCATCATGAGGGGAACAAGCAGATCCTGTAGGGCTCCCTGTACTCCCTGTGTTTTCAGCTCCTGCCTTATTTAAGTTTCTGGTTCTGATGAATGGTGAGAAGCTTACAGACCAAGGACAGTGGATATAGGCCCCTTGCCTTTAACACTTGCCCTACAAAATCATATGATGCTTGAAAAAATACAAATTGGGCTTCCAGGCACAATTATTTGCCCCTAAGATATAGGATGTAAGTGCTTTAAGCCTTAAAAGGTGCAAGAAACACATTTTTTTGTTGGTTTTGCCTTTGGATGTTCATGGATAAGCTGATGCTTGGGTCTTGGAAAAGCAAGAGTTTCCAGTTTGTGGTTAGCTGGCCAGAGTGCTGCAAACAAGGGCACCTGTGCGTTTAGACTACACAATCTTGTGTCTGATTGTTTAAAGAGAGTCAAGATCACTCATCCTGAACCACAGCAAACAGAGATTCTCCTTAGGATTGTGCTTAAAGTGGTGAGATCAAAACACTGGAGTGGGTAAATAGAAGCTGGTTGTGCTGATGGCTTTTGCTAAGTTGTATTTCTTCTGAATAAGTTGACAGCAACTTGAAAAATTCTGTTGGGACGCCACTTGCATTTCTGAAGTATCACCTAAGCAGTAGCTCAGGCTTGCTTTAGTTTATGCTTTTCCCAGAAGAAATATGGCAATATCTAAGGCCAGGTTTTTTTGGTCAAGTATCATTTTCTCTCTCTTTCATTGCATGCAGCTGTTTAAATCTCCCACCCTATGTTTCTTTTGTAGAGGAATTTAGGACTAACACTTGCTGCTGCAAGGAGAGCTTATCACAACCCAGGGGTATTTAAGGAGACAGGCAGGAGAGGTGGAGGGCAAAGGGAGAGAATGTATTGGAGTACTTTTTTTATTCAAACATCTTTTAAAAAGGGGGAAAAAGGAGAAGATTGAGGGAACTCAGTTCAGCAAGGGGACCCCCTGCTCCTGTGAGAGCCCAGGTTGTTGTTTCAGTGCTGACACTGGAGATCAGGAGCAGAATAATTGCCTCTACGTGTTCTTTGCTCGTCCAGGCAGGAAACAGAACCCTCAGAGCATTTATCCCCAAGGGAAGAGAGGAATCAAAAACCAACTGCGGTTGGTTCTGCTTCCTTCAGCATTTTCCTTCAGACTCCTTGCTGCACCAGCAAGTGTCACTATGGGCTTTGCTATACAGCAGCAGGGAAGGGAATGTGAGTTTTACACAGGGAAGGGGGAAAACCCTAATCCTGATTAGGAGTGTGGTTTGCCACACCTCTGTCTCGAGTCAGTGACCCTGAACTCCACTCTGCCTGTGTTTTCACTGGCAAGGGGACCTGGAATTATTCGTTAAACCTTTCACTCTGGAGACATTTTAATTTAGACAAAATCTAATTGTTTTTTTCTTGTGGGAATGATTCCTGCTTGTAATAATCATTTAATTTTCAAGACAGTCTACTTGGTAAGCCACGCTTTTAAGTTCAGCTTGCCAGATTTTCAAATTTGGATTTGGGAGTGGAAGTTCATTGGGGTACATTGCTACTTCTTCAGATAAGAAAATGAAATATTTATTAATTTAGAAAAAGGAGTGAAATGAAATCTGTGACTGTAATTTTATTTCTCCTCTGCTTTTTCAATGTTGTTGAATATTTTGGCAGCATTTTCAATGTATTTAATATTAGATGGGGAAGTGTGAAAATGGAAATGCATTGGGGAAATGGAAAAACACCAACATTCCTGTTACTGAAACAAAACTAAATTATTATGACAAATATTATCATGAATATGGAAAAGAAGCGAGATTGTGTTTTCTTCTCCAACTGCCTAGCCACAATTTCATGTTGCACAAAAAGAAAATTCAGTCACATGCCTGTGAGACTGAAATGTTAAGCTCTTAAACAAATTTTATCTGCAGGAGACATAAAACTCATTACAGATACGACTAATAAACAGTTCTTCCTTCCCTACACAAATATTGATTTTTAACCCTTTGTACCTAGCTGATTTAGGACATCACAAAATCCCAGAAATTTTATGTAATTTCATTCATCTACGTGCAGAATTGGTGTTTTGAGTGAAATTCTCACCATGCTGGAGTGAACCCCCATGGATTCTCATCGAGCTGGGATTCCACACTTTATTTCAAAGTCATGTGCCCTGTACCTTTTCCCAAATCTCCAGGAGCGTTGCAGGAAGCACGGGAGGGTTGGCACAGAGGGAGGGAGGGAAGTCAGCAGGGATAAGGTGGTGTGCAGTGGCTGTGCAAGGGGAACAAACAGCTCAGAGCAGTCACTCGCTCCCCAGTGAGGTCTGGGGTGTAGAAACCACAAAACTGAGCTCCTTCCCACAGCTGGAATTCCCTTTGTCAGGAGAAGTCTTGATGTGAGGATGTGAGGTTTGGCTTTGAGACTCTCAGTGTTTCAGGGAAATGGAAAAGCACGAATGCATCCATTCCTCTGTTTAATTCATTCCTGCCGCAGCCCTGAACTGATGCAATCCTGCCTTGGCTAAGCACACTACAGAGGAGCATTGACAACAGGAAGAATGACTAACTTCAGGGAGGAGAATTAGAATTGTTTGACCTTTCATAGTCTCTTTTCATCAGCTCTACAGAAAAGAATATCATAGCTCAAAGCTCTTGTTCCCTCAGGTTTCTTTCACTTTAATAACATTCCTGCATGGATGTAATAAAAGTCTCTTTTTTCATGAGCTCATTTTTCTCCCTTTATTTCTGCTTGCCATTCTTGACTTCACAGATCATGACCAGGACAATAGTAAAAATCTCAGACAATGCTGGAGGAGGCAACATTTTTGTCTTAGCCACCAAGTTTCTCGTGCCCATTGTATTCATGACAATGTGCCTCATAAAACATTTGATATCATAGATTCAGGAGGTCAGCTGGTGAGGTAGCTTTGGAGGAACACCTGGAGTAATCCTCAACAATCAAACCCTGCTTGTTACTACTCTAAGCTTACAAGCTTTGCTAAGCCATGGAGCCCTTTTAATCAGCTGGCTGCTCTTCTTCTGGAACAAAGTGTTGTTACAAAGAGCTGTTCGTTTGTGACAAGCACAAAGAAACGTGAATGTGTTGACTTTATGATCAGCTTATGGAACTCATTTATTCGGGAGGTCATCAAATTTTGTCTGCTTGTACTATTAGAGAAAAAAACTTGGTTAAAGAGAACTTCTCCAAATACACATTCTTTTAGTCCTTCCCCCCTCCACCATGGGCAGCTGTTTGCTCTCTGCCCCCTGAGGTTTCCTTCGGTACTGTCTGTGCTCGTGCTTGGAAAGAGAGGAGATAAAATCATTAGGCTCTGTCTAACCCCTGAAACTGCAGTGATTTTAACCTGGTTTCTTCTAGGGCCATTCTAACCTGAGGTGAGCTGTGCTGAAGGACCTGATCTTTTGGGATGGTGAAACTTAATGTGTTTAAAAACCAACTTCAGGCTACACTGGCACTTTTCCCTCAGGAAGAAGATACAACGTTGGTACAAATGTGTGTAGCATGACTTCTGGATCACGTGGCTTACATGGCTACCCCGCTCCTGATACGGCATCTTTTTCTGTTCCAGCCTTGCTGTCCATGCTGGGTTGCAGGTCAGAGGAGCGTCAGGGCATTTCTGATTTCTTACCATTGTATTTTCATAATGCATGGTGTGTGACCTTGAGAAAGCTGCAGAAAGTGAAGCTGTGTCCATGCCCCATCCTGTGCTCCGGACTTGCCCTGCCCCTGCTGCCCCCGAGGCTCCCTGGCAGCCTGGTGGGTGTGAAGGGTGTGCTTCCCTCACCCCACGCTCCCATGCAGAAGGTTTGAGGTGAAGAAGGCAAAGAGAGAGGAGGGAGATTGTCGATCCTTTCTTTGAAATGCATCAAGATTGGTTCACAACATCTGGTTATGTGGCCAGGACAAACTGGGACGTGCTGCCTCAGGTATGGCCAGCTGCATGTGTGGCACCTGCTGACCCCTGTGCCGTGCAGGAGAGCTGCCACTGGCACTGCCCACCTGGCTCAGATCTGTAATCTGGGCCACCCCCAAAGTTAGGAAATGTCTCTCTAGTCACAGAGTTTCCTTTATTGGAGGACTTTTTTTGCTTTGATCATGGTATTTTTTCTTTCTTCTCAGAAGCCTCACTTTAAGCACCAAGAGCCAACTATTTCTGGGACTATTTAGAAATCTTTAGATGTTTCAGAACAGATTAGATTTTAGATTCCTAAAACCTTGCTTCATGTGTCTGGAGGAGGGGGACAGTTTTGACACATCTGTCTTGCACAGGATAACACACAGGCACCAACCAGCACTTGGAAAAGCAAAGATATTAATGCAGCTGACACTTCCCTCGACTCACTTAGTGAGCAAAGGCTGCTCAACAGACAGAATATGTGAAAACCAACCCAATCTCACAGGAGCCTGTAGTGCTTAAATCCCTAATATAAAAATAAACTGTGGTCATAAAGAAACATTGTACTAAAATTAAACAAATATTCTTAAAATATACAGGCATTATGGCATGTCCTCTGGAGTGTAATAGCACATGTGGTTTCATAGCTGGAACCCTTTTTACTTACAAATTGATACTTCACAAGATGTTTTAATCATCTTTCATATCTAAAGCAACATTCTGCCATTTGGTTCTTAGGAATCTCTGTAATAAACACATGAGCAGCTCATTAAGTCTCACTAAACACTTCTGTGTTAGATAAGAGTTGTTTCATATTTTAAGTAGATAAATGGGCCCAGCATGCGTCAATGACTTGTGTAAAATAATCCATCATGTCAGCTGCTTGGTGTAAATACTCAGGGTGGCGAGCCCTCTCCTTGCAGAACCTGATGGCTTTTCAGAACAGGAACAAGCTCTTTTTTTAACCCCAAGCCCAAGGAGCATCGAGTAAATCTCCTGTTTAACTGTGCTGGTTCCCTTTGCCCAGTGCTCAGGGGACTGTGGCACATATAGTAAATTACTGCAAGAAGAAGTCTCCACCAAGGTAACAGGTGCCAAATAAAATATATTAGTCAATAAAAAAACTATTAGAAAGCGAGCGCTTTTAATGTGATTTACAAGAGGCTGAAGTTACAAAGCAGCAAATGGAAGGAAAGAAAATTACACCACGAGCAGTAAAGAGCACCACAGTTTTTGTGGTAGACACTGGAAAATAAAGGAAAAACTCTAAGTAGGCATTGGCCATGGCCTGCTAACATTCATTCCCAAAGGAAATAGTCCGGCATTTGAAAGGGAGATGGCAGGGAGATTTATTTATTGTGGTCAAAGGCTCAAGTACAGAGGCCATGCTCTGATCACCTTCCCCTGCTTTCCACTGCACTGTGTGATCAGAGAGGCTTTTGTGGAGGAAGTTGTTGTTTGGTGTGGACAAGAACACGGGGATTAAGGAGAGGAAGTGATCAATTAATAACAATTCCTGACAGGACAAATTAATGATGCCTTAGAGCTGACTGCTGCTGGTACTGGGGGACCTCAACTCAACACAAGGTCTCTTGCTGGAGTGCAAGGCCACTGCTGAGAAAAGAGGGGTTCTGTTGAGAAAAGAGGAGCTCTGTTGAGGAAACAGGGGTTCTGTTGAGAAAAGAGGGGTTCTGTTGAGGAAACAGGGGTTCTGTTGAGGAAAAGAGGGGTTCTGTTGAGGAAACAGGGGTTCTTTTGAGAAAAGAGGGGTTCTGTTGAGGAAACAGGGGTTCTGTTGAGGAAACAGGGGTTCTTTTGAGAAAAGAGGGGCTCTGTTGAGGAAACAGGGGCTCTGTTGAGAAAAGAGGGGTTCTGTTCTCACTGGGCTGAGCGCTGGCTGTGGAAAGCCCATTTTGCCTCAGGTTCCCCACCTGAGGGCTGGGAAATCCCTTTGCTGTAATGAGAATCAATGGAAGGAGTTATGTAATGGGCCGGTGTTTTTAAAGAAGGAAAACATGATCATTTTTTCCAGGATCTGTAATAAATCCAAACACGGAATGCTAATGTTGACAAAAGAGATTTCTGCTGCTATGAACCAAAGGCTGTTTGCACAACAGCTCAGAAGCAGGAAATCTCCCGGAGGTGATGCTGAATAAAGCATGTGCATAAGTAGCGTGTTAGATTAGCTCCTGGTCTGTGGTGGATCTGAGTGCCCTCATAAATTCACACCAGCAAAAAAAAAAAAGAAAATAAAAAAAGAAATGGGAAGGCTGCTTTGAAAAAATTTGTCTAAACGATGTTATATGATTATGTGTGGAGGCTGGGGGGTGGCAGGAGAAAGGAAGGCAAAAACCTTGTCAGATTTAAACAGCCCACTCTGTACTCTGGGAAGGCCAATTCCATTCCTGCATTTTGAATTAGTGCCCTGCTACTTGAAGCAGCACTAGCGTGGTTTGCTGCAAAGGCAGGCAGCACAAAATCAGTAATCTGTGTACTGAACTGCTTCTCCATGTTACATGCTATGTCATTTTGTAGTGTGGCACAATACTGCCAGAGCTACAGCTTTGTAATTAAGTGATTGTTTTACACACATCTGCATTACAGAGTCGTTACATATATCGCTACATGACTGATATTCTGATGGCTTGGGTTTATTTTAGAGCCAGGTTGGTGTTAGGATATTACAGGTTTGAAGATAAAAATTATTGCTGTGCATGTTTCCCTTAAAATCTCCTAAAGCTAATCAGTTTATCTTTGAGGAGAGATCCACCTGGCACAGTGACGCAAACAAAACAAAAAGAGGAAAGATGTGTTCTACTGAAATGTATGGACAATGGAACAACGCCTCCTCTGTGATTTGGTGTGTTCTCTCCTGGCTGCTGCCTTAGCTGAGTTCCAGTTTTCTTCATGAGCCAGTGCGGCTTAGAAGGGACGTGGAAGGGCTGCCTCAACTGCTGAGCAGAGAGGAGGCTCTGAGAGCCAAAATTTGCTGCCAAGCTGAAGTCAAACAGTTCCAGGGTGACAAAGTGCCAGCTCCTGTGGGACTGCCTGCATGGGATGCATGACTCCATGAAAATGAGCTTATCTGTGAAAATGCATTAATGGGTCTCAGCTCACCGAAGGAAAAGTCAGTTCTCTATGACTGCCTGTAGTGAAATCTGCAGACTGCTTCTATCCTTCTGTGCTCTCTCCTTCAGGAGGTGTGCCCAAGGATGTGAAAGACAGGCTGGACCAGGATTGGAAGAGGTTGTGCCAATTAGGATGGTTTTGCTGTGAAACTCAATGGTGAATTTAAAAGCCTGACAAGAAAAGTGAGTACAATAACTGAAGTATTTTTAGATCAAAGTGTCTTGGGAAAACAATTTTGAAAAGTGGAATAATCTGCCTCCTACAAAGTTCAATTAAAGTCATAACATTTAGCATCATCAACTACTTGTCTATAGTTCAAATTTCATATATTGCACCAATTTGCGGAGTTGTGTCTCCTATACCGTGGGAAAACAATATGCAAAATGTTTTCTGATTGTGAAGGAGGCTTGAGATGATGTTAAAATAACATGTAAGTGGGGTGAAAGATTTTTGCCAGATGATTTTTTAGCTGGTCACAACTCCCAGCAGAGGAGGCAGAACTGAATACCAAAATACCATTTAATTTCATGCAAGCATTTGCTTCAACTTGCCTCAATTTTCTTGGAAGGATTTCTTAGTGCTGTACCCATTCAGCGATCCCAAAGGAGTGGAGGGTTAGTTTTGTAAATAAATCTGCAAACCCAATTTGAGAAATGGGAAATTGATACTAGTTCTTCTTAAATTTCAGTTTTCTTGCCCTGAATAGACATGCAGGATTGAGATCTGTAATAGTGTAGCTGGGAAAGAACTTTTGGAAAACTCAGAAGAGCTGTAGGCGGGGATTCAACAGAGAGTGGGTCTGGGTGTCTGTACACAATTTGGCTGTCCAGAGTGCAAAGTCACTGTGAATGACTTTAAGTCAGAAGAAAAGCACAGGAGCGTGGGAAATAATTGGAGAAATTTGAGATTCTGAAGAGTAGGTAAGTAATGAAATGAAATAAATCAGGTGGCAGGGAAACTGCTTTGATTTTGCCATTGGTGGAATAAAGCATTTGTAAATCTGGGAAATCAAATACATTGCACCAAGCACGGACTGGCAAAGTCACTGTCTCAACCAGGTATTGATGGGAAATTACACTTTGGTAGAGGGGCAGTAGTTTTCATGTGTCTGAGGAAGCAAATGAATCTAGAGAGGGCATTTGGGCACTAAAGAATGCTAAAACTGTGGGACTGCCAGGACAATTTGGAGTCCAGTCTGGCTCTTCTCAAAAACACTCTGAGGACTGGGGGCCAGATCTTCATCTGCTTGAAAGCGAATCAAGGAGGGTCTGCAAATGGATTATCACAAAGCACCTGCCTTGCCTCTGCTGCTCCTCTGACCTGCAGCCACAGAGTGATTGTACAAACACAGCAACCAAGTGTCAGATTTGCAAATAACCCTCGGGAGCTCTGAGCTGGTAATTTCGGCGATTTATTGACTGCTGTTATAAGGAAAACCAGTCAACTACCCTCACCTCCAGCTTTGATATCCTCCTTTCATCTTCAGGCAGAAGAAAGTGTGATACAGCAAGTGTTTATACACTGCTGGCATTTGCCATTAGAAATGATAAAAGGAGGATGGAAAAATCCCATGGTGTCTTGTTGGAGCTGCTGTCAGTGTGCAGCCAGATGAGAAATCGGGCAGGAACTCTGCATGACAGGGAGGAATCGAGCTCCTCTGGACTGTTACTGTCAGAGGGTGTCCAGTCCAAGCTTTTCCATTCATTTTGCTCTGTGCTGCATTAGTTCTGAGGTTTGTGCTCTGTCACCCCAGTGCGTGGGTTATTCCTGGTTCTCACCCTGGGGAGAGTTGTCTTTACGAGGTCTTGCACTGTATAAATAGCCTGGTTACCTCAGCCTTCTCCTTGCCAAGCCTGGCAGAAACCTTGTGCATGTCACTGCCAGCAGTTCAGCATTACGCAGTTTGCACCTGAAACTACAGCAGGACCCCAGAAAATATAAAAGTGCAACTGGCATGTGATGCTTTGAGCAATAATCCAGATGATGTATTGATATACAGGTGTGAGAGAGAACTGGGAGGGAGTAGAAATCCATGGCAAAAATTGGTCTTTATCTGCCCTGTGCTGTGCTATGAAAAATCCAGCCTTGCAGCCAAATTGGATCCAATTCAGGGATTGTTTAAATGAGTCAGCTCTCTGCTGGTGCTGGCTGAGAAAACTGTTGAGGTATTATCTGTGTCGGCTGTACAGCAAGAACAAAGACAAATAAAAATTGCATTTGCAGGCTCTGATAGCCTCAGTGGTGTGGGACAACATTGCCTGACGGCAATAACCCATAAAAACACACCGGAATTGGATCGCCTTAGAATGATTAACTTTCAAAGTAGAGGAGGATCCTTGTGAGCATGCCAAAGTACATTTTTCTGAGGGAATTGAGGGGATCCATACGGCCCCTTTGAAAACCTTTTCATTGCATGGGGACGAAAAATTAACTCTAGATGGTTTTGAGTTATCGATGGGTTTGAGTTCACCATGGCTGTAGTTGAAGGTGGGAGGAATCTCACAGCTGCATTCCCAGTTCTGGAAGAGCAGAAATGGTTCTAAGCAAGCTCTTACTGTACTAGAGGTGCCCAGCTGGGATGACTGGGATCTGGGAGCTGAAAACATCCAGGCTGTAGATACATTCTGTGATTTCTGCTGGTTCCCAGGTTTGCTTGCCATTCCCAAGGTATTTCTGTTGAAAGAGAAAAGCCTTCTGCACTGCCTTGTGAGGACATTATGAGACTTAAATAGCATTCATGAACATGCTGTGAGGATGATCTATGTTTGAAAATTCCAACAGAAAAAAAATCTACATGTGAATTGCTAAGTAATATAAATCCGTTTAACTAAATTTTAGACTAAAGTGATGTATTTAATATTTACAATGATCCTCAATAGGAAAATACATTAAATATTTGTAGGGTATTTACTTTCAGGTCCCATTTGTTTAAGAAATATTTGGTACACTGTATTTTGATTTCTGATTGAGATGTATGATTTTGAAAGGAATTAAAATTTTCAGGCAAGTGTTCCAGACCTCTGGGAATTTCTAATGTAAATTCATGAATTAAGATGACAAGGAATTAAACAGGTTATCCAGATTAGGTTTGTAATACAAAGCCATTTCATTAATATAAAAGCTTCTTTCAACTCTAAAATGATTTACTAACCTGTTCCATGGCAAGCTGCTGGTTCTTTCTCAGTGGGTCTGTTTCAGCAATGTCACCACTTGTTTAAAAGCCTGGGTGAGCGGCAGGTCAGTGACACTCAGGCTGGCTAACAGTTAAGAGCATCAGTAGCGTAACTCTTGCAGTATCACACATAAAACTGGAATATTTTATGGTGTTGTCTCTCCCTTTCCACTGACCTGAGCACTGGAGACACTTCCCGGCTTCCCATCAGGATGAGCTCACATCTGGCTGGAGGGGGAGGGCACTCGAGTCACATCTGGATTGTTGGTGTAAGGGCACCACTGGATGGGGATTTCCCATTTCTGGAGGACACAGGACACATGTCCCCTCCAGGAGGGCAGAGAGCACAGGCATCCTCCTGAATTCCCGTTCACAGAGCAGACTATGTGCTTTAGGGTCTAGACAGCACAGGGAGGCTGTGGTAAGAAAATGAATGTTTGTTGTTGATTTTCTGTTGTTTTGCTTCTAAGTTGTTTCATTCTGCAGCAACATTGCATTATGTCCCACAAAACAGTGCAAAATAAACTTGCAATCCAAGCATGAGATCAGTTCCCAAACCAGCTGGAACCTGGGACAAGCAGTTCTGCCCCAGTGACCTGTGTGTTACAGGCAGGTTATTTTGTCAGTCCCTTCCACCTCCCACTTCTGTCCCAAAAATGATGCAGCTTCAAGGCTCAGTGAGTCTCTCCCATTCTTATTTTGTAGCAGCCTCTCTGGCCTTGCTGGAGAGCTCTTAACCAAACTGCTCCAGAGGTGAAAGTGTTCTCCAGTGGCATTTATAAAAGCCTTTCAGAAATTACCATGTGCTGCATCTACAGCACACAGCAACTGCAGGAAGTTCTGACAGCCTCTTAGCAGGGATTGTGCAGAACTAAAGCCAGTTCCCATCGCCATCTGTTCTCTGCACAAAAGGAGCTGAGATCACTGAAGTGAACGCTACAGCTTGGAACTCGGCACAGTTTATTGGGTTACCTTAACTGGTATCTGAGAAGTGCCCCAGCGCTGTCAGGAGCTGGTTCTGCAGCCTATGGTAAATGTTGTCACTCTTCCACACTGCCTTTGTGGCAGATTGGATCTCAGCATTAATAAAACATGGTGTCTCGGTGCAAGGATTAATTCAGTGCAAGAGCTATTTGAAGATGGCTGTTAGTCACACTTATCTTCAGCTGAAACATTCAACTCAATTTCCTATTGATAGAGTGCTGCCAGCGATGCCAAATCAATAATGTAAGGCATTATGGCATTATGGCAGAAGGCACAGTGCTTAATAAACACAAGCATCATTGTGGGGTTTGTTTTATTCTCTCTCTGTAGACTTGCCCTTCTGAGATGAAGATGACATCGTGGTTGTGCACAACCAGAGGCAGAATGGCCCCATCAGGGTTGGTTGTTCTCAGATTGCTCAGCTGTGTTTTAACAGGGGGCTATGAGGATAATTATGCTAAAATTGGAAATGCAAGTATGCCTGGACAGATAACTGTAATTGTCTACCACAGCTTCGGTGGCTGGAAGGTTTCACAGTCCCCAAAAGAGTTGGTACGGACAGCACCCCAGCCACAGGCTTGCAGGGAGAACAAGTCCTTAGGAAGGGCGGCAAAAGTTCTGAAATTATATATATAATTTGGGCAAAATTTGAGCTATGATCCCTCCTGGCTTTGCATCTCTGGATTAAAGTTTCTTTGCAGTGTCTATTTGAAAACTCTATTTCGCCCCAGATGTCAGGGCTCTGAGTTCACCAATATAGGTCCTAATGGCCCTGCCCAGCCTCACATGGAACCTTTCCTAGCTTGATGCTGCAATAAACCAGCTGTTATCTAATGTGACATCAGGGGTGTTACAAGGTGCTGAGTGATGTCTGTGCATGTGATGTATGTGCACAACTCCATTAGCACTAATGGCAGCTAATGGGCATGGCCCGCTAGAAGAGAAGAGGCTATTTCTCCAAGTGTCAGACACTAATAAAAACGACATTTCAATTTGGATGTCCACCCTTCAATTTAGGCAGCAAGTGCTTCAGATGAATTTTTGACAGCTACAGTGCCATAATTAACTCGAGGCTCAAATGGAATTGTTTATGCTATTTCAATTGCTTATTCACATGATTGAGGGCCTCCCTTCCCTTCTGTGACTTTAGGGGGAACATACTCACTTGCATTTAGAAGTTTTGTTTTGTTGATCTGCTGTACTACAGAGGCATTTATATCAACTCAAAGGCTTGACTCTCTTAATGTGTATGAATACAAACATATATCCAACATAGAATGGGTTGGAAGGCACCTTAAAGCTCATCTTGTTCCTACCCCCCTGCCCTGGGCAGGAACACCTTCCACTGTCCCAGGCTGCTCCAAGCCCCGTCCGACCTGGCCTTGGACACTGCCAGGGATCCAGAGGCAGCCACAGCTTCTCTGGGCACCCTGTGCCAGGGCCTGCTCACCCTCCCAGGGAAGGATTTCTCCCTAATACCCCATCCAACCCTGCCCTCCTTCAGCTTAAAGCCATTATGCCACTCTGGGGCATGCTGAAGTCTTGGGGCCCCACGAATGCATCGTGCCTGTGTCCTTAGTGCGAGGCAAGGTGCTCTGGATTTATCCTGCATCCTGGCTCCAGAGTCACTGGAACCTGCATGGAATACAGCACAGCCCCCTCTGTCTGCATGCCTGGCTCACCTGGCACCGGGGCACCGTGCAGGGAGGAAGGCAGTGCACATCTGGAACTCAGGGTGCTGTGGAATCCATCTGAGGAACTGGTTTAGTGCTTGAGATCTTCACACTGAAATATTTGTCTGGTAATTTATCTTTCTTTTTAGTTTCCTGAGAAGTTCTCTTAAAGGGTATTGCCTCGTAAGAAAATAAAAATGAAGATTTATTAACAACCGAAGAGGATTGTACACATCCTGTTTAATTTTTCCCGGATGCTTCTCTGACCCTTGCTAATTTTGTTTACCTAAGACAGTTCTGTGGGATGCCAGCTCTTCCAGGTCACACCATTTGTATCAGCCTTTCAGCTTATGGGGGCGTTTGGGTGTGATTGTATTGAGCCACAGCTGCCACTCACACAGCAGAAATATCATCTGACAAACTTGACATGTGGCCTGGAGTAGCTACTAAATTTTGTGGTGCTCTTTATGGATTTGATTGTTTCAGCATTCATGACAGTAATTTTCAGTCACTTTGATTATGATTATTTGAGCACTCACAACACTAATTTTTCACAGCATCCTCAATAAAGCATGGCAGGGTTTCTAGGGTTCTAAATGTGGCTGTTTCCATAAGAGAGCACAGCTCCTGGGTTATCAGTTCTGCCTTTGCATTGCCCTCAGGGCTGGGACAGCCCAGGGACAGATAGAGGGTTATCTTGGGGTTATCTTAGCGGGTATTGTTGAGAAGTTTGTTCCTTGTGTTCAGTCCCTCCTGTCCTGCTCACACCGAGCAGTGCTGTGATCCTGGGTTCCGAGGAGGAGAAGGAAGCTCTGCAGCGCAGGGTAATCAGGCCTGCGGGGAGTGAATCCATCAGCATTGCCCTGCACCTGGGAACGGCCCTCCTTGCACACTCCCCTCTCTAGCAGACATTTCTGTTTCAGTTTGCTTTTGTTTTTAAATGCAGAATGCTCTTGCTTGAGAAGGCAGGGCTTGGCAGGCAGGTGCCTGGAGCTGTTCCTCTGCTGGAGACACTGACGTGGGTGAATGTTCGGCTCCGAGGTGCTGGTCACGAATTTGATGGTTAAATACGGAGATTTGTGCTCAGTTAGCTTTTACATCCCCACTGGGATTGACTGGGGATGTTTCAGGCTGGGGTTATATATGAAGATTTTAATCTGTGTCATAAATTCACCATCATGGTGCAGCTGCTGGGATAACTGCAGGAGGGAAGGCAGGGCCGAAATGAGAGAGGACAGGCTGGAGAGTTGCCTGTGTGCTGCTTCAATTCCTGCGCTGCTCCGTCCAATGTCCATCTCAATGACTGTGTTAGGGGATAAAGTAGTTCTCAGAGTGAATCAAGTGGATATAATCTAATCCTTTTTTTTTTTTATGTCTGATGTATTTGAAGAAAGATTTTCAATTATGATACCAGATGTCTAGGGCTAGAGCAGTGGTTGATGTAAATCAGTGTAGCTCTGTTAATTACGGACTGAATGGAATTTCATTTTACGTTAGCACCACCCTTTGTACCAGGGAGTGAATCCAGCTGTGAGATAAGTCACATTCAATCAGTAGGGATGCTGTTTCTCCAGTCGAAGTAAAAAATAAAAATTTTAAAAAAATAAGTGCAACTATTCAGCTGTAGCTGAACACAATGGCATGGATTATGAAGACATTGTGCCTTTCATTATTGTGTTAATATGTATGCAGAAATCAATCAACTTAAACATAATTTACTGTTGTTTTTAGAAAAAGCAGTTAAAGGTCTCCTTTCTTCTGGTAAGTAATGTAAATGAGCAGAATATTAAATCCTGCACTATATCCATTAGGAAATCAAGCAGTTAAACAAGTATGAGTGGATTAATTCTCAGAGCAGTTTAAAAGCTTTTCCATTAAGTTATTAACTACACATTAGCAAAGAATAATGCTTAATGAAAAACGCCTTCAATATCCCAAAATACACAAATCAGCGGAACGTAGAAATGTTGGCATGGCTTCCAAATATTATTGAGCAATAGCTGCACTGCACAATTTATACAGGACCTCATTAACGAATCAGTCAAAAGCTATGAGATCTTTTATGTATGACATGAGCTCAGCAAGGTAGAAGGAATAGCTAATTAGGGTCTATTAATGGCAGGGAACTTCAGGAATGCGGTGTGTGGGGATGTGGTGAGGTGGGTGAGGGGTTTTTTGTTGTTTTGGGGGATTTTGCTTGTGCTTTTCAGGTGGTTTGGTTTTGTTTTTTTCTGACAGTCTCATTTTGAGAAGTTATTATTGTTTAGATTTTGTGCTCGCACAAGTGACAGAGCCGTCACCAAGGAGCCGATTTGCACCTCATTCATCAATCTTAATCTTCCATTGCATATCCTCCATCCACTTCTCCCCTCCACCCACCTCCCACTCCAACAGCTGACAAGAGAAACTGGTGTGTCATATTAAAAATGTGCAGAAATGTTGAATGTGCTCCTGGACATGGGGGTTTTTTTCCCCTGCAGAATTAGGGCATGAAAAAGGATAATGAATGTTAAGCAAAGTTAAAAACAGATTTAGAGAGAATTAAAAGACAGAAATGTAAGATTAGGTTGAACTCACACTTAGAGGGATTAAGAGACTTTTTATTTGTCCTTTGATCTCATTTGTGTTGCTGTAAAGATCTTTGGGGTCAATGCTATGGAGGATTATCACTGTTCTAAATTATTGTTGGGCTTTGCAGTAATGGATTACATGCAGGAAAAATGGTGTCCCATGGAAATTGCACAGACACCTCACTCATTTCAGCCTCCTGTTTTAAACTGAGGATACAAATCCCAGCAAATGCTCTCCGCTCAATTACCCAGAGAGAGAGAGAGCTGCCCCCTGTGAGAGCAGAGGGGATTGTTTCTGCTTGGCTTTACCTTCTGGGGGAAGCAATGGGAAATTACCTGGGCTCACTGCTCATGGACACAGGGTAATCCATAGGTTAGAGTGGAGCAGGAAAATTCCTGGATAAATGCAACCAGAGTATCTGTTTCCCTTTCATGACCTTTGCCCTGGTGAATTTCACCCATGAGAGGTGGGAGGACTTCAGCCTTTCCATGTGGCCCAGCTTCGCTGGCCACAGGCTGCTCTGGAGATGTTCCTTTATTTAAAAACGCCAATGGAACTGTGTAGGAACAGAGAATCAGACAGTGCTCACTCGGATCCGTTCTCCATGGTCCATCTGTCCTTCATTCTGGGAACAAAAAGTGTTTCCCACGTGATCTGTTGTTTGGAGTGACCATGTATGGGCTCTCATATCCTCCCTCTGTTCATGCCCAGAAATGTGTATTTGCTCCTTCTTACCGCTGTTTGCTATAAAAAACACAGTTATAAAAGAGCAGTTCCACTCACAAGACCTGTAAGCTGCAGTCATAATTCAAACTCTCCCTGCTAGGGAAGGTGAAGTGCTTTACTTTTTCGTAAAAATTTTCTACTATTTTTGCTTTTTTGTCAAGTGTCTCTTTTGTCATGAAATACCTATAATTGCTCCTTACTCTTGTTGCTGGATTGTTTTTCTTTCCTGATAGAAACAGTGGAAACTTTAATTGGTTTCACCTTGTGGAGGAAGTGACAGTTCTCTCCCTCCTTTAAGAGATGCATTTGTCAATTAAATAATTTTGAATATTTATTTGGGAAGCAGCTCCCAGCTGCTGTTTATTGTGCAAATGCAGCAAGTTCTCTCAGGCACTGGAGTGTCAAGTTATCCCCTTTTAAAATTTTTATTCTATTTTCAAAGAAACTCGGAGCTGTGCGGAAGCCCATGTGAAAATAGGTTGGGTATTCCCTGGGAAGATTTCTGGAGGGTCAGATCATCAAATTCCAAGTATGTTTTCATCGAGAAACAGAAAGGAATAAGAAACCTGTGTGTTTTGCCTGGGTCAGGTTGTAGATGTTTGCTCACAGATGCAAATGGAATTCTCTTGTCTCTTCTCTTCTCTTCTCTTCTCTTCTCTTCTCTTCTCTTCTCTTCTCTTCTCTTCTCTTCTCTTCTCTTCTCTTCTCTTCTCTTCTCTTCTCTTCTCTTCTCTTCTCTTCTCTTCTCTTCTCTTCTCTTCTCTTCTCTTCTCTTCTCTTCTCTTCTCTTCTCTTCTCTTCTCTTCTCTTCTCTTCTCTTCTCTTCTCTTCTCTTCTCTCTCTCAAACAGCCAAGGCGAGGACGGCAGGAAGAATTCAGCTCTCCCCGCTCACAGGTGATTTGCCTCCTGAGTAGGAAGTGGTTCCAAGTTGTTTTCCTGGTTCCTTTAAGTGGAGCTCTTCTGTTATTGATAAAAACAAATACGAACTGACTCCTCCATTCAGCCTTTGTTTGCACTTTGCTAGAGAGACCTTCCTCTGTTCATAAACATGGATGTTCTTGACATTATGGTCACTCAACGTGCTAAAATTTGGACTATACACTTCAAAATATTCCAAAAGAGAATCTCAGAGAAGCCAATGGCCTGGAAAATCAAATAAAAATGCCTCCAATTAATAAACCAAACAGTCCTGGTTTTATGATTTACCTGCAGTTTATCATGGGAATGCCTCTTGTTCAGCAATTTATTTAGCTCCATTAATAACACTGTCTGCTGCAAGCTAATGTTGCCTCTTGGTTCTGGATTATTCATCTTTGTTTTGATCAAAAGCACAGAATATTGGATCCTATTGTGTTTCAGCTCTTCCATTTCTCATGTTCCTTGTTTCCTTTTCCTCTTACAAGTTGTGCACATCCATCTAAAAGTGAAATTGTTTCATACCAAAAATAAAATTATAAGTCCCTGAGGGTTTCAGCTTCTGCTGCAATCGCAATTGTTCACCCTTTCCAGTTTGTGAGCAATCATCATTTAACACAGAGCTCAAGTCAGATTTCCTAAAGAGAGAAAAAAGGGAAAAGTGAAAGAAGCTTGATGACAGAATGTGTTTTCCTGTAAATCACCCAGATGGAGCACGGCACAGTGATTGTAATGCAGGGCTGACGCTCCTTTACACTGTACAGTCACCTAATATTGGTTGCCATAAACACTATAAATCAGTGCACACTGTAACTGAGCACTGCACTCCCAAACACCACACTGAACCTGATGCAAGCTGCCAGCCATAAAATGTTTCCCTCTCCCTCAGTCACTTGTTTACAGCTTGTTTGCTGGCTTTCTAAACTTTCCAATGGCTCACACTTGACATCAATTGCTATGGCAAAGGGAGCATAAATGAGTGAAACAGACTTCCAGCCACTGAACTTGGGCAAATCACTTCTGGCAGGCCATGATTGAAGCAAATTGGTTTTGCTTCTTAAGGCAATTTCAATATAATTTTTATTTTTTCCTTTGCTTCCTCGAAATAATTTTACGAGAGTTCGTGTTTGGATGACCGGCTTTAGAAATTCCTGTGACGTAAAGCTGGAATCACAGCCTGCTCCCAGCTCCTAATGAGTCTGGGACACTTTTCCTGGGAGCTGGGGATGTGTCTCATCTGCAGTGCCTGGGAGCAAATGGATGCTTTGGTGGGTTGTACTGGGTTCAGGGTAGCATTTAGGAGATTTGATATTCGTAACAGATTTCACCTGGGCCTCCCGTTTCCCATCAGGGTTTGGCTTGAGAGAACTGCTTAGTTTGCTGTGTGTGAATCCTCTCACTGGGACTCAGGGGCCTGGGTCTGGCTGTGCCCCATTCCGGGTCTGGATGGATTCAGTAGGTGAGATCAGCAAACTGCTAATTACAGACAAAGAAAACAGCAGCTCAGGCATCTGAGGCACAGCAACCTCCTTTTAAAAACTTCTTTCTCTTTCTATTGTCTCTCGTCACAGACTAGCAGCCACTGCTAAGCAGTGGGTTTTTTGTGGGCTGCTGTTGTGATTTGTCAGCAGTTATTGTTCAAGTGTTCTTTAACAAAAAAAGAGATAAGATTTCCTGTTTTCCAAGTCTCTTTCTTTCCCTGCTAAAGCTGGGCAAAGTTCTTTTCAAGTGCTTTGTGGCTCCTTAGATTCAAACTGTGAGACACTGTCAGAGGAGACTCTTCCAGGATAAAAATAGGAGCTTTCCATGGGGGTCTGCCTTTGAAACACTTACAGTTGTTGCCAGGAAAATGCATTTCACTGCAACTACTTTACCTTTCTCTTTAGTATTAAAATCTCTTTCTTCTCCTGTCCTCACTTGTAAGCAGAGGGAGGTAGGGCAGCTGTGAGAGCTAAAGACAAATAAAATTAGCTGTGAATACAGCAGCCATTACTGACACATGCCAGAGTTATGACAGCAAAATGAAGCTGCTCAGAGCCCACTATTTATCAAGTGCTGGAAACCTCCCTGTGACCTGCTCCAATAGGGACAGTATTGGCTTATTAAACATCTCAGCTAGAGCAGGGGAGAGGTGAAGACTTGTATTTTCTCATATCACACTTTTATTTGAATTCCTGGTGTGGGATGAAAATAAGGCATTTCAAAATCAATAATTTACAGAGATATTTTAGCTTTTACAGTAATTAGAAGCTGAATTATAAAGACAAATTAACATCTGTGGAATTCTCTTAAAGATGTGGCAAAAATCCTTCCTGGCCCCCACACGTAGTAAGGACTCAGATCTGCAGTTCAGGATTCCTGCCATGCCTGGCATTCATCACTACCATGAGTTATTGTGGTGAAAATTGTTGCTGTAACTTGTCTGTTTTGCCTAAATTCAATTTGATACAAGTGAAACACTGCTATTTCTTTTAAAAGAGGGTTGAAACAGAAATTATATGATGTGACATTCTTGAGCTTTGCAAATAAATGCTTTGGTTTGCCTTAAGTATAATATAAAAATTAACTTAGGAGAAAGTCCTAAGTAAATTAACTGTAGCATGATTTATTGCTCCTAAACTCATGAAAGTTGATTCGAATAGCTGAACAGTTTTGGTGCCAAGTGGAAGGGACGGGAAGCAGTGTGTCCTGGCTCTCCAAATGACTGTCATTGGGGCTGGGTGTCTATTTTAGGTGCTGTTATTCAAGGTTTTTACTCATCTCTGTAAGACAAATGAGGAACTCCCAAAGACCTTCTGTCTGTGGGACAACTTAAATTCACAAGTTCCTTTTCACTGATGGGTTAAAAACTACTGCATTTCTCACAACTTATTGTCCAGTTTGGTGTGTGTTTAACTCTTCCATAGGACTTGGGGTCCACAGCTACCAAAGATCCTTAGGAAAAACAACAAGTGACTCTGGGTTCTGGTTTTGAAATGTGCTGAGGTGAATTAAGAGCCCCAGCAGCCTTGACTTCCAGTGGGACGAGGATTCCCAAAGTCACCAGATGCTCCCAAGAGATAAACCCCTGTCACTGATGTAGAAGCCAAGGAACCAGTGAAGTGTCTTGCAGAAGGTTTAGCAAGAGAAACGGAGCCACATCCGCGTTGTCTTGACTCCGAGCCCAGGATTCCAGCACGATGCTCGCAGTGCCTGCCTGCTGGAAAATGAAATCATGGCAGGCATGGCTGTAACTTCGTTTTAGGCAGCTGGGCTCTCTGCTGTAGAGCAGTCATGGAAAAGAAAATCCAATTTCTCCCATTAAAGCCTGGTTGTATGAGATTCTGAGCACTTAATCTCTTCTCGGAATCAGTGGGAGTTCTGTCCCACCCCATTTCCTTTGGGAGCTGGAATGGTGGTGGAGGCTTTTTAGGGATCCTGTTGGTGCTCACCTTGAGTCAGGCCTTACAATAACTAGGGCTATTAAAGCAGTAGAAATTAAAGATTTTTCAAGTCAACCATGACAGCTACAGAACATCTTCCCCACAGCACACGTTACTGACTCTGCAGAACAGAAGTTATGGTGGAAAGAACTAAGATTAATTAGATTCTGCTGAGCCAAATGGCATTTGACACACATTACACAGTATCTGCATATGTTATTAAGACTATGAGTAAGTAAATGCCATTTCTCATTTCCATTTGCAGCATGGTCCATTTTGAGGCCCAGTAATTGCATAGATGTGACATCTGTGGGCTTTTTTCAAAATGCCAAGGGATGCATATTTTTATTTACTTGTGTTGAATCACTCCTTGTCCAGCCTGCTGGTTCCATGCCCTTGTGACTGAAGGAGCAGTGTTAAAAGAGGTTTGCATGCAAATTTTGTATTGCACAAAATGATCAAGCTGGTTTCCTTTCCCATTTTCCTTATATTTGTCTGACAAATCTGTCAGTTCCAAACAGGCACTAAATTGTGACCAGTTGCCTTTCTCTCTTGCAGCCTCCTGGCCTGTTCTCTCTCTTCATGTTTATTTGCTGGTACGTGCCTGATTTTGGCATAGCTTTGGATCCAAAACTACTTAAATATGCAAACCAGCCAAGTACTTTGAAAAATATATTAAAGTGCCTGCCGGAAAATAGTATTTTCTTCTTCTGGAGAACACGTTAACATTAATACCACAATCTTGATGAAGCTCCTCTGGCCTGAGAGAGAACCTCCATTTCTCCTCAGGGAATAGTGGATCACTGTTTGCTGGGCTCAACCACTTGGAGCAGAAGCAAATTACACTTTTTAAGAATTACCCTGTATTTCTTCTCCAGCATTGTTCAGCTTAAAATCAACACTTCTCTGCTCTTAATGCATGGTGCTTACAGAACCTCCCAAAATGGCAAAGCGCCTTCAGTCTCTGATTTAACCTCTGAGATTTCCTAGGTTTGCTTTTACTCTTCAGCTTCAAGTTCTTTTTACTTTAATGCGCACAAAAGCCACATATTTGTACTGTGCTCGCCAGGTGTGAGGGTGAAATCCCGAATTTAAGGCATCCTCGTAGAGAATTCAGCTTTCTGTGAAACCCCACTGAGGGAGCCCCATCTCAAAGCCCATGGGATCCATGTTTCTCATTTAAGAATTTCAGGGTTTGCCCCTGAAGACCAAAAGAAATGAGAGATGAGCGAGCAATGGGACTTAAACAAGTGGCAGGAAAATCAAGTCGATTTCAACAGAGTTCTCCAGCTTATGCAAAAACCAGACAATCGTTGGTGTGGTGGACCATGACCTGAGATAAAGGGTAAGACGTACCCAGAAAAAAGGGATGTGCACTCGGCACCAGTCCCTGCTGCCCGGCCCTTACTCAGCCACAACGCTGCCCTTGGCAGCAAAGTGACAATGGGGGAAAGAAAAAAGCACATTTAGCACAGAATGAGGGTGTTGGGAACAAAAGGCTGATGCATTAGAGGACTAAAAAATCACTGTATTTTAGGAGTAGATTATTATAGCTGGATTATATTTGCAATATGCAAACAGAATTAAGTCCAAATCTGTCATGGAATGCATAGCAGTGCTTTTAAAAGAGCTAATTCCATAAAGCTTAAAATAATTATGAGCCACGTTGATTTAGAGAAAGAATTAAGACTGAAAAATTTGAATAATTGGAGACTGTGTAAGAATACTTTACTGGATGCTGTGCAGAAATATTTCCACAGATGAGAAATTCTCATATAATGACAAAATATTTTCCTCTAATGGCTCTAATTATGGCAGATGCTAAACAGCAGGCAATAAAACTGTCATATTTAAATTGGCAAATCAGGTTTGGCTGCATCCTCCACTTTTAAAGGGTTGGCCAAGAAACCCAGGGCCATGATTATTGGTTTCAGTCAGCCTTAGAACACAGGAAAGGTTTAGAGAAAAGAAAGCAAACTGATGCCATGTCAGTGTGTAAGTTTAGGGGGAGAGGATATTTTATAATGTTTTATTAAGAAATTATTAAGAAATGATTATTAACAGTTTGTGGGGTTTTTTAAACAAAACAGTCTAGCTCCTACTTGCCTAAGTAATTATATATATATTAAATATAAATATACATATGCATATATATGAATACATATATATATATATATATATATGTGAACTGGACTGAAGCATTATCAGAATGGTCTCACAACTTCTGTCCAGCCAATTTTCCTCAGGGATAGGCAGCATCAATTTTTCGTTTGGAAAAAACCAGTTCATTATCTTTTCTCTTTTCTTTAGGAATAGATGAGTTTGAGCCCTGCACAATGTATTTGCCAGACATTCTGGCCTTTATTCAACAAGATAGATCAATCCTGAAGATATAAAATAGCAGATTTCAAATAATAAAAAGTATTTATACTTTAAAAAGTTTAATTATGAGTTTTAGGCAGAGATAGGCAATCAAAGTTAGGAATTGGAATGCAGGAGATACAATATAAATTAATTCTGTCTCTATTTTTATAATTTTTTCCTAAATGATATTTAATAATATTTAACATGTAGTTGGAACATTGCTTCTATTTAAAAACTGGCTGTAGAAATAAATCTTGCATTGGTTTAATTTGTAACATCTTAGGACAGATCCTGACAAAGGCCATGACTCCACTTTTGGAGCTCAAATGTGAAACATCTTGTCTGCCACTCTTCTTCCAGCTGCTCCACCAGCCTTCCCTGAGAAACCAGGAGCCTTGGAAACTTGATTTACAGTAATCAATGACTGCTGCTGGCAATTTACACCGTGCTGGAAGCTGGGCACTGTCTTCCAGTGGCGCTTACATCACATGTCAAATCTGGCTGCAATTGCCGCAGAATCGGATTTGCTGCTCTGAGGATCATCCTCTGGCTGGGCGTGCTGCTGCTGGGTTCCTCAGCCTGGAGTACCTGCGAGAGTGAGCTGCTTGTCTGGGGAAAATTCCCTGTGCCCCCAGGAACATCTGTCCTGACATAACCATCGTGCCTCTGTTGGAAGTGATACAACTTTTAAAATATTTTTGTAACTTCAGTCAGGGGCTTGTCCACCCTTACCCAGGGGAAAGGGAGTGGAAGGTTCTTTCCAAAAGAAAGGGAACTGAAGGTTCTTTTCTGTTTCGCTGGGTCAGGCCTGGTGAGTTTAACATCTCTGTATTCTGGGAGTAACCAGAGGTACAGGAGATAAGGGACCATTAATGGACACTAAAGAACATCACCCCCGGCACGGTCAGAGACACCCGGGCTGCAAAAGACTGATGCGAGAACTGAAGAATGAGGACAAATTAGCATCGAAGAGGAAGGGATCAATGACCAATAGGAAATCAAATCGGGTTCTGTGTGTATAAATCTTGGCAAGTCTAGTAAAAAGATGTGTCAATGGAATGTTTTCCACAGCACATCCCAGCCAGAACAAAGCAATGCCTGATTCTCTGTCGCTACAAACAAAGTGCCAGAGGGTTTTTCTTTCCCTCACGAATTTCAGTGACACTTCCATCACCTGAACGCCAGCCCTGTGTGGCTTTGCTGAGGAATATCTTAGGACATGCTGATGGATGGAGGCACCCCAAGGTCTGCAGAGACCCTGGCAGCTTCTTGTCTCACCCTCCCCCAGAGCTGCCGCTTATTTCTGCTCCTTGCGGAGCGGGGCTGCCCTGGACAGCGCCGGGCACTGTTTTTGGGGCGCTGAAAATCCCGCAGCTGGACAGTGTGCAGCCCCCATCGTTATCACCTGCCGTTCTCTCGGCGTGCTGATCGGTACTCACGGCACCTCCCGGCTCCTCCCGGGAGCAGCACCTTTCAGAAGAGGGAATTAGCAGCGATCCCGGCAGAACGGGTTGCCTGGGAATTGATGTAAATAGCTTGGTTAATGATTCCGCTAACCCAAAGTGGCATGTGATTGTGATGGAAATGCTACACTGCTTGGAAAACAAGATATTAATTTAGAACATAAGGACAAGAAGAAATAATGTTTGGGATTGAGTGAAGGGCATTCAGCTTCTCAAGGCTCATTTCCTTTCTCTGTAGTACTCCATTAAGCACAAGATGCTATCATGATTTTTAATGACCCCGATGTTTTTGCCTCAGCAGCTTTGTGTGGCAGACAATTCCAGACACCTGCGATGGTTCACACGATTGAGAGCGTGTTCCCGTGTGCCTGCCCGGCTTCCACGCTTTCATTTCACCGGGGAAACTCACTGGGAATCACCACTACGAAGGAAACATTTTCTTCTGTTCCCATCATAGTAGCAAGTGGCTGCAATCAAGAGATTCACGCTGCTGCTCGACATTTAATGACATTGTATATTATTTTTTTTTCTAATTGAGTAACACTCTACATCAATTTGCAGAGTATCTTCATACATTTTAAGGGCTTATTAGTGCTGGAGCCCTTGGTATTTTGGATGAGGTGTTTCAGTCTGACAGTGATTAAATCTCCCACCAGGAATGTGGTTTTCCCAAGAGATGAGGATGCTAATGGGCTGCAGATATGAGTAGGAATATGTTAATAAAGGAGCTTCTCCTCTCTCTGCATTGTGCACTCCTCTGTTTTCTGAGCTTTAGCACATGGTATTCGTGTGTGCTGAGAACCCACTGCCTTACTTTATGCAGATATTGGAAAAGACATCCACAGAAGTTCTGGTTTTGCACCATTATGATGGAAAATAAATGTGTTCTTATTTCCATATTTATGGTGCCATATTGTCCAGAAGTGCCAATCAAATGTTATAAAAATCCCCTGAATGGAAATGTTTCCGTGTCCTTGCAAAAGTCTGCTGCTGTTGCTAATGAGTTGTCTGGAAAGAAATCCACCAACTGGGCATAATCACTCAAATACATTACCTTATAAACATTTAGGGATGGCCAGTTACCATAAACTTCAAACCTGACCTTAAACCCTCTCCCACATCTGCTGCCAGCAAGTTTTAGGCTTCCCCTTAGACAAGCAGGGCTTTGACTGACAATCCCTTGTACAAACCTTTAGCACATCTTCGCTTTATTTAGATTGGCAATAATTTAAAAATATAATTTAATGTGATCTTAGGCAAGGAAGACTGTAGTAACTAATTGCATTTTGTCAGGAAACACTTAGAATTAAATTTCATCCTTTACTGGAGGATTCTGCTCATACTTATAAATGTAGTGACCTTTACTAAACATCTGCTGCTGAAAGTTTATCCTTTCCTTGAGAGAGAGAGGGGGAGAGAGGTTTGGGAGGAAAAGTCAAATTTTCCATCTGAAAATACAAAGTGTGGGGTCATTCTGGCTCCTCCAAATGTCCAGAAGCTGTTTCTTTGTTACCACAGGATGGAAACACCAAGAAGTTGCTAAGGAACTGAAATTCTGTTCTCTAGACTTAGATGTGGAAAACAAGAAATGCAGACATTGGACATTTTTGGACTACATGCTGTAAATATATAAAGGCTCTTATATATCACTGCAGGATGCATAAATAAAAAAGGGTCCACGTTCCACAGAATCACAGAATCATCAGGGTTGGAAGAGACCTTCAGGACCATCTATTCCAGCCTTCAACCCAGCACCACCATCATCAACCATATTCCCTAGTGCCACATAAAGAATAATTATTCCTACAACCCCTTTTGCCATGTAAAAGATAATTCTTTACTTAGAGAATAAAACAAAATAACCCCCCCAAAATGCTGCTCCTGTCCCTGCACAAGAAATTGTGACTTTTGTAAAATAAGCTGAATAAGCTGAATCTGATATGACATCAGGCATGGGGCTGTCACACAACAGATTGCTCTAGGACTAAACAAAGATCAGAAAATGGCAACCCCAATTTATTATCCTCTGTAGGCCTTATGCAAACCATTTGGGTATTGACCTGGGGGTGAGGGTAGTTATATCTCATAAAAAGCACAGGATTATCAAGCATACTGAAAAACACTGATAGTGGAAATTGCTTTTTTATTAATCCATGCTTAAACTCCCTGGCTGTAATTCTTGTGACCTAAATAGTTGTTCAGGGGGAAACCTTGGTGCTCCAGCTACTCTGTGTGTGAGACCCTTGTTTCCTTGCTTTTTTTTTTGGAAAGTCTACACCACCTACTACTCCTGTGTCATTAAAAATGTTCATCAAGTGTAGCATTAATTGTCTGCTATTAAGTTGCTGGTGTTTTTAAACTGCTTTAATCACCAGTGTCTGCATGCAGCAATCCTGTCTGTGCTCAGTTCTGCTCTTGGCAGCCGTGGGGGCTTCATAATGAGTCCTTTGGGCTGAGTGGAGCCACTCCTGGCCAAAAACTGCACTCAAGTATTATATGATAAAATGGAACAAATAAAAACAAAAAGAAATTTCTCTTTTCCAAAAGACTTGAAAAAGAAAACACCGTGTGGCCCAAAGCCAGTGAAGGCACTGGAAGCCTTTTGGCTGCCTGCAGTGAATTTGGGATAAAAGCATGGGAACAGGTGAGTGCTGCTGTGCTTGGCTGGTATTTAACACTCTACTTTATCGGCATGAGGATTACTGAAAAAAATGATGGTCACCTGCTGCTTGGCAGTGAATTGCTGTTTAATGTTCTGGTGGGGCTTGGATCGCTCGTGTCCACGTCTCTCAGGTCACCTGGACTATTTTGGAATTTATTCCTAAAGAATAGGATTAGCTGCCTGGACAAGTCAGATGGATTTCTTTTCCCCAAATCTTTTGAGTATTCAATACTGGGGATTTGTAATGGGGAAGTAGTTCCCAAATGTGTGCAGGGGGTTCCTCTGCATGCCTGGGGGAGAGTGCTCTGCCGGGAGAATCAATTCTGAGCAAGTGGGGACATTTCCAAGAGCACTGCTGTGCCTTAAAGGATCTGAAAACCAGCAGTGCTGTGTCCTGCTGGGATGGGAGCTGTTCTGAACCACAGACCAGCAGCAGCAGAGGGACATCAGGGACTCAAACCCCACGTTTGCTGTGCTACCTTGGAAAAGTTTGATACACTTGTTAGGAGTGTATTCTAATCCCACCTGTGGTTTCTGCTGCCTCTGGTATTCTTCACTGCCTGCTTTAAACTGTTCCAGAGCATTTCTGTGCACTCTGCTAAACAGCCCCATCTATCACTGCAGAGGTGGGTGACGTTATTCCTGGGCAGAGATAGATCTTGTAAAGTACTTCAGGATCCTTTGGGATGAAAGGCGCTATTTAAATCTGAGACTTTATTATTGTCTGTCCCGCTCTACAAATAAATCATCTCGCAAAATGACTGTGGAAGAAATTACTCTTGCATAAATGAATTCATCCTGTTCTCCCACAGAGAGATGAAAAAAACTTTATAATAACTATCAAATTGTTTTACAACCAAAATATTGCAATGTTTGAGTAGTTTCCTACTTGTGACTTTGATAATGAGTTTTTGAAAAGTAACAGAAAATGTTTCTAGAAATTGGAAAATAAGATTAGCATATCTGTTATGTAGGGTCCTTTGTTAAGTCAAGCTATTTCTTGTTTGGGTGATAATAGCTGTGCCTTTGTTAATTATTATTTCATATTGTCATTATTAGGCTATTAATAATTTATAGTAAAAGCTGCTTCTTTTTGCTATGTAAATGTTTTCATTCTTATGCATCAATTCCTTATTCCATTATTAATGTGATTCATAAATACATTACATTTAGATCCTCTTACAGGAGAAGAGATATTTGCTACTGTATTTTCCCTTTTGTTTGGATATAGAGGTAGAAAAAAGCATGAAGGGAAGAGAAGATGTCCAGAGAGTTTTTAGGGGGTGTCCCCACACCTCTGACATAAAGCCGAGCTTTGACCATGACTGAACAGCTCTTATGTTCCCGTCAGTAAATTGTTATTTATATTTCAGGATTCGCCAGTCTGATACATCTGCGCTCTGAGTGTGTACTGGCTCACAGGTTTCCAGCTGCACGCTAAAGACAGCAGGACTTACCACGCCTTTGCTGTATTCAGAAAGCCTTGCTGAGAGTTCTCAGGGCTTTTTCCAGTTACCTGCCCTGCATTCTGGGTAACTGTACCTGAGGATTTCACAGGACACCCACCTGAGTGTAATTCCTTTCCACAATTTGAAAAAGAACCCACGGCAACAAAACGAAACCCTCTCAGAAGAGTTCAGGGTGGCTCAGGTGAAACACAGCGGGGCTGGAGCAGAGCAGGGCCTTCTCTACCCAACTGCTCTGCAAGTCTGCCCCAGGTTCCTTCCCTGGGAGCAAACCTTGTGCCAGGTGGTTTTCCAGGGATTTATGGGAAGTGAAAAATGGAAACGAGCAGGAAAAGGGGCTTCAAACATCAGCACCTTGTGTGGCCACACAAGCAGGGCTGGCATACTGACTTTCCTAAAAATGCCACTGATCACCTGATAACGGCTTAGCTGGCCTGGAAAAGGCAAGGCTACATTGGGAGGAGGTTTTGAAATTCCCAAGGTTTCAATTCTCTGAGTGCAAAGCTGCTCTCCCACCTCCTTCCCTTTGTGCTGTTCCGTGCACTTTCCAGGACCTTCTGCGGTGCCCCATGGAATGGAGCTGGATTTGAGATCCCCCTTAGAGGAAGGTGCAGAGCTCTGTACCCCAATGTCACCTCCTTCCTGTGGAAACACTCTTAGGAAGAGACATTTTAGGGAAAGAATGGGGGAAAACAGTTCAAAGGTCCCTTTGGTTTGTTTTTGGGGTTGTTTTTTTCCCTGTCAGTGTTCCAAACTAAAAGAGGGAACCCTGTGGGAGCTGAGTCCTCCCTGGGGAATCCCCCACACAGTGACAGATTTTGACCCCGGCAGTGAACAAAGCCCTGTTGTATGCCATGATGTGGGTCCAGCTAAGTGGGTTAAAAATGGGTTGTGTTTGTGTGTATTTATCTTTCAGCTGGATTATTGTGGGTTTTGGCATGACTCTCAAACACATGGCTGGTGGACAAAGAAATCTAGCAATCAGCTTAGTTTGAAACACTCCGTTTAAAGTGCCTTTGGATTTTGGACGGGCTCTGAAGCTTGGTTGCTGGTGTTCAGGCTTTGACCTGTGTTGGTTTCATTGCTGGGACTGGAATTTCTGTGTTGTGATGTTCTCATAACAGCAGCTGCAATGCCGATCTGTGAGGGAAAAGTCAACTGGAGCGTTGTTGTGCTGTGGTTTATTACTGCCATGACAAGGTTATTTGTCTTCCTGCGTGTAAACAAGAGGAGACTCTGGTTGTCCTTTCAGTGTCTGTGCTCACGAGCACTGGCTGAGCACTGGGAGGCGAATGCAGTGTCCGTGGGCATCACCTGATAGCACAATGATAACTCCCAGTTTAATGCTTTAATACTCATTGGCAAAAGCTGCCCAGGTTTAATTGATCCCTTTCACATCCATTCCCGTAGCACAACTAACTAATGCCATCCAGTGGCAATGGCACAGCATAAATTGAATGTGTCAGGCTGCTCAGCCAGGGCTCAGCAGTGCTGTCCGATGCTCTGGCTATTGCAAAGCTTAATTAACCTGAAAAAGTCTCTAATGAGCGGCAAGCAGTTCATGCCAGCAGATGGCAAAAGCAGGGGATGTGTTTTACAACAAGTCTGTAAGGCCTCTCCCCCAGTTCTATAAAACAAACCAGTCAAGCTGGACAAGTATCCACACTGATGGAACATAGGATCTGAATTTAACTACGGAGAGAGACAACTTTTTATTTCGTGCTGTCTCTACGAATGCAGGACCATCAGAATTTGGTACAACAGTGAGCTAAGCTTGCAGGGTAATTTCTCAGGATGTGTAACAGCTGCTGAGACAGTGATTTAGACTCAGACCTTTTCCCACTTGGTGTGTGAACGCAGACACCGAATCAAGGAGTAAAACATCGCCTTTCCAGGTCTGGCTTCAGTGACAGGAGAGATTCCTTGCCTTTTACTTCCTGGGCAGAAGTTTTCTGTCCCCAGTAATTCAGCAAAGATTTGCAAGGTTCCATTTAGATAATTTGAACGAGTGGTCTGAGAGAGTCTGGTTCATTTTGGCCTTAAACAAGTGGCGTGATTCATTCAAACTCCACTCCCAGCAGATCAGGAGGGTCATTAATGAGCACTTAGGGGCCATAACCTCTTCCACAGGCACATCTGGGTCTTGAAGGGAGCATCTGCTCTCCATCTCTGCCTCGCTGGTATTAAACAGCTGCAGATCTGCTGCATCAGAAGCAGAGATTGAACTAGAAACCAGAATTTCTGAGGATTCCTCTGCTTTTAATCCCTCTCCCAACCTGTTCATACAGAACCCTACAAAACCCAGGCAGGCAATTCCCCAGTACAGTATTATGGCACAAAGGTG
This sequence comes from Lycocorax pyrrhopterus obiensis, assembly GCA_014706295.1. Taxonomy (NCBI): domain Eukaryota; kingdom Metazoa; phylum Chordata; class Aves; order Passeriformes; family Paradisaeidae; genus Lycocorax; species Lycocorax pyrrhopterus. The sequence continues at coordinate 12,159,799 of JACSVZ010000003.1, read as the reverse complement.
TGTCTGGCAGTGACATTAACCAATGTTTCTCCTTGTTGCTGTCCATGCCTTGTGAGGGACAAAATACACACAATGCTGCACCTAAGAGCCTGCCTGCTTCCAGCACTTTGCCAGAAATGCCCAGAATACACTAAGAATATCCAAATATTATGAGTACCAACGGCACACAGGCTGCTGAGTAATTTGCATGGTCTAATAATGAAATTCTGTCTCTCTTGGACTATAGCCCTTAAAAAAAAAAAAAAAAGGTGCATATTGTTTTTTCCTGCCTGAAAACAACCGCCCAGCACTGAATGCTAAAATAGAATTATTTCCATTATGTTTTGTCACTTTTTCTGGAAGATGCAGTGTGCAGACTTTAAATAAAAAAGGAAGCCTGAATTATTTGTGTAAGCTAAAAGGTCATGAGTAATTTTCCCTGCCAACTAGTATCTATTGCCAAAAGAACATTCTATTCAGACTGAAGAGTATTAAAAAATGTCGACAGCCCAGAAGACCTTTATCTGGGAGGAAACAGTGTTAATTATGCCACATTGATTTAAACTCAGAGAGGTCTGATGCAGCATTTAAAATTCATACTGTCATTAATTTGCCAGGTGTGTTTTACAGCCATCACATTTAAGAAAATGCAGGTACTGCAAGGCCCAAGGAATCGCTTGCCTTAGACAGTTCTCAGGCTCTGTGTGTGTTTGGCTTTTTGGTGCTTGTTTGGGTTCTTTTTGAAAGGTTTTCTCCCCTTGGGCACAGCAGTGAGGCGGGGGTGGAGCTCTGGGCTCTGAGCTGCCCAAGGTTCCCTCGGGTCACACAGCTCTGCAGGGCAACACAGCACCTGCAGCACCTTCCGAACTTTGCAACAGCATTTAGGCACTCTGAACCCGTGAAACTCTTATTCCAGAGAAGCCTAATACAAGGGATAGCTACAGGTGAATGACATTTTGTATGCAAAGCACAGATGTAATCATTTTATTTAAAAAAATACTTGAAATTATGATACATGCTTCTGGAGTATATGATCAAGTAAATGTCATAATCGCTTCATTAATTTAAATGCCATTTTAATGAATGTGAAGCCCAGAATCTTTTCTGTTCCTAAATGTCTCAGTTCAGGCACTTTTATTAGGCAGGTAGCTTGACAAAAAAATCTGGCTAGCTGGGCATTGTATAGTTTTAAAAATATCCTGTAATTAGTGGAAAAACAGCTGCATGAGTGCTCAATTACTTCGTGCAGGAGCACAGAATCAATTTATGCATGATTGCCCAATTATTTCACGCATGAGTGCCTAATTAACTTCTGCATGAGTGCCCAATTACTTCATGCATGAGTGCCCAATTATTTAATGCATGAGTGCCCAATTACTTCATGCATGAGTGCCCAATTATCTCATGCATGAGTGCCCAATTGGTTTATTATTTTATGCCTGAGGAGCAGGCCTGTGGTTGGCCAGTTCTGCAGGCAGGAGGGCTCCATTTGGCATGAGCCTTGCTGGGACACTCACCCCTGAACCTGGCATCTCTCGGACCCATCAACTTCTCCCGAGACGTGGAGCCAGCTTGGGGCCACCACAATCTGGATTTATTACAAACATCTCGTTATTGTTCCTGCGCCCAGCTGAGGTCTCAGCCCAGCAATGAGCTCGGGCTTTGCACAGGCTGCACAGTGCAAATGCTGGCAAAAACCTTCCTGGGAAGGGCTCCTCTGGTTCTATTCTGGGCCTGCAGAAAGGTCACAGCGTGTGCTGGCCACCCACTCTCCTGACACGGGCAGAGTTTTGCAGGAGTGATGTTTAAAAATGATCCTTGGAGTGAAGAGAATTCCAAGCTTCACCCTTAGAACAGGCCAGCGCTGCCTGTGGCTGCCTGGTGCCCCCCTCCATCACCCCACGAGGCTCCAGGAGGAGCAGAGGAGGGCACAGGGTGCAGGTGCTGGCTCATGGCAAGAAGTGAGGATTCACATCCACGAGTCAGAAACAGCCACACCAATGCCCTGTCTCGTTTACTGCCCCACTTCATCATTAGGATGCACAACGACAGAGTTCTGTAATTGGGAACACAGTAATGAATTAATTGCAGGCACCAGGCGGTTTTTCCCCATTGATTCAAACAGTATGAAATGACTTGCTGCTATTTGTATTATCAGCCCTCTTTTACACCTCCCTATCCTCCACGTAGTAGTATTGATACAAATAATTCCTTTTGCCTGAAATATGCATTTCTCAAGCCCAAGCACATTAATGCTCCCATTGTACAACTGTTAAATAAGCAGCCCTAAGCCCTGCGTTTACTTGATTTGCATATACAGAAATGCAAAAATGCACAGAGGTGTTCTTCAAGCTTTTGTCATGTTAGTTCCATTACATACTGGCTTCTGAAAATGAAGATTAGGTGACAGATTTTTCTTCTTCTTCTTCTTCTATCTTAAGCTGGGATTCTTTTATAGTTGATTTGACATATAAAGGCAATTTTGTCCTTTTTTTCTTCTCCTCATGTATTCTCTGCTGAATCAGTAAACATCTATAATTTCTGACAAGGTCATTTAATTAGCAGCGGTGCTGGCTGAAAAAGAGCTGCCTTATCTCTGCTGCTTCTGCTTCTCTTGTGGAGCTGAGCATTGCTGGAGCACCTCGTGCGTGTCCATTACTGACAATTCAGGAGCCACTCAGGATGCATTTTGCCTTCCTTCAGATCTGGGTATCACCATGAGTGGGTTATCCCTGTGTCAGACATCTCTCTCCAGTGTGCCAGTCCCCCAAAGACACCGAGTTCGTCAAAGAAAGAGAAGCAAACAGCTTTAAGCCCCTAACCAGGAGGAGTAGATGGACACGGGGTGGAACAGCGTGCAGGGAAATGAGCAAAGTCGCCTCTCTCAGCTTGTCTTTCTCTGAGAAGAGCAGTGCTTGGTGTTTAAAGTTCCAGGCTGTGACTTGGAGACTTCAGATCCAATTTCCACCTTCATAACAAATGTCTTACGAGACTCTGGGCATCACATGAACTCCTCCTGTGTCTCATCTGTGCAGCAGGGATAATAGCCTGCCATTTATCCACACTGTTGTAGCTGAGACATTTGTTAAGCGCACCTTGCACAAGTGAAGGTGGGGGCTCTGGATATCATAAAAATAAAATATAAATTGTTCTGTTATTAAGATACAACTGCTGGTATAAAATATTAAAGAACAAGAGGACTGCCAGCCATTTACATATCTTAAAATAAATGGCCACGTGTGGTCTCTCCCTCCTCCCCATCCATCTTCTGCTGCTTGCCAAGCACATTTCAGGCAGTGAAATCAGCCCAGAGATTGCCTCTCCAAGAGCTTTCTGCTTGGGCATGGTGTGAGTGTCCAAATTATTTGGAACCAGGTCACAGAAAGCCTTGGGAATTGTTTTGGATGGTCGCAGGAAGCCTTCTGCTCAGCGTACAGCTGTGCTTCAAAAAGAGGATAAAAACTGCTCACTAATGTGCAGAAGAGGACAGAAAATGATATGGTGCCACTGCAGACACAGGCAGAGCAGAGACAAGCCTTGCACATTAGGAGATGCTGATTTCAATGGAATTATACTTGCGTAAAATTACAGTTCTGGTGAATCAAATTATACATTTCAGATCTCATAATTTTATTCCCTTCTCCATCCAAAGGGAAAAAAGTCCTGATTAAACAAACTCCCTCCCTATGAAATGAGGCTGAAAAGGATTAAGGGTATTATCCTAGTGGAGAACCTCATAAAATAAGAATGTGTAAGAGGCATGCAAAACAACACGCAGCAGGTGGAAGGAAACTCCTATTTACCCTTTCTCATCATACAAGGACAAGAGAGATGGATCACTTACAAATCTTAAAAAGGCTGAAAGGAATCAGGGTTTTTACACAAAGAAAATTTACCCTGTGGGACAGATAAGGACTTAGTGGGATTCAAAATGGATTAGACATTTGTGTGGATAATAGGAATATCCACAGCTATGTTAGATGAGATTACAGAAGGGAAAAGAGAGAGAAGCACTCCTGTTTCAGGGCATGGCCAATTACTGAGAGAGACAGACACATTTTCCAGTGGAATATTCTTCCCCTGGAAAATGCCTTTTTGTGAGGTGCAGGTGTTGTGCAGTGATGTGTTCGTGTCAGTGAACCTTCCAGTGCACTTGGCTTCAAAAATATTTCTGTTTTCTTGACAACTCACTCGAGACTGGGGAGTTGGGTGGGGAGGGATGTGTTGTAGGATGGTCTGTTGGATAATCTGCTTGAGGTGGCAAACCTCATTCTCATCCCTGCATGCCATGACCAGGGAAATATCCTACACAATTTGAGATGCTAAAAACATCTCATTTTCTTCCCAGCATGGAATTGCAGAATTTTTGCAATTTAAAAATTTTTCTTGGGAGATAAATTCATCTTTTAGCCTCAGGGACAAGTCTGAATTGTTAGTGTATTCTTTGTCATAGATTACACAGTTATTCATTGTAAATAATTAATGCCTGACCAGCATCTGACCAAATCTGTTGTTTTGTTGTTGACCAGGGTTTTTTTTTTTTCCTTGGGTTCTTTTTTAGTATTAGAAAAGAGTCAGGGAAATTGAGGAAGATAATTACAGAGGATAATTACTTTAAATGCTTTTCGATCTAAGCTGCTAAGAGGCTAGCTGTGCAAAAGGAAAGTAACCATGATAAATATGGCACGAAACAATAGAGAATTCAGGCAGAAAAAGGATCTGGTGCAGTTGCACAAGACATTTTTGGCAACAATTCCACGTAAATCTCTCAAATGAGTCCAGGTACTTAATAGGCAGTTAAAGACAGCCAATGTAAATGAATTAACAGCAGACTCTTAAAAGTCATTAGCTGCTGTGTAATTAATAGAAAATTATAAAGGAAATAAATGCTTGCTTACAGCCTTATTAAGATCTGAATGTTACATCTTCTTCTGAATTGATTGGGATGATAAAAATTCAGGGGAAAATATGGAAAGCACCGTTAAATACTTGCCAAATCTGAGCAAAATTCCAATAGTGTGCAATCACCGTTCCATACTTCAGAAGATGACATTCAGAATGTTTCAGTGTAGGTACTGAGTGTAAGCTGGAAGAGGTTTATCACAGTACTTCCAGAGCTGGGACAGAGAGCATAAAGGAAGTTCAGCAGTCTCAGGTGGAAGGTCTCATGCATTATTCAATTAGCACAGCAATAAATTAACTGCTGCATAAGCGCACAATCAGCCTGGGCTTTCCCAGTACGGTATAGCTCCCTGCCATGCCCATCCACAGCTCAAACCCAGCTTCACTTCTCACTCCCAGAGTTAGTTCTGGCCTTGCCTGGAACACTGAAGGGGATTGTTTGGCTTTCCCAGCTCGGAGTCCCACCCTGTGCCCATGCCCACGCTCCTGCAGCTGGAGATTAGGAGTTCACGTCTCTGTTAGAGACTTAAATCAGTGTTTGCCACTCTGCTGCAAATCCTTACTAACATTCCAGTAGTCCCTGACAGAGTTTTCAGACTGCTCCACAAACATTTCTCTGGAGGAGAGCTCCCAGCTCCCCACAGCCTCACCCAGGCTTTGCTAAGGCCTCAGTTTCCTTTTCTGAAACAACGAATTGTCGCTTGCAAAACTGATCAGAATAGGGCGGGTTCCTGGTGCTGAGCACTCAGCATGTGAGGTGTTGTTTCTGGTATCACTCAGAAATGAAATGCTGTGCTAAAGCACCATAAAAATCTCCTTTCACCACTCCTTTGCCTCCCTTAAGGCTACACAAATAGTTTCAAAAGAAGGGGAAATGTTTTACTGAAAAAATAGCTGCTTTTCATATTTCTGTTTTTTCTTTTCCTGACTGATTTTCAGATAATGAATAAAGAGCAAATGCATACAAATGCATTCAAAAGTTGCCTATTTTGAAACAACCTTTTTTTGCCTCCTTTTTTCCCCAGAAAGCAGCTTTTTTTTTAACAGCACAATCAAGACAATTCTAGGTTTTTTCTAGAGCCACCCTGACAAACTAGTGGAATATATTTAGGTATGTGGAAGCTTATAAGAAAAGAAAAAAACAAAAGAGGCTGAGAGCTATTTCAGACTTTTTCTGGCAAGTGGAGGTGTTGGAAAACTGTGCTTACCCTTAATATTTCCTCCTAATCCTTTTATATCCATTTTCAAGTCACAAAGTTTCTTCAAGGACAACTGACCTCGCAAGGGACTTTTTGGGAATGAAACCTTGTGGTTAGAAGCTGAGGATGTTTTAACAATCAACAACAGACCAACAGAGATCCTCCTGCCATCTCCCCAAGTTCCCTGTTCTAATATTCCTTAGTCTTGCTGTTACACGGACGGAAATTCTTTCATGCGAGGTGTAAGGTTGAACTATGAGTTTTCAGTCATCACCAGCTGAGAAAGCTGCAGATTTCTCTAGCCAAAACTTTTAAAAGTTTTTCTGACCTTCCCTGGTCTAGTATCTCTTAACCTGATCTGAGTGATGTTACATTCTTTCAGATCCTCTTTTCTTCCATAAATTGTACCCTATATCTGCTCAGTCTATTTAATACTGTACTAACCCATATAGATTCAACTTTATAGTAAAGTAATTGTTTTTCTACCTTCAGCAACTGCTAGAGATTGTTAATTGAGGTCAAACCTTTCGACAGTCTCTGTAATTTCATCCAGAGTAGGTGAAGGAGGGTCAGCAAAGAGCGGAAGTCCCTGGGAGCTGGGGTAGGTAACCGTGTGAGCTGCCTAAGATACAAACAAAAGAGAAAAACCCCACACCTTGGGGTCAGAAAGATTAAAATTGTGTCAAAAATAATATAGGTCAACATGGATAATGTGGGGGGTGAGAGACAGACGTGTGGGAAAAGTTGGAATCTGTGGCTGGAATATCTTCTGCAAACTCCCAATTGCGTCTCAAGCCGTGGCCTCTTGAATAGATGCTGCCAGAACATAAACTTTACTCAGTTCTGTAATTCTGTGGGGTTTCATGGCTATAGGGCACAGGCAGGGTCTCTAGATGGGGAAAGAAAAAAGAGCAGCAGAAGAATTGAAATGATGAGGACAGCAGTGGTGGAGAGAAACTACGAACAGCAGGAAGAGTTGCAAAGCCAAAAGGATGTGAAGAATTTTAGCTGCACCTGAACTACCGCTGCTCTTGGATGGGAGAGCCAAAGTCCTCGTGGGTTTAATGTGGCAAAGTGAAAGTTGCCTCAGTATCTGAGTGGCCACAGCGCTGGTGGTGGTGCTGCACTCAGAGAAGGCACCGTGACCTCCCCAGCCAATTTTATACAGTTAAACACTTGCACTTTCCATTTCCAGAAGCAGCCTGCAGCGTGCAGGACTTGGTGTTCTAAAGACTGACACCCCGAGCCCTCAAAACCTTCTTCATGTCTCTCTGTGCTGCCTACAGATTGCTTCTGGCTGCAGTCCAGAAGTCATCTGAGTGGAAGAGCCTGGGCAGAGGTGGAAAAATGGTCAGACTTTAGCCTGTTCCTCCAAACTGCTTTCACCTGGTTTGAGTTGCTCATCCAAGACTCACAGCAGTGCAGCCTGGCCCATAAGTGAATCCAGAACCTTCATGTGAGCATCAACCACACCAGGAATTCCTCTAGCACTGAAAATGGGCCTCTCCTGACATTGGTGTGCAGAAGGGAACTCCAGCAACCAGCTCCCAGCAAAACCAGCCCTGCCGAGCAGTGTGGATAACAAAGCAGCCGGAGCTGTGACCTGGGAGAGGAGCAGATCAGCGTAACCACCCCAGCTGCAGGCAGCAGCACCGCTCCGAGCTCCAGAGGCGCCCCGGCAGCCCATGGTGGTGTGACCCCTGCAATCACCTCTGCTCAGCTCCGGTGATGCCTTATCAGGCCTCCTAGACACAGAGACCAGACAGAGTAAAGGAACAAAAGTAGGTATTTATTTGAAGGGCCTTCAAGGTACACCCTGGGGAGCCAGAGGCTATTGCCAAGATGGACCCCGAGATGGACGACAGGTCACGAGTTTTCCACACTTTTATAAGTTTGGTTCATTTGCCTATCAGGGTCAATTCTCCAATTAAAACCCCAGTTAAATGATGTAATTCCCCTTAGCTACCCCCCCTTCAGAGACTCCTTGGTTTACACCCCTTGGGCTCAGGATGGTCCAGGTGTCCTTGCAGAGCAGTCCGGAGAGGCTTTGTTGTGTCTAACGAGCACGAGAGAGCAGAAAGTAACAGGCTACAAGAAGCTTCAAAGTTGCACACTAAGCAGTACAGAGTTTAAAAAATATAAAAGTTAAAACCTAAGGCATCACCGGGGAGAGGCAGCCATGGGGTGAACGGGTCTGTGAGACAACCCGGGGAACTGGGAGCCCTCGGGCCCTTGTGACAAACAGCCCCTCCAGAGAGCTCCCATTGTCATCCGGGAGCTGCAGCTCCTGTCAGCACACGGGGCTCTGGGGCTGGCCCCGCTGCCACGCCTCGCCCTTAAATCAGCTCTGCTCAACTGAAGGGCTCTGGGAGATGCTTTGCCTCTTTCTTTGGGCTTCAAGGTACTGGTAGATGTATTTTCTAAACTATCACACAGTTTGGGTCCAACACAGTGTAACAGTAACATTTCAATCTCCTTTTTCCTATCTGTAGCTGCTAGATAAATTTCAGGTTGTGTAAATCATTTATGCACTTTTTATTTACATGATTACAGGATTCAGTCTGTTTCTTTGGGCTCTGAGAGATATCTTAAAATCTGCCCATGCAAAACTGGTGTTTGTATTTATTTTATCATCACAAACTTTTGGTTCAGCATCACTGTTGATTAATGCATTAACTTCTGTCTGTCTGAATTTGCTCAGATCATCCTACATCACTGTCACCATGGTGCTTAATGGGAATGGGGGTTAATGGCAGTGATTAGAAACAGATTTTTGTTTATCAGTGAAATATAAATCCCACAGATTTAATTTTGAGTCAATATTTTATACAATCAGCATTTATATTCTTGCTTTATAGGAGCCTTTTCTTAGCCTCTTTCTATAATGCCCACATCCTCCAGTATAATCCAATTTTTAAAAAAGGATTATTGAAACCTAATGATGAAAGATTGTGTTTTGAAAATTTTTCAAATAGCAGAAGCCATCAGACAAGCTATTAAATAAGAAGTCCATGATTTCTTGGTTTGCAATGCAAAGTCATAAAGTTTGTCTCTTTTAGTCTTCCTTGGAGAATATTAAGCCATTGTACTGGAGTGTATTATTCCATCAAACTCTCCTGCACTCATTTTTCTGGCTGTTTTCTGTATTTTTTGTGTCCTGCACCTTTCAGCTCTGACAGGCTCTGCTGCTTGGGTGCTTTCATCTCAGGGGGGCTGAGACAGACACCCACCCGCAGGCAGCGCTCCCAGGAAAATCTGGTTTGTTCCATCTTTTTTCCTCTTGTTCTTCCTGTCAGAGTCGCTCAGACTGAAAACAGCCACTGAACTTTGATTCTGCAGAGAGCTGGCACAGCAGAATGTTTTCCCCGTTATCCCGAATTGCTTCCTCCCAGCGCTGGCATTCAGGAGCAGGATTCTGGATGGAATCCGTTCGGTGGCATTGGCCACGCTCAGCCCGTCACGATGGAATCCATCAGTGAATTATTGCGGCTTTGTTAGGATGGTGGCCATCGCTTCCTGGGTTTTCCTCTGCCGCTGGATTGATGGGGTCTGGATTTTTGTCTGCCACAGGCCAGTGGAGCCATCGGTCCACACCAGCCCAGCCTCCCTGTGGTTGTGGAGGAGCTGCGGTGCTGAGGCTCCATCTGAGATAATTCCTGCTGCCATCACAAACCATTCAGCAGAATCTGCCTCTTTACTATTCTCTCTCGGTGTGCTCAGCCTATTGACTGTTAATCTGGATTAACAATGCTGAGTGCCGACTGTAAATGCGAATAATTCTGCTTTTAACGCTCCATTAGATGATGTCAGTTCTCTGATAGCTTCCCCTTCCCAGCGCACTGCTGCAGTTACTGCTGTTCTGCTCCTTTTACAGATGACATTCTTTAGAGCAAGAGGAAAATAATTTGTGTACAGATAGTTTGTGCTGCTAGCGACTTCAGGAATGCTGAAATCATGGAAAAGAACAGAGTTCTTCAGGACTGCGGTTGCTGGGTTTGTTTTGAAACAGGCTGTTCCAAATGTAATCACCTCTTCTAGGAGATTGGGGGAGAAGGAGAGGAGTGTAAACACCAAACCAAACAAAAATAGATGTAAAACCCAAATGTGTTTATTTGGAATACCAAAGCAGTACACAGGGAACTATCAGGAAATTCAAATTTCATGACCCCCGACCTAGAAGCAAAACAAAACAAAGAGTGACAAGAATAAATAAAACCAACCTCCTGAACATGTATGCGGGGTCAAATTTAGAAACAGTGGGACATTTTCCTGTGTAGCAGTAAACAAAGACAGTGTGTTTTGACTGCATTCATTTGGCACAGGCTGGATGAAAAGTTCAAATGCTGGCTAAGGAGAGAGCATAAAAATGTATTTTTATGAATCAGAAATGTAGAAAACTGATTGTAATTCATAACTCCATGCTGGTTTTATTGTTTTCAAATCACACACCAGCACTTAGGCAGCAGAATTTTCAGTTTAATATGTAATGAGTGTGCTATTCAGTGGTGTATTTTATTAGGCATTAGAAAGATTTATGGAGCCATCCATATGACATGGATTACAGATCACATCAAGAAATCAAGGATGATTTTTGCTTCTCTGCTAAACAAAATATACTTTAAGTAATTGCTATTAACTGGTATTACTTACCAGGAGGCCTATTTTTCTATAACAGAGCAAAATGGAAAGGAAAAGGAGGATAAAACAGTGAGTAAACACAGAGCTGAGTTCCATAAAAAAAGGATTAGTTGGTTTTTTTTTATTTTGAGTAACATACAGTTTTAAATTTGATCTAATGTAGAGAAATCAAAAGATGGAGCTTTAATGTTGGTTAATACTTAGTTTTCACAAAGGAAAACTCGGTGTCCTCTAAACGTAGTTTAAAGTAATAAAATTGGGCAGAACAGAAGAGGTAAAATATTGGAAAAATTTTCTTTGCACTTTGAGACAGGAAGTTGTTTAAGGGCTGAGAGAACAGGGCTGCAAAGGTCTGGATTGAAATGCTTGTTCCAGCTGAAGACTTCCTGACTGTCCTTGGATAAATCAGCTGATAAATCATAAAGCCCCTATGGTTTTTTCTTCTTTCTCTCTTTTTTCTCCCAATGTGATTTCCTTGTTTATTTGATTTTATTAGCACTGGCCATTGACTCAATTTTTGTGCAGCAAGAGTGGCTTGGAATTTTAGTGAGTGATGATTGGAGCCTCTGTGCCCTGTTAGAGTAATAAAAAATACTTGTTCAGTTTTGCAAACATTGGCACAACCTTCACTCAGTTTAAATAGGAGAATCCAGTGAAGCTTTTCTGTGCTACAATTTAGTTCCCTGCTGTATTTTTTCATTATAGCTGAACGCTGTGTACCAGAACCCACTTTTAATGTCTATTTTCTTACCTTGCAAAGAAAGAGCATCTCCAAAATGAAATAAGTCACGAGTAAGGAGACCAAGATAACTGAAAATAAAAAAAAATTTAATACTTTTTAAACTTATTCTGTACTGAGTTACAGAGCTTCCACCAAGACTCAGCTCTGCCTTTGTTCCTGCTGGTGTGTGAGAACGAAGCTGTGTTTGTGTTTATTGCTCGACCATTGCAGTCAGCAGGACCAACTCCTGTTGTACCCACAATTTCAGGGAACGCCACCCATTCCTATGTGGGAAAAACCAGCATTTTCAGAAAGCACATTAAAGGGTGCTTTCCTTGGGGCATCACCCTGCTGGAAACAGCACGTTCAGCCCATGTCCCCTTCTGTGTGATGCTGCTTAAATCAGGATTTCTGTTCTGCAGGGCTTTGAAGACGCTTGCAAAGGACCTGTGTTTATCTGAACTGCAAGGACACGTTCAAATAAAAGGTAAAATTTAGAATACAGCCAAAAAGTGCTGTCTTTATCATCTTCATGTAGAACAGAAGTGCATCTTCATAACTTTAAAGAAATCAATCCCATCCTAAAAGACTTCCACCGATAGAACAGATCTTATGGAAGGGGATTTGTGTATTGAAAACAAATTGAAATTCAACCCTCCTTATTCTTCCTCAAGCACAAAAAGTCCTTCAACAAAGCAGTTTGCCCCGTGTAGTGTAAAGCAGTGAGCAGGTTCCTTAACTACAGAGTGCTTCATTTTATCTCTTCCATCATATCCACAGAACGAGTCGTAATTAACCCACAAGTTCTTTAAAGCTATAAGCACCAATTCTTTTAATTGCTTAAATGTTGGAAACTTACATTATGTAAATGCAAGGAGGGTTTACTGAAATTTGTTTAGTGATAATCCATCTGTCTTGGATGAAGGCCAATGTACAGGCAATTGTGCCACGTTGGAGGAGCGGTAGAAGAGAGATTTCTCTTTCTTGTTGCACGTGACTCAAAGTGCTCTCTGTATAATTTCACATTCCTAGCAACAGTCACAATGGCTTTTGTGAACAGGGTGCCAGAGAGTTTTTACCATGAGCAGCTCCCATTCACAGTGCTGTGCCACACTTACGGTGAGCGTGTTCCTCACTGCCTGCAAATTGCACCGTAAAAACGAATTTGCTTTATTCTTTTAAAACATGCATAGTATCAACTCTTTGCAGCAGCTAACTCTTCAGGCAGAGCAAGCTCAACCTGGTGACTTTAAAAAAGCATAATGGCAGAAATGTATAGTTTCCACCAGCTTCAAATGTTAAAGAAGCCAAGACAGAAAGACAAATCCCTTCCTGTTGCCCTGCAGCAAGAGAACAGACAGTTAAACATTTTTTTGAATGCTGTGCTCACCACTTACCTCTTCAAATGGCAGGATAGGATCTAAATTAGAGAGGTACAGGCACAGTTTCATTTAATTGGAAACATATGTGCAATACACTTTGTCAATTCTTTATAAATATTTCTATAGCACACTCTAAGTGTTAGGAAGCTACAATGATAATTTCATTTTTTCTGCTTTAGGAGGCAAATAAATGTTGCTGTGTGAGGGGCCTGGCTTTTGTCTGGAATTTTTACTGAATTTGCTGTGAGCTGTGTCCCAAGAGATGCATAAAGTGCTCGAGAGTTGTCGGGAGCCCTCCTGGCCAAAGAGGATCCCCAAGTGAGTTACAGGCAGTATTCACATCTAAAATACAGCAGACAAATGCTACAGTAAGAGATAAGCAAGAAAAACTGAAGAGGAATGTTCTGGGATGCTCTCAGGGCACAGCACAGGTCCCAGAGCACCTGCCCCTGACCCCAGAGTCACCGTGCCCAATGCTGTTCCTGCTTCCCAGGTGAGCACCGTGTGTGTTTCCGCTCCAGGTGGCACTGAGTCATTGAGAATGAGTAAAATCACACACTGCAGTGTCCCAGTTTGTTGCTACAAACCCTGAAAGTTCAGAAAATTGTTTTCTAAATGCTTTCTGAGATGTTATTACCTTTCTCCTCTTGGAGTGAATCCTGCAGCAGCCAAATGCTCTGTGCTGTTAAAATGCTTCAGATGCTGCCTGTAGTTTATTGTTCCCTTGAAGCAATTTATTTCATTATAATGGACTCATGAAAGAACATTAGTGTTTAATTATCAGGAGAACTACTCTTAGCAAGCTCAGACTGAAGTCCTTGACTGTTGGCTGCTGCTCATCTACAAACTGATGGTTGGCAGAGCGAACATCACACATGGCAGTTCAGTGATCTCATGCAAGTAATATCTGTTGTGAACCTTATCATTTTTCTATTAAAATTCCTTTTGAGAATCAATCTTTCCAATTCGACCTCCTCTGACTGACAGAGGGAAAACTCCTGTGAAGCAGCTTTGCAGCGCTGCAAGGGAAGGCAGAGTCTGGTAAAATCTGTGTGCAGCGAGGTGCTGCCAGCCGTGTGTGAAGGAGGGAGAGACGTGCCCACAGATTTGGGTTTGCCCTCTGCACTGGCAGGGGAATTTCATCCTGGTTCCCAGTTACTAATGCTGATCCTCTAGGTATGAGCAAAAGATTCAAAGTAATAAACATGACAGACCTGAGGTAATGGAAGGAAACCTTGAAGGGAACCCTGGTCATTCTCCTCTAACACTGCAGCCTAATAGCGCGTCAGATAAAGAATTATTTTATTCATTTACCTGTAGTCATTTAATGGCAGTATCGCCGTTTCCTCAGCCTAGATTATGGTCCCAAGTTCTGATCTGAATACCAAGGGCTCCTCTGCAGCTGCTGTGCTCAGGAGTGTGAATCACACGAGTAGTAACACATTGCCATGTGGGGCTGGAGCACTTGGGATGCAAAGGTCTGGCAAAGTACGACAGAATGACTCAGGAGCAAGGCAGGAGAATAATCAAAAGTGTGACAGAAAGTGGCAGGCTTGGCCAAGGAGATGAGGCAGCAAACGGTATGGGGAGAGGCACCTGGGAAGGAGAATTAGAGCATAGGATTGACTATGGGTTTGCACCCCTACTGCTGCCCCCAGAGCCCAGCTGGGGCCACTGGAGCCTTCCTATTTCTGGCCTCCTTCTCATCCATAAATCAACATGAACTGCTTGCTGAAATTCAGAGAGCCATGATAATAAAAAAGTGATAAATATCATTACAGGCAAGGACTGAGTAATGCAGATGATTTTATTCATTGCTTCCATCCACGGTTCCTGGATATGCAGGGCATTCTCTGGATACCCTGGGATCAATACACAGGGCACGAGCTCCTTTAACCTGGAACAGCAAAGCACTGTTTTCCTGTCCCTATGATTTTTGCATTCCAGTTTTAATCTTGCCCTATGTTCTCCCTCTTCCCTCCTCTGCTAATAAAGTCCTGTGTCCCCTCTGCAGCACCGTGACAAATCTTCATTGAATTTAACATGCTCCTGGATTTCATAATCACTGACAAAGAGCAAAACACCTAATTTCTTTTTACTCCCCCACAAAATCTAATTCTCTGAAAACTCCTGCCTTTATCAGCAACATCAAAGCTGAAGTTTATTCCTCAAGGCCTCAGAACTTGGCCTTTAATCACAGGTTTAGCTAAATACCATGCACGGTGCAAAACAAAATGCACCTCAAGTGCAAGTGTGTCATTCGCAATCCCAGCTGATTAATCAGCCCCTTGTTCTGGAAAATGAATAGTAATTGCCACGTGCGGATCCAAACACCGAATGCATTAAAACCTGAGCTGGGAATTGCCACCTCCTCTGGCTGAACCCACCCGAGGGCAGGGGGCTCTCACTGGGCACAGGAGATTGGCAGCTGGTGCACAGGTGCAGCTAATGAGCCTCATTACAGCTAATGAGCCTTGTTATTGGCCCCACCCATGCTGGAACCAGAACCAAACAGAACCAAACAGAACCAGCACAGGTGCAGCTAATGAGCCTCATTACAGCTAATGAGCCTTGTTATTGGCCCCACCCATGCTGGAACCAGAACCAAACAGAACCAAACAGAACCAGCACAGGTGCAGCTAATGAGCCTCATTACAGCTAATGAGCCTTGTGATTGGCCCCACCCATGCTGCAACCAGAACCAAACAGAACCAGCACAGGTGCAGCTAATGAGCCTCATTACAGCTAATGAGCCTTGTGATTGGCCCCACCCATGCTGGAACCAGAACCAAACAGAACCAAACAGAACCAGCACAGGTGCAGCTAATGAGCCTCATTATAGCTAATGAGCCTTGTGATTGGCCCCGTCTGTGCTGGAACCAACCGGAACCCACCCCAAAACCCCACAAACCACGACACCGCAATGTTTCCTTGCCTGCTGCTGTAGGTGGGTCCTGCTTTGCTGGTGCTGGGTTCCTGTTGTGCTTCCAAAGGTAAGGGAAGGTTTTGAACTTGCATAGATGTATTGATGGTGGAAATTATTCTCATCCTTGCTCTGCTATTGCTTTGTTGTCACTTTTGGCCTCCTCGGTGGTGTTTTTTGTGCCGTGCTGTGCTAATGGGAGGGCTTTGCCTCACCCAGCTCACCCTGGCACAGGGCTTGTGGCCATGTAGTGCTTTTGGAGGAATAAACAGGACCTGTTTCCCCTCAAACCCCTGTGTTTGGTGGCACAGTCACTGTGGTGGCTGTTCTGGGGGTCAGGAAGAAGGAATGCTGAGTTCCCCCAGTAGCTCAGCTGGGCAGGTTTTCGGAAGATGTTTTTGGATTTCAGGTGGCTTTTGTTCCCTTCGGAGAGAGCGGAGAAGGGAGTGTGGCACGTGTGTCTTTGCAACCGTAGCTACAGAGCTCGCTATACCATGAGTGCTGTGATATCTATTGATTCGTTTGCTTTCCACTGTGAGGCGTTTCATGTTGCTACTTGAAAGATGATTTTTTAAAAGTGTGGTGTTCTACTGAGTTGGTTCTGACATCAAAAAATCAAGGGAAAATGAGCAGGGAGATCAAAATGATTAATTGCTGCATTAGCATTCAGGCACAGAGTGTATTTTGCTTTACGGATTGCTTGTTTCTAAGGGTATGATCGTGGCTTCTGGGCTGCATTAAAAGATGTGTGTCCTAGGCATTGGTGCTTAATTTCAGAGGGATTACATTCCTGTAGAATGAAGGAAGGAGGGGGAGGAGAGGAAAAGAGAGAAAAAAGTTCTCCAATTAAATACCAGCTCCAAACAATACAGAGTGGGGAGCCTTAGACAACTTTGTTCAGCCAGCATTTGTGAAATTAAACTATTACCCAAGAAAACCGTTTAAAACTTATTTGGGAATGCATGAAAATCATCGCTGCCATGTCTGCCACATGAAAAGAAGCCATCACTATGCAGTCCCCTGAGGTTTTGATGGGGTTTGTGGTGTTCTGCTGGATCTGTGTCTGCTTCCTTGGTCTGAGTTGAGACTGGTTCTTAGGTTGATGTCTTGATGATAATGTAGCGTTGGGAGAATTGTTCAGGAATTTTTAACTTAGTGAGATGTCTTCTGTTATTATTGCCTTTAACAATACCATTATGAATTGAATTGCTCTTTTGTGGTCAGGACTTCAGTGTTAATATCAAACCCAGGTTCAGTCTCTGTTTTGGCACAGTACTTAAATGTGTATTTTACTTTTATGTCCAAATGTATATTTTTTGTATAAACATAGTCCCTCTGTGATCCCTTGTGCTTCAAAGTAGCCACACGCTTTTACTTTTTTTTCTTCGTTTTAATATGTGTAAGGACCACAAAGGTCCCCAGGTGGGTTTTGATGGTGTGGCAGCAGCACAGAAGCAATCAGGTGCCAGAGCACGGAGCTGACCACAAACACAGCCCCGTGGCTTGGCTGTGAGCCAGCACTTCCCAAATCATGAGGTCTCATCCCCAGCTATCCAAGCACGTGTCTAAGGATCACCTCAGGAGCTGTGTCCCAAAGAGCCCTGCAGGAGTGGGACATGCACTGGCCTCCATGCAGCCCTGAAGGGAAGGAATCACCTGGGAATTTGGGGTTCCCTGCAGGCAAAGCCAGCAATGCCCCCTGGATTCAGCACAGGTGGCGGGAGCCTCTCACAGTGGCGATTTTCAGATCAGGTGTGGATTTTGGTGACAGCAGTGGTGAATTCCCTGCTGCAGCTGCCTGCTAAGCAGCCTGGCAGAGCCGTGGAGCTCCAGGTCTGTTTGTTACCAGGCAAGTTGTTTTTTATACATTCTCATCTTGTAGAACCAGCCATGCATGATTGTAATGAGTGATGGCCTGATTAAATCAAAAGCAGACATGGAAGAAACACTATTAATCTGGAAGCATATGTGATGCTAACAGCCATCAAAACATAATGTTGCAATTATCCTAGGTAGGCAAGAATAATTCTCTCTAATTAAATTCCGAGGATATATATTTGGATGCGTGTTCTGGATCCTCTGTCATTTCTGTACTGCTAGAAAGAAAGGTACCAGAATTATTTCCAGTTAGCCGGGCCACGTGCCTTTTGATTCCAAATTCATTCCAGCACAGCCTGCCTGGGGACAGGCTCTGCAAATACAATGTGCTATCAAAACACATCATGTGTTCTCAAACATGTCAGTGGCATCAGTCTCTTCTTCCTTTCTCCTTTTTTTTTTTCACCTTCTGTGGCAAAATAAGCTGTAATTTCATATCAGATTATACAGCTTCACAGTCGTATTTTTAGAAGCATCAAAGTAATAGTAAAGAATGTGTAATATGCTGTAGGAAGTTGATAAAGCAGCCTCACTGTACCCATCACCTGCAGCCCCAAAGACCCCTCTGGCAATCCTTGGAAGGTGGAAATGCAGTTTTGTGCTACTCATTTTCAGGAATGTTTTGTATTTCTTGTTCTCCCCTTCATACCCCACCTAGAAAACCTGCAGGCTGCTTGTGATGCTCGTTTTGATTATCAGATGCAGCAATTCTGCCCAAAAGTCATTGGGGGCAGAAGTGTCACCTGTGTGGCCCTGCCCTGGGGTCCCCCTGGGCACTGATGGGATGTGCAGCACCCTGAGAAGCCGCTCTGAGACTTTTGGTTGCTCGGCGTTTTGTTCCTTTTTGGTGGTGACTCGAATCCACCCTGCTGCAAACCCCCAGCAGCCCTTAATCCCCACGGGTCTGATCTTCTTCAGGTGCAAACAAAGCTCTGCCTAAAATCAGAAGAGGCTCAATTTGTCTTCAAAGGTTTCTTGTGTAATTGAGGCCCAGGCACACACACAATATTTATAGAAATATTTCCCCAGTCATAAATCCCTTTCAGTGTCCAGATGGTCTGATTTGGTGCTGGGGATGGCTTGGAGTTGGGGTGAAAAACTTGCGATTCCATTAGCCTTTGTCACTTTTGAAAACCAAAACTAAAATAGTGGCTAATGAGGAAATTTGATGATTTTTAGTGACTTTGATATAATAATTGACTTCAAATATATGGTTTCAAAGCAGTTTGATGAGATTTACCCTCCTGTCTTCTGTATCCATTCTATTCTTATCTTGAATGTCTGTTATAAAGAGACCTCTCCATTTCTTTGTACTAAAATTCCTTTTATCAT
Organism: Lycocorax pyrrhopterus obiensis; assembly: GCA_014706295.1. Lineage (NCBI taxonomy): Eukaryota > Metazoa > Chordata > Aves > Passeriformes > Paradisaeidae > Lycocorax > Lycocorax pyrrhopterus. Next base: position 12,140,845 of record JACSVZ010000003.1, on the reverse strand, counting down.
TTCAAGATTCTTGAAAAGTGTAAGAGGAGAAAGAAATTACCAGGAACACACCTGATTAGTTCACAAATTAATTGAGGCTAATTTAGATGACATTACAGCATGATGGCTTTCATTAATAAATAAAGCTATTATCAAAAGGAACACACATCTTTCCCTGACTTTGGGTATACCTGTTCAGCTCCCATCATTTAAATAATCAAGCAGTTCCTCACTTCCCAGTGATCACCAAGGGTGCAGTTCATTGTGGTGGAACAGACCTGCTTCAGCCCAGATATTCAAAATAGTAGGAGATACCTGGTGCATAAAGCTTTGTCCTGGATCCCTGCATGAGGGGGAATATTTAAATTGTTCCCATCGCAGCTGCAGCTTTTGCCCTGATGCACATTCTGGAAAATAGTCAGGCAAATATTGCTCCTGCTGCCTCAGAGGTGCAGTTATGCTGGGGGGCCATTCTGGGAGAGAAGGCAGAGTCACTGCTGGGTTGGCCTGGAATGCTGTGTAACTCCTCATTTGCTGGGAAATCGGGAGGGGGATCCATCTGCCACTGTTAAATCTGGGTGCTGGCGGTTCCTAGAGCCTCTCTTGAGCTCGGCTGCCCTGTTGTGTTTGGAGCCGTGCAAAGTGCGGGGGAAAGGAAAACCTCCTGTGGGCAACCTGTGGCCTTCCAGGTGAAACTGCTCGCTGAGAGCTGCACAAACCAGTGCCAGAGCTGTCACCTGAGCCCCAGCGTGGATTCCTGGGAGAGGAGCTCCCAGCTTCCATAAAGGCAGGGTAGGACTCGAGCACGCCAAGGGCACGGCAGCAGTGTTGGTGGGGAATGACAAACAAGGATCCTGTGCCTGGATTCTTTAGTTATTTTAGGTTTCTTGGAGATTGAAGTGTCTTGGCTGCCATCCCTGCAAGCTGTGGTACCATTAATTCCTGCAGGATTTGCCCCGCTGGCATGCAGTAATGAGTAACTGGGAGTGTTGTACCCCAGAGCAGGAGCAGTTCAAGGCATTGCCTTTGTCAATCAGCCTGCAAACCCCAACAATGAATTGATAATTTGATATATGTATAATTTTCTGAGTGGTCTGTTCACCCCAGTGTGCAGCAGTGCTGATGGGAGGTGGTTTTACAGCACCCTTCTCCACCCAGGCTGTATCTGACAAGAGCCTCTGCCCCACCATTGTCACTGTGGTGCCAGATGATGAGGGTTCAGAGAGGAACCAGCTGGAGGAGGGCATATTTTTAGTTATTCTAAATACTTCAGAGTCTTATGTAACTGGATTTGAGCAATAGTTGATGCCAGACAATCTCACGTAATTGGTTACAGCGCTCCATCAGCTCTCTCCTCGTGTTCACAGAACAGTTTGTGCCCCAGAGAGGGGGTCAGGCAACAAGCATCACATCTAGAGCTGCAAAAGCTGCAGGGAAAAGCAGGGGGTTGGAGACTCCTGAGCAGTGAGAGCATGCATAAGAAAATCCAAAGCTTTGGATAACTTCCAAATGGGAAGAAGTGCACTGGTAAATATACCCAGGTTGGAGTTGTAAGGTTCAGTGTTGGTGTATTTTAAGGAGCACTTGCTGGATCCATTGATACCTTCCTCTGCAGTGCTCTATCCCAGCTATCCTGGTGGCGGTCCAGGCCCTGTGTTAGGAACAGGAGGAGTGTTTTCCACTACAGGCACGAAGAGTAGGAAACCCACTCACACTCCTGGGGTCTGGCTGTGTTCAGTGTGACTGTCACTCATACAAAGGCTTCTTCATGGCGCTTTGCTTGGCTTGTCTTTGTTCCTGTGTTTAAATAGATAAATGAATTGTGCTCTATCCGTGTGGGACACATGAGATCCAGCCTGAGGACTGCTGGTAAATTCTTCCATTGCTCAGTTTTGCTCAGTGTTTACAGAAGTTCATTGCTGTTTGCTCCTCTCTATCCAGTTGTGTGGTATCATCTACTCAAACATCTGGTGCTCCCTGGAGGAATTGTAAAAATGGCCAGGAAAGATAAAAATAGAAGGTCAAACAGCAAACTGCACTGTGCAATTAACCTGGCTGCAATTCCTGAGTCACAAATGGAGGCTATTTTCCAGAAAAAGGGATCAATATACAGTTTGTTATTGTTACACATGAAGGAAAAATAGTGTCTTGAGCTCCTTTTCATGCAGAATTGCTTATCACTCCTGAGCAGCTTGGGATGGCACAGAAGGCAAACAAGCCTTCAAAGGCTCCCCTCGCAGGGAACGTGCCTGGAGCATTCAAATGACTTTGGTCCAGCTCCAAGTTCAGATGGTGCTGACTTTTAAACCTCAGCCGCACAGAAGGTGTCGGGCTGGGGGAAAAGCAGCGTTCCAGCCCCAGTGCTGCAGCCAGCCCTGGTATCCCACCCCTGCGTGCTGCATCCTTTGCACGACTAGTGGGGTGTGCAGGCAATGCAGATTTCAATTTGTGTAGATCTATTGCCATGAATTCCCTCCTGGATGGAGCAGGACACTCGGTGTGGTGTGGGATTTGCACTGTCCAGGTCTGTGTCTGCAGCTGGGACAACGCCGTGCGTTTTCCTGACCGCCCTCAGCTGAAACCCCAGGAGGAGCTGCAGGTGCTGATGAACTACGTGGCTGTTTCACGTATCAGAAGTATCTGTTCTAATCCTCCTCCACCCTGTGGAGCTGCCTTTGGACAGGTTCCTGTGTCCGAGCCCCTGCTGCTCACAGGCTTTGTGTGATGTGGTGATGGTGATAGGGACCCTTGAGAAACTGTGGAGCATCAGAGTATGCAGGGGACTACCTGACATTCTCCTACAGCAGATTCAGTGCTTGAAAGAAGTACATGTACAGAAGAGAAGTGGAGAAAAATATATAATTGAAGGTCTATTATAAAACGAGAGGCATCTGATTTTCTGGCTTTTAAAAAATCCATTTGCCTTGTTTTTTTAGAAAGAAAAGCCATTTCTCTTTTTGTAGCGTCTATTTTTAAACAGTTGAATAAAAATTAATTATTTCATGTCTGATAACCCTTTTTGCACAGAGACCTGTCTGAAAGAGTCATTGATTTCCTTGCTCGCAGCGTGTTCACCAGCTGCAGAACCAGTGCTTCATCTTTTAATCTCCAATATGAAAGGAACAACAGAGGTCACTGTGGACTTGTGTTCTTCAAAGTGATTAAGGCAGAGCTGAGAGAGCTGGCAACAAGGCCAGCCTGCTCTTCATTTAAGTATATATATATTTATTTCTCTCTTCTCCCCCCCCCACCTGGGACCCACATGTTCCTGAGTCCAGGGAGAGCTAATTAAAATGGCTTGTTCCTTTTAAATGAGTCTGCAAGCAGCTTGGTACAAAGCCAGAGCAGGTATCATTTTAATATACCTGCTTTCAAAAGGAGGAGGGTACTGTCCTTTCCTGTCTCTCAAGCAAAATCTCTCCTGGTTTTGTTCCTCCTTACCCCTACCTTTAAATACTATTTGTTAGAGACATTCAGCTCACTGCCCTGGAGACTTAAAACCCAAGAAAAGTGGACAGTCTGTTGGAGTGCCTGCTGCATCAGGTGTCTTGCCTTTTCCACCTCTGTTATTTTGCAGTAGACCCCGTGATGGGAAACAGTCCATGTCTGAAAGAACTTCCAATAACAGGCAGGGGATACAGGCATAAAGAAAAAAGTTATACTGTAAATTATTTTCACACCATTTAACCATTCAAATCTGCTGTTTGCAAAGCAAAATACCATCATTCTTGGACTTTCCCATTCACTTGGACTTTCAAAGATCCTGAAGCAAATGGACTAAATGAAAGAAATTAAAGATGCTTTCCCTGTAATGGAAAATACATAATGAGAGGCAGCAGTTTCAAGTCTGCTTGATTATTGTGTTCCAGTACGTTCCAGAGCTGACAGACAATAAACAGCACACTGCATCTTCCAGAGGGTGAATACACAGCTTTATCATTAGAGTGATGGGCAGCCCAAGCTGAACCTCATGCTGGTAAATTTTATAGAATAATTACTTTTCTGAGTCTGTCTTTCAGTAGCTTTTACTGTAACCAAGACAAAAATCCCACAACCTTCTTATATGAATACATTTTTAACTTACTTCAGATCATCCCATCACAGGGGAGCACCTGGTCTGATAGCTGCCAACACAACCCAGCATTGTGCTTTACATGGATTTTTCAGGCAAATGTTTAAGCTGGCATTCCCAAAGCTGGCTGTCTGAGAGACAAATACCATTTATCAGATTGTATTGCACGTTCCGTAAAAGCCAAACTCATCCTTTTCCACTGCTCTGGTACAGTGAAGAACTGGGATGAATCTGAGACCAAGGAGCTTATTCTGGCTCTTTACACATGCTAATAAACTGACATCTTTTACCCACAGTTACAGTGCTTACCCATGGATTTGATGTTTCCATTACAAGAGAGCCATAAAAAACCTTGTAACCGGCTGTTGTGGTGGCAGATTTACAAACTCCTTTTTTTCCCCACTCTCCATTCAATTAGATGGGCAATTGTAGCCGGAGCTAATATTAAAAATGCCTTTGCACATTAACTTAACACATTGCAGCCTCACTAATAGGATGCATTGGAAGCTAATTCTAACTTTTACCTAGCAGACTGTTAAATCATAAATATGGCATCTTTTGTGTGATGCCTGTTGGGTATAAATTACACAGCAATGCTCGGTTTGACTCCAGCTATTCCTTCACTCTCGTTTGCTCTGTGCTTCCTGAGGGAAGCAGCTGACTTTGCAGTGGCTACAGCAAGGAGAAGAACCACATCCAGGCTGGAATGGGACAGCCCTCAGTGCTTCTGTGGGAGCTGACATTCCTGTGGGGGTGGTGCTGACTTCTCCAGAACCACTCAGAACTGGCTGTCAAGAAGGGAGGGCTCCAATCCTGTGCAGAAGATGAGCACAAGGTATCCTTTTACCTGCTTAGGATAGGGCTTCAATTTTGCAAAGGAATCCTTTGCCCATGGTGAACTTCATCCTAGCACTAGGATCAAAGCAATGTGGTCTGAACAAGCAAGCTTTTTTTTCCTCCTGATTCTGTAATTCAAGCCCAGGAAAGTGAGTGAAGTACAATTGATTGCTCAGTAAAACACTCAATTAAGAGCAGATTATCTGGAGGGAAAGAATGGCAACCTAGAATTTATTTTTCTGTGTCATTAGGGAAGCCTGATAACAGAATCACTGCAGAGCCAAAGAGGAAATCAGCAACAGAGAAGAGAATTAATTCATTTAAAAACATGCATTGTGTTTCTTCTCAGGGGCTTGTTTTCGGGGGAGGATGCTGGGTGTTTGTTTGTTTGGGGTTTTTTTGGCTGTTGATTCCATGGACATGGCTTGGGCCTTCCTTTGCCTGCTGATGTCCCTCTTTTTTGCATCTTTACAGTCTTTGCTGGTCATTTACATTTTACAGTGGTCAGTCATTTCTCCACTCAAGCAGGAGAAAGATTTCTCCCCACTGAAACAGAGTCCAAATGCAAGCCCAGCCACCACTGCTGAGCTTGGATATTAAAGTTGGTTGTGTTTGTTCTGCAAATTAACACTGACAGTTTTCTTTTTCTTGCTGTGTTTAGTGCTGTGGATGGGTTTGTACTTCTAAGAGGTTTGTTGAGATTGCCCTTGGCCAGTGTGGCAAAACCAATGATGGGCCACTCCTCTAAATCCCTTGTCTCCCTGCACTGACTCCTCTGGGATGGTTCCTCTGCCTCCCTGTTCTCCTGGGAATTAAACTGTCAAATTATTGAGCCAACAGTCCATGACCAGCCTAAAAATACTGAAGAAAATAAGTTGTGCATGGTTTATAAACAGAGCTATGGGTCAGCTGTGGGTGAGAGAGAGCAGTGGACATCGGGTTATGGGGGGTTGCTCTGCCACCTCTTTCTCCTGGTCATTCTCAGGGGTTGGCTCTTGCCTGAGTGAGTGGGAAGGCAGGGAAGAGGGTGGAATTTCTACTCTGCCCCCCCTAAAAACACGAGTGGTGTTTGTGATGGGGAAAATCATCTGTGGCTGCTGGAGACTACGTCTCCAGGTACAACTCTGTGCTGATCTCCCAAGAGCTTTGCTGTAGCTCCCCAGCCCCCCTGTCTGGGCTGAGAGCCGTGGTGAAAGCTGTCTGAGCGGCTGGCACGGTGCCACTGCCAGGTGACACTGCTGTGAGTGCCGGGGGAGAGCTCTGGGCTCCCAAGATGTGTGTGTACGGCACGGCTGAAGGATGGAAAGCGCATATTGCACAGTATAAAACGTCTCTGCCTGCACATAAACTGGATTTCAAGTGTTCTGTGGAACTGGCCTGTTTTTATGAATCTCAGGTGTATTGACAGACAATATATAGGCAAAAATGCGATCGCAGCAGTTCTAAAAATCATTTTAATGATGTAAAGTGGCAATATTTTTCATCAGTTTTAAAATTTTATTGGCTTCCTATAATTCATTTAATGGCAATTATACTAAAAATACTTCCACTTGAAGTAAGTATCTGCAAGAGCTTCACAGAAGTGGGAATGTTTGACAGATATTTGCTTACACAAGCTACACCTTCCCAATGTAATCAAAGAAGCTGTTTTGCCATTAGTTCTGCTCGAATTTGTAGCCTCCAAGCCACTGACAAGTGTCAAGGCACTGTGAAGGCTCAGAAGGAACCCAAAATTCCTCATATTTCAAATTATTCTCCAAAGCTTTCAAAATTGGATTCAACTGAATGAATTCTTGGAAAGAGAAAGTAATAGCTTGTCTCCATTTGTAGCTGGGCCAGGCATAAACTACAAGCTTTACTGCTGCTTCCTACACTGCTCAGGAATTCAAAAATACATCTGAATGATGAGCAGCTGAAGAGGTTTTGCCAGGGACTGGAGCTGTGTTATCTCTGCCTTGAATCATTTTAATGTTTGAGTCTGCAGAGCCTCAGCTGGGGAATCCGAGGGCCACACTCCTCAGCCTGCTAAATTGAACCGGCTGTTGAATTGGCTGTTTTGCTGTAAATGGAATAGATTTGGCCAGATAAAGTCTCCATAAGCTTCACATTTCTGTTAGCTGAGGTGCTTGTTATTGCTCTTCCATGACTCCCCTCTCCCCAGCCCCACCAAATCCGCGCTGCCCAGAGCTGAGGATGGACGAGGAGAGCAGATGGGAGCGGGCAGAGCATGGAAAAAGTTCGGGATGGGAGGCTCAGCCACACCTCCCTCTCAGCTGGAATCAGGTGCTGTCGCTTGAATTTGCCTGCCCAGAGCCTTGGAGCAGGTCAGAGAACCAGTTTGTCCATCAGACACTGGCAGTCTCAGTTTGCACCCCTGCAGGGAAGAGTTCTACAGGAGCTCCACAGAGCTCAGCAGCCCCAGGCTGGGAATACCCTGGGTGTGTCCCTTCGGAATTTATTTGGACTTGGAGAAAAATCATTTGTAATACTCTGTAGAAACTGTCTTGACTCAAATGACAAAAAGACATCATTATAATTATTACCAAAAAAAAAAAAGGACCTTCTATTTTAATGCTTTGCCAGTGTGTTTAACTAAAGAATGGAAATACAGCTGTGAGTAAGAAAAATGACTTTAAAGAATTTTAATAATGTTTAAAGGGCAATTTCTTCTCAGTCTGGATTAACAAGACTGCCTCCTTCATCGCTACTGCATGAAGTTCTCTGAGTATATCTATTTAATTAATTGCATTAAATGGCAGAAAACTCTTTATAGCTTTCTAGGAAGACATTGTTAAAATACCTGACACCAAACTTTCACACTTCGCTCATTCCACTTCACATTAGTTCCCAATTTAGAGCAGCATAAAAATGTTCTTTGCAGTTTGAGGAGGGAAAAAAGCTTCCTAAAATGTTGTGTTACTGATAGTGGGTAACACTGTCGGTGGTAGGCCAGGAAATGAGTCCTTCACGAGACCAGAGGACACTACCAACAATTGAGTTCTGGATTTCTGGGTGTGTTTTACAAAACAGAATAAAACAATCTGACCTGTTTTGGAGGATGGCTTGGAAAATTATTTTATCCTAAATGCAGTAGGTTAAGTGAGTTGGGCTCCCTGTCCAGAGTGTTTGTCTAACTCTGATTAAATGGTTTCACCAGTGTTCCTTTTGCTGACAGAGTTGTAGTCTTCATATCTTTGTGATGTCACCCAAATTTTGATCTTGATTGAAGCTTCCTTAATTCATGCACAGTGATTTCCAAAGATGCTGCTCTACACATCATAAACACACGTGGTTTACATTGTAAAAACATCATTTTTTTTCCATGTGGAGTAACTTTCATTAGAAAGTAGAATAAATTATTTTCCAGCCACCAGTACTGTTGGATTGCATTGATAATAGGATCCTTTTATGGTGGGGTTGTGGAAATTATTTTATGGATTACCTATCACTGCTTTCAATAGCAGACAGCTTTAGCTAATGTAGTGGAACTAGGATTTTTCCCCTTGATGTCTGCACTTTGTAGCCTTTTGTTCCATGTGCAATAGGTGGAAAGTAATAGAGAAGAATGCATCGACCATCAGAATGTCAGTCAGCTTTGGCTCCAAATGTGTGGCTGAAGGAATAAACAGGAGTGCCAGCTGATTCAATATCTGCTGATGTCCCCTGAACTCTGGGGGACAGGTTCTTAGGGATTACATAATGTCTGCAGTTAAAGTCTCTTCTCATGAATGGAGGATGGGAGTAGGTGGCTATTAACAACGGGGAATCAAGGAACTTGAATAGACCAGAACTCTTACATTTGGGGCCTAAACAGAGCTAGGATCTGCCATGAGAACTTGTGTTCTCCCCATTCTCAGAATTATGTCTCTTGGATTTGTAAACTTTGGAATTTTGTTTTTGGAAAAAAAAAAAATCATATTCCGTACGTCAGCACACTCTATAATCTCTGTAGTGCCAGAAAGCAGCGAGTGTGGGACACACAGGCGGGAGGAGAGGAGCTGGGCGACCTGGGGCACGGCTGCCTGTGGGTGAAGTGGGGTTGCTCCTGACAACAGCAGCCTGGTGGGCTCTTACTTGGCTCTCCCCTTGGTTACTTGCCTAAAATATCCATCTACCTCATTTCAAAGCCGTTTCTCATCGTGTTACGAGTTTCCCACCTTGCCCGTTGTAGCTTCTGAGATATTTCAAGACTGCCCTACTTGCGGCAAGCGCTGTGAGAGCTGTTTCCCAGGGAGCAGCTAAACACTGGCCTTTTCTGAGGTAAAAAGCGTCTCCTTGCAGTCCCAAGCCCTCGCTGGGGGGGACTGCTGGCAGCTGCTGCGGCTGGAGCTCCGGTGCTGGCCAGCCCCTGGGGCTCCGGAGCCAGCTGGGGTGGCACGCACACGGTGCTGCGCTGGAACGTTCAGGCAGCTTCTTGGCCAGGCACGCTATCTCCTACAGCCACAACACCTCATTCGTGCGGAAGTGCTGAAAGGAGAACGCCTGGGCTGGCCCACGGGTTTTTGTTGTTGGGTGCAGAGCAGCCCTTCAGTGCCCAAAGACGAGAGCAAAACAATCTGCGGAGGCAACCTGTCAGATTTTTGGGTCCTCCCCTTCTGCATCACCATCGCAAGTGGCAAATCAGCAGAGGTGCTCAAGGACCCGGAGTCATGCTGGCTCACAGCACTGCTGTTTTCCCGTGAGGACAGGGTTTACCTGTTCAGAGAGGGACAGGTGACTTGGTCTGCTCCTGAAGTAGATTGCTTAAAGAGAACAGATTTTTTTTCCCCTTATTTTCTTTATACTCGAGCAAGTTTCTAGATGAGATGTGGGATGGTTCTCATGGTACGACAGCGTGCACCACAATGAAGTTTCAATATTTAACATTGCCTGCAATAAAGACATGTTTCGTCGCTGTCCTGTTCTGCGTGTCCCGCTGACTTTGATGCGATTATGTGCTCTGTGCTCTTCGGTGCTCAGGTGTAATTTGTTCCATTAATCTGTCACCAGTTTCAGCTGATAAGTGTTGTGTGTGTGAATTGTCAAGTCAGCCCTGGAGCACCTGTGAAAGCCAGGAAGCGATTTGCATTATAAACGGTGTTCTTGTAATTCTCAGCTCTAAGTAGTCCTCTCAAGATCGCAGAATTATGGTTTGCAAGGTGGGAATGACTGATTAGGGAGGAGAGATTGGTCACATTGATGTAACAACCCAGACCAAATGAGATTTTTTTGTTTGATAAAACAATAATTTTATTAGGGTTCTCATTTAAAAAAGAATTACCTGTAACACTTCAGTGCTTTTCTGAAGAAAACCCATTTTTCTGTCATTCATCCTGTATAAATTAGTTCATTCTTCATGAAATATGTGGTTTTTTAAAAGTAAAAAACCACCATTTTTTTTCAGTGGAGCTTAGGTTCTGTACAGCTAATTTATATCAAGAAAGCACAGTTCTGTATCAGTCCAAAGATTCCTTGCCTCCATCCTGTTTCAAGTTTAAATGCGACATTTTAGAGGTGAAGCACTGCTGGAAATCACAAGTGCATTGTTGTTGCTATCAACACTTTTTAGGAAGCAAAAATATCTAAATTTCTCCAACAGCAAAAGGCCTGATTCTGACCTTATGCAAACTTAGCATCAGTGTAATCTCAGAGGGTTTCTGAACATCAGGAATAACCTCTGCTAGGTAAAGTCCATGGCACTGCATTCTGGATGGCAATTTCCCCTGTGTAAAATGGGAACGAACCAGAGTAGCACTTGAATGTCTCTCTGAATTCCCTTTGCTGAAATTGCTACAGCAGACAGAAATGTCCTAGGAGAAAATCAAGCCTAATAAAATTGGCCTTGTGTAAATATCATGCAAGTGTGGAAATAATGAAATTTAAAGCTAAATAGTTTTCGTTTTGTGCCTGCTTGGCCACTACTCAGATTCTTTTTGCTCTGCCTGGTAATGAATACATTGTCCTGGAAGGGAAGTGTTACACAGTGCTGAACCTGCCTGACAATCCACACAGGCAGCACTTCTATCTACTGACAGGAAGGCAGAATTTTCTATCATGAATATCCATTAAAGGTAGAGAAAAACACTACCCAGAGCAGGTGCCTGACCACTGGAATCCTGCAGGCTAAAGAGTCTGGATAAAGACACAAATCCCGAAAGAATTTGGCTGTCTTCTTTCAGAGAAAGAAATGGATGGTCAGCTCCACATGTGGCTCTCTGAAATCGAGTCATAAACTAAACAAATTGGCAGAGGTTTTTATCTGCTCCATTCACTGGTAGTGGGACACAGTTCCCTTTCTAAAGAGCTTTTGGCTGGATCACAGAAAGGTGAATACTGCAGTGCCTATTCTAAGAGCCCAGGACCTGTTGTGTTCTGTATCTGTCCAACTGTGCAAGTGTTTTCCAATTTATGGGTGGGGGATTTGTGTGTGTGTGTGTGTGGTTTTGCTGGGATTTTTTTTTGTGTTGTGAAGGTTGTTTTATCATTATTTTTATTCCTCTCCTGAGTGCTGGCTGCATCATCACAAGCCCCCAGGCTGGAACTCCCTGACACTGTTATCCACTCTCTCTGCTACTTTTTTTTTCCCCCTCTGGCAATTCACCTACTTTTACCACCCAGGCCAAGAGCCATCCTGAAATTGTCCCGTGCCACATTCCTCAGGAGTTTGGTATTTTTCTTTTACTTTTCAGGAGAAAGAGTGAGAGCAAGCGTGGCGTTTTCTTGTCCAGGCAAACTTGCAATTACTTCATGTGTCTGCCTTTAAAAATCAGTTACTCTCATTGCTCTCATCTCTGAAAGATTAATGTGCCTTTGAGCCAGTGATAAACTTAAGGAGCCTCCTCTGATGAGGGCGGGGATGAGTAAATTCCGTGCCAACCTCGCCTTCCATGACCTCACTTTTTTGGCTCTGAGTAACAGAACTTCATTTCCATTGCTGGTATAGCTTCAGGGCTACTTTTCCAGAGCTTCTTACACGTTTCCTTCCAGTCTAGTGCATGCTTAATCATCATCCTGTGTAGCAGTAGCACTGAAATAGCTCCTCCAAGCCTTGGCACAGCATTGCAGGGGAGGCAGGGTGGTGGCAGCTGCATTGGTGCTCTCTGTGAGCCACAGCGCTGTGGTTTTACAGCCTGTGGCTGAGCGAAGGACAGCAGGGCTGTGCTGATCACCGGGACCTGTGGCATCAGGGGACATCCCTTGGGTGTTGGGGAAGATGAAACAGGAAAGCCATATTGCCTAGCAAAAGATGCTGAGAATATGGAAACTATGAACCAGATAGAAATGAAAGCATACTTTGGGACACCAGGCCCTGGTTACTGAACAACTGGAAAACAATGGTATGGCCACTGAAGGTAATCCCCTCTTGATTGAACAATACCCTCTGCTTGAAAACAGGTCCAAGGGTCAGAGCAGACCCTGCTAGCTTGGCAGAAGAGGTTCAAAGAGTAGTTTTAGAGTTTAAAATGTAACGCAGTATGGTAATGCAATGATTCTTGTAGGCTGTATGTAAATGCTATAGGATTTGTGGCTTGTACTACATTGGTTGATGAAAATTAGAATATTCAAGACAGAAGAAGATTTATTGTAGTGTAAAGGAGAATCTTTCTCGGTCTCTCTCTTGCTTCTCTTGCTCTCTTTTGCTTCTCTGGCCTGCTTCGAGCTGCGGCTGAGGGCTCTGACACGAACTGCCCAGGCTGGGGAGCTCTGGGGGGCAGTGTGAGGAAAGTGGGCAGCTCACAGGGCTCTCTGGACTCTGAGTGCAGCCCTGCAGCTCCCAGAGCCTCCTGTGACCCCTTGGTTTGCACAAAGCTGGTACCAGGGGCTGAAGGAGCAGCGGATGAAGCTTAGCTTGGCCAGGGAGTGAATGAAGTACAACCAGGGAGGGTGACAATGTGCTGGTAGGATAGGTGTGGAGTAAATCATGAACCAGGAGAAAGCTGTACTTCACAGGAGCCTGTCAGAGAGGCTGTTCCATCACCTGCACCAGGACAGGCAGCTCTGGGGGACTCTTGCTGGGAGGACAGGCAGAATCCTGGTGTTCCCTGTCTCCTGGAGAGCCTGAGCTCGCCCAGGGTTTGTGTTGTCCAAGCAGTTGTCTTTCTCCTGTTCCAGGTGCAGCTGAGTCCTTTAAAAACACAACAAAAAATCCCTAAGCAAGCCAAAAGCCTCTCTCTTTGTCTGCCTGACATTAATAACCCTGAGGCAGACGGGGAGTCAGAGGCTGCCTGGGGTGCTGCTGCTGCCCCACAGCAGCTGTGCTTCAGAAGGTCCTCTCAAACCAGCACTCAGAAACCCAACAAGTCCTCTGAGAAAGCAGCTGCTGCTGCAGCACTCTGAGCTGCCTCTCCCAGGCAGGCAGTGCCAGCAGGCAGCATTTTGTCCTTGGGGCTCATTCCCCTGCTGCCTTTGGGGCACTGCAGCCCCGGTGGGAGCAGTCTGGGGCCGTGTCCCCCTGCCCCTCTCCCTCCCTTCCCTCCCAGCCTCGCACAGAGGCAGCCACGGCAATGCTGCAGCTGTCCTGAGCATCCTGCAGTGAAATAACCAACGCTTTAATTACTCAGATGGAGCCAGGCCATCATCTAAAAGGTTTGCTGAAAAATAAATGGCAGCATAATGTGACCCTGGGTTCCCAACACAGCATAAATACCCATTTTATGGGACAGTACGTAGCTTTGAGTGGGAGGAAGGTGTTTAACATGGGAAAGTGGGAAACTTTTTCATGCTCTGAGGAACTGGTTTAAGAGGAATCAATCTCGGTCTGGCTCTGCCCTCCCTGAGGCTGCCACCAGCCTCTCTCGCTGCCTATGGCAAAACCACTCTCGGGGTGCTCCTGTCAGCTCACAACACTTGTACTCCGTCTTTCTGTCACTTCCTGAAATATTTAAAGTCTGGAATGCTGTTTAGCTCCTGTTTTGTACCTAAACCCAAGAATTCCCCTGGGAAAAAAGAGCACTCAGGGATCTGAGTGCTGAGTTTCATAAACAGTGATATTATCTGGAGGTTTCCTTGCTGCAGTGCAGTTACCAGTGTGCAACAGAGTTTGATTGAAGAACCAATGGCCAGCAGTAGCTATTGAATAAAATACCTTATGGAATAAGACCCAAAGTTACTGAAAGCTGCCACTTGACAAACAAATTCCCTGCCGTGGCCAATCTCACTGTTGCCAGGAGCTTCCACCACCACCTTCCCTCGATCCTTCTCCACCAAGGGCGATGCTAACCCAAGCAGTGGTGCTGCCAAGTGCCAGCTGGGTGTGCTCTCGTGTCCCCAGGGGACTGCAGCAGAGGCAGAAGGACCATGACCCCTCCTCTGCACTGCTGGCTTGCTATTTGTTATCCAGGCACAAGATGTCTCTGTGGGCTCTCCAGAAATTTTAGATTTTTTTTTTTTTAAAAAAAAAAAAAACAAGACAAATCTGTAGCTCAAGCTGTGTGGGAAACCTGTCAGCTTGTGTTTGTGCTTTTGTTTGTTTTCTTTAGCGGGTGTTTCCTGTGTTAAGCAGGCTGATGTGTTGTGGTTTATACCTTCCCCGCTGCCCCGCCCGTGGCAAAGCACGGACACCCAGGAAGAGAGGGGAGCGAGGCACCTGCAGGGCTTGTGGGGGCAGAGGCCTTGGGAAGGAGCCCCTCAGGCTTGGGCAGCAGGGTCAGATAACAAAGCACTTCATCCTCTGATTTCTGTATTGAGAGACTCGTTCCAATTGCCTGAGTGTTTAGGACATCAATAAACGCCATTTTCGTTGTAGCTGAATTGATAAAACTGATGGAAACTCAAGGTTTGAGGTCTCCTAGAGTCCGAATGCTTGATTTGCACCCTAGGATTTTAATTAAGAATTAATTCTGGTTTTAACATTCTTTGGAAATTGACTTGTTTTAAATAATAAATCACTGGGGCTTCTTTCTAAACTTAAAAAAATTGCTACAATCGCGTGTTACACCCAACCATTTAGTAATGTCCAAGAAAAGATTGCAGAAGCATTAACTTGTGAGCTGGTGTTTCACCTCTGGATCTCAGATAAATATCTTTGCTTTCTAGATTTGATAATCGCCCCTTTGGTGTTCCTGGCTGTTAAACCCACATTAATGGAGCTCTGCTCAGTCACGCTCAGCGGAGCGAGGCAGAGTTTGTACGGGGCACAAAGTGCCTTGAAAAGTCGCTGACTTTGGCCTCAAAGTCTCTGGCCTGCCAAAAATGCGATAAACTTCTGGCTATTAAACCCAGATCCTCCCAGCACAAGCAGAGGAAGCCCATCCAACCCTGCTCAAATAACTCCATGGCATCACGCACAACGAAAGTCAGGAGCTCAGCAAGACTCTGCCTTAACTCAAGATACAATGCTAGGTTTGACTGAAAAATACAGATTTCTATTGCTCAAAAATCCACCAAGGATGGAGTAAATGCATGTCCATGTGAAGCTTGTTCAGACTGGGTGCGGGTTCTCTTGCAAGATGATGGTTTTTAGAGCACAGCATGAAATTTTGATGCAGTAGGCAAATGCTGATGATGATTATGTGGGGTAATTGTGTTAGACTGTGCTGGAAAAGTAATCTGCTTGTGAACAAAGCATGTGATAACCAAAAGATGAACACTTAATTCAGTTGTCCACTGCTACCCTGATACTGCTTATTTAGCCTTGCTTTACAGGCAACACTTTATTTTGTAATCACAGTGTTTGCAGTAAATCTGCTAACAATGGTTGGACTCCTACAAACTGGAAGCAGGGAAGTTATTTTTAAAATCACTTTCCCAGGTGGCATCTGAGGATGTCCAATACCCCACTGACAAAAATTGCTCCTGTGGGGCTGAAGAAAGTAAATAAGGTATAAGGAAAACAACCTTGTGGCATTAAATTCTTAATCCTTTATCTTTACTTGGGATTCCACCTAATACTCTTGCAATTAAGAGATTCTCAGGTTACTTCATTGGCTCTCATGTCTTTAGTCTTCCTTTGCAATCTTGTCAATAGTAGGATTGATAACATTTCCTCCTGTGTGGTGGGATTTGGTGCCAGTCAGCAAAACCCCTGTGAGTAAGCAATGCTCACATCTAACTGGTTATATCAACTGCAGATATTAAAGGGAGCACAAAGCACTCTTCCCCACCCCTAACCCAAGTTGTTAGGTTTGTGACATGCAGTGTGAGTAGAGAGCTGACAAGAGGGGATAGATTGTTAAAGAACTGACCCCAGGTGTTGTCAAGGCACCAGCAGCAAAGCAGACACAGCCAAGAGTAGGAATTCCTCCCTTTCCTGGTCAGCCCAGCTGAAACTAAAGGATGTGTGTGGAGCCTGAACAAGTAATTCAGGGAATGGGTGGAAAACCTCCCAAAATTGTGAGAACAGGTAATGTGGTCGAAGTACCAACTGGTGTTCAACCAAAGATTTGTCAGAGAAGTCCTGGGAACTGGGAAAAATGCTCCCAGGAAAACTGAGCTGACAGTGGGCAGCCTTGTGCGGATACCCCAGAGCTCTGTCACACCTGCCAGGCTCTCGTGGTGCTGTGTAACAGGTTAGGAACCGGTTTCCTTGGTTGTAAATTAAGAGATGCAGTGTTTTACTACTAATCAATAGCATTTAGGGTAATAAACCCGTCAGAGTCAAACATTGATGTCCAGTTCATGATTTAATGAGACAGAGGATGTCTCCTGTTTGGAGGTGCTTTGTGCAGCCCCTGCGGCACGTTCTGTTACAGAGACTTTGTGTAATTGCAATTTGTATCAATTTCTAAGGTTTTGCAGCAGACTTGTGTTTCCTTTGTGAGTGTTTGGAGAGAGTCAGGAGTAGAGGATAAATACAGGTATAACGCACTGCAGAAGCTCAAGCTGAAGATGGAATACCCATGTCATGGGGGGATGACTAAATCCTGGATTTGGGCATTTTAACCCAAACTGTCTCTTGGGAACATCATGTGTGAAATGTCTGTGTTCTCTGCAAAATGCTTTTATAAATAGGTAAAACGAATTGTCAGTGCTCTGAGGGGGTTTAGGCATTTAAAACTTAATTTAGTAGATAAATTTTTGGGTTAAGCAAAGTCACCTCCTGCCTCCCTGCAGAGCCTTTGTTTTCCTTTGGCCAGGCGAGAGTGACAATGGAGTCTGTGTGGCACTAATAGACAGGACAAGTATTTTATCGCTCGAAATAAATTAGCGTGGAAGTAAATCTGAGCTGTAATGTGTCCTGACACTCTCGTAAATCACACATGACTGCAGTGATGTCTCCTCTTACGGCTTACCCCTTAAAGTAGTTGCATTTTGACAGCACAGAGTCACAGCAAGGGAAGGACCTGGGGCTCCCAGGGCTCTTCTTATTGATGCAGTGATGTTCCAGCCCTTATCTCCAAAAATTAACAATAACATTAGCTAGAAATTCAGGATCTTTAGCAAAAAGACTCATCAAGACGGTGGCACAGAAGTAGCTGTGGAACAGGCAAAGTGCAAAATTACACTGAGAAGTAAATTTGATTGAGGCACAAATATTCTGCATTAAATGCTGAATAAACTTCTGAACATGCACAGAGAAGTGCCCATAGTTAGTGAGCCCAGCCCTGACTTTGCTCCTTTCCCACTGCTACTCTGATGCATGAACTGAGCTGAAACTGTTTTCAATTATGCTGTTAAACTGTATTTTCAGTTATGCTTATTTGATATTATATATATTTGATTTAGCCCATAGGTTGGTCACTACACTTAATAATTAATTTCTTTGGTTATTAAAACTCTGCTGAAACCAGGAACATGGTCATTACCACATACAATCATAATTTCACAATATAGCAAGATAAATTCCATAAACACTTCCAAGAGGTTTTGGTTTTGTCTCTTTGTGGCTGAAGAACTTAGTCCCTGACTAAGTCTATTAAGCTTATTAAAGATTAGCTTATTTCCCAGTCATTGTAGTTCTTTTGTTTATAGAACTTGCCTCAACCACCCAAAGGTCAGGGACAGAGAAGGACCTTCAAGGCAAATATGAAACTGATGTGTAAATGTTACAAGTATTGTATAAAATATATTTTAAGTGATAATATTTTTAATTCAAAACTTGTGCTTTAGTTCCCAAGGCAACACAAAGCAGGAATCATCATTTAGTGCTAAGTAGCCTTTCCTAGGAAAGGGAGGAGCAGTTGGAGATTCTGTGGCTTGGGGACCTGCTAACGAGAGCTGTCACTGGCAGAGCCCACACTGGAACCCAACCCCAGCCCTCGAGCTTTGCCTTTCACACACCCTGTGCCTGCCCCGCATCGCTGCTCTCTGAGAGATGCTGCCAGCAGCGAGCGTCTATACATCGGAGCAATTTTGAGTTCTGCTCCCATAATGAATGGAAATTGAATCAATCTCTTCTGGGACTTACTCCAAGATTAGACATTAAAGCAGGGTTTTTACACACACACCCTACACACGCTCCGGCAGTAAGCATAACTTCAGTTAATATTCCTAACAGCTACATTTTCTCCTCAAAAACGAGCTCATTAACTTGTAAAATATACAGGAGTCAGGTGCTTGATAGCAAATAAAGCCTTTAAAAAATTATGTTTAACCGTGAGGGATTTTAGGAGCCTGACAAGAAACAGCTATTTCACATAGAGCTTTTTTGAGGCACTCTAGAGCAAGTTTAGAATTCTAATTTTGGAGTTAAAAAATTTCAAGGTTGTTCCTAGGAGGAGACAGGAGGAGAATGTGCTACTTGGAGGACCAAAATCCTCTCCCGCGAGTCAGAAAGTGCCATGAGCTGTGACTGCCTCTACACCCAAGGCAAAATTATATCCTCAACAAGACAAAGAACTTGGATGGATTTTTTTTTAAGTGAATAAAACCAGAAATGAAGAGCTGAAAGATTTCAAAAAGTTTAACCCCCAGTTACTTCAGCACCTTGGGAAGTTGTTCTCTGTGCAGCTTAATGGGTGAGTGTTGAGGAAAGGTAGTAATGTCGAAGGTTGAAAAGGAAAGCTCGTCCTTCTTTGTGGGATTGGGGTGAGGTACAGGTGTCACAATGAAGTGTGGGTAGCAGGAATATGGGATCCTCCAAAGGTTTTAAGGATTAAAGGGAAATAAGTCCCATTTCCATAAACTATATAGTGTAATCCCTGTGTAAAACCAGGTACTGTCTTACTGCTTCATTCTCCAGTTCTCTTTGCTATTCTGACAAACCTTTCAGCCCTAGTTCATAGCTCAGGCTGTACCCTGTCACATCCTATTGCCAGGTTTTACCAGACCAGGCTGCTCCAAGCCCTGTCCAGCCTGGCCTGGGACACTTCCAGGGGCAGCCACAGCTTCTCTGGGCACCTTTTGCTGCAGAGCTCTTGCCTGCAGCCTGGCTTCTGCTACCACAAATGTCTGTGTTTCCATCTTGGTCAGGAGGGGAAGCATCCCCTTGCTCAGATGGACACCAGCCGAGCAAATGGCTCGTTTTTCTGGTAAAATGTTCTTGGTATGACGTGGTTAAGGTTTGGTCTGTCGTGCACACAGATGTGGCCAGGGCAAACTGACTGCCCTGCTCTGCCAGCCCAGTGCCACATGCTGCAGTCACAGCCTCACTCCTCCCCTCCACGCCTGCTTCCATTTGAAATGAACCCTGCAAAAGTTAAAACCAGCCAGTGTTTATGGATCCTGCACGCACACTGGCAGTGGGACAGGTTCTGTACCTTGCATCTCCCACTCACAGAGCAGGGACACCCCAGCAGTCATGGCTGGAAGCCTCAACCCCAGCAGATCCAAAGAACTTGCTGCATTCCTTTGCACCCCATTGCCTGCGAGGGCAGAACTCCCTTCATCGAGACTTTCACAGCAAATATCATAGATTAATAAAGAGGTGAAGGAGCTCTGGTTCATTATTTTTCCTTGACTGATATTTATTAGCCAAAACCAATTTGAGCTGGGATTCCTTTATGGGTCTGTGATTGCAGTAGCTGGGGCAAGTGGTAATTAAAAAGCTGAGATGTGTCCTCTCACCTCAGAATTGGGCTTTAAACTGGTGACAGGATAATGAATGGGTCAGCCTGATATCCATATTAGTTTCTGTGGGTGCTCACACGTGTGACTGGAGAGTTCAGGCTGTGTGACAGCCGGGACACGTTGCTGCTGGCAGGGCCCATCTGGCTGATGTGGCCGAGTGTCCCTTTGCACACCAGCCCTGCTCGCTCCAATCCCCACCAGATTTCCTCATCAGCTGCTGCCATGCACATCTACAGCTAATTTTGGTCAAGGAACATGTAGTTCGAGTATATTATTCTTAGGAGCTGGCAGAGCCCTGTGAGTAAAGCATTCCTCGAGTTTTACAAATAGGTAAACTGAGGCACAGGCTCATGCTATCCCAAGTAAGGTGTTAAAGCAGACTTGGCCTTTGAAATGAGGAATGTTGGTTCAAGTTACCTGACCTCCATTTCCCACTGAAAGCAAGAGCTGAAAAACTGCTCTGGAAGGGTTTTGCAGAATCTCTTCTATCCTCTGGCCCAGGTCTGCTCACCTGGTGCTGTTCCCTGGACAGAGAACCGTGTTGGGGTCCCGGCAGCCCCTGACTGGATGGATCCTTGCATGGATCCACGGCAGGGCAGTTTGGGCTCTTATCAGAAGTTGTAAAGCCACAGCATCTCTGCTGTAGCAGGACAAATCTGGCTCAGCTGGTGAGAAGAGGATGAAAATTCCATTCACATGGACATTTTCTGAATTTTGTATAAATCCCTTTGTGGCATGAGGTGGGGCACACCCTGGAACAAGCCTTCTGCTGGGATTTGGGTGTTCACTGGATCTGAACCCCAGGGGGAAGCAGCACCAGCAGGAGGATTTTCCCAAAGGAGTGTTTTACCTCCCTGTCTCCTTCCTGTGTCACTTTGGCCTTCTGGAATCAAAGAAAGGCAAAGAGAGGCCCCACAGGTTTCACTCACCAGGGAGAGGCTTTACCTAAAGTAAGGCAGGAATGTTTCTTACCCACAGACCAACTCACAACTAATTAAAAGTGATCTAATCCTTTTGATCACACCCTTAGGGAGTTGGTACAGGCTATTAATAAAACCCAATTGGGAATATTTTTTTTGTCATGTGGAATATTCTCACATTTCATTATTTTTCTTACCCTCAATCAAGAAGAAAAGTAATGAATACAAATCCTAATCCTGTTCTCTCTGGATTTGTGTTTTTATTAAATGAACGAAAAGAATACAGCCAGTTGAAATAATTGTGTTTAAATTCAACACTTTCTGTTCTGCAAGTAACCCTTCATGCTGATTTTTGTAATTTAAAGCATCTCAACTGGGAGATTCTAACAAGTGCAGATGTTCTTCAAATCTATGAATTCGATGTAATTTACTCTTTACCCTCTACACTTTGGATTTCCACTCCTTGGTACTTTGCAATACAGAGCCTGGGCAGCTTGTGCTGCTGTTGTGAGTGTTAACAGCACAGTCAGAACCAGCTTTAGAATGACTTTATCACTGCTGGAGGAGAGGAGAAACCACTTCACTTTTGCAGGACTCTCTGCAGTCAGTTGCATGTGCGAAGGAAAACAAGTCCAGCTCAATTAACTTTTTCTGTCCTATGAATTAGTTTTTAATTTAGTTTTAAACCTCCAAACAATTTTCAGGGTATTTTTCAGCAGTTCCTAATTCTAGAGTTGCAAAATACTTAATATTGCCTATCCCCTCCATTTAGTAGCCTATTTCTAAAAACATCAAGGAAAGTATAAATTCTAATGAAAAACTTCCTTGTGCAATGACAAGGAGTGCTGGGTTATGTTAATGCAGCTGATTGGCCATTGATGCCTCTGCCCCTCATTTTGATATAGTTACTTCACTTTGAGGCAACATCATTTCTGTGCTCAGAAAACATTACATTTAATTAGTGCTGGCACAGAACAGTAGCACCTTGAGTGAAAGAAATACTAAATTGCTTCATTTCTGACATAGAAAATCAATGCGTTCTCCATTCATTCGTTCTCTAATCAATTCTACTAACTTGAAAATTGCTTCATTATGCTTCTAAATAGATTTACAGGACTCTGTTTAGGATTTTAATATTGCTAGCACATTAAAAATTAAAAATTAAAATACAGTCAGGACTGGGTCAGTTACCCAGGTGTCAAAGACAATGCATCATGATGAGTCTATTTATCCATTGAGTTCGTGTACTTCTCACTTTTTTTGGTAGAAATGATGTTTTGTGGCCTGACACAAAGAGTTTCGCCATCATCCCCAGCTGCAAAACGTTTTCTGGGTAAGGTGGGGATGAATTGGATTCCCAGGTGCTGGGGTTTATATGAGGACTGGGAGGTGGGGAAGGGCAGTGGTTACCTGCCTGCTCATTCCTGCAGCAGGCACCAAAGGATTGCTCTGCCAGCTCAGCCCCGGTGAAAAGCTGACGTGTGGTGCTGTCTGCCTGGTCCTGGGCTTAGCTCCTCAGGCCCAAGGCTGAACTGAAAGTTTCTAGTGCAAGCTCACTGTTTGCCTGTGAGAAAATCCAGGGCTTGATAAGACTTTTTTGAGGTCTGAGTGGTCCGGGCTCAGAGCTGAAGTTTAATGGGCCCAATTAATCCGCAGCCCTCCCCTGCCTGCCGGACCTGGCGGGTTGGTTACACCTGCCCGAGTGAGCGATTCGCTCCCCTTCTGCTCTCCCTGAAAATCAAATCCCTGCAGCAGAATGGAGCCCTCCCCTCCTGCTCCATGAATCTCAATTATGTCCAAACGCAGCCTGAAGCCAATATATCACCAAAGACACGTCTATTAGACAGGTGGTGCTGCTTCAAACCTCACCCGTTTTACAAGGTCACTGTCTTTGCTCCTTCTCCTATTTCCAGGGGCCACGATCACGGTTGTTTTATCGCCCCATCAGCAACCTGCTGATTAGTTGGTATTTTCTGAATACTTTTCTCACTCTATGCTGACTTCTGATCTCCTTTCACCTGCACCTGAAGGGCATTCCTCTGCTATGTATTTTAATCAAGTCTCACTGGAGTGCAGTTGTTTCCCAGTGTTCAGGTGTCCAGCTGAGCTCTGTTCCTGCCCACAAGCCATCCTATGGCATTGGAGAGGAGAACTTATGAACACCAGAAATCTGAATATTCAAGGCTGGCCTTCCAATCTCTAATGATTTTATTTTGCCAGTTTCAGAAGATGTGCCTCGCTTTCTCCCTTTGGTTTGTTTTTTGAGGTGGCAAGTTCTCAAGAGAGCAAAGGGAAGTATGCATCCAGAAACATCAGTATTTTTATGTGTTAGTCTACAACAGTTAGTACAAAAGGTGTAACTTTCTGAAATCTCCAGAGCTTGTCACACAACTTTTTGAATTTGAAAAGCCTTGATGTGCTGCTTTTGGCTGTCAGTCAGCAGACAAGCAGATCCTGAGGAAAAGAGCCCACATGTAGGGTACTCCCCTTGATGTGTCCCACAGAGCACCAGGCCAGCTCACACTCATCACGGCAATTAATTGGTGAGGAGCGAGCAGCGGCTGTGAGAGCTGCCAGGCAGCTTTGTGGCCCTTCTCACCTTCACCTTTGAAACTCGTAGTAAATAAGGGATGGTTCTTTGAAACAGTAACAGGAGCGTCTGCAAATGCTTGGGTAGAAAGTGGGTGGAATTTGGGATTTTGACGTACTTACTGCAGGATTAGCACAGAAACTTCCTGAGGAATCGGATTTGTCAGCGAATCCTCCCTGGTGGCAGATGTTGGCTTCGAAATGGCTCAGGTGTGGTGACCTTCCTGCAGGTCGGAGGTGGGGAATCCTGAGGGGTTGTGCTCATGGCTGGCTGCAGGAATCTCCCACGGGGACCCGTCCTCGGGCTGAGTTTGTGTTTGTGGTGCTCGCCAAGGGCCGCTGGCTGGGCATCGGCCAGGTGAGCCAAGAGAGGGGATCCAGCCCTGGCACTGCAGCCGTGCCCCTGCGCTGGAGAGGGGCTCCCTGGGGAAAGGAACTGTGCCTGCACCAAGGAAGGCAAGAGTCCAGGCTGCCCTCGGGCTCTTCCAATGTGCTAAATATTTACATTTCTTGAATCATGGTGCTTGGTCCTGCAAGGGTAGCAGTCAGTAGAACTGTCATTTGTGGGAAACACACTTCTGGTTCAGGGAACAGCCCTGCTCAGAGCCCATGTCTGTGGAAAAGATGGATTTATAGCAACAGACTGTTAGCTGTTGCTTTTGCAAAGTTTTGCTGAGTTTTAACCTAATTGATAATACAGCATTAAGTACTTTTTGTTCATCATTACAGACTTTCCTTTAGGGCCTGTGGATCTTTGTAGCACGAGAACAGGATTTAGTTTTAAGTACCAGACTGAGGCATGATGAAAGCAAGAAGCAAAGGCTGAGACCTTAATTAAAAGAGAGTTATATTTCAGAGAGTTATTGAAGAAGAAGGAGGTGCTAGGGGCTAGAGAGTATCTGTAAATGTTTCTCAAAGCCCATTTGTACAGAGAAACAGCCAATGCAACAGCCCTGCTATTCACCTTTGCCATGTTAGTGTTTGTGAAAGGCAAACTTCAAACAGGTTCAGCGCTAGGAGCAGCCCGTCCGAGGGTGATGGGCACATCAAGGAGTGGGGATGAAGGAAGGAATGCTAGCAGCTGGAAGCACAGAAGCTCCTCTGAAGTTTGCTAATGCTTTTTGACCTTGCTGGAATTCATTGCTCTTTGTGATCCTCTTGATTTCCGTGTAAGTTCTGGCGCCTGCTCTGCTCAGCCCTCGCTGTGAGGAGCTTTTCATTTATTGCAGCTCCCTGTTTGAATTCGCTTGTGCCCGGTGCTTGTCCCAGACTCCGCCACGGCGTCCTGCAGGATGAGGAGGAAGCAGTCAGGTTCCTTGGAGATGAAGCAAAGGCAAAGTTAAGCCAAGCTGGTCAAAACTGAACAAAAGCTCAGGCTGATGTGGTTTACAAAAAAAAAAACCTCTTGAAGATTTCGGGTATTTTTCATTACTTCTGATGTATATCTGTGTTGTTTCAGAGTATTTTTCCCACTGTGTGGTTCAGAATTCAATCTAATTTATCATGATTTAAACTCTATAAATCATTTTACATCTTTCATTGGCAAGCAAGCGTTATGGCAGGTGGTATCTGGGAACGAGGGCAGCAATGTTATTTGTGCTGTGGCCATCTCCCTGTCAGGCTTTAGTTCTTCCAGAGGTATCCATGTCATCATCATCCTCTGGGAATCAAACACTGCCTCAGACGTGCTCTCCACGATGTTGTGGGCCTGTCAGCTGCTCACGGGCTCCTGGCAGAACAGGATCAGAAATAACTTATCCCCATGCCCACAAGATCCTTGAGATCCCAGACTCAGAGCAAACCCTGGGATCTTTGCAGCTCTTCTGTGTTCATCTGAACGATGGCTTTGCCCAGAGCTCAGGTTATTCTCCCTAAACATGGCCTGTGATTGAGGGAGATGTTGGTTTCTTACTTTGGGGAGTTATCTGCTGAGCTATCACCACTTCTCCCTGCAGTTCTCTTGAGAGAAACTGAATTAAATATGATAAGAATTGATGAACTGTACTAGAAAACCCCTCAAGGCTATCAGATATCCATTTAGAGGAGCAGAGGGAAGCATTGTCCATACTCTAGTTGTGTTTTATCGCATTATTGATGCTTTGGGACAGCTCTGTGGATGCCATCTCATTTCAAAGTTGGGCTGGGTGGTTTTTTCTCATTAGATCACATCATTTTTGGAAACTTCTAAGAATTTATTTTTGTGTCAGACTTTTGAATTATTTTTTCTAGAAATCTGCTAATAGTCCTTAATAGCAGACTAATTTATATATACTCTGTGTGTGTGTATATATATATATAAAATATAATATATACACAAAGGAGGCTCATAGAGGATTACATTTCCTACATCAGTTACTGACTCTTTCACTTGGATTTTTTGCATGTTCTCAAGAAGGCAGTGGTGTTTGTGTTTGGGGTTTCTTGTGGTTGGTTTGTTTCTTCCTTGTTATTTATGAAGGCTTTGGAATACATTTGGAATTTTTGATTCAGCATACCAAGACTCTGGTTGTTGATCAAAGGAAGTACCTTCAGGTTAATTGTTGTCCACTCAAGCAATATATAAAAATCACTGCTAAATGAGATTAGAAGACACTAAAGCTTCGAACTTCCTGGCAAGATTAGGAGAAAAGGCCACTTGAGGCTTGTTGCTGACAGCCTCTGGCTTTCTCACAGAAATCTGACTGTCACTGAACGCTGGCCCCATACTGAGGTGAGGTGATTTACTCACAGGAACAGGGATCTGAAGCAGGTACCTGTAGCAGGAGGTTTTAATTCATAGGCCTGATAGGAAATTTATCTATGAAATCCTGAATCTGCAGTCAGCCAGACAAATTCTTCTCCTTGAGACCACCTCACGGAACAGTTTACTCGGTTACTGAAAATCTTGTACGCTGCAAATCTGTTGGGATGAGTTGTGCAGAAGCTTGTTTTTCTATGTCTGTAGCTGTAGTCGTTTCTGAAATAAATGCTGCGTGTTCCAGGTGATTCCTGCTGCCTGGTGAAAGCTGTTAATAAAGCAGTCCCAGGCTGAGCCACTCGTGTGCTAAATGTTGGTGTGCTCTCACTCCAGACTAATAGAGGCACTACAGGATTGGGATTCAACAATAGTTAAAAATACTCCCCTAAAGTCCTCAGAATAATTTGATTTGGAGTAAATGAATTTCTTTCTAGACTTAGTCAAAGCAATTACATTCAACTAGTTGCAGTATTATGGCATTACATTTATCATCATTCAAGCACTGCAAAGCACTAAAGAACCCAAACTTATCTTTATTCCCGTGCTGGCAGTTTGGTGGTCAGGCTGACTCTGCACTCTCTCCTCTGCTCACTGAAGGAAGAAATGGGAGGTTCTAGCAGAATTTGAAATGCCAACCCAAATGGAGCAAAGAACAGGTTGATATGGGATTTGTTTACAAATCAAGATTATATCACACGCTTCTTGGGTTTTGGGGTTTTTTCCCACTTGGTTTTAACAGAACATGAGTTCATACGAAGCCTTTTTTCCTGTTCTCTATGTACAACTTTTCCATAGGTTTCACCTTCAGCAGGATTCTTTTTCTACATCATACTCTGCCCTTCCTTTGTTTTATTTATTGCATAATTTTGTGAAAAGAAAATCCTTTTACCTTCATATTATAAAAGAGCGCCTCCCTCAGAAGCAGGGTGATGCCTGAGCCCTGGTCAAGGTAACAGTTAAGAATTCACCCTAATTTTCCGAGGTGCTTGACTGCTCTCAGATCTCCTTTCTTTTGAAAGTGAGTTGAGAAACATCAATGTAGGATCTAGGTCAAAGATGATTAGAAACTCCAGTGATTTTAGGAGGGCGGAGAATACACTCTGAGCTGTTGAAAATGCTCTTTCAAACCATGTTCTTCCATATGTGAATAAGAGTTTTCTCACTCCTAATGAGAGGCGGAGCACGGAAAGCCCGAACAGGAGATTTGGCAGCGAGCTCCTGCACCTTTGTCCTGCTGAAGGCTGCAGACCCCATGGTCTGAGAGAGCTTTGCTGTGATTCCAGTGAGGATCCAAAGCACTCACATCTTTCTGTTCAGCTCAGCTGCAGCGTGGGCCCTCTGGCCAGGAGAGTGGGATGTTTTCCCTCTCCCGGCCATCCAGCTCCCTCCCGCGGAAGGTTTTCCGCATCCAGCAGTTTCCTGCTGGCACCTGGACACGGAGCCCCTGCCAGGCTGGGGACATGCAGCCCAGTAAGGGAAATTCAGTGCTGACAGTGATATGAGGAAGATTAAGTCTGGCAAAACTCGGGCTGCAGATTGTAAATGGTCACGGTGGCTTCCAAACCGGCCGGGTCTGGTTTCCCCCTGTTAGATTCTGCGGCTGTGGATTTATTCACATTGCTGTATCTTGTTAGAGACAATGCCCCGAGGGTGCTGAGCTCTTGTTTGACTGCAGAGCTAAAATACGAAATTCCGAAATCCCCTCTCCATTGTACCTAATTAAGGAACCTCATTAACCCTCTCTGTGGATGGACTGGGGGGATGTCTCCTTTCTGCTAATGGGTTTTCTGGTAGAACAGCAGGTTTACCTGACCCCTGGGATTAGGTGTCGTGTTAAACGTACTCTGCCAGCTCGTGGCAGTGACATTTCCTTTTTTTGTCTGTTCTTTCTGAGAAACTTCTCTGAACTAAACCTGTTTTTCTCTTCTCTTGCCCTGCCTCAGGAGCACTGCCAGTTCAAAAGCTGGGAAATCAGTCACCTAATCTCATGGAGGTTTTTGGGATTCAAAGGGCCAAGGATCTGCTGGGTGATGGTGATGAGGAGCTAAAATTTTGAGTCAGTTCCCTCAGCTGACCATACAGAGATAACTGGACCAACAAATCCAGCCCAGTGCTGGCCATAATTTTTCCTTCACATCATCTCTGCGCCATGGAAATTTTTTAAGGCATGTGTAGCAGGCTGGTCTGTACTACACCAATGCCTCTTCTATATTTAGAAAGTTATCTGCTGTTCCATTTGTCAGGAAAGCAATGATCTGATAGTTTTCACATTCAGATCTGCTGTCTGGGGCCCGCTGGAGAAAATCTGGACCGGGATAAGATGATGAAGGACGTGCTGCTGAGCGTGGCACAGGAACAGTGCCCAGAGCCCGCAGGGAGCTGGCTCCAGCCTGATGCTTCCCCTCAGCACCAGCCCACGGGTTAAACCTGACTCTGCAGCCCCAGTGGGGTGTCCTCTCCCAGTGCTCCCAGTGCTGAGGCTGGGTGCAGTCCACCCAGCAGCATCTGTACAGAACCCCTCGCCCCCAGGAGCAGGTCCGGAGGTGGTGGCTCCGGCGTGGGGGAACGCACCAGCCCGGCTGGGCTGTGCTCGCTCCATGCTGGGGCAGAGGGGCTTTGCTGCAGGAACCAGGCTCGCCGTGGCACAGGGAGCTGATCCCAGGGAGTGTCTGGATGTGGGTGAGGAGTGCGGGGGCTTGCACACCTCTAACAGTGCCTGCTGGCTTCACGTGGGCTGCTGGGCTGGCGGATGCTGGTGGGCACATCACCAGAAAGAAAGAGTTCAAATACGTGGTCTGTGCTGGAAGCACAGCATGGGAAGTTCAAAAATAGCCCTGAATTTCTGTTTGCTCAATGGATATACCTGCAGCTCAATTCTTACCCCAAGCTGCCATGAGGATTTGCTTATTAGGGAGGATGTACTGTTTGCTTGGCCTTTCCCTTAGCAGGGGGGGAGCTGATTCTGCTGAAGGGGGCTTTCAATAATGAAATGCAAAGCTAAAGGCAGAAACAAAGTTGCACTCATTTAGCACAAGTCCAAGAAGCTGATCAAACTTGAGTGGTGGAAGGGCATGAGCAGAAATTGTTTAATTTCCTGTTCTTGACTGGGTGAGAGGAGTGGAAATATTTACCAGTGGGCTGTTTGAACTAGCCGGTGTTATTGAAACCTGCCGAGGAGATTCACATTTTTGAAATGCTATGAAAACGCTTGATGTCCACGGGGCAGAGCAGGCAGGGGTGGCTGCCAGGTGGTGGCAAATCTGGAGCCCTTGCTGATTTATATTTATAGAACAAAGCATGGGACGGGGCTGGCTGCTGCAGGCCACCATCACACCCTTGCTGGTATTTGAAGAAGTCCCTTGCAGTCAGTATTTCTGGGTAAAATCCCTGCTCTGCTGCGTCCCTGTTTACTCTTCCCTGGGTCCACAGGTGACTCTTTTGGGATTCACCTGCACGGCACCTCCAGGGGAATGTGCTGTGAGCTGTCCCCGTCAGTGATAAGCAGGAATCACTCCTGTGCCATACCCTGTGTGTATCTCACGGAGGGGCACGTACTGACCAGCGCCCGTGGCCTGAACAACGTTAATTTTCATGAGTTTTCTTCTGAAGACCCATGAACTTGGACAGCACAAGGTCACTGTGCAGAGAGCTGGACAAGCACTGCAAATGATTTGGCACAAATTTAGAAGGATTCTCTTTTCCCCTGTTCTTCTGTGTTGTTCCTCTCCACAAAATCCCGAGTGGCCGAGTTTGCTCCTCCCCGTGGCTTTGCTTGGGGTGTTCACAGCAACTTTCAGAAGCAGTTCCTGCAGCGGTGTTTGAATGTTTAAATGCTTCTGCATAACCACAAGTGCCAGCAACGGTGCAGGAGCAACAATAGCACATGAATTACCCAATTAACAAAGGCACCTGGGAATATAAAAACACCCAAGAGACCTTTTCACTGAGTTGCATAAGGGAGGAAAAAAGTCACCTTAGCTATCAGAGTCAAATACGAAGTGATTATATTTAAGTGAAATATCAAGACTGGTATTCAGATAAAACCATTCCCCTGTGGCCTTTAAATCTACGGCCTTTAAATCATTTTCTTGCATCCACTGAGCTATTCTGAGGTGCATAACTTGTGCAAAGTCCTCTTCAACTATCAGAAAATATCAGTGAATTCTTTCCTAGGGCTCCTGCCTATTTACCATGCAAAGGACAAGTCGAGCAGGGCAGAGAGGGTGCCAGAGTGGCTGTGTGGCTGTGGACCACAGCTGGCTTGCAGAAGAATGTTCCTCTTACAGAGAGAGGTTTGGATTTCTTTGTACCTGGCCATTTTTTTTCCCAGGTAGAACGAGGTCAAGCTAGACTTGGCTCGTTAAATAGCTTTTCTGTACTTGGATTTTCTTCTGTTGAATAAAAGTTACTTTTATTAGAGGAACTAGTGTATATTGAAAAAAATAGCATTAAAGAAGGGTACAGCTTTGACAAGAAAAGCTCTGCAAACCCAGATTGTCATGTGCATTTGCAGACTGGGCTAACTGGTTGTGTGTGTTACTTTGCTGGCTAACACCATGTGTGCCTCATTTTTATATAATATCAGTGAACTTAAACAATTCCTCAAGATTCTGCCCTTTGCCAGACTCCTGGGAAACCCAGGCTTGCTTGGCTGGTGTATTAAACCGAAAGCATCCTAATTACCTAATTTACAAATAATTCAGGGCTGAAGTATTGATGCACCACGAGGTTAATTGCTCTTCTTACTCAATTAGTAGGAACCTTTGTGCTCTTTATTACATTAAAGTAAGCCATTATCACTTTCTGCAATTTTATATCTGAGGTTCAATAGTGACAAAACTTTCATCTCAACTCTGCAGACCTTAATTGGTTTCTATCTGAATCCTCATTTCTTCACAAAACCCCAGCTCTCAGTAGCTTGTCCGTCAATATTTGCTCTGGATTCCACAATGGGATTTGTAAGCAACATTTATGGACATTTCCTGGGTGTCCTGCTTCAGTTCTTTTTGGAAGCTTTCATATTTCTACAAATTCATCCTCTTGGCAGTTGCTGGCTGAGTTGGCTGTGAAAAGGTGATTTTTACTTGGTAGATCAGAGCTTATTAAAGATCTTTTTCTAGCAGCTGCCAGACTCTCCCTTTTTCCAGAATTTGGATGTTTCATGGGACTCCTATTTTATTTTTTATTTTATTTTGTTGTGATTACTCACAGATCAAAGGGACTGTTATAGATATATTGGAAAACAGCATTATAAATTTCTGTTTTGAAATGACCTTTCAATGGATATTTTTTCTATATTGAAAAAAAGAGTCAAAATTATCATAAAATATTTTGATTTAACTGAAAAAATTCAAACTTATTCTTGTGCTTTTCTTTGGAACACATCTACAGAACAGACTTGGAAATTAATTTTTTTTCCCTGGAAACAGAAATTCCCTTTCCTTCTCAGGTTTAGTCAGAACCAGCGAGCTGGGCAGGTTTCCACCTCTGGTCTGCAGGTCACAGTGGGGCGTGTGGCTCCTTCTGAAGTGTCTGTGAGACATCACACAACAACTGGGCCATCCCTGACAGGCTGAGGTTCATCATCCCAGGCTCTGCTCCGCAGCTGCAGAACCCTGAGGTTTGCAAACTGGAAGACACAGGAGTTTCCAAGCTCCCAAGGCAGCGATTGCTGATGATGTGTTCCTACCCACATTAGTAGATGCTGGAACAAATAATTTATGAGTAAATGGTGGCTGCTGTTGGAAGCCTTCTGATGCTTGCACACTCATTACCAGCAGGGTCTGCTTTTTGCCATTGTTTGCTCAGTGTTTGGAGGATTTATGTCGTTCCAAATCACCCTGCCACGGCTGATCGTGTTTTTGTTTAGGTAGGTTAACTTGTCTAAAGAATGAAACACTTGCAGGTGCTTTGACCCAAACTCAGCCGAGCACAGATGGGCTGTCTGTGATGAAAGGGGGAATCAATAGGAGATTCCAGCCCGAATAAACCAGGGAGTCAGATCTCATCTTCCTGACACTGCCCCTCTCTGATCCTTATCACTTCTGAAATAACATCATGTTCAGTTCACATCCAAAGGAAAAGAAACATTTTCTGTGCCCACCGTGTTGGCAGAGCCATCCTGGGGCACTGTCTGGGTGCCCTGCAGGTGTTGCTGGGTCACAGACCCTGCTGAAAGAGCCCACGTGGCACATCAGATCCCGGGGGGGTCAGAGGGAGCACAACCTGAGTGTTTTGCTTTGGCTCACAGTGGGCACTCAGGACAAGTTGTGCTGCTGGGAAGGACCCTGGGACAGGAGTGCAGGGGAAGCAAGGCCCCCAGCATTCCTGCTCCGTGGGCTTCCCACCCTTCCTGCCAGGTGGGGCAGGTACAAACCCTGCTGAGCTCTGACCTGCCGAGCTGACAGAATGGATCTCAGCGAGTTCTCCATCGCTGGTTTCCCCTCTCCACTGAGGGTCTGCAGACACTCTTCACTCTCTCACGTTTGCATGGCAGTCCTGATCCTCTTCAGACAGCTTTAGGAAGAAAGTGTTCGGTCCTGTAGCTTCAAATCAGCTCTTGTTAGTGTCACTGAGCAGCCTCCTTGATTGTAGGATTCTGTTTGGGAACAGCAGCTCTGGTTCTGCCTGCAGTGAATGTGCTTGTGCTTTCTCTGTTAAAATAACATTTTCCCTGTTATTTTATCTGAGCCACTTATCCCCTCAGTCAGCCTGCACACCCCTGAGAACCAGAGAGAAAAGCTCGCTGGTTTGATTCCCTGTCACTCCCACAACTGGAAACATATTTTTAGGGGCTTCTCCCTACTGTTGTAGGTCCAAAGATTGATGATGTAAATTGGAACTGATTGGTAGCAGCTAGAATCCTGGTCAGGCCTAGGAGTGGCCTTAAGAACCAAGGAAATAAACTTTCCTGAACCCAGAGAAGCTCCCATGGAGAGAATGAAACCCTGCATCTTCACCTTTGCCTTTTCTGTGTGCCACGCTAAAAAAAGGAATACAATCCTCAGAACAACGAGCCTCCTTCCAAAGTATTTTATTTCATCTGGGATTCTCCCAGCGTTTCTCAGGCCAGTGCCACGGAGTGGATCCCGTGCTGTGTGATCAGTGTGTGCACTGCACAGGCGCTGCTCTGCAGGATTTCCACATCCCAATCCACAGGAACCAGCAGATGCTCCTGGTGCTTCCCACCACCCTCTCCGTGGAGCACAGGACAAGCTCCCCACCCTCCCCACCACTCTCTTTGGGCTGTGGCTCGCCCCAGGAACTGTTTGTAGCCAGGGAGATGGATGTGGAGGAGTTCAGTCCCCAGTGTGCTGTGGTAAGGCCACTAAGAGCCCAAAACTGGTTTGCAATGCAAACCATGGCCTTTGGTAGCTGCTCTGAGAACTCCCAGACGTGCCCAAGAGGGCTCTGGCCCCTCTCCTGCCTCGGAGCATCCCTGGGAGGCGGCTGTGGCTGCAGGGCTCGCTGGGGGAAGGCTGCACCCCAGGCACTGACTGCTGGCTCTGCCTGCAGCCCCCCGGGATCGGCATTCCCCGGGGAACTTGGCTGTCCCAATATTTCCCTGCAGTGATTTCAAACACAGCTGAGCCTCCACACTCCAGATTGCAAGCGAATTCCCTTTCATGTCTGTGCTATGGAGGCTTGCTATTATCCTGTGACATCTCATTTATGGATTTCATGTGCTGTTTCTAAAGGGCTGTCAAATAACTGTCAATTATTTATTCACCTGAGGTGGAGCAGATGCAGAGGAATTGCCACATCCAAAGTTAAAGAGCACTATCTCAAAACTTTGTAGAAAAGAAATAATTCAAATTTTAATAACTTTACCTTTTACTCATGTGCTTTTTACCTATTTCTAAGCTTTTTTAGCGTGGGTTGATTACCATACACATCGCTGTAGGTGATTTTGTTTGAAGGTACTTGAGTGAAAAATAAAGATTAATCTTGGCTGAATTTTTAATCATGTTTGCAAATGAGTTGCAGCAACCAAATATCAGCTGGTGTGGAAATGCAGTTATTAAGAACATATGGAATTGAAAAACTCCAGAATTGAAACTGAGCCACTTGGTAACTCTACCAGTTTAAGAAGCTTCTTACAACTTCTATAAAATTATTCCTTTGGTAAATGATGATCTTTAAGTCACCAGCACTTGGGAAACTTTTTCTATAGCTGTGTGATGATGGGACAGAACAGGGGGGAGAGTGGGCAGCACCTTGGGGAGCCTGGCGAGGCTGCTTTCAAGGCTCTGTTCTTTCAGGGGCTTCCTGTAGTAGCAAATTCCTCATTCCAATGCTGCAGCTCTTTCCAACGTAAAATGGAGAGGGAGGCACTGGAAGGAGCCGTGGGATGCCTGGGTAATGCCCTGAGGAGGAGCCGATGTAGAAATGTGTTTGAAAGGAGTGACTGAAGTGGAATCGATGGCTGGGCTGATGTGTGTGGCATGGAGATGTGCTGTGGGGCAGTCCTTCCAGTTCCTCACTGTAAACTGATATTCCTGCTGTTCCCAAAGATCCCGGGGACAGGTTTGTCTCCTGCCTGTCAGCCCTGCCAGGAGCCCCATTCCCTCTCATTTCTGACCCTGTTCTTTGGGTACCTGAGGTGCCACTGCTTGCCCCAAGTGCCTCCCTGGCTTGGGGAGCAATCTCTCTGAACAGCTGGAAGGTGAATGGTGGGAGGGAGCTTGTTTTGGGGCATTCTAACTTCTGTTGATGTCAGTAATTTTTGTGCAGGAGAGCTAATGGTTTTGAGATTTCCTTGGGATGGTTCTGGTCAGATGGTGCTCCTGTTGTGATCAGTGATTCAAAGGAAGCTCTATTATTATTATTATTAACAAACCCCACTTCTGAATTTCGAGTCACTGCAGTCTGCTCAAATTAGCAAATACCATCAACCCCCAGCTTTCATCTCTGTTTTCTCGTTCACTGGTACCTTGGGTGAGGTGTCTGAGTTTGGTTTTCTGTAAGCCAGACCCAACTGACTGAAGCTGCCCAGATCTGAATCTCATTTTCATTGCTCCATCCTTACTTAGAAGGTTAAAAAAGTCTTCCTTTGTCTTTTCCTGAACCACCTGGGCCTGGTCACTGACAGTGAGAAACCATTTCAGCCAGGCTGTGAGGTGAAGTGCCATCCCTCTGTCTATCCACACTTCTCAGGCCACATAATTTGGGATTGAGTTGGTTTAGGTTTTTGTAATGGCTTTTTCCTTCCCCTCCACTCCCCAGCCCACAGAAAATATTTGGGGGAACTTTCCTGTTTTCCCTATGAAATCACCAAATAACCTTGCAGTGTTCATCACCTTCCCTGTATTACCGTTGTAGGCAGTGCTAAGATTCCAGCTGATTGAGGTTATTGATTTCTGAGCCATCTCTTGAGGGTTATTTCACATTCATGATCTGTCAGCGTTGCGTAGACAGCCTGTGTTAGAGAACTTTGTATTTATCAGATGTGAAACTACTGCTCTGCACGCTCCCCTTTTCGGGTGTTGAATGGATGCAGGAGCACAAGGGACAGCGTGCACAGTCTCTCTACAAACCACTTGGAATATTTCAGACACCTAAAAAAAAATACAATTAAGAAAATTTGGAAAAGTATATCCAGGACAAATTTCTTTCTGGTTTTCTGTAATAACTGAGTTAAGCCTCAGAGCACAGGCACGTACCAAGCTGGATGATCAGGGGAGGAAGGAAAACAAACCATGCTGTCCTGAATTCTTTACGTGAGGCACATTTTTCCATTAAAACTTTCACTATTTGGTATGTCTGACAAATTGTTCTTCTATTTCCTACACCAGCATTTTCTAATTAACGTTGGTGTTAGAACATAGTTCAGGAGCGAGTTCAAACTCCAGAAACCTGCTGCAAACCTTGACCTGCTCTGTTCCTCTCCAAAGCTCAGCAATAAGGTTTTATGAAGAAGCATTTGGAAGTGTCACTGTGAAATTCCAGCTTTCCCATGTCCCTGCTGCCCTGGAGCAGTGCAGCTGCCCGGGCTGCCTTTGCCTTTCCTCTCTGAGCTATTTTAGGCAAGAGCCAGGTAATGCTTTTCTCTAACAAACCCCCTCAAAGGGCTTGCCCTGAGCTCTAATGTTGCACTCTCTCTAAAAGGATGCTCTTACAATGCAGAGACCAAAATGCCTCATGAAAACAACTCAGAAATGTGTTGTGCACAATGTCACTGCTGCTTTTGCACAGACCTTGACATTATCAAGTCAAAACAGTGCTGTGTCTATCAGCATGGTGCACATTAAACTTGCCCCACTGGGTCATTTCATAAAGCAAGTGTTCAAAACGCCAGGAAATTGCAAACCAGTTTGAAATCAATGGAATTCTACAGTCTTTAAAAAAAGAGAAAAAGGCGAGTTTTAGTTCTTGACATCACACATAGTTTGCATGTTCTTCAGTGGGACTCCTGGGGACACGAGATGGGGTTATATGAGTCAGCAATTACCCATCCTGGACTCCCTAAAAGGTTTATCCCATCCATTTTCCTGTTGCTTAGTTGATTACAGTGATTACCAGGAGCAGTGTTTTATAGGGAGAGGAGTGGGGAGTTGTGTTAGACCTCTGCAAAAACACTTTTTCGAGGGAAAAACTCAGATCATCCACTTCGAATGAGCAGAGAGCAATCACAGAACTCTATTAAAGTAATTTTCTCACATATTGAGTGGTTTTTCTTCTTTTTTTCCCTTATCAAGTGTTTTTTCCTGCTTATCCTTGGCTGGGAACTTGAGTCTCTCACATGATGTAAACAGCAGCTCCCCAACCAGGAGCTGCATCCATCTCGTCTGTCATTAACTTTCCACGTTCCCATCTGCCATCAAACTGGGCTGTGCATGCTGCAAAGATCAGGCTGATCTGTCAGCAGCTTCCCTCTGTTTCTCTGAGCCACTCAGCTCAATCACAGATTGCTATTTTTTTTTTGTTCTCATGCAGTGAGGCTTTTCTTATTATTCTTCTACGAAAACTCTTTCTGCTGTGACTTTTTTCTTGCTGTGGCTTTGTTGCAATTAATGAGGAGTCAGCTTTAAAAAGCTGGTTTGGGTTTCTCAGAGTTCAGAGGTTCATCTGCCTTCAGTACCAGCCATAACCCTGTGACACAACCCACAGGGAAATCTGAGCAACCACTTACACAACCATGATTTTCATATGCACTGGTTTGGTTTCTTAATATTATTCCCTCAGTTTAGAGTTTTCTGATTGCTCCATTGAATTTTTCACTGCTGGTTGCTTAAATTTAGTGTATTTTATAAGCTCCTGATAATATTTGGTAACATTCTTCTTTATAAACAATGACTGGAAATCTTAATTGCATAAAGCTAAATTATGAAGCTGGGCTTTTTTTTTTTGTGCTGGGATTTGAGGCAGCCAAGCCATTTCTGCTCTTTTGACTGATTTCTTTTTCTAGTTACTGAATGAAGGTTAATATTCAAGATGGGAGGTGAATCACCTACAAAAACAGGAGGGGGGTGTGATAAAGGATCCGGGGTGCTGCAGGTGCCTGCCAAGCTCTTGCAAGAGACAGGAGCGAGGCCGAAGGCAGAACTGTCAGATGAAGATGTATTGCCACAGAAACAGGAAATCTTTTGGGAAACATGCAGGCTTGAACTAAATGCCAATAAACATAGCAGAAAGTAGACAAGGTACGTGTTAAAGAGATGAACCAGGGGGATTCATGGGCTGGGGAGGTGTGTGTCTCTGCTCCTGGGCAAGAAATAAGGAATTCAGAGTGACCTCCAGAAACCTTCCCATGAGAAAAGAATTCTTTAAAAAATAAAAGCGTCTCCCCCCAAGAGTCTCCAGCTATAACTTGGCCATACTTTCATTAAGTCCATGGTGAGAAACCCACTGTCCACTGCAGATCTGCTG
Source organism: Lycocorax pyrrhopterus obiensis (assembly GCA_014706295.1). Classification (NCBI taxonomy): domain Eukaryota; kingdom Metazoa; phylum Chordata; class Aves; order Passeriformes; family Paradisaeidae; genus Lycocorax; species Lycocorax pyrrhopterus. The sequence continues at coordinate 12,102,918 of JACSVZ010000003.1, read as the reverse complement.
CAACACTCAAACAGCCAGGACTGCCTTTTGTGGAGGGGAAGGGTTAGCTGGAGCCAGGCCATTGCACGCAGCATTTTTGTCCTTGAACTGCCTCTCGCATTTATCCCAAGCTCAGCTGAGCCTCAGCCTCATGCATTGAATAATCTACGAGCCAAGCCCAAGGTTTTCTGGCTCTGCCTTTTGTCTCTGTTTGCCTGGTGCTGGCACTAAGCTGCTTGGAAGCGTTTGCTCCTAATGTCTGAGCACCACGTAAAGCTGAGTGCAGGCTGGAAATTCAGGCTGGGGAAGGGAGGCAGACACGGGCACTGAGAGCACTTCTTCTCCCTCAGATCCTTCTTACCCTCCCTGATATCCCTGGAGAGCTGCAGTCATCTGGGCTGAGGGTAGAAACAGCAGAGTAAGCGCCTTCCTTGTGTCTTTTCTGTCCTCTTTGCTGTGTTTTATACTGAGACTGAAGATTCTCAGGGGTGGGATTCTGTCATAATGCCACAGCCACTCTGGCAGGGGAAATGCAGCCTTCAGGAGTTAGTCAATAAAATTCAAATCGCCGCAGGGATAATGAATGTCTTTCTCAGGTAGCTCACGGAGCCCACCCTCAGCACAGCACTATCAGCACACCCTCTTTGCTGGGCTTGGCTTTGTTAATGAACAGAATATTCAGCTGCAACTTTCTCCTCAAACTCACCTTAAGGTTCTTGTTCCAGCTGCTGCCACCTCCACATCAGCTTCCCTAGGCTGGGATAATGGTGCACTGGCACCATGCCCTGCCTTCCCCTCACCTTGGGCACAACTGCTGCCCTAAGCTCTTCCAGAGAAACTCTGCTAGTTGTGGAAAAGAGATGGGATTCCCTGCCTGCATGGGCTGTGGGGCTTGAGCCACCTGTAAGCAAGAGGTGCAGCAGTTTTTATCATCAGAGCTCAGCAGTTCTAACAACTGACCTTTGCTTCTCCTGTCATTGCAGAAGAAATGTTTCTTTTCAGATCAATTTACAAAACTGCAGAAGGAATTGGAAGTTTTTTAATAGTTCCATCCCAATTCAATTCTGTATGGAATTGAAATGGCTTAAATGGTTTTAAAGACGTTGGCTACTCATGATTTCTCTTAACTATTAGCACTTCTAATACATTTGCTCTGTAGCTGTCAGGGATCAGCATTTAGGGCAAAAGGAGGTGACTGTAACTGCAGTTAGTCTTTAACTCCCTGGGAAGGGGTCCTGAGCACAGCCCCCATGTCAGGAGTTTGTGTCCCTGGGTTCGGTGGTGCTCACCCCTGTGGAGTTATTTGGAATATTATCAGCTCCTATCCCAGAGGGGTTTATGGCATTCCATTGGTTAGGGGGGAATGGGGATTTGGCAAACACATTCCCACCCTCTGTTTATAAAAGCCTTTTATTTTGTATTTTGCGTTCCTTCTTTAAAAGTAACATCAACTGAGCATTTCAATGCATTGTAAGAGGTATTTTTAATTTTTATTTTTTGTGAATATGATGGACAGCCAAAGATTTTTGTTCTGCATGGCCATATTTAACAAGGTTTTCTCTTCACAAATGGCAGTTTTCAAACAGCTGCAAGACTGGGAGCTGTGTTCTTTCTGTGCTTTTATGTAAGCACAACCTAGCACTTAAATCTCGTACCATTCTTTCATTCTGGCAGAAGCTGTTTTCTTCACACTCTTTTCATTATTTTTAAGCCATTGAACTCTCATTCCTACAAATTCTAGAGCTGCACAAAGGCCAAGCAAAGCAAGAGTGCTGATTTGCCATTGGCAGGGGGAAGGGGGAATATTTTCATCAGTACTGGATTCATGGCACAAAGTCGATAATAAAGCAATATTTATAGAACTTGGAGATGATTGTAAACATACTTCAAAAATTCCCTTCAGCAGCACTGAAAGTGTAATAATCAGTGATCACAAGTGCTTGAGTTATTTTTCCTGTTCTCACAGCCAGGCATTCTTGTAATACTGTTCTTGCTGTTTCCAGTCCTATCTTAATATAATTTGGATGCAAACAATAAACAGAGCAGGAGCCCAATTAATCAGGCCCGTGGGTGAAGTGCAGCCTCCAACAGTCAGCAGTGTTCAGTGCAAGGCTCAGCTTAACTCTGGACCTCTGAAACTCCAGCTATGATGCATGTTTAGTGCTGCTCCTATGCATGTTCTTTTTTTAACGCAAGTGTTCCAATAAAAGATGATCTGTGTGGTCTTTTGGGGCACAAAAAGCTGCTACTTTGTTCAGTCCACCTTCAGAATTTTAAGGTGCCGCTGTGTTGGAGCTAATCCCTAGTTTAACTCCTGGCTGAGTGGCCAGACAAGGGTTTTGCTGCTGAGGCTTCCCAGTTTTACAGAGAAGGCTGAACACGGAGCAGTTACTGCACCCCAGAGCGCCCAGCCCCAAAGATGCCTTTGTAAGTCGGGTCAGTCTGTATAGGATCAGTCTGGTAACAAATTTAATTCACCTAGAAGGGAGAAGTATCTTAATTTAGCCCAGTACTTTGACTCTGCCAGAGACTGAGTGTCAGTGTTGAGGGGTGAGAGATGTACAACATCATCATAAGAGCTCACAACTCCTCCTTAGCTTGGGTATCAGTTTGTTCTTGTTAGAGTTTGGGGAGGGGTTTCCTGTATTCTGCCATAACAGTGAAAATACAGAAATAATCCTGCTGAAATGAGTCAAAGCCTGAAGGGAAGCGAGCTCCCGGTACTGGGAGGGTTGGATTCACCTTTAGGGCAGTTTTGCTTGGCCTCTAGGAATGTTCTCTGAAGGCAGACAGCGCTGAGCACTTTGCTCTGCATGCAAGGGCAGATAACACCCAGCAGGATGTTGAATGCTCTGTTTTACCTCCTGCCTGTGTTTGTCTTGGTCTGGGAGTGAGGGCTGTGTCAGGGGAAGGGTTTCACTGGCCTGGCTGGTCAGTCAGAGCCTTGAAAACCACCATACCCGCAGGGTCTTCAGCAGTTTGGGACTCTTCAGCTTTATCTCAGTGCTTGACAAAATAACACATTTTCTCCAGTGGCTCAGTCAGCTTCTCACAGGACTGTTGTCCCTTAAAAAGGGATTTTTCCAGGCTGTTCCTTAGTACCACGCTGCTGCCTGTTGTTTCCTCTCATTTGAAACTTGTGGAACTCGAAGTAGAGTTTGGTCCTGTATGTGAATCCTGTGCCTGACAAGCTCCCAGAGCAGCACTGACAAAAGGCAGCAGTAATTGCAGCGCATCCTCGTTAATTGGTGGGTGCAGTTACAATTCACCGTGTGCAGAATTTCTTCTGCCATTACCTGTTACAGGAAAATCAAACCCCACCACAGCGATGCTCCTGCTGGATTGTCACTGTTGGCTCATTTAGAGTGGGTGGCAGTAAAGCTTTGGGTAGTTTTTCTTTATTTGTAAAGCAAAACTCTGCTGGGATGGATCTCTGTAAGTCTGTCATGATACCCAGGAAGAAATTGATTTATACAGAGTAGGATACAGCCTTATATCCTTTAGACTTTGGCTGACACTTGTTAATACATTTGAACAATCTTTTCTTTGCCATTCTAGGGGAAAACCCCTGAAACACAAAGACAAATTTTCAGAGGCAGCAGATAAAAGAGTAAAGCATTAATAAGTTTTAAAAAACCTCCCCCAAAGTGATTTGTTAAAAAAAGAAAGCAATCACTGTAGTGAACAGATCAGTGCTCTGTGGAGATCATTCACATTTGGTAGTAAAGGTCAGAATGGGATCACATGGCAGTTCTCCCACCTGAGTGTTCAGGTCAAAAAGATGTTTTATGAGGAGTCCTCCTCTGTTACCAGACTCTTAAAGGCGGCTGCAGAGCTCTTTTCTCCTTTGTTATTACGTGGCAATTTTCCAGAGGGAGGGAATAGCCTCGTGTTTAACCCGCTGCAGTTGCTGCCATTGCTGCAGGAGCCAAACGTTCGGTGTTGTTTGGGGGAGAGAACATCAATAACATCCAAGGGTTTAATGAAAGTCAGCCTCTGCAAGGCTCAGCCTGAGCGTGGAGCGGAGCTTTTCTTGCCCCCCTCTCGCTCTCCATTAAAATAGCCTACCTGCTTTGTTACCGATCTGTCTTCGTGTTTTAGCTCGCTCTCTGGGTTCCAAAAGCTTGCACTGTGTGTGCTTTGCCACAGTGAAGAGAGAGATTTGAGTGTGTGCCTGTCCTGGTGCCTGGGCAGGGCTGTGTGTGTCCCTCTGGCCGTGCTCCGTGGAAGGAGCTCTGTCCATCCCCAGCCCCTCTGCTCTGTCCCTCCCTGCCTGGTTGGATGCTCTCCCTGCCTGGTCGGGTGCTCTCCCTGCCTGGTCGGATGCTCTCCCTGCCTGGGATGCTCTCCCTGCCTGGGATGCTCTCCCTGCCTGGTCGGATGCTCTCCCTGCCTGGTCGGATGCTCTCCCTGCCTGGGATGCTCTCCCTGCCTGGTCGGATGCTCTCCCTGCCTGGGATGCTCTCCCTGCCTGGTCGGGTGCTCTCCCTGACTGGGATGCTCTCCCTGCCTGGTCGGGTGCTCTCCCTGCCTGGGATGCCTGGGTGCAGCTGTGCCTCTGCCTCCAGCTCAGGGGCATGCTGGCCTCAGGTTTGGGCTTCTGGAGGCTTCGGGCCCTGACGTGGCACACAGTTTCTGCCCAATGGGGTAGTGGTATGTTTGAATTTCTTCGGGTTTTTTATGGAGCTCTGGGTTTTCTGAGTTCAGCTTTTACCACCTGATAAAGCAGCTCGGAAGCTAAAGCTAATCTGCCTTTTCACTTCAAAGGGTGTCTGTCAGACCTTCATGTTCTGCTCTTTGTCAGGAGGAAATTCCTGATTTCTGAACACAGGAAAATATTTGGAAATAAACAACACAGGTGGGAGAAGAAAACCCAAATTTTTAAGATATTTAGATCTGGACTGTGAGTCCTTGAAATCAAATACACAAATGTATTTTAACATTTTTAATAGCATTTTGAGTTGGAGTGAGAAATTTTGACTTCACTAATTCTGACATTGTCATTATGCCTCCCTGTGTTTTATCTTAATCACTTGGGGTATCATAATGCTGATTAATTTGTCTCCTGGAGGATCTCTTTTATATTAAAGTTCTGTCTGGCTTTTTTTTTTTTCCCCCAAACACTGCACAAAGAAACAAAAGCTAATTAATTGCATTAATAACATCTTTTAGGTTCCTGTGCTTTATCTCCCACTCAGACTTTGCCATCAGGTCTGCTGCATAATGCACTGCTGGGATTTTCAGATGATAATAATCCACGTGTTTTGTAAGTGGGCTCCTCTGCTCTTCTTGTGCCTGTAATGCACATTTAGTTTTTGCAGTTCACAGTCAAACTGAGTCAGAATTACCTTGGGGCAGTGGTGGAAATTCTTATTGCACCAGATGACTCTTCACACAAGTTGTACACGGGGTTTGTTTGTAGCTGGGTGAACGTAAATCCCTGGGAGCTGAGTGTTGTGTGTGGGGTCAGACCGCAGCCCTCCAGCTTTGCACTCAGTGCAGCTGTTGGGCAGTGCTGAATTATTTTGTGTGGGATTGAAGTGAGCACCTGCCCATCCCCAAATTCTGCAAAATAGTTGAAAGCAAGCAAATCTTAATCCCATTTTATTTCCCCAAAAATAAGCCCAGCTAATGCCCTAGGCCTGTCAGCAGCATAGAAGGAGAAAAGAAAATTATTTTCCATAATTGAGGTTTCCTTCTCCAGCGGCTCTTGGGAAGTGGATGTGGCTCTGTGAGCATTAGAGCATAATGCTTCCCATTGGGTGTCAGCCTTGGACAATTAGTAAGCAAAAGCTATCACCAGAAGGCAAAAAGAGAGAAAAGGGATTAAAAAGAATTAAATGAGGCAAAAGGAATTCAATTATTTCCATATGTAAGGGAAGGATATAATAAGACAGTGATGCACTGCAGATTTATCTCTGGAGTAAAATCAGTCTTTATAAACATACAATGCCCTCCTTTACCCTCCTGTGGTATCCCTCACTCTGCGAATCTCAATCACACAATTCAGGGGAGAACTTGTGCCCTGAGGCTGCAGAAAGAGTGGCATTCACACTGGTGCTAAGCAGAGGTGATTTATCTTCGTCCCACTGCTTAGTGGCCCTGCAGAATTTCCTATTAGCGACAAACCCCGGGTATAAAAAGATGAAATTGTGCATCCAGCAATGGTCAGCCAGTCATCTCTGTGCAAGGAGAACAGCAGCTCCTGGCTGGAACATCATGGGAAGGCATCAGCATCCCCACGGACAGCCAGTTTGAAAAAACAAACCCAGCCCCCAAGGCCACAGGTAAATAACAGCAGCACCAAGGTACCTCAGCAGCTGCTCAGTGCTGCTGGGTCAGGCAGGCAGGAAAGCCTCTGCCCTGGAGGTTTCACACTCCCCCGGGCGCCTGAGCGTTCCTCTGCAGGCTGCAGTGCCAGGTAGCAAAGCCGGCAGGAAGGAGCATCCTCCTGCAGTCTGACAAGATCCAGGCCCTGCCTCCGGGCTCTGCTGCCTGGGACCGTGGCAGGAAGAGCTGAGGGTGGATGGTACAGAAAGGATCCAGGAAAGGGCAGGGCTGCCTCCTCGGGATGCTGTCTGCAGGTCTTTTATCAGGGCATGGCAGGGCTCTGCGGCAAGAGAGAGTGGCTGGTAGATAGCATCAACCCACAGGGAGGAAAAAAATCCAGCAGGAAAAGAAAGATTCGACATAAACATTTTGCAGAGGAGCACAGCCTGTTTCTGACAGCAGTGGCTGCTCTCTGCAGCTTCTTGAATACCAGGAGTGGTGCTTGGCTCTCCGACTCCGAGTGCTTCCAGTCCAAACTGGCCAGGTCTTCCTGGTTTGCGTTGGTTTTTTCCTTAGGGGGATGGAATAAATGAGTGAAAATGCCTGGGAATCTGATTCAGGCAGCAGCACTGGCATTTGATTCGAACACATTACAGGGATGGGATGTTGGGCTGTTGGGGGGGTTTTACATTTCCACAGGACATGTTGCTAAATAGCCTGGGCATGAGAACAAAGCAGCTGCAAAATAAATGAGGCAGAGAAAAAGCTAAAACCTGGCCTTACTGGGAAAGAAGTGCAAAGAGGCCTTGCCAAGACCAGACACAAAGAAAGGAGGACCTGAGATCTGGAAAAAGAGGCTTGGAAAGAATAATCTGAATGAAGATGGAAGGATTATTGTAACAAGACACAGATCAGGGGAGAGGAGAGACAGAAGCAAATGTTCTGTAACACAACCCAGCTCAGAGTGTCAATCCAAATGTGGAATTGGCTGAAAAGTGCCAAGGTTGAGGGAGTTTTTAAATCCCTCAATGTTTTAACACCTACGAGAGTGGAAATTGAATTGCTAAAAATCAAACGAACTGTAAATACCTGTTACTGGTTTCATGCCTGTAATGCCCAGGTTAACTGAAAAAAGGATAAAAACCCCCAATAATTAAGCATCTCTGTAGAACACATGGATTGATAACAAGAAAATAAGTTTTACTCCAGAGCTCCCAGCAGCTTTTTTCCCACTGACAGCACAGGACTGTATTAGTATTAACGACTGGCTCCCTCTAGTACGCAGCATTGGAAAAAACTCTGATAATATAAACTTAATTACTTCTTTCCTTAAGCCACAGTTTTCAAAGAGATTTTTGAAGGCGAGATTTTGAACTAAGAAAGGAATTTGAGCTCCTTTTTTCAGGTTGCAAAAGGACACTGAAAAGAGATTATTTTAAGAGTAAAGAATAATTACAGCTGGTTTAATATGTAAGGTGTGATGGCATATACAGTGCAAAAATAAATCAACTCTGTACACACCATAAAATCATCAGGGCTTATAAAAATGTCCTGGTAACCAGCAGCCAGGGAGCCACAGAAATCTGAAACTATGGCAACTCTGTGTAGGAAGAAGCGTTTATTGGAGAGAGAGAGAGAGAGAGATTAAAAACAATAGCCCCTAAATCTCTGTATCAGCTTGGCTCCTCATTTTCTCAGCAGTTTGTACCTTTTCAGCTTCCCAAGTAGGGTTCTTCTCGTGCAGCTTTCAGAACAGCTGTCTGGGCAGGTATTTTGAGGGAAACTTTGTGGTTTCCAGCAATCCAGTTGCCCGGGAGGGCAGCTCTGGCAGCCGGCTCTCGGATGCACTGATTTGTGAAATGAAGAGTCAAAGAGTAATTCTGCTGAAAGCATAAAAAGTGCTGGGGAAAAAAAAGGGAAAATATCAACTTCTGCTGTTCCAGGATGTTTCCAGCCCTTGCTGTTTCAGGAGGATCCTGGTTCCCAGCCTGTGGGGCTGGATTGCAGCACCTGATTTGTGCCGTGCCAGAGACGGGATGTGGGCTGAGCATTTCAAACCAGGCAGAAGCTCCCTGTGGCTGATTGTTCTTTTCCTCCCTGCCTCCATTTCAGTTCTGGTTTAATCCAGCTCCTGGGCAGAATCCTAACTAGGTGGGTTCCTTTTGTTGAACAGGAATATAAGATAACGGGGACCTTTGGCTCCGTGTGCCTGTAAAGGGCACAGGGATGTGTGACAGACTCACTGAGAGGATTTGCTGTGGATTCAGATCTCTGGGTGTGTGTCTAAATGAGAGGAGCTGTACCTGCATTAGTTCAGCCAGGTCCAAGGTCCTTTTCTGGGTCAGTAAAACCTCTCTGTATTTATTTTACTTTTAATCCTGTTTTTGCACAGTTAACTCTCCTCTGTGATATATTCTCCTTCCAATCCTTCACCCTCTTTCTGCAGCCGTTTTCTGTAGGTATTTAGTGAATGGAAACTGCAGCTTATTTCAGGGGACAGAGAGCTTCAGGTGCTCCAGGGTGCAGGATGCAAAGCTCACGTGCTCTTTCTCGGATGCCTTGCAGCCAAGTAGGAGCTGAGCAGTGTCCCCATGGCCTGAAATAAAGCCATAAATGAATGTCTGATCATGCCTTTGGAAACTCTGGTCTTGTTTGGCCTAAATTGTAGGAGTATTTTGATGTTCCTTTTGATGTGTGGGTACATTTCAGCACTGAACGACATTTCTATATCTTCTATACCTATCTAGAAAACCAAATTCTCACCTGATTGAAGGTGCTGCTCCATGATGCCCCCCTAATGTTATTTAAACATCACAGTACAGCAGCAACAATGTGCTCAAACTCAGAAGGAAGCTGCTGGAAGCTCAGCATAAAGAATATTTGGCTGATGTGGTCATTTGTTTGAAACCCTCCTTAAAATTCTGGAGATGAAGAAGCTCTGTCTACATATCATCCCAAGCAAGGAGAATTGCCAAAAAAAAATCTGATGGTATAGCTTATTTATCTTCTTGTTTGAAACACTGGGGGAATTTATGTCTGGCTTAGCAAGGTGCATTCCTGATCTATGGCACTGAGCTGTCAGAGTCTCAGATGTGCTCAGATATTCTGGCTGCTTCCCCCTTAAGTTAGGGCAACATTAATGGAGTTTTGCTAATTTTTAAGTATGACAGTTACATGAACTGTTTTGTCTATAAATTTTAAATATGTGGGTTTGGAGTCCCTTCTGAAGAGCTGGTATCCAGCAGGCTCCCTGTGCTGGTGTCAGAGCAGAGATCCAGTTCCCCCCGGAGTGTTTGGACGTGCATCAATGCCCTCCTGAGCAGCACACTCCCAGCCAGGCTCACCTGGGGCAGGTAATCGAGGCCCAGCCTGGATCCCTTGCAGGGGTGAACCACGGAAGAGGGAATATCACTGAACTCAGAACGCGTTATAAGCTCACAGGAAAGGTGGGCAAGCAGCTGAGAGGGCACAAATCCCAGTGATGAACGTGTTTGTGCGTTGGAAGGAGTGGGCAGAGCGCTGGCAGAAAGACAGCTCTGACTGGATTGGATCAGAGCAAACACCCCCTGTTCTGTGACTCCAGTGGCAGCCTGCACACAGGAATGGGGAGGCACACACCGAGCCATGGGTTCCTGATGTTTTCCTGGAGCGTCCTTCCGGGCAGAACTCAGCGTGTAATGTGTGCTCTCTTTAAAAAGCGAGCTGCTGGTAACTGTTCAAATACAGATGTGTTGAATCCAGTGGCATTCTCTGACAATAGAGGGTTAATTCCCACATGTAAATGAGTATGGGGAAGCCAGAGGCTCATTAAACTTCCATAAATTAGAAAGTTGAAAAGAATAAGACATACTCTGTCATGGGTTTACTTTTATTTTTAGATTATTTCCTTGACTATAGAAAAGACTCTGCTTTGAATTAACGACAGTCCTGTGAATAAGATTTTTGGGACTCAGTTATGAAAATCTTTGCTTTATGAAATGCTTTGCTTCTGGAAAACAAAAATAGAGCAACTCCCAAGGTATCTTGTTTTCCTGGACACCTGCCACTCCAGGCAGTGGTGTGAGCCCACCTTATTTTTCCATAGATATTAAAAACAAACTTCTGATGTTAACAACTCTCAGTCCTTCTCCCTTTCAATTGCTGCTGCTCTGCCCTGAAGCAGCAGAGCTCTGTAGTCTCTTAATAAGTCCTTTACTAAGGAAAGGAACACTTTTATTTTTAGACCATCAAAAATTGGCTGCTTTGTGCAGGCTGTCTAATGAAGGTGGAGCACAATCCCCGCTCACCTCTGTTCAGAGGTGTTTATAAAGAGTTTAACCAGCAATAATTCAAAGACCTGCTGATATAATTAGAAAAGTGCTGGCTGAGCGTGGGTGTGCGCTGCAGCTTTCAAAGATATCCAGAGCCCTCATAATCTCAGCCTGCTTGGATGAAGAAAAAAGCCTTTGAGAGAAGGCATATTCACAAAATGTACAATGCAGGAGGCCTTGAGAAACTGGGTATTTTTTCACCTAAGCCTTCTACAAATCTTGTCTCCTTTGGAGCATGCAGATTAAAAGAAATCTCATTGCTAAGTAGCAGCCAGACACAATTCCCAGCAATGGAACAGACTGGCTGCTTGGAAGTCAAAATCCATTCCTCAAAAATCTCAGATTGAGATACATCAACAATCTCCGAGATCACTCTTTTCTCCCTCTCACAATGTGTTATAGTATTGACTCAGGTGAACATGAAAGCTTTCTGAGACACCACAAGCGCTGGGAATCCTTCCTTTAAGCCTTTTTAAGCCCCACTGCGTACCGTGCATTGATTTTCCCACATACATTCATATTCGGTTTTCATTTCATTTTGCTTTCACTCAAGTCAGCAAATCCCTTAATTACTTTGCTGCTTCTAGCTGCCCACAGCTGTCTGTCCTGATTTGAAGGATTCAGGTTTGCTGCAAAGGGGGAGCCTCAGAAACACACTGGAGTGGCAGAGGACAGGTTTGGCTGGGCAGCGTCACCTCTGAACACAGAAATTCACTTAGGTGGGGCTGAATAAGAAATCTTTCAGAGGAGCTGCGTTGCAGGTTGCACTGTGCCTGCTGTCTTTACTCACAAGCTCCTGTGAAAGGCATTGCCAGGAAATATTCATTGTTCTCAGCCACCTGCATTTGGGGTTCTGCATTAAATGGATTTTTCACGCTGTGTTCTGAATGCCCCCGTGGCCCAGTGAGCCACAGCTTCCCTGAGGAAAACCAGAGGGAGAGAGGAGCTGCTGGTCATGGTTTTTGTTCTGGGGCACTTGGCTTTAGGTTTGAGCTCAAGTAGAAGGAGGCACATGAAGTTGCATTAATATTTTGTTAGCAGTTTGTGAACTGGAACATCTTTCTGTCCTGATTTCTTGCCAGTACTGCTTCAGCAGGCTCTGGCACACCCTCCTCCCCTGAGGCCTAACCTGCCAGGAAGTTTGGTGAGAGAAAGACACTTTTCAGCAGCAGATGTCCCCTGAAATGAATGGTGAGGTGTAGTTTATTAGCCTGGCACAAAGAATAGAGGTATGTCTAAATCTTTGTATTTTCATAATGCAGCCTTACACATAACACAGATTTTTTTACAACAAAGTTAACATAAAAATTGCCCCCAAACAGCAGCTGGGTCATTATGGAGTAGCTTTTGAAATGGAAAAGGTCGGGGAAATAACCAGCTGCTTCCTCATCCTGCCTGTGCTTTCACTCTGGGCTAAATTATTATTTCCCTAATTAATAATCTGCATGCAGATTAAAATGATTACTCTACAATATATATTGCATGACAATAAAAGAGTGACAGCAAATTACGCTTCAGTCTGCATAACAGCTTAACTCTCTAAACAGAAGATGTTTTCTAACGCTCAATTCATGTCCTTCTGCTGATGATTAAACCCTCACTGATTTTGTTTTTATTAGTCCTCAGTCATTATTGTTCTTTTATCACTATGGGGTCTTTAGAATTAGCCATAATGGCTCAGAAGCGTAGTTGCTGCTGCATTCCTTATTAAATCAAGTTACCTCTCTAGTTGTCAGGGACTGAAATCAAACCCCTTTGTTATAATGTTCCACAACCCTTTAAATATTGATTATTGCGACTATGTAGAGCTACTGAAAATTTATTTTTGTTTAGGCTGGTTCAGAATGGGAAAAAACTTCCATGACAACAGCGACAGTGCAGCTGCTGCTTCCTCCTTGGAAGGAGCAGCCTGGCTGCTTCTCCTCGCAGCCCTGGTGTTCCAGGGGCTCCCACCTGGATCTGGAGCCTGTGCCCTGCTAACTGCAAGCTGGAAATGGCTTTTGATGGGTTTGGGTTTTGCTGGGTTTGCACTGGGTTGCAGGAGCAGCAGAATCCCTCAGGGAGGCTTTTCAGGGCTCCTGGGTGCCCCCAGCGAGGTTCTGCCGCAGGTGAGCGGTGCCTGACGCTTCCAGGGACGGCAGACCTGGACCAGGAGTGACTTGATCCAGCTCATCCAGGGAGCCCCTGGCAGAGATGACAAACGAGACACAGGGAACTGCTCACGTTGCCTGTGATGAGGTTGCTTAATTGTCTAACTAGTCATTGTCTTCTCTGAACGCAGCAAGAAATAGATTTTCTGATATTTCTCTCCTATGCTTGAGCTTAATTAGCTAAATGAAACCTTCCCTGTCTGTTCTCACCATTAACTAAGAAGAATACAGGTCAAGCAATGTAACTAAATCCATCAATTCCATCCTTCAGCAGTGTGGGTTCATTTATGTTGAGGCCTCCCTGAGAAAAACATCTGAAATCATTGAAAGCTAAAATCACTGTGGTCCTTCAAGGAGCTCTCCTCATTTGTCATGTCCTTGCTACTTTATCTCACTTCTCAGCCACACTCTAAGTCTTTGTTGCAAATTATTTCTGAAGCTGTTGATGATGTTGGAAGGAAGAAGTCAGGTAAATGGAGAACTTTTCTGTTGATACTTTCCTCCTTTCTGATGGGAGCATTGAGAGGAGCATTGGTTTGTGATCCTTTCCCACTGGAGGGTGTCACAGCAAGCCCGAGGACTGTCCTGCTCTGTGAAGGAGGGCCAGGCTGTAGGACAGCTTCTGACTCCTGCTCCTCAAGGTTCTAGCCTGGGCTCCTCTCCTGTTCCAGGATTTGTCATGAATCCAATTAAATGTCTTTCTGCAGAGTGCTTAGCCATGAATGCAGGGACACATTTTCCTTTCAAAACTCCCCTCCTGCTTCAACAACACTTACAATCCAATTTTCCCCAGCAGAGATGAATCATGTCCCTCACCAACACGTTTGGAGTGGATGGAGAAGAGCAGTCACACATATTGATTTCCTTTCCTTCCTGTCTGGTCCTGGGTTCTTTTCTGAGTGTGCTGTAAGTAACTCAGCTTCTGTTTCTCTTACTGCTGCTAGTTCCAGCCTCAGGTAAATTATAAATGCCTTCAGGAGGGTTTGTGGGAAGAAGAGGGTGTGCTAAGGCATTAACAGCACCTCGTGGGCTCCCTTTGTTGCAAGCCAGAGACAGGCGGTGGCAGAAGACAGGGAAAAGCTTCTGTTCCTTTCTTTTCATAGAATCCTTCAGGCTGGAAAAGGCCTGGAGGGTTACTGAGTTCAAGCTGGCCCCTGGTTCCTCTCCTGCAGGTGGCACGGGGCTGTGCAGTAACTTGCTCCCCCATAGCAGGGAAATGGGGTGGTATTTGCTGCACTTCACTCACAAACAGCAAGCCTGAGCAAATGACAGAGGCTGCCTGGCAGGCTGTCAGGTGGCTGTCTCTGGGTTCAAGGCTGGAAATCCCGTTATTCCAAGTGATTTACATGGTGGATGAATTTGACCTGCTGGCTGGGCTGTTTCTGCCAAAAGGGTTTTCAGAGAACACCACCCTTGCAGACAAGATGCAGTAGCCCTGTTATTGTCACAGCACAAAAACAATAGATGTCTCTTAAAGAAAAGAGTTCATTACTGATTTTGAATATGTATTTATTCTGTTTTGTGCCTCAACAATAACAAAAGTTTGCTCAAAGTTGTCAGGAAGGCCTCTGTTCAAAAGTAGACATGAATAGGTATCACCTCACGTAACGTGTGTGCCTGACACGTCCTACTTTCACTGTTGATCTGTCCCAAAATCAGCCTTGTTTCCTGCCAGGAGGATCCCCAGCATTCCTGTGTCTCTCACGCTTCATTCTGGTTTCGGAGAAGCCCAGGGGCCACTGTTCTGTAAAAAGGAGGGGAAAGACAAGCAGGACCAGGGAGTCTGAGGCAGGAAAAGCTCAGTGCCTGGGGCAGGTGTGGCTGGGCTGCCACGGGCTGGGGACTGCTGCATCCTGACACTGCTCAGCCTCTCTCCCTGTGCCAGGGGAGGGTGGGACACCTTTCCAGAAGGGTTTTGTGGGCTCAGCAGCTCCTGTCAGGGTGGAATTGGGCCTCCCTGCTCTTCGTCTTGTTTCGGCGCCTGACGTGCCCTCGGTGTACAGGTGTCACCACTCTGGTGCCAAACACAGGAGATTTACTCCTCTCGTGCTCTTTCTGTGCCAGTGCTGGAGGAACACCTCCAGTATATGAACCTCTGAGAGACAGGGGTGCCAGGAGTGCAGTTCAGAGCACTTGAATTAGCTGCTGCTCTGAACTGCCCTCTGAAGGTGCCTGTCTCTTTCTATTGATTACAGACAGTGCTTACAGAGAGCAGCCTTCTGGGCCCAAAATTAGCCTTTGTGGAGACCCCTCTGCGTGTTTCTTATTGCAGCCTGTACTGGAATGGGAGCAGACAATCATTTCTTTGATTATTGCATTCTCCACTCTGCTTTGCTTGATGGTAGTGAAGCCCTACACAAACATGAATGATTTGAGTCTTTCAGGGCCCATTTGGTGTAAATAAGGGTTATTAAGTCTATATTTGGACATGGCAGAACTCTTTGCTGTTGGTTTTAATAAACACAGTGAAACAGAGCAGCTCTGGAAACCCAGCCAAGGCAATAAAACAGACTTGTGACAAGTCAAAGGAAATTACAAGAAGTCACCTCATAGGAAAGTAGCAACTAACTTCTTAATTAAGAAAATCTTCGACAGAATCATCCCCCTGTGCCCTCTCATTTCTCACTGCTGCAGTTCTTTTCCTGGTGAGGGGTTTCCTCCAGCCTGGACAGGACTCACAGATTTCACCAGAGCCGGAGCAGGGCAGCCTGGGAACGCTTCTCTTGACGTGGCTCTTTGCTACGGTTCTGCAAAGCAGCAGCAAAAGCAGCTCGGGACCCAAATGAAAAATGAGAGTCAATTATTAGGCTCTCCCTCGTTATTTTCAAGGAATTGGTCCCTTACCATGCTCCTTTCCTTATGCAACCCAGAGGGATTTTATTCAGCACTGGCTGGGTGTTTGGGGTCCTCTGTGCCCCCCACTTCATGTGAGAGTGTGACATTCACTCTCCCTCCCCTGCTCAGCTTTGCAGAGCCATCAGCCACCTGCCAGAAGAGCTTTGGGGGGGGGGTTTCATCTTAAGGATCTTTATTTTTAATAAAATATGGTAGAAAAAACCCCCATTATTCTGACCTCCCGTGTCACAGCCCTTTGCAGCTGCTTTGAGGCAGCCTGGTGTCAGAAGGCTCCTTTCAACGTGGGTGATGGGCACTAGGGATGGGCAGTGGGAAATGGCAGAGGAAGCCGGGCATGATACAGTTTGTTACTATTTTTTGTTGTTTAACTGACAGAGCCAGTTGTGAAAGGGATATAAATTATTACATCCAGAGAAAAGAAGTCTGTAAATGTTAATTTGGTTTTTAAGGGCACAGACAATATAATTTGGGGCACGAGTGGGAGAAATTACTTAGGAGCTGTGAAAGCAAACCAGAATAAAATTTACATTACCTCCTTTATTTTCCCTTCCCTTTGTCTCATCTTCTCTCTGAATTATTCCTTGCTTACTTTTCCCCTCCAGACATCACAGAGTTTTGATTTTCCTCTCACTACTTTCTTTAAATGGCCTAATGATGAAAAGTCTCCAGAATATTTCCACCAAGCCCCTTTGATTTCATTAATGGAAAAGTTATACCTTAAATTAAATATTTCAGTAGCTGGAAGATTAAAAAAATTGCCTGCAGGACTTGCCAGTTGAGCATTGCCAAGCAGGAGTGATGGGGGCTGTTCCAGAGGTCAAAATGTGCCTTGGCCCTGGACAAATGCACAATTTCAAGTAAAAGCAAGATGAATGCAGGTGTTCAGAGCTGGTTGACCACAGAACCAACCCGTTTTTCTATGGGAATTTGCAAAATGTACCCCTGCCTTCTGGGTTTTTTTCACGTTTATTTGGTATTTCTATCCATTATTTAAGTTAAAAAAGTGGAAGGATAGTAAGTATTTAACTTTGGGAGCCGTGTGGCAAATTGAAATTCTTTTTGTTCTGATTTTTAAATTTGAAAAATGGTAATTGTTTTGTGTAGATGAAGGAGTGTTTTCCTGGGGAATTTGAGTGCTTCGCAGAAGATCACGGTGCAGTGGTGACACGGCTGTATCTGAAAGCAAACGGAGGTTATTGCTTACTTCTCATTTTTTGAAAATGGTGGTTTTGAGGGGCCATAACCCAGTGAAAAACAGTTTCCCAATGAAACATCAGCATTTTCTGAGAGGAAGGAGAGACAATACCAGAGACCCTGTGGCCAGTGCCACCCTTGGAATGGTCTCCTGCAGAAGGGCTGGGATGGGACAGGTCTGTCCTTCACCGTGAGCCACCTGAGAGGAAAGTGCAATTAAGGATTGCTGATCCTTTCACAGGCTGTTTAATTATACTGCCTGGAGCCTGGATTCAGGTGGGTGGGGTTCCTAAAATAACCATTCCAGCACTAAATCAGGGAAATAGGTGTTATTGTAACCTCCCTCAGCACAGGCTGCGCTGGGCTGTGTGTGCTGCGCAAGGGAAGAGCAAATGCTAAGTGTCTGGGAAATTATAGTCATGTCACCACGAGTGACAGGTTCATTCAAAACACTGTTTAATGCCTTTTTTTTTTTGCAATCTGTAATTTTTGTTTAATTCACAGCACTGTAGGTTTTTACCTGCAGTAAAAGTTTCGGGATATTTTTAAGTTGTTTAAATCTTGGATACGACTTTTATAACGATGTTGGTGTGGACTGTTTCCCCCTGTTCCCTTCTGCTGCATCCACTTCCCTCATCCCACTGCTGCTGTCTGTGCAGTGCCAGGACACTGCACGGTGTCAGCCACCCCACCTCATCTCAGGGCAAGAAGCAAATCATCCTCACTGTGAGGAATAGCGTGGCTCTGGCTTGGTTACTGCTGTAATCCCTGTGAGGTTTTACTTTGACTTCAGTGTCTGTTGGAGCAACTGCTATTTCTTTCTATTTTCTAGAGCAGAGAAAAGAGAACAGCTTTTAACATATGTCTCCTTCTCGTGTGAGCTACCACACAGTTCCAGCTCCAGTACATACACAGAGAAGACATATGGTTAAAAAGAAGTTATTTTTCTTCTAAGAAATCCAGAAAGAAAATTCTCTTTTTAAAAGGAGAAATTACACTTTTGCCTCGTGTCTCCTGGTGCGAATGTTGAGAGTCAGGGACCAGATGTGTTAAACTCGCCGCTCTTCTAAACAGAAAGCCAAATCAATGCCCACTTTTAGGTGTAATTTTAACCTACATCTCTTGTGCATGGGTGTGTGCCAGTGTTGTTGGTGGGAGAGTCTGTGAAGCTCTGAGTGGAGCAGGGGGAAAACGTTCATGCAGCTCGTTAGAAGGTTTGCTTGGTGTAGGCAAGGAAACACAAGTGTGTTCTTGACCTCCTCTGGGCTTTTTGCTCGCTTGGAGAGGACTGCTACAGAAAAAAACACCATGTGAGCTTTGCCAGCGTTAAACAAGGTAAAAGGCATTGGTGTAACTGGAATTCAGGGAGAGTGCTGCAGTTTACTGCTGACCACAGAAGTCTCGGGGAGGTGGCAAGTGTTCAGAAAACTGATAATGGAGCTGTGTTACTCACAGGAGATGGAACCTGGCCTTGGAAAATTAATTACTGTCAAGCCAGCATAACCCTCTATGCCCTGCACGGTTAGGACCCCACTGGAAATAATATTGATAATTTTTATATTTTACTTGCAAAGCTAAAAAATGCATTTAGAATATCCCAGTCTAGCTAAATGCAAGGAAAATGCAATGGAAAACTATTATCAGCAAAGCAATCCTTTCAGAAAGGTTCTGTCAGACTTTCACTCATTTCAGGTGATGATCAAGGCATATTTTCTGTATTTGAAGTTCCTTCTCTTCGGTTTAGGTTTTCATTTACTGACTATGTTTTGTTTCTTTCTGGAATGGAGGGAACACGGGGAGTATTTTGCTGGATGCCTGAACACTGACAAATGCAACCATTTCATACACAGTGGGATCCCTGGCAAGGCTTTGATCCCAATATATCAGCAATCAAGAGACAGTGGACCAAATCCATCTCTAACACAAACTTCATTGGATTCCCACCGAGTTGCAGTAAGGATGAATTTGATGCAGGGCTCTTGACAAGTCTGAGTTACCTGTGTTTATGGTTGGAAGGGATGAGGCACAGTAATTCTGTGTGCAAATCACAGGCAGTAACTCGAAGAGCTTGACAGTCACTGCAAAATGGTTGCTGTGCTGCAGTCACTCAGCTGAACTGAACACGTTAAAAAAACGTTACCGCAAGATGTGGCAAAACGTGCTGGTAAATCCCTCTGACAAAGAGGATGGGTGGTTTTATTCAGGCTCAGGACTGTGTGTGAGTCCTCCTTTCCCTCCCTGGCACTGGCACATCACAGGGCCCTCTGGAATGGTGTTCTGTGCATGGCAGGGGATGGGGGCACCTGCAGTCAGGGCCCCTCTCCCCTTTGAGTATCCATAAAATGAGGCTGCCCGCCTCAGTGCGCGGGGCTGTGGTGAGGATGAGCTGATCAAAGCCGTGAGGTGCTGCAGGAGTGCGTTCTCTGGGTTGGCCTGGACTGGAGTTTCACGGCTCTGCATGTGAGTTGTCTTGCAAGCAGAGTAACACAGACCCCAAAGGGAGACTCCTGTGTAGCCTGTACCTGCACTGAGCTCCTGGGGGGAAGGTATGACAGAAGGGAAGGATGTATTTCATTAGCAGTAAAACTTCTCCCTGCCACTGAAATCTTTAAATGCTAAAGCCATCCCTTTGTCACAGAAAACCTTGGTTAACAGAAGCTCTTTTCAGCAGTGGGATCTTTATTAAATTGGGACTCAGAGCCGTCTGGAACCAGGGATGTGATTTGTGTTCCACAACGCCGACGCTTCCTGCGAGGTGTGCAGCCTGTACAAGGCACGGACACGGTCACATCATCCCATTCTCAGCTCCTGGGAGGCAGCAGAGCTGGAGGAGCTCAGGAACTCCTGACACCCCCCAGCCCCTCAGCACACGAGGGAGCTCCGTGTGCATCCCGAGGGAGAGCACATCCCAGCGCACCTCCTGTGGCACCTGTGCCGCGCAGAGCTCCCGCTGGCACTGACAGCTCTGACATGTGCTGGCACCAGGATGGACTCATTCCCAGCCACAGACATGGGAGATGTCAGCCAGGAAGGGCTTTGAAACACGGCTTGGAAAGCTTTCACTGCCAGCTGTGGCTGGGCGCTAATGAGCGGCAGAGTCAGGTCTGGAGCGAACAGAGTGGCTGCTTGCATGGTTAATGGCGTGGCTGGTGGGTTTGCCCTGTGTTTTTCAAGTCATCCCAGCACGTGGCTTGTCATAAAATGGAATATTTGTATGTCCAAAATAGAGAAAAACTTTCAGAGCGAGTGTTTGTTCTTCAGCTTAGCTAGCAGGTGCTTGATCAGAAATATTCCCTCAGCCACTGACGGCTGTATATTTCCAGAAGCAGACTTGAACTTATTTTTTGTATGTTTAAGATAAAGCTGACAAAGAGAATTCTGTGTTAAGAGCACAGAAAAAAGAGCAATTCCTATTACAGAAAAAAAGCTGCTGGCAGATACTATAATCCAGTTTTAGTTTAAATTTTAAAAAATAATCTGTCGTCATCAACACAGTGTGGTGCATATTTATAATAACAAAAAATCAGAAAATGTACTCTAGAATAACACATTTATGTTTAGTGTCCCATCTAAGCTCTCATCCATCTTCAGTGATGGCTTGCAATGAGCTACAGTGGTTTTGCCCAGGCAGTAATTCCCTATTTTGTACTTGGCATTTGATTCCTTCTTCACTGGCTTTCATCCTCTGGATCTTGGTCCATTTTCCTGGCTACCCAGATCGTTTTGAGCTCTGATCCCTCCCATGAAGGCTGCAGACCCCCCAGTCTCTGAACCATCGCTGCATCATCTGATAAGGAAGCCTGATGTGTCATCAAAAAAAATTAACCAAGTTGTTCTGTGGGGGTCGAGCTGATCAAGCCTGGTTTCCTGTGGGCTTTCGTTCCACCTCCAGCTCACCCCAGCAGCCCTGGGTAAATGCAGGCAAAGACTTTAAACCACTGGGAACCCCCAGTGTCACCCCTTGTCACACACAGCCTGCGCCCCTCCCTTGGACGTGAGCTCAGACTCTGAAAGGGAAATATCTGTAAGGCACGTGCAGTTTATGTTTTTATGTGCTCTTCATTGTTTAAATTTCTCAAGTTTGTGCTTCTTTAGACTCTACTGCAAAACTTTGAAGGTCGTTTTAATTGCACTACTTATAAATTGCTTTCTTGGCCACACAGTGCCACTCACAGCAGATTAAACCCAGGACTCGATCTCTGCCTTTGTTTTATGGAAAAGATTGATAAGTGATTTACTTTCAGTAGAATGGTTTACAAGTGAGCTCTTAGATAAATGATCAGGAAGAAGTGGGTTTTTTTCATGTGGAATTATTTGCCACGGAGAAAAATGGGGTTGTTTTTCTCCATGCTAACGTGAGGATGCAGGGACCAGATTCTCAGCTGGAGTAAATCAGCAGAGTCAGTATTGATTTACACCAGCTGCAAATATTTTTCCCATAATATTTTTCCTTGTACTGTAATTTTCTCTTAATGCAAACCCTAATTTCTTCTCCCTGAACTCAAATTCTGAACTCCCCTAATTCCTGCATCTGTTTATTTACTTTCTGGTTTGTATTCTTTTAGCTGGGTTTATTAACATACTACATTTTTCTCCCCTGCTCCACACTATGTGCACTGCATGTTTAAGCTCTCATTTATAGTCCATGTTTGCTTTCTGGGACACTGTTATGTCGAAAATCAATAAAAAGGCAATTTAGGAATTTTCTCTGAAGTCTGGTTAAAGAAACTGCCAGTAATTAACACGGGAGAACAATCCTGCTGCCTGGAAGCCCTCGGATTTCTGACTGATTTCAGTAGGATTTCGAGGGGTCCACGGACTCCAGACCTTTAATCGGTTGTCATAGCTGGGAGCTGGGCCTAGGTGAGAGAATTCAGCTTAGCTCTGTGCAAATCAGCTCAGCTCCAGTAAAAGGAAAGTGCTCCTGGCCTTTTCTGCACACAGGAAATATGAGAATATGACTTTGTGATTTCAACTCTTAGCAGAAAGAAGTTGTGAAATATCCATTTAAGAGGCCTTGGATTTTGTTGGTGCTTCCTTGGCAAATCTTCCCTTCCAGAGAGGGCTGGAGAGCTGGAAGGGAGTCACCCAAAGCCACATCAAACCTTGGCTTCGGGGTGTGCAAATGTCAGGCTCTGAGCTGCACAGCCACACCACAGGCGATGGGAAAGGTTCAACCAGGGGTTGTTGGACATGGAAATTCCACGTGAGGTGACTGGCTTTGAACTGGGCTGGGAATGTGCACAGCTCTACAGCGTTTTGGGGGGATTCTTTTTTCCCCCCAAAAGCTGAAGATAAGGTGTTAAATAAATGTCTGCTCCATAGAAAACTGGCATTGTGTGATGAACAAAACCATACCTGCAGTTCTGTCTATCCCACACACTAATCAGTGCACAGATAAATGCATTTTAATAATTTATTATCATTTATCTTCAGTGCAGCTCTATTATGCTTTTCACTCTTGCTGTAAATATGTAAAGTGCTGTTAATCAACCTTTGTTAGTGAATATTTGATTAATAGGTAGCAGATGTACTTGCCCCTGTGTGTGCTGCGTTAAATGCAATGTACCAACACATAATTCATTATTTTAATAACACACTGGGCTAATAAATCAAAGGAACACTTGAGAATGCAACAGCCAGAATTACAGAAGGAATAGCTGTGCATTGTTTTAAAAGTGATACATTTGGGCATTGTTTTAAGTGTGGTGTGGACTTGGTAATCAGCTACTGATGAGCTCTAATGTGACATTCCT
Source organism: Lycocorax pyrrhopterus obiensis (assembly GCA_014706295.1). Lineage (NCBI taxonomy): Eukaryota > Metazoa > Chordata > Aves > Passeriformes > Paradisaeidae > Lycocorax > Lycocorax pyrrhopterus. The sequence continues at coordinate 12,080,403 of JACSVZ010000003.1, read as the reverse complement.
GTGGGAATGACTGAGGATTAGCAAGCAGCTCCTTATTTCCCCCAGCCCAGACAGCAAAAACCAATCCCCGACCCAAAGACCTTCCCAATCCAGCGACAGGATGGATACAGGGTGAGGAGAAGGAGCAGCAGGTGCCGATGAGCACACGATGCCACGTCTGCAAATGTCCTTTCCGCTCTGGGGTGGGGGCATTGTGCAATTTCAGTCCTTGGGCTCAGGGTGGGAAGGTGGCAGAACTCCCAAGCAGAGAAGAGGGGGGATGCTGCAGGAGAGAGCAAAGGGGAGGGAATGTTGAGTGAGAAGTGGTGCAGGGAGCAGGCAGTGACCCCATCAGTGCCCGTCGGTGCTGTCTGAGCTGCCGCACGCCCAAGTGTGAAAGTTGGAAATGCCGAAATGCTCAGCTGGAGCAACCTGGCATTTTCGGTAATGGGCAGTCAGCAGCCAAAGTTTTATGCTAAAAATCTTTGCTCAGTGTTAATCACTGCCCTCCCAACTGGCAGCTGCAGCGCTGAGCCAGCCCCTTTTGGTGACAGATGTCACCCGGGCCTGACACTCAGGGCTTAGGATTCTCCAGGCTGAGCGGCTCCACGGGGGAGGCAAAGACTGTGGCTCAGGGTTAGTTCCAGTTACGGAGCCAAAGCACACGAACATGAGGTAACTGGCACAAATTCTAAGACTAAGCCAAGAAATGAGCTTTAATTCCATGAGTCCCACGTGAGCATTCCCTCCTTCCTCAAGGCTGCCCATTTCTAAGGGAAAATACTTCTTTTTTAGGATAATGTCAGAGTTGCGGGTGTACCCACTGACAGGTGCTGTCCAGGATGTACAGTACGGTGCTCACAGCCGTGTGTGTGATTTACTCTGATACACTTCACAGGCTGCTTATTTTGGGTGACCTTGGCAATGTGTTTGATTCAATAAGGGATTATCAGCTTTGATAGGCCCTGTATTTAATTCTGTAGCTTGGTTGAAAGCTACACTGCTCTGCATTGATTTCCATGTGCAATTAATACGTTTTGTCAGCCACAAATGCGTGCAGAGATAATATACTCGACTCATTTTAATCTCTCCTGCGTACATTTTAAATCAAAATAGCACCTGGTGGCCGAGCCCTCCTGAGAAGTGGTGGATTTAATGTGGAAAAGTTGCATTAAGAACAGCTTGCATGATATTATCATAATTTTCAGGAGTGAAACAGCAAATAATTCCCTGGAAATCTGAGTGACTCAAGAGCTTGGACACCTTCAAATCAACACCGTGGTTAAAAGGCTTCCTACTACTGTGTCTTACTCATACTCACAATGCAATTGAATGGCAAATTAGATGAATAAGACAAGAAACAATCCCCTGAAATGTTGTAATGTCTTCACTCTGATGCTCCCCCAAGACGTGACCCTTGTAGGACTGACAGATAACAGCATTTAATGGTTGTATTGATATCCTGGACGGAGCTGGCTCTGCAATGGGATTTGAGCTCCTGGAGGATGTGCCATCTCCTACCCTGGGTTTGTTCCAAATGGAGCAAAAAAAACTAAAACAAGCTGGAATTTCTTTGAAGTCTCTGAGATCTTATAATTAACTTTGCTGAAATATTTAATTTTGGTCTTTCTGACATATTCCAGCTTTATCTTTTTGACAGGTGTCACTCAGCATATAATCTAAAAATCCGAGCTACCTAAAACATTTAGTTCATGCTTCAAGACAAACAAATATTTCAACTTTATTCAACAGATTTTTATCTACAGTCTTGGAGAGATCAATATCTGTTTGTGAAGAGCTTCAATTCTGTCAAATCTGTGTTTTCAGACATTTAGAAGTGCAGTCAGCTCTGTGAAGCTGCAAACTTTTTCATCTGCCCGATATAGAAATGGACCTTGACTGATAAGAGTGTTTCAGGACTACTCCTGTCAGACTTCACAGAATTGAGACCATTGGAATGTAGATCAAAATCCTCTCCCTTTGTTTATTTCAAAAACAGCCAAATAAAATCGTAGCTTTGTAGGATTGCCTTTGATATTGTACAGAGCTCCCTTTAGAGCTGCAGTTCGCAGGAACCTTTAATTTCTGATAGGAAAAATAAAGCTAGTGTTGAAACCTAGACCACAAATTAATAATAATAATAATAATAGCAATAATAGTAATTATTATTATAATAATAATAATTAAAAACCAGCCCTCTGCCTTTTAAAAATCGGTTCCTATTCTTCCAGAGCTGTTGTTAGTACAACTGCATGTGGCTGCTCTGAAACAGGAATGGGTGATGTCTTCAGTGTTCAGCAGTGTCACTGCAGATGTTTTTCCCAGTTTGCTGACAGATTTCAGAAAAAAGTGAGAAAAATGGTGAGGCTCATCTCATGTAACTTTGGACATATGAAAAATAGATTTCTGGTCTAAATAAACTAGACTGCCTTTACAGTCAGTAAATAGAAAGGGGCTTTCAGGGGATGATTTATTCTACTTATTTCAAGAGGTATCATCTGTCTTGTGGAGGTAGCCTGGGCAACTCACACAAACACCCGGAGTTCAGGGAGTGATGTGGGGATCAAAGGGATCTGCACGATTAAAACAAGGTGTCCAGGACTGCAGTTGAGGGATAATGCTGATAATGCCGTAAATCCCATAATGGAGTGGTTTAATTTGACTACTTGGTTGGATTTTGAATTTTGCTTTCCCTACTTTGCCAGTCCGATCAGCCCTGGAGAACATGACTCTTGTAACAGTGTGGGGTGGAAAGTTGGATTTGATGATCTTAAAGGTGCTCTCCAACCTTAACAATTCCGTGATTCCATCATCATCCTCCTGCGTTCCAGTGCACACCTGCAGCAGCTGATCACAGCCCCCCCTTCTCTGGGAAGGTCCCATCCTCTATCCCTGGGAGCAGAGGAGCTCGGTTACGTGGGGTATTTACAGAGCAGGGTCTGTGTGTCCCTCCTGCTCCTCCAGGCTGAAAGAGGAGCTGCACTCTGCCCAGCACTCATTCATTCTGCATTCAGAGCTGCTGTACAGGCCGTGTTTACCCCTGCTCTTTGCATCCTTCTTCATTAGCAGCTCTGGCACCTGACAGGCGATTTGCCTGCCTGCAGCTCCCTCTGTTAGCGGTGCCTTCAGGCTGAGCTCGGCGAAGGAAATGGATGCAGTGCCGTCTAATGGAGTACCTGTCCCTCCGCTGTTTCCAGCCTGTCCTGTCCTGTCCTGTCCTGTCCTGTCCCTCCCACCGTTCCCGTGCCGGCGCTGGGAGCGGGGAGTGCTGACACCAGCGTGGCTGCTCCCCTTGTGCAGATGTTCGTCCTGAGCCAGTGTGTGCTGCTGCCTATTCCGAAATATTCCTCCTGCAGATGTTGCTGCCATTACGCCCTCCCATCCTTGCCTCTGTCCCTCTCTCCTACACGAACAGATTGCGGTGAATTTCTGCTTTTGTTCCCCTCCAGAGAGCTAAATCCCAAGCCAGCCATCTAGATTTTCTTCACTGACTCCTGAGCAGCAGTTCATTCAGGCATATGGCTCTCTCCTTCCTCACCGCCTGGACAGATGTTGTCCCTTGACTAAGTATATTCTTAATCCGTGAGAGAAATGAGAAAACTTGAATGATTTGTTAAGGACAAAAGAATAAAAGCATTTTTTTTTCCTGATGTAAACCGCTTCACAGTTGCATGTTTCCTTTATGCCGTGATTTTCATATCAAAATCTCATATCAGTTAATACAACAAGACCAGAAGGTTTATTCTGGTGACAGCTGAACCCCAGTGTGGTGGGTGCTCTGCAAGAGCACAACAAGAAAGATTTCCCTGAAACAGCTTCTGCACATGAAAGGACAGCAAGCACTGCAACAAGCAGAGGAGAGGATTCAGGGTGGAGATGAGACTTCCGTGCTCCACATTTTAAGCACTGGCCAAAGCACCCCCGCTGCCTAATTATAATGGTTGGTTTATAGGTGAATATTTGAGAGATAAGGAGTTATTAGTAATAAATGTCTGATTAACGGCAGGCAGAGAATGCTGAAGGTGTATTTAAACAATCAGGCTAAAACCTTTGAAATTATTTCTGGGCCATTTTAAGGTCAGCATTAGCAGTAGTTTTTGAAGAATTCATTTTCTGGTCTATTCATCTGCTACTGGGGAAAGAGGAATCTTGATATATTCCCTGCTTGTGTGAAAATACATTTTCCTACAGTGATGTGACTTCTATTTGCTCCTCATTGCCTCATGTTTCCCAGACTGGAGGCAGGATGAGGAGGTGAATATTTGGGCGTGCAGGCAAACATGGGAAGGTTTCCCAAGGCAGCAGAAGCTGAGTGTCTGTGCACATGTGCAGGGCTCTCCACTCCTGATGGCTGCCTCAGTTACAGACATAAATGAATGAAAGATGCTGTCTCCAAACCCTTCCTTCTTCCCTTCTTGCTATAATTTCCTTAAATTAATGATTACAACCAGGATTCCAATACGATCCCCTTGTCTTTCTCACCGTAAGCATCCCACACACACTCACACCTCCACAGATGAGGGAGCAGGAATGAGCACGGCCCCACCGAAAGCAGAATCACAGAGATTTATTCAAGGGCCGTGCAGATTTTGATGCAAGGAACTCTTCTTGTGACAATGGGGGCTGTTGGCTAACATTCAAGGTGATCCTCCCTGAGCCTCGTTAAGCTGTCTTCTGTAGTTAGGCTGAAAACAGGAGGCTGGTGGCTTCCTGAGCTGTCTGAGGGAAGAAAGGATGAGATTCATCTCTGCTTGCAGTTCCTTTATGGCTGAGTGAAGTGCCCTGATGGATATCGAGAGTGACTGAGTGCAGGGTGAGGAAGGCTGGCTCCAGTGGAGCCTACACAAGAGATGCAAACTCTGCTGAATGAGCTCTTCAAGTGTTTTGAAACCCTTCTGTATTAACAGGCTTATTTTTCAGTGTGCCCCTGAGGAGACCCAAAGTACTCTCGATGTGTTTGAGTGAAAGGGATGGGAGGTTAAACATTTCCTGGGTACTGGAATCAACGGGGCTGCTGCTGTGACCTGCAGATCTGGCTTGGAATGAGAGCTTCAGACGAGAATGAGATCTTATTTCATGGGTGGGCAGGAGGAAAAGCTTCTGCAGGGAGAACTTAGGTGGCCTGTGGCATTCAGAGCACTTGGGCTGTCTGAAGGGTGAAGCCTCAGAACTGTTACTATATTTTTTTATCTTTGCTTCTGAAAAGCATCTAGAAGAGGCAGACTCATGAAGGGTAATGTTGGCCAGCGTTGCTAAATCTCAAGTATTGCCAGATTCTCCTCACCTCTTTAAACAAGTGAGACAGTGGAGCTGAAGGAAAAGCACGGCCCAAGATTGTAGAAGGTTTTTTCCCTTCAGGCATTACAGGCAGTGTCTGTTTCAGCTGGGAAATTCCAAGAACAGGGGAGAAGAATGAACACACAGGGGGAGTGGGGAGGCACCGTGCTGGCCCCGGGCCTACAGCAGGGAAAGAGCACACAGAATAAACCCCATAGACAGAGGGAAATTGGTGTCCTTTGCATTTGGTGCTGCTTGGGGGAGATAAGGGGTTCTGATGTTCACGGTATCATCCTGCACTGTGACAGCACATCTCCCAGGGCCCTCCCTGGAGTCAGGGCTGGGGCTTCGGGCCAGGAGGGCTTCTCTGGGCTGTTATTTTGAGTATCCGAGGTCAGATGTGCTGTTGAAGCTGCCTGTGTTTTCTGGAATGCACATTCTCTGTTTTCCCTGTCCGTGGCATGTGCTGAAAGCGGCAGGAGCAGCAAATGTTAATGACATTTCCTGGTGCAGGTTCCTGTCCCGGGTAACCCCACTGAAATCAGCTGAACGTGGGATACATGATGGATTCAGAAGCACAGAAATTCCTCTCGAAAGAATTAGTCTTATCCTCCAAATATTATTTATTTTGGTGGGAATTGGTCCGTTCAGCTGCAGCGATACTCCTCAAGCCCCGGCGCTGTGACACAATATTGCTCTTTTATTAAGCCCTAATACCAGCAGATTGTTTAAAGCCTCCTGCTGCGAGTCTCTTGCAGATGAAACGCTGCAGCAGGGATGGATGTCTGCATGAGGAGGGGGCTGGGGGATGCTCTCCTGCACGGCTTTAGCACTGCAGTGCTCTGGAGGGCCTGGCTGATCGGAAAGCAGGGAATAAAATAAATAAAAATACCCCCCACGCCCCGGTGCTGGGTGAGCACAGAGTGCTGGGGAGGAAACTTGGAGTGATCAGGAGGGGCTGAGCGGTGCTGCATGGCCTGAGCGACTGCAGCCACCCCCTAATGAAACCTGACAGCTCCAGCGCCTCGTAATTATGGACTGCCAGAGGCGCTTTTTAGACTATCAGTGCTTTTGGGATAGTTTGCATCTAAATTAAAATTGAACTTCAAAGCGGTTTGATGGAGATGCGTTTCCAAGGAGCTGCAGGAATGTGAAAGACACTCCCTGATTAGCATGATGCACTGTACCAGCTGGGTGCTACTGTAAAAAAATAAAATAAAGAATAGCACCCGTGCTGATAATCAGAAAGTGTATCTTGAATCCTATTAATTTTCTTCTGAATTATTTATGGGGGTTTTGTTCCAGTCGTGCGTCTCCTTTCAAATGTTTATTTGGTTTCTCCGTAAAGTGGAAAAAAACCCAAAAAACGGGGAGGAAGAGAGAGAAATCTGGAAAATCTCCAAGGGTTAGCTCACCAGCAATCTGTTTAGATGTCCTCTCCTCAACTGAGCCCTGCTCTGCTAAATATTTATGGCAATGTTTAACAAATAAATGTCACCCACCTCCCCATTTACAGTAAAGCAGAAAATAGAACTGCTCTAAGGAGGGATTACCTCTTTTCCGCCGTGATGGGCACAGAAATTCCATGAGTATATGTTAATTCCTGGGGAGAACAGCACAGAACTGCAGGTGCAAACATCTGTCTGTCCACACTACAGATGTTCTGCCTGGAGGCTTTTTTCTGATCCCATCTCTGGACAGCAGCAGCAGGGAGTTCCCAGCTCCACGGGGTTTTCTGTGTCCTGAGGAACTGTTTCACCACTGATAGGCAGCAACAGGCAGCTCCTCAGGAGGGAACCCTGGGTTCTGGTGCGCGCTCACAGCTCTGGGCACAGGGGCCAGCCAGCAGCACTCAGCCAGGCAGGAGGAGGCAGTGGGGCCCTGGGCTCTGGGCATTTCAGGTGTCCAAACCCAGTTCAAGTGGAGGTTGCATTTTCTCAACATCCCTGTGTTTGTGCGCCTGTTTCCCACCAGCTCCTGTGCTTTGATGGGGAGGATTCTGTAACAAAGATCCCTTTTTTGGGTTAATTGTTTTTGTTGTGCTTCACCCGCTTTGCTGGATCCAGCCAGCTCCAAATCCTTTCAGGGATTTAATTCAGCCTGTCAGACCAACCTGCGTGTCCAGCGGTGCCCGTGTCTGCATTCCCCACGAGAGTGCATTTAAATCACTGAGATCCATAGATTATATTCCTCCAATATATTTATTCCTGGCTGAAAACAGTGCCTAGATGGAGCACTTCTAGGGGGATTTATAGGACTTTAAAATTTTATTGAGTTTGATGGCTGTAGGAGAAAGAAATACCAGTTGCATAATTCAGAGACGTACAGCTTGGCTCCCGTATTTCCAATACTGTCGATTGGTATCTGTGAGGCCTGTCAAGATTTTTCTCAGGATACTGAATCCATGTGAATGCCTCCACAGTTATCTGCCTGCCTATATTGTGCCAATCTGTCCAAGTGTGGTGCCTGCAGAATCTCTGTAAACAGCTTGTGCTGAGGAATTTGAAGCTTCCTTACCATTAGAGCAGTTTTTAACAGAGAACTTTTAGCAAAAGTATCCAAACTTTTCTGTTCTGATGGACTGATTCCCACCCTGACAACTTGTGTGTTAGGAATACCTCTTCAAAAAAGGCAAGGTTTCCTTCACAGTTCCATTATTTTTACTTTTTTGCTGTTGCTGACTTTGGATGTTTGTGTTTATTCACGATAATTTATTCATTACTCCATTTGCAGATGGGGCATCTAGTTAATAGCATATAGGAACTCCTTCCAAAAATTCAAACCTGTTAAATGAAAGTCCCCTTCAGGACTGCACCATCCCTGTTTTCCCGGGCAGAGCCTTCATTCTCACTGAATTGCTTTGCAGAGTTTCTCAGGGAAAAAGAGATGGCCAGAAACCAGTGCATCCTGCATGGAACGTTTTCTGAGAAAATATTTACTGTTTTACAAGAAAACGTTGAAAATCCACCAGGTATCTTTTACAAGAAAACCTTGAAAATTCACCAGGTCTCTTTTACAAGAAAATGTTGAGAATTCACCAGGTCTCTTTCAAAAACGGGGCTCTTCACTTTCCTCGCGGCCAAGGGGACGTGCAGAAGTACAGAGGCAACACAGGCCTGACTTGTGCACCCCACTGCTGTCCATGCACGCCTGGCCAGGTACTGCATGTGCACCTCTGAGTTCTTTTACACCCCTGTGAGCAAGCTCTGGGCCCCACCAGCTGCAGACCTTCCAAAATCCACCTTTATTCAGGGAGGGTGGTGAGGAGCTCAACCCCACGCACTCGCATTTCGGTGGCAGCTTCAATTGCAGGCTGGGATGCTGAGCACTTGAGCTTGGAAGGATTAAAGATCCATGCTTGGCTTCCCTAATGCTGCCTGGATCCCTGGAAAAGGGGTCCTGGAGGGGCCCTGCTGAGACACACACACACGTCCTGCAGGTGGTGGCAGTGCCTGGGGGTGTCACTGCCCACAGGTCACTCATAAAGCAGCCTCCATCCACCTCCCCAGGTCCCACGTGGGAGCTGCTTCCTGGCAGACAGCTCCCAGACACACAGAAGTTGTTTCTTGCCCAGTTCTGCCCATTCTTTCTCTCAGCTGACACAGATTCTGTGACCCAGTAGCACAGCAGCAGGGTTTTATTTTTCATAATTCAACAGCGTTTCGCACTGTTAGAATTACCACCACAAATCACTGCTGGGGAAGCTCTTTTTACCAAGAACTGACGAGTTATTAAAGAAAAACACTTGGAGATGTTTAAACAGAAAGCTGGCATTCCCTTTTACCCCTTGACAGCACATCAGCTGCTCCAGGAGACAGGGCAAGGCAAATTTTTCTGGAGCCTCTCTGCTTCACTGCAGTCGCTCTCCCTCCTCCACCTCCTTTCCCCTCTTTCCCACTTACCACATGGAAATTCAGAACGTTTCCCAAAAATAGAGTTCAGATCTGAAGGCTGGGGGTGTCTGTGCTGGGAGCTTGTAATTCCTGACACCCTTTTGGTGGTTTCAAAGGGCACTGCCAGCTGCTGGCCCAGGAGCAGCCAGCCCACCGGGAAAAACATCCCTCAATTAAATGTTTCAGCCAGTAGCAGCTTTTAAGAATTATTTGAATTATTTGGGGCCCTGATTAACCCTGTGTATACACAAGTCCTGTGCTTTTGATTTCTGTAGCAATTTATTCATTTGTACAGCACCTTCTTCAAGCAGAGGTCTGTATGTGCACATAAAATGATATTATAAACATTGAAATGATATTATAAACATTGAAATGGTATTATAAACACGCTTGCTCTTAAAAGGAAGCGCAGGAAAATCTTTGCTACCTCAAAAGCTGAAGGATGAATCCAACTCCCTGTTGTTAATTAACCACTTGTAACAGGATTTCTTGCCTTTTAGGGGAACGTTTCTTCTAATTGAACATGGATAAGTGACTTTTAGACAGCCAACATAGGATGAAATATATCACAGTAGTGTAACTCTGTTCCTGTTGGCATCATCCGAGATTGAGTCCTCGGGAACATATGGAGTGCACTGAGTGCGAATGGATTCAGTGCTGCTCTTCGTGTCTGCTGGCTGGGAAGTAATTGTGGCAGAAAGAGAAGAAATCACCAACTTGTACTGGCACGTTCTTCTGCCTGCTTGGATTTATAAATGTAGGCATCCATGGCCAGCAAAGGCTTGGCAATAAGTGAATGCTGACTTGAGGCAGCTATTCCTGAATGAGCTGTGGTGGTGACAACATCCTCTTGTGTCATTTGGCCGCAAAGAGTTGCTGTGAATCCATTCCAAAACAATGGAATAGCTGCGGTTCCCAGAAGTTTTCTGGCCTGCCGTGGCACAGGATGAAACAATTTAAGGTGGTTTGGTGATTATTGTAACAAACTCAGTCTCAAATGCTCTCAGCTGAGTTGCGGGTTGGCCACAGACGTTGGCTGAGCGAGGATAAACCATTTAATGCCCTGTGCCAGACAGAGCTCTGAGGAGCTCTGGGAGGTCTGCAGGAGGCACAGGGACACTCTGGCCTTGGTTGATGGATGAAACAGCATAACAGTCCCAGCTTGGAGCTGGAATAGCCTCCTCCAGGTGGAACCTCTCGGTCAGAGGAGAACATTTACCCACACCGTGGGAAGAGGTGCTGCTTGGGGGTGAAAGCAAGGTGAGCTTACAAAGCCATTGCAGGAAACGCAGGAAACAGCTTTCCTGTGTAGTGGCAGGTTCACACCACAGCCACAAACCAAAAAAAGGGCATCTGCTTTTTGGGTGGGTTGACACTGGCCAGCTGCCAGACACCCACCCAGCCATTCTCTCACTTCCCATCCTCTACAGGACAGGGGAGAAAAGGGAAAAATCATGGGGTTCAATATATGGACCTGGGCGGTCTCAGAGATGTTCCCCACAGGTTTTTCCTCATCCCTGCAGGTTTTGCCTGTTATGAAATGTCCTTTCCCGTGGCAGCCCCAGCCTGGCTGTGATGGATCCACTGGGACCAGCCTGGACCAGCTCCAGGCTCCCCCCAGAGCCCCCTGCCCCTGGGCACGGCTGTGCCTGGAGCAGGAGCTGGCACAGAGACCTCTCCAAGGTGTGAGCAATAAATCACTGCTCCATCCCTCTGCTCACTGAACAGCCGGGCCGTGGTTCTGTGGGAGCAGGAGATGGATTTTTTCCCTCCACAGAAGCTATAGGGAATGAGGGAGCTGTGCTGATCAGGGCTGAGAGTCCCCGAGTGATTGATTTGAGAGCGCTTTGTCCTCAGGGGCTCTCTGATCTTACTGCTAAATGCACTAAATGCTAATGGGTAGTAACACGCTGTCTGAAGGAATGAGGCACTGGCAGCTTCACAGCTCAGGAGAAAATGCAGGCGGTTCCAGATACTTTGGGAAAATAGTGCTGTGCTTCAGCTCGGGGAAAATTGAGCTGGTGAAGAGTCTGAGATTTAGATGCTGGAAAACGTCACGAGTCAGACTTTCAGCCTCAGTTCTGCTGAGATGAATTCATTAAGAAAATACAGGTGACTGACACAGGAAGCTGTTTGTAGGAGCAGTTTCTCAGTGGTGAAGTCAGGACTGGGTCCCAAATCCTCTGTGGTTCTCTGGGCCTCATCCCAATCCAGGGACGAGCTCTGTGCAGGGAGGCTTGCACCCGGGATTGTTGATAATCCGGCTGAACAGAGCGAGCCGGCTCAAACACAGGGGGGAACCGAAGCCTGCCGGTCGGATTTCCTACAGCAGCCAAACCTTGTCCCTGGGGAGTGCGACTGTCACAGCAGCCCAGCCGTGTTCTGGAGAGTGCTTGGAGGACAAGTTCAGGGCAGCACTGGAGAGGAGGAGTTCAGAGTGGGCTGTGCAAATATCCAGGGTAAGAGATGGGTTCCCGTGGGACCAGCAGGAATTTCAGGTTCAGTTCATCCCATAATTCACCGTTAGGCACTTCCCCAGCTCAACATCCCTTGGATCTGAAATGCAGAAGGAAGAAATGAGCAGTAGGAAGGGGGAGCAGAGCCTTTCCTTTGAGCATGGAAATTATTCTTCAAATGCCTTTGTTGACAGCTGGCGTGGCACAAAATAAACACAGGTCTATTTGCAAGTAAGCAGGAATTCGCATAAACAGCAGCTGCTGTATTACCAGAAAACATGTAGCAATAAAAGATTTTTTTCTGCCTTCAGAAACAAAGGTAGGTGAAAAGCCTGCATGAAATAGTGAGTTAGTTAACCACCTGTGAAGGTTCTGAGCACTGACAAAATGAAAGAACTATTTGTTGATGGCTTAGGTCCTTTTTTGAATAAGGCTTTCTGGTCGAAACTGGACCTTTCCTTCTGACTCTTCATAAAATCCAGTGCAGTGTCAAAAATACCCTCTTAGCTCTTCTCTCTCCCAGATCAGGGCATTTCCTACACCTCCCATTTCACTTGCCTTCTTGCTGCATCAGATAATAATTTCGAATTTTTCTGAGGTTGTTTGGATGTGATTTCCAGCTGCCTCTTATCCAGCTGCACGGAACAGAAAGGCAAGTCAAACCATCAGGACATATAATTGTATTTATGACCAGATCACATTCTGCAGGATAAGTTTATGGTCTTTTGTCTCCTTTTCTCTCCCTGGTAAAAGCCAGTTAGGAGCCTACTCAACAGCATTGTCATATTTTAATAAAAACTAATGACCCAACGCAGTGCAATGCAGAAACACGAGAAGAAGCAGTTTTGAGTGCATAATTTTAGATTGATGATGCTTGGATTTATGGCTTAATCTGTTTCCCATGGAAGGTGCCTTACCTGTCCAGTTAAGTGGCCAGTGTAAGCCATGCTCCTGGGCACCTGCAGGTGCTCTGCAGCCACTGTGCTGGGTTGGCTCTGGACTCCAGCCTTGGGAAGCACAGCTGCTTGGCACTGGTTTGGAACTGCAGCTCTTTGTCTCCGGGGTTTTCTGCAAACAGGATATTTTTGTTAAAAAAAAACCACAAAATAGCCCTTTTTAGGATTTACATAGAGCTTTGGAGCTACAAAAAGTCACTTTGACACAAGGCTCAATACGCAGTGACTTCAAATCAGTGATTCCACAGCAGGTTTTGGTTCAGAATGGTTCAGAGTCAGATCCTGGTACTGTTTCTTACCAAATTATTCACTTTGTTTCCTGAGTCAGTAAAATATCACTTCCACTCCATCATAATAAATCTGATCCTTGTAGGGAGCCTGAGGGGGGTGTGATGTATTATGGCCATGGAAAAGTCAGTGTCAACAGCAGGATGAGAGTTCAGGAGTTTCTTATTTGAGGTCCCATTTTCTTTTCAACACTTTCCTTTCTCACTATTCCAAAGTTTAAAAATGGGCTTTATTTTGGGTTCTTTTTGTGTCAATAGACACTTGCTTTAGCTGATGAAAGATTTTTGACAATATTTTGTATGGGAAGACTTATGTGGCCTGTGTGGAATGTTTGTGAAACAACACATTTTTCATCTGATCACAGTTTCATAGTATTTCTTCTGTTTCCACTGTCAGCTTCTGTTTTCAAGGTAACCATATTTCAAAAGTGTGGTATCATTGTGGTGGGTGAAATACTTTGGAAGCTTTTGAAGTAAAAAACACACATAAATTTTCCACAGCAGATTTCTTTAACAAGCAGAGAGAATCAGATCTCACAATTTGCATACAGATTGGGCCAAGTTTTCTTCAATACCAGTTATTAAAAACACATTTCTGTTTGGCTGTGGGCTTTTTGGAAGGCGTTAAAAATCCAGTTATTTACATTATTGGTGGAGACATCAGCATCCCAACCACGGAGAACACAGTAATTTTATTGTGGTACCGTTCACAAAGGGGTTTTGGTTTTTTCTGCAGGTTTTTTGTTTTTTTTTTTCTTTCTGAGAATCTGAGAACATTCCATCCACCATATCTGTCTGCTCGTTATCTTTGTATCTGCAAGTGTCTGGGCACGTGAGCTTGTTTATGTGCAGAAAGACACACAGAATCCTTATTTTCTGGCTACACAATAAACAAAAATGTGTGAAGTCTTTGCACTCCCAAAGCAGACCTCACTGTGGTCAAATGCTGTTTTATTTTAGGGGAGATCATTTGAATCTCTCTATCCTTACACTGATTCAGACTCTGGTTCTTTCACCTCCTTCAAACAGCCCCTCAGCCCTGAGGAGCTGTGTACAATCTCCATGGAGCTTCTCTTGCCATAAAATAGTTTGCTTAGGAGCAAGAGCATCTTTGGTCTCCTTGACAGTGACAACAGCAGTTGAACAAGATCTGATCAAATCTCAAGTCAAAGTGGGGAACATTTGCATTTTCTGTATCTGTTTTATATCAGATATCAATCTGATACCAGATTTAAGTTCAGACTGAAAATAGAAGCGTTAAGATCCTGCCAGATTAAGGTTTTCTCACTCTACAGAAGAGATAAAATATTCTAGGTAGGAAAATATGTCAAGGTGTGGGAAGGGTAGCATGAGAACGAGATAAAACCTGAATTCACTGAAGATGCTGAAGTTCTTTTGATTTTAGTAAGTTCAGTGTGTTACACTTGAATTTAATCCTTTAGTGGACTCCGTGAAAGATCTGGTGTGATTCAGCATGGACAGTGCCAGCATCTGTTTCCTCCTCTGTGATGTTCCTTATCCTTTCTTCCCACACCAGGCTGGTGGGAGAATAATCCCTTTGGTGGTTTTTGGGGTCAGAACTCACACTGCCACACGAGCAGCTCTGTCACAGTGTGACCACCAGCGTCATCTGTGTCTGGACACTATTTTCTCTCCAAAGCTCACTTCTGCTCTCCGAGTTGCAGTGTTGGGGGTTGTTCTGATGTCTTTTCTTCGGCCTCTCTCTTTTTTTGTGTTTGTTTGTTGTTTTCCCATCTTGTCCCTGTTTATTCCATACTGCCACTGGCAGTAAGGGGAATCTCTCCTCTTACTGCATCTTAAGGACCTTCATTCACTCGTTCTGACAGGAAAACTCCACAGCAAAACACCAAACTGAACCCTGGTGCATTGACTAGACCATGGCCTCCCCATCCCCAGTGCAGTTCCGAAGCTGTGCTCTGAAATTCCCTGGGTTTTCCGTGCGCTGCTCACCCCAGCCCATCCTGCTGGGATCTCCCCACGCCCCTCCCGTCCCCTCAGGAGCCCAGCAAGGGCAGGGGCTGGCACAGACACGGCAGTGCAGCCACAGGGCAGGTGCTTTGCTCACGTTTTGGCTTTTCTTGGTCTTTTGTGCTTTCCCTTCCACTCTGCCAATCGTTCAGCCAAGGTTTTTATTCTGCTGCCTGGTCTCCCTTCAGTGAATAACTTCACTCTGTGAGGGGGTCCTAGTAATTCCCTGCTTTTTTTATTTTAATGAAAACCCCCAATTCTCTTGCTGTGAGGCCTCCCAGAGCTGGGAGCATGCCAGCCCCTTCTCACGTGCTTGTTCTCTGGAACCCACATTCCACAGGGATGCTGCCATCCACTGTTCTCCCCCTCTGCCTCTGGTGTCTCAGCCGGTTTTGAAAGGAGGCTGCTTGAAAAGGGAGAGCAGCAGCGTGGCTGGGGAATTCCTGGGGCACTGCTGTACCCTGAAGGAAATATTGAACACTGAGCTCTTCTCACACAAAGAGCTCCGCTGACCTCACCACAGGCACTGGCTCTGCTGGCATATTATTAATTTTAGGCACTGTCTGACTGAAATGGCACTTACCTGCTCTTAATTCTTGGCCATCAGGAAGGTATTGCCTCTTGCAGAAACACTGCCTTCCTTATCTGACTGTTCAAGGAGTCCAAACTTGGGTTTCCCCAAGTGACAGGAGCCCAACACTGAGCAAAGGGAACAAACCCTCTCCTGAAAGCCCACAGTAACAAACCATGAGGAGAATAAGCGTTATCCAAAATTAAAAACGATTAAATAGCAAGAGTCATATTTCTGTCAGACAAATACACAGATTTCCTTTTTCACACTAAGCACATACATCAGCTCCTGATTCGTTACCTTCCCTCAGACTCCACACAGAGCTGCTGTGTCTGTTTGGGCCCTTGTTCATGATTATTGTCCAAAGGCAGTGAACGTTCACCACCGGTCTCCTGGGGCTCGTGGCAGGCACTCGGGGCGTGAGGAATGTTTTGGATGGCTGCTGTAAGGTGCTGCATGGAGTTACACACTGGGATTTTAGAAACCTTTGGTGCCCAAAGCAGGCTCCCACAGCCCAGGGAGGGGTTTGCCATCGGACATTCCCCGATCCTGTGATCAGAGCCAAGGCTGTGCTCGTGGGGCAGGGGTGCAGGGCGGGCTCCCAGTGCTGCAGCTCCCACAGGGATGGGGATTCCTGCGCCCCGGGACCGAGCAGGAGCTGTGCACACCATGGAACCAACCTTCCCGGGAGCTCAGCTGTGCTGCTGCTCTGCCGCAGGCATTAATGGTGATGATCTCCATCCTATTATGGGACAGCAGAAACTTCGAGGAGGAAAATCAAACCACGCTGCTCTTGTTGGGAAAGCTTGCTTTGCTTTAATGTTCTGTGTTTGTGCCGTGTTGCCTGGACCTCTCCCACTAATCAGCTTTTAATGACTGTTCCCACTGATACCAGAGCAGCTGATCCTTCGCATGCAGCCTTTGTTTCCTGGAGTAAAATCAATTAAGCTCCTTGTTTCTCTGACCCCAGCTTACACTGAGGCTTAGCACAACAACTGGAGCACATTTTGGTCTTCATTCTTTTGTAATTTTGGTTCTACAGGCATTGCAGCAAGTCAAGTGTCAGCGCAAGGATTAATTTCAGTGCAACACAATGTGTGTGAATTTAAAGTCTGCAGTGATCTAATTATTACACTTACATGCTTCACTTCTGCAAAAAATGATTTAATGAGCCTATGACACCTTTCAACAGCCTTCTTGAATATTTTTTTTTTTTTGGTGAATATTCCAATGGACAAAGTGATAAATTTATGGCAGGCAATTTTGAAGATTTTCACAGACTTAAAATATCGAGCTTTTGGAAAGATGCTTCTAGAACACAACACCAAACTTCTGTTGCTTATTGAAATACTTTGTTTCCAAATTAACTTCAAGAAAGTTGAGCATTTCAAATTAAAGTTTTTAGAAGATGAGCTTTTGTAGAAAGATTTTTTTTTTCCTGTCAAAACTTCTTCAACTTATTTTGGGCCAGCTTTAGAGAAGACGTTCTTCAGTTGCCATAGTTAATGGCATGATCACGTCATGGCTGGGGAGAAAATCAGCACTGTCCTTTGCATTCTGCTTTAAAATTGCTTTTGACTTTAAGCAGGTTATGGGACTTAATTGATCAGCTCCTGCAATCTCTTGCTGCTAATTGGCTCGATGGGAGGTGATAAAGGGAATAATGGCAGTTCCCATCATGTCACAGGAGACACTCTGCTAGAGAGTCCCTTTTCCCATCAAATGCAGCACCTGTGCTTCTGTAAGAAGTCCTGAGAACAACCAGAAGAAGAAAGAGGCTAAAGGAGCACCTGAATTTAGTTTGTTCACAGAAAAGCGCTCCTATCCTACAACTATCAGGATTTAATTAAAAAATTAAAAGAACAGAAGCAAATTGAAAGTGCACACTTGGTCACGTTATCACCGATCCTGCCTTGGCAGTTTCTGGAATACGGAATAAATTGCTGTGCTGGCTGTGATAGCCTCTGTTGAAACCTTCAGTGACATTTCACTTTGAAAACAGAATTCATTGTTCCCCCCAAATGTGATTTTTCTGAAAGTCACATTTCCCTTTCATGTCTGTAAGCAAAATTTTCAAAGAACTTTGTAAATAATTGGACAGAGCTATTCAGAGGACGTCGTTGTCTTCAGAAAACTCTGGCCTCGTTTAGGAGTGGAACATGGCTTCTAAAATGAACAGGAGAACCTCTGGATTGCAGGCAGGTCCCTGCCCCTGGGAAAGCTCAGGGATGGGTTTTACTTGCTTGAGTTCAGCAGGGAGAAGGAATTTCTCAAAGCACAGAGAGGCTGTGCCCAGGATGGAATCATGAATCACAGCCCCATCACTGCCCAGCCCCTGTTTTTCAAACACAAGGACACCAAACCCTGGCCCCAGCAGAAGAATGGGGACGTATCTGATAACTGTGATTAAATAACTGTAAAATGCTGTGTAAATAATACAAATGCAGCATTCCTCTTCCAGGCTGAAACATGAAGATTTTTGTTTTTTGAAGGAAAAAGTCAATTCTACGAATGCCATCTGAGGCTGGCAGCTGTGCCTCTGCACAGGAGCTGTGCTTCCTTTCCAGTCTGGACTGGGAGGGGTTTGCCACACAGCCTGGGCTTAAAATATTTGTGCAACAGAGCCTGACAAAGACCTCCAAGGGGCTGAGTCTCTGGTATTTGTAGAAAGGCTGGTGGATTGTTCTCAAGAGCGAGCAGAGATGGACAGGAAGTCCCTTATTAAATCCTGGATGGCTCCCAGGAGACTGTGAAAATAAGGGAACTGTGGAAATCATTAGAGCAAATCTTTCCTCAGTCAGTACTGGACTGGTGCCTTCTGCCCAGAACCTCCGTGAACGGAGCCAAAGAAGCACCCGGGTGACAGGAACACTTCACTGCCATGTCCCGGACTCTGATTTGGCTGGGTGTTTTATTGACTGCTCACTGGCCAGCTGGGATGCAGTTTTCACCACTGCAGAGCTTCTCTGTTTGGGTAGGTGGCATTTTCAGCAGAGAAAGAAGCTGCTTTTCTGGCCAGCTGCTGCTTTCAGGGGCTTTTGTGGCTCCCTGAGCCAGAGAAGCTGCAGCCTGGCCCCAGGTACCGGAGCAGGGAGCTGCCTGCCTCTCAGCAGCTTGCACAGAGCCAAGTTCTAATTATTTCCAGACAGGGATCTGAAAAGTCCTCTTGCTCAGGCTCTGACACAAGCTGTAATTATGAGGTGGAGCGAAGCAGGAACCCAGTGTTTTAGAGAGGAACTGAGTTGGGATGGTTCTGTTGGTGCTGAGACTTGCTTTGACACGACAGCATCCCACACTGCAGCTCCTGGAGCTCTTACAGCGCCTCGCAGTCTCCTCGGCAACTGCACCCTCTGCTATCAGCAGGAGATTATCTGCTCTGGACAGGTGCAGAGAGAGCCTTCGTCTCCTCACTGAAAAGAGAGCAAAGACAACAGGAGTATTGCTAATAGATTTAATGTAGCCTGAGAATTGAAAACAAGGACAAATAACTCTGTGGCTGCAACAAGAAGTGGTATTTTAACACTTGTAGGCTTGACCATAGAGCTGGAAAAGATTGGTTTGTGATTTGGAACATCAGGGATATCTCAGCAGTTCCTGGTGCTCAAGAACTGATGGAGCAATGCTCAGAAGATCCTGCTGTGCCAGTGCAGCAGAGCTGATGGAATTACCTTTAATTCCCTTTGCATCCTCCCATGACATTCAAATCCTGCTCACTCTTCCATAGAGGATGACACTGTTGACAGAAATGGGACTTTCTTGCCAAATTTCACCCAGCACAAACATTTTTCTTCTTTTCCTGTGTATTTCTGCCTTCCCACCCGCATTCACATCACTCGTTATTCACACCTTTTACTCAAGGCTTCTCTGTACAGTATAAATCTTTTTGTTTTCCTTAATTAACCTTAAACATTTTAAGTCTGATTATTTCTGAAGTCCCTCGAAATGAAGTGACAGCCGTAACGGGTCTGCTCTGGATTCTGATCGTTAGATTTCTCTAAAAATAAAAGCTCAATATGGGATTCATTTAGAATTGTGCACCTGGGGAAACTCTGATTACTGCCTGCGGTATTCAAGGCTATTAAAATATTCTCCATGAAAGTGGCTCTTGCAGCCAGGGAGGGTTTCAGCTCCTCGTGGGCTGGAAAGCAATAAAATGTGGTGACTCTGCTGCCATGGCACAGGCCTGGCTTGCTTAGGAGGGCGGTGTGGTTTAAGTGGTGAGGCAGATCCCAAATCCAGAAGTTCCTTTATGTGGCATTTCAGGTTGTGAACTTTTCCTTGTCCTGAGAAAGAAACAATTTGGCCACCAGAGTACCTCAAGCAGCAGGGCAGGAGCTGCATCGGTCAAGGGGACACTTTTGGTGATGCAGGAGATTTTACCTATTCTGGAACTTGTAGGTTTGGCCTCGCTGTGAACCCCAAGATCACGGTGCTAAAAGCAATTTGATTTCCCCCAGGGTTTATTTCCAGTCTCTTTGGAGCTGTGTGTTCACAGGGATTTCTGCAAATCCACTGGAAGTGTTGTCCTTTCCATGGAAATGCCAAAGTCTGCTCGTGCCTTGGAGCGCTTTCCTCCTCAGCTGTTCCCTCTTTTCCAGTAGCAACACAAAGCCAGAAGGATCAGGACCACTTTTATATTTGCTCATTTCAAGTGGAAGCTATAAAGAAGGGCAGTAAATAAATATTTGTTGCCCTGCTTTCAATCACACTGAACCCATGTCAATACACTGAAATAGAAGCTGTGATGTGACTGTGGCTGGAAAAAGGCAGGAATCCACGCTGGGAGGAGCGGCAAAGGACCGGTCCAGAGCAAAATAAAACTGTCCAGAGGAAAATGAGGCATTCAGAGGGGAACTGTGGGTTGTAACAGTTTGTGCATCTGTCAGAAATTGAATTTAATTCAGGTTCACACTGCACTGGATTCTTGTTTGGCTTCAGTTAAGTTAATACTCAGTGTTTACTATTTGGCCTTGTATAACTCAAGCTCTTTTAATACAGTTCAAAAACTTAAGGAAGTCCAAGATGTTGCCATTTTCACATATTGAACCATAACAGTGACAAAAAAAAGATTTATTTATTAAATTCCCTTTTCCTTCTTTTATTTAGGCACTAGAGAGAGCTAGAAAAACTATTAAAATGCAATAAAGTTCAAGCAGAAAAACAAACAAAAGAGTGAAACATAATTATATCTCCCTGCAAACGATGCACAGGCAGCATGTAAAGCTACCAACATGATTGGAGTAATTTGATGGTGTGTGAGGACGCTGAGGAAATTTAGAGACAGGACCAAAGTACACTCAGATGAAACAGCACCAACATCACTGAAACGGAACTCAAAAAGAGTTTGTTGTGTACAGTAGTCCTAATATTCTCTGGGGTTTAGCCTGTCATTTTTAACCTGCCTTAATTACATATTAGCATTGTGTGTACTTTGTAGTTCAGGGCTAACAAATCTGAATTTTGAAAAGCTGTTGCTTAAAATGGCTTTTCATGCACAATAATCAAAGGAACTTGTTGTTCTTGGCTAATCACCACTGGTGTGGGCTAACCTTGCCCTTGCTGTTGGGAGGGGAAGAACTGTCTTAGAAGCTTCCATCATTTCTCTGAAAATATCTTTTTCTTTCCACTGACTGCTCACCTTTTCAGCCTAAATATTTATTGGTTTCGGTATTGTGGTGATTTATTTCTATTTGGTTTTAATTTCCCCGTGCAGTGTTTCAAACGGTACCACAAGCCATGAATGGATTGCTGTTAAATTACATAGAGGTGCCACATTGCTCCTGAGTGCATGTTTTTGATGAGGTTATTAAAACTTTGACAATACAAATTACCATAGCAACCAAAAACATAAATTCACAGCCTATTCCAACCTCTGGAGTATGAAAATAGTTTAGAGCACTCAAACACTTTGCAGCCTAGCACAGCTCGCGTGCCTTGGCTCACACTTCCTCACTGTGTCCTGAAACCCATCAGCACTCATTGCTCCTCCATCTCTCAAACAGGCAAAAGTCGTGACTTTGTTCTTTTTATTTTTATGGAGAGTATTTGATCCAGCTCCAGGCCTTGCTGATGACTTTCCCTGTGACCTTCTGGTGATGATTTGAGCGTCGCCCTTAGCCAAAAGCAGAGGAACAAATGCGTGAGCAGGGCTGTCTCTGCTGGTGGTGGTGGAGTGGGGCCCTGGGTTTGGCTCCAATCTCAGGCCTCATAAAACAACTTCTCATCTTTGGTTTGGTGTTTTAAGAGCTCTTGTTTTTGGGAATGGCTGTGTAGCGCAAGGTGCTGTAAAAATGCTGTAAATCCTTACTTCATACACAGGTGTTAGTTAGGAAGTCTCAGCACGGTGCTGGAGTGCAGGAACTTCTCCTTTACAGTAATGGAAAAGCTGCAGGTAGAACCAGGAGTAGGAGAACTGCTTCCATTTCCCCCCACATATTTCACAGCAGTTGTTTGCCTCCTAATCAGCATTTGGTGACTGCAGATAATCCCACTGGCAGCAGCCCTTGATGTGAGCAGTGAGGTTGAAGTGCCACCTTTTCTCTCCGCGTTCAGATTGACCTTGATGTGTATTTAGAGTTATTGTGGAGTCTGGAATGGTTTGGTTGGGCGAGGTAAGGGATGTGTCTGGAGGAGCAGGGAGAGCAGGGCACACGGGTTCCGGAGGGCCGGGGCCGTCCTGGTTATTGATGCAGTAATTTCCCAGGAGTCGATAGTACAGAAGTAAGAAGAAGTGATCCAGCTGAAATCCTTACAGGACCAGCAGAGCAGTGGGCATTATTTCCTGTCCCTGTGGTTTATGGGGCAGTTTTGCATTCCAAGGTTTGTGGGGGCAGTCGGTGGTGGCCACGTGGTCCATTAAGGAGCCCTGCTCATGCTGCTGTCTGCTGTTCCTGCTGTGCAGTCACACTGCAGCCGGTGAATTTAACCTGCAAATATGTTCCTGTTTGCCCCAGCCCTCTCCTTCTGTCCCAGTGGTTCTTGCCACACCTCTGAAATCTGCTGGGCCCTGGCCCCCATTGAAACAACGGGTGCTTGACACTGCAAGGGCTTGAATTCTCAGCTCCCCACCTGCTGGGAATGAGCTCTGTCCCTCGGCCAGACAAGGACATCCAAACCAGCAGCAGGTAACGAGTTCTGACTCGGGTTCTATCACAATGGGCACCACATATCCCCTGTATGGTATGACTTAGGGATATATATATATATATATATATATATATACAGATATAAAAATATAAAATAACCAACAGCAGTGTGTTACAATTCTCTCGGCTCAATCATAAACAAGAAAATAAGAATCAGGATTCCACAGCAAAGTACGTTCTTTAGAACATGCATAATCTGTTTTTATATGGAGCAGATAATCAGATTCATTTTATGGGGAAAAAGCGCTAATATTAAACATTTTATACCGTTTAAAAATTTAAGTAGTTTTAAACTGTTTGTTTCTTTATTAATAGGCTGTAATTCAGCTTCAGAACAAATAGCAGAATCCCAATCTGCATGAACTATAACGTGGCAGATTCTGCTCTGCAGCTCATTTGCTTTATTCCTGTGCCTAAATATCAGCAAATAACAGAACAAGTCTCCACTTGTTGGAGGCTGAGGGAAAAACCTCCTGACACAGAGGATCTGCGTGTAGTCAGAGCTGGGGATGTGTTTTACAATTATCATAGTCACAAAACTCTCAAATTCCCATTTTCTCAGCACTTCTACCTTCCAGTGGGAAATTGGTATCATTTTACTCTGTAAAGAAAGTCACCCTTGTCACAGCTGGAGCTGAACCCCGAGATATTCTGTTTAATCACAGTAAATGATCCAACTTGCCCTTTTCTTGGGTTCCTCTGCAAGTGAGAAAGCAGTGCCGTGTTCCATTTTGTTTCCTGGCATTAGCTTGCAGGAACCAGCAAGAACATCACCTCTTCCGCAATACTAGGGGAGAAAAAGTGAGTTTTCAGTCAAAATTCCAACTATTCTGTTAGCAAAATTAAAAAAAACCCGTTTATGTTTGTGCCAGGCTTGTCATAAATTGTTGTGACAGCGAAGGAAATGCTGTTATTCCTTCTCCTGCATCGAGGAACTGAAGCATTGCCCTACCAAAGCAACCAAAATTCTGCACGAAGGGTTTCCAGAGAACTGAAATGAACTCTGGACTGGTTGCAAGGAATGGAAAGTAGGACATAGAAAGCCACAACAAGGATTTTTTTTCTTTTAAGAAGTGTGGGAGAAACTTGAGAAAGTGCAGACCAGCAACTCTGACTTTTCTCCTCGATGAAATGGTAGAAAACTGTAATAAACAGACTTGATAGACACCCAGATAAATATCCTGGGGAAGAGACAACATTGTTTTTGTAGAGGGAAGTCATATTTCACAAATCCATTAGAGTTTTTTGATAGAATCAATAAATATGTGAAGGGTGATCTGGTTTGTGCTGCATTAGATGGATTTCCAAAATCTTCCGGGTAAGATTCATCAGAAAAACTTTTGAAAGTAAGTGAGCTGCCATGGGCTGAGAGAAAGGCTTTTTCTGTGACTAACTGCTTGAAGAAATAGGAAACAAAGGATTTCTTTTTGGTGTTTTTTAGTGTCTTATCCCTACCCTGAGCAGGGTTGGAGCAGGCGACCTCCTTAGATTCCTCCCATCCTAAATTGCACTGGGATTCTGTGGGTGAGAGAGCTGCACAGAGGGAGGCAGGGGAAAAGGGACAGGATTGCATCACTGGTGCCAAAACAGGACTGATGACACCAGGCTGTCATCACTGCTTAAGAATAAAGTGGTTCAGACTTAAAAATACATATATATATATATAAAAAATGTAATTCTTTTTCCTTAACTGCACGGTCCCACTGAAGCCTGTCTATCTCTAAGAATAACTAAGTTCACAGCAGACTGCAGAAGCTTTGAAAGGGAAGGAACTGGTGTTTTGGAAGCAGTTGTTGGTCCCTCCAATGTGATTTTCATGCTGGTGCAATGAATGAAACGATCACAAATTCTGACCCAAGTTCATGGGACCATCCAGATGATAAAGGTGACTGTCCAGGGGAGTTTTCTCTTGATTTTAGTTTGGGTAGGAATGCTCAGGAGAGGTCTGTCAGAGGGCCTGTGTTGTGGGGAAAGGTGGCAGCTGACAACAGGGATCCTCCCAGCGAGACCTGATGGTGCAAGCAGAGGTTAAAAGGAACACAATGGGACCAGAATCATTTCAGAGAATTATTTGACATCACAAAGCACTTTATTTTCCTTCCCCCACAGTAAACTTGAATGATCTTAATGACAGAAAATGAGATCCAGCAGGTGTAAACTACAGCAGTTAAATATTCATGAGTAAAGGAAAAGCAGGAACTGAATTTAAGCTCGGGGTCAGCGCAGGGTGAGATTCTTCAGGGCACTGAAGCAAAATATTGGTGAGCCTGCAGTGCAGGCAGGGTGGAAGGACAGCTTGAAAGAAAGTGGTAATGGTCAAAGTCAGCTTATTGGTAAAACCGTGAGGAAGACACAAATGGAAAAATGTTCTTGGAATGTGGCTGCACCATTCCCAGGGATACGGAATTTTGTGCCCGAGAATTGAACAGAAGCCCTGGGGTAGAATCCAACGGGATCTGGAGACGTGGAGGGGCTGAACTCTGACCTTCTGCATTTTCCTGGGGTGCTTGGTCACTGCTGATAAACCTGCAACCTTTCTGGCAAATAAATGTCCCAGAGCAGATAAATAAATCAAGATCCCGAGGAGTGGTTCTTCTCCCTGATTTTCACCTGGGGAATGTCACTGGGAGAGGAAAGCAATCCTGAAAGTGATAAAAGAGTGAGATCAGACATTCAAAGTAAGAGAAATAAGCTGGAGAATGTAAACTGAGACCTGGCTCTGTGGTGTGCTTTGAAGAAACATTTTTTCCCTGGTAGCAGAGCAGGACTGATCCCGCTCAGGTCTCAAATAACATCTTTGTGTGTCAGGGCAATTGGATGATGTCTCGGAACAAGAGGCTGTTCCCGATACCGTGTGCAAAGGGCAGGATGTCAGATGTTGCCAAAGACTCAGTGCCTTTCAAACAGCAAAAGTTCAGGTAATGTGCCCTAGAAATGCTCTGTAAAACTGGTGCTCATTGGAGTGGCTCCAGAAGGGGTCCTTGCTCCAGACATCTCAGTGCATTTCGGGAACGGCTCCTTCTCAAATGTCTCTGAGTGCCAGCTCAGGAAAAGGTGGGGGAGGCTTCCATCCCTGCAGTCTGAAATTGCTATTTCATTTTTGCCATTGTAGAAGCTGCTATTAGGCACATTCCAGGCTTAAATGTGCATCAGAGCCTTCCTAAGAAACCAGAATTCCTCCCCAAAGGCAGGAGGAACTCTATTGGCAAGGATTGGAATGACCTGGGGTCTTTGGAAGTGTCACTGGGTTCAGTTTAAAGCAGCCTTTTCCATCTGGTACCCTCACCCAGTGTGCATCCATGGAGGAAAGGAGGCAAATTCATTCTCTAAATGTTAACTTGTGAAAGAAATGAGAAAAATTGACCCTGTCCTTGAAAGATGATTACAGTAAGTTAAATCACAGTGTAACATCTGAGGAGCTAGAAATGGAGCTGTCATCAAGAGACTTCAACCAAAAAAGCTCTAGAAGGCTTTCAGGCTCTCCTGGGATTCCAGATACTGCTTGAGAATATTGGCTTTCTGCTATTGACCCTGTTCTAGACCGGGCAGTGCTCACATTTCCCAGCCAGGTGCCCTGGTGCCCAAAGCCCTGAAGGCATGAGGACATTCCCTCATTTCTGAGTTAATTCTGCAGGAGACGTGTTTGGCATCCAGCTCCTGCTCATGATTTAATGAGCTCTGTGTAACCCACCCACAAACGCAGTCAGATCAGCCCTTTTGCTCCCCCACTCAAACGTTATGGAAGGCTGGGGAAAGAAATGGAGCATTTATGACAAAATTTCCAACCTGTTTACATTTTTGGATGAGTGTTAGTTAGAGGCAGAAGGCTGGAAACAGTGGGGATTATCTTGCATTTATAAAGTACATCCTGTTCCAAAGGATTCCCAAGCACGTCATAAAACTAAATGGGGTTTTCGAGGGCGAGTTTTAGATAAGAATAAAATCTGCTGGGGAGGGAACAAATCAGATGAAGAAAATCTATTGACCCATTCTTCAAAATATGTGCAGAGAGTAGTAGGATTATTTTTCTCTCCACTGATAAAGATGTTTGCCACTCTCATTTTGCAGTTTCCATCAGAAGGTTTAAAACACATGTAGTAGGTGGATGCCATTGCCCTGTTCATGTGGAAAAGGAAACTGAGGACACAGAATGACTTTTGCCAAGGTTATATGGGAAATCACTGTAGAGGCAGAAGGAGTATCCTGGTGTTCCCAATCCCACATCAGACCTTCATCTCCTGTGGGTCTGGCCTCTGGGCAATGGAGGCCAGATTGAAATTGGTGTAAATCTCTGTGTGTGCCGGGAGTTAATGGAGGTGGGGCACTGGAGGCACCCGAGTGTCTGACTGCAGACTGTGATCCCCGTTTCCTGCGGGACAGATCCCGTTTGTTTTACCTTGAGAGCAGCCATTAGTAATGAAGTGGGATGAGTGCAGCGCTGTGTGGTTTTTCCTGTCCCTCCAGCAGGGATTCCCACAGTGGAATGGACACCCCAAGACAGATCAGTCACTGATCCAAACCCTGCTCCGGGGGGAGAAACTCCCTGTTCCACCTGCTCCGGGCTGAGGCTGCAGAACCCGTCCTGCCGGGCTCAGTGGGAACAGGAATCAGCTTTGTCAGGGAGAGGTGTCCTTCTCCAGGAGGGGAAGCTTTTAGAAATGTAGACTATTGTGCAGGAAACAAAAGAGATTGTTTCCATAGCTACTCGGGTTCCATCAGGAAATTGCTCCTGGGAATTACTGGAAATCAGAGGGTTTGTCCTCCCTGCAGCCCTTGGATCCTGTACATATCCTGTGCTTTTGAGACCTGGCATAAAAATTTAGATGCTTTTGTTTATGGATCTCAAGTTTTCTGGGAAGCAAGAGTGTGTGACTGAAAGCAAAGTGAAGGATGCACAGGACAGGGCTGTTTTGCTTGAAAATTTAAATTGTTTCTCGGCAGCTCAGTATTATTTTAAAGGAATTCTTTTCCACGAGAAAGATTTTCACCTGAACTGTGGCCAGTGGGATCTCAGAAGCACCTGCACTGACAGTGACAGGAAAATGAATTATTCTTGTGGCAAAACATAAAATATGTGACAAAGCCCAAGACATTATGGCAATCTAAATATGAAACGCATTATGCAGCGTTTCAATAGATCAGTATCAGCAGGGACTTTGTACTTTGGGGGAGGATTTGACCCCCTTTTTCCTGAAGAAGAGTCTTCTCTTCCTGGCACGATGCTCCCCTTGGGAATGCTCACACATTTTGAGCCACTGAATATGCTCAGAGATAAAATAATAACTGATTACACACAGTGCATTTTTATTAACACTGCGGTAATGCAGGTCACCTTCAAAACCAGATTCCTTTTAGGAAACAAGGAGAATGGCAGTCAGGCTAGGATTGTGGGCAAACCATTATCTGAAATGCTTACTGTCTGTTTTGTTTTTATAAAATAATGTGTTGGAATAAGTATTCTTTTAATGATGCTGAAGGGAGGTTGGAGGTTTCCAGATAAGAGGAAAAAGCTGGCATGCAATTTTCAAGCAGGATTTGGGAATTATTCGTAGTTCTGTATAATCCTTGATCTCCCTTGTAACGTACAGGGGCTGATACTGTTAGCCCTATTTTACAGATAATGAGAAAGTGGCATGGGGACTTAATAACTTGCCCAGGAAGTTCAGTCGAATTAATTGATAACACACAATATCAAAACAGAAGTGGATTCAGCCCCCAAACTTCGAGCAGAGAGGTTTCCAAAGCCCCGTTTCATTTTGATGAGAAACTGTATCTGTTTGTACAATTGCTGCAAAGGACTTACGGTTAGCATTCATCCCGCTCCATCTCTGTGTTCCTGCCTCTTGGGGGAACAAATTCATGGATTTGTTTGTCTTTTTGCTGCTTTGGTGGTTGTTTGGTTGTATTTTGTAGCAATGTCTGCATCTTGAGCACAGCTGCAGACCCAGGATCACACAAATATTTGGGGAAGCTCTGGGACAGCAGCACAGGAGCGCCTGCTTTTACCCTGCCCTACAGCACTGTGACCCTGTTGCACAGCTTCTTGGCATGACTGCTTCCGAAATGGCTGTGGAACCAATTAATAATGAATTATTGATATTGGCAGCTGCTGGGCAGTTTTCCCCAGCTGTTACTCACACTTAGACATGTCGTGTTTCTTCAGTTCTGTTCTGATTTACATGAGTGCCAGAGTTCATCCTGAAAGCAAACAAGATATTTTTCCATGTCCTTTTGGTTTGAATAGGGGAAGTTCACTTCCAGGCTCCCTTTGTTAAGTGACAAGCTGGTGCTTTCCTGCCTACTCAAATGTCTCAGTGTTAAACTCAAGTTTAAAATTCCGTGTTAACCCTCTGTGAAATACTTACAAAATCAGTGTAGGTATTTGAAATGTTTGCAGCCAAGCCTGGAGTTGAATTTCCTGAGCTGAGCTCTCGTGGTACCCCCTTGCCAGCCTGAAGGTGCCCTCCAGGGGTGGCCCATGCAGAGAGACTTCAGGATGCATTAGCCCAACCTGCATCATCCCCTCAGACTCCTGGCTCAGTGCTAATGGACAGCTGATGACTCATTCCAGAGCACAGACTCTGATTTTATTAAAAAAAAAAAATTATCCTGTCACTTTTGAAACTACCCAAACCTTACAGAATAATGAAGAGCAGATGAAAGGGCTGCTGGAGCGAGTCAGGCTTTTAGGACGAGGCAGCCCAGCTCTTGACTCCCTGCCATTTTGATATTCTGCGCTGGTAATTGCAAGAAGCATTTGAGTTACACTTTTTCCAGTTGTCTAGTTCCGAGAGCTTCGCTGCCTGATTATCTCTGTCCTTTCTCCTTCAGAACAAAACTATTTGTCTCCACTTGCATGTACAGGCATTCGAGCCTCCGTCCCCAAGATGTGGGTACCGGTTTTGCTCTCCACTGGGGTTTTTTGGTGTTCTCCTTCCCTGGGAAGTGGCTGGATCGTTTCTTTGAGAGTTAGTAACAGATGACAGCACGCTGCCTTCTGCAGGAATCATGCCCAGGACTTGCTCCCCACCAGACAAAAAACCTTCACTAACCCATTTTCTTCCAGCTCACCTCCTTGCCATTTGCCTGTTGTTTCTGTTCCCATGGCATGGGATTCCTCTTGTTCCATTGTACTTTCTTCTGCTTCCAGCTGGGCTTACTCTGCTGAAAGCACCTTGTTAAATCTGGGATCTCCTGCTCTCCACAGGGGCCCATCCTGCTGAGCTCTGTAGGTTCATGCCTAGAACTCTGAATTTTCTGGCCTGGGATCTCTAAGCTTGTTGCCACCAGGACATGGCTCTCTTTCCACCTGACTTTTATGGCTCTTGCTGTTGCTTTGAGATTGTGCCTCTTCTTCCATGCTCAAAATGAGCTACTTTTAATCTCTGCGTGGCGTTATTAAACCCAATCCCAAGGAGATTTCTTTCTTAACCTCATAGCCGGGTCTTCCCCCTTAAGCTGGCTTTGTTGGGAAGGGATCACTTCCTGTCTTCCTGATCAAAACTGATCCTGGCTCCTTCTCCAGTCCTCTTCCAACTCACTGCAATCCCACAAGAAGCAGCCACAGACAATTATGCAGCCAGATGTTGTTTTGTGAGAAGCTTAAAAACTGACACCCATCAAAGCTCCAGTGAAGTGTCTGCTCAGGTTCTGGTGCTGCGAGGTTGGTAAAGCAGGTGCAGGATTCACCAGAGAGGCCCTGTGTCGTCTGCTCTCAGTACTCCTTCCTCTTCCAGAGCTTTTGTTTGTGCTGTCTCACACGGAGGGAGCTGGTTTGAGAACCTGTCAGGTGCCGGTTTGTGTGTTAGAGGTGCTGTGGCTGTTTCTGTCCGTGGCAAAGCCAAGGCAGGGTCAGATCCTGCTGAGTGATTCCCTGAACACCCCCTGGCTCTCCCAGCTGTGGCAGGAACGCCAGAAGCAGGGTGCTGGAGAGGTGAGAGGCTCTGCAGGGGGAATCACCCATGGAAGGAACACAGCAAGGCCCCGTGTACCACCCCAGTTCCTGCAGGAGGTGTTTATGGGGTCCTGCCAGCCCTCCATCCGCTGGGGCCACTGAAGGACAGTTCTGGTGCTGTCCACGAGTGCAGGGACTTCCCCCTGCATGGCCCAGGTTTGTGTGGACCCACGGAGACCAAGGGTTTGCTCACAGAAATGCAGTGAAGAGGTTTTACCTCTGAAATGCTGGTCTGCATCTGAACCTGAGAGGATTGTCATCTGTCAGAAAGGGGGGAATGAATTTTCTTGTCTTGTTTAGAAGATTTCTTTCTGATTATTTTTTTCCTTTTCTTTTTTCCTTTTTATGATACTTCGAGTTAAATATATGTATTTTAAGTTGTTTGCACGCGGCAGTTTTCACATCTGAGGGAGGATGGACTTGGATTATGAGGATTTTTTCCAGTAAAAGGCTTCCTGACAATCCCTGACAATCCTGCATTTATATCTTTTCTATTACATTGCTGTTTACACTCCCCACCTCTGTGAAAAAACAGTGCTGCAGAATGTGAGATGCTGCTTAAGTTTTCTGAGTCTCAGGATAACATCAGGGAAATTCAATAGATTTATTCTCTAACACCTTCACACGAAATACAAATGCTCAACCCCCAGCTTAAACCGCCAGACTGTTACAAAACCAAACTAAAACTGAACATTAGCAAGTGTGCTCCTTCTCAGACAGAAAAAAAATTTCAATTTTCGTTGAGATGAGAGTTGTAATTATTTTAAGATAACACACAGCATTAGTGTGTGTTGAACTACAACATTTATAAACCGTGAGTCTGCTGACAGTTGGCAGCAAGGGTGGATTTTGATTAAGTAGGCCAAGAACACTGGAAAAACGAGAAATTCTGTTGAGCCTCTGTATTTATCTCTCCTGCAGACAGAAGGGTGGGCGAGCAGCTGCCTCCACAGATGAGTGCTGCTCCTTGGCCAACGTGCAGCTCAAATGGATTAAAGGAGCCCAGGGTTTGGGGGTTTTTTTGTTGTTGTTCAGGGAAAAATAGAGCAAGGAGGAAGATGAGAGAGGAAATACTAACAGCCCAATCCCAACCAGCCACCTGCAGAGTTCAAGTTTTATTTTTTCAGAGGGGAAGTGTCCAGTCCCTCTGTGTGATTAACTGAGAACATGGGTTTGTAAAAATCTAAAAAGAGGCTGAGAAAACTCAGCTTTGTTACCCATCAAATACCACACCAGTATTTCATATACAATCGACCAGGGATTTTTTGATTAACTGGTTCCTGCTTGAGTGTCATTTCTTTGTAAGGAGAATTGAAGAAATTATGAAAAGTTTGAGGAATTCCATTAAAATCATTGCACATCCATGAATTTATCATATGGGTGCAAGTAAAAATCTGTGAGAAAATCTGCTGAGCTTCCACTTGCCCAGTTGATGACCTAGAGGATATCAAAGCCTTTTTCTCCAGGGTGATTCACCTCATCCTTCACCCCTTTAATAGTCAAGACCCCGGGATGGTCCTCAGGGCTTGACCTCAATTCCAATACCGTTGGAGGGGATTTTGGAATTTGTTCCATTATTTTATAAAAGCATTTCTTTGTTTCCTGGTAATTGTTCCTTTGTTTCCAAGGTAAGCTCGAGGAGGCAAAATAAAATTTACATGTGGTTAGGTTACAAAAGGAAGATTTTGAGGAATAAAAAGAAAATATGTGAAATCCATATTCTCATCGACAAAGTAAAAGATCCACTTGGAAATGTTCAGATTTGAGAGGTTTTTCCTTCTTAAATAGATCCTGGACCTGTAGGATGGTCTTAAATCTTACAAGTGGCATTGCAAGTGTAACACAGAGCCTGGATTTTATTGCTAAAATTACCTAAAAAATGGACATTCCTCCACAAAGATGATTTCAAAGGCATAGATGTTCTCAATATGAGCTGCGGGGGAAGCTTGCAGAGATTTTAATCAGTGAAGCAAAGTTTCTGGAGAGAATTCAATCTACTCTTCCCTTTTGGGACCCTGGAGTTTCTGAAGCCAATCCTAACAGTAACTGACACAGCCAAACGCAGCAGCGACGCTTAAGGATGATCTTATCAACCCTGAAAAACAGCCCTGGTGACTGGAGTTTTAATGCAGCTTTCCAGTGCAGTCTCCTTGCTAACTGAATGTTCCATCTGGCTTGGCTGGTGTTTATCCAAGTGTTCTGATTTCCTGACCTGTCAGTGCAGATGTGGGCTGCGCGCTTAATTCTGGCTTCTTTTCCTCAGAGAAAGCAGTGGAGGGGAGCAGTGTTGGTTTGAAAGCCCTGGAAAAGGAGGATGGTAGAACAAATTTCAAGTCTATTCTTACCATCATTCCTGTCCTGCAGCAACCAATTGAAAGTTGCTCAGCAGGGCTGTGGAGATGATGCTTCAAAGCCAGGGACTCAGGAATGGATACTCTTCTACTGAACTGATAGAGAGAATATCTCCCTGCCAGGTGTTTATAAACATGTTTAAAAACAGTAGGGACTTTTATCTAGGTACACAAGATCCATGTGATTTAAGGATTTCACAGAGCAGCCTGCTTTGCCCATTTACACGTGGAAAATTAAAATACCAGATGGCAGCAAGAAGCCCAAGGTAACCCTGCAGACCAGCAGCAGAGCTGATAATCAACCTTCTGAACTGCAGGCAGTGCTCTGCCCTTCAAGTTACATAAATTGATACTGATAAATGTCACTGGTAGTGCTCCCGTGTCCATTAACTCACACTGCAGCAAACTGCCTGCTCAGAGGAGCACAGGAAATGTGACTTCCAGCGACTCCCCACGTGAAGATGAATGTGGTGAGGGAAGAACAAGGAGCAAAGATCTGTGATCCACGACCCACTCAGCTCAGGGTTTGGGGTACGGTGGATGGGCCTTGCACAGGGTGTCTGTGGAAGAGGGCACGTGGATTGTTCTTAGAGATACAAATTAATAAATTGAGAAAATGGAACTTATTGGTTGGACTGAGAAATGGAAATCAACGCAAGGAATGGCAGGGGAGAACAGCCATGGGAGGAAAAATAGAGCTCAGCTTGGGTTGCTCTCTGACCTGAAATATGCAGTCGTGAGCTAGTCAGGTGAGAAATCTGCACAATCTTGAGAATAAAACTCAGCTGTCATCTCATAATAAAAGTGACTGGTGCCTCTGGGAATGAAGAACAAGCTCTGGCTAAGCACATTGCGAGGGCTGTTTATCATCACACAGTGTTGAACGTGCTTTTCATTTACCTGCTACTTTTCTTCCCCCCTTTCAAACTGCACCCATAAGTCACGGGAGGGGAAAACTCTCAATACTCAGCTTCATTAGACAAACTTATTCTTTGAAATTCAGGGCAAGGAGCATATGGAAATTTCTACAGCACAGAACAGACACTACACCCAGAATAAAAATCAGCACGGTGCAATATTGAAATGAGTGCCATTATGGGTTATTTTGAGTCAGACCATGATATGATTGAAATTCAATTACCTCTCCTGCTTTGAAGGGCCAAGTAGCTCAGAGAACACACAGTTAGACCATAAGGGTTAAGAGAACAAAGAATGCATGTTGATTGTTGTTCTTGGTAATGCTCTTGTGGCTTGACGTGACCTGTCGAGAGCCCTGGGGTTCCAGACAGTAAATGCTGTTTGTGCCGTGGTTGTGTTCAGATTTCCTGATCAAAGACAGGCGATGGACAATTGATCTCTTAAGCAGCCAGAATATCTTTGGTGGAACCAACCTTGTTTGTAACTCGCCCTGAATCTCTGATTTGTACTGAAAACTTGTTGAGTAAGTTGCTTTAGATCTGGTTTGCATATTCTTATTCTTGTTCTTCTTTTAGCCTGCATTTCTGTCTCCATTCAAAGGCTTTTTTCTTCTTTTGTCACAGTATAAATCTTGCCATCAAAATGGGGTGTGTAGGTGTAGGGTGAGAGCAGTCAAGTGCTGTGGGCCCAAACCATGCTACTTTTATAACAAAATGGGTGAGATACTGAACGCTCAAACCTCCATGGCTGTGGCCTCTTGCAGTGCTGGGTGACAGCAAGACAAGCATTCAAATCTGTTGGTCAACAGGATTAACTTTTATTTATAACACAAATGCTTTGTTAAAATTTTGCTATGACTTTTTCCAAACCAAAACATTTGGTTCCGGGTGGGACTGAGCAAACGGCACCCTGATCTCCTGGAAAATGTAAGAATCCTGAGGCAAAGTGTTGATTTAGAAGACAAATCTCCTTTCTCTTACACTGCTATCCTGCTGTGAATAAAACTTGTCCCCAAAAGAATCCTTGTCCAGGGATTCTGCTCTGGTGCAACCGCAGGAGCCTTGATGGAGGCAGCGCTTTACAGACGCAGCACCTGATTCTGTGCATTTGTGACTTTGCCAGCAGAAGGAGGACATCCCTTTGATACCAGACTCTGCACAGTTGGTTGGCGGCTCTCTGAATGCCTCTGGCCATGCTTGGCTGCTCCAGCTTCGGAGCAGCGATGACATTTCCCAGTCCTTCCTTACACCCCACAGCTCAGCAGCCGTGTGGGGCGTGGGTCCTCCTGCAGTGGTGCCCCGTATCTCTCACCGAACGGGCATTTCCCATCCTTCCAGCAAATCCTGACACGTTTGCACCAGGATGGAGAAATCAGAGCACCAATCTCAGTGTGGAAGCAGAGGAAATCTTGGGTTTGTAGCCCACAGAACTTGAAGAGAAAGCTTAGGCTGAGCTTTGTGTTGCTAAGGGGATAATGCATTTGTAGCAGATTTATTCTTTGCTTCCTCCTTTGTAAATATTTCCTAACTCACATTTTTCATATGGATTCTATCCCTTTCTTACAAACCCTTTTAATGCAGAAATGTGATTATCGGTATTTTTTAAAAATAATAACTTGTAATGATCACAGCACTATAATGGAAACAAACTGAATTTGAATTCCATTTTAGGGCTCATCCGGTGTAAAAATAGGCTTTAGGCATAAAGGCAGTCCTTGCACGTGCCCCCACACTAACAGAGATGTAATGCAGCATTTCGTTAATGGCTCTAAAAGCAACTATAGCCAAATAAACCCCTTTAGGATAGAGAGATGTGTATAATTAGAGTTGTAGATCTCAGATTAAGCCATTTATCTTTGACTCCTTACGAGATGCATTGTCCTGTGCCCCTGCACAGAGTCTGACTCCAGCAATTGCACAAAGGCAATTGTTATAAATGCCTTTGCCTTCTCTGGAAATTAGAATTCAAATTTTGTCCTTTCAAACACTCAGCAAAGGATGTCCCTGAAATTACCATTCAATAGGTAACATGGGATTATTGCCACATCCATTTCCTTCAGCTCAGCCTAAAAGCTGCTCCTTGCCTGGTCAGTTCATTCACCGTTCCCCCTTGGAAATGCACAGCCTGTGGCTTGCTCCTCTCCCTGGATTACTAGCGCTTTTATTTTTAAAGACAGCCACATATTCTGCAGCCCAGACTCACTGGGAGGCTGCTGTGTTAAAACAGACTGTGCTGTGGCTGAAAATTGGGAAAATAATACACCGTTCTTCGCTACAAACTCAATAATAATGCCTTACAGAGGCAGTGGGATGGAGGAGCATGTTTCACTGGGGTTATTAAATTTAGATCGGGTCTTTGGAAGACCTTGCTTCAGTTTACACAAGTCTGGCTCCTTCTGTCCAGAAGATCCTGAACACAGAGCCACAAAGATTCTTAGAAAGCAAGAACCTGACCCCTTGTTTCCTCGGTCCTGGCAGTGTCATAAGTGCTTTAGCTGATCTCTGACCCCTCGTCGTGCTCAGCTCATTAGCACTGGCACTGAGGAGCTGCTTTCTGTGCCTCAAGCCGCTGTGAACAACAGATGAAATTGGGACTTGTTGAAATTCAAGTTACATCTCTCTTCTGTCCTTGGTTTTCTTTATGACCTGATGCTTCAGTAGCTGCTTTCATACACATGGGCATTTTGCAGCAGCCATCAAGGTCCATGGCTGAAAAATCCAACTTTCACGGACTTCACCTGTGATTTACAGCATTTCCATCTATTTATGAGAAAATGAAGCCCACAAGTGATCATGAAGAAAGAATTCCAAAGAGGATCCCAGTGTCAAGTGCACTTTAAAAGTTTCTGGTATCTTTTACTGCTCTTTGTTCTTAGGCTCAGTGAATGCATAAAAACCAGACAGGTACTGTCCTCTTCTAAAAATTCTCAGTGCACATCAAAGTGGACTAATTATCTTTAGAAAAGCACTTGCTCCCTTTGTGGAAATTCCCAGCTATTGTTGTCAGACTGAGAAGTAATCCAGCAAAAAACTTCAGTGCAGCTGAATACAATTGATTTTGTTTCAAGGATTACAGGCAATTTAAGGCATGGTAGGAAAGCACTTCCTTTTTTTTTTCTATTTTCAGCTATTTTCCAATTACAAAGTGCTCCTGTCCTGGCATGAACATCTGCATTCATTTGGCAAAAGACGCATTTCTGATAGAACAACACACTCTCTGATGGTATTAAACCCCGACTTTTTTCATTCCCAAACTTGTACAGACAAGAGAGATGAGGAAAATGACGTCATCTCTGATATTGCAATAATGACTTTTTGTCAACTCTTGATTCTTTTTGTAGGTTTAAGCACTGAAAAACCCAGCAGTGCCTCGTGTTTGAAAAGCAACATATTCACTGAGTGCAGGGCTGGGAAGGACCTTCCATCCAGTTTCTCCTCCATACAAAGACAAATCCCGATACAAATTCATGCACTGAGTTGTTTTTTGACATCCAGGGGTTCTTGTATGAAGTGCTAGGAATCCTCAGTTCTCCCTGTGATAACCGGGAGAGCCCTTAACTGATTTCAACCTTTCTTCAGGTCAGTCTCCTTAATTAAGGACATTAATATCGCCACTGAAGCCTCTGTGAAACTCTGTCACGTTCCTGTGGGAAGAGGTGAGGGCACAGAACTGGCACCTTCCTCCTGCTGGTCATGGATGTGCATCAGCTGCGAGGGTCATGCCCACAGAATAACAGAATCATTTCTTTTCATTTCCTTTTCATGGATTGGTATTCTCCTACAGCCTAAAGATTTATTCAGAGGAAGGGAGAAAAGGGAAGTAAAAAAATACTGGTTGCTTAAAAAAAAAAAAAGAACAAACTTTTAAAAAATATGAAATATCTGGTAAGTCCTAACAGCAGGGCACCGCAGGGTATGCATTAATGACCCGCTAATGCACTTCTCAGGTGGTAAATGGCCCATTAATGCTCCTTTGTCAGGTCAGCTTCCATAACTTATTCAAATTCACAGCCAGGGCAGGGTGGAGGAGGGAAGCGGCCACAGAAGCGGTGTTTGGGACATTAACACCACAGGTCTTGCTCTTTTGTGGGCGTGATTCTTTACAGATGCCCTTCGGGGACATCTTTTCCCGAAGGAATGTACCAAACGGAATGTCCATCCCAGGGACACGTTCGAACCATTTACAACCCTAAACGCTGAGACTGCTTCCTCCCGTGCTCTCAGCAGCCCATCTTCACACCAGTACCATCCCTTCAGTGAATAATCTGGGCTCTGTCCACAACAATTCCATTCGACAGACCCCAAAAGTTCAGAACTGCAGTGTCCGCTTCACTAAACCCGTCAGTGTCCAAGGCACAGAAAGCCAGACTGGACAGAGGTCGAGGTTTTGCTGGTGACCCTCCCGTTCGTGGGGTCAGCACGGGCTGAGACTGCCTGGCTGCGGGACACCAAACCCCAGCAGAGCTGCAGGGCCCTCCTGAGCGACAGCAGGGCTTGGAACCGCATTTGGCTCCAAAAAGGGACCAGTTTGTGTCTTCCTCCCACCAGCTCCCAGAGGATGGTGCAGCTCAGCTGCAGGGTGGCTCTGCACATCACCTCCTCTCAGCCACAATGGGGAACCCAGCAGGGGATGCCCCATCCCTGCCACCCTTCCTTTCCCTTCCCAAGGCTGGGATGCTGTGGCTGTCGCCCAGGCCCACGCTGATGGTGATCTCCCATGGATTTTGTGGGGTCTGTAATGTCTGTGCAGGATTCCCGGGCTCCCCAGCTCGCCCTGAGCCGTGTCTGTGGCACAGGTCATCCCTGCAGGCACGGGAAAATGCCCCTGTGTCCTTTGTGGCAGATGTTGGCCCAACACATTCCATAAAACCTGCAAAGACAGAGATGCCCCCTCCCCACACGATCTGTTTCAGGGTTTAGCTGCCCTCGGTTTTACAGAATGTTCCCGTGTTTGAGCTAATGCTCCCCCGTTGCAGATGCGGCCCATTACTATTGCTCCTCCCTAAAACAAGCACACAAGCCCTGCTTATTCCTCTTCCCCTTCCAGCAGCCTTTTATGTGCTTTGAAGGCTGTTATCCCTTCACTCAGCCGTCTCCTCAGTCTGCACAGCCCCAGATCTTTCAGCCTCACCTCCTAAGTTTAATTCTTTGATCTTTCTCACTGCAGGAATGAGTCAACTTTTTACCTGAAGTGGGGTTTCCAAAGCTCGATGCAGTTTGAGGGAGTAGGGGATGACTTGGCTGTCCCATGGCTTGGAGCTAAACTACCATTTGTGTTTGCCGTGTGGTTTATCAAACTTTTGGTTCATATTCTGCTTTTGACCCTCTCTAATCTCAGATTTCTTTCTCTCTGCATAAAAGGGACCAGTTTGTGTCTTTCACTTTGCACTTGTAAAAAGTGGTTGGGCTTGAGTGTAGGAATTTGCGTTTGTTCTTTGTAGGCTTCATCTTTTTTCATTTTCCTTATTTATTCACCTCTTCAGCTAAATAGGTGGTAATAAAAAAAAGGAAGAGAGTTCCTAATTTACCACATTAATTTCCACAGTGACCCTCTGACCACATGCAAAGAAAATCATTGTCTCTCTCAGGTTTCGAGTGGGGAATTTTTAATTTTAAAATTATCATAAATAGGCAATATTAGCCTTGCATCTCTTTTACATATAAACTTTACAAATGTAGTAGTTCCTCTCTCAAATTCTTCAGTTATAATGTCCAAAAAGTGAAATCTTTTGACAGTGGTGTTGATCTTGTCTTCCTTATGAAATTAGGAGAAGAAAATCCAGTATTTCAGGTAGCAAATATTAAGTTTGGCTCCTATTTTAGATGTGACAAAACAACTTGTTTTGCCTGTGAGGATGCAGAGTAACAGTGATGTGAATCCTGGTGGTGCTGAAGACTCTAGCAAACCTCCCATTTAGTGGCTCCAGGTTTGAAAACATCTTTATTTTGATCCTGCAGGTTATCACCCTGTCGGTATGTGTGTAGAGTTTGTGGTTACAACAGGACAAAGCTGCCTCATCCACAAGGGAAACAATGAAAGTCTGCAGGAAACTGCCTTCGATGGTGTCGGGTTGCTTTTAAAAGTAAATTATTTTCGTTACAACTCCTGATTTCTGTCACGGGTAAAAAATGGCATCGCTTTCAAACAGATTGTGGCGGTGTCACAGCGTGTGATCACTCACTAAAGCAGGTTCTGTGCTGCTGCGTGTGCTCCTGATACTGACATTTCCTGATTTGAGCCGCTTTGCTCCACAATGCCGAGCATTGGGAAGAGCAGAACGTGTCTGGCCATTCCTGTCCCCTTCAAAGTCCACCACGACTGAGCAGCTGGATCCCCTCTGGTGGATCTGAAGGGATGATCTGTGGCTCATTGCTGTGCTCTGCAATGATGGCAAACGGCCGTGACTGCCCTGCAGAAGCACATTAAATACATTTGGGCTGAGGTTTTTTAGGAATGCCTGGTGACACAGAAATATGGACGGCTGACAGATGCTTAGCACTCCCCCCAAAAATGAGATCTTCTGCCAACAGCAGGTTTGTCACTTCTGAATTTAGATCAGCTTAGATAAAGATTTTCCAGATGAGCCCTGCCCTGTGGATCTCTTGCTGTAACACACACTTGGGATGTTAAATCAGATGCACATCAGCACTGCAGGTGACTGTTCCACCCAAGAACTGAGCCAGATATATACAAATACCTGTTTATATGTGTGTGTGAGGGAGCTTTGGAGGGTAATCGTGAGAGCTGCAGGGAGATCTGAGCTTTTGGGACATCACATCCGTATTTTGTGTTCAGCATCTCTTTGTTCTCCCCCTGTGCATGGTGGTGGCAGAGGGGCACCCAGGAGGGTGCTGTGACCCTGCTGGCAGCATCAGCGATGTGGCAGTGCCAGGATGGGCCCAGGGAAGCTCAGGGAGCAGGACCCACACCCTCCTAATGAGGGCAAAGCCAGGAGGGTGCCTGGGCAAGCTCAGCTCCTGGGGGTGGGCAGCCAAGGAGAAACAGCATTGTCTGTGTGGGATTTCTGCCCGTGTGGGATTTCAGGCTATGGCAGAACTGTCCTTTCCCACAGGGAGCGGTTCCATCTGCTGTCTAAGCAGAAAGCAGCCGTGGAGGTGGGAAAGGAAGTTCTGCACCTTGGGGAAGATGCTGCCCTGAGCTCCTCAGAGAAACCCTGTGACAACAGGAGGCTCACCCTGTGTCCTATAATGGGAAAGGAGCAGCAGGAAGGGCAATGGAGGAGAAGAAATGCAGAGAGCCAGCCTGGGGGGATCCCGGACTGTGCAGGAAACAGGATTTTCCCTGACCTTCTTGGAGCTGCACCAGCTCATGCGGAGCGGGATTCAGGTAGAAAACCCCTCCACAAAGCAGCCTCGGCCCACTCCAACTGCAGCCATTTCAGTGGAAGCCGAGGCAAATTCCCATCCTGGCAGCACTGCTAACCACTGACAAGGTGCCTTTTTTTAGGGTTTGGGGAGGGCATTTAGCCAAAGGCATCCCACATTCCTTCTGCTGAGCGCGAAGGTTGCCAGAATTAGCGCACGTACAGAGTGCACAATGAGCCACTTCCCGCTCGATCTGCCAGCAGGGCTGAGGGATCTGTGAATTATGCTGCTAGAAGGAAGCACATACCCAACATCTTGTCCGCCAAAGCAGAAAACACCTCCAGAAGGCAGCGAGAGCGAACCCGCGTCGCGAGGAGCTGTTTAAAACCAGCAGCAAATAAAACTCTGAGCTCACGCCGACAGCTCCTCGCTGCCTGCCAAAAGTGAAAAAGCAGCGTACGCCAGAGCCTAATCAGGCTCTTCAAACCCACTGTGCAAGTGCCTCTGCAGAGGCTCCTTCTCCCAGAATCTGAAATTCCGAGAGCTGTCTTGAGGGAGACGTTTCACACCACTGCTGCTGTAGGTGCAGCAGCAGAATTGCTTTAGCTGGGGCACGGCTCCTTGTCCTGTTTTGCAGAGGTAATAAACATCAGCTGAATA
This sequence comes from Lycocorax pyrrhopterus obiensis, assembly GCA_014706295.1. Classification (NCBI taxonomy): domain Eukaryota; kingdom Metazoa; phylum Chordata; class Aves; order Passeriformes; family Paradisaeidae; genus Lycocorax; species Lycocorax pyrrhopterus. The sequence continues at coordinate 12,038,642 of JACSVZ010000003.1, read as the reverse complement.
ATTTAGGCTGAAATAAAAAGGCCCCGTATTTTTTTTTCCTTTGACAAACAGTTATTTTTGTCACCCACAATAACTGTTTTAAGGATGGCAGAGTGAAGCTGAGTTTTCCATTTATAAGTTTCAAACTTTCTTTTGTTTTGAAGGCCTGATTTATTCACGTTTTTGCAACGTTTCACTGTGGTGGTATTTGAAGCCAGGATTTGAGGAAAAACACGATTCATTGGCAGGAAAAAGGAGAGAGGAGAGATGTATCTATTTTTCAAGCAACTGGCTCACTGTTTTAACAATCAGGGGACGAAAGGAACTTGATTTCTGACAAGAAATTTCTAATTTTTATGTATTCATCTGTGAATCTGACAGGGAAGCTCATGGATGTAGAAGAGGATTAGGGCCTACTTCTCATTCAGGTGCAGGTGGTCAGAAAGTTTCTCTGAGACAACAGAACGAAAGTTGTAGGAAAAGTGATGCAAGATCCAGGTTCCTTGTGTCTGAGGAGGGCTACATTTAGAGAATGAGAGACAAAACAGGTTCAGAGGGCATTGCTCCAGGCAGGTAAAATCCCGTGCCCAAACAGCAAATGAGAGCTGTAGGCAATTACTTAAAGTATTATGGGAAAATGACCGAGTCCTACACTGATATATGATGTAGGTAAAGGGAGTTTGGGTGGAAAGCAATACAAAACCTCCTGCTTTGTTCCATATTTGATCCTACTTCACTCACTTAAACCTCCTTTCTTGCCTTGCACACCAGAGCACGTGGGCTCTCACCTTGGTGTGACATTACAGCCAGGCTGGGGCTTGGCTGTGGCCATCCCGACGGGATGAGCCAGAATGATTAACAATATGAATTAATTATTGGCTCTGCTTGTCCTTAAACTGATGACTCTGTATATTCATCCCACAGCTTTTGGCACTGGGTGTGACCTGAGGCCTCCTGGATGTAAACAAGAGCAGCAAATATCCTGGGGCTCAGTAGTAAATATTGCACTGCACGGCTCAGGTTTTAGCTTAGGTGATACATGGCCGGAGATATAAATTAAAAACTCCTAAAGAAAATGGGAATATATGTTTACAAGGTTCTCCTGAATTGCAGAGACCTAATTTCTTACTGCATCTTTATTTTCATGGGTATGAGCCTAGGGAGAATTTTCTTTCTAGGTAAGACCAACTGCTAGTGAGTCTGTGTATTATGAAAGTAGTTTCTTCATATCTCTCTTGCAACTGAAATGTTTGCTAAGCCATTGTCTAAATATAGACTAAAACTAAAACCCACAGCAAACAATTTCTTCCCTTTTTTTCTGTGCAGCACTTGGTGCGTCTGGGCAAAATTCTGCCCTAGGTCTGGCAGTGGGGTCCTGCCTCGTGGGGGAGAGCAGCACTACCAGGCAAAGCTGGGACAGAGGGTGCCCTTAGTGAATTATTGCTTTTTGGAAAAGTGAGGTCTCCCGTCTGTGACGATTGGGTTTCCTGCTGCTGGGAAGGTTTGTGATCTGTGGGAGATGTGTTGCAGGAGCCCACTGCAAGGTAGTCAGGAAGCAGACGGAATTCCATGGCGTGCAGTCTGCAGCAAGGCCTTTAATCCATCCCGAAGTCACTCGAGGCTCTCTCTTTTTCCTCTTCATGTTCTTTCAAACGTGAATCAGCCACACACCACACACTCAAAGCATTAACTGCAATCGCTGTGCGATGCCCTCTGGAAGTTTGGTGGCAGAAAAGCAACGCTGGGATGTGAAGGCCCTTGCTGTCCCCGTGCCCACCATGCCTGGCACGGCCACACAGCCACAGCCGAGCCACAGAGCGGCCACAAAGCCGCTGTCTGCTCGCACTGCCGAGGATCTGCTGCCCCAGGGTCCAGCCACAGAGCCGCTGTCTGCCGGCACTGCCGAGGATCTGCTGCCCCAGGGTCCAGCCACAAAGCCGCTGTCTGCCGGCACTGCCGAGGATCTGCTGCCCCAGGATCGACGCACCACGTTCACCTCACACAGCCTCACGCAGCCTGTGGGCTTGAGGGGGTAAATGAAGGCAAAGAGATTTTTCTGAGTGTAGGGGTTGGCTGTGAACCTGTGACATTCTGTTGTAGAGCTGGCTGCTTGGATGAGCACGTGAGCCAGGCTTCGGCTTCAATCAGACCTTATTCCCTCGTGGATCCCTGCGGCCTCTCCAGGGCTGCAAACCCGTTCCAAAGGTTATTAGTTTGAAACACTTTAGGGGGTGCATCCCTGTGCCGAGCCCATACCCGCCTGTGTTATTTTGGTGGCAGTAGAGAAAAGAGAGAAAAGCTCTCTTTGATTATTTTTTCCCTTTATGTGCTGCTTTGCAAGTATTTTTCCATCCAATTAATCCCACTAGGTTTCTAATTGAAGTGGTGGTTTGCATAAATATTAATCAGTCACTAAGAAACATGGAGGGTCAGGGACAGGCCAAATGAAAGAAGGTGTTTGGTACCTGCTCTGATGTATTTTTGCTGAGCTCTCCTTGCAGAGGAGATGCTCAGATTATGTTTCCCTGGTATGTTTTTGTTGAGTCTTATTGGCAATAGCAATATAGGTAAATAAATTATGGGAGCATGTAACTTGTTCTCGTTGCTCCTTAATGCCATTTCAGTGGGAAGTAAGTGGCTGAATATTTTCTGTGTTGCTCTGGTCTCTCAGTTCCTCTCTAACTAATGAATGGGGAAATATTTCTTCACTCTCCCCAGTGTAATATGTTGTGAGGACAAATAAATTAAAGCCTTGGAGCCTTTATATGAGTAGGTGCCATATAACCTGCTAGAGAAAATTGCCAGGCAATGTTCTTGGTACTCACCTTGGCTGTGTAACTTGTTTGTTGCTGGCACAAATTCAGCTCCAAACTGAGACAGTTTCAGATGCTTTGCTCTGCAGGATTGTTTTCATTTCAGTGTCCATGGGAATGATCCGACCACTTCATTAGACCCCTTTACTTTTGTTAATTGAGTTCTTTAAAAATTTAGGAAAATTAAGGAGCTGCTTCGGAAGCAGCGAGTGGCTGTGACAAGCAAGGTGCAGCTCTGCCAGAGGGAGGGACAGAGCTGGGTGCTGTACATCCAGGGAAGCTGATTTTCTATGGATGGCTTTCAACAGCATTGGACAAAGTGGAGAAAAGTGACAAAATCTCAAAGCTCAAGCGTTAATACTCAAGTGTTACATACCCCTTTTCCATCCATCCTTGTACTCCAGTGCTGCAAAAGCACATTCCCATTGATATATCCAAGACACAGATCCCAGGGTTGGACCCACCAGGCCTTCCCTTGCCTTTGTTCAGCTCAGTGAAGTTGCAAACACCGTTAAAATTAAGTTGCCAGAGGAAAATGTTTCTGATGCATCCGTTTTTATCACTTAGCCTGTGGTGACATCAGACAGCCTCCCAGGCAGCCAAGGAGCACAAACACGATTGGAGAGGGGACAGGGAAAGAAGTTTCAATTTTTCTTCCTCTGAAATGTAGGAGTTGTGGGGAAACATAGACAGTTCAGAGATATTTGCCTTCCTTCAGGCATGCCATCAGCTCTTGTAGGAGCTTCAAAACAAAACTCACCAAAATGACAGCACTTTGTTTGCTGCTGCACTGAGGAATGAGGCTGTTCCTGGGGGAGCATTTTTTAACATCCTTCCAATGCAAGGCTAGAGAGACGCCTCAAACCACTGTGTGATGACAGCCATCCCGGCTTCTGAGACATGGGAATGCTCTTGTTGCCTGTCACCGTGCAGCAGCCACCTGAAAGGACATTAACATGGACATTTTGGAACAGCCAAAGCAATAAAGCCACAGTATGATAAGAGTTTGTCAGCTACTAATCTGATACCCACACACGTGCACGTTGTGTGTCTCCTTGTGTTAAATCATTCTGTGCAAGAATTTAGCTGTTAAATTAAACAGTGTATGCCTATAATCGATAGACCAGCATCAGTTTTCTCTTCCCTCCCTCCCTTATCACAGCTTCGAGTTATCATTGGAGCCCCTCACAGCTCAGTGATGGTTATTAATAGATCTGGGTAACCTACCAGGTAATTTTGGTTTGGTTTGAGGTGCTGTGTAAAACTCTGCTACAGGTGGTACCTGGCACATTGAGTTAAACTCAGGACAGAGCTGTCAGTGAGCTGTTTCACCAGTGGTCCCAGCTCTTAGCAAAAACAGACTCCCTGTGCATGTACCTTAAATTAAAGTTTACAAATTTGCAGCTATTTGCTTGATCAGGTCAGAACAGAAAGTTTGGCTCCACAGGGAGCAGTTGTTCTGATGGTGAGGAGAGATCAAAACAACAAGAGAAAAAGACAAACAGTGTCAGCCTGCGCAGTCCCCTGGGGCAGTGCGGGGCTCTGGGGGTGCCGGGGGCTGGGAGCCCCTTGGGGCTACAGGGTGATGCCCCTGGTGAGAGATGGCTTGAAAAGCCTTTTCCCATGCCATGAAATCCTGTGGCATTTGGAAAACCCGCACTGTTTTGTCTTCACGGAAAACGTCTCGGAGGAACCACAGCAGCCTGGTCATTGGGTCACTCTTTAGGAGGCCAAAGATCCAAAGCTTTTAATCCTAGAAGATGAGATTTGAAGCTGGGTCTGCACTAGCTGGTCTCTCTTTCACATGCCCAGGGAAGAATATCACTCCTGAAAACATTTCATGGCTTTGACAAATGTTCACTTATAGATGAAATATATTTTTGCCAAAAAAAAAAATTCCTACGCCGTTTTTTCCCTCGGCTCTGCCGTTCTTTATTTTTCTCTGCTTTCATCTCCAAGCCTCCTACCCTTTTTCTGTCTTGTCTATTTTGATTCAGCCCATGCCCTGAATGACTCCTGTCTTGCTATGTGCTTGTTCAGTGTCTATCACAGCGGCTTTCAATCTGTTAGCACCCAGAGGCATTAACATAATGCAGGTAATAAGGGCTAAATTTAACTTGCTCACAACTACTTTTACCCACTCTAATATGCATCACACTCCTCAACTGACAGACTCAAATTGCATATAATAGCTGCCTGGCTACAGTACACAGACAAAGAAGGTGATAGAAAGCATTTACCTCAATAAAAAAAAAATATTTTTCCCATCCAGAAACCTCAGCTTCATTTTTTCCCATTGCTTTCAGAAGCTTCATGTCAAGATAGATTTTCCTTCCACTGTGATGACATTAAATCTCATGGCTGCTGTAAAATATGCTTTATGAGTTATTAAAGAGTGTTACAGCAGCTGAATTGGGCAATCATTAAATAAATATTGCTAAATAGTTTATTAAAAGAAAATTTAAGTGCTTGCCATTTTTACTTATCCTCCCTAGGACAGTTGATTTTATAGGTTTTCTTCCTTTATCTATTTTTATGCTCTGGAATAAACTCTACAAACTTCATCATTCATCCAAATATCTATAAGAGGTTTAATTGATGAAGATCCCCTTTGAATAAAAAATAACTAAATAGCAGTTCCTAATTTTCTGTGTTTAGTTCCATAAGTTCCATTATCCCAAACCAAAAGGTCCAGAAAATTACTTTGAAGTTGTTTAGCCTGTAGTTCTTCGCTTTTGCAAGTTGTACTCACCGAGTTAACCAATAATAATCAAACCATGGATGGAAAAGTAGAAAAAAAGTAATTCAATTCTAAAAGTACAGAAAGACTGAATCATAGGGAACAATTTGTAAGGGTTCTTTTGGACACAACACACTGGCTTTGGTTCTTGGCAAAAATCTGTCCTCTTGCTCAGCTCAGCATTGATTGTGCAGTGTCTGCAGTGACCCCAGGGAAGTCCTGCTGTGCACAGGAGCCCAAACCCAGGAGAGGTGCTGGTGCCAGATCAGTGATGAGAACTTCTTTACCTTCAGCCATCTGAAAATACTCTGTGCACATCACCCAGCCTCCTTCAAGAGCCCAGGGAAGGTTTCTAAAACACAGGGATAACCCTTTGGAAGCACCTTCCCTCCTCTCTCCTGGCTGTGGAGAAGGCTGGTGCTGGTCTGAGGTGGATCCCAGCGTGAGCAGCCAGCGTGGGAGGGCTCCAGCCCCACATCCACTGCCCTGTCCTGCGTTACCCTGCGTGGGATGGCACAGAACAGGAGCGATGCCTCAGCATCCCCTTCCCCAGCACATTTACACTTCCCAATTTGCAGTTGCCTGTTCCGTGTAGTGTGAGCGTGAGGAGATCTCCAGTGTTGCCTGGAGATAAGGAGCTACAGCTTAAAAACTGCCTGCTGGACTGGCTTGAGATCAAAAGAACTTCTTCAGTCGCGTTGTGTCTTCTCAAAGATTAAGGAAAGCCCAAGGACAGCCAGTTTGGTTTGCAGCTGCTGGAAGCGGCTCAGCACCGAGCTGAGCTTTTTGCCAGCAATGTGAGCACAGCCCTGTGCTGGTGCACAAACTGCACATTCCCATCTCAGAGCAGGCAGCCAGTTCCTGTGTCTGTCCCAGCCGGATTAACCCTGTGCTGCTGACATCTGAAAGCACAGGTAACCTCAGCCAGGTTCCCGGATCAGTGTGACACAGGCTGGTAACAGCCCTTGTGCTGCTTTGGTGTTCCCCAGGTGGAGGCCACAGCAGCTTTCTCAGCACCAGGGCATTAAAGACCCAACTTATTTGGGTCTTACCAAATAAGTTACCCAAAGATCTGCAGCAAGCGGGTCCAGACTCTGGTTTCTCCATGTTGTGATTTCTTTCATTAATTTTTTCCTCGAGGAACTTGTGCCTATTCCTTAATTCACTCTTCTTTCTGAAGCTCTCATGGCTGTGTGGTCCCTTTGCAGCTGCCACCATCTTTGCTAACCCCATCTCTCCTTCGATCACACCGGTCTGTGGTGCTGCAAGCTCCTGACCTTTTCCCAAACCCCAGCACACGGCCACTGGGTCCATCCCCTCGATACCCAGCTCCTCTTGTCCATCTCTAACAGGACTTAATCTCTCCAGGCTCTTCTCCATTCAGTTGCCTTCTGTTCCAACAGGCTTAGAAATACCTCCTGCATATTTAATTATGCTTCACTTCCCTCTGTTCCTCCCGTCCAGTCTCCAGTGCAGGCCTTTGTGTGCTGACAGAATTCCCATTTAGGCTGGCCCAAGTTCAGCCCATTATACACCCAGCTCATTCAGACTGGAAAAGGCTGTTCCCTTGTAAGACTGGGAGCCTCTGCAGCACAGCATTGACCAAAATCAGGTCAACAGTGTCAAACAAGTGCCTTGCAGTTCATGATAAAATTGCTCATTAAGAGCCATGAAAGCAGGGTATAACCGTGGACAGAGAAGCAAAGAAGTAATCAGAGGAATATTTCCCTTTCCTCTTTTAATAAGCTATCATTTACCCTTGTTCTGTTCTGATCCCTTTGGGGCATATATCTTGTGCAGGGAAAGGAAAAAAAAAAAAGAGAGACAGAGGAAAGTAATAATGAAATAGTGCATGTGTTTAAATATTTGCAGGAGAAAGGAAACATCACAGAATTTCTCACTAAGTCTGTGGTGAAATGGAAGAAGTACAGGCTTGTCAAAGCAATAATTAAGTTTAGTTGCAGAGGGCTGTTTGTGTTAAATCTGCTGGGTTTTCTTTCAGGAAATGGTCTCTCTGGAGGGCTCTGATAGAGAAGCCCACTGAAGGCAGGTTTTCCCACTGAAGGCAGGTTTTCCCACTGACTCAAATAGTCTGAAACCCTAAAAAGCAGCTGGAGCTTTGTCTGTGCTGAGGTTATCACCAGGAAAATTTGACTTCTTGGTGTAACACCAGTGTCTACTGCCAAATCCTTTCCCAGCCAGAGTAAAAGATTCACAAACACCAAACAGGGGACGGTCCCTGTGTTGAAGAACATCTGTCAGAAAAGGAGCTTTCCTTTATTCTACAAACAGTGTTTATGAGTATATTTACCTCAGCACATCGGGATGCACGTCAAGGGAATTCCTCCAAACGCATGAAGGTGCTGGAGGTGAAGTGAACCCTCATTTAGCTATTTGAATATCCTCTGCAAGGCAAACACATTCATATTTCATGGATTTGCAGAGCTCTGAGCCCCAGGTATTTGACCTACCTTGCATCAGCTCCTCATCTCAGACGAGCGCAGTTCATCTTTTCTTGCAGCGTAAACACGAGTGGCACTTTAAACTGCTGGAGGTGTTTGTTTCCTCTGAGATGCACTTTTCATTTGCTGCATTAGTGGGAGAGATGAGTGATAGCACTTCTGGTAATGCAGGGATTAAGTGCAGGATCAGTGTGGGGGAAGGGGAGGGAGCTGAGGCAGAGCCTGGGACTGGGGTTTGATTCTCCCACTGGACGAGTTCTCGGGGCAGGGGCAGTCTCCAAACACCAAAGGACATGATAAGTGGTAAAGTAAAAAGATGCAGCAGCAGCTGACTAACCTGTGCCAAAAAAACCAAAGGGATTTTCTGTCACATCCTGGTGTTCTGGTTAAGGACTAGAAACACTGAGCATCCACCCATGGGCTTGACCTGGAACCCGCTGGATCCAATCAAAAGATGCTCGTTGATCTCAGAGGATGATGAAGCAAGTTTTGAGTGCTTTTGTTCTGTTAACTCCAATTTTTATTGTCTTGTCTTCACTGTGTGTGAGCTGGCAGCCTTGGTGGGTGTGTGCTGGCCGTGCCCCCCAGGCCTGGCAGAAACATCAGTTAGACTGGGAATATGACAACAAAAGCAGAGTGCTAAAGAGCCATCACATTTCTGAAAAAATGTGAGAAAATTAATGACAGAAGATACTTGCCTTTTTTTTTTTTTTTTTTTTTTTTTAGCAAAAAAGGGTGGAATTTGAAGTGCAAAAGTTAAAAAATTGCCGCAATAATATCAGTCTGCTCAAGCTGCCAAGTTGTGCAAAACCTGGTGTGGTGCACACACACACACAAAGACAAAACAAATTCTGCTTTCTTGTTTCCTAGAAAATCTGTGGAGGGCCTCCACCCTGAGAAGATAATAATTTGAATGAATTGTTGATGCTGATTAATTCATTATCTTAAGAAATATTTCCCAGAGCACCCACACAGCCAAAGGTGTTGAAGGAAGCCCATGGCGTGTATTTTACCCATCTTGGACCTTGCAGAGGTCAGGCACTATTCTAAACATTCCAGAGGGGCTGCAGCTAAAGCCCAGGGGAGAAAAGCTCCAGTTCCTGTGTGGTTTGTGCTGCCTGTCTCTGGCTGTGCCACGGGCCTGGCTCCCCTGGTGCTGAGGGCATGACACTGAAGGTACTCCAGGAGAGAAGGATTAGGAGGATGCTCCACCCACCAAAGTGTTTAATGGAATGAGGACTTTCAGTTGAATTTTATTTGTTGGGCATGACCCAGTTTTCCTCTGTTATTTGCTAACATCTCCAAAACTTGAAGCTGATATCTATTTTCTTTTCTGACACATATTTCACTGCTTTTTAGAGGAGATTTTGCTGTCTTATTGTGCTTGTTCCCTGGCTTTTGGTGTAATTTAGATGTGCTTTGGAGAGGAGACGGGCAGCAGAGCACCTTTAGGATCCCTTGACTGAGATGGTGTGCCCTGGCACACTGCAGATATCGAGACCATCATGCTGGAAGTGGGATGGGAACCACAGGAAATGGGACTGTAACTCCTGCCCTCTGCCCCACACACGGCCTGTCCTGCTCCAGGCTTTGGACTCGGCGAGGCAGAGTCATCCTTGGTTCAAAAAACAATCACTGCAAAGTCTCCAAAGCGTGATCTAATGTCAGAAACAGCCAAGGAGTTAATTCTGTGCTGTGAAAACGTTATTTGGAAACTGCTGCTTTTAAATAATTGCCATCTTTTGATGTACTGGATACATTTCACCAACCCAGAACTCACTTTTCTACTTGAAACAAAGCCGAGAACAAAGGCTGCCTGTGTGAAACCAAACTGCTTTAAACCCAGCTGCAGGTGCCTGCACCATGCACACTTCTGAAAGGAAAGCACTGAGGCAGAGAAATAAAACGGGCCTTGAGCTCCTACGTACAATGAAAATTCCTGGCTAAACATGGATTCCATTCCAGAGTGCAGCAGGTCTGTCCCTGGGGTGAAAGTCACAGCTGGTCACGAGAGCCTTGCAATGAGCTGCCTGGGAGGCGTGGTGTGCATCCCACAGCCCTCTGCTGGAAGAAATTTGGAAATCTCAAGTGTGGAGCTGGCAGAAACAGGCAGAAACTGATTTTTCTGTTACTCAGGAATATTTGCATTTTCAAAAAAAAACAAAGGTACCTGTTTCTCTTGAGGGAGAGATGAAGACCTTTACATTTCCTTGGAGTCCAAAACTTCCTCATGCACTTCAAAACCAAACAGACCAGGAAACCTGCAGCCTGGTGGAAGGGAAGACAGGAGTCATTATGCACCACAGCTCTTTTTATTTGGCTCCCTTTCCCAAGCCCTTCCTTGGCAAGAGTTGGTCACTCATAAACGTGTCCCTGTGGAAAAAATCTTTAATTAGAAAAATCTCCTCTAACCCACATTTTGTAGCACACATTCGTTCCAATGGCCAAAATACCCCGTGACTTTGGGAGCGAATTGAAATGGATTTTATTCTCACCACTGCACTGTGCCAATGCCACTCACTGGCCTGAGGGAGGTAACAGGAGATGCCCAACTTTGGGTTTCTGTGCCCTGAACAATCATTAGTGCCACGTGGAGAAATGGCTCCAAAGGGAGGGGAGGAAAAGAGCAGAAACCAACTGAGAGCTTCGCTGGGCTGCACCACAAACCTTTGGCCTGCCCACACACTGCTCCTGGGATACCTGGAAAATGTGGAGGGAAGGAAAGCACAGCTGGGACAGAATTGCTTTGTTTAGGTGCCAAGAGCCTGTGAGGGGGAACCAGGTCTCTGAGGGCGCAGGAAACGGAGCTGTCTCTGAAATCCAGGAACTGAACTGTTCTCAGTGGAACCAAAGCTGGCATTTACTGTCCTGGTGCATTGCCAAAGCTCAGGCAAGGCTGAAATCCGATGCAAGTTCCATTGCTGAATTAAAGAACATTGCTTTCTAATAATTTGGTGAAAACCACTGCTACAGTTTAGATGCATTGACATTAAATAGCTTTTGATTTCTGATTTGTTCCATAGTGCTAAGATGGTGCTGGAGGCAATTAGCTGCATTTGGAAGTCGGGCAATGATTGATTGCTCTGCTCCCTCTCAGCTGCTTTGTGGGTTTAACTTTTATCTACAGTTTAAAATCAAAGGGTTCTTTTCTATTTTTTTTTTAAATTAGTTTACAATCTGTTGACAAAACGGCCCTCCATCTGAATGGATTGTATTCTCTCACATAGCTGGTTTAAAAATGACAATTATATTTCAAGCAAGATAATATTTTCCTGATTATTTCTTTCAGGGAAAAAATTAAAAAGGCTTTATGGTGCAATTTCTGTTTTCACTTGACGACTTTAGAGCCTCTTTTCACTTAAAAATTTCTTCACTCCAGCTCTGCTAAGCAGCAATAGATCAGTGTTTGTTTGAGTTGGGTTTTAAGTGACTACAGGCTCTAAATTTGCAAGTGGAAGTCAATGAGGCTCTGTGCTGACTTAGGTTAGAACGAACAAGCAGGGAGAGACGCTTTTTGGATTTTTTAAGCATATTTTCACCTCTTTGGGGCTGAGACCATTCTTCTCTCACACTCCAGCTGCTCTTCTGCAGAAATGATTTCAGGATGAGAGATGCCCACAGGGTCCTGGGGATGATCCTCACAATGAACTCGGCCTGCAGCCAAAACCCAGCAGGGAGAAAAGGGGAGCTTCAAAAGGGAAATGGAGTTACCAGCCTGTGAGCAGGAAATGCTGTAGTAAACATTGTCCCAGGCTGATTTTGGGACCGCGGGGAGAGTGCAGACACGCTCCGTGCCCCTGTCGTGCCTTGTTCGGGGGTTGCAGCTCCAGAGGAGAGAACGGAGAGTGCTGAGCTGCTGCAGGAGGCTCACAGGAGATGGAGGGTGCAGAGCTTTTCTCCCCAGCCCCTGCTGCAGCCTGCTCGAGTCGCTGCATGCAGGAGGAGAGGTCAGCTGCTCCACAGAAAACAACCCGAGGAGCAGGAGGCTGGGGTATCGCTGAGTCCCTGATGCGCCTCTCAGGGCAGCCATAAACTTCTCCTTCCTGGGGGCAGGTGTGAAAATGGCCATGTGCCCCACCTAGGTCACGCCTGGCAGGAGCAGGAGATGTGTGAGCGGAGCTGGGCCCTGGAGTCCATTGGCATTCACAGCGCCCCACGAGCAGTTCCTGTGCTCCTTCCTCCGGCTTAGCGTATCAAGAGAACACACCTATAAATTATCCAGAGAAGAGGGCGAGACATGCACAGACAGGCAGGGTGAAGAGGGAGGAGGATCAGAGATTTTAAGGCCACGACAGAATTCTCTGTCTCATTTTGTAGCCAGCGTGCATATTTATGGTGCAGAGATGGGAGAGGCCCACAGAGGGAACACAGCTCACAAATCATATCTCTCAGCTTGCTCCAGAGTTTGTTAAAGTTCACTCATGTCTCCTCTGCTTGTACTCCATTAATCATTGCTGCCTCTGAAAACAAGGGTAAACTTGCAGCCCACATCTGCAGGGAGATCATGTCCATCCCCTCGCACCCTTCTTCCTCTTTCAAGTCTGCCTGAACCTTCCTCCTCAGGGGAAAGGACTGGGAGATCACAGCTTTGTCAGAGGAATGTGTCACCTCCTGTGGGTTCCTCCCCTACAAACCCCAGCCTCTCGACTGGCTTCTCCTCAGAGACCTGTCCTCTGCCTCCAAAGCAATCCTGTGGAGTGTGGAGGGACACACAGTTCTTTGCTTTGGTCTTAAAATCCTTAGGTTTTGGAATTAATTCCAAATCTGGAATTAGGTGACTGTAATATTTTCTCCCTCTGTGTTTTGGCCTAATGTGCAAGGGGAACAAAAGTTGAAAGTGGGTATTTTATAATATTTTTATAACTGCTGTTTCTTAAAGAAACTTTTCCTTTCAAATATGAAGGTTCAGACTGGTTTTTTTCCCCTTCTGAACGCAACAAGTGGCAGATCTGATGCTGGATCTAAGAACTCCCAGGTTTACACTGGTGTACATTTGCAGGCTTCTCTGAGGCTGCTCCTGCCAGGACATCAGACCCATACTCATGAAGTTGCCTCAAGCTTGTGAAAAGAAATAGAATAAAGCAGACATCCGGTAGCTCCTGGGTGCTGCCCAAATCTCTCTGCACTCTGATCTTCTGCAGAATGTGTGCTACAGAGGAAAGGCATAATAGGGTGAATTAAAAACCAGGCATTTGTTTTTCTCCAGCACCTTCTTTCCACAACAACTGAGATTTCCAAATACAGTCTAATTAAACTTAATTCTATCCCTGATCATTTGTGGTTCCATGCACAGGTTATGTGTGGATGTGGAAGCCTTGCAGCTCTGCCCAGCTCTGCAATAAAGCTGCCTCTGAGCTCCAGTAGCAGTGGGAACCCCTCAGAGTGGTTTTCCTGCTTTGGCACAGGGGTTTGGGGCATTTCTTACCATTCCTCTGTCAGGTCACATTCCCAGCCGGTTCTGACCTTTGCAGTGGAAGGGTTTTTTGGGGTTGCAGACATTATTCCCTGCTGTTGGCTGACATAAAGATTAGGTTCTGCTCTTGCTGGCAGTGGGATCAGTATCTTCAGTGATAAATATTTTGATAAATGTAATATTTGGGTGCTCTAGGTTCAAAAGCCCCTGAAAACCAAATGGAGACTTAGTCATTATGAAGGTAATGAAAGGAAATCCTGAAAGAAATGGAACATACCCATTTCTGCACCAGCTGGGGTTTGCCCTTTCCAACAGCTGCGTGATTCTCAACATGGTTTTCTTTATTTCACCGTGTGTCCTTTCCTCCCTGCCTCCTGCACTGTGCTGGTATTTATAGTTATGAGAGATTATGATCAAGTCTTTTCCAATTCAACAGCCCAACGTGAAAGCCCTGAGAGAACAGGGATGGAACATGAGGATATAATGCCTCCTGATGGAGCTAGAGCTGTGGCATAACATCCTTTAAGACCAAAAGCAAATGTCTTATCATCCAGTCAAATGTTTTTATTCCTTAAACCTCTCTGCTGTGTGCTACATTCCACCACGCACAGGGAAACACTCTTGCTTTTAATATTCCTCCCTCACTTTGCTGTATTGATTTCATGGCAAGTTGCATGGCATTACCTGCAATTATTTGTCATTTTGCTCTTTAAAAAAAATCATCCAAAGTCGTGGCCTGGGCTGCAAATGAGATGAGCACTGGAGTGGAACAGCAGTATCCAAGTTCCACTGGCTTGTGCTTAAGGGAATTCAGCTTGCATATTTACAGCAGAGCCCTCCAAATTCCTGCCTGTTTTTGTAGGAGCTGGGAATGCCAAAGATTTTATACAAGGGGGAAATAAAACTGTAAAGGACTGGTTGAGAAATCAGAAGTGATTCACTAAAATTCTTGTTAAGATTTGATCCCAACACTGTGAAAATTTAAAAAAAAATAGGGAGAAATTGTCACAAAATTGTTTGTAAAAATCGTTGGAAGAAGTGTCAGCTCAAAATTCTAAATGGTGATAATTTTCTTCCAAACCCAAAAGTTTTTAGCTTCAGGGTAATGGTCTTGTTTAGATTCAAAGGTACATCCAGACATCATCATAAATCTACTGCTGAACAAGCCATGGGCAAGGCCACTCCTAATTTCAGTGTGTGCACCCTTGGCTACAACAGAAAATCCCTCTACTCTGAGTTCTTAACTTCCTGCTCCCTTCTTAGGCAGAAGCAGGCGGGTTCCCACATCTGATCACTGCTGGACAGCGCAGCACAAGCTCTGAGTCTGCACGGCTGAACAGCTCACACCGTGTTAGTGACTAAATCAGCTTCATCAGCCACAAACACCGAATGTGCAATATAAACGAGGATGCTGAACTGTACACAAGTCAGAACGTAAAGCACCCCTTATCGGGTGTTAAAATGCATTTTACAGAGTTTTCATGAGGCCACACAGGGTGAGACCTGGCAGAACCGCTCTGAGCTCCACTGGAGCGAGGGAGTGACCCCCGTCTGGAGCACGGGGATGTCACCTCCCTCACTGTACTCACTCACGGGCAAACCATGACAGAAAGTCACCTAATTTGATTTTTTTGACAATTTTTTAAAATTATGCTAATCTTAGCAAATGGCTTTTTAATTTTTAGTATTCAGGCTTAATTAAAATGCAAAGGAAAGTTTAGAGGCACTACCTCTCATCTCCCACACACTCTAGCACCTGCAATATTTTATTGAAGAAAGGGAAAAAGATACCTGAAGTTCTTAAATATCTCTGATAACTGAGACCCCAGAGCCCTGCTTTTTCATCCTGGTGTGGGTTTGTGACATGGTGTGATGGGCAAAGAGAATCTGAGAGTTCCTCCCAGGCAGGGCACGGTTACTGTTTAACGGGTGTGAAGATTTCTGGGCACTTGGCTGTGTGTGTAACAGGCAGGGATGGCGCACTGCACATCAGATTCAGAGAAGGACATGTTTTCCTTAATCCTTTCTTCAACTTTTCCCATCCTGATGACACATGCGAGAGCTCAGCGGGAAAGAACCGCGTTCACTCTGCCAGTTCTGCCACACGCCTGCTTTAAATTGCAAAAGCTCTTGGCAATGGGTCCCTTTTTGCATACTTTTAGGGAATAAAGTATCTAAATAGTAAAGAAATCTGAGTCACGAGCAGCAGCAGCAATGGAGAATATCAACTGACATAAAATAACAATGGCCTGTAAATCCAGTCCTGTTCCTCCCTTGCTCTTCTGTTACGATGAGTTGTGATTGGAAGTGACAGGAAGATGTCCAAATTTGTCAGTCCTAGTCCTGCATCCTTCAGTTCCTAAATATATCCTGCTATGAGTGATCCCTCCAAGACAGCACATTTTAAATATTTTTGAGGAAATATTTGAAAAGTACTTGTAAAGACGTTGTACAGATCTGCAGGGTCCATTGTCCCTGTGTGTCTGTGGCATTGCACAAGGGATGGGTCTGGCCCAGTGACTGAGGACCAAATGTTCTGGTGACCTGCAAGCAGCTCCAGACCAAAGACAAACCTGCTTGCTTGAGGCAATAGATGACCTGTGGAGGAAAAACACATTTGTCTGGTTCTTTGGGCAGCACTTTGGATTGTGTGAGTCCCTTGTGAGTGGGTTTAGAAACCCAGCTGCCAGTGGAGAAGCCTGTTCCTGTAAACCACGGCGAAGCAAGCCCTCATTTCAGTGGTTTTACGAACCAGGAACACTGATCTGTTCTTTATATTGTTTCCACTGGCTTCTGTGTCTTTGAAGTGATGCTCACTGGTTTCCTGCTGGTGACAATCAGCTGGAAACACACCTCGTGGAAATGCCTTAGTGCCAGAGGAGAGATCCTCACAGGCTGAGGGTCCCAGCAGCTCCCCAGGCTGTAGGTCAGAATTTTATTCCTCAGGCCCTAATGCAGTTCCCAACATTAACAATCAATACTTTATTAGGGCAGTGAGGTTTCCTGCCTTTATCCATTTTTTTCTGCATTGTTGCACTGAGTGGATGTATGAGTCTGGTTGTCTCGAGACAGGTTGGCTGGATGAAGGTAATCACTTCTTAATTTACTAATCATATCTGCAGCTTAAGGGGAAAGGTTGGCAACCTCAGATGGAAGATTAAATGAGTGAGACTCCCAGAGATTCCTTTAGCTGGAGAAATTGATTTAGAGCATGCAGGAAAATCTTTCTTTTGGAAATTGAATGAGCAGGTGGCTGCAATTTATATAAATTAAACTTTGGGCTTGTTCCTCTGGCTTGAGTGGGTTTTTTTCCCTGTTTTTAGCAAAGCTACCGGTGCATAAATAGTGTTTGATTCTTTTTCTAAATGTTGGTTCTGTACAGTTGTTTTTAATCATTGAACCTTTTGGAATCAATGGTAGGATTAATCTAATTGCAGGTTCCTTATGCTGGGGAGCACAGTGCAAGAGGAAAGCTGTGGCCAGGGAGGGAAACCACAGCTTTGCATTCTTGTCTCGTGTCACTTTTCTCAACCAGTCTCTGCTCTATCATTACAATCAAAATTCTTTATCCTGAAAATTGCAACATGAAATTTTAGAGCTTAAAATAGCACTTCTGTAAGGCAGAGATTAGATTATGCAAAGTGTTAATGCAGCATTAACTGAAGAGTCCCAATTAAATAATTATAAATAGTTCCAAGTCTAGTCTCTTTATTTCCAGAGCACTGGAGTTCAGAAGTTTTGCACTCTGACAATGTTCCTGCCGGCTCGGAAGGACCGAGACCTCTACAGCATTTGCTTTTTCTTATTTTTTAAAACGGAAGACAGGAAATTTCAGTTTTAAAACTAACAAGTCTTCTTTTTAAAAAGGTGATCTCTCTCCCTGAGGCACAGTCAGTGGTGCAGACTGATTTTCAGAGGCTCAGGAGGTGCCTGCTGGCACTGGGTGGTGAAAGTCCAGCACAGTGGAAATCATGTACGGTGAATAACTCACAGACATGGACAAGGCCAAGACCAGAGCTCTGCCTATTTAGTTGCCCAGATAAGATATTTTAAAACCACATAGTGCTCTGGATTTTGAGCACCTCTTTCAGAGCCTCCAGGCGCTGTTCCAGGGTCAGGAACAGGTTCATGCACGAGGCTGCAGGTGTGGGTGTGTGTGCTGCAGGCATCGTCCATAAAGCTGAGCAAAGCCACATCCCCACGCTCCTGCTGCCTCGGGAACTACTCGAAACCACAGGAAACAGAGGTTTCTGGACATCCTGGGAATGGGAGCTGAGCAGGAAACCTCTGAGGTTTCTTCCTGCCTGTGACTGTTGTTTTTCCATGGTCACACACACTTCTGACTGCTTCTTCTCACTGTGTTCCTCACTCCACCCTACCCCAACAGAGCATTGCCCTTTCAGAACAGAACTGGGGGTTTGCTTGTCTTGTTTTATGTACTGAAAACACCTTTTTTTGACTCCTAGGGAGTGGCTGTCCTTGCAGTTGCCTACTAAACAACTCAGTTGCAGTTGCCTGTGCTTCTGATGGAATCTGATGGGTTCCTAAGTTAAACCCAGCTGCTCATGTATGACCCTTTCCCAGCTTGTTTCCTTTTTTAATCTATGCAGCAAAATCAGAAAGAAACATCGAGATGATTGTTTTCCTCATTAAACTAATAATCTAATCACACAAGAGTATTATGTGTCAGGTTCAGGAATCTGCAGCATTTTTGCAGGCTAGCAAACCAGTTAAAGTGAAGAGATAATTCCTTTTTTGTAATTCAGTGCAAACCAAATGTGCCTTGAATGCCTGTTTTATCTTCCTTTGCTCATGGAATTTACATTTAAGTAACACTTTCCTGAGCAATTAGAGCACGATCATTTAAAAATATTAGCATTAATGTAAAAATATGGAACTCCTCGTCTCTCATTCTCCCTGCTGGTTTTTGGCCTCAGTAGCTCTGCTCGTGCCCCGAGGGGGAGCGAAGGGGAGTGGCTGGATGCCTTTGGAAATGCCCCCAGAGCATTCCCCAGGTTCTGATGGTGTTTGATGCTGGCTGGATCCTACCTGGCATCGTGTCTACACTGCCAGGACTTCTGCAGACACTCCAGGGCTTGTCCAGAGAAGCATCAGCACTGCAGAAATACCAAAAACCAGAAAAAACAGAAGTTACTTGTTCCAAACCCTTGCACCTTCATGGTGTGGAGACAGGGTCAGTCAGAGGCCACCAGGTCTGTAAAGGGCCAGGGCCAGTGGCCACTGCTGGGGGCTCCAGACAGCTCTGGTCACTTCTTCAGTGCTCTCCTTCTGTCCCTGCTTCTCCACCCTGGATGTGCAAGAGGAAAAGCTGTTCTATCCTTGCCCAGAGTCTGGTGAGGTTAATACCCCTCAATGGTGTGCTCTCCCTGCTGGGAAGGAAAAGCAATTTCCCTTCTCCACCAGCCAGTGATGCCTTGAAGAGACACAATTAATCGTTTCCCTAATCTCACGAAGCGTCAGGCGAACACTCTCTGCACGAGATCACTTCCCAGTTATTTAGCCAGTAACACCATCAGCACAAGCCCACCTTGCCTGGGGAGTGGGAGGCGCTCAGCCATCACAGAGCCATTTGAACCGGGCTCTGAGCCCCTGCCCAGCTCCCTGAGGAGGGCAGGGCGATGATTTCACATCGCTGCAATCACGCCTTGGGCACAAGCAGCCCTTGTGTTTTTTCCAGTGGTGGGAGAGACCCGCTCAGTTGATACACTTGTTGTGATCCCTTGCATTCCATCAGGGATTCCAATCAGCTGGAATATCGTATTTTCTTTTCTGCAGAGCCAGGAGAATAAAAAACAAACAGCAGCACGGGCTGTAATCCGTTTCTCCCCCATGGATGTCTGAGTTATGCTTGAACAATTGTTTTTGGCTGAAGCATGACAAGTTACCTCTGATTCGCACCTTGTCGTGGCAGAAGGCAGGACACTAATTATTTACCTAAGCTGTTCCTTGTCCCATAATAATGTACTTCACAGTTTATTATCCTTCCTCCTCTCTGCAATGCCACCTTCCCAGGGCCCGCTTTTAAAGTGATACCTAAAGATGTGGTTAACCACGAGTCATTATCGCAACCTTACCGCAGCAGAGACAAAAGGGGAGAAATCTGATATCAGAGGGGAGATGGGACAAACCAGAGAATGAAATTTGCATTTAGCATTAAGAAACAGGGATGTAATTCCAGGTTGGTGGATAAAAGCAGTGGGATGAAGAGTGTTTGAACTCTATTAAGGCAATCACACAGGCTGCTGAAACATTTGCTTGCCGGTAAGACATCTTGCTTAATTGCTGAAGTGAAAACTCTTTATAAAATGGCCCTGTTCCTGGAGGCACAGGTAAAGGAGAACAGCTGTTCTGCAGGAGAAAACCTCCCTTTTTTTTGTGTGTTTTGTAGAAGGTTCACCTCAGAGATCCTGATGTGTATCTTGGTGGAGGCGTTGTCTCAAACAATGTAATCGGAGCACGCAAAACGGAATTTTAGGACTCCCCTCCTGGGGCTCTGGGTCTGTGGTACCTGGGAAGGCAGGGGTGCCAGTGAGGTGTTCACTCGCTCAGTCTTGGTTGATATTTTAGTGGAAATGGCCGAGTGTGCAAGTGGGCACGTTTCCAAACAAATCTCCCGTGGCTGTTCCTGTGAAGCTGTCACAGCTGGGCAGTGCAAGGCACCTGTTTCCTTCCCTTCTGCTGCCTCTGGAACTGCCTTTGTGGAGCACTACAAAGTGCATTTTGGCTTTCCAGGTAAATGCATTTAAAATGGCAAAAAGGCCTCTCTCGAGTCTTTACAGGGGAAAAATTGATGAATCAAGTTAAGAGAGGCAGGAGTGGGAGAGAAGAGGAGACCTTGCTTGGAAAAGCAGTGCTATCATTGCCATTGAACTAGGATCTGATTGTTCTCAGAGTATTAAATTCTGTCCTTTTGGGGGATGGATTTCGTTTGTCGGGGTTTTTTTTTCTCAAGTCCTCTTATGAGGAATCTCCACGTTCTTTTCCAAACCCACATTCCTCAGGGGACCGCTGACCCCTTTCCTTCCTTCTTCAAGCTGGATCTCCAAGGGCAACACACGTCTCTCAACACATCCCTCCCCTTGACAGGGAGCACTTCTGACAGGACGGGCCTGTCACTGGTCCCTGCTGCAAACTGGTGTGTGCTCATGCACCAGTGACCCACAGCTGGGGTGTGCTTCTGGGGCAGTGTTATCTCACAGATAAGGCCCCAGGGTCTGCTTCTGGTACCAAGCTGCTGGGGCATATCGGCATTGTCCCTTCCCTGCTCTGCCTCGGGTTAGCCTTAACCCTTTTTGGCTGCTGAGGAATGAACTGTGGTGGAATGAGGGGGGATTAAGGGGTTTTGGGTTTGTGGTTGTCGTGTAACACCGATAGTATGTGAAAATAGAGCATAGAAGATGATTACACCGAAAAAAATAAGACAAATGATCTTGTTAAATGCAGTAAAAGGCAATGCAATGACTGTGGGCTTTATCATTAAATCAACCCAGTGTAACTTTGCAATTTTGGGGGATTATTTTCTACAAGCAGTGAAATTGCTGGTATTTGCTTCACCAAAACTTAGATGCTGCATCATCTTTCCTGCTCCCCTCTCGGCAGGACAAGATAAATGGTCATAATGTTTTCTCTGTAGTGAAATTTCAAGATGTAGCAAAATATGCTTGAGGGCTGTGAACTGATTGACCTCTGGAATACTGTTTTTCTGCCTGATCTTCTTCTTTTAAAAAAGAAAAAAAATCAATTCTGTTGTGTCTAAGCATCTCAAGTTTGAAGATCGGCATTAGATTGTCATAATCTTTATTTAGTACAGTGTTGTGCTGAGTTATTTGTTTAAAGCTGACGCTTCCTGACAGTATTAGGTTACATCTTAGGGAGAGGCTGTGAGTTGTGTTTGAAGCTGCATCTTGGATTTACTGCAGCTGCTGTAAATACCAGCTAAGCAACCTTCATAAATTATGCTAAAGGAATTTCTCAGTTATATAAGAATTGTTCTGGTATGGAAATTAATTTCTGCCATCAGATACTTGCAAACTGCGATAAGGCTAGTGAAAGCATGGCATTGGAAATCATACATTCAGGAGTCATTGCAGTTTCCATCAGGATGAACACACACGTGTCGTGCTCTGTGCACCCACGCTGGAATCGCCTTTGCCATTGGTGTGGCTGCTGCAGCCTGGCACAAACTGCAGCTGTGTTAGAAATGGGGAAGGTTTGTAGCTCAGCTGGAGGAAGAGGTTTCCCAAATCTGCGTTGTAAACGTGCTTCACTCCGGGCACACAGAGCTCACCAGGCAGCGACAAGCTCAGTATTGCCACAAGCACACCCGGGCGCTTTTGAGCTCAGAACTGCTGTGTGAAGCTGTGGGACAGAGCCCAGCACCACACAGAAACCACTGCTCAGCTTCCCTTTGGGGTTGGGGTGGTGCAGCCTGAGCCATGAGGTGCATTTCCCAGGGCAGGGCCAGCAGAAGCTCGGCAACAACTCAGCAGGAGCAGCTAGCCAGAGCCCAGGGGTCGGTCACTCCCCGTGGACAATCCTTGGCCCCACCATCGAGGGGCTGCAATGACAGCTCGTTCCTGGGTGCCATCTGTTTAAAATTCAGGGCACTGAGCTCAGCCCTGTGCTGCTGGAAGCACAGGTGCACGCACACAGACCGCACTGGTTCCCCTTCTCATCCTTCTCTCTCGTTCCTGATCGAGGGAAATGACAGGAGAGAAAGGGCCTCGGGTCAGCTTTGGTGTCTGAAGACACATCTGATCAGCTGGCAACAGATGTCCCCCAGGCAAGGTGCCCTGTGCTCTACCCCAGAGAAACAAGACAGTTTTATTGGGCTGCCCCGAGGCGTGCAGTGGCCTGAGCTCTGCTGCACAGGGCTGGGAGGGATTCCTGCTGGATGAAGGGTCCAGTTCTGGATGTCACGGAAGACACTAAGAAAATACAGGCACCAGGTTACTGAGCTTAATACAATTTTGGGCCACCTGGGCATGTGTATGGAAAGGATTTACCAGGCCAAAGACACCTGCTAGTGGCAGACATTGTAGGAGCCCCGTGACAGTCTCCGTGTAATGAATCTTGCCTGGCCCTCGATTATCAGAAAGAGCAGAGTGAAAATGAGTAAGAGATTGGAGCAATAATAGACTCTCCAGTGACACAGAAATGATGGCAGCTTAAAGGCAGCTGCTGGCTGGCTGGCCAGGAAAGCAAATATTCCATGAATCACCTGGCTGCAGAGCTGGGCTCCAGGCTGCTCGCTCAGGCACTCAGCACTGTTTACTTCCACTCCCACAAAAGCTCCAGTGGCTGCAGTGATTGCACAAGGAGTGCATAACCCTCTCTTCTTGTCCATCCTTTTCCACTGGCAGCCCTGGGATTTCCAAATATAGGCCAGGCTCTCCTCCTCTGCCTCCCCTTTACTGTACAAAACGAGGCCAGAGCTCAGCCCTGCCCTCCTCCCTGCTGCAGCAGGGTGACAGAGCAGCCTGGATCTGTGAGTTACCAGCCCCTCATGCCATCAAACCACATTATTTTATTGTAAGCAGAGCTCTGTGGAGAGGCTGAGCTGCCCGTGCCTGCCTCTGCCACAGCGAATCTGCACTCAGGGATCAATGAGATGCATGGATTGCCTCTGTGATGCATTTCAGAGCTGCCCCTGCACCGAGGGAGACACGAATCCCAGCCCAATATAGGGATAAGAATTCAGTGACTAACTGCAGAAACACAAAATGAAAACTTTGGAGTCATTACAAAGAGCCACCTGCCCATTTAGCACCAGTCCTGTGGCTCCTCCAGTGCAGGGCACAGGCTGTGCCCACAGGTCTGCGAGTGTAAGAGCTGGCAGGGTGAAAGGCCAGGAGGCTGGGAAATAAACGAGAGGAAAGGATGACAGTCAATTATATTTACAAAGGGCCTGATCCCAGCCCCATCACAGAGTCTTTCTATTAACTTCAACACCAGCTTTGGAGTGAGGCCAGGCATGTTTGCAGTGGCAGTGAATCTGTGATTGTATCTGTGTGAGAAGGAGAGCTCTTGCAGTGCAGAATGTACTGAGCTATCACCTGCTTTTGGCAAAACCCTGTAATGGAGTTTTCCTGTAATAAAAACAATAATAATTCTTCAGTCATAGCTTTATGATTAAACAACACCAAGGCAGTGCTTCTTCTCTTCTCTTAATTTACATAATTCCCAGGCTGCAGTGCAGAGAAACCTTCCGAGATATTAAGTAGATTATAAAAATGTCGTGTCAGATTTGAAAACTGTCACTAACACGGGACTTTTAATTATGAATAAATTAAAAAAGAGGCACCGCTTTTCCCGTGGCTATGAGCTTTTGTGTTACGCACAAACACTAAAGCTTAGAAATGTTCAAAGGCTGAAAAGTAAAAGTGAGATAAGAGAATGGATTATTCTGGAAAATAGGCGAAAGTAAAACTGATAAAACATCACTATTCAAATGATATCTTTACAGGAGTCATTACAACGGAATTACTGTTGTTGGAACACAGGGAGAAGCAAGGCTATAAACCATTCGAGCCCCTCCACCAGAGATTTATTTCAAGAAATGAGTGCCAGTGCTTGCAGCAGCAGGCTGGGGAGCAGAGATCCAGCAAGGCTGTGCAGGAAATGCACGGGATGTGCAGGAAATGCACAGGAGCTTTCCCCCAGAGCACTCACAGTGCTCAGCAGTGAGGAACTCCTTCCTGCCTGGCAGCAGGAGATGGTCTGAGAGCTGGGAAGGGTGGGAAGGGTGCTCTGACCCCACTGAGGCTCCTCGCACGCTCCAGCTCATTGCCAGGCTCCGATGTCCGTGCCTGGCTCTGCCCCGGCTGTTTGGCTTCCCTTGAACTTTTGGGTTCCCCAGACATTTATCTGAGTGGGGCATGAGCTGCCCCACTCCTGCATCTAAATTAGATCAAATCTGTACTCTTGGTGGAGGCAGGGAAGATCTGCAATTGCTAAGATATCCTAAAGATGATTAATTTAAAGCCCCCAAATAAATAAAATTATTAGTGCCATCTCTTCTCCTGACAGAGATTTTTCACCATGAGAGACTGAGCATTAGCAGCCCCACATTTAGGTGGGAGCTGCAGTATCTGCTGAAGTGGTATTTCATGTTTAAACAGACTTAAATTTACCAGATCTAATGGATAACAATATTTCAAAAAGAGACTTAATCTATTTCATTGCATTTTATATTACTTTGTTTAATAAATCATCTTCCAGTAGAAGCCCAGGCTAAGATGAATTTAACAGACCTTATAAATGATGGGTCAATATCAGCTTTGTCATAAATTCATTTTTACTTTGGATACAGGCCTGGTGGGTACTTTTGTATTGCTTTATTTCAAATGATCCATAATTCATAGTTAACTTTGACTTTAAAATGTGACAATGTATTTTCTTTTTTCAAGAATGGGATCTTTCCCTTTAATTTTTCACTGAAGAAAAATTAATACCCCTTTAATTAGAGATTTAGGTAATGGTAATTTCAATTTACTTTTCTTTGTCGCATAGGATGGTTTGAAATCCATCCAGCAGCAGGAAAAACAGGATTAATAATGAGCACTGGCAAAAACAATGCATGAAGGAACAAGGGTAATGATTGTCAACGGCTCAGGGAGCTGCAGGGGGAATTCGAGTTCCTTAATGCAGACAGAAATATTTGTTTCCGTTCTCTTAGTACTCAGATATTGGCTTTTACAGCAAACTTCACCATTTTTGTATTAGCAGGGAGATGAGGTGCAGGCAGAAGGGTTCTTGTACTGATGAGAGCATTGGCTGGAAAAATTCCATCTCTGCGGGGGGCTGGAGTGAAGGGGTGGTGGTACAGCGTGGAAGGAAAGTCACCTAAACAGATGGAATATTGTCTTCAACCATGTGTTGTGCAGGAGTGTGGAATGGGAACAGAAATAGATGTAAAAACAACGTACAGAGATCTGTGTGAGGAAATGGTTTGTCAAAGGACAAAGTCACAAAGGTCGACTGAGATCTCAATATCCTTTTAGGCTCACCACAAAACTTGAGCAAAGGCTGAGTTCTCCACCTAACAAGGATGTTCATTTAGTTTAGAGAAAATTAATTGCCACGTCTGAGAGCAGAATCTGCTGCAGGAAGCAAGGCAAGTTGCCCCACAGGTGAAAGGACATGCTGGAGGTGTTGCTCCATGGCAGACCCCACAGGCAGGCTGTGGTGTTTGTACCAAGTTCCAAACTGAAATGGAAACAAAGGAAAGAAATCAAAGAAAAGCAGAAATACAGAGGTGCAGGGAGGCAGAGCTGGGAGCTGCAATCACCCTGCTGCACGTTGCTGCCGTGTTCTGCTCACAGTCATTTTCTCCTCTGTTGTGTGGGGAATAAAAAAACCCAGGAGTGACCTGGTTCACACTCAGAGAGAGGGCTGCTGCAGGGGAATATCGAGTGTGGGGTTCAGATCAGCCGTGCTGCAGGTTCCTCGTGGCTCAGTGAGCTCCATTGCTCTCCTCACTGTTCTGCTCTGCCATCCCACATCTCCGCAGGCGGCTCTGCACCACCCGCGCGGGGCTCCTTTCACGTTGTCCCGGGCTGCAAAAAGCCTTCGGTGGTGGATGGCTGTAGGAGCTCTTTGATCCTTTGCTGAGGTGGCAGCCAGTAGCACCTATCAGCACAGACATGAGAGAATCCATATCCCATTTTCTCACCTTTTCTCTGGTCTCTTTTTAAAGCACAACGTCTCCGCTTTCCTCTGCGCAGCGACTCCACCTGAAATGAGAGTGTTTTGAGGTTTCCTTACCTTGTTATCCTGTTTGGCCTCGCTTATCAGATCACAGCCTGGGCAGGATTCTCTGAGGAGGTCTTTTGGAGGGGTGATGGATGAATTCCAGAGGAAACGAGCAGGAAGCTTCAGAGGGGCTGGGCCTGTTGTGTGCTCTCTTGGCCGGGGCACTGATGTGTTCCCAGGCCTTTCCGCCGTTCCCCTGCCTGGGCACTGACGCTGTTTGGAAGGAGCTCTCTTTTCTCTCCCATTAATCATCTCTGGCACACCACTGCATTTTGCTTTTTTCCCCGTGCTCAAGGTCAGCCTTATCCCACGACAGAGAGGCACAGGCTGTGTCTTTCAGCCGCAGATCTGAGGCTGTGTGGAAGGCGTGCAGCTTTATTTCTGAATCTGTTTCATGCAAGAAATGTTCTGCTGCTGCAGCTGAACCTCCTGCACAGTCAGTGCATCACGAGCACATCGGCAGTCGCTTCCTAGCTTTTTTCCCCAGAAGTCTTTTCTTTTCCAAGGGAAGATTTGGCTGAGGTCAAAGCTGTCATTTAGCTCCCAGGCCCTCATGGAATGTTTGCTAGGATCCTGGTGAATCCTGCAAGAGCTTTGAGATGGATTTTCCCAGGTTTTCCTGGTTGAATTGGATACAGAAACACCTGGCAATGACCTTATGTGCTCCCTTACTCAAGGCTTGTGTTATCCAGTATTTACATGAGCTTTTAATCTGATGACCCCAAAACTGCAGGACTTTAAAACCTAGCTCAGTTAGGAAAATCCCATGTGTTGGCCAAGGATCATTCCAGTCCTGTGATGACAGGATGATGTTTAGATATTTCTGTTGTAGTCAAACATCATGAAAAAAAGTGTCTAAGCAAACAAATAAACACAGAACCTTTATAATCTAATAAATAACATTGTAAATATTATTTGTATTATATTATCTATCATAGGTTATTTATACATCATAAATCATATTTGTATGAATACAGAAACTGATATTTCAACATTCCCCAGGGAGTTTCAGGGAATGTGCTTTTTATTCCAAGGACCTTTGAACAGAGC
Source organism: Lycocorax pyrrhopterus obiensis (assembly GCA_014706295.1). Taxonomy (NCBI): domain Eukaryota; kingdom Metazoa; phylum Chordata; class Aves; order Passeriformes; family Paradisaeidae; genus Lycocorax; species Lycocorax pyrrhopterus. The sequence goes on along the minus strand of JACSVZ010000003.1, from coordinate 12,011,411 downwards.
TTCAAAACTGAATTACCAACTCTTTTTCAATTCCAGAAAAATGCTCAGTTCAGATTCTCAGACAAAACCTCTGAGGTGTTGTTTTGTATACCTGTCACATTTCAGACTGGCTTGGAATGTCATATTTAAATGGGAGTTCCATGTAGATTTGGCCTGGCTGCCATTCCCCAGGCAGGATTCTCAAGGATCCGAGAGGGAGGCCCAGTAGAAAGCAACAAGGCAGAGGCTCTGGAGTTTTGATAAGTGACAGAAAACCTTTTTTTCCCCGCTTTTTGGAAAAGTCAGACAACATTCTGTGGTAACAAGTGAAAATGTTCTGCCTGATAACACAAACAATTGATTTTGCCAACTTTCCAGCAGTTATAATTGGGAGAAACATTTTCTCACCAAGGGCCACAAGCTGCTTTGGAGAACTTTGCCATTTAATAGCTCCTAAGTCAGGAGAGTTGAGGGAAGGCAGGGATGAGATGTGACAGGCTGGCACAAGCGCTGGCCCTGTGCTGAGGTGATTCTGACGCAGGGAAGCTTTAGAGCTTTTCTCTTTCATTAATATAAATCCAAATCTACTGAATGAATTCGCCTGCGCTCCTGGATTTGATTGTTCCTTGGCTGGATGAGCAGAGAACAAGTGATTAAATTCGTTGCTGATTTTTGGGTACACAGCTTTCCTTGAGCATCGTCCTTCACTAACCAAACTTGCTTGTCTCGTGGTGTTGGGCAAATCAAAAATAAATGAAAACCAAAGAACTGAAAAAGCACTATCAGTAGCTGGCAAGCTGCTGGATGCCATTATGAGTTGCACCTATGCATTGCTCACTTGAGGTTTTATTGGGGTTTTCTGTTGTTTTTACAATTCCAAGCTCCCTCCTGCCCTCCCTGGATTCACTGTCTTTACTGGAAGCAATAATGAGCTTTGAGATATTGGTACCACAACAGCCTTTTTTCCCCAAGTCTCTCAGATATCTTGAGAGAACAACCCTGGAAGGGAAAATGTGTTGTGTTCCTAAAGTACAGGAATAGATACCTCACACAGGGTGCTACCCTCAGCTGCCACCTGCAAATTTGGGATAATATTAACATTAATAATTCATTTTCTCCTGTCCCTGGATGTGCAGGTACAAACCTCAGGAGAATAAAAGTGTTTGTGGTTTTCCTTGTGGGCGGCGGGACTTTGATCCAGTGAGGCCTCAGCAGGCTGTGACCAAATAAAGGAAATTCTCTCATCGTGGTTATGTCAGTGGTGGCTCTTAGCCTTGGACAGGCCCCTCAGAAGTGCTCTGCTTTCAGCTGGAGCTGTTCAGACCAAATGAGTGAATTCTGGCTTTAATGGGATATAAATTACTTCAATGGGAGGCAAGTTAGGCCAGCTTGAGACATGTTTAGAAATCCCAGCAATGAGGTGCCACATCAGCTTTCTTCTGAGGTACCAAAATGGGCACTACTGGTTTTGTTTACAGGTGCCCAGGGGGGAATTTCCCTGTGCTCTGGTATTGCAAACCCCTCATGGATACTGCAGGATTGAACAGCACCATGGGAAGAGTACAGGCTGTGAATTAATGGATTGGGTTCTGATGGAGCTGATGGGCACCAGGTTTGAGTAACACCTGCAGGACTTGGCTGCAGTGTTTGGACTGTTATTAATTTGCTGTTGTGTGCAGTAAGCAATTTTTCATCCTCAGGTTTTGTGACATCTTGCCATGTCAGCAGAGACAGGATTGATTCAGGAAAGGACATTTCAGTTATTTTCCCTCTGACTGTACAGCTCAGGAATCTGGCATTTCTGACATGAGTGAAGGATAAAAAAAACGAGGAAGTTTACACTTTTACTCACAATATGCTACACACAGCAACCAGCAGATAAATTGACATATATTAGATTTCACAGTTAATCATATCCCTGGCTCTGTGCTCAGTCATGAGGAAACAGCTGAGGATAAGGGTGACATAAATCCAATGGCATTTTGGCCATACTGTACCTGTGTGACACAGGGAATAGGGAAGGGAAGAGCAGATGATAGGGTGGGACATTCTCCTACTGGGCAGACTGGATTCTTCCACTGTACCTTTTGCTTCCTGGGTTTGTAGGAGTGAGATTCGGTCTCACTGCAGTATTAGTTCAGGCTGAACTTTACACTGTGTGATGGAAAGTGAGGTTTAGTTACTGGGAGAAAGGAGCAAATCACATTTACCGTGTTCTGCTGTTGACCTTGTGAGCATCCCAAGGTATTTTTAAGGTAATTTGATCTCCCTCATTCCTGGTTTATCGCCTCCTTTCCCTCTGCAACACAAATAATTGATAACTGCACTCTGCCTCCACTGAGAAGTTTGGAGTAATGCAGGGCTGAATTTGTGCTCAAGGATCTTCATGCTGGAGTACTGAGTGGTTGGGAGAGGAATGGTTTTCCCAGAAAGCCGTGGTCTCTGTGGTTCAGCCCAGCGTCATAGTAATTATTTGGGCATTTAGGCATTGGCATTAAGTTCATTGGAATCTGGTTTTTCCTCTGGCATGGAGAGTGGAAAGCACTGTGACAAACAGCTGAAAGCAGAAGCACGAAAGCTGTCACAGTCCTGTATCCAAGGGGACACCAGGGAAGGTTCCATCTCTGATACGTGAACGTGCTCCACTATCTTCTGAGTTTCTGTCTTCAGTGAGAGCTTCAATCATCAGGGGGTGATGTGGTCTACCCAAAGATTGGCTTCACATCCAGAATGACAGCCCGTGTCCCAGCAGGGAGGTCCCCCCAGGTGCTGCAGGCACGGCAGTCTGTGCTTGCGGGGTCGCACAGGGACACAAACCAGGAGGGCAGGGGGTGACAGGAGCTCTGTCCCAAGTGCCAGGGCAGGGTCAGCAGTGGGGAGGCACACTCTGCATCCTGACTGCAAGGCTGCGCCCCAGGGCCGCCCTGGCAGGCAAAAGGAAAGAGCAGGCTCAGTTCCAGAGAGGATTTCTCCTCGCTGTTACCATCTCCTGGCATCCGAGGCAGCAGGATCCTTGGCTAAGCAGGTCATGTGCTTATTTAAGGGATGGTTTCCTCTGCAGCCACGGAACATCTGGCTGAGCACATCTGTCCCTTAGCCAGAGGCTAGAGGAGGGTTTGCAGTTCCAGTTGTGAGCATAAATACAGCTCTAAATAGCATCTGGACCGTGAAACCAACTATAAAATACTGAATTGCAGGCATTTAGGGGGAAGGCAGCTTGACTAAGGCTCAATAATCACCAATTTCAAATGAGACTCAGAAGGAAAAAAAAAGAAGAGAGATTATGGAGTGATTCTCAATTTCAGAGTAATTGTCATGAGCACAAACTCTGGCAAGTGAATTCTGTTTGCGACTGAAATTGAAGCAAAATTAAAATTTGCTTATAAAACGTGAATTCCTGTAGCTGGCTTCATCCTTTTCCCACATCAATGTAACTTTCTGTCCTCAAGCTACAATCTTCCAAGCAAAGCACAGAGCAATGAAATAAAACTTGAGGGGAAAAAAGCTTATTTCTTTTTTTTCCAAAATCACAAACCCTGCTTTTCCGAAAAAGAAGAACAAAACTGATAGCTTTAGGACAAAAGTAGTTGAGATCAAATGAAGCCAATTTGAGACATAAAATTAGAAAAAAAAGAAAAAAATAAACAGAATTCATAATGAGAACATTCAACTTCTTTCCCAGAAGAAGGGTCAGTGGATTTAATGGAAAATATTTTCCTTTTAGATCTTTGTGCATGGATATCAGAACAGAGCTGAGCAGCAGCACCCATATATCATGGTGATGGCAGCAGCTGGGTAGAGAAATGTAAGAAAATTCTCTGTACATGAAAGTTTGTTCCAAGTAAAATCAGAGAAACAAACCTCCAGTCAGCTGCAAAGGAAGGGAGGAGGAGGATTTCACCTGGAACAATTTTTTAAGGACAGAAGCCATTAGAAGAAAGGTTTCCTACTGCTTTATCCACAGTTTATGAAGACGGACTTTAAAAAAAAATCTTAACTAGAAATGTCAGATATCCTTACGGAACTCACTGAGATGCTCTTGTTTCAGCTTTAGTAATTGCACTGAAATTGTGGGTAGTGATCCCCTGGCTCAGCTGGAGCCCGTGCTTCTGTCCTGTGCGCACACAGAAATTCCAGTGCTGCCAGGCACAGGCACAGCAATTCCTCCCGAAATTTGAGCAAAGCCATCCCCTCTGAGCCCACCCTTCTGTACTTCCCTCTGTACTGCTGAGGAACTGGAAGTTCAACAGGAAATCTGTTCCTGGACACAGCCAAGCAGATAAACCTCTGGCATCTTCCACTGCAGAATTTACACAGCCTTAAAATACTCTGGAAAAAAAAAAAAAAAAAAAAAGCCGAATTTAAATTCTGAGAGGCAGTGGAATATCAGAGATTTTACATGAGGAGAAGAAATTGGGATCCCGTTGCTCTGAAGGACCGTGAGGGAGATTGCCTTTGAGCAGCCCTCCCTAAATCGTGGGTTATTTCCTTTTCCAGCTACAAGTCCCCGTGGATGTGAGGTAAATAAAATGTTTATTGACACACCGACGTGCCACTCTGGGGTTTTCTCTGAACGTTTGGGAAACCCGCAGAGGAGTTTCTGAGATCTCATTATATGAAAGAAAAAGTGGTTTTAGTTGCAAGATGTGAGTTCTGTGGATGAGTGAGCGTCAGCAAACAAGCTCAGTCTGAGCTGCTACCTTGGAAAACCAACTTCTAAAAGCAATTAGTGATGAATTGCTCTCAGCACTCGGGAAGGTCATTAGACTGAGTTCCCGACATTAGCAGGTACAAAGAACATTCTCAGCTCAAAGATGGGGGTGGAAATCTCTCAAGCTTTTTCCAGCCAAGGAAATTGTCAGCTCGGGAGCAGGAAACAAAGAGCGTTCCTGCATTTGGTGTGAACAGCGCAGGAGTTCAAAGGGGCCGGAACGTCCATAAAACAGCAGAGCTTTTCAAATCCTCCCACAGCTCCCAAGCATCGCATTCATCTTAAAAATATTTCAGGATTCCAAATGGGCCGAAAATTGAGGTCGGTATTTTTGTGCCACTCCAGCGGTTCAAAGCCTCACCCATTTGCACCCTTCCTATTCCATCACCACCTCGGCACCGCTGAGCCAGAGAGGAGGAGAGCGCGGAGCCCACGGAATGAGGGCAATAAATCCGCTGTGGGAATTGCAGTCGAGGCGATCAGTTTGTAAAATGGCCCAGGAGGGGATCCTAGGGCGTGGTGTGTCTGCTGGGATCCTGACACACAACTTAGGGCATTCGAGGCTGAAGCAAGGAGCCGGTTGGGTTTGTTTGTTTTGAATAACTGCAGGTGGGCTGGACGCTGTGATGCTGAAGGAAGCAGCGCTCTCTGGACTCAGCACCCTTCAGGTGCAGACTCGACAAGGTCACTGTGAATTAGCAGTGCGGATTAAAACATTCAATTACTGCCCCGAGTGAAGAGGGCACTTATGGTTAAAACAAGGGTGGGGAACACAGCTCGAGTTCTGGGCTGAAGTTGCATTTTTGTGTTCCCCAGACTCCCTGTGTGACCTCCCTGGCAGTGAGAAGAGGCACAGGAGCTTCGTTTGTCCAGGATCACACCCAGGCAGCGACACCCTTGGGTACCCTTGGTGTGTTTGGATGGGCAGAGGGAATCCTGTCCCCGGGGACAGCAGCTCAGCGCTGAATCCGAAATACCACCAGTGCAGGCTGCCCCGGGGGAGCTCGCCTCGGGGCGGAGAGAAAGGCAGAAGAGCTTCACCTGAAGAACCGAACACTTCGGTGTCTTTGTGCCAACCACAGAGGAAAAAACGAATTTGAATGAAATTTAGTCGAAGTGGAGAGGTAAAACCAGAAGAACAGGCAGTTACAAGGCAGAAATCTCTCTAAAGCTGTGTTACCTTCTGGTCTAATAGCTTGTAATGTCAAAGGATGTTCTGATCTGACCACACATCAGAGCAGTGGATGCTTGAAAAGTTCTCATCCCTTTAAAAGTTTGATTTGATTTAATTTGGCAAAGAGAGAGAAGTGAAATTTTTCCCAAAGCTCCTGAATTTATGTAAACAACTTGGTGTCTAATTCCATTTGTACCTCTGACACTGGCTCTTAAAAGAGCCAAATTGGGTAGTTTTTCCTTGGGTAAAACACCCAAATAAATCAGTGCACGGAAGGCACGGGGACAGGGGAAGGAATGAAATCGAGATCCTTTGGGCTACAGAATATATGAATTCCTTTTAATGAGATTTTGATTACCAGCAGTAGTGCCTTGGAGCAAGAACTACAGCAATAATCTCTAATGTATTATTTTGCAGGAGAAATTTAAACATTCTAATGTTAATCCAATGAATGTCCATTTAGGCTGGCTAATGATGAAACACTGGATATTACACAGTGCTCACCACGAAGATGAGGAGAGATGTCCTTTATGGGATTATATAAAAAGAAATCAGTTTCATCAAGAATGCAGTTACTCACTTGGAAACCTTCTCATTTACTGAGGCTCAAGAATCATGGGGGATCAAAAACTGATATAATGAGATCATTTCCCCCAAGTAAAAATGCAATATGTGATTAGCCATTATTGACTATTACACAGAATGAAAAGGAGTTCAGTCCCACACCCCTATCCTCTCACATGGTTATAGAAAGAGCCCTATAAACATCATTTTTTTGACTGGAGGATCCAAGGTCTTTCATTATGGAGACTTATTTTAAAGGGAAAGTGGTGTCATTATCCAGTACTGATAGCTTTTTCTGAGAGGAATGCTAAACTTCCAAAATAAACCCCAAAATGTGTGAATTCTCGAGGACTTTATCACACCATTTGCGTAAATGGGAGCACAAAACCCCCTGAGCTGCCTTTTATTGCTTACACTGCATTTTCCACGTGGCTCCAGGTGAAGGCTGCTGATTTGGGGTGCTCTGGGCTGGGGGTGTGTGAACTGAACCAAACCCAACCCCACAGCCAGGCTGTGAGGCTGTGTGATGTAAAAGGGTGCGGGGACAGAAGGAAGGCTCACCTGAGCTCTCTGGGGTCGCACCTGACCCCGAGCTCCAGACCCAAACCCTCCTCTGAGAGGTCCTGACACAGATCTCGGAGCTGTTATCCAAACATGCGGTGTTAGCAGCATCCTCAAACGTGGAAAGCCTCGGCGCTGCTGAGGGCTAATTCCTTTCTTTAGTTCGTTTCCCTGTGTCCCCACAGCAGCAGAACCAGTGCCCAGTGCTATTTCACCCCACACACCCCAGCAGAGTAGGAGCTACAGGACAATTTTTCTCCTGCCTCTGCCGTTCAGAAAAGAGGATGAAGGATCCAAGGATCAGAACCTGGACCAGGTCTTGCAAAGGAAAGAGTCTGCAGCAAGGTAGAGCAATTCAGCTTTTTTTAAATTTTATTTTTACAACCGTCTCAAGCTGAATGAAGCGAATAGAGGAGAAAACTGCACATCTGCCACAAGAGAATAAAACCAGAACGAGCTGCCATCTGACGTGCCTGCAGCAGGCCCCAGACAGGAGCTGGAGCGGGCCAGGGTGTGTCTGGGCAGCCCGGGTGTGTGTCCGACACCCCGATCGCTCCTTTTCCATGGATGTGCTTTCCCCTGGCACAGCGAGAGGAACAGCTTCCCCACGGCGGCTGAAGCAATTGCTCCACAGGCCGGCTACTTTAGGGAGCTATTTACTGCTTTTCTGGTTTGTTCTGGTAAGGTTTAACTGCTGGGAATGAGGGGAGCCATCGTGTGCCTGTCAGAACACTCTGGAGTGCTGGGGGCTCCTCTGCAAACCCAGCAGAGGGGGAACTGTTGGTGCTGCAGCCCTGCTGCTCGGAGCTCATTGCCCTGCTTACTTAGTGCATCGCTGGTGAGGCTCAGCACGGCGCCTGAGCTCCACACGGAACTCTGCATCCAGAGAGTTCTGGAATAGGTAGATGTTCTAGGAACATCTGCATCCCGCAGCCCCAAACTACAGCAAACACATCCCGACACAGCTGAGCGGGAGGGACTGGTGCTTCTGTGTTAAGGTGCACTCAGAGACGTAGTGAAGAACACTCCTGTGCCTCTGGATGAATTTAAAAAAATAAAAATAAAGAAGAAGAAGAAGAAAAATAAAAACTTTTATTATGTAGGCAGTGGATGCAGAAGGAATGGGAGGAGCGCTGTGCCAAGCAGGAGATGCTGCAGGCCATCAGAGGGGGCCAGCAGTGGTCTGTGACCACTGACACAGTGGGAAGAAATGCGGGGACAGTGCCCACGCCATTCACTTGTCAGGTCCCTGCTTCCCCCTGAGAGGGGAGTTCTGCCCTGGAAGTCAGGTTTTGGTTGGGTCACAGCCACTCTCCTGTTGCTGTTAATTCCGTAGGAAGCATTTTGCATCGCTCTCTGGGCTCTCAGTCTGTTTTCTGCTGAATTTTTAACACATGCAGTTGGTTTTGGCTGGAGAATCCTCAAGTGGGCTTACACCTGCCAAGAATCAAAGGCCGAGGCAATAAGCAGGCAGGTGTAGAGATGGGGGGAGCTGCAGAAATTAGGGATATAATTGAAGCCAGGCACGCCCTTAGCAGGTGGTTTCCTGTTCATGCTCAAGGCCTGGGTGAGCCCAGGGACTGGAGATGGCTGGAGGAGAGGTGAGGGTGATGGATGAGTGTGGTTTGGGGTGCTGGGCTCTGCGGGGTGAGTGTGGGGACTGCAGCCTGGACTGGGCTCTCTGCCTTTTCCTGGGCTCCCAGGAGCTCCAAAGGCTGGGAATTGTCCATGGGATGGCACATTTACTGGCAGTGTCAGCTGATGTTTTCATGATATAATTAAATAGCAATTACTTCCCTTCCTTCCTTCCTTCCTCTTCTGTCGTCCTACAGCGAGCTGTGAATAGAGCATGTTGAGATCTATTCTTGGTAAAACTGTACAGTTGTGCTTCTTTTTTTAATTATTATTTTAGCAGACACTTTCTCTGCATAATTCCAAAATAAGAAACTTGGCAGCATACATTTGAGGCTTCCAAAATCTGATGTTCACTCTCCTGGGTCAGAAGCAGTGCGTTAATAATGACTGAAATAGCTATTTTTTGGATTTTTTTTTTTTTAATATTCTGTATCCTTTTACAAAAATAACAGCTAATTCATTGGATATTAATAGACTGCTGTTTTTGGAATTTTGCTCTTGCTGTAAAATTAGTTTATTTGGGTTAACTAACTTCACGCCCAGTTGTGCCTGTCTGCAAAGTTCATGGAGATTTTGTGTTGTCAGATGACAAATTCAAGGTAATTTGTGATGGTCAGACTGATTTGCTCATGCCACACCAATGTTTCCATAGATGCATTTGTGTGTGTATGACCTGACACGCAGAACTTCACTCTTACTGGAGTTTATTACTTACCTCACAATTAGAAACAAGGAAACTTGAGATTATTTGTCACAGAACTATGACAGGTATGAAGTCTGAAAAAAAAGTATAAAGCCAGATTGTGCAGTGTACGAGGATAAATGAAGCTCACTTACCATCGAGTCATTAAAAACAATCCCAGCTGTCTTCTTTTCCCAAGAGTGAAATCCAGGCTGTTATTCCTGACTGCTCTCAACTCCCCTGGAGGCACAGCAGTTCCTGCCAGTTGTTGGTGTTTGGTGTCAAGGTTTCCCTTCCCATGCAGAATCCCCTCATCTTTCATTTACATTGTGCAGTTCTTTAAGTGAATAACCCTTGTCTACAAGAAAAATAATAGAAGGAAAGGTACTTACATCCTTACCCTCGAGGAAAGAGCTGTCCTGGAATGTAAAGCTTGGCCAAGCTGGGTGGGGCCCAGCGGTTTTGTTTCTCCTGTGCTGCAAAGTCACATCAGTTTAGAGTGCAAGGCATCAGTCCTTAAGAATTCAGCCAGAATAGGCTCCACATCAAATGTTTCCAACCAATCCACCCTCAGTAATTTATCAGTTGTGGTGTTTCTCTCTGCTGCATCCTGCCTGAAGGCTGCAGCACCATCTGTGTTTGGTGCTTGGTGTCTCCTCCGGGCTTCAGGTGAGGTGGAAAATGAAAGAAACAGGTGAGGAACCCTCAGAGTCCTTAAAGACTGAGCAGAGCCAGCTTTTGGAAAAGGTCTCTCCCACGCTGGTACCTGCAGCAAAGCCACCTTTGGCTTGTGGCTACGCAGCTGGAAGAGCAAGGGGATGCTGCCAGAGAGGAAACTGAGCCCTTGAAAATGCAGTTGTGATTTTATTCATCCCTAGGACTAAAAATTCCCAAAATCCAATGGCTCCTCCAGAGGAAAAATGGTTTCTAGTTCTTCTCTCAGCTCATCCATGAGCGCTAAATGAAGTTTTACTTTCTAAACTGGATCTCACTGGAATGTGGGGAGGAAGGAAGAAATACATTTCAGGTTCAGTCTCTGAAGGAAAAATGTCTGTGCCATGACTCAAAAACACGACTGTCCTAGACAGGTTTAGTGAGTATGAGAATAAATTTCTCTTTTTTGGTCATTTACATTCTTGTTTTATGTCTGAAAGGGTTTTTTTGTGGCATTTGTCTTTCTCTGTATCCGAGCATTTGGTTCTCTGTGTTTTTTGAGCTGAACATTATTTCAGGGAAGCGCTGGCTGTGGTTGTGTCTGTCACTGAGTATCTGGGATTTCTCTGCCCCACTGAAATTCCTGCCACTGGGTATCAGCAGTCAAAGCGCTGGGTACATCCACGAATTTATTGACTGCACAGGTTGGTGGGAGCGCCAGTGGGACAACAGCAGGGTGATGCTCCCAGCTCTCGTTACCCCTTCAATCAGAGAGAGCAGAAATAAATACAACAGAGGCTGTTCAATCAGCCAGGAGCAGTGCTAATCCAGCATTAGGATTCCTCATTCTTTAATGACAATCACACAGTGCAGGTACCGTGGGTACATCTCATTGCAGCTGTGACAAACACATTTGTTTGCTCTGCTGTAATTTACCAAATTGGCAGATTCTAGTGGAGGGCAGAAATTATAGGTTAGGCAGGCGTGCTGTTTGTGGCATTGTCCATAGAAATGCAAAGTGGAGCAGGATGAAAGTGGGAAATTCTTTAGCTTTGTGGAAACTATGAAATTCAGACTGATTTAAAGTTTTCTTTAAAGCTGCATTCAGGACATGTAAACTTTTTCCTCATCAAGGTTTTGTTTTGAGAAGCTTTCATTCTTTGATGTTTTCTTGCTTTTTTTTTTTAACAATAAAAAAAGCAGTAGATGAAAACTAGACCCAAAATAATTTCAGAACAAAATATTAAAATTTCACTAGAATACTTTTGGAAGAAGCATTTTGGCATTTTCAAAAATAACTTAAATGTGAAATCTGGCAGAACACTTGAAATTTCCCATCACTGTTAGGGTGTGGAATCAGTGTGGTAACTTCTGAACAAATCTTATTAAAAATTTTGGCTGGCCAGATTTGATTTTGTAGAAATACAAAGAGAGAGAGAGCCTTGACAAAATGATGTCATCCCAACCCCATTCCCCTCAGAGACTTCCTTGCTTTTCTAACCCTTCCAGACTTGATATTTAACTTCCATCTCCCTGCTTTCCCCTCACCCACAGCTGTAGTTTGGCACCAGGGAAAAAAAAATATATATGGGAGATAAAACTTTTAAAATCTGTTCATAGAAATAGTTGAAATCACAAGAATAACTCGGCACAGAATGTTCCTGACTGCAGGAAGCAGAATCCAAGTCGAACTTTGTCAGATTTCTGGGATCAGAAGGAGGGATTGAATGCTGGAGGGAGTTCAGAGGGAAGAGGGAGCTGTGGGGACTCGGATAAAAGCAAGCATTAGAGGAGTGGAATGCACAGAGCTTGGCTGAGCAGTGGCTGCAGAGAGACAGAGCAGCACACAAATGCTGGAGGCATCGAAGCACCAGAGAGGCAGTGGAATTCTGAATGCTAAAAAAGGGGCTTTTCTGGGAGTAATGGCTGAGGCTTCATGCAGCACTTCAGGAAAATCTGAGAGCCCTCAGCTCTGGAATGCTGGGGAATGAGCACACCCAGAGAGCTCTGAAGCACCACAGGAGAGGGGGCACCAGAGGAACTTTTCACTTTTGTTTTCTGACAGGTTGAATCCTCTGGATGTCATTTGTTGCTCAGTTTTCGGGAAAAAAAATGGAGTAGCCACCTCAACCAGCTTTTAAAATGTTTTTATTTTAATTGTGGAATCTGTACCTCCATTAATTCTGAAGAAAGCTGTTTTGGTGGTGGTGAACCAAAAGAGTCTCACACAATCCTTCAGCCCCACTGATCCCCCCATGAGGAAGTGCATTAGAGATGCAAAAGAGCACCTGAGCTACAGGATTTACCTTGAGGTTGGAGGTGAAAGCAGCCACCTGCAGCCCCTCTTTAGGAAGGAGAACACACCAGCACCTTTTGAGCTGCAGAGAGCCTTCCAAGCCTCAAGGACTTGACCTGAAACTGAGATCAGCATAATTTGCACTTTGTAGAGTTTCCAGGGAGGGGGTAATCCCCCTGACACGGGATTCTGCTTATTGAGCCGTCCATAAAACCAGAGAAAGCCCTGAATGTCCTGCTGGACATGTTTTTGTTGTCAAAACCGTTCCATCTGATTTGTGTAGGTGGGTTTGTGTGTGTATGATGGACTTGCATCTCTTTCAGGAACAGCTCTTTCTAGCAGGACATTTTCACAGGCTGGATGAGAGAAAAACTTGCATTACTTCAATGGTTGAATTAGTAACAATTTGGCAACTGAAGGAGAACAGCACTTCATTGTGAAAATGCTTCTGTAACCATTAGCAACTCTGATTTGGTGTCAGGCTTAACTGTTCCCTAAAATTGAAATTACTTGTCCTTGGAGATGCTGAATAATAGCAGGTGTCTCTGGGAGTAAACCATGCCTGTCTGTCTTGATATTGTGCCTCTTTTAAAGGTAGAGGGATTCTTTGACATGGTAAATATTGCACACAAAAAATGTGCAGCAGGAGAGACAATCTCAGATAAAAATATAAACACTCTCTACTTTGATCTTTCAGTCACTTTTCCAAGGTATTGACAGAACAATAGATTCATTAGCGAGGACGGTTTTATTCAGTAGATGCAAACTGCCTGAAGTCTCCCGGGGAGTCTCATGAGAGAGAGATTAATGGAAATAGGTGGAATGGGGGTTTAAGAAAAAAGGCAAATATCCAAAGGCACACAGGAGAAATGCGGCTCTGTTGTCAGGAGAATTGTTCCATGGAGAAGGGCTGATTCCTTTCGAAGGAAGCCAGGAAAGCTTTGCCAGTAAATTCGCTGGTAGCAGAATTTGTTGGCTTTACAATACAGGGCAGTGCTCCTACCCAAAGATACCCCATCCAATCTCATAACTGCTGGGCTCCATAAAAATGGGAGCTCTGTCTGTGTGGAGTGGAGAATGCCTGGAACAAGCCGGGGCGTGGGTCAAGGAGCTTTGGCATTGCAGTTGTTGAGTTTCCTCTTTCTCCTTCATGGAGCACAGAAAACCTGCGAGTGTGGAAGCGGCTGGGCAAGGAGACCAACTTAATGAAAAATTATGTGCCACAGATAAGACTTCAAGTCCCTTTTATTGGAGGGTCTATAGCTGTACTGTCTTTCTTTCTTAATAGAGGTCTCTCACCTCCTTAACTTTTACTGGGAAATAACTTTTTTGGAGGAGAATCAACTTTTCAAATCAAAATAAAGAACTTAAGACTAAGTTTTTTTTTTTAATGCCTCAACTTCCCCATTGAAAAGTTGAGGGCATAATTTGCTAGCTAAAAGCTATCTTTTCCTCATTGAAAATTGAGCATTTGGCATAGTTTTGGCTTGTGTTTTCATCCACAAATGGAAAGGCTTTCATTGGAAGCTTTAGGGACAAAACCAGAAGCATTTAGAAGTTCTCTTGGAAAAGGGTGTGTGTTGCTTGGCCAGAAGTCTTATAATGCAATTAAGACAACTTGTTCAGGCAGAGAATTATAAATGCTGATCTCTTCATGGTTTTGTTGAATAGCTATAATATTGTCCTGAGGTCAGTGGTAAAGCTTCAGCTCAGTGTTTACCCTGTACTTTTGTTCACAATGCAGCTTTCCAGAAATAGGGAGAGATGTCTAAAGTGCGTTGTCTTTAAAACGCTATTTATAACTCACCCAGAAGTGTATTTATAGTCTTATGAACGCATCTGGAAACAAATATTGTCCTGAGAACAGCCTGGTTTTGATTTATTTGGGGTGCTTAATGAGGAGGCGGATGTGCCCACACCCCGTTGGGAAAGTATCAGGGATCTATCATCTGCGCTGGCAAAGCGGAGACAAGGGCGAGCGGCGCCGTAGCAAAAACAGGCGTGGACCTTGGACCTTCCTGCCCTTAGTTATGTAGGTCAGGACAAAATCCAGGGGGAGAAGCACCTTCCTGGCAGGTTTGGTGTTGCTGTTGCTGCAGGGGGGGATCAAACCTTCCCCCCGTGCCCCATGGACAACCGCGGCCGTGGAAGCAGAAACAGCAGCTGGGAACGCACGGGAGCCGTGCAGGGAGCTGGGAGGGGCACTGGGGGTGGCACAGCAGCAAAGAGAGGGGAAAGAAAGGAGAACGTCTGCCCAACTCACCCAAGTGTGGCATCGAAGGGAAAGGAATCTCAGTGCTGGCAGCAGTGCACCCAAAGTGCACACACAAGGTGATCGACGCCTGGCACGGTGTGAGAAAGGAAAGGGGATGGTGCTGCTGGGGATGATGATGGTGCTGGGAACTTGGCTGGCACGCGTTCCCTTGGGAAAGGTCGTGGCTGAACGAATCAGAGACCCTCAGTTCCTCTTCTCAGGTGTGCTTCTAATCAGCTGAGCGTGTTTTCCCCGACATGTGGTGTTCCTTCACTTTGTACCTTTCGCCTGCCTTGTGTAAAGCTCAAGATCTCTCGGGGAGGGGTTGATTCAGGTGGCTCCAGCCTTGGCTGGGGCTGGAAAGTGCTATTGTTAGCTCATAATTAAGAAAGCCGAGATAACAATATGGTAAAAATTACTTACCCTGAAAAATCTGTCCAAATACCAAGATAATACGGACAAGTAAGATAAAACTTTTTCAAAGCATGTGATAGACTTTTGGGAAGGAGAGGAAAGGGTCTTGCTGAAGTCCTGTTTGCCATTCTTTAACTCCATAGCTGGCAGAAGTTTGGACATTTGTCTCATGAGATGATGTAAAAAAGTCACAGATATGGCCACCTGCAACCTGTGAAGTGAAATTCATAAAGAAACTTTAGATTACAGAATTTACAACACAGACTCTTTTTTTTTTTTTTCCCTTTAGATGTTTCTTACCTGGGAACCCTAAAGGAGAAAAGAATTTGTGGTGCAGATGAGAAGCAAGCCTTGAAATACCAGTATTTCCTGCAAGCTGAAAATCCTGGAGTGTGACTCAAGTCCGTGGTGATCCAACCCAGCACGGGGTGAGTACTGCATGTTCCAGGCCAGCATGTGCTGCATTCTTAACCATCCAAGCTATTAGCAAAAGATGAAGGAAAGAAAAGTTTAAGTTGTGAAAGAAAATGGGCTTTGGATTCCTATTAATGATAAAATTAATTTTATATCCAAACTATTAGACAATGGCCCCCTGGAGAACAATGAAGAGAGTGAAAATCCCTCAGACAATGAATGTTGAAAGCTGCATAATAGTCTTATCATTTCTGTACAGCCTTGGTTGAGACAGCTGTAATTAATTATGAGGAAATGACAAATGGTCAAGGCTGTGCTGAAGGCAGTGGCCCTGGTACTTGACATTGTAATGCAACTGGGGAAAAGCTTGTCAAATCAAGGTTGTGTTAATTTATTAGGCAGCCATTTGTGTCAAGTTGAATAAAAGGAAGAAAAAAATAAGAGGTGAAAAGCTACTGCAAATATGAGGTATTTGGGTGGATTTTCATACACTGTAGACTGTAAGAATGCAGTCATTTCATTCATCTGGCTTCTGCTCCAGGTCCTTGTTCCCTTGTCACTCACCCCTCACACAGTGAGGCACCGCTGGAAATCCATCCAGCATTTCTCGTTTGTTGTACCCTACAGTGGAGTCAAGTCTTAGTTTGGGGTTCCTCTTCAACAAACTGCAAGTCTTTCCCACTCTTTCTAGTTTAATTTCTTGTCAAAATACATGTTTCAAAATACTCCCTTCAGCTCCTGGGATCCTTCAGACCTGTGCTGAGCAAAGCAGCAGCAGAGTCCTGTGGTCAAACTGTCGGGTCAGCACTCAGAGACGGGGGATTCCAGCCTTGGCTGGGCTCTTGACTTCTCGTGTGCACTTTTGCTTTCTTCTGTCTTGCTTGTTCCAACCATAATTCCTAAAAACAGAACTTTCTTTTAGCCCTTCAGGTCCCAACAAAGCTTTCAATAGGATTAAACTTCTGCAAAAGATTAATATTTGTAAGTAAACTGAAGTTTGCTGTTTGCTTTCAGCACAGCCTAGCAGCCTCCTAGGAGGGATTTGGGGTTTTTTTGCAGTCACTAACAAACAGGGCAAGAGCCACTGGCTGCAGCCAAGTGAATAACGTGGGACAGGCAGTGTCCAAGAGTCCTGCATCCCTGTCTCCTTCCAGCATCAATACGCAGGCCTTGGAAAATGTCGCCGTGCTGTCAGTCCCCAGAGAGCATCGTGACGCTGTCCAAACGGGTTTGTGTAGGAAATGGGCCCTAAAAGGCCAGGAAACATCCTGGTAATGCTCCCTGAACATCAGCATATGGGCGTTCAGCACAGATGCTGCTCTAATTGTGACGCATCAAGAACTTTATGTCAATAGTCCTGAACTCCAGTCACACAGCGGAGTGTCGGTAGCAGTTGTCACAAAACATAAGGGTTCTTAAGAGACCCCTAATCTTCATTAATCTCTGCGTCTTGGGTGTTTTTTGAAACTTTAGAAAATGCTGTAAGGATAGAAAAGGACCTTTATATATGAGAACACACTCATAATTGTCTTTATTTTTCTCTGAGTGGTGGTTTTTTGGCTATTTAACCAGTTAACTCCCATTTGACCCTTAGACCAGAACGTGGCAGAGTGCGATGGTGCTGCTCTGCAGCTCTCCAGGGGGCTGTCCCCAGCTCATCAGCCCTGTTTGCACCATCCATTAAACTATGCTGGGACGAGGTGACTGATCTAACTGCAAAATAACCCCTCCTCAAAAAATCAGTAATTTTTTGCTCGATCAGTTGATTGCTAAGGCTTGTGTCGCTTTGTGGCACGGATCTGATTAGAGGCACCTCTGGCTGAATGTTAAGCGTTTATCTGCTGTGATGCAATTCTAAGCAGGGCTGTGGATCTGTCTATATTTTTAATGTGTTAAAAATTGCTTGAGGTGGTGAATTTCCAATTCATACCCTTTTGCCAGTCTTTGTGTTCAGAGGATTCATCCTCTGGTGTGGGCCTGGTGTGGGCATTGTCCTCTGGGCTGTAGCGCATGGTTATATTTTATATATTTATATATTTATGTGTTTGTGTGTGTTACGGTGCTTGCAGATCAATGCTGGGCGTGGACTGCTTTGGGCAAACCAAACTGGGATAAACTGGTGGTGAAATAGCAGGGAATGGTGCCACAACCCGTTCAGAGCGTCAAACCAAGGGCGTTCTGGACGTGGATGTCAGTCCTGGTGTGGGGCAAAAGTACCTTCACATCAGTGGTGCCATTAAAGTTGGCTCTGCAGCAACTGGTGAGCTGGGGTGAGGTTTATTTTCTTAGTCCAAGTTTTCTGACTGAAGATGATGAGTCTGTGATTTTATTTTTTTGTTGTTGAGGCTCAAGACATGAAAATGTGTCTGAAGTCTTTCATTTCCACCTATTGAAAGTGCTTTAAAAGGGAAAGGAATAAACAGATGGCTCTCATTAGCACAGGAGCGCTTTAATCTTTTACACGTTTTAAATTTTATTTTCCTTTCAATGTTTGTAAGTAAATTGGTATAAAATTAAGACTTCACCAGAGCAATTGAATTTCACACATTTCAAGCCATGAAAGGAGAGGTGGACTCCGTCCAAATTGCGACAACTGATGTAATCCTGGCATCACAATTATCCATTATGATCAGCGAATGCATTCTGAGTGCATGAAATGCAGCGGGGCTGGCCCTTGCACGTCTCACTCCACAAACCTCCCCTGAAAGCTCCATGCACAACTGGGGATCTTCCCTCTGCCCTTCAACCAAACAGCTCCTATTTTAGGCTGGAAAAGCACAGAGCCCATCATTTTGAGGCACATGTGCAGGAAGTTGTGGATGGAATATGCTCCGGGTATAAATTGCAGGGACACCGATGGAGCTCTGTCATTTCCACCACAAAATGATCTTGCAGTGATGTGCTGGGGCACCACCCGACAGAGATGGTGAAACACCACCAATTCTCAGGGCTCAGGAGCTGAACGGGGTTCCAGTGACTCCATCCCGAAGAAGCAGAGGTTGCTGCAACCTCCAGCTTCAAAACTTTGTGTTTTCACCTCGTTCTTCTGCAGTTCCTGCTTGGCAAATTCTGTCTCAAGCCAGGCTGCACGGCCAGGGCTGGACCAACCGCTGCCACAGCTTCTGATCCTGCATCAGCCAAAGGTTTTTCAGACCAACCAAAGGTTTTTCAGCCCAACCACAATTCTCGATTCAATTAATAGGGGATGGGCACCCCTTCTGGGGGACTGGGAGGTCAGGGCTTTGCTCCAAGTGTGGGAAGTGTGAGAGTGCTGAGTAAGGCTGGGCCGGAGGAGTTTCCTTGTGGCCCTGAGGAAATCCCATTGTTTGTGACATTGGTGCAGAGCAGTGACATTGGCACAGAATTACAAATGCAAACAGCAGGTTTCTGATATCTCCCCTGTAAATAGAATTACATTCTTTAAGGCTTGTTTTGTAAGATAGAAATCAAGATCTGATCCTCTCCTATTTATTTTCGGAAAAAAAAGATGAAAATTGGAGAGCTGCTAGATTTGCAACATCAGAAAATGAAGACTCTCGGGGAAAAAAGATTTTAATTCTGTTCCTCTTAAAAGAGAATTGTGTATAAAGTGGCTTTTCTACTTCCTAGGAGCTTTCTTCGTGTCTGAAAAAGAATGTTTATTTTTGGTGGCAGTGCACAGCATACTGATTAAAATAAAAAAAAAGCTTAACATTTCCAGTTATGTTGAGGAATTTTGTTTTGAGCCTAACCTTTTCAAATAGTAGATGTTTTAACAGAAAATGGAATACATCTCATTCTGGAAAGTTATTTTTAAGTGGGAAAAAAAAGAGCATTCTCACTTGGCTAATATACAATTTTTCAGGTTTTCCTATCTGAATTGGATGAGGGAAAGTGTTTCAAAAAATAGCGTGTCAAAATCTGAATAAGTTAAAAGGACTTGGAGTGTTTCTCCTTGGCAAACTTTGTTTTCCTTGATATTTAGACCAAAAAATGTTCTGTCCTAGATGCTTTGCACACACTTCTCAGGACAAAGTCAGCTGCTTTGTGTGGGCTCCTGGGAGGCCACAGAACATCAGAATTTATTTTTTTTTCTTTCAGTATTTCGATCCAGAATGATTCAGGCATGATTCACACCAGGAGAAATTATCTTTGCTGCCTTCCTGTTGCTTTTAGTATTTAAAGTCAGGTGTAAATGTCACTTCTGCTGGCATTTCTCTCCATGGGAGGAGTTCAGAAGTCATCCTGGCCATTTTCTAGGCCTCACAGCTTTATGGATGTCGAGAGGTCTTTCTTAGACAATCTTTGGGTTTTATGGCAGCCGAGAGAGAAGAGTTTTAATTTCTTATTTCTAATGCTCTACAAAGGTGAAGAGTCCACCCATTGTCTCCAGCCAATTTGTGCCAGTGCTGAAATAATCCTACATTTGAAAGCTCTTCAAGCTCTCTGCCCTGCAGCTTCTTGGCTCCGTTTTTTTAACCTTATTGCTTTTGTTCCTTCGTTCACAATGAACGTTCTGATGCCCCCTTCTTAACAGCATTTCAGCACTGCTTGCAGATTTATTGAGCAGGCTCAGAAGGGCAAAGAGAGGAGGAGGAGGAACACAAATGGGGTCCTTAAGAATCAGAATTTCAGTTGGAATAATAGATTTCTTCATTTTGTTGGGAAAAAAAAGAGAATTTTGAAAAATCTTCTTCCTTTCCCCCTTCTCTGCTCCTGTTAGCAAACAGAAAGGAACTGCTTTTATTCCCCTGCAGGTATCTGCGAGCTCATGAGTTCATGAAAAGGTAACTGAGATGATGACACCTAAACCTTTAAGGGTAACAATTTATTAGGACCCTCCCACAAAAGTCTGACAGTGCCAGTTGTATTTGTCACAGATATTTATAAAGGGATTTTTTGGTGGAGATTAAAACATAATAAGCCATAGGCCCAAATGTGTTTCAGGCACACTTAATTGAGGGGAAAATGTGCCCTAAATTTTGCAAATGTCACAATATTTTATACATGTTATCCAGATAAATTTCATTTATGAGGGGAATTTGAACCTTTAGAATGCTGTGTTTGAATACCACACTTGATAGAAACCATCTCTGTTTCCTTTGACCTTACTGAGAGAAAAATCTGAATCTTCAAATCTGGGAAATGGGCCAAAATCTCAACCCTGCATTAAAAGAGTTCCTGCATGAAAGCAGCTGGGAATGGTGACTTGAGGGTCTTTCTGGTGGAGGACTTAAAGCAGTGACCTTGCCACCCCTCCTTCACTCATTGTCAGGAAATTTTGTGCTGATGGTTTAAGTCAGGACTGCACTCTGCGTATCTGAATTGTTTGGTGGATGAGGGTTATCAGCGGGGTTCCAGCAGGTGCCAGAAGAAAGACTGGGGAGAGAGGCTGGTGAAACCAGAGTTTTAAACCTCTGTTTAAACCAGTTTACTGCTTACTCATTATTAAGACGTTGAGAAGATTCATCCCTCAGTGTTGGAGGCAGTTCTGAAGTTGGGGCAGGTTCCCTTTCACGCTTCCCTGTAACCCAGAATTAACTTTCAGCCTAAATGCTGGGGCTGGTGGTGCTGGCTGGGGAAACGCTGCTGACGCTCTGGGGAGAAAAGTGTGTCTGTTCACCCTCAGCCAACACAGCTGAACACCTGAAATGCTGAGGGGAGGGAGCGCTGGAATGAAGCCCTCCGTGGCACTTGGAAGGAGCACAGACTCGCTAAAGGAGCTCTCTCTCTGGCACCACAGAAGGGTGGAATCCTAATTTAGGATTCCTAGTTTAGGAATCCTAAACATCTGGGAGCACAGTTCCTGCAGGTGGTGCTGGAATGTAGAAGACCTTGACCCCGAAGCTGCCCCTGGCCGGGTGAACAGGGCATCAGAAATGTGCCCTCTGCAAAGGGCAGCACATGCCCGGGTGCCCAGCGTGGGGAGAGGAGCCAGCTCCCAGGAGAGGGACAGCTGCAGGCGCAGGGCCCACATCACAGGGCCCCAGCCCTTCAGAGTGCTTTAGGAGAGGAAAATAATACTTTAAAAAAATTTGAAAGGGCTTGTACTGAGCCTGTGTTCCAGTCCAGCCCAAAGTGGCATTCAGCTGCTAGGTCTGCTCCAGAAGCCGTGCAGCAGTGGGTCCCTGAGAACAGGGATGGGAGGAAATGAGCAGAGCATGCCAGTGCCTCTGACAGAACACCAATCCCACCTCTTCTTCAGGAGTTGTGACTTTCAGGAAACAGTTCAAATCACGGGTAGAGTTTGCCCCTGTCTTTTTTTCCAACCCAACGCTACCCAGTGCATTGCAGTAATGTAATTTGATGGGTCCACCTTTGTGCTGTGTCCTTTCCCAGCTCTAACATAACATCAGTTATGGTTTGTGCTGGAGGCTATGATTATCCTCCACAGATAGAAATGTTCTATTGCCTGAGTCAAAGGCGTTTAGTTCGTCCTGAGAAGTTATTGTTTGGAGGCCAAAATGTCTCCAGTTCATATCCTAGTTCTTGTTTCTATTATTGTATGTGTGTGATATTAATTTCTGTCTTTGAGGGGAAAAGAAATCCATCCAGTGCCATGAGAAGAGGGCAGAAATGAAAGTGAATGTCTGAGGACATCTGCCCTGGCATAACTCTTCATCTTGGCAATAGCATATGTTGAGGGGCTCCATTTAAATTCATAAATAATGTTTTAAAAAATGTTGGAAGGTGTCTCAAATTTTATCTGGGATAAGATAGTTTTCTTTTCTTCATTAGGACAGGGCTTTTCTTGTGTTAAAAGCTAAGAAATTAAATAATACTGAGGAACCCCAAAATCCACCATGATGGATTTTTGAGTATGAGAGAATTAACTTGCTCTGGTGGGGCCTCTTCTAAAGGTTTAATCCAAACAGAAACGCAGAATTTTGCTACAGGAGTTGGCAAACAGAAAGTGAGAAACAGTTAAGCTGAGTTCCAAAACAACTGCTTTGATTTATATTTACTTAGGGAAATGCATTATAGTCATCATTGCCTTTTATCTCAGCCATAGTGTAGAAAATTACCTTCCACTGCCACAATTTATAAAATACTCGCGGAATGTTTATCGCCAGTGCGCAATCATAACAACAGCAGCAAATGGCAGGATTCTTTTAACAGCCCTTCATGATATTCAAGAAATCCGTACTAGAGGTAGCCAGTAATTGGCAGAGATGGAAAAAAATTGTAACAAAGTTGTTGAAGTTACTTTCCACTAATGAAAACTCCATTACTGAAGAAACTCAGAACTTCCTGCAAAGGGTAACGCTTGTCAAGTAGGTGTGAACACTTAGAGAGGAGTGTGAGACAGAGGTCCCAGAATGGGCTCGGGATTGCCAGACTGAGCAGCTGCAGATCCTCAGAAGTCCAGTTCCCAGCTCTTCTCTCAAGCAGACTTTCCTTCGCCATCTCTCAGCGTTACTGGAAAAAAAAGATTTTCCTTTTTTTCCAGTAACGTTTGCACTTAGAAGCTTGCGAATTTGGCCTTAAAAGTTCTACCTTGGCAACACAAATCTGCCTGTTTGGCATCCTTCAGCCATCCCCGTCCCCACTTAGCTGCTATTGCACAGCTGTCAGCGAGCCAGAGCCACTGCAGCCTGCGGGAGCAGCCACACACACACCCCACCAGTCTGAGGGCACAGAGCGCTCCAGTGCCACCCTCTCCTGCCTCTGGGGAAGGCAGCCAGCTAATTTATTTAAAATACGAGTATTTCAGCCAGCTGGATAGTGGCACTTGGCTGCCCTTGCAGGGCCTCCTTGGCATTTGCTTTGGCCGTGGGTGAGTTAAGCGTTCCGAGTGTGTGGAGGTGGCTGCTGTCCCTCAGGCTGCACATGGAACGGGGATGTCCAACACCCTGGCAACGAGGAGTTCAGCACAGGGGGCCCAAACACGCCAGCCTGACCCTTCTTGTTCCGCCAGAGCGTTTGTGCTGCTGTTGGAGTCAAGGACACAAATGCCTGACCACCCCCAGCTCCCAGTCTGAGGCTGGAATAGCTCCTGAATATTCTCTGTTCTCCCTTGCTTTGTGTACAGACAAAGCAAAATTCCTGTTCTTTAATTATGGGATTTGTTACAAGGGCTCCTACCTTTAAAAGTGCTCCACAGCACTGGAGTTATTTAAGCAAGCATTACCCCAATTTCTTCTGCTCCTTAGGAGACATTGATGTATTCAAGGTCAGCACTCATGCTGCATCGATTTCTTGCCAGGGGATTTAGGCTTTAAGTGATGGATTGTGTGGCAAACTGATAAATTTTTTTAAAAATTAGTAAAACTTCACAGCATAGCTTTAATTGTTAGTAATTCCTGAGGAGGGAACGTATCACAGCTCCGTGCCCTGCTACTGCTTCCTTCTGCAGAGAGCACTTGGAGGGCCAGAGCCCTGGTCAGTGGCCTCCCACGCTGTTTGGTGGCTTTTGTAAATGTTTTCAGGAATTATGAGCACGATGAGCCAGGTCTGTAGCTGGTATCAATCATCCCCACCCCACTGGGCTGTGCCAGCTGCCGCTCTCCATGGTGTGGCCCAGAAGAGCCTTTCCCTGGCCCCTGGCAGGTCCAGCTCGGTCAGTCTGAGCTCTCGCTGGCTCTGCTTGAGACCTGCCCCACGTGGGCTGAGTTTTGCAGCATCCAGCCTCGGTTTTAGGCAGTGGGAGGCTTTGTGCAAGCCAAAACAGGGCCAGAGAGAGCCTCAGTGCTGCTCCAGCCTCTCCTGGAAGAGAAACTCCTGCAGTTTCTTTGGGTGGCTGCATTCTCACATGGAAATACAGCAGGAGTGTGGCCCTCGAAAAGCAAAATCCCATTCTCCTCCTCACCTGCTCGCTGTTCAGCATTCACCACCACGTGTGGCAGTGCTAAGACTCCAATAAGATTTCATCAGTCATGGTTTTGCAGTCCTGCTGAAAAAAAAAAGCAGCTCAGATTTCATTAAACAATGCTGTGCAATGAATGGACAGGGTAAAATTTAGTGAGATTAACTGGGCTGTATTTCAGATGCCAGTCATCTTTAAAGCAATGAGCAATGTCAAGATAGATGAAATAGGAAGTCCTGGAGAAATGTCACCATTTCTCCAGGAAATGAGAGGAATGAGACAGCGACTTCCACGTACAGAGGGGGATGTATATATTTGCTTTAGTAATGTCTAAATGAGAATCTCAGGTTTAATTTTTCATAATATCATTAGGCAGATTTTGAAGGCTGATGTTATTTTTCAGAAAAGGCTCATCTCTGCTTCTAGAGGTGAGCAGGAGAGAAACCCTTCACCAGCCTGCTCCTGTTAATTGTAATATTATTCACATACTCTTGTAATTATTTCAGGATCTGTTCCAAATATTTTTTAGCTGGAACCTGATGATAATGAACTTCCAAGGCCTGTTTTCCTCCAGCTTGCAGTGTCATGCTAAATGGACTGCAACAAGAAGGGTTGCTGTGCCTGAGCTGTACTAGAGCCAGATCATAATTTTCAAATGTGTTTTTTGGGAGCTGCTGATATTTCTCACCACCTCCTTGCAGAGTGAGCAGAACACTTCCCACTGCTGAAATCTGAGAGTGAGAACTTTTCAGGCTGATCTTCCTGACAGTGACCAGTAAAGCATAAACCCAGGCTTTAAAGAGGGCTGAGGAGTCTGGGGTAATGCAGCTCCCTTTTGTTCTCTGGCAGCCACTTGAAGAGGCACCTGGTATTTTGGAAGGACAGATTATCTGCCTTCTAACAAATAAACTCCACCTTTGCCATCTCAATCTCCCCACGGAAAGCATCTCCAAAATCAGCACTCCTGTAATCACAACATTACTGCATTATTTAGTGCTTGCCTAGCCAAGTGTGTGTGTGTCTATAGATAACATTTTTTTTTCCACACCAGTTTCCCTCTCTTGGCTAAAATTAAGGCAGAAACGGTGGAGAGGAGAAGTGGGCAGTTCAGGGATTGGAGCACCGATAGAAGGTGATTCGTGACTAAGATGCTTCAACCCAGAGGGAGCCCGGGAGGCAAAGTGCGAGCTGGAGCTGCCCTGCTGCAGCCAGGGGAAGGTCAGTGCCGAGCACAGGGCTCAGGGGTGCTCCAGCCTCAGCTCCTCGGGGTCAGGGCACGCCGTGGGTTCACCGTGTGTTTAACTGGCAGTGTTGCAGGAGCTCAGGTTTCTGCAAGGATGAGGAGCATCCTGGAAACCGTTTGGACAGGAGCGTCTCAAATTCATGTGGAGGCGGTGTAATTATCTGGAATGTCGTTATTTTTTTGTCCTTCTGAGGTGGCTGGAGTCTTGCACATTCCCGGGAAAAAAAAATGGAGCCAGCCACACGCAAAAGAAAACAACTTGATTTAGTCTGGTGATATTTGCAAAGTAATAAAAGCAGCAACATTCTTAGGTGAAGTAATATAATTAACATATTCTTCCTGTGCGAGGACAGCATGTTTTTTCTTGTAATGACTTGGGTTGCTTGATGGTAAAGTTATGGGAGGAAGGTTTATTCTTGTTCTTCAAGGGCAACAATATGCTATAGTGAAACCATGCCATCATTTCTTTTCTCCCCCTTATCAGACATTTTATTGTTCAAGAAAAAATGTTTCAGGAAAAAAAACATAACATGGGGTGAATGAACAATGTGCCTGCTGTTTGTGCAGATAAACACAAAACAGACAGAATGAAAATTAAAGACTCTCATCACAAGTGTCATTTTTTACGGCAGTGGAAATGTTTTCTTCAGCGCCAAAATAGAAACTCCTAATGTCAAATATTAAAACACTCCCTCAAAAATAAATCCCAGTCACTTGACAGCAGGTAGATGTGATTTGATGGCTCTCAGCAAGTGGGCCAAAAATGCTCTTTAGTAGCTGAGCTCATTATGGTCGCTATTAGCACCTTGCCCATGAGTTTTTCCTGTGGATGCTCACTCCTTTTCCCTGCAATGGAGCCACGCTTTGGGATCCACCCTTCAGGATTTCAGACTTCCACCAGGAAAAGCAGATTGACAGCTCTTGTTTTCAGCACTGCTCTATTCTTAGAGAGGAGCTACATTAGGAGGATGAGTCGTTTTAAAGACTTTGCCAGCAAATGATAGATCCTCTTCTGGGTCACGAATTCTTGTCACCTTGTGTATTAATAGGACCTGCCAAGGATTTTTCCTGAGTTTCCTTGCTTGCAGTCAGTCACATGGGTAACAGAACCACAAAGAGCTGAGCATCTGTGACCCATATGCTGGGGAAGAGAAGGGAGGAACAGCCGAGCAGGGACACGGTGCTGGAGTCAGGAGCTTGATTGGTTGGGCGAAGATGTTTGTGCAATGCTCTGGGAATCAGCGGGGATGGGCTGTAGAGCACTGTGAGTGGTGTGGGGTTATCTCAGCCACCACGTGCTGCCCTCACACCAAACTGTTCGTGCTGTGGGAGGTTTGGGGAGTGCCATGCTCAGGCTTGGTTTTCTCCCGCTTCAGCAAGCAGAAATTCATGAAAGCTTTCAGCAAACGTCTGGCCCTGTGTGCGGGGTCACAAAAGCCAGCTCCAGGCACTGACGCTCCCAGTGCTGGTCCAAGTGTTCCATGCTGTTCATGCTGAACAGGAGGAAAGTTCATTTCTTGGCTGTGTTTGCCAGCTCTGTGAAGGGTCAGAGGGCAGGAATGGTCCAGGGCAGGGGTGGAGCACTCACCTCTGGGGGACTGGCAGTGCCAGTCTGGGGCATTACCTGGCTGCCAGCCCCTGGTGTTTGTTGCCAGGCAGCCAGAATGCTTTGTACCCACTGAGAGACACAGCAGGGAAAGACTTCACAGCAGGGACAGCCAGAAGGACAAACCCTGTGACCACAGTGACGCCTGGGACTTGGAAATTTGGGGTTGTGGTTGAGTCACTTTGCAAATCTAATGGAAGCAGCACAGTGTGCCCAAGGCAGAGGTCTCCTGCATTAGAATGTGAGTTTTTCTCTTGGTGGTAATGCAGCTGCTGCTGAGCAGGGGACAGATTCTCCACTGCCCTCCACTGCACCCCATCCTTCCAAATTATGGAATAACTAAGGCTGTCCTCTCCTCACCCCTGGGCTCCACCAGTATTTTTCCAACCCTGCTGACCGTGGCAGTGCTTCAGTGTCAGAGATGGGATTGCCCTGGTGCAATAACCTTCCCTGAGCTGTCCAGCTGGGGCTGATTCATGTCAGAATCCCCTGCTGCCCCTCCTCAGCTGCAGGAACAAGCATTCTCCCAGATTTATTGATTGGTCTCTGGCGTACACGACCCAAAACATCATTCCGTGGAATAAGGGAGCGTCAGCCTGCCCATGGATGGCAGTATGTAACAGTTAGCTTTTAAATTAAACGGTAAAGAAACAAATGAATAATTAGCATATAGATAATGCGAATTAGCCCTTATGTTATACATTAAATTCTGTTCCAGTTCCTGCACTGTAGTGCGCTCTTGCAAAGTGCTAAGCTGAAATCCATGCCCTAATTATTTGCCATGATGTGAGTGTCCCGGCTTTTGTACTAAATGAATGTAGGTAAAGATAAAAACCTATTACAAAAAGCTAGGATTCTAATGTAAGATAGGCCAGTGCTAATTACTGGCTAATCATTGTGTTAAAGTAATTATGTTACGTGCTTTCAAAGCCTTGGTTAGTGCCAAGCTGAACACTAGCATATAATTTTTCAGAGAGGAGTTAATTTTTCTTGTTATCATAACAAGAGAGCATTTTCCCTTTTTTCCCCTCAATATTTTTCAGGGGTGTGTGGTTTTACCACCATTGTGAACGTTTTTCCTCTCTCGTTAGGCTTCAGGAGCTGTTGAACAAATGCTGTTGGGGTCTGATGTAGGGCAGGTTCCCTCCTCTGCTGCACTAATGGGACAGAGCACCACCAGGCCCTGTGGCTGGTCAGTGCAGAGAATGTGATCATTATATTTTTTCAACGTGATCATTTTCACTCCTGGCCTCCTTGCTGGAGCCAGCCAGAGCTTTTCCCAGGCAGGTACAAGGGCAGGGAGTAATTTTTTCTTGCACAGCCAGCCTGGAAACCTCGCAGGCCTTCCCTTCCTGGGCCCAGAGCAGCATTGTCCTGTGCTTAAAACACACTGAGCATCCCTAGGTACCTGAAATAAATACAGTCATGAGAGCTGATAGCACTGAAAGGCAACACAGTATTTTTAAATAGCTGTTTACCGTGATAGCAATTATGGGAAGATGGATGGTTTGAATCTCTAGAGCAAGCAAATAGTTAGAAATAGCTATATTCTTTGCTTAACTTCTGTTCCCATTATTCCACAGACATGTGGAATATATCATTAATTTTAAAGAGGGAAATAAAACCAAATTGAAGGGCCTGGATTCAAAGGCAGCACCTAAGCATCACCATTTATTCTCTCTGTAATGGCTCGAAAATCTGTGTTGAGCTTCCTATGACAGAGCTGGCAGAAGAGTGCTTCCAATTAGATACAGATTTTATGTGGATCAAATTTAGCAACTTTTACTTGTTGAAGGTGCCTGTTAAACTTTGTGGGGACAAATGGTTCTTGGATCCCTAAAAGTCACACTCTATCTGCTTTTTATATATTTATACAGGCAGTTCTTTCTGTCTGGCTCACCTAATATAAAAAGCTATTTTTTCCTTCTTATTCAAAACTAATGATTTGATTTGGTTTAATTTATTTCCTGCAAAATCTTTCTGTCTTTGACACACTGAATCCACTTCCTGATTTAGACCTCTGTGATCCTGGAGAAGTGGCTGGGTTTTGGTACATTTTTTACACTTACAGCTATATCTGAAAAGTAGTTCTTTTTCTGAAGATTTTGGGGCAGGTTTTCTGCCTGTTGCTCATGATCTCTAATTGGAATTAAGCTTCAAAGGAGCTCGATATCTGGCGTTCCTTTATGAGAAGCTGGTCCCTTATTTTAGTGCCTGAAAGGATGAGGAGCCCTTTTGAGACACCTGGCCCCAGCTGTGAGTGCTGATCAAATTTCAGGGCCTGATTTGTTGTTTTCCAGCCTGCAGCCAGTGGGATAATGCCCTTTCCCTGGCATTAATAGTGAGGAGAACCAGGGCACTGCTGCTTGGCCACCCTGAACGTCCCCTGGTGGGGTCAGTGTCACCTGGACCTGCTCCACGCAGGACCTGGCCTGGTTTGGAGTAGCCAAGGACCACTTCCACCGTGGGCAAAGCTAACTGATGTCGTGGGACAAAGGAATTAGTGCAGGAATGAGAGCTTGGGCATTTATAGGGTGAGGGGAGCAGAGAGAGGGGGGAAAGGCAGGGTTTGTACGAGCTGGTGTCCAAACAGGCTGATGGATCAGCCAAGGAGCTGACAGGTGATGATGCTGTTGCTGGAGAACTCTGAGGCCTGATTTAGCTTTACCCACTCATAATGATCAATTCCTTTGTGTCTGCCTCTTCCTGAATGATTTATTTTTTTGTGAGAGGAATATGCTCTCCTAACACTGAACGAAAAGGCAGCTGCCTTTCCAGATTTATGGGGAGCACCAATCCAAACTGATGTCTCAAAGGCGGCTTTTAGACGCTCTTCCTCCCCGTGGGAGGCTCCATGTCCAGGGTGACACGGAAAGCTGCAGAGGAAGCTGGTGGGAAGGGGTGTCCCAAAGATGTCACTGGAGGTGGCTGCCGTGACAGGCAGTGTTAGAGCTGTTTATGTCTAATATCAGTGCCTCCACTTTGGGAGAGACGGGGTAGAATCCAGGCTGTCAGCAAAAATGCCCCCCTTCCTCATGTGCTGCATCTGAAGAGCTGCCTGCACCTGCCCAGGGAATCTCATTAACGGGGCAGACACTGCCTCGGGAAGGCTCAGACAAACCTGCGGTGGGAGATCTCACCTCTCTTTCATGGCTGTGTCCCGAGCGAGCGTCACCGCCGAGACACCTCCAGGTTTCTGCAGAGACATCAGAGGCACCCTCTGCGCTACAGGACGTGTGTGGTAAGGCTCAGGGGCTGCAGGTTTGGGTTTTTAAGGGGCAGACGCTTCCTGTTGGGTGCGTAGCCCCATTAACGCACGCACAGGCGTTCGGTGCTGCCTCTTCCAGCTCGACCATGCCGATGGCAGAAACTGTGGCAAAACGTGGAGGGGCTTTTTGTGAAAACAGAGGCAGGCCCTGAGACACAGGGTGAGGGCTGAAGCAGTGATTGCTGTAGTGGGAAAGGCTGGGCTGTAGTGCTGACCTGCTGTAAATTCTCGGACAATCTTTCCCCACTTTGAGTTTCCATTTTCTGTCTTCCGGTGTTTGCCTGCCTGGATTGCCGGGCTCTGCAGGGCAAGGACTGGTTCTCATAATGTTTGCTCTGCCTCTCATAATAGAGTCTGGCTCTCAGGTGGTTGCTATTAATCATGAATTATGTATTAATGGTAATGTTGTGGAGCCAATTCACAAACTTACGGAAACTGACACAGATGAGCCTTGCAGGCTGCATTTTACAGGTGTGTAAACTGCTGGAAGTGGCAGAGCTGCGGGATTCTGGGGCAGCAATGGGACAGAGGGAAGGCAGAAAAAGGGGCTTCATGTTTTATGTAGCCCATTCCTGTGCCCTGTGATGTGAAGAGGGATGGAAGATCAGTCAATGCACCGTGCAAGGTCATTTTAGTAATGATGGAGGGAGCGGGAGAGAGGAGGCGATTCCCGAGGCCGTAACTTTGAGGAGTTGCTCCAGAGTCAGCTGTTGTGGCTCTGGCTGTGGAGCTGCTGCACAGAAATGGCGCTGGCACATATGGGAAGCTCTGGGAGGGAGACAAAATGCAGATCAGTGTCTGGAGTTTGACACAGATACCGAAATAAGGGAAGGGAGAGGACACACAACACAGGGAGAAAGAAAAGGAGAAACCTGCTCCTTGCTGTAGGTTCCTGACGTCCGTGGGTAACTGCATCAGAATTCTGATTTAGATTTGTGTGTCTCTCCTTTGCCATGGAATTAATGGAAAATATTATAAACCAGGAAAAATGTAAATGAGCAAAAAGGGAAATGGCTGATACAACATCAAAGTGGAAGCAAGGAAATCTGCAAGTAACAATATTAGCTAACAGACTGATAGAATCACCTTTCCCTGGAAGAGGTGTCCTTTTTCATTCTGACAAAATTCCATGGCAGAAAGTTTACCCCTGGGTGAGTGTCCCAGTGCATGGACTGAGCCTCTGGCCCCAGTGCTTGTCCAGGATTCCCTCTGGAAGGAAGCTGGGCTGGATGCAGGAACCCCTCAGGCTGCTCAAGTGCAGGAGAATGGAACAAAGCAATCTGGAATTGAAAAAATATTTGGAAAGCCACAGTCAGCCCTGAGATTCTGCATGTTTTTATGGGCAGCAGTTAACAAAGTGTTGTCAAGGTGTGTGTGAACACACTGAGGCCTTTGAAAACCAGGGAATTCCTGCACTCTGCCTTGAGCAATGGGCTGGTTTGGTGAAAAAATCAGCACCGTGCAACCCCAAAAGGCATCTCTGATACAGTGAGAATTTACAACCACGCTTTTAAAGCCTGGCTGGGGGGTGCTGTGCTTAGCAATGTTTGCAGAAATGGGCCCCGAGTACGACCCGCTGCTTATCCACGGCTTTCTGTTCCCTCTGCTCCCTGAATTTGTTAAGGCAACAGTGACAGTGGCTCACTCAGGAGCAGGAGGCAGCCCGCAGCTCTCCAGTCGAGGTTTTAGTGTCCTGCACTTGATGCAGGGCCTGGCTGGTTGCTTGACACCACTGGCACAGGAGAGGACAGAAACCACAGCGTTGATGTGGTGGTGAAGGTGGCTGTTCAGAAATACATCTCCGTGCCAGCTGTGGTGGCACAGGCGAAGAGGATTGTAGGGACAAACGGAGGGAGCAGAGGGAAGAGCTTGTGCTGCCCTGCCATGGGCGCTGCCCCCTTCCCTGGCTGGAGGGCTGTGGGCAGCATTTGCCACCCACTGGAGAGGGACAGAAATCTGCAAGGCAGAGGAGATGCTCACAGGCAAAATGTGGCTTAGAGAGAGGGGGAAATTAGGGCAGAACAGGAGCTGGGATAGGTGAGGTGTGTGAAATTGTGAAGGAGATGCAGAGAGAGAGAATGATTATTCTGTATTTCTCTTTGTGACACAAGGCACAGGTTCCCAGTGACACTGCCAGACTGTTGGCTCAGGATTACAAAGAGGAATTAGTATTTTTTACAAATTGTGATTAAACCGCAGGTCTTGGTACCACAGGGTGTCGTCAAAGCCAAAAGTGTAGACAGTGTCAAGAAAATTCATGGGAGGCTGGCGGGGGGCAGGTGGCTTTTGAGGAGAATGGTCTGGTGGCATTTTCCAGCTGAAGAAGTCATGGAGCCACGGGCTGCCAGAGGGAGCTGAGAGGCCTTGAAGGGGATGGGATCCCCGTGGATGTGGCCCTTGGGGACACGGCTCAGCGGTGGACGTGGCAGTGCTGGGTTAACATTGGCCTCAATGATCTCAAAGGTCTTTCCCAACCTCTCTGATTCCACCAAAAACCCCCAGCTTTGGCCTCCAGCTGATTAAGATAAAACCCCCTAATCACTTTTACTCTCAAAAATGCAACTCAAAAATGTATTTTCCGTGCTCTGCTGTGGGGACGGAGACTGGGCTGGGGTGGTCTGTGGTGGGTAACGATGACAATTAGCAAGACCCCCTCTCTGCAGGGCTGTGGCTGCTGGGACAAACTGGGCAGGGCACTGCTGGTGAGCGGGGGGCTCTGGAAGGCTCCTCCCTGGCAGGATTTGGGGCGGTGGAGGGGCAGGACACGCCCCGAGCCCTTTTCCCCGAGGGAAGATGCGCTAAGCCCGGTGCTGTGCGGGCTCTGGGCCAGCCGGCGCCCGGCAGCCAGCGGATGGCACTGTTGTTGCAAGGAAACTTGGGGGTGGGGGGGGGGGGGGGGGGAAGGAAAAAAGGGAAAAAAAAAAAAATACGCCATTTAGCACTCCAGAACTGTTTGGATGGAAGTTTTCCATTGAAAACAGTTTTGCCGAAATGGAAACGTTTCACGGCACATGTCTCTTCCCCATGAATTTTTAATGGAGAAAAATGTAAATTAATTGGTTTGGCTGTATAATTGCGATACAGCTTGTTTTTCCTTATCGTGTTGAATCGCTTTTTTAATAGAAAGCGATTATTAATTTATATGGGTACACAATTTCAATATAATTCTCAATTTTATACGGTTTTTTTATCCTAGCGATCCAAAATCTCAAAAAATGAACAGAACTGCATTGTGGAAAAGGAAGAAACATTTGGATATTTTTAAAAAATAATAATACCAGCAACTTTTAAAAGCCTTTCAACTGCTGTCCCAGAGGAAAAAAAAATCATATTTGACGCTCAATATGAGACAAAAATATGTTCTGAAGGGCTGAATTTTGTATGGGCTGGGTGATCTGTGTTTGGATCTGCTCTGAATGGGTCTCCTTGCCACAAAAAAAGTGCTCTGAGGGGCTGTTTCATGGTGCCGCGAGAGGGGCGGTGCTGCCCAGCAGAAGGTGTGCTGCAGAGGGACATCCCAGAGCATCCCTTCGTCACCCCGGGGTGCCAGGGAGGGGGACAGCAGCCCCTGGTGCCTCTGTGAGCTGGCCGGGGCAGGAGATGGTGCCAGGGAGGGGGACAGCAGCCCCTGGTGCCTCTGTGAGCTGGCTGGGGCAGGAGATGGTGCCAGGGAGGGGCTGCTGTCTCAGGGAGTTGCTGCTTTCTGCACACAAGCCTGGGGTCCGGGTGAGAGCAGCTCTGCTGCTGTGCTGGCAGAGCGAGGGCTGCTCGCAGAACATCCACGGGCAGAGGAGCTGGGAGGCAAAGGGAAAGAGAACTTGTCAGGTTGGAGAGGGAACACCTTCCCTTTTCTGTCTTCCAGGATTAAAAAATACCCCCAGTTTATTCCCCTGTGGCCTGTCTGGTGTGTGGTGGCAAATGTGCCGAACGCGGGGCTGTTCTGCACAGACAGGGGGAGTTATTTATAGGGACTCCTCATCCAGTCTCCTTGGAGGGAGCCCAAATCCTCCATCCTGCCGTGTGCAAAAGCTCCCAGAGTTATTCCAGACTTCTCAGCTCTGCCCACTGCGTGTCAAGGCAGCCTTGCTGCAGCTCCCATGTGCAGAGCAGGGGGCTCGGAGCGGCACTCACCGAGCCCGGGGGAAAAATCCCGGGACAGGGATGTGGCTGCAGGGCTGCAGGGCACATAAATACGCCTGGTTCCTGACTGGGAGTGAATAATGGCCACGGTGAGCAGGCTGTGTCCCTCTGCAGCTCCTGCTGAGGCTGTGCAGCCACCTGGCCGAGCCAGCTCCGCAGCCAGGCCAAGGCGAGTCCCAGCTCACAGGAAGCATGTGCACAAATGGTTCTCAGATCAGGACATGCAGAAGGAGCTCTGGCTGCCCCACAGGAACACCGCGGTTTCTGTGCTCCCTTCAGGGACACAGAGCTGTGCTTTTGTTCCTGGAGGTGCTGCAGGGAGCCCTTTGAGGAGGCTCAGCGGTGAAGAGCAGCGCATCCTTTTCTGTTTTTGTGTGACACAGTCACTTTGGTGACGGAACCAAATCGTGTTACCACCCCTGTCAGTTCTTAAACAGCACTGCAGAGGCCCCTGTCCTCCCCAAATGAGGGAGAGAAATTCACACTGTAATATTAATAACTGTGGGGGCCTTTAGCCTTTAATAATTAACAAAGTGCTAACTGTAGCTGAATGTTCCTTTTTCTGATTCCAATTACAGACCCATTTGGCCCGGGCTCAGCAGAGGGAAGTGGCTGAGCAGCAGTGTTATAACAGAGACCCAGAGCTGAGAGGAATTGTTCTCCTTTGGCCCACACAGTAGATTAAATAAAGCTTTGGGCTCCAGCAGTGGGGAAGCCAAAGCATCAGGTGCTACAGGAGGATAAAGTCCTTCTGTGCCCCTGCCGTTCCAAACCAGGGGCTGCTTTAACATCAGAGCCCATTCCTGGGCCTGCTGACAAATAACCTCACCTGGGCTAAGGTAGAATGAAATGTTCCTTTCAGTAGGTGACAGCTGCTCATGCCCTTGCCACTTTTCCTCAGAATTGTGCCGAGTAGGAGTCTCTTGCTCGTATTTTCTGTCTGAAATAGAGTTGCTAGTGCAGCTCTAACGAGAAGCTTAGCATTTGGAAAACCTGCTATGATCTTTGCAAGGTGATTTACAAGCCTTGAATAAATGTTGTGAGTGTTTTGCTGCACCACGGTGCTGTTCTGGCAGCGTTCCCGCTCCCCCAGGCACTGCTGCTGGCAGAGAGGCCGACTGCATAGGCACAGCTCCCTCAAACCCTGCTTCCAAAGGGCTCTTGTGCAACCAGAAGGGAAGGCAACCAGTGGGTTCCAAATTGTGGTTACCTAGCAGCTAAAACTGGGTGGTGGAGGCTGCCACGGATTCTGCCCTCCTGCCTCTGGTTGTGCAACTCCACACCTTCCCTTCCCTGACAAGCGGGGAGGTGCAGAGAGCTGATCTGGCTGGAAACCAACCCAACAACAACAAAAACAACCAGGTTCTGTTGGTATGGCTGCCCATCCCCGTTTAGATCAGCTCAGGCAATTACAGCATCATGCCCAGAATTAATCAAAAGAGGCCTGGGATGGTGCTGGACACATCACATCGTGGCTGTTTTTAATAATTACAACTCTCAGGGTTACAGTATCAGTCTTGTCTGATTCTTGGTGCAGTAGTTAAATTCTCTGATATGCTTTGTTGTGTCTGCTTCTTGGCCATGAAGACCCTGGAAAAGGAGAGGATTAGCAGAAAACGCTAAACCAGAGGGGAAAAATTGCTCTTTAGGAGAAATTTGAAATTATTACACCAGAGTTACCCTTGGTGAGAGCAGAGCTTCCTTTGAGATGTGTGGCACAAGATACTTTGCCTAAATTTTCTTGCACAGCTTTTCAAAAGCCACGAGAAGGTGCAGGCCACCACCATGGAAAGTCAGGAGACTCCTGAGGAAAAACAGCCAACAGACATTTTTAAGATAATCAATGAAGAATAACCCATGAACACAAAAATGGCAGCTGCTTAGGAGGTGGAGAGTTCATTTTTAATCCTGATCTCTTCTCCCTGCAGAATCTCACTCCCACCTTATCAATATTTTAGAAAAGAAAGAGAAACTTTGTGCAGCTGCAGAGGCAATTTGGAGGGATTAAAAATTTATCCTGTTTTGAGCAAAGCTTTCAGCAGGTGCTGGAATCACTCAATCACAGGTGGGTGACCTGCACAGCCCCCCTTTCCCAGGGCTGAAACTGGGGTGGGGGTCCTGGGAATTCTTCTGTCAGGACCCACTTCTAACTCCAGCCATAGTGGGTCACACACTTGGCCTAGAACAGCAAAAAAAATCAAGTCTGGGATGGAAAAGTGACATTTTCCCTTCTGGTTTCTTTCCCTTGGTGAGGGAACGGAGTCAAGCAGGTTACATCAGGCTTTGAATTTGGCTCAATAATTAAAAGGGCTGATTAACATGAGCTGAAACTCAGAATTTGGGCTCTGCAGGAAATCTGGACAGTTCCATGTTGGTTTTCACTCTAGAGTGGAAAGAGCCATGTGGGTTAGAAATTTCTCTCCAAAATATCCCCCTCACCAAGCATTTTGTTGAAGTGAAGAAGAAGGAAAACAGGAAACCTCCAGCTGACACTCAGAAATCAAAACAAGACTTTAATTCCTAAAAGCCTTTAAAACATACAGGGTTTTTTGCCCATTGCTAAAGGAAATCTAATTAAAACATTTCCTTTCCGGTGTTTTTCAGTGAAATTCCATCATGATTATGATGTCAAATGGAACATTTTGCTTAAACCAACCAGGTGTGGAAAGAGGCACCACCTGGGAGCTGGGGAGACTTTTCCCTTTATTTCCCGGGTCCGTTTGGCGCTGAGAGAGTTGGTGACAAATCCGAGGAAATGCTCACGGCCAAGGCCAGGGCCTCGGGGTTTTCCCTGCTCTCGGGAGAACAAGTTGGGTGTGACAGAGACGGAGGGTGCAGAGTAACCCATCCCCTCCGTTTGCAGGGCTGCCTGCAGTTCCCACCCACCAGAACTCACTGCTTTTGTCAACACCAGTACCAGAGGCAGCAAGGAACCCTCGGATTTCCTGCCTGGGCACGGTGGAAGCTGCTGTGGAGCTGTGCTGGGGCAGGGCACAGCAGGGCAGGGAGCAGTTTGGAGACAGAATGTGGGCAAAGCTCTTGTTGGGACGTGGGAAAGTGCTGATTGCAGCTTCCTGGTGGGAAAACAGCCTGGAAATAGTCCAGTGAAGGGGGAAAAATACAAAATAGGTATTTTTCAGGCAGAAGATTCCAACTTTGTCCCTCAGTGCTGGGCAGGTTTCTGCAGCATTTGTCACAGGTAATAGTGGAAATCTATTCCTGACTAAACTCTAAATAATTGGTGCCAGAATGCCATCGTGGTGCTGATGAATATTTCTCCAACAGAAGAGAAACAGCATGTTGATTCTTGAACCACAGAAAGCTATAATTGTAATTTAAAATCTGGCGTGTTGTTTAAAATACTAAATTCTTTATCTTTCAGAATCTTTATAATTATACATCTAAACTGTCACTGTGAATACATTTGCAAGTGTTGTTCCATTTTTAAGATCTTCCCCAATTTAAATATCAAGGCCCGAGAGAGAAAAATGAAATTAAAAAATCCTACCTGCACGGAAAGCAAAGCCCATTCTGTTTCAAAGCTATTCATTCCTGTTATAGTTACAAAGAGAAAAAGAGTTATAAAATTGTAACACTTATTTGAAATGTCTCTTCTCACACAATAGCAAATGTTCCTGCTCCTCCTCTCACAATAAAACCACCATATCAAATACCTTTTTTCATGAAATTACAGAAGTGCCGGGGAAAAAAACCCCATAGAATATTAAAACTTCTCAGCTTCAGAGATGCCAAGCTGTTATCAAGGACTGTGAGAGGGTATAAATTTTCAGAAATATTGAAAGGAGAGGGGGGAAAAAACTGAAGCTTTGACATTAACAAGATGATAACAGCCATTGGCTCTTGTTCACACCCCAGAATTTCAGCAGTGAGATAATCAGGCTTTCAGTGACTCGTATGGAGATGGCTCTGACATGGATCAGACTCTGATCTTTGGCCTGGCTGTTATTATGTGGAGTTATGCGCTGGAAGAGTTTTGACAAAAATAATAACCCCCCGAGTGGGGCTTTGAGGAGCAGAGACTGTGTCAGACAGGTAAATCACAGAGCCCTGAATTAGCTCTGCACTCGTGTGATGTCTGGGTGTAAGCAGAGCTCTTGAAAATCCAGAGCTTTGGAAGTTTGGGAGGCTGGAGGATCTCTCTGGCGCTGATCTCAGCAGGAAACGCTCTGCCAGTAGGGAAAAAAGGAATCAGACATTGCTCTACTCTAGAAAGTGTTGTGGCTTCATGCTTTAAAGTGGTATTGCAGGCATGGAAGATGTTGTCAGAACCTGAGGGTTCATAAAATTCATTTAATGTAATTTCTACCTGTGGCAAATAGGAGCCAAAAAGCAGTGGGGAGAAGAGCTGCAGATCTTCTTTCAGATCTTTTTCCTAATCTGATTTCTGACTCTTTGGGTTCTCTGTAACCCAGTGGTTAAATGGTTACAGTCAAAAGGTGTTGGGTACCTCTTGTTGTTGTAAATAATTGAGACACTGGTGCACATTTGCATCTTAAATCAAAAATTCCTGCTTTTGCAAAGCTTCCTCAATGCAGCAACACTTCAGTGATGCTGAGTTAATGAATAATAACATGCAAGCTCTGTATTCAGTGACTCTCGAGCATGGAAATTCATGGAATTATGTCCCCTGAAGTTTTCTCTTGCTGCCTGTGCCCTGCGTTCTGGCAAACCCCTGGAATGTGCTGTTCCATCCCTCCACCTGCAGAGCATCCCTGGCTGCGGCTGCAGGCGCCAGCTCAGTCCGTCCTTGTGCCCATTCCACTGCCTGCTTCCCATTTTCCTGCAAGGGGAGTTATTCCTTGGAGAAGCCTCCTGTTCCCTGGAGGAGCAGCGGTTTGGGCTTTAGCTGGGATCACCCTGACCATCCACAGGGTTGTCTGTCCACGACCGCAGCCCTGGGGGAGCGCGCAGCCGAGCCGCCCTCGGATGTCTGGGTGGTTTTTATCAATAACAGCAACTCATGGTGCCCAGGTCAGCGGCAGGAACGTGGCCAGGGACTCTCAGGGTGTGTGCTGGGCAGGAACTTCAGTCTCCTGTGGGCTCAAAAAGGCTGCAGCATTTTAGGCACCCACTACAAGGCAGCCCCTTGGCACAGCCCTCTGCATCCTCTGTTTGCCTGCGCAGCAGGGAAAGCTGCAGCTCCTGGAGAAATCACGTCAGTGGTTGTGAGAAACCTCAGCCCCACTGCTGTTGATGGTGAATTTTGTGATAGCTGCACTTGGGTTCACTCATCACTGACACAGCCCTAAGACACAACCCAGTCCTGTGCCAAGGAACATCCCAAGTGCTGCTTGTGCGTTCCTGGTACCACCCGGGCATTTTTGGCCAATTGGAAGAAGAGAAAATACCACAACACTTTGCTTAAAGAGAAATTCTTTCAAAGTTCTGGTGCATAGGAGCGGTTTGTGGAGAGGAATTGAGCTGAAATAGTCCTACAGTGACATGCTTGATTGCTGAGGGGAGGAGAGGTAATGATTTTGGACAGCAACTGTCAGGGTTAAGAAAGTTATTTGTTCCATTGGTTTATGGCACAGACTAGTAGTATTTTACTGTCAAACAGAATTAGTTTTATATCAAGAAGAGTGATTACTTGGGTTCACTGTGTTTGAGATTAAACTTGATGATTTCATGTCCATTATTGATTTAGGCTTTACATTCAGAGGAGTAGCGGTTTATATTTTACTTAAGGGGATTTGATCACAGTAGATGGAATCTTCAATGGTTTCTGCACATAAATTAGTAAAGTTGCAGTGCCTTTTACAGTAACTGAAAAAGAAAAGGGAAAGGGGGTTTAGCTGAATGAAAAAAAGTGCAAAAAGAAGGTGCTGAAAATGCTGCTGAGCTTTTGCAGAGCGCAGGGAACGTGGTGACACCTCAGAACGGGGTGCAGGAAAGCAGGAACCACCCAGGGGATGCTCAGTCAGTGGCACATGGCAGCTCCAGGCCCAGGTGATGCAGGACTGACAGACCTCAGTGCACTTATCTCCTGTAACTCATCCTGAAATTACACCGGAGGAGAGAGGGCCTTCCAGGGGGCTTCCCAGGGCCAAAGGAGGGCCAGATGTGGGTGGGGTCTGTAGGAGGCAAATGTGCAAAGTGAGTTATAGCTGTCACTGACAACCTCCCCTCCTGGAACCCTGTCAATCAGACAGGGTCTAGAACCAGCCAAGGATCTGGGTCCTGCCCTGCTGCTGCTGCTGGGAATCTGTGGCCCAGAGAAGACAGATGGCTTGTGGCCAGCCAGGGCTCTGCTCTCCTGGGCAGCAGAGCATTCCTACAGCAGCAGGAGAGGAAGGATTTCACGGGAGGGCTGTCAGAAGCAGGGAGTGTCAGCCTGAGAGCTCCGGTGCAGCGCTCCCGGGGATGGACCGTGTGGGATGTCACCCGCTGCACCTCCACCCCCAGCACCTGTGGGAGCACAGACAGGTCCTGCCAGCTTTGTTTGGAGCTGTCACGTTCAGACCATCGGGATTCCAGCTGCTCTGGCTTTCCAAAGCTGTGCTTAGTTGGAGCTCTCCTCAGACACAGCTGTCGGGGTAGGTGCTGAGCCAGCACTGCTCTCACACCAGGGTGGGGGTTTGGGGGCACTGAGCAGTCCTCACTGCCTTCCTCTGGCCCCCCTGTTGGCTTGAGCATCGCCTGTGACCCAGGCACTGTCCAAAAGCACGTTTTTAAAGGCATTTGGACTCCCCTGGCAGCGCTGTGCACAGGTTGTCACCTGCACGGTTACGGGGCCTTGGCCTCGCCAGCATCACTCTGCAGCTGCCCCAAAAATCCCCCGTGCCTGCAGCGAGTCTGCCCCGTGTGGGATGTGCTGAGCTGTGCCCCAGTGCTGCATTCTCAGCTCCCAGGAGTTCTCCTGGCTCCATCCATGCCTGTACATTGCCTGTTACTACGAGATGGTGATTCAGGGAACAAATCTTGTTTTTTAAATTCCCTGCCCAGAATGCAGGGCACAAACACCCTCTGTAACCAGCACTTGTTGCAGTTAAACACTCCCAGCACCAAGATGGATGGCAGCTGACGCTGGCCAGGGCTCAGGTAATGATGTTTTCCCTTCTGTACCTCGGGTCACTCGCAGTTCTTTGCTCTCTGCAGTGTTTGGTTCATTAGGGACACAACAAAGCACAGCTCTGCCTCGTCTGCAGTGTCCCCAGGGGTCAGGTGTTTACTGCCTCATTTTTTTCTGAGTTTCAATTAGTGCCCTTTGCCTTTTGTCCTTTTGCTGAAAGACACGGAGGAAAACCTGGCTCCCTTTCCTTTGCTCCTTCCCATGCAACACTCACAAACATCGTTAGGGTTTCTCCTGGCAGCCTGAGGCTCCTGGAGCTCAGCAGAGCAGCTCTCAGCTCTCTGCACAAGTCAGGGGCTGCAATCCCTCCCTCACCTCCGTGGCCATTCCCTGGACCAGGATGACCTTGTTTTAGAGTGGGGCAGCCAGGGCTGGGAACAGCTCTGCAGCTGTGGTCTCACCAGGGCTAAGCAGCTTCTCCTGACTTTAGAAAGATGTCTCCATTCCAGTAGAGAGAGAAAAAATGAGGAGGAAGTAGATGCACGGCTTTGAAACTAATCGGGTGCATTCATTGAGATGGGTGTTAAAAATAAAAAGCTGTTGCCAAAAGCATTATTTTTTTTTAAATTTTTTACTAATATGGGAGCTTGTTTATCATTTTAGTTTCTCTGTCCAGTGAACTGGTTCATATTTAATGGCTCACTAAGTTATGCCTGCAATGGAAATGACAGAGCATGTGTTTTCTAATTTAGGTGTATGGACAAGTGCCCTTTTTTGCTGGAAGGAGAACAAAGCTCGCGTTGCTCAACAGCAAAGTCAGTGCCCGAAATGCTGCTCAGCACGGGGGCAAAGTGTGTGGCAGGCGTCTCTCACCGTGCTCTGAGCAGCTTTCCTTGCTGGAATGCCTGAGCACAGCCCTGCAGGTGTGACCAGGTCCCTCCTGATGGGCAGGACAAGGCCATCCGTGCTCAGGGTGCTGTGGGGACGTCACCCAGTGGGCCCTGGGGGCTTTCAGGAAGGTTTCACTTCTCCCTCCTCGCAGGATTTGTTGAAGGGATTTGGGTGCTGTAGCAGATGCCAAGGACTGTTCCAGGTCTGAGCAGCTTTTTGCTGGTGCCCGTTCCCAGCTGGGCTGGAGCCGGTTGCTGTCTGTGCTCGGGGCGCCGGGCTCTGGCCGCCACCCCATTTCTCCCTCCAAGAGCAGAAGGGCCATTACTGACATTTCTCTGGGGCACTGCAGAGTGGGAAGGAGCTGCCACAGGTTTTGTTTGTTTGTTCACCTTTCTCCTCACTTCAAAGCCAAACCACCCTCACCACGAGGACAAGCCAGGTAGTAAACCAGGCAGAAATAGATTCAGTAAAAAGCACATAGTTTTAAGTAATGAGGGGACCTGGCCACCTCTAAAACATTTCACACACCCCAAAAACCCCACACAGTGAATCTGTTCTTCTGTTTTCCTTCCTTACACCTTGCAGATAATTGCATGATGCATCATTTGCAGGGTGTGATGCTGTTTTTCAGAAAATGCCAACCATTCCCAGCTCCTGTGCTGATGCTGCCTCAGTGTTTCCCTGTTCCTTCAGCGGTTTTTTTCCCTGGCAGGAAAAAAAAAAAAAAGCTTGTCTAGTGCTGCATGTTATTACTTTTCACAAAAAGAATTTCCAAAAATGATGGCAGAGATTTTTTTTTTTTATTTTTTTTAAATCCATGAAAATTGCCAATCCTTTAACTGCAGAAACACCTAAAAGCTATAGAACCTGCAAATATGAGGCATTTAAATGTGAGCCATACCAGCCTTCCTAGCACAAGGCATCCTCTGGCTTGAATTTTTGAATATGAGGGATGTTGTTTGCTAGGTCCTGGGAGAGGGGGATTCCCTTAGAGAGGAATCCTGGATCCTTGCTAATATCTGTGAGCATAAGCAGCAGGGGATGAATTGTAGGGAATGAGCCCAAATTAATGGTCAGTTTGAATGGTTCCAAGGGCCTGTATGAAGTCAATTCCAAATTTCCATCTTTAGAAACGGTACAAAGTGGAGGCAGAAGGCAGCCCCAGGGACTGGGGTGTCTCTAGGTGGGGACACTGCCAGCTCCTGGCAAGTAAAGGGCAGCAGCTCCCTTACAAACCCCATAATACTGACAACAGCAGACTCCCACTTTTTGGGTTGCTGGTATGCACAGAGCTGCCTCAGATCGCTCACATTTCCATTTAAAATACTCTAAATCCTCATGAGTTCGGTGACCAAGAGCATGACAAGGTAAGACACAGTGGAAAACCAGCAGCACAGTGAAACAGCAGCTGAACATCCAGTGAAATCCTGGCTGTGAGCCTTGTTTGCCTTCAGAAATAGAGTCAAGTGTCCTTATTTGAATGAAGCTTACTTTCAAGTGGCAGCAGCGCCTCAGGAGTGCCTGGCTGGCTCCTGGGCGAGTGACAAACTCCGAAAGGCAAGGCCTGGCTGGTTTGTGGGTTGTTACTGCTGTGCTTCTGCTCAGGTTTTGTTCTCCCCCTCTGCTGCCCCTGCTCGGTTCCTGCCCCTCACAGCCACACCTGTGGGCAGGTGAGTGCCCCTGAGGATGCGCAGATCTGTGCAGTTGGCATCAGCACCTGCCTGTTGGAGTAATCAGGGATCCCAGAAAGGCTCCTTGCATCCCTGCTGTGATCAGGGACCCTGCCGAGTTCCCATTTCTGATGCACTTTCTGCTGGGGGTGTCAGGGGAAGGAAATGCAGCCAGATAGGATGAACCCTTTTCAAATTAGGGAATGCCCTGAGAAACTCTGGCTTTTAGAAGCCATACCTAGAGGAAAGCAGCTTCTGTGGGGCAGCAAATTCAATGGCTTTAGCTGTGTGCTCAGGTTCCTCTGGCACAAGCCCTAAAAGCCTGAAATCTTTTGTTGGTCTACACTTGGTGATGTGATGTGTGTTGTGGTGCTTTTAGAGCATTTGTGAGTTTCAGCGGTGCTTTAGGGATGGCTCAAAGCCAGAAAAGGGCTTGAACAGCCCTGCCCTGCATGGGCCAGATCTGACAGGAGGGAACAGAGGCCCCCCACACCACAGGTACAGATGTGCCAGACAAAGGAGCTCATTTTAGGCAATCCTGTACCTCAACAAGTGTCTCCCCCTCCAAGTTTTACCTCATGAATGGAGCAGTCACTGCATTTGCTGTGTTGAGCCACAGCCTGGCTCCATCCAGCACTGGCTGCAGACAAGCACAGGTTTCTGTTGGTTTTGCAGGTTGCTCTGGCAGAGGTGTCCTTGCACACACCCTGCCGCAGCTTTTGTGGCGTTTGGGACCGATCTCCCCGAGGTCTGGGCTCCAGCAGGACGTCAGTGCTTGGTGGCCACTGCCATGAGCCAGCAGCAATTTTCAGGTTAGTTTTTTGTCTCTGAAGCCTGACTTCTCTGCCATTTTTGTGTCACACACAGGGACCTTCAGGACACTGAAATAACACCAGTTTAGAACCCCAG
This sequence comes from Lycocorax pyrrhopterus obiensis, assembly GCA_014706295.1. Taxonomy (NCBI): domain Eukaryota; kingdom Metazoa; phylum Chordata; class Aves; order Passeriformes; family Paradisaeidae; genus Lycocorax; species Lycocorax pyrrhopterus. Next base: position 11,966,528 of record JACSVZ010000003.1, on the reverse strand, counting down.
ACCAAGAAACAAGGAGCCACACCATGGGAGTGTGTGCCCCAGGTTTTGTTTTCTGTGGCATGGGGCACTCAGTGGCATCAGCCTTTATTGAAATGGCCGAGGATTTTTCATTTTAAAATCCCATTGATTAAAAAAAAATTCCTACAGATAATTCCATGGTATAAAGAGTGAATTCTGCTCTGCCTACCACAGGTTTAAATTGGAGGATTAAAAATATCCATTCTTCATTTCCACTAAATCCTAAGCTCCTTATTTGGTTTTTGTGTCATCAGATCCCATTGTTTTTTAGACAGACTAACCCAAGATTATCAGAAGCAATGATACAAGCCTTCATCTGCATTGGTTTAGGAATCCTGATGCTGATTTTGGCATAACATATGTTTTTGGAAGCAAGTAACATTATGATACCGTCTGAGAGTTTCAGAACAGGTCTCAAAACATCATTCACTCTGCTTTAATTTCTTAAGCCAGCTGCCTCTCTCAATAAGACAGCTCAATTTTATTCCCTCAGTAGCCAAACTTTTGCAGAAACTGGCCAAATGGATCGGTGGAACAGAAAGGAAAAGAAATACAAAGTTCTGCTGCAAGGACAGCATGGAGAGGGCGCAGAATTGCTCATTTTGTACATTGGCTCCATTTTCAGTGCCCAGCATCTCCTCAGCCTCACCAATCCTGCCCAGTGCAGCAGTCCCCAGTCCCCCAGGCTCTGAGCAGCATCCCTGGCTCTCTGGGATGGGAAGCAGCAGGGGCTGGGGCTGTGTAACCGAGCACTTCTCCAAGCTCCCAGGCGCCAGAGCCAGCTGTAATTGTCTGTCTCTGGTCCTGTCTCAGTCCAGTTCCTAACAAGACCAGTGGGAGTTTCAGCTGAGGCAGCCTTCAGGATCTGGCCTGTTTAATTTGTGACAAATACCACTCTGCAGGTCTCCTGCCTGCCAAATCCTGAGGGCTCCCTTTTTTGGAAAGAAAAACTCAGTTGTATCTGCTTCTTTCCCAGATGAATGCAGGTAATTATTTCCAGTTGCACAGTGCACACGTATTGGTGGTTAAAATGTACCCCTGTCAGGTGTTTTGGGCAGTTCAGTGTGTGTGTGCATGTGTTTGTGTGTGGATAAAATATAACTAAAGACAGTTTTTCTGTAAAAGATCTTTGTCTGATAGCTTCAGTTATCCTGAGTGGAGCACTGGGTGTGAGTAAAGCCCCTGGCAGCTCTTTAGTAGGATGCTGCTAAGGGGAGGGATGTCCCAGTAATGGTCAAACAGGGACCAACCAGAACTGCCAGGACACAAAAAGTGTCATTTCTGACAAACATTTCTTATTTCAGTGTTTGGAAAACACCAAGTGGGGACCAACTGGAATCTGTGCCTGAAGCACGCCAAAGAGTTGGTTCCCTGAGGCACTTCCTAAATCACATCTTTCAATCCGTTTGTCCAACTGGCTTTATATAAAAACACATTTCAATGCATTAGAAATTCCAACAGTGCTCATTAAATCATTCAGGTGGTGGTAAATTGCTCCCATTAGTACAAAGGCAGCCCTTGGCTTTGCAGTGAGTTTGGAGAGCCAGATCTCAAGTGTGGGCCAGCTGAAACCAGCAAAGGGATGAAGGAGGCACCTCCTGAGGCTGATTCCCAGTGCCAGAGGAGGCCCAGCTACTGAGGTATCGGGGGGCTCTGGGTGTCTGGCTCTGCCAGAATTTCCAGCACCTTGAGCAAAAAGACTGAGGCTCAAATTTCTTTTTTTAGCATTAGCAAGGTCCTTCCCTGCAGCTCTGATGATGAAGCCAGTGAGGCTCTTTGAGTCTAATGGGAACATCAGAGAATTCAGAAGGCTGAATCCAGTATCGGAGCTGTGGTGATTCCCACTGGAGAGCTGAAGGGACACATTTGGTTTGTTACCTTTTCCTTTAAATCTAAACATGTTCTTTGCAAGGCACTGCTCGTTTGGGATGTTCTGCTCTTCACTTTTGGTGCAGGGAAAGGATGGCAGAGCTGGAGCAGCCTTTGTAGGAATGCTGGGTCAAAGCCTTGGGCTGTGTAATCCAGGGATTTGTGCTGCTTTGAGGAAGGAGACTCATGAGCAATCCACGCACTGGTGACTCTGCTGATTCCTGGTCACCTGGCAGGGGCACATCACCCTCAGCCCAGCCAGCAGCTCACCCTGACCAGCATTAACACAAGATGGTTTAGTCAGTTTAAAAAAAAAACCAACCACATGAACATTATGTTTATTTCTCCAGCAAAATCTGTTTCTTTCAGTCTTTCATTTGCTTCTCCTCTGAAGACTCAAGTCTTTATTTCAGACATCTGCCTATAGAAAATAAGTATTTTTTTAAAGGGCACATTAAAAGATGAAAACTGAAGCTTGAGTAACTTAATCAGCATACAAATTACACAGATATAAAAGTTCTGTTTCATTGTCTTAACTTACAGTTTATTTTGTACAGAATTCATTATGTTATACATCTAAGACTTATTATATTGTATAAATATCTCGGGTGTGATGTATATACATATCCAGTGTTATAATTCAGCAATTAATGTATGCATTTCACAATACACTACCGTGTATTTCCATGTAGTGCACATGATTTATATTCCATAAAAGAGCACATCCGCTATGAAAAATCAGCATTTCATTCAGAGGGTGTTCATTCCACCTTGCAATACAAGGGTTTCCTCCATTGTAGAATGGACTCTTTGTACTGTGTATGGCTGTAGGATCTTCTTGTACATTCCCCAAGATGAGTTAAGGACCAGCAGCTCCAAACATGAACGTGTGAGTGTTGTACAGCGGGAGGAGAGCGGGGCAGGGTCCCTAAGCCCTGCCTGGGGTGGGGAAGGGGCACAGCCAGGCCCCGAGAGCGGGGCACCGTGGGATGAATGAAACAAAAGGTTCTGCACACACGAGAACGTCCAGCTCTTGCTGCCCTGTCCTCTGCAGGCCAGGGCTCGGCTGCCACTGCTCTCTCAGCTGCCACAGGTCTGGCATCAGCTTTGTCTGTAAAGTTTGCAACTCCCCATGTCCCATTAATCCACCCTTTGCTCACAGGGCTGTCCTGGGTGTCCCCCTGTTGGACTTTCCTTGGGAGCAGCAAGGCTCCCAAAGTCCTCTCCACACAGGCCAAAAGTAAGAGATGATGTTTGTTTGGTATTAAATTACAGGTATTGCTTCCCATGGCACCTACTGAAGCTTAATTCTAATTAATCTGACAGTACAGTTCCTATTGTTCAGACAATTCTACTTTCCTGCATACATACTTACATACATACATTTTGTGCCTTTTGATCACTTGGCTACCATTGCTTTGTTCTCTCAAAAGCAGAGACTCTTTTATCAATGTGTAAATGCTGTTCAGTTAGCAGCAAAGTGGAATATTAGATATTCCATAAATAAAATATTTTATTTAACAGCGTCACTGAAAAATATGTAGGTGAATAGGAAAATTGTGGGGGTGGTGTTTAAAATAATTTTAAACTATATTTGCTTAAATTTAAAGTATTTAATTTTGACATTAAAATTTGAGATATTTAATTTAAAAGGAACCGATCGACTCAGAACTATTTGGCATCAAATATATTCATGTTGGATACATTTTCCTTTCATCTTATGAGAAGTGGCATAAATGCTCAAACCAGGATAACTCCAGAATAACTCCACTTTATTGGTGTTATCCCAGTTTTAGTGAAAACAGAGAGTTCTCTCTTCCCCCTTCTTTTCTTTTTTTGTATTGCTGTTTTCCCATGGTTGTATTGCCATTTTCCATGTAAGAGCTTTCATGTACTGACACATGATGGAAAAGAAAAACGTAAGCTTATGAACCTGCAGATTTCCCTTTTTTCCCCCATTGCAGGATTTGGGGATTGGGTCTTTTTGTGGACAGCTGTCCCCAGTTCCATTGATTAACTGGTTCCCAGTAGCAGCTGTGCCCCTTCCTGATGGGCTCTAATTGTCATTTAACTTGGGCAGAGGCTGACACCTCTGTCTGCAGAAGTCCTGGCTCTCAAACCGCCCCAAATTCAGCCCCTGAGCCACGAGAAACTTCCCTGGGGACCTTCATGGCCACACTGAGTGTCCCCATCTGGACTCCACCCCTCGGTGGTAACAGAACACAGCCCCAGGCACTGTGACCTTCCAGAGGAGATTTGGGATCAGTCAGACCCCGGGAGCACCAGGAAAGTGCTGGAAAGGCCGGAGGTGTCCTCTGGTGGCTCTGGCCTCCCTCCCTGAGTGCCCAGCCACGATGGACAGCAAGGGACTGGGCCTCAGGGACAAGGTCAGGGACACCCCAGTGGGACAGCAAGGAGCACCCCAACTTTGGGGTTCTCCTCTTTGGAGCCCTCCAAGGGACATTTTCCAGACGAGTGAAGTCGCTGACTTCTGTTATCATGGGTGAGGCACAGGAGCAGCCCAGGACACCTGGAAGTCCCTGAGCTGTCCCTGAGCTGCTGTGGCACCGAGCAGGGACCCTGAAGCAGCTGCTGGAGCCTCAGCAGGCATGGAAGGAGAGGTTTCCATGAGGAAATGGAGCCCTCAGCAGGAGTGGAAGGAGAGGTTTCCATGAGGAAATGGAGCCCTCAGGAGGAGTGGAAGGAAAGGTTTCCATGAGGAAATGGAGCCCTCAGCAGGAGTGGAAGGAGAGGTTTCCATGAGGAAATGGAGCCCTCAGCAGGAGTGGAAGGAAAGGTTTCCATGAGGAAATGGAGCCCTCAGCAGGAGTGGAAGGAGAGGTTTCCATGAGGAACCGGGTCCAGCAGCGCCGTGCTCCGCTGTGAGGCCACGGCTTCCCTGGCACACTGAGGGGTTTGGAAGAGTCGGGCTCTTTGCCCTCTGCAGCTGCCAGAAGCACCTTGATTCCTCTGATTTCAAGCCTAAATCTATTAGTGGTCAGCTTATACTAATTGTGCAAAGAATAGCAAAGAGATTTTTTGGTTCTGCTCTCTGGTTGGGCCAAATACAAAATAACACGCTGGGAAGAGAAGTTAAATTCCACAGAGGGGTTTTTATGTTGTTAGTGATAAGGATCATTGTAGGAATTCATCTTTCCTTGTTTCCTGGATCATTTAAAGGGGAGAGAACATTTGTTAAACAACCCAAGGCTTCATCTGATGCACAAGTGCTGCATCCCTTATGAAACAGAGGCATATCTGTGCTCTATTATTTTCCCTCCTTAAAATTAGATTATAACAGATGCCATCCCCTCCCTGTGCAGTTCAGTGCCAGCAAAAGTAAGTCTCTAATCACTTATATAAGCCTGGTGTCCTCACTTTTGGTCTCAATGATAAAATTCCCGTATTTTGCAGTAGTTACATTGAACACGTTCCCAGCTGTGGATGAGGACCCAAATGCAGAATTTCCCAGGTTTCTGGTTTGTTCCAGTATCGCCACTGAACTATAAATTCAAATCCTGCTTTGATCTACCTAAAAGATGGGAACTCCAGTATGTAAGACGGTTGTAATTTGGCTCTTGTGGTTATTGCACAGGCTCCATCACAGGAACATGTGCTTTAGTGGGGGTTTTAAGTATTCTGTAGATTCAGGTTTTTCCTAACTGTAATTTTCAATTTATCTCAGTCATCCTTCAGTAAAAAAATAGATGTAATGCATATGAAATGGCAGCTTTGAACTTCCAGCATGTTTTCCTTGCTAAAATTGGGAAGTCCTTGTGTGACTGCAGCCCCAGAGTGTCTTTTCTTTCCTTTTTAATGAAACATGGTGTAAAGTTTTTGTCTTTAATGGCTTCATGGCCAGGGATGTTTTAGACGAGGTCTGGGGCTGTTGAGCATGAACCTCTCTGGCCTGCTGAACTCTACCACCAATGGCTTAATTAGTACAGAGTAACAGTGACTCCAAGCTTTGCTTATTTCCTAGGAAATTTCCTTCCTATTCCATGCATTTCAATACCACATTTGACTTTCTCACTCAGATAATAACATGTATTGACAACCAAGCTGCTGTTTCAGCAAAGCATTTCCCTTTGAAGTATGTGCTGGGTTTTTTACAGGTTATTTTTTCATATTTGCAATGACAAAAGTGAACCCAGGGCTACTCCTTGATTTTTATTTTCCAGGGTTTATTATTATATTTACAGTTCCCTGTAAGAAGACACAACCCTTTCCCAGTAAGAGTTCTAATTCCTTCCTGTGTTTCAAATACTAACGACCCATACACCCATATGGAGAGGGGGAAGATAATCAGTGATGAAGGAGGTATCTCTGGGGGCTGAAGCAGATGAATAGAAAACTCAAATCGTTATAAATAATACCGTACTACACTTTGGTACAACCAAAAAAAAAATAAACCAAACCCCTTCAAAGAAAATATTTAATGTTCCCTAAGTCAAATAAAATTCACAAACAATATAAGAGGAAATTAACCACGTGGGGTTTTTTATAGCTGTAAAAAATAATAAGACTACTTGGCTGCATTGCACATAGGCAATAAAATGAGATTCATTCCGATCCCTTTTTCCGGGAGCCTCCTTGCAGGCTGTAAGCAAGAAATGTCCACTGTGCTTTACAAAGGACGACGACTAGAAAAAATCAATGCAAACAAACATCCCTTTCTTTTCTGATTTACCATTTATCATGAGAGATGACAAACAAATGAAGTCTCCTCTGAGTCTGAGCGCAGTTGGATTAGCATTTCGCTAGTACCAGGCAGCATACAAAAACAGCCATCGTGTGTGACACCTCCGACACCTACAGGGAGCTGTTTTAGGGGCACATCCTGGTCTGTGGTGAAACAGGATTAACTCAGCCAGCCTCTTGTACCTGCTCTCTGATATCAGGTTATCATCTCGGTACCTCCAGGGTTGGACTGTCTTGTTCCTATTGCTGACTGGACTGACTGCTCCACCATCCATAAACAGAAGGCATAAAGGTGATTACAAACATAAGAAAGTAGTTTTACATATTGTCTTGCAGTCTTTCCATATAGTCCCTAAGTTCCTTGGAATCACCAAGATTCATATCTTGGCATACCCATTTAATATTATCATCACTGTCAAATAGAATTGAGTTGGTGTAGGGGCCTCCATCCTCCGGCAGTATTGTTGTATATGAAGTGAACTTTACTCGCTTCTGCTTTGGCCCAGAAGGATTTATAGGTTCACTTTTAACTTCTTTTTCACAAAGGTACTCAGAAGATCTGAGGATATGATTATGAAGAGTCTTCTGAGAGCTCCCATTAAGGAGAAAGTTGCTTTCTTCAAACTGCATCCCTCTGTCAATCATGGTAGTGCACTCCTCTGACGGGAGCGAAATGTCCACTGGGTTTTCCAGCAGCTCCACCTCATTTCCAAGCCAGACCCAGTCATGGGAATGGGGGATGTTGCCTTGCTCACTCACAGCAAACCTTTTGTGCCTGTACTTCCAAGCAAATGCCACACAGTTAATCAAAAAGACCAAGATTGCCAAGCAGAAAACACAGAGCAGCGCGTACATGCCAATCTCCAGGTCTGTCAATCCTCTGGAAGTCAAAGAGAGATCACTGGGATTGTTTTCTCCTGGTATTTCTACTTGTGTAGGGAAACCTGTGAAGGCAGTTGGGTTATTTTGGAGCTGGCCATCCTCCAGGGACTCCTGGTCAATGGGAGATGTGAAAGTTGTGCTTTTGTTTGCATTGTCCTCAGGACCGGACGTGTCCTCGTGGTTTTTGGACCAGTCTTGTGCTGTCCTCTCCTGTTCTGCAGCTTTCTCTACAGAATTGCTTGCATGGCTTTTAAAATCTTTCTCCATGTCATCGATGTCGTTGGTGCTCCCTTTTTGGTCCAAATCTTTTTGACCAAACTTCACTTTGACGTTTCCTTTCCCGACGGCCAGGACGCTCTTCCGCTTGGTCTTCTGGCAGGGCTCACTGATGACCATCTCAATTTTAATCAGAGGCCCCTGCCCGTCCCCTTCCGCCACCACGACAGGCCAGAGCGACTGAAGGTTCTGGTGTGACGACACCACCATCTCATCCAGGGAAGTGATGGAGATGGAGAAGTCCTTGGAGTCGTAGATGTCTAACGGCGTCACCGACCCGTCGCTGAACAAAATCCAAGCACTCACCACGGCCTCCTGGTGGGGAGAGGATGAGGGGAAAAAAATGTGTGAGAGAGAGAACGCAGATCAGACAGTCCGTTGTTAAAGTCTGGAAAAAAATACAGAGTTTAACTCTGGGGTTTTTTGAAGAAGATGTAAATGCCTACTCTGCTTCCCATTTTCTTGCAGTGTTCTCTAGACCACTGAGGCATTCACCTCATCTTCAGGAACTATCAAAGAAACACTCATGTAAATTTAATAAAAGTGCTGAAAAAAAACAATTGATGATTCTTTTTTCTCAGTCTGAAGTGAGAAGCCTCTTTTGAATGCCAGAGCCTTGTGATGAAAATAATCATATTTCCAACATCACGGTCAATTAGGTTTATAAAGGACCCATAATGGGGAATTTCTCTAATGCTGCAGTTCCAGTGCCTTATGTAATACAGTGCGCAGAGCTGGAATGTGTTGGGCCAGTGAGCCCACCCAGCCCATGGAGCAAACTGGGACAAGAACACATCTCAATGCAATATTTTGTGTTTTCTGTCATGCTTTCAAATATGCAGGACTTGAAATATGCAAAAGAGATTGTGGTCTTTCCTGGGAACTACAGAAACACTCATAAAAACCACCATTTTTAAGGATTCTTTGACCAAACCAATTTGTCTTCTTTCTGCAAATTGCTAGGGCAAAAAACATTACACATTACACTTTCTGCACTGATGTAGAACCTCAGTTCTATAAAATACATTAAAAATAGACATGGAATTCATTCTGTGCTCTTGTTAAAAGCTATTTAATTCCTCGGATTATATGGTTCAAAGTAAGCACGAACTGATCTGTTTTCAGCAAGGCAGGTCGTGAAAACTTCTGTACCTGCAGCCAGAGGTTGTTTTGGCTGAGCTGACTCTGTGAGACAGTTAAGGCATGGGAGTCCCAGCTCTGCTTGCACATCTAGGCTGTGTTTTCCCACAGAAAAAGTGTCTTTTGTGGCACATCCATACTGTCCTTGGCACTGTGCATTCCCAGACATGTCCATCCCTTTCCCTGTGCTGTGCAGGTCACCAAAGCAGCTCTGGAGAGTTTAATGGTCATTGTGAAGGGGTGTTGGCACCGTGGGGTTGGTGAGGAAGACGAACAGCCTTTACTACGGGAAGTGACTGCTTTTCACAGCCATACATTCATTGTATCTGCTGCCTCAAATTTACAGCAAATTCCTCTGACAAAGCAGAGCGAACATACCAATGAATTTGATCTGTTATTTTGGAGCATACCTGTTTGGGAGTATGCAGGATGTCGTAGGCAGAGATGGTGGAAACGATGGCTCTCTTATTTCCTTTGCTGCTTTGTAAGGACACGGACAAGCCTGACACCAGCTGGGCTCCCAGGTCTGTGATGGTCACGCGGTCGTCCAGAACTATCACTGTCTTCTCTGCCAGGATGGAATCCGAGAGAGGGGACAGAACCTGGGAAGAGAAAGGAAACACGTTGCATGAAACAGCAATGAAGGGCTGTAAAGCAAGGTTAGCCTCTAACCAGCACACCAGATTAATCCTGGGTTTGTCACGTCCATGTCTAAGCCAGAACTGATGTTTCCCCCGAGACATTGCGCTCATTTGCTGCTAAATCACTTTATCTAGAAAAATAATTTAATAAAACAACAAATCACTTCAAAATTGCAGCTTCATCTCGACAAAATATATATAATACAGAATAAATTAAATGGGTTTCTTTTTTTTAAAAAGAGGCATTTTTGTGGGGTCTATAAAACTCCCTGTGAGAGCAGTTCGGCACAGGACAGAGTGTGAGACACTGATTAACACTGGAACTCAAGGAGGGGATAAAAAAGTGTACAAAGCCTGGCTGATAGGAACTCGGCCTGTTGCCTTCCTAGGGACAGAGGACCTGAATGAAATGAAAGTGAGACTTGCAAAAGAACTTTGAAAATCCCACTGGGTGCCTGCCTGCCTGCCTTTTTCAATGCCAAAACCCTCCTGGCCAGTTGCTCTAAGACCTTGTTTTCAGCATGCTCAGAAAGAGAGAGTCACCTTTTTACTGGTAGCACAAACAGCTGGTTCGAGCCCAAAATACCTGAGGTGTGATTTGTCTAAACCTGCAGCACAGTTCCCTGCACTGGAGCTCCCTGCTCGTTTAGAGTGTCTGGAGAGAAAGAGACATTTTAAGGGCAGAAACCCCTTGACTGCTCTATCCCACTTACTTTAGGTTGAGGGGAGCAGAGCCCTAAAATTCCTGGGTTTTTGTGTTGACTCCAGAGGGTGACCAGAACATTTCAGGTGTTTGCAGCCCCTGAGAAGAGCCCCAACGCTTGCATTCCTTTATTTTGATTAAGGAAGGTGCATGAAGTTGGACAGAGTTAGGTGGGGAACATGAACACTCTGAAAGGCGTCTGAAGATTATTTTTGTGTCCATGGTTTGTGATCAATTTTGGGAACATAAAAGGACTAATTTTTCAAAGATGTTTAAGCATATAAAGTTGCACATAGATATTTGGTACAATTTCCCAACATTTATGCTCTTATGGTCCCACTGAAGTTAAAAGGAGCTGGCTGTGTGCCTCATGCCACCTCTTTCACCAGCCAGGAAAATCTCACTGTGTTCCAGTCACACTAAGATGGATAAATCCCTTCAAAAGCTCCACCTAAGGGTATTTTATGGAAGTGACAAATAGCCACAATGAAAACCCATTCAAACTTCCTTTTATGTTTAGCATGCCCATTTTTTTTCAGCCTTTTTTTTTTTTTTTCTGAGATCATTGAATTTTCTAAGCCAACCACAAGCCACGATCAGCCCCCGTGTGCGCACCCTGAGCTCTCTCTGGGGCGCTGCAGAGGCCCCTGGGCCGTACCTGCACCGTGGTGATGCCTTGCTCACGACCAGCCAGGACTCGGCCCTCTTGCAGCTTGGCAATCTTGGGTTCTTCCACCTTCATGAAATCAGCCACGAGGTCGGTGATGTCAAACTGCCACTCCGAGCCCAGCATGTAGGTCAGCTGGCCCCCAAACTCCGAAGATTCGGCCACAAACTGCGTGAGGACTCTCACCATGGCGTGCTGGTACTGCAGGGTGCAACCTTTGCCTTTCTTCTCGTCGTCTTCTTCATCCTCACTGTCACGGGTGGGCCTGTGAACACATCCAGCTGTGTTACCTGCAGGGCCCTGATCCCCCACAGCCCTGCAGGGCTTCAGCTGCACCTCATTTTCAACGAGATAAATGTCATCGCCTGCTGCTGGGTGAGACAGGAGACCAGGGCTTGGATGGGTTACTAAATCTTGGTGAGATGTTTGTGCAGCTTTTTGGTGCTGTGCAACTTAAAAGCTACTGTCACTTCTTCTAGTAAATCCTTTGTTTGTGTGGGACCTCCCAGCAACTTGAAAATCTGTCATTGCTGGGATCCCAGTGGGGCCCCTGCCTGTTCTCCAGGCAGCAGTGAAATCCTGCAGAGGGCTCAGGAAAGCAGTGAAGTGTTTATGAGAGGGCAGCTGTGGAACAAAGCCCTGTAGCAGCTCGTCAGGGGTGGCAGAAGGTGTTTTACATCCTTTCCTCCACCTTTGCCCGTAACATTCGTATCGCTGTGCTCATCCCTTCAAATCTCCTCTAACACCCCTGGCATTCCCTGCTGAGGCAGAGCCGGCCCACCTCATCCCCATCCCCATCCCTGCTGGGGGCCATTGATTCCTCTGCTTTTGAGAAATATACCTTGATTTTGCCTTAAATCTCACACAGTTCATGCAGTGTCTGGTGTGTTCAGTCATGCAGTGACCTCAGGTGGCTGCCCAAAAACCAGATGAGGCACTCAGGCTCCCACTCAGGGCAGGGGTTACTCAGATTCCACCGTGCAGAAACACCTGCAGCATCACACACGCCTCCTTCAACATTTTCTATCTGTCCCCCTTTCAAAATACAACCTGTGAAATAAAACAGCTTTCCCTAAAGCTCAGAGAAGGCATCACAGTGATTTGTACATGGTGGCAGTGCTGTCACACCTCACAGTTTTGTCTGCTTAGAGACCCAGTTTACCACCAATTTTTTTTTTCTTTGCTCTTGTTCATTGCCTGGGACAAACCCATGGATCCTCTTATCTCTCCCAAGTCAGGTATTAAGCACTAGGTGGTCACACTTTTCCTCATTATGCCCCCATGCTGTGGAATCGTTGCTCAGGAATAATTTGCCTCCCTCCTTTATTTATTGAGCCTGAAGCCACCTCTATATCAAGGGTGGGAAATACAGGGTAAGTCTCTTATTTTTCAAAGTATTGTGGGAGGTATTTTTGTGGTTACTGTGTTCTTTTATCTTCTCCTTTGAAATAGCAGCTATGAAAAACTATTATAAAACAGAATTGCTTCTGTTATAAATTGTTTTATGACAAAGTTGGCAGCCAGTAAGCTGAAAATACATCTAAGAAAAACCCTTGTGCTCTTCAAAATGACTGAAAGTCCCAATGTTACAGAACCTAATCCACTGGAAATACATTTTCAATGCATCACTTGGTAGCTGAATATTTATATTCAGCCTCAAGTAAATGGTCTTTGGTACCTTTTGGTTTTGTGTGTGTAAAACAAGTGTCCATCATCACTTGCTGAGTGAAACATCATCGAATAACAATGGAATTGTTAGGGAAAAAGACAAGGCTACTAAAACAGGATTTCGATTTCCCAAAGATATTAGTCTTACAGAGTTTGACTAGCTGGGTATTTCAGGGAAACTTCCAGTTGTTCTCTCCTTCCCAACACTGGTGTCAGTCTGAAGTCAGCTCATAGTTGGCAAAACAGCCCCAAGGAAAGTTCCAGAAGGGGGAATATTCACAGAGCTTTTGTGGCCCATATCCATCTATGCTGTAAAAGGATTCATGAACTCCTTAACATTCCCACTTTCAATTTGTTCCTGCATTCTGACCCTCTTCAACTCAGCTAAGCCATAACCCAGCCCTGAACAGTCTCAGACTTCGGGAAAACCAAGTTCAGCTCAGAGATTTTGGGATTTGACCCCTCTTAATAATCCAGACAGGAACATTAGTGCCTGTGCAGAACTGGAGAAAAATGTGCCAAAGCTGTTCAGGTTAGGAGCACTTGTGGGATTTGGGGCAAAAGAGCACAGAACTGATGGGAACCAGTCTCGTTATGGGAAAGAGACCCAGAACCAGTGTTCTGTGGCTTGCAGAAAATGTTCACATATCCGACATTCCTGCCAGCATCATTTTACACAACTCCCTCTCTGTTCCTGTTACACAACCTGCTGTTTGTCCCTGCCCAGGGCAGGGGTTGGAACAAGATGATCTTTAAGGTCTCTTTCAACCCAAACCATCCTGTGATTCGATGTTTTATTCAGATCCAATGGGTTGCTGTTATATTTATTTATGTGCTTGTTTATTTCTACTTTCACTGTTTAAAACTTTACACCACTGGATTGTCCAAGAGCAAATCTATTCAAAACAACTGGAGGGAATCATTTTTCAGCCCCAGCTCATAAATATGAGCTGTGGAAAGAATGACCAGAGGGAAGGATTGTCGCACAGGGGAACAGAGGGAGCACTCCAGCCCTTATCTCCAGGACTAAGACTGTGTGGGCAGCCAGCATCTACCACAAAAAAAAAGATGATTCAAGTCCAACCCTTTCCTTGGGGTATCTTTAACAAACAAATGCAAAGGCTCAATTTCAGCACAAAAACATTTAGAGATGTTTATATACTTCTCCTCAGGAACATGTTTTCTATGGCAAACAAACGTGGAGCATCAGAAAAGCATCTCCAAACCACAGAATGAGCAAGGCACGTTCTTATGTCAGTGCAGAGGACAGGGAGGTGTCTGAATTTGCAGCACAAGCTTTGCAAGTCTGCTTTACCAAGTACCAGCTCAGGTTCTTTCTCTTCTTTTGAACAAAGGATATAATTTTCCACTCTAAAGCCACAAAATCAAGATTTAGGCAGTAAGTCAGTGTTTTGTCTCCATGCGTGCAACAAAATGTTTGAGATCCAGTGAATTGCACAGTTCCCTTTAAACTCCTCATTACAGTGTTTTCAGTAAGCTTAAAATCCTTCATTAAGCAGGGAGCTCATTTTCTGCTTAAGACAAGTCCTGGTGAATATAGGCTATTGCTGCATATTGTGCTTTTTTCCCCTTGGTCATCTCTGAAAATCTCTCAGAATCCTTCTTACCCTATTTCTTGCTGCTTGGCAAACTTGCTTGGAAGGTTTTCTGCTTTTCTGGAGCGAGCCAAGGTTGCCAGAATTACATTTAATTTACATTTCACAGAGAGAAAGGCTTTGCCAGGGAGCTGAGTTAAACCAGCAGCCCTGTTCCAAGGGTGCCTGCGAGCACTGATCTAATCAGTGATCTGTCAGCTCCACATTACAGACCTTGTCTCTGAGTAGTTGAAGTGTGTCTCTTTTAATTTGCACCCCTCTCAAACCAGGCATCAGTTCTTGGGCCAGATGCTAATTTTCTGTTAAAAAAAAAACCACCCTAAAGAAATCAGTTTTGCTGGGTTTGAATTTGAAATACTCATTACAAAGAGTTGTATATTTAAAAAACATTTGCAACACCCCTAATTGAAAAAAAAACCTCTTTCAGATACAAATTACAAACCACTAGAAGTTGATTTAGTGGAAGCTACAGAAGGAAGCTGAACATAACTCCACTCACAGTTCAAGAAGAAATGTAATTTGGTACTTTTACAAATCTTGAAAATTCAGCCTACCTATTAACAAAGATCTCCTAGGCCTTATCTCCATAGGACATTAAAGTCAATTAACTAAAGGAGCAAATTTACAGCGTGTTCAGGCTTTGTGCAGATGCTGTTACCCACAAATGGAATGGTTTGAATCCAGTGTCGCTTAATTTGCCCTAAAGCACAACTTTACTTCTGAGGGGCAGCACTCACACAGGGTTTCACTAAAGCAGTTTATTTTGTCCTGCTTTTAAGTCAGGCCAACTTTCCTGCTTTTGTCTCCAGAATTGGACAGGACCAAAGCAAAGCTGGTCAGAGCTCTGTGCCTGAAGTGAAGCCCGTGCTGGTGGTGTTGGGAGCCTCCTGAAAACAATGTCCTATCCCAGCTGCAAATATTTACTGAAATTAAATTTCCAGCTTGTTCTCTGAGATTTTAGCCATGCAGTTCCTATTAATGCAAGCTGAAGCCACTCATCCCATGTAAATATGTGTGCACAGAGCTGGTGCAGGAACCTCAAGAAGAAGGTAATTATTTTGCAGATGCACGAGGAATAGAAATAAATGTTCTTGTTAGACTAGCAGAGTCTGCCTGGACCTCTTCTACACTCTAATATTTGACTTTAATTTAAATATCCACCTACTGTTTGCTGAGGCTGGGGGTTTGTGCAGCCCGTGCTGGCTCAGGCACCGCGTTCCCTGCAGCAGTCAGGAGATGATTGTGGAGCTGAATTTCACCTGCCAAGGGGGGCTCTTCCTATCTGCAGCAGCACACACCAGGGATCAGGTTCTCTTCTCGATAACATCAAAGATTTGCCATACATTCGCAGGCTGATCTGGTGAATTGTATTGCTGCTCTTACACAGGGGAGATGAAGTGGGTTTTTTTCCAGTTTCTGGCATAAAACCAGCCTGTCTTTTCCTTTCTGTTCTCTGACAAGTTCCTGCTCTTGCAGCAGCTCAGACCAGCTGAAAGCCAACGCAGTTCAAAGTGTGCATTTGGGGCATTTGTAAAGGTTTTGTAAAGACCCTGGGTTTTCCATTGCTTGGTGGAAATTATTCAAGAAGTCAGATAAGCAAACACATCTGTAATCACATGTATTTTACAATTACAAACATGACAGGGTTTATAGGGAGAAGCAAGGCATTTTATTGGATCAACAACCATCACTGGAAGGAACAGATGTGATTTGGGGCATATAAATTCTTTTTCAGGTCTGAAAGAGCAGCTATATTCAGATGAAGAACAGCCATGCCAATGCACTGGTTTCACAAACGTTTCTTTTGTTAACAGCACCAATAAAACCAGTGAAAAGATTATTGTAAACCCAGTTCTATTTTGCCATCTGGCTCAGCCCCTCAGACAACTGAACCAGCACAGCCACGCTGTGGGTGTGGGAATGAGGCCCTGGGGCAGCCAGAGGAGATGAAAGAAAGTTTGGAGGTTGCTGAAGTGTCTCTGCACAATCCCTATAAAAATGCTCCAAAATTTGACCTGCTGTCTATTGATCGATAACTTTATAGCAATGTTTAGTTCCTGCTGAGAAGACGAGGAGTGGTGTGAGGACACCAACCCGAGAGGATGGGAGGAAAGTGGAAAATTATTTTGTTTGTGGTGAGGTGAGCTATGAAGAAGCCACACTGCAATCCTGCCATGACCTGAACAGTGACATAGTTTCAGCTGGTTTTGGGCTATGTCTGGCTGAACCTAAGTTTAAGGCTGCCTAAAGCTGTTGTCAGGGACTTTGGAAAGAATCCTTGGGTTTCCTTCAAGGGCAGATATCAAAAACCTCATGCAAATTGCCAGTGCTGGCTCTTACACGAAGGTGAAGTTGAAACAACACAATGCTATGGCTCCACACCTGCTGGGAAATGCTCGGATTTGGGGTTTTCGCAAAGATAAAAGCACTCTGCTCGCTCTCTTTCAAACCTACAGCTCCTGACTGCAGTCCAAAGGTCTTGAGTGCTGCAGTTTATCAGTTAAAAACTCATAAAAACTCCCCCATGTTTAGGATTTGGGGAAACACACAGGAGATGGAGGTATAAGCAGATTAAAAAGTAAAGAGAAAAGTCATAATAATAAAAAAGAACCAAAATGAAAAGCCCCTAAATCTCAGGTAAAAATCATCCAAATCTAAAAATAAAGGACATGTAAAAGCCTTCTGTACAAAGTAAATGTCAGAGTGAGCACAACTAATGCTAGCTCTGAACTATTGATTTGGAATAGCCCTGCAAAGTTAAAAAATCCACATGAATGGTCAATAAAACAAGAGATCATTTATTTCCTGTTGAAACCTCTCCTGTTCACATGGGCATGGAGCTACCAGGGGGATGGCACAGCGTCCACACTTTCTCTCCCTCCTCTATGGAAAATGCCTGCAGGACGTGTGCCAGCAGTCCCAGCGCAATCCGAGCAGCAGCAAATGCTTTGCACCAAAACTCTGTAAACCTTGCCAGCTTGCAAGCAGAGCAGACTCTCAGACCATTCTCTTTACTTCAGCTGGCCAAATAAATCAGGAGACACCAGGGGGTAAATTTCCAGCACTGCCTCTAATGGGTTGAACTTGAGGATGCCCACGACTGCTAAGCACGGCTGAATGTCTCACTCACTGCAAAGTTTGCTCCTGCAATAAACACCAGCCTAATCCTGCAGCCGTTTGCTCAGCAAAATCCCCGCTGCTCTTAGCAGGATCTGTGCCTCAGGGGTGGGACAGACAGGCAGAAGAAGGGAAGTTCAGAGAGGATTTAAGCAGTCAGCTTAAATCCGTTCATTCCCCACCTAGCACAGCTCTTCCTGCCGCAAACAGCAGCGCTGCCTTTGTCACTGAAGCAAACACACCGATTTCTCTCATGCCAGATTCTCACCACCTCTTCTGTCATAGCCAAAAAAATGTCCACGTAATCAAGAGGTCAGTCATTGCCCTTGTCTGGAGCTCATTATCTGAGTATCCTGCAAACTGTGTCCCACTGCCCTTAGGTTTATGCCCTCATAAAGTGTTCGGTAATTCTCCTCCACTGCTGTCTCTCTGGGCTCTTTAGGCTCTACAGTAGCTGAGATGTTCTCCTGGGCACTGGAGAGCTTTAGCTGGAACTGCCACAGTGTTCAGCACTCCACTTCCAGCTGCCAGCAAGGCTTTTTCACTGGGTTATAAATCTGAGCTGGTGTCACGCCTTTTCCCCGCTAATATTTTTCAACTTCGCCTGAAATCCACCAACACAGCAGCGTTCCTGGAAGTTCTTAATCCTGTAAATTGTGCAAATGATGGTTGTTACAGAATGGGCATTTCCAGTAGGGAATGATGGGATCAGAGCTCAAAATCCCCACTCCCTTCTCCCTCCTTTTTTCCTGGTAGAACACGGCCTTCAGTAGGAGTGTAAGCTGTTTCCTACTTCATTCAGAGCTGCTAAGCAATGCTGCAGCCAGGTCTGCTGTTCAGTGCATGTGCACAGACTGAACAACCACCCTAATTCATGGAATCACAGAAGGTTTGGGTTGGAAGAGACCTTGACTGGTGACCTACTCCAACGCCGTGGCAGTGACACGGACCTGAACCCTTCCTTGGCCCTGTCATTTGTCACAGCAGACAGGAATTGAGGTCTGGCCGTGCTGAATGTCTCTCTCACACACACACAGGGCTGTGTTACACCAACAGGAAAGGTCCAGGTCCTTTTCCTCAGCTTTGCACATTGGAATGTGTGGTACAATTTCCTGAGATTGCGTGGAATTGATTAATGCTCCAGGCAAAGCCACTGACTTTTAAACTGTATGGATCAGGATAAAATGCAGCGATTGTTGGATGTTTTAACGCAGGCTGAGGCAGACTGTAAAGCTGATGGCAAACAGGAGAGCTTAGATTCTGAGGAATGTTCCAAAAATGGCCGTGATCTAAAAGCAGAGGCCCTGGGCACAAGTCTGGAGTGAGGCAATGCTGTGAACATACCTTTTGTTGGAGGTGACAGGAATCCTCCAGCCTTTGATCTGGCTGAGCTCTGTGTCAGAGATCTCAATCTGCAGCGGGAGCCTGGGAACCCAGACCGTCACTTCTAACTGGGTGGTAAAATGCTGATAAGTGAAGTTAACAATAGTATCCACTTTGCTTTTCATTTCCTTGCCATTAACGAAGATGGAGTCACAGCTGTCAGAAACCTTAAAAAAATTATAAAAAATTAGGAAATGAATAAAAATTCCTGAGGAAGAACAAGGATGATACGTTAGTCCTAAGACAACACTGAAAATGTAAGTCATGCATATTGCATTTCCAGTTTTCTAATTAGAGGCAAACAGTGATAAATGGACCCCAGGGAAAGAGTTCTGCTTTCCTCAAAGGATACTACTCAAACTACAAAAATAATTTAATGATGTTATATAACCTGTGTGAATCTTTTATACTAGGCAAATTAAACTCTTCATGAATCAAACTCCATGTGCATCAACGTTTATGTTTACAACTTGCTTAAAGAACCAGGGAAAAATGGGGCCATATGTTAGTAAGAAAAAGACTGACTCAGAACCATAAACCAGAATCTTTTCCCTTTTCCTTGAGCACTGTAATGCTGAAAGACAAAGATCCCCTTATGGCTCATGAGCAGAAGTGCAGCAGAAGCATTATTTTTTAGAACTTCTCAGTAATTGTTTTAACAAAATGTATTCATAGCTGCTTCGTGGCATTCCATGAAATCACTGCTAAAACGAGCGTGTGGGCTGTGTACCACAACTCATCTGCCCTCCTGGGTTCAGGGATCTTCTGGCACGAGATCAAGGTCCTGAGCACAGATCTTATTTATATAAAACCACGATGTAGCAACTAATTTAATCTCCATCCTGGAAGACAGGACTCCTTCTCTGTCAGGAAGGGGTTTCTAATGTATTCATAAATATGTGTGTGTGTACTTTTAGATTATATCCACAAACATGCAGTCATGTATAACATTCGTGTGTATTATTCATGTATAACATTCATGTATAACATGGATTATATACCTGCATACCTGCATGTGTACAAGTATTTTATCTACATACAATTTATTTATACACAGGTTTGCATTCTGCTTTGAAGAGAGAGAGGTGATCGTTTCCCACAGAGTCCATGTAGTGTGGTTTTAATCTTTTAAACCCACAGCTCATGGCATGGGGTTGTGTTCCTGAAATGCACTTTGTTCTCCTGTCAGGACTGTTCTGTGTCACGCTGTACAAGGCACTGGGACCCAGACCCAGAGGGATCCTGGCTAAGCCCGTGTTTAAGTTCTGGTTTCCTGGAATTGCTGAGATAACTCATGTAGGCTTCAGTGGGGAATATGCTGAAACACAGGTTGTTTTCCCTCTGCAAACTTACCTCAAATCTTTTCAGATATTAACAGGGATTAGGGGTTACTGAGCCAAGAAAAATTAGAGAAAATCTCTGGCAGATGCTTTGTTTTGCTCAAAAAATACACAATATTCAGATACCAAGTAAAAGATCTGTCCTTCCATATTTGCCATTTTCAAGTCAGCTTCTCAGATCCTTCTCAGTCTACTGAAACGACAACAATTGCTGATTTACAGAGGGGCTGAGCCAGGTGGTGAGAGGTGGGGCAAAGGAAACTGAGTCACTCTTCTGCAGAGAATACTCCTCCGCGTAAATGCCTAATGAGCACAAGAATATAAAAATAATAAATCTAGATAATCTGATAAAGAGCTTAAAATGGACTTGAGGCTCAGGAGTACCACAAATGAGATGGAGCATACTTGGAATCTTTTTTTCCCTCCCCCGTAATGTGTTACAAGTGTCTCTGGAAATTTTAAGCACATTAAGCAAGCCCATTAATTGAATGAGCAGCTGAGATTCTAAACCATAAAGCTTACATCTAGGGAGTTATGTGAGAATTAATACAAGACAGAAATAATTAAGAAAACTCAAAGAGGGAGGGATAAACATCAAGGCCAGATCAGGGGAATAACTAATATCTGACAAGACAGCAGCTAATTTTTCAGATTCTCTTCTTGCTGCATCAAATGTTCTTGTCAGCAGGCAAGAAAGGTGCTAAATTAGGGAACTGAAAGATGGACATTAATTGTAGCTATAAAAATATCAGTCTAGGCTTACAAATTTCACAGATTTTATGTCTAGACAGAGACATCCAGCCATTTATATACTGACCAAAAGGTAAGTACAAAGCAGGATATATAACTATGCTATAGCTCACCCGGTGGTCTTGTGTAGCGTTCAGAGCCACTGAAGTGTATCTTCCAGAAAACAATCCAGCCTGGATAACAAAACTTGAAGAGAGCCATTGTTGTTTCAGTTCTCTATCTGGAATTTAGGTCTACTCTATTAGGTACAAGCATACCAGAAAATTCAAAGGGAAATGCAGCTGAATCCTGTGATAAAGCAGGACAGACTAAAGCTCACATGAGGAAGCCTCTATTTCACTCACACATATTTAATTACTGCCACGTTTCCCTCACTAACCTTAACTACACTTGGTACTAGAAAGTAGATTTGGCTCATCTGAAGGAAACGAGAAACCTGAGCACGGATAGAAAATGCCCAGCACTCCTGTTTCACTTGGGACCCGCTACAGACCCAGGACAAAGAACTGATTCCATCGTGGGAGCTGTGATTCCAGGCCAACACCACTGGGACACTGCTCTGAAGAGGGAACAAAACACACACTGAGCCTTGGGGACTCGGTGCCAGCTGTCCTCTCTGGCCAGTGGCCTGCAGCAATGTCCCCCTGCTCTCTCTCCCCTTTCAGTCCCCTCCACGCTTTTCCAGCCGCACTCTGACTGTCAGAGCTGGCTGCTGATGCTGCTGGAAGGGGAGCTTGTCCAAGGGCTGCTGAGGTGTGGGGAGGGCCTGCGCAGAGCTGCCTTAGCAGGTGACTTAACACAGAATTCTTTTGAGCTGCTGCTTCTGAGGGAACAAAGAGGGAAAAGACTCTTAAATCTCTCCTGCAAACACTGCACAGTGAAAAGAATCAGCAAAAGCTTAGAATGCCACCCTCTCATCTAAAATGCACGGAGCCAGGCTGTTTAAAGCAGTCTGTCACCATCCATTGTCAGCTGCCTGACAGCACCAGAAAGTGCTGTTTGAGACAGTTTGCAGGGGAGCAGGCTAGCCACGATGTGCTCCCATATGCAGGTCAAGAGAAAGAGAGCTGCAATTAACCTCTCTGGGCTTTGAAGCAGGTGGTTGGCTCCAATCCCCACAAGTAATTGTAAAAAAGCACAATTTGCCCTGTAGAGTCTGTCACAGCCTCCTCATTTTAGGCTAATCCAGAACAGAAGTAGATAGCAGTTCAGGAGGAGTAATTGGGAAACCATTTGATGTTCAGGTCACAAAGGTTTATGCACCCTTTGGGTGAGCAGGTAAAACAGAGGGAATGTGAACTGACAGGAAAACAACTAATGCTGCTTGTGGCTCATCTTTGCATGCAGGGTCAGTTCCCAAGCTCAGACCTCACCCTCGGCTTGCACGTCAGCCTGTAAGAAGACCTCATGAGACAGAAGACAGTCACAGCCCTTGTGGCTGTTTACTGCTCCGGAGTTTTTTGGTCAGGCTGAAACCCTGCTTGGCACAACCATTTTTCTCCACACTTTTGCGTGGGAGGAGAGAGCAAGATGCTTCAGCAGAGACCCGGCCACAGGGGCATCCATCTCCTGCCAGCAGCACTTCAGGGCGTTCCCAGCCCCCACCTCATCTCCGAGTTCATCTTTTTTCACCTTCAGCCAAACGCTTCTCACTGATATTTACATACAGCTGTGCATGGACATGGATAATGAATCATAAAGGAAAAACTCCTACCCAAAGGAAGGAATTCTGGTTAATGCAGTGCAAAGCACCAGTGACTAAGCGGATGTAAATGGGAGACCAAGCACAGTGCAAAGCTGTCTTGTGGCACTTTTCTTCTGCGAATTTTTGACACACAAACCCCAAAGGGATGGTGGTATTTTACCACCCATTTAAAGAAAACTGAGGCATACACGATGTGTATCAGAATTTGGTCTAACACAGAGTCTTTTCAGCTGAAAGACGCAGCCATTTGGTCACCCAGTCAGGTCCCTGAGTGATTTAAATTTGAAGTTCAAACTCACCCTTGAAAAGAGGTCCTTGTTACACTTGCTGCCAAAAGAGCCTTCCCCAGCGCTTCAGAAACACTGGATTTACAAGAGGAGTTTTTTGCTTGGGGTCAAGATCTACTTGTCTTTAAAAATACCTGAGTTGAATGGGATGGGCGTGCAGACCTCAGTGCTGTAACCCTGACTTGTCCCACTCCAGTGCCTGCCTGACAGAGCCATTTCTGATGCCCAGCACAGGAGGCAGAGCCCAGAGCGGCTCTGGCCGCAGCCACCTCCACCCTCCGCACACCCGCCCACCCAGCAGGGCTCTGTGGAAACAGAGGCAGGAGGAATGCCTGGCCTGGAAGCTGCGGATGATCAGGGCAGGGCAGAGGAGCAGAGCACGGAGATGCCAAAAGTGTGGGGACACAAAGGCTCATTAGTGGCTGAGGCTATAAAGAGAACAATGGTAACAAGATTATAGAGAACGGTGCTGAGAGTGAATGGCTCATTCTCATAATAATCTCACAGTTGTAATTTTGTGGTATTTCCTGAATTCTCATAATAATCTCACAGTTGTAATTTTGTGGTATTTCCTGAATGCTGCCTTTTCCACCTTTTCTGTGGCATTGTTCCTGACATTGTTGTTACCACATTAGGAAGGACTTGCTGAGCCACTTGCTCCTTCAAACCCTTTCATTATGTTTATCTTTTGCCTCTTGCATCTTTTCATATGTCTGCAGAATGGCTGGATCATATTTTTTTCTGGTTTGGATAATTTTCTACTTTATTTTTATTTTTGCTATGTTTGCTTTCGAAACACAGTCTCTGAAATCACTTCCTCAGCTTGAGGAATCTGTCTTAGTGTTTGAGTAACAGTTGAAGACAAAAAGAAGCATTATTCTTCCCATCCTTTTATTTCTCCCTCTATCAAACAGCTGGTACCCCCATGCCTTCCCTGCTCCTGCCCCTTCTGCACCTGAAGACATTGCTGCAGTCTCTCCTAAACCAGCAAGGGGCAGAAGGATGTGCCCCGTAAGAAATGCTGGGTGTATTTAAATTCAGAATTATGCCTGACAGCAGTCAGCCTAGTAACTGCCAGGCTTCTTGTTTTGGCTGCAGCTTGTGTTATGTCACGACATGACAATTATCCCAGTGCACAGGATTCACCCATGTTCCTGTGTCGATTGATAAAATCAAAGTTTTTCATTAGGTTTTGTTACCATTTTAAAGTTAAAGCTAACTGGCCACGTTTGAATTACAGCTCTGCCCCCAGATGACAAACATATTGTCCCCTTTCGGGCGTGTGTGGCAGTGCCAGTGCACTGTTGTCACCTGCTGGGGCTCCTTGGGCTGATCCCTGAGGCTCCTGTCCCACCTGCACGGGTGGCACAGAGCGTGTGGGGCTCCCAGAGCCCACCAGGACCCAGCCAGGTGAGGGGCACCGTGTGCTGAGGAGGCACTGCCCCTGCCCTGGCACCTCTGCCCATGCCCCATGCCCCTCACACCCAGTCCTGGGTCCCCTCGCAGACAGTGAGGATCAAAGCCCTGGATGTGGCCTGCCAGGCCTCACAAGGATCTATTTCAGCCTCTTCCACAAGCACGGCTTTTTCCATGCAGATAATTCTCACAACAGTTCTTCCTCCCCCTGCCCCGGCTCATCTTGTGCACTGGGGTCTGCAGATATTGTCTGCGAGCAATTTGAGGCAAATGGTAGATTAAGAATATACAGAGTAAAGGATGGCAAATGCCATGATGCTGGAATTTAAACTAATAAAACAAGAGGTTTTATTCCCTTTTAATCTTCCACATGTGCAGAATAGTCTTGGAAGTGTCATTTTTGAAACATCCTTTTCCCGTTAATTTGTTTTTATTGGCAAATCAGTTCTCCAAGTACTGTTCTCTGGAATAGCTGCTGTAGTTTCAGATAGAAGTGTTGGCTTTAGGAATCCCCTGAGATACATTCTAAGGTTTGTTTCCTACTTAGAAACAATAGCAAGAGTTTAAGTCGAGCACTCCCCATCCCATGTGTTCGATCTGTGTTTGTTTTCCATCTTATCATTGAATAATAGCGTTACACAGGAGCAAGATACAAACTGCCTGACTCAGTGCAGTCCAACAGCTACACTTACAAACAGGATTAGAATAATTTCCCCCTCCCTACCACCAGCTTTCACTGGAGAAAAGGTAGAAAATGAGATATGTCAAGGTGAGCCTGAAGCAGTTCCAATGCTCTTCATCCTAAGTGGTCTTTAATTGCAACACCTACCAAGAATTAAATCACATACTTCACACTGAGACAAGGAATTTGGATGGAGGCAGGGAAGTTTGTTCAGCCCCATCAGCACTGTGGCATCCTGTACAAACAGGCTGCTCACATCACCTGTCACAGGAACAGGGCTGTGTTTGGGTTGGTTATTTTCAGATACATCTGCTCTTTTTTTAATTACCCAAAGGCTTGATCTTAAAACTGCTGAAGTCAATCCGAACGAATCAGGAGGAGGATGATCCAGCATCAGAGGCCAGAGTTTCACTGGTTAGCAGGCACTTCCAAAAAATCAAATCCATTGGGAAGTCCAGGCCATATTGAAATGATCATTTTGTAATGGTCTTGCTTCCCAGCTTTATTGTTGTAAAGGACTAAAGCAGATCCAAAACCCATATCTGGACTCTGAGTGTCTCTCATTAAAGACAGAAGCACAGCCTGGCAACTGCTTGCCCTGACAGGAGTTAGAAGGAGCACACAGCCCAACAGAGACCCAGTTTAAAGCCCCCAAAATAATCCCCATGGCTACAGTGAGCTGCAAGAACATCAGAGATACAGACAGGAGCAACACCATAACTGTGCTTGCCAGACAGGGCCTGTCCTGAAGAGCACTTCTGGCAGGGGTACAAAATGCAATCTGTGATTTACACTCAGGCCCGACTGTAACGACGAGGAGTTAGAAGCAAGATTGAAAGGAAAATCCTTCATCCAGGAAAGCACAGAACTGGAAAACCAGATTATTTACTGCAGTGCTGTGTGTTCAAGAGACCAGAAAACCACGGTGGTCTGAGCAATGGGTTTGTGGAGGGGGAGGAGCAGTTACACAGAGCTCCACGTGGACACTGTGGGACCGTCCGAGCAGCAGCTCAGCAGCAACGGGCACCACAGAGTCACCGACACCTCGCTGTTTTGGTGAAGAAGCCTCAGCTCCTTTCCTCCGTGGGTCACTGCTTCACACTGCTGAGGAAGAGAAGCAGGAAACTGAGGCAGGAGGGAGATGAGCCCAGGTATAGCTGGTGATGATGGGAATGGGTGTTAAAGTTTTAGTTGGTTTTAGCATTTAACCCCCACTGAAATGCACTGAACTAGAGGGAAGGACAGCGTGGCAGGCATTAACATTTTGGTTTAACAATGCAGACAATTGCTGAGGCTTAGAAAAGGTGCAGTGATCCATGAATGCACGATGAGAGTTTAAAAACCTGCTGAACAGAATGAAGTGCGCACTATTCAAAAACTGTTGATCTGTGCAAAATTATTGAACAACATGTGAGATGTGCCAGGATTGCAGTCCCAGGTGCAGAGCAGCTGCTCCCATTCCCTGCCCGGCATCGTGCAGGGGCGTTCCTGCTGGAGAGGAGAAGTTTGGCGGGGCACAGGGTGAGAGGGAGGGCCAGAGAAGGTGGGTGTGTGCTCAGACTCCAGCCCGCTGCTCCATTCCAGCTCAGCAACAACCACTGAGCACCCACAGCAGCCGAGCAAGGGCAGATGCTCCAGTGTTTCCTCCTGATTATGGAGAGGAAATGCTGAAAACAAGTGAGAGGCAGCTAAAGCAGTACATGGGGGCTGCCAAAATGTTCTCTGCTTCACATAACGAGATCCTTTACTCATCAGCTGAGCTTTTAATTGCACTTTTTCTACAAAAAAAATCAAGTTGAGGAATTCTGTTGGCATTAAAAGTTACTGTTTCTGCTCTGCCCACTGATCTATCATCGCCCTGTGCAGGCTGAGAGGGACAGATCTTCACTGGGTTAAATCCATGGCCATGTTAAGATGCTGGTGTCTTCAGAGGATAAGAGAATGCCTTTGCTCAGGCACCTGGGACAGGCAGTGGTTGTCCCCCAGGAGTGTCACCTCCCCTGCAGCAGAAGGAATGCTGCTTGATGCCCAGAACTAAATTCAGTGGTGGCTGTGCTGCTGTGGGTCTGAGCTCAGGCATTTCTGCAGTGGGCTGGGAACAAGATGGGAATCGGCTTTGATGTGTGAAAGAGAAACGGGATGGAACTGGGAGGGGATACAGCCTTTGGAAACTTGATCCAACCCTTGTTGAAGTAAGTGAGAGACTTTCTACTGCTTTACTGGCCCCAGACCAGGAGTTTTCGAGGCTGTGAGGACTTCACTGTCTATTGTAACGCAGTGACAGCCAACTGTGACACGAGCTTGGAACAAAGACTTGTAGGCAGTGTGTTTTTGGAGGCTCAAGTTCTTTGGTA